>JAWNKV010000229.1:0-2400000 GCA_035041805.1 Amiota mariae | reverse complement strand
TTTATTACTCCCATAATAGTGAATAATTTTGACCGACGAAACTAATATATCGATGATTGAACATAAAAACAAAGAAAAACGGAAAATGTAAATTAATGATATCTTTAAAAATATTTGTGTATGTGAAATGAATGCCTCTTTATATTTGAGCTCTGAAGGAATGAAATTTTTTGTAAACAAATCCTATACTATTGTAATTGGCAATAAGAAGGGCACAGTAAAGAAAAAACAGACAAAACTGTTATTCTCATTTCTTGTTGGGAATGGTGAGTCTTTAGGACTTGCTTGAAAAGTTTACCCAACTAACAAACTTCAACTTTAGTATTATAATAAAATTACTGTATTTCCGTCGTATAAAACTCACTTTTTGTGACATATCATATCAAAGTTCTTAGTTATTGCGACAAAACTGTCGGCATTCATACAAATTATAGACTTTAAGAGAGTTAAATAGTGCATTCATTTATCCCTTTTCTTATATACTCGTATATCGTAAAAAGCTCAGAATAGAAGTCCTAATGCTAAACAGCCAATTACAGTCACAAGGTTTTGACTACCAAACCATCACATGTTCCTTAAAAACGAAAATAATACGAGTATACTCGTTTTTAAGCAAAAGTAAAATATTTAATCTTGCATAAATGCAACTTATTTTGATGTTTGACAATACGTATATATTAAATACTGTTCGTTTATACTCGCATTTACGAGTATATAATAAATGGGTAAGATATATAATTACCACAAAAATTATATTCAACTAATAGATATTGCACTAAATACAATAAGAACCCGAATTTAACGGTTTTGTAAGCTAATAATTGCATCTAATAAATTAAATGTTGTGTGATGTATTACTTACCTTCCTAAATCCAACAGACTATCCAAAAGATTGACAGCCCTTTTGTCATGTGAGTTTTCTTCGGAGCTATGCAGATCTGGGTTGCCCGGATGTATCAAAAGAACCAAGGCGATGCCGAGTGCTGCGTTGAACAATGAAGTCGTGGCAAAATACACTAAGGTTCTTAAAGCGATCTTGCCATTCATACGGGCATTAAGACTTGCTGATCCAGCAATCAAACTTGAGATAACCAAAGGCAAAATCATAAGCTTCAAAATTCGCATGAAAAGTTCGCCAGGATAGGAAATAAGCATCACAGTATCCGGATGTAGATTAAGGGGTCGCAATGAAAGACCTGAATGTGTTACAATTTTGAATTATGTTAATCATATGCAAAGTAAGAATGAGCAACAGTTAAGTCGCATACTAATTACACTACAATACTTATAAAAAAAAAAACATAAACCTCCTTATTATTCTCTACCTTCTTATTTTAAAACCACCCAAGGCCACTTCTATGACACTTGTTGTTATAGTACTTTATGTAATGTGAAACAACACCATGTCAATTCACTTGACAGCAAATGGAACAGCGTAGACGGTTACTAAGTGTGAGACAAGTCGACAGTAATCGCCGCTTGATGCTGTTATTGATAATTAATCGACAAGACCCTCACATCCACTATTTAAATGCATGATTTTTCGACACTTTCAGGTTCTATACAAATGAATATTTTTATCAAACTTTACTAATCAACACAAACCCTCGAATCCCATTCCACTCAACGTATTGCTCAACTCATAAAACAAGGTCAATTGGAAAATTAAGAACATCCTTGACACTTTGAGCGATTTTAATCGTTGTTTCCTCCATTCATCGCCTCCCTATCTGTTTTGTCAATACTTTAGATATTTGAAATTTATTTGAATACAACACATTATACTTATAACTAAGTAAATAAAAATGTTCGAAAATTAACGTAATATTATTAGTGAACTTACCAAGAATGACGCCTAATAGAACCCCTGATAATGTCACAAGAAGCATTAAATTTTCATGTAACCACTTTCGGTAGCCAGTGAGTTCTACAGGAGCCTCAGAGCGGTCGGTGGTTGCCGTCTTCGGTGGCAGCTCGGTACCATTGACAGCTGCCGTATTCGGAGGACCCATTTTTGCAAAGAGATAATCTGAAAATTTTTCAGATTTTTCCATTTTTTCTGCAGCTGCAAATGTGCTGCTCTCGACAAAAAAGCAACAATAACGACGAACGAAGTTGTTCTTGGAAACGTAGGTGGTGGGTGTGATATTATGGATATGGCTTTTGTTTTTGATTCTGATAATATTCTTCTGAGTAATAGAGGAGGGATGATGATGATTAACACAGTATCGTTTATGGTTTTACTATTTCTGTTAGTTTTATGTATTTATTTGTTTAAATCTGCTCATCCGGACATGCCTTTAGGTTGATTGAAGTTTTGCCATTTTCTATGGGTGAGTTGTTTTGCTCTTAAATATTTATTATGTTGTTTTGGGTTTCTTATTGATTTTTGAGATATTTAACATTAAATTTTAATATATTGATTAGATACGCCATTGATTCGTTTGGTGGTGCGTTTGAGATCGCTTATGGAGACAGTAAAAGAATTTTCTTTTGGGAGTTGTGAGATCGTTACCGATGCGGTGTAGTCTTCTTTTCTTGCAATACAAGTGTCTGACTGTTAGTCCTGGAAACGTCCTGGACCTCCACTAGTAAATATTGCTGAAGTAGCGGCTCCGTTGTTGTGGTTTTTGTAAAAACTTTTACGTGAATTTTACGGTTGTTCTCAAGGGAGGTGAGAGAGTCTGAATCACTTGGTGCACAACGATAGGCGTTTTATAGGTGGGTAGGTTGCTTCTGCTGTTGCTTTTGGATTTTTTCTAAATCTATTTGTTATTTATCTAGTTTATCTTTTTCCTGGCAGTTATTCAAAGTTTTGTTTCTAATCTTTAAGACTTTTGTACTTATGATATAAAAAAAATTTGTAACTTTTGACTGTCTTCAAAAATCGATTTTTAAACAGCTTCTTTGTCAGCACTTCGAATGGAACTGAATCTGTGTCAAATTGGTATGCACAGTGCAATATTCAATTTTATTTCCTTTCGATTTGTGGGGGTGGTTGAATAATGATTCACTGGTGCACACACAACACACACAATAATAAAATACGGGCGTGGCTTGACTACTATAGTATTTAGTTAAATCTTTTCATATGAATTGATGACAATTTTGTACACTTTCAATATTTCATTGTAAATTTGTTCGAATGAATAACAAAACTGCACTTTATTCTTCCCTTTGAACACAAAAAAAAAATTCTCGTAAGATTTTCCCGTATCCTTGGATTTTGAGAGCTTCTCAGCAACGCGTCTACTTCAGAGCTACTCCTGCAATTGAATGTCGCTCGTTTTGGATAGTCGCATTTATACCCTCTCTCAACTGAAGCAAAATTACCGGTGTCATTATGGAGTTCAGTGAGTCGACTGACGTCAATTTACTCTCTCTGAGAGAAATGAGAGCTACAGCAAATGTTCGTCGCGTGTCGTCTGTCTAAACATGTGATATGCTTCAGAGTCGCGAAAATCGATAAAATTTTCCTTTTTTCATACTGTCTTGCATATGATTTAACTCGTTTCTTTAGTTCATTCCAAACAGAGCTACGTACTCGAATAGATTCACGGACAGACAGATAGACAGACATTATGATTGACAGTTAATAAAAATTGTCATAAGGAAAATTCCATTCTGAAGCACGCAAAACTGATTATCCCAATTTTCATTTGTTGTTTTGTTTAATTTTATTTTTATTTTTTCGTTTAATTTTGGTTTATTTTGTTTTGTTTATTTCTGTTTTAATGAATAGGTGGGTGTGTGTGTGTCTTTTCTTACCGTTCTATTCTGTTCGAATAATTCTTAACGATTATCCATATTTCATTTAATTGTCCTATTGCTATGGCTTTGTCTTCATCATTTCAAATTTTTATTCATTTTGACTTTTCATTCATTTACTTACTATCATTATGGCAGCTTAGTTCTTCATTATTTATGGGGTATTTACGTCATTTCAATAAGGATTGGTTGTGATTGATTGATTTTTAATGAGGCTCTATTATAGAGAAAGTCTATAATTTACTCTCAATTTCATTTAATTCATTTCAGTTAAGAAATGTTAATAATAACCATAAAAAGCGTAAAGAAAACATTGAACTCGATTACTCTATACCCAGAATGTGATTATCATAATAACTTTTTTAAGAAAAATGAAACGATATACTCCGATGTTTTATAGTCTATAGCTCTGGTTTCTTATAGTTTAAGGACAATGCTATATACGCTAAAACCTTTCCAGAAAAATATTCAAGCGGATAGCGACGTGAACAAATATATAGAAAACATATCTGCAAATTATAAAAGACTGTTTGATCTCTAATTTAAAGCAGTACAGAAAAGAATAAAAGAGATAAATAGTACATATACTTCAAAACCAGTGGTTTTTAAACTGTAATTTACAGATCCCTAGGGATTTAAGGTACCGTAAACTGCTTTATAACACAATTTTGCTTAAGGGTAGGAAAGCTGTTCACAAATAACTCAAACACAAAATAGAAATATATACCAAAAATTATTAAGTTATTGGATCAATATTTGTTGTAAAGATGCCGAAAATTGGAATTTACGAATTCGAATCTTGAAGAAGGCAGCAGGATAAACATTAGTTGTTCAACCACTGGAGAAATATTAATACATTGGATATTTGCAATATTTCAGCACTTTACCAAAGAAGATGCAACTTGCTCTGAAAGCAAGAAAAATTTATTGCCACCCTCGCAGTCTAGAAAACCAGATTCTACTTTTCAAAGTGATGCTGAGTCCGGTGTGGACATATGCCATATGACTTTGGGAATTACTGCAAGGAATTCTTACATCCAAATAATTCAAAGGTATTAAAATAAGGCACTCAGAAGATTTATCAATACTCCTTGGTATGTGCAAACCTTATATTTTTAGAAAGACTTTAACATACCATTTTTAGGAACGAAATAGGTAAAATCACTGAAAAATACAAAGATATTTAAAGCAACGAATTAATCATTAATATTCTTAACAACAGTGAGACTGTGAGGAGTTTGAAGAGGGCTCATGTCCTGGACCTTCTTCATAGATATTAAGTGAGCTATAAACGTAAATGTACAATATTATAAATAAATAAATAAAAATGATAAGATGCAATCTTAATGAAGATCAAATATTTCCATGAAAAAATATCATCAAAAAATTGAAATAAAATTCAGCACTTTTTCTTAAATATTGACTTCAATTGATTAAATGAATAAATGATAAGAATTTGAAAGAGACAGTTATGAGACATAAAAAATTGCAGTGATGGTAAATAATAAACCCTTATGATTGTCAATGTCCCAAATGTCTAAAATTTTAATCTTGTATTAAATTTAGTAATCCATTGTTTCAAGTTTATAATATCTGCACGGAATATAAGACAATGAACGACCTCGACATTAAGTTAGTACTACTGAGGTGCATTTGCACTCAAGTAAAATTAGATTTTATAATAAATTATTCAATGTGTCCATATGTGAACAACTTATACGACTAATGCACACTTGTTTCAAGAAAAAAGCAAGCGAAAAGTTATAAAAAGATTGTAAAAAACAAAATAAAACGTAATATATTACTATCGATTGATTGAATAGTTTTCAATCTAGTAGATACTTAGTAATTCTTAGTGTTTGTTTTTGTTTTTGCTGTGGTTCAGTTCTAACCTCTTTAAATTTAATATAGTAAAAGCTTCTTGGCTAATCAATGACAGCCATCCAACCTTGTATAACTAATTATCAATGGACTTAAGAATGATGACTGAAAAAGAAATTTTACAGACAAATAAGAAGACGACACAGACAGATAGAAATGAAAATCACATACATAAATACAAGATTTGGGCCACGCGCCAAGTATCGATAAGATGATATTTGGAGTGCTCTCTCATAAACTTTGGTTCCCTTTGTTTGATTCGTTTATTTCATTTATTCGAATTTATTACAAAAATTCATTTTGTGCCCCCCAGTGGTTTTCCCGATTTTTCTGGTCACCACTAGTGAAAGCGACTGCTCACCTACACCCTGCAAAGACAAGAGTCCATCGTCATTGGTAATTTGCTGCCAAAACCCTTTGACTTTTTGATTCTTTTCGACTCGGCGCATATTTCTATTTAATTGTGCTATTTATGTGTGACTTGCAAACGAATCTTTTTCATTTTGTCGTTTAACATTTTACTCAGAAAAAAAATAAAAACCAAAATCATCATAATAAAATAAATTAAAAAAAGAAAAGAATAATCAAAATATGTATAAAATAAGTATAAATATTCTGAGTGCTTTTTGTTTAATACTTGTGATGCTTGAACCAAACATCCAAACATCCAATTTTCCCTTGGCATTATCATACAGATGTGAGGCTTCTAAAGGGCGCTGATTTATGGGTGCGTCGCTTTTGTCTCTAACTTAAGTAGAGTAGTCAAGGCTATTTTCGAAATGGCAAATTGTGTCTTGACATGCAAATCAAATAAGGCAATCTGTAATGTCATGAATGTGGTTTACGTCTTTCATTCGCTCTATTGGCATGAACACTTCTACCAAAATTACACCATAACTATGAGATATGATCTGTGAGTGTTGATAGTTGAATGTCTGCTCAGAATGCTGCCACATTTCTTTGTGCAATACTATTGTATTTACTTGCGCATTTCCAAGTGGCAGCTGCTGCTCAACATGACACTGTTACAGCTGTGACTGAGGTCATTGTCAAGGCAAATGGTGAATATGTCGTCGGTCTTGCTGCTGCCGGAGACGTTGTCGTTGAATGAGTGCATTTGTGTGGTTTACTCTTGCTATCCATTCAACAATTATGTTTTCATTTCTAGTTGCATTCTGCGTATACTTGTTATATAAGTCAACTGAAAGAACATTTGTTTGGTGGTTGTTAAATGGGTGCAATGACAACAATTTTACTTATTTTTTTTGCTGTTGTTATTATTGTGCTTGTCTTGTTGTTGGATTTTGTAGTATTACTCTCTTTTAACATTTACTTTCTTGGCTTCTGTGTACTTATTTATGTTTCTTGTTTTTTTCCTTTCTTGTTTTAATTGTCTATATCATGGGGACAAAAAAAGATGTGGTAGGTGGGTGTTGGATTTGTTCAAGTACAAAATGAATGTGCTTAAAATTGTTGTTGTTGTTGGTCTTTATGACTTTGACTCATAGTTGTTTACAAAGTATGATTGTTACGGAAAAAGAAAGGGACAAGGTTAAGTTATTAATATGATAAGTCTTACACTTATGCAAAAATTTTGTCAATATTTTTATGAAATGTAATATATAATAGTATTTTATTAACTTATTTAACATTATGGCAAGGAAAATTCTTATTGTGGCCGTTTGAAATGAATTTTTCATAAAAAAATAATCAATTTTCTTTTGAATTCCATAGTTGATTAGAGTGAATTCATCGATATTTATTAAAATGTGACTATAGCTACAGTTGAATTTTAATAAGTTTTCTCATTTGATACATAATAAAATGCACAATAGAAAAACACATATGCATCCGAAAATGCAGGTAAGTTTTTAAAGTTTTAGAACAATGAAAAAAATGATGTTTTCTTGAGAACGGCTTGACCGATTTGGCATGCACAAGACCATTCAATTAAGTTAACAAAAGTATCAATTGGTTAACTTAAAATTATTTGCTGAAACCCTTGGGAATATAATAAACCACATAGCTTATTATTGGCAATTGGTATTGGAAGTGAAACATATCATAAAATGTTTATGCACTTCAAAATGGATGTGTACTGATTACTACTTAATACATATTGAACTTGATTCATACAAAGGAACTAAGGAATTAAAACAGATAGTAGAGGTATTCTTTCATTTTTGGAGATATCATACTGAAATGCTAATTATTGTATTTTACATTACAAGAACAAAGTCATCTCCTTTCCCATATGATTCTTCTTTTTAGGGTTCCGTACCCATAGGAAACTATCGGGACCCTATTGTTAAACTTACAATGTCCGTCCGTCCGTCTCCTGCTCTATCTCATGAACCGTAATAGGTAGAGAGTTGAAATTTTCACAAAGTGTGTAATTCACTTGTGTGTAGAACGACAAATACTAAAAATGTACATTTTTAGAAGGATTGTTATTTAATTTAACCTTTTGTTCAACAATTTTATTATTTTTGTGGTATACTTTTAAGCTGTTAATTGTAGTATACTTTTAGGCTATTAAATATGCCGATAATTTAATATTTTAAGCAAAAAATCTTATACGATGGTACGGAACTCTCCGTGTGCGAGTCCGACTCACACTTGGCTGATTTTTTTAAATTTTATGTGAAATATAAATCTTTTTTTGAGCAAGGAATATCAAGACCTTGGTATGATGTTTAGCTATGTAATGACAATTTGCGCTTTACTTTACAAAGTGCATTGATTTTTATGACACTACTTTTGTTTAATTTTTTCAAAATATAGCAAAAAAGGAAAAAAGTTATTAAAATATAAGATTATTGAATGTTCAATGTCAATGATTTTATTTATTAACAAACGTTATATTTATTTTAACAAAGTTAAAAATCAAAGATATCGATTTTCTTTTATCTTATGATCTACTTCTAGTCGTAAAGATTTTCTTGTACTCGTGATATCCATTTTTCAAAACAATAATCCAATATTAACTGTGTCTAAAACAAATAATTATTTCCAAATTGATTTAATTGAAATGGATAGCTTTATGGAGTAATGATGAATTTCTGTTAATGAATAAGTTCAATGTTAATGAAACTCGAACGAAATTTGATAGAATGAACAGAAAAATTCGAGTTTTTGTCACTATTTCGTTGTCGTTGAGAATTGTTGCTTTCGCTGTTAGTTGATTATAATTTCTTACTTACCTCTAACGATTAACCAAAAGTTACCCAGGTTTGCGTTTATTTTAATATTTGGAATCAAAAGTGAACTATTTTATCAATTTTTGTTTAGCGTTTTACTTTTATCACTTGTTAGTTATGATGGTTAGACGTGTCGCATGCGTAATGCAATTTAAATGTTTGCTAATGCAGTAAATTTCACCAGATTTCGCAGCAACTTCAGCTGTAGTTGCATTAACAATTTAAGAATCCTTTGCACTGCTGTAGCCGTTGTAACGATCTTTTATCTAACTGCAACACACAACAAATAAAAATAAAATCATTTGCGAAAATCTCAGAATAAAAAAAAGTGCAAACTTGTTGCCCTTTGACTTATTTCTGTTGAACTGAGCCTATTATGAGTCTCTCTCTCAACCCTTTCTTAGTTCTCGTATAAGCACTGCTGTATTGCACATTGTGGCAAATTTAATTAATAAGTGTAAAATGGGTACCACCTAAGATATTTGCGTGCAACACTTGGGCTTAAGTTGTCAAAGTTGTTTATGACATATTGGCCCATGTACCCTATTCTTTGTATCTTACATATTGTGGTTATATTTGCTTGGGTTTTCTTATTTAATTTTATTTTTGTTGTTTGCATATATTTTAATTTATGTTTGTATTTTGTTGTTGTCTTGTTGTTGTTAAATAAGAACACAAACACCACTTAGGGTAAGTAGGCATATCGATTGATGATGCATTCAGTGGTTTTTGCTTGCATTTTTCAGAAGTTTATTATTTATATAAACCTGTTTATCCAGTTATAGTCGTCGTTTCTAAAATTCTCCGAAATAACAATTAAAATAATAATTATTTATGCTAATTGATCTATCTTGAGTTATAAATAACAAAACTTGGCTTAAGTTATCAAATGTCTTTAGAATGAATGATTTTGTTTGGTTATTTTTTTCTCAATTAGAAAAACGCATATAACATCATAAATCATATGAAATAATCACTTCTTTATTGATCTAGAATCTTAAAACTTAAATTCAATACTCATAGGTAAGTTATGTACTATGAACTTTGACAACTTGAAGAGAACTGATAGATTCAAATATAAAAAAATATAAAAAATTAATGAACTATCACTTTTTCTTAAAAATCGTTTAAGAAAGTATTTCACTGTCATACCTTTAATCACTTAAAAGGATATTGAAACTAAAAGAGAAAACTCGTTAAGTGTATTTCCGCACACAAATTATATTATATTCATAAATGTTCCGAACTTGAAACGATCACGACGAGACTAAACTACGAACTGCAATCGCATTGATCCCGCGGTACGTTTTAACTTCATTAGTTCAGAGCTGAGGCGAAGTGTATTTACATACAAATATTTCTCTTTAAAGATCGTATAACTGAGAGCACTGAATAATGCGGAGGCTAAAACTTGGACGTCTGTCTGAGTTAAAAACTGAACAGTGAATGCAGAAATGAGCAATAAATTTAATTTAGTGAAAAACTATTTTCTTTTTCCTATATTCTTTATATTTGTTTTGTAAAAGCGAAAAAAGAATAAAAGAAAGAAGAAACGATTTATATATTTACGCTAATTTGAGTTTGCTCTTTTTGTTTTACGGCATCCATTTGCGTTAATGCAATAGTACAAATAACAGAGGTAGAGAATTTGCCTTATAAAAAAACAAGAGACATAGAGAATTAATGCTGTTATTTTGTATTAACATCTATGGGATCTAACACTGAAAAAATTTGTAAGTTTGTGTCCTAAAATACCTTGTAGGCTCGAATTTTATTTAAATAGTAAATTATACTAAAAGAGAAACTCCAAACCACAAATATATTAAAGAGAATCTCTCTGGTAATATTTCTACTTAACTTTGATTAGGTAAAAGAATAGAGTGGTTGTTCAAGACTAACTTATTTAGGTTATTACAGGCCCTTTGTGAAGACGCTTAGTGAAAGGAAGGCAAGTGAAGCGGTTGGGGAGGAGAGTAGCATTGAATGGCATGGAAAGCATATACTATAGGAAATGTTGACATTAGGATAGGAGAGACTTCGCCCCTTCCGACTTAGACCATTAAAATACATAACCAGGGGTAATATCATTAAAAGTATATATGTAGCGTGTAATATTATTTGTATCTTAAGTATATTGTTTTTATCAAATATTAGGATTTAAAGTTCATATTAGATTATCGATTGAGTGTGTGCAAATGTGAATTAATTTTTTTGCTAATGAGGTTAACAAAATCCGGTTGATAACAATAATTCAATTATAATAAAATTTGGAAAAACGAGTCTGAGAATGTTTTTGGCAGATTGTAATTTCGTTTGCTTTGTTCACTAAATACAAACAGTTTTTAATTGCGTTTTAAGCTATTGATCGAGTTTGAATCTAAATAAGTTAACTAAAAATGACTTAGAAGTTGCCATTATAGTCTTCACACATTGAATAGTATTATAAATTTGTCATGAAGTTTGTAACACACAGAAGGAGACATCAGAGATCGACGGAGCGTGACAGACGAGTTGATTTAGTTATTTTAGCTGTATGTATGCAAAATTGTCCCTCCGTTTTTGAAGTAGAGAGCTGTAAAGCTTTAATTACATCATACGAAAAACACTTGTCGGAATCAGCCGAATCGGACCACCAGAAGAGGTGCCTCCCACACAAACCCAGATCCATATTCATGTCCTTATTAGAGCAAATTTTATATATTTTGTCTTATTTTTTTTTTTTTTTTTGTCTTATGGAACTGGATTTGGACACTATGGGTATCTGACCAGTATTCATCAACCATCTAAAATTCCAGACCCTCGGACCACTAGAAGGGGTCGATCCCATACAAACTCAAATGGAAATTCATCTTTCTTTTTTTGGTTTTTGTACTATGGAACTGAAATTGAAGCTCTATAGGTATACTATGTAAATTTCAAGACCCTCGGACCATTAGGAAGCGTACTTCACATACAAAACATGAACTTAGAACAATAATCAGATGATACAAAAGGTGTGTGAAGAGTATTACAATATTTTTTTTTACTGATTTTTTAAGAGTTTCAAAGTATTTTTTTGTTTTCTATTGCCTCGTTACAATTCAACAATCATATTTCAGATTTCTTTTTTTTTTTTAACTATTATTTTGTTTTTAAGAAATCATTCAAGCTTATATAAAAAAAAAATTAAATTCAGAAAAAGAGAAAAGTAGCTGTGAGGGTTCTTACTACACTTTATTTATTTTTGTTTACGCTCTCACCATATATCGTTTTTTTTTTTTTTTTTTTGATCACTTTGTCAAGTGAAAATCAGCACAAGAAAAAATGTATAAATAAATTGAACATAGGCATAAATGAACTTTTTATCACTTTTCATACTCGTATAAATGATCATAGAATTCATACAGATAAATAAATAAAGTAAATAAATTTATAATACTTTTGTCTTTCGGATGATAGTGACATTATCATTGAAGTAGGTGAAATCTTTTCTACTTAGTTTATAAAATATGTTGTGTTTGTAATTTTCATATTGAGTTGTTTTGACTCTGTGTGAAGTCTTGAAAAACAAATTATGCAACAAATAAGTATGTATTGTTCATACTGAGTTTGTCTGATAGCTGTTAATTGGAAAATTGCTTAGAGTGAACCAAAAATTTATTTATTTACTTTGCTTCAAGTTCGTGCATGTAAATATTTTATTTCCCATTCAACCCATTTAATTTAATACTCATCTACTACATTATTGCTTCAATTTTTTTTCTATTGTCAACTATCATATAATTTCTATTATTATGGTCTTGGTGCTACCTGAAAAAAGTACATACTTCCAAGATTAAGATAGAAAAATTAAATTTTTTTATGAAAATGTTCACTTACATATGTATATTAATTTTGTTTTTGGCAATTGCCTGCCTCAATAGTTCATTTTTAGTGCATTTTTAAAATTATCTCAACATTTTTATAACAACTGCAACTATTTCGTTGACAAATGCATCATCATTCTTAGATTTTTGTCAAATGTATTTATAAACTCATTGTGTAATAAATTTCGTTGACAATATGCACGTAAAAAGATTAAGTTGACTTATTTGAAATGGTTGTTTTATTTCAAGAGCAATGCCAACCAGAAAACAGTTCATCAAAAGAAGCAGGTGTCAAACATCAACTGAGAGCTCAGCTATATATTAATAAATTAAAGTAATAATAATATCATTTCTATTTATTATTGTATTTTTAAATTGTGAACATTAAAATCCAAACTTCATATAAGAAGTTTCAAAAACAATGTATAACCAACTTAAAGACCTGTTCTGGAATGATAATTTTATTTTTTTAATTCATAAAGCTGAACTTATGCCTAGGTTATTTTTATCTACACTGATAAAAATAACAAGTTATCCAGCACTTGTATCAATATCTATCGGCTCAAGACAAAAATATATTGTATATTAATAGCTTAATAATAATATCGGGTTTTTCAATAGGGACGTCCTAACTTCAAAATTATGCAATCTGGCAACCCTTTAACTTTTTGACAACATATTTCATAAAAATGCTCTATGCTTTCCATGTCAATTTCTCCATTGAAATGTATACAACTCAACAACTTATCGAAATCGTACAATTGTGTTACGAAAATTCGCGTTTTCCGCGGCAAATAATACGCACTTTATTTGGAAATTATACACAAAATCATTTTCAGCAACGAAGCTAATTTTTGGATCAATGGCTTTGTTAATAAACAAAACTGTCGGTTTTGGGGACCGAGAATCTTCAGTAGATATTGGAAGTGCCTTTACACCACGAAAAAGTAACTGTGTGGTGCGGAGTGTGGGTCGGTGGTATCATTATTCCGTTATTCTAGAATGTGGATGAGCAAGCATTGACGGTCAATGGAGAGTAGTATCGAACGATGGTAAACAAAATTTATTGCCTCGATACGGAAGCCATATTTTTTCAACAATACAGTGCCAATGTCACACCAGTCACGAAACAATCGATCTGTTGCTTTTCGGTTGATCTTACTAAACGGCGAGTTCGTGTGATTTAACACCGTTGGACTTCTTCCTTTCGGGATATTTGAAGTTGCTCGTCTACGCCAGCTATCCAATGAGGATTCAAGACCTCAAGAACAATATTCGCGCCGAAATTCAGACTGCGACGCCGGAATTATGCGCTCAAGTCATCCAAAATTGGAGAATTCGTATGAAAGTCAGCGCGACCGTGGCGGCCATTTGAACGATGACATATTAGATTACGCATTTAATTAATTGTACTTTTAGTTGATAATATAATTTTGTTAAAAATAAAATCCGTTTGTGTTTTGTTCAAAAAAAAGTTAGGACACTTTTATTGAAAAACCCGGTATAAGATGTATGAAAGGTGTGTAAGCTTCCATTTATTTACACTAGTTTATAGGACACTTGGGTAATATCTACTTCCGGTTGATCTACATTTTTGATGTATTATGTCAGCATTTCCGCTTTTATAATTAAAAATCTAGTCAGTTTTCCATTGCTAAATCCAATCTCAGCCAGATACAGCTCTGTGCAAAACAAGAACATCTAAGTTACCGCTAGGTAACAAATATATTTTTTAATCAGTTTAAGATAAATGTAATGCAAAAATATTAAATAGTATAGTATTATGTACTTTATCTTAAAAGTATTTCATTAAGTAGATTCTTAGTAGTAACTACCATTGATTAAAATCGAAAAATCAGACCAGATTCTTATCGAGCTAAACAAAAGCAACAGATCAATAATTTGGCTTGCACACTTAATTATTATGAATGGCTTATGGAATTATATTACATTCTATTTTTATAGCTTAAAGCAAAATTTCTTTTTCAGGAAAAAGTTGACCGGAAACGCTTTATTAGTATGACAAATCTTGTTGCTTTTATTTTGTACATTACTGTACATTCAGAGGACAATAAATGTTAGTCACTTTCAGACATTTTGTGTTGTAGGAATAGAAGAAAAAAGACGAGCTTATAGAATAATAAAAAAAAAAAATTTAAAGTCAATTCTGGTTGAACAAAAAGTGCATAATTGAGTGAATTCAGGTAACCTTGATTTTTACTTTCTATTATCTATTATCTATTTTATTTTATTTTTTATGTTTTGTGCTAAAGTGATGATGATGATCTTTTGCTTATATTCTAAAGAACTTCTGTAACATTATGATAAATTTTGAATTCAGCTATTTGCTTCCCAGAAAACAATATGTTTTTAAGTGTTCAACACTTATCATTAAAATTTTTATGCGTAATAATGTTTGATAAAATTTAAACTAGCTGTGCCCATACGGTGGATCAAGAAATTGTCTACTCTTATGTTCATTACAGTATAGTATATGTTTTGTACCACTAAATTGATTTAAAATGGACAAAATTAACTACACGCAAAGAATTATTGATTTAAAAATATGTTAGACAAAGACGACTTGATTCATTTTATTATACTTTATGTCTCCAAACTTTATATGCAAAATTTGATTCACCAATTCCAACTTCTCCAGATGATTTTTACAAAAAATATGCAGAAAGACGACCATAAGAGCAATCGATAAGTACTTTTCGAGTTCACAGGTCATGAACAAAAGAACATCTTCATTTTTATTTATATAGATAGATAGATGGATGATAAATCTGCTCTATTTTTTTCTGAAATAAAACATACTACTTATATATTCAATGATTTTATTTTTTAATTCTTGTGGGTTTTTCGTTTAGTTTTTGTGTTTTTATTTTATTTTTATTCAGTACTTAGACACCCTATATAGAGCTGAATGAACAATATACAAAATAATGTACTAAAGCGATTATCCACAATGACTTCCGGAAGACTTGAAAATGATAAAATCTTTGAAATCGCGTTCATCTAAACTAAATTTTAAAATAATTTTCTCATAATTTATGGTAATTTTAATAAGGGTTCTCAAGTGCAATATCATTACAAAAATTGCATTACATTTGAATATAAAAACGATACGTAAATAATGCTCATTTGTATTCAAATTAGAAGAACAACTACATAATTTATAAGTAATTTAGTTCCTGAGAAATTACGTTAAATTGACAATTGTTGGTAAAATTGCAAATTGTTTGTATATTTAAAGTCAATTTTTAATCAATAACCAATAAATGCCAATTACAAAAAATGTCAAAAGGTCAAAAAATAAGATAATCCAACAGTCAATTAAAGTTTAAGCAAAAGGAAGGTGAAATTTGATTGAATTTCTAAAAAGAAAGAAAACAAAGTCACGCGCAACCGGCATTTGCCAAAATGTGCCTCATCAAAAATTGCACCTGACCCAGACTTCTTTCATACGATGGCATTGGGGATGACGTTGTTGTTGACCGCATTTTTTCTCTCTCCCTCTCTCTCTCTCTCTCTCTCTCTCTCTCTCTCTCTCTCTCTCTGTCTCTCAATCATATTGGCATCAAGAGAGCCCACTAAGACTCATTGGATTTTAGAAAATCTCTGTATCGATATTTGTATATATACATTTAAGTATAATGAAAAATGAACACAAAATAAATACTCTAAGTCATTTTAAACATAAGACTAAACAAAGCAACAAATTTATAAACAATATAGAATCCATATGAAAAAGTATATGTAAATTAAACTAAGTAAATTAAATAAAATTTAATGAAAACTAAAAAAAATCAGCCAAGTGTGAGTCGGACTCGCACACGGAGGGTTCCGTACCATCGTATAAGATTTTTTGCTTAAAATATAAAATTATGTGGATATTTAATAGCCTAAAAGTATACTACAATTAACAGCTTAAAAGTATACCAAAAAAAAAAAATTGTTAAACAAAAGATTAAATTAAAGAACAATGCAATAAAATAAATATAAGTGTGTATTTTTAGTATTTGTCGTTCTACACACAAGTGAATTAAACACTCTATGAAAATTTCAACTCTCTACCTATTACGGTTCATTAGATAGAGCAGAAGACGGACGGACGGACATTGTAAGCTTAGTAATAGGGTCCCGTTAGCTGGGTACGGAACCCTAAAAGATATTCAAAATGTTTGTAATCATCAACATCTGTCAATAGAGTGTTTTCAGATTGTTTAATTAAAAGTTGATGTCTTGGCTCTAAGCTCATTTGTCTTTTTAGAACGCGTTTGCAGTAAGAAGTTTGGAATTCCATATTTGATTTTATTTCAAATTGTGTTTGTCCACATCATTTTAGATTCATTTTCTTACCAAGTTTATTCCTTCTGCTTACAGATCAATTTTCCAAACTTAGTTTAAGAAAATTTGTTACATTTAACATACATATAGCTTCAAATTTTGTCTTATAAAAAGTTTGAATTTACTTAAAAATACATACAAAATTTTTATAAATAACATTTAACATATACATATTTTTCAATTTTTGATAAGCCCTGAAAAGTTTTCAAGTTCCCCCATTTCATAAACAACGCAAAATGCAACAATGCTACCCATCTATAGATCTTTCCGTAAAAATTTTAAACTCTTTGTACCCTGAAAGAATTAAAATTAATGGACGGAAATTAATTACTATCAAATGCAGACATTTGTGATACCTATTATTGTTTGACGATATAAATGAACTTCTTATTTGAACAATTGCTTATTCTCAATTGAATTTACCTTTTTTTTCTAAGAACAGTTTTCGTAGGAGTTATATTCTTATTTGAACACATTCAAGTTTCAAACCTTAATGTGAAGAAAAGCTTTTTAACAATATGTACATTTATAGAGTTTTTAATCACTTACGGTATAATTTCGATTGCTATTCGATTTAACTGGTTCGTGCAAAGGATGGTGAAAGCTTTAACACAGGGTGATTCAGTCAGATTATGCAAGTGTAAAGCTTACGCTAACTTTGACTTAAGTCAATTGACAGAGAGAACATACGCGAAATCAACCCGGAAACCTGTTTTAGATGCAAATCTTTTACATTTAATATAAAACGTTTTATATTCAATATAATTTCTTCAAAATCAAGAATATAATTCTACAACTAGGTATCGATTTTTGTGTTCAAAGAGTATATCAACACACATGTATATTTCAAGTAAAGAAACAAGTATTTCTCAATACGTGTATTTGTCCAACCGAGACCTTGAGCACTTAATATCTAATTTTCCGAGATTTGGTAAATGTATTCTGCTGGTTATATGTTGCTACTTACATAAGAATTATTTAAGTATAGTACATTAGAAATTTGGTTGTTCACCGATACTTGCGCTTATTCCAAATTACAAATTCTATCGAACTTCCATTTCTCGAATCGCCAAATGGATATTTATGAAGACTTATAATTATATAATTATTCATTAAAACTGAAATATACACATTTTTATTAACTTGAAATCAAATTTTTCTAGTTAAAGTTTCTTTAAATATACAGTAATTTGAGATAAAACATTTCATTTAATATTCACTTAGATTTGGACTTCATCTGAAAGGAAGCTTGCTGTGCAAATCTCAATGTCCACAATAATAAATCCTCAATACTAGTAGTGGATTCAAATTTATCCAATCTTCGTAATTAGCTTTCACCAAGTTGATTTTTATCAATTTTAGTCAAGAATATTTTAGATATATCGTCTTCATTGTCCAATGTAATTTATTGACCAAATCCAGAAGCAATTTAGCATTGTCAGACACTTGATGTCTATATCCCATACTTTTGATGCACTATGACTGATGCAGCGAATAAATGTAGTTTAAGGTTTTTGCTTGCATCGAAAAGCTCTTATGCTTTTTAAAGATTTTACTTTAGCATCTTAATGAACTTCAATATTTCCTTTCAGGGAGTCTTTGTATAGCAGTAAAAAACCATATTTAGTTCATATACTATGCACTTTAAAAAAAAAAACTTAAATATATAAAGTAATGGAAATCAACAAATGTTTAGTATTTTTCTTAAAATTGCTTGTAATTAAGCCAAAAGCAGACTAATTCGTTTTATCAAAGTGAACTAAGTATATTAATGCCAAAACTTATCCAAAGGTATTTTAGTTGCTTCACAACTTCATGGTGTTTTTTGTTTAATATTCTTGTATTTGGAATCGTTTATTGTTGAAGTGAACCTTTATAATAAAATATCATTTCGTAATCGCAACACCTGAAATTACAGAATGAAATGAAATATTTTCATTAAAAGTTTAGAAGAAAAATATTTCACCAAACAACATGATTGGAACCAATAAATAAGTTTAAATCAGTACAAAAAAAGAATGTATTTAAAAGGTGCATGAAATGGTTGTGTCACGCTTAAGGAAGGATACGATGTTAAAGGAAACTCCTTATGTGTCTTGTCTCGCTCAGCCAGTTTCACAACTTATTACTTGTTGTACAATAGGTACACTGGGTGTATGACGGTATTGTGGTATCAGTCGGAAAACACAGCAGAACAAAAATATTTGTACATCAGGTGTAGAATTACACCAGTCCCAGCATTCCGCTTTTTATCATCGTTACCATCGTTGCCATCAACACAACTCATAAGAGTAACGCCGCAGCCTGGAAATGAAGCCAATGAAAAAGATTTGTTCTCTTCCTGAAAGGGTTTTAGCACAAAGCATTGTTTTTAACGGATTTTCATGGATTTTTGTTATAAATTGAAAAGTTTTCGACTAGAAAAAAAATTTAATTTCTGTTATGCTACATTAGATTAATAAACTATATTGGAGTCGATGAAATTTACTGCTTGTAGTCGTTTTATGAAACCAACTTTAATTACATCGAATCATTCAACGGTTGTTATGACTTTTGTTTAATGGAAGGAAGTCTGTGTGTGAAAAATCTAAAAAAAAAAAAAAAGATTCAATGAAGAATAGTATTTTACGGATTTTTAATTCTTTTTAAGATAAAAACTAGGACAATGATTTTATTTTCATCCAGGACAAAATTTGTGTGTTTTATTCAGTTAAAATTTTTAGAGTATATAAAAATATATATATGTATATACCAATCAATAAAATTATTAAATATAATTGCATAACTTAAACAAAGAAATAATAGCTTATTCTTTACAAAGCTTATCAAAACTATATCAAAACTAATAAAAGTTACACACAAAATATCATTTATATGATTGTTCGAATTTTAACAAACACGAGTACATACCTACTACGAATGTATTATTTTATATAATAACTTTCATTAAAACCGAGAATCACTTGAATCTATAAAAGACAACAGAGTAAGTTGATTAAAAGTAAAATAAAAATAATTTTTATGGGAATGTAAATACAAGAAATTAGGATTGTGGCTGAATGATTTTTGATAAGACTTGGCGGTGTATTGATTGTTGTCGACCGTAATCGTGAACGGTGTTGTGTGTAGTTTGTAGTAACTATTCGTGAAGGCAATGAGTAAGTTTTGTTCTATTTTAAAGTGTGTGTTGATATATTTTGAGATATCAGAAATATTGTAAATTCGTGCGAGATGAGTGGGAATTTGAATGCGTTTTTAGCAGCTTTGTCGGCTTCTTCGTTGCCCGCAATGTTGCAATGGCCAGATAATGTTGGTTCTTGGTGAGTTTCTTACTACTGACTGTCTTATTTTTAGGGGCCACGATGATTAATTGGAAGTATGTATTAGCTATAGCTTGCAATGAAGAAAGAGAGTCAGTACAAATGGCGAAGTAGTAGATTCGAAAGTTGATAAGTGAGGTGGGAGAAATTTCTCATTTGCACCATTCTTTTTACTGAACTGAGCCACAATCCGATTTGGAACCATCTGTGTATACGAATTTATGGGAAGGTAACAATTTTTTGAGGAATAGAAATTCTTGACGGTAGATTACCGGCGAGGTGGACGACTTCGGAAGTTTGTAAATGTCGGTTTTGAGGGAAAATAGGTTAAGCATCCAGGATGGAGTTGTGATCATAATAGAGGATAGGGGTTTTGTAATGATTTTGCTATTTATTGCCTGAAAATATATCACCTTAATATCTTCTTTAAAAGTTGGCATTGAGCATCGAAAGAGTTTGGGAAAATCTATAAAGAAATATCACAAGGTTTTTTTATTCAAATATACTTAGCAACTGAGAAGAAGTCGTCTAAGAATCCGCTAGACAAATATGAAACAGATCAACAGATTGAAAAAAAGCAATCAGCAATATACTGAAGAAAGTCCTTTTCACAATGGTAAAACATGTCTGTCTGTCTTGGGTCCTAACGCATATCATTGAAAAAATTTATGTATGTATCTTGTTATAGTTAGTGTTTTTTTTTTTTTTTGAGATCGAGTTTTCTAACGGTAGTTAGGATTACAACAATCTAATGATCTCACCAAAATTGTATCCATTCATTATTATTTAATATATGTAGTTTTATCTATCTTAATTTAAAAAAAAAAATAATAATAATAATAATAACAAAATTGTAATAATCATACGGATGACTTTTATTGACTCAAAATGCAAAACATTTTATCTTGTAGGCATCGATGTTGCTGAAATTCTTATTGTAATATTCATTACTTGTTTGGTAGCATTTTATACTGCAAAGGGGTTCCATTTTCAAGATTTTGTTCTTCATTGCTGTTATATTTTTGGATAAAATTTACATTATTTTCAAGGCAAGAGACAATAATCGTAAAAAGTATCTCTGTATTTGCATCTAGAATTAAGTACAAATTATACATATGCATCTATCTATATATCTGAATGAAGCCATGTTCATAAGTATATTTGTGAATATAAAAATTGCATTCAATAAATGGAATTCTATTGTTCTTATCTTTTTACTTCCACTTCTTGTATGCCTTATTCAAATGTAGCAAATATGGACATTTTTAAGTTAATTTTGATACAAGGCTTACATGATTGTTTTGAGGAGGTCACAGTTTTGTGACACGGTTTTATTTTCCTTTTGCTCTTCATATTGTATTGTTGTTATTATCATTGTTGCTTTATATTTTTGTTGTTGTTGATTCCTCTCGATGTTGTTGTTGTTTTCGAAGTTATATTTTATGCAAGATGAAGCGAGAACCAAAATCAGTTGCTAAGTCGAGATTGATACATTACATTTGTTTCTAAATTTCAAGAAAATCCTGAAATAATAAATTAAAATTTTACATAGGCGAATAATCACTATTTAGGATAAAAAATATATTAATTTTATCTAAAAACAATTATCAAAGGTAAGTATCTGTAGCTGCAGATATTTTCCTTTGAATCTTAAATGAATAGTAAATCATTATCCCACAGAAATAAACTTATTTGTGATTTGCAATAAAACTATTCGTGATTATCACAATCACAATTTCTTGCCATCCACTAATTGAAAAACATATAACGAAAGAAAATCATATTACTAAATTTAAATGGAAAAAGTGTAAATCAGAACAAACTATCTTCAACTCATACGAATAAAAAGAAACTCTTTGAAAGATAAACAAAAATTGCATTAAATGTGAACTAAAATGGTAAAAGATAGATTCATAGAAAGCAAGGTGTCAGAGTATACTAAGTACTTTTAGATTTCATCTTTTCATTGTCTTTTGATGCACTGTAAATATAATTAAAATCTTTTGCTATTGACATTTAAGATGATAGAACTAAATCTTCTTATCTTCTTAGCTTTTCACATTCAAATTGTAGAAACTTTTCATGGATACGGAAATTGTGTGCCGCGAATTTGTTGTTGTTGTTGTGGAAAGCATAGTTTTTCAAGCAAAAAGAAAACGGCCGCTTGTTGCACACAACCGAAGTGAATCCGACTTACACAATTTCAATGCAAATCGCGCCAAAAATGTCCATGAATGAAATCAGAACAGCTGAGTAGACGCATGCGCAGTAAAATATCAGCATTGAAAGGAATTGAAAGTCAGCATCAGTGATGCTTTCAATCGAAATGATGAACAAAAAGATGCAGATTCTTGAGATGAACTAACAGTTGCTGTTTGGTGGTCCACACGCGCGTTTGGAATAAATTTTAAATTGTATAAAAATATGTTGTGGTGTGATAAGAGAAATATATGTTTATAATTTTCAAATTAAAGAAAAAGAAAATTAAATTTTATTATTTAAAACAAAATGATAAAAAAAACAAAAATTGTAATAAATAAATGAAATAAAAGATTAAAACAACGTTGCAATGAATAAAAATAAAATGCATGACCAAAAGTTTAAAAGTGGAAAAAAGTGTAGTTCTGTTTATTTTATAAAATAAAATTTGATGGTGAATTTTTGAATGGTGCCAATCATTCCAAAATGGCCAAGCTCACAACAACAAATTGAATTCAATCGAACACTACAAAAGTTGACTAAACTCGCAAACTCATTGAATGAAACAAAAACTGAAAATGACGTGTGTACAATAAATGTTTTAGTTTTGAAAATCATTTTGACCAATTAAAAGTTGTACGTTGCTACAAAAAAAAATCCCATCCTTGCTCTTCTAAAGGAAATAAATATTTACTACTAGTTCTAACATTTAGAAAAGTTTGTAGAATTTGTTGTTAAGAAAAGTAGGAAAAGTGTTGCAGCATTTTGTGGCGCAATTCAACTTAATGTTTCTAAATAAGCATGTGTTAGCTAGTTAGTTTTCTTAGGTTTTGAGCGGACATTGTAAAGTAAATGACTAACCCCTGCAATAAATCTTTAATATTATAACCATTAAAACAAAAGAATTTTAAATAAAGTGTCACTTTCACAAGGCAATTAAAAATTCATAAAAACTTCATTCCATGGCATATTTACACTTCAAGTATCGCTGACAGCAACACACACAAACACACATACACTTTATATTTTTATATAGTAATAATATGTGCATGAATGAATATAAATAAAGATTGTCTACCATAGTACCAAAGTAACAAAAAGAAACAAGTGGAGAAATGGAAAAGTAAAAAAGCGATTGTGAGAAAAATGAGAGGTGAAAGTTGTTAAGATGGCAACGGACTTTTCTTCATCTTCTAAACAATAATCATGGAATTACAAATGCATATAAACATTTTGCATAATTTATGTCAAGTATGAACAACGGCAACAACAATGAGAACACACTTACAAGTGTACACAAATACAATGATAAAATAAAACAACGGCATTCAGGCTCATTTACTCATATGTACTCATTCACTCACGAACTCACTGACTCAAATATCTGTGTATGTACACAAGTTAATAAGTGTATAATATACATATGTGTGTGTTTATGTGTCTGTGTTTGTAATACTTACTACAACAATTGTTAAATACGACAACAAAAAAAAGTAAAATAATAGTAATAGTGGTAACATCAATGGTACAAAACTATTAAAACAAAAAGCAATGGATGCACAGTGGTTTAAGTTAAAGAATTTGTTTTATTTAATTTAATTTTTTATTTTTGTTATGTTATTTTATTGCATTATTTACCTCGTAACAGTGAGGTGATGTGTGTTGTCTTTCTTGTATGATGTTTGTAATGCATAGAAGAGGATGGAATAATCCAACTCCATCTGCATGCAAGAGAATCGAATAATCCAACTCCATCTGCATGAATGTTTGTCGCACCTATACCAATAATTTCTCCAGTTCCGTTTTAAAACAAGATTAAATCCTCATTTCATCAAAATGTTTATAAGTACTACTAGAACACAGTATCATTATATAAACAATTAATTATCTATGAAAACACATGATATTATTATTATAATTTTTTTTTTTTTTTGTATTATTTATTAGGAGAATATTGTTGTAAGGACTATAAAAAGTTGTTGAGATTAATTTAAAATCAGTTTACAGAAGCGTAAATTTTTATTAATTGAGTGTTGGTAAGTCGTTTGAATGAAGCTTTTTTAGTCACCTTTGAATAATCTTCCTAGTTAGTGACTCTCCGAGAGGATTTGGGTGGGATGGAAGTCTGTCATTGTATCGGTTGCTGTGGAAGTTTATTACCTGAAGAACTGTAGGCAGTTCCTGACCAACTATGGAGCATTGGTGATTGTCCTGAGGCACTTATTTTGAAGGACCTGTATTTTTTTGCGATTTGCTTGTAAATTAAAAGCTTGTTTTCCAAGCTAAGTTTGCTCCTTTTGCACAGAAGCCAGTTCAGCCTTTTCATTTTATGGAACCAGGATCGAGCAATGCTGGTAATATGATTTTTCCATGTTAGGCGTTTATCAATGTGAAAACCCAAGTATTTCACAACTGTAGACTATGGTATCGCCAGACCACCAATCGTTACCGGAGGTATGTCACTTGTCCTGAGGGTGAACGAACACAATTGTGATCTACCTAAGTTTATATGATATTAAAGTCTTAAAATGTATAAAAGTATTTGTAATCAAATAATTAAAATATACATAATAAGTAAATTCAAAGTTGAAGTATTTACTTCTATCATTTTTGTACGACGTAAGCAAGCTGACAAAAACAATATCAATAATAAGTAATATATATAAGTATGTATATTATTTGCAGTATAAACTACTCTTAGTGCTTTCCATCAAACATCAACTAATCATCCATTCACTCTTAACAGAAAACTTAAAGTGTACTTATAATAAGAAGCTATTTCGTGTAGTTTGCTAGAATTTTGTGATGAGTTGTTTGAACAATATGAAGTATGAAAGACATATTTTGAAAAACTTGACATTATTGAACTTTATTGTCATATTTTTTACGATAGTAAGATTATTTAATTTATGTTGAACTCTATAAATTAGAAGCCAATCTATGTTATTTACATTTCAATATCTCTTTATTCCTTAAATAAAGCTCATTTACTTAAAATTTCCCTTTCCAATTTAGTTTGTAATGACCATTATCATATAATTTTTTTATATAGTCGTATTGATCCGTCTATTGAATATACTGTACACAAAAATAATTTCGAAGGAGCGGGAATAATTAAAAATGCCAAAAATAAAGTATAAATGTTCTTGAAAATATGCAGCAAGTGTCGATATCTCCAAAATTCTAGAAATTACAAGCAAGCATAAGAAAGAAAACATTTAGATAAAAGAGTTAGATTAAGAATATTGCAAGAATTCAAAACAAATTTTTTAAAATCTTGGAGCTAACCGAGTCTATCTAACAAATTTCATTTTTGTAAGCTTCGGAAGGACGGGAAGACATTTTCATAAACAATACTAACAAATTTATATATTATTTGAAAGGCCATACCTCTGATCGGTACAATGTGTAAACATATTCTGTGAAATGTCAAATAAAATTTGCGATTAAAGAGACTAAAACCTAAGAAAAACTGAAAACGTGTCCTTGTTTGATAACAAAAAATATCATCACAAAAGTGTGTGTTTGCACAAATTTTTAATTTTTCTAAAGATGTGAATACAAAAAGGATAATAGTGAAACGATTATTAAAATAATGGACAATTACAAAAAATGACAAGGAACAATAGAAAATTATATCAACATAGGAGAGAGAAACAAACCTACAAGTTTTTGATATAATACATACATTATTTGTGTTTCCCTTATTTAGTTGTTTATTGTGTTAAGTGATATTTTTTTTTTTTTTTTTATATAAATATGGTTCATATGAAAACTATATACAATATGTGAATATAATGATATAGATATTCGTGGAAAATTTATACATAGCGATAGAAGTAATTAATTATTTAAAGTGAATGAAAAAGGTAAAGGAGAAAAGATAACTAAAATGCGAATAAAAGTAAATAAAAATGCGATAAAATATTGAAAAATATTGAAACAGAGACCTAAAAAAACCCGGGAACCGTTTGGTGCCCCATGCGCACGGTATAATGAAATGGTCGTGATTAATATCCCAGGAATATCGCCATCAGGATGCGTATAATTCACGTAGGTCGCACGGAAAATCGCAACATGCGTATGTGCCGTTGCTTGGCAAGATGCTGCAGCATATTCTATTTATTCGCGCTAACATGTCTGACCTTGGCAATGCCCTTTACTGTTGCCTGGACCTTACAGAATGAGGCAGACACTTCATTATCTACGTGGGCAATTAAATTAAAATCATTAAGCAGCAAACAAAAATCTAACGATACCTTAAAGTCAATTAATGTTAACAAAATCGGCGAGAATAATGCAACAGCTAAACCAACAGTTGTTGGCATTGTTGGTGAAAGTGGAAACAATCATTATGAAACATATTCAAACCGTCCAAATGTAATCAAAGACAATGACGACTTAGATGACAATCAAAGTCAGTCACAAGCATCCAACTGGAA
Organism: Amiota mariae; assembly: GCA_035041805.1. NCBI lineage: Eukaryota > Metazoa > Arthropoda > Insecta > Diptera > Drosophilidae > Amiota > Amiota mariae. The sequence goes on along the minus strand of JAWNKV010000229.1, from coordinate 2,372,992 downwards.
GTACAAAAGAACAAAGGTGAAACACCAAAATCGCAACCAAGTACAGGCTACAAATGCTTCTGCCTTGTCTTTACTTTCCAATTTGGCGAAGTGGCAACAACACAATTTAAAAGTGAATCAAGTATTTGAAAGCGAACGTCGAATGTCACACGTTGAAATCCATCAAAATCGGGGCAAAATCGTTTTACTTGGCCTTTTTGAATTGTCAACGAAACGCGGTCCTCGACCGGATGGACTTAGTGAACTAGGCGCTGCAATGATGGCTGTCGAGCATATTAACCACAAACATTTGCTACCCGGCTACACGCTTGAGCTGGTCACCAATGATACCCAGGTAAGTCGAACGATAGATGATAATTTAAGTTCAATTTAAAACTTTGATTGGACATTAAATGATGATCGAGTTCTTAAGTATTTAATTTGGTATTTTCGTATTTATAATAAAAAACAAAGCATTGCAAAGTTGGTCATCAAAAGATACAATTCCATTACGAAATTGAATTTTCATTTATTGTACTTAGATGCAGACACCGACTCTCCTTACCCGCCCAACAGTTTACAGATTTCTATAAGAAAATGTTTTGTAAAATACCATAAAAAGATTTTTTGTTATGCCAGGCAACAAAAAGTCATTGTGACACTCAGATACACACAGAGGTTGTCATACAAAAATTTACACGCACGCACAATCACAAAAATTGTCTTGTTACGTTGCGTTCCTTTGGTTTAGCAGAGTGTTATGTTGTTCTCTTATAAGCATCTAACCGCATCCGACGTTCAAGTTAAAATCATCAGCAACATCATCACTAACTTCTTCATCAGCATCATTATCATCGTAGCTATCGTCGCCGGTCGCACTCAATCTTTGTGCCTTTTTGTGGCATTTTGGCGGATATGAAGGAATATCAGGTCTATTAAATTCGACATTTGAAAATGTTTATTACACTTTCTTCCTTTCGTATTTCTTGTTCAACTTTTATTTCTTCTTGTTTGTTATAACTCGGGGTTTTGTTTTCCCATTTGACCATGTTGTGGCTTGGGTTGCCACCATGAAAACCATTGTCTTCTACCCTATTTATGTCGTCATGGCTTATTGAATGAATCTGTGAAAATGATGAAGTATGCACTTCCGTTTAAAAAAGGTTACCATGACTACCGGTTTTAACGCTTTAATTTCATTTGATCTATTGCTTAGTGTCTCTGAGATAATTTGCTTTCATTTCGAAAATGGTTATCATAAAGTTATAATTTAATTGATAGCCTTATTAATTTTCCAAAAATGTTTTGGTCGGGGATATGTTAATATTGCAGATCAGTTATATTATAATGTTAGTTGTTAGTTTGAGCTCAACTTGAACAACAACCAGCATCACAAAATTGTATTGCCTGCAGTGAAGTCTTCATGAGGAGGCTGGCAATTTGTTTGCTTCCTGCCTAAAGCATCCTGAGCTTACAATAAAGCACGAAGTTATTATTATCTTATTGACATATGCTGTTGTCAGTATTGAAACCAAACATTTTTTCATGATTTTCTATTGGAAACTGCTCACTGAGGGTTCCAAACCTTGATATGCAGTATACTATACCTAATAACTTTTCAGGTGAGATGTTTATTCAGTCCTGGCCAAGTTTTCCAGCAAATTTCGCAATCCGTACCGATGGTCCATCTTCTATTAATGGAGTGATTAAACACTTTATGAGATGAACGCCTAGTAACTCGTTGTCGACTGGTAACTGGTAAACATAGATCATCTATTGCAAGCTGATGGAATTAGATTGTATTGCTTATTTTTCTGATTAAACTAATTTGAAGGCTTTTACTTGCTAATACTTTCTATGTTAATTTATGTAACCTTTGTTGCGTATTTTATTTTTGAATATTTTAAAAAAATAATATTAAAAAAATATGGCAATCTGAGTTAATTTAAGATACTGAAATTCAGTTTACTTAGTTATTGGCCTAAACCAGTGATGCGCAACCTTTTAAAAGTAGTGGGCCTCATAACTAACCTATTTCGTCTCACGGGTCACACTAAAAAAGTAGATATGAAATAAAAAGGTGTAAAAAAAACTTCAAAATTTATTACAGTCTTATATTTATATTTATTAATATTATTTATTTTTATAGTTTATATATTTTATCAATGGGAAGACTGTCCTTGCTTTTCATTAATCAATTTGTGAAATTGCACTTGAAAATTTGAAGTCGCGATGCGCAAACTAGATTACTGTCAGTCATGCGATTGCTTGATTTCGACTTCACAATTTTCATTCTTGAATAATAACTGTTCGCACAAGTAAGTGCTACCAAACATTGACATAATATTTGGAGCATTTTTACGGATGGCAAAGTAATTCGACTGTGACATACATAAAATAGAACCCATGGGGTCCAACACTATCAAACTTTTCATGTAGTGTTGTGTTGCATTGCAAGTCAATAAGCTCCATCTGCATAAGTGGCGTGGAATCATCGACAACTGCAGTGAATAGATTTGAAAAGATATTGATAAATTTTTCTTGCTCCTTGAAGTCACGGAAGCGTTCTTCAAATTGTCCTTTAAGCTCAGCCTTTGCGGTACTATATTTTCCAAATCTTGTCTTGAAAGTGAGGCAGATCGCCTTTATTTAATTGACTTTCCCAGAGCCTTAGTTTCATTTCCAAAGCTTTGATGTTTTGAACCAGTATGTTAATTAAATTGTGTTTCATTTGAAGGCGGGTGATAAAATCATCCATGTGACCAGTCATATCAGTCAAAAAAGCAAAGTCGCTTAACCATTGAGGATCTTTCAATTCAGGAACCTCCTTACCTTTTTCTGTCAAAATATTTTAGGCCGCTGTCTTCTTTTACGTTTGCACTCCGAATGTCTTTATTTAATTCTTTTCTTGTTTGCTTAACCTATTGTACAATACATGCGCTTCGTTCTCGATCGACCAGGCGAGAGAGCGAGAGAGTAACGGTTGTTTGCATGTACTTGCATGCTCTTACGCTCTCTCACATGACATCATTACAATAATATAAGTATAATACATTTATATAAAACTGCTACAATATGTAGTATGTGTTCATTCTCCATCATTTTCCCACGTGAAAGCCACCGGACGTCAGTGAAATACAATAAGTCCCCATATTTTGCATCCAACCCCGCTAAGTAGGCCTGGAACTCTCTGTGTTTGAGTCGCGGCCTCATATAATTTGCAGTTGTTACTAAGAGTTTCATAACTTCAGGAAAGTTCAGAAAATGATTTGGCACATAAGCTTTGTTGGTGGATGATACAATGAAATTGCATGAATGATGCCCTTCGTTTCTCCTTTTCATAGCAGGTGCTCCCTCAGTTACTAAAGCAGTCATATTTCATATATTTTTTGTATTAAACGCATTTAACATAGCATGACGTCACAAGTATATATTTTTGAGAACGACACTTAACTTTTAAAAAATTGACTCCAACTTTATTTGATATATTTGCCCTATACTTATTGAAATATTGTATCTTACTCAGGCTTATTGAAGTTTCACTTCTAACACGTGTATATGGTTTTACATACGAATCTTTTTTTCTTATTTTTCTTTCTTGATTATATATTTTACTTACTAGCTACGTATCACACCGCGAGCCGCAGAGAACGACGTCATTCATGCGGCCCGTGGGCGTGTTGGCTTAAGCCAATAAAAATAGATTACAAAATAAGTACAATAAGTTACAATAAGTTGAGTTTATATGATAATTTATGAGAATCTACTCTGAATGGTTGCTTAAGAATACCAATTTGTTTGCTGTTCATTTATAAACTTTATTCAAATTTGATTATTCAATTTACGAACAAAAAAAAAAAAAAAAGAAGAAAAGAATTTGTAATCAAAAAAATTATGTGAGGTCATGTAAAATACTTCGATAATTGCTTATGTTTCTTTGCGTACAACAGTGTGATCCTGGAGTAGGTGTAGACCGATTTTTCCATGCTATCTACACGCAACCCGCCACACGCATGGTAATGTTATTGGGCTCCGCTTGTTCAGAGGTTACCGAAAGCCTAGCAAAGGTGGTGCCTTATTGGAATATCGTTCAGGTGAGTTGGGTCTTTAAGTCATTAGTATTCAAAAAGTTTATGGATAAGTGAAATTTTCGACGAATTTAATCAAACAGCTTTTGCTCTTTACTCACATTTGCTAGTGAAATCCTGAAGAAGGGTTTAACGTTTTGATGAACAATTTCCTTGCTTAATATGCACAAAAGTATTTTATAACCTATAAGTTATCATTGAGCATTATGCTAACGGTGTTTATATGCAAATGTAGTATAAGATACTTTTTGCTTTTAAAGTAAGTTCATGCATAAAAAACGCATGGCGGAATATGTACAATACTTTTATGCAAACTTTTCAATTTACGAAAGGAATAAATAAATGCTTATTGAAATGTTTTGTGAGCTTTGGATAAAATTGAATATATTTATAGGTTTCCTTTGGCTCGACTTCACCAGCATTGAGCGACCGACGCGAATTTCCCTATTTCTTTCGTACAGTTGCACCGGATTCCTCACACAATCCTGCCCGTATTGCTTTTATACGACGCTTTGGATGGGATACTGTGACGACTTTTTCACAGAACGAGGAGGTCCATTCGTTGGCGGTTAACAATCTGGTCACGGAACTGGAGGCAGCAAATATCTCTTGTGCAGCAACAATCACCTTTGCAGCAACGGATTTCAAGGAACAATTGCTGTTGTTGCGCGTAAGTGGTAATGACAGGCCGAAGAGAATATAACAAGTACTCGAATTCGCACATAGCTACAAACATATACACATACATATTCCCATTCCCATACAATAAGTGACACAAATGCATAATGACAATGCCAGCAACACCACCATCTTCATCATCATCATCATCTGACAGATACATAAAACGTTGATTGTCTCGTAAACATGACAAATGAAAAAGCTTGTTATTTGTCTTCAGTTTCATTTGGTTTTCATTTTATTTTCGTTTCCTATGCTGCTTGAATTTTGTCCTCTGTGACTTTTGTCATTATCCTGCTATTGCATGGTGTTTGCTGGCACAGGAAACAGATACACGCATCATTATCGGCAGCTTTTCGCAGGAATTAGCACCACAGATCCTATGCGAAGCATATCGATTACGTATGTTTGGTGCCGATTACGCATGGATTCTACATGAAAGCATGGGCGCACCATGGTGGAACAATGTACCGACAGAGGACTTTCATTGCAGCAGCCGTGAGCTTCGTCAAGCTGTTGAGAATCTGATTGTTGTCTCCAGTCACAATAGCATCGTAGGCAATAATTTCAGTTTCAGTGGTTTGGTAAGTATCTTCTTAACTTAGATTCATTGTATGGTTGTAAGTTGATATACATTATTTGTGTTTATAAGATGAGAAGTAGAAAATTTGTAGAAAGCCATTCCAAAATGTAACTACATATTGGTTATGGGAATAACTTCTGATACTTTGAACTACAATATGCAAACTTTTACCGACGACATTTAATAACACCAAAAATCATAATCTTTAAATCGATGAAGTCAAATTTACATTTAAGTATTAGTCGATAAAGAATGATTATTGTAAATATTATTATAAACGAGTTTTATTAAGTCTTCCAATGCCCTTAAATTTGAAAACATCAAATTGATGATATATTGTATTAATTTTTAGGGTTCCGTACCCATAGGGAACTAACGAGACCCTATTAATAAGCTTACAATGTCCGTCCGTCCGTCTGTCCGTCTCCTGCTCTATCTCATGAACCGTAATAGGTAGAGAGTTGAAATTTTCACAGAGTGTGTAATTCACTTGGGTGTAGAACGACAAATACTAAAAATACAAGCATTTAGAAGCATTGTTCTTTAATTTAACCGTTTGTTTAACAATTTTTTGTTTTTTGTAGTATACTTTTAGGCTGTAATTTTAGTATACTTTTAGGCTGTTAAATATGAACATAATTTAATATTTTAAACAAAAAATCTTGTACGATGGTACGGAACCCTCCGTGTGCGAGTCCGACTCACACTTGGCTGATTCTTTTTTATAAATTTTAATACCTAGATATCACAACCTCATATACGAATGAAAATTGTATAGAGAATTGTTGCGCCTTACTGAAAATGAATATCTGACAAATGTAATATTTGTGTATATTGTATTCTGTTTGTTTGGACAAGCAAAAACAAATTTATTTGATAAGAAAACTCGGCATCCGGGATTTGGTGGCATCCACCCACTTAGTATTTCACAAATAAAGGCAATTCTATTATGTTTTGCAGAGAAATTTATGGTTACATAAATAGTAAACATAAACATATAAGTGTAAATGAGCTCAACTTTTTGAGTATCTACCCTCCGGGATATGTATCATCCATAAAACAACACAAAAGCAGAAACAAGGCATATATAGTACGATATCATTTTATACGATTGAAAAGTAGTAAGAATTTGCTTTTATATTTGTAAGTTAACGAAAAATTCATTTTGCAGAACAATCACATGTTTAATACACAACTGCGCCAGCAATTTGCACAATTCAAAAACTGGGAACAAATGAAAAGCAATATTAAATCGGATGCCACAGCTGGTTCCACTTCCCATCATCCAGATGTCAGCAAACGGAATCCCTACAGCCCCAAATCCATTTCAAATGCCAACTACCACAACTCAGAAACAATCATTCTTAAACCACAGGAGGAGAATTCCAACACTGATAACAGCGACGAAAACAACGACAAAAGTAGTATCAGTCCAAATCGCTCACGCCACCAAATTTTCACCCAAAAACATGCCAACAACCGCAGCAGCTTCAGTAAGGATAATCATGTGGACATGAAAGTAGAGAGTTATATAATGGAAGCAGTCTCACGTTATGCACCACAAACATACGATGCAGTATGGGCTATTGCGCTGGCATTGCGTGCAGCAGAAGAACATTGGCACCACGATGCACAGCAGTCGAAATTGGATCGCTTTGATTATACGCGCAGCGACATGGCTTGGGAATTCCTTCAGCAACTGGGAAAATTGGATTTTTTAGGAGTTTCGGTGAGTTCTGCATGAAATTTTCGTCTGAATTGGTGTGTTTGACAATAATCAATTGGCTGCTACGAAAACTTTCTGTTTTTCCAATATTCAATATTCTTAGTATTAAAAAACTTTCTGATTTCGATTTATTATTGCAGGGACCTGTGTCATTTAGTGGCCCAGATCGCATTGGTACCACTGCCTTTTACCAAATCCATCGAGGGTTGCTTGAGCCTGTGGCATTGTACTACCCAGCGACTGATTCACTGGACTTTGCCTGCCCTCGTTGCAGCCCCATTAAGTGGCATAGCGGCCAAGTGCCAATCGCAAAGCGCGTGTTCAAGTTGCGTGTGGCCACAATAGCGCCACTGGCCTTCTACACAATTGCTACGCTATCCTCAGTAGGCATTGCACTAGCCATAGCTTTCTTGGCATTTAACTTACATTTTCGCAAATTGAAGTATGTAAAAAGCTTGAGAAGCTGCATATGCATCACGCGTTGCCAAGAAACCTCTAACTCAATTACAAATTTCTTATTCCTCTTTCTTTATTCCTCTCTACTATTTGTGGTCTTCGACAACCTCAGAGCAATTAAGCTTTCAAGCCCAAAGCTGAGTAACATCACTGCAGTCGGTTGCATCTTTGTCTATGCTGCTGTCATTCTGTTAGGATTGGACAATTCGACGCTGCCGGTGGCTCAGGATTCGTTTACAACAGTGTGCACTGTAAGTGTTCTCTTAGCCTCTTTTATAAGTTTTTTTTCTTTTGTTTTCTTTCTACCATACATGCATTGTTTTATGGTTTCAAATGTGATCCAGTTTTCTTGTTTGTTTTGTTTTTCATCATTTTTACTTGTCTTTCTTTACATTCACATGAGTGTACTTCTAATGGACTCTGAACAAATATGGCTTTCATGACTACTATGTTCATTCCAAACTTCCTTGCATTTCTATTGTTGGTAAATATAGTTATGTTATGTTTTACCTTATCTACTATAGAAAGTTAGTTGTCTATTTCGACAAGAAACTTAAATCAAAAAAGTGAAAAACCAAATATTTTTTTTATTTTAGAAAATTATTAATATTATTATTTATAATTGGACCTAAAATTAAATTCGATTATTTTTATTTGATTTGACTGAAATATACATTAATAGTTCAATTTTTAAAGTCACTCATAGTATTGTCAGGAATGCATATATTTCAAAATATATAAACCTTTATTTGCATAAAAGGAATGAGAATGAACGATGAATAAAACCTTAAAAACAAAAGCTAAAAGTTAAAAAATGGGACTCATGGGAAATTTGCTGCGCTTTCTGCATGAACTGAATTTTTTATTTATATTATTTTATTTTTTTTTTGGTTATCGTTTTTTATAAATTTTTCTCAAACATCACACCTCGTGCCCATCGTTTTGATGGCAATGTAAAGAGGAAAGTAGAGAAAAAGTAAAAGGAAATAAATGAAAAAAACTGAAAAAACATATGAATAAACAGGAAAATTAGAGCTTTGTGATTTTTTATTTGCATAAATTTAACAAAATACTCTCATTTTATGATGATAATATGCAATCCAACCCAAAAATAAAACCAACAAATATTGTATGATGTACATTTTTGCTCGAAAGTACAAGGGAAAATCAACATCACTTTTAATATTCATGATGTTTTTTTCACCGTTCGCTTTTTGTATTTTATTTTTTGATTTATTTTTTGATGTCACAGGCACGTGTCTATTTACTCTCGGCTGGGTTTTCACTCGCCTTTGGCTCAATGTTCGTGAAGACGTATCGGGTTCACCGTATTTTCACGCGTACCGGCAGCGTGTTCAAGGATAAAATGCTACAGGACATCCAACTAATATTGCTCGTTTGCGGCCTGTTGCTTGTCGATGGCCTAGTCGTGACACTTTGGGTTGTCACCGACCCGATGGAACGACATTTGCATAATCTAACACTTGAAATCAGCAGCGTTGATCGTAGTGTTGTTTCTCAGCCTCAGGTAAGCCCAGCCCAGCCCTATGCAAACAAAGTTGTCAGGGATAATTCAATAAATGTGCAAATAATGCAAACGGTCTCATCACAAACTTTGTTACTATTTCTCTCTGGTTGTGTTTTTAGGTGGAGGTTTGTCGTTCGCAGCATACACAAACATGGCTAGGCGTTCTTTACGCATACAAAGGTCTATTGCTAGTTGTGGGTGTCTACATGGCCTGGGAGACACGGCACGTGAAGATAGCAGCGCTCAATGACTCTCAGTACATTGGAGTCTCAGTATATAGTGTCGTAATAACAAGCGCCATTGTTGTCGTACTTGCCAACTTAATCTCAGAGCGAGTCACACTCGCCTTTATCACAATAACAGCATTAATATTGACGTCGACGACAGCGACTTTGTGTCTGCTTTTTATTCCGAAGCTTCATGATATGTGGGCACGAAGTAAGTACAAAGGCTGTGACATTTCGATTTAATTACTTTCCTGGTTATTTTGTTAAAGAGTTTAATCTTTGCCTTTGCTTTAGTCTATAAATCTTGACTCATTGCAGATGACATTATTGATCCGGTGATTCACAGTATGGGCTTAAAAATGGAATGCAACACGCGGCGGTTCGTTATCGATGACCGCCGTGAGCTGCAATATCGTGTCGAGGTGCAAAATCGCGTTTACAAAAAGGAAATTCAAGCCCTTGATGCGGAAATCCGTAAGTTGGAACGAATGCTCGAATCAGGAACAGCATCAACAACAACGTCATCATCTACTTCGCTCATGGCCGGTCAAATGAAGGTAAGTTCGTTGATCTACCTACATACATATATGTATTACTGCTGAAACTGACATGCATACAAATAACGAAATTAATCTGAAAAACACTAACAGCCGGAAGTCACTGTGACAAGTGATACATCCATACACCTCCCGCAAATACCGCCGCAGCCACAGTTGAGCAAATCACGTACTCCGAGCATTTCGGGTATCCTTCCCAACTTATTGCTATCTGTGCTGCCACCTGTTATACCGCGAGCAAGTTGGCCTTCAGCTGAGTACATGCAGATACCGATGCGTCGCTCTGTAACCTTTGCCTCACAGCCACAACTCGAGGAAGCCTGTCTGCCCGCTCAGGACCTGATAAATCTGCGCTTGGCTCACCAACAGGCCACTGAGGCCAAAACGGGTATCATCAATCGCATACGAGGCATTTTTTCACGCACGGCATCCAGCAATAAAGGCTCCACTGCCAGTTTAGCCGATCAGAAAGGCCTTAAAGCCGCCTTTAAGTCACACATGGGGCTCTTTACCCGTCTCATACCCTCATCACAGACTGCTTCTTGTAATGCTATTTACAGCAAACCCACCACCGAACAAACCACCAGTAGCGAAAGCCAGACAAATGGAGCCACCCAGCTAAGGTCACTGCATCGTTGTTCTTTGACAAAAAGCGGCACACATATAGACGTGCTTTCGAAAGATCCAAACTTCTTTCCCATACCCACCATCTCCAGCGAAGGCTTAAACAGACCAACGATTGAAATAGGTGGAAAATATGTCAAAGTACATGAGACTAAAGTGAATTTTCAGCTTCCCCACAATCGTCGTCCTTCCATTGTCCAAGTTCAGCCAACTCTACGGGAGCGTACACGTGGCTCTCCACGCTTTCCACACCGTATTATGCCACCCACCTGTAGTCTGACTGCACTAGCGGAGTCCGAACACCTCACAGGGAATATCATTGGAAGTTGCAGATCGATTCCAAGAATTTCGTTGCAACATGCAACAAGCAGCGGCAACTGGAAGTCAATGGAAACAGCAGCCAAATCACAACTATCCCTAGGTGACTCATATGAAGAAGGATTGAACAACGACCCTGTCAATAACAATGCCGTCGACATGACCAATACTACCAACTGTTCCTTAAGAGTTATCGAAGACGATGCCATTGCTTCCAGTGAGGCGGATGATTTAACAGTAGTTGAGGTTCAAAATAAGTAAATAGCTCATAAATGTAGTCAATTATTACAACAGACAATGATGTAATGAATATCATTGTATGTCTATTTCTTAATTTAAATTCTAAACACTAGAAATGTCTGTTTCTCACTAGACCCTAAAGTATTGTGTTTTGATACATAGGCGTACATACACTTACACATCATCTGTACCCTGAAAATTTACTTATCGTGTATTTAACAAAACTGACCAAGACCAAGCTTAAAGCAATTTTTCATCAAGTTTTAGATTAAACAAATTTCAATAAGAACAGTAACAATCAAGCTTAGCATAATTAAATGGATTTAGGATTATTCGAAAATAATACTTACACATGTAGTTATTAAATTTAATCATCTTTTGTGAGACCTTGAAATTAGGATTTGTTAAATTTTAATTAGACAAATCAATTGGATCCAAAACCAAAGAAAATAAATCATAAAAATTTAAATCTAAATGTGATGTACCCTACCTAAAATCAACATAGTCAAATAAATCTACTCTAAGTAAATTAAAAACCAACATAACTACAATACAATATATTGTAGTAGTAGTAGGTTAATGTTATATAAGCTGTTTATTAAAGATTTAAATACTTAAGAGGTGATACACATTTAAGGAATACTTTCAACAATCTTCTTTTAAAGAATTCTTCATACAATATAGTAATTTATACATTGTAAGACTTAAGTGGCCCGTAGATATACATATAATAATGCGGAGAATTACTTACAGTGCGTACACAATACTGAGCAATATCGCGCTAATTCCTATTCAGACATTGAAAGGACTTTGTCGAAAAATGGAAAGTATAGTAGCATTCACTACCGGCTCTAAGGTATAGATTCTAAGATTTTAAGTCATGTATTAAATAAAAAATGTGAATAGTATTGTGCGTCTACTGGTCGACTTAATTGGTAAAGGGTATTTACTATATATGTAAAGTTATTCTCCTCTTTAATAAGCAGACATTTTATGTTTCTATTGAATATATATTAAACATTTTCAATGGTGGCTTGCAATTCGACACTATGCTCATCCTGCGAAAGCCATCAATGGTATCAAATAAGCAATATTAGTAGAATTAAGCGCAAAGCTCCAAAATAAATGATAGTTGGACTGTGTTTTGTACTAAGAACATCACAAGGATTTAATTAGTCTAAGTGTTAATTCCAGAAAGTACTAAAATGTAAATGTATTTAATATATATTGTATTGTAGTAAAATGTACCTAAGTAGTGTTCTTTACAACAACTAGAAAAACCAGAAAATGTTTAAATTAAAAGCAAAAAAAAACATTTTATGTAATAATTATACGAAATTAATCTTTTATTTATGGATCAAATGAGACTTGTAAGTATTAATTTGAGCAAAGCAAAGTTTAAGTTTACTACAGTACAGTACATATTGTAAGTATATACATATGTATAGTGAAGTAAAATATTCCATTTACACAAAGCAACTTCTTCTCTATGTAAATAAATAAATACATTGCAGCTGTGTATTTATGTTTGATATAAATGGTGATTTAGTTGATGTTGCAATTTATTTATATTAATAAAGAAACAAACGCATCAGCAGATATAAATATATCTTATAAAGATATGTATTTCAACGGATGTAGTACAAGAACGTGCTTGCTACCGCACAAGATTCGGGCTTGAATAAGTGCTAGCAATGAATGACTTGAGCGCGTTGAAATGCGACTAACAAAGATACAAAGAAATTCAAAGAAAGAAAACCAGAATGATTGTGAAACATATTTCATAGTGTTCTTGTATTTTTTGCTTTATAGAGATTTATATTGTTAACGTAGAATCTTGACTGAGTTTCCTTCTTTTCTGTATATCTGTATTGCCATAATAAAAACACCAGAAAAATAAAAAATAGTAAAGAGTTGCCTTTCTCCCTCCTCTCTGCTTCAGATATTTAACTCATTACGTATTGTTAGCTGTTCTAGAGGGGCAACAATCCAGCAATTGAAGTGACCCTTTGAAAGCATTCACAAGCTCTTCTCTGATTTTAATAATAATATTTATGGTGCGTTTTATATCATCGTCCCTGACGCTTGGGTATTCCACAAAAAATATTAAATTTCATTAAGGTAATTACAATAGTAGTGTGGACAAGCATATCCTTTCTGAATATACAAATGATATAACATTGTTTTGTCTTTGATAAATCCAAATTTTAAACAAGTGCCATCCACATAATTTTAACTGCTGTCTATGTAAGAAAAAAATAATAATATTAAGTAAGCTCAGATGGGACTCAGATGATCATTAAATTTTATTAAATTGCAGAAGTTATGTTGCTCAAACCATGTCATACGTGTATGACAACTTTAAATTATTAAAATTTAAAATTTGTTTTTCTTTTAAATTTTTTCTTATGTTTTAAATATTCCAGTATTTTTTTACATATTTGAAAAATAATGCATCTAAATGTGTCGTCACCATTATGGTAAAATTAATATACCTTGCAATATGAAGTGTATATGAAAAGATCTGTGTATTTGTCCAAGTGAATCAAAATACGAACAAATGAAAAAAAATTGTTTACAAATCCAGGTCAGCGAAGGCCATCATGCCTTTGACAGACAAAGTCACGCAACAATTAATTTTTTTTTTTCCTTAAAAATGATTTTGTTTTTCAAAGAACGTTGCTTTTTTACGACTCAGAACGTGAAATGGAAAAGAAGCCATTTAAAAAAAGAAAACAATTTCATTTGCTCGACTAACTTTTATTTTAGTTAGTTATTTTATAATTGATTTTAAATCATTTGACTTAATTCTAAAGGACACTTTAAAAATAGTAAACATTAAATCAATGCATATTTAAGTAAGTGGTTGTTGAACATCAACGTTATAGATAAATCAACAAATTGAATAGAGATAGGGTGAATTTCCATTAGATCATAATAGTTTACAAGTTCTTTGCTGAGTAAAAAAATATAACCAAGATACTGTTCGCATGACAACAATGTGTTTAACTATTCCAAATCCAATAAAGTTTGTTGAAATTTGTTAAATTTTAGTACTTTATCTCATAAATCAAATACTAGTTTCCATTGAGACATGTATATTTTCCCGATGTGTTATCAAATTCATTAGATAAAAGATTTCTTTAAAAGAAAAGGAATTTAACAAGTCTAATAACAATTAAAATTAAAAATTATAAGTTTTCATGCTAACAAAAGATTCAACCCATATGAGATAGGGACGGGTACCTTGCTGAATAATAAAAAATCAACACAAGTTTTATTTTAAGCATTCCTTGCCTGATTCCTTAAAATAGTAGTTTTGAAAATCTGTCAACGAAGCACAATTGTCTATATACGACTATTCAAGTTATTTAGAGTTTCAATGTCTTTCTATCTTGAAATAACGTAATTATGTAAACAAAAACAACAAAAACATTATGCAAGTGATTAAATACTTTTTTCAGCACAATAATTTATGTATCAGAAAAATTGGTGTGCAATAATCCCAAAATTGAGAAAAACATTCTCTGGAGGATAATAAAAGTGCTGGAATCTTAAAGTTAAAACATTTAACAATTTTAGTATCACACTTACGTACAAGTAAATAATTTTTGTTATTTTATTCCTCATTTACTTTGTGAAGCATGAAATCAACTTGCAACGTGCGGTAATTACGGTCGATTTACCTAAACGTATAACAAAAAAAAAAAAAATATAAACCGGGAGACTATACATTTTAAAACTTTTTCGAGGATATACATACATATATTATATATATACAATATAAATATGAAAGTATGTAGATGTGGATAGCGGGTGATGATGGTAGTGGCATGAATGAATGAATCAAATCTTTGCATGTTTCCAAACCTGCGGTACACCCTCTCCACTTCACGCTTCGATCGAATTCCTGCACATGTGTAGAAGCATCCAATTGAAAATGTTCGTTCTTGTCAAAATTAATCATTTCCTTGACAAAGTTAGTCGGGCTGAGTTGCTTTCCGTTGCTCATTCGTTTGCAATCAGTGTAGACATCTTTTTTTCTACTATTTCTGTCGTTCGCTTAAGATGTCGCATTC
Source organism: Amiota mariae (assembly GCA_035041805.1). Classification (NCBI taxonomy): domain Eukaryota; kingdom Metazoa; phylum Arthropoda; class Insecta; order Diptera; family Drosophilidae; genus Amiota; species Amiota mariae. The sequence goes on along the minus strand of JAWNKV010000229.1, from coordinate 2,357,909 downwards.
GCATTCGCAACATCCGTTTCCGTTTCTAGTCAATGCGAATTTCATGAATGTTGCTTGCTTATGTCAAATACATTATGTTGCTAACATTGAATTTTGACTCACAGTCCTACAGTCCTCACTAGTTGTAGCTATCGTCGTTCCTATTGTTGCCATTGTCGGTGTATTACGAGTAACTCAACTTGTATGACATTCCATTCGCGTAATTTCCCTTGGTATTTTTTGCATTTTAACATGTGAATGCACCCTTTTATTTACCATGTCTATTCATACAGGATACAGGAGCTTGAATTGCGCTGAGATGAAGCGTTAAGTTTAGGGAAGACGATGCGATGCAAACTGAGATGAGTTCTGTTGAATTGTGTTGGAAAACATATGTACACGTATGTAGTATCTTTGTATCTGCCGGTAAAGCGCCTGTAAATATACCGTCACCGTTGCCACTGCGATTCCAGATGTGATGTATGTTATTCTATTTTTGTTTTTATTCTTATTAAACTTGATTTTCATTTTGTTTTTTGGTTTGATGTATGAATAAGAAAAATGACGATATTCGTACTTGTCTCCTTTTTACCCGACTGCCAAAGGAGGGTTATGTTTTTTTTTTTGTTTGTTGAAGATAGTACAAGTATAACAAATTGCAGTCATGTCTTCAATATTTCTATTCTGTTACATTTTTTTCTTGTTCTGCTTGAATAAAAATAAATCTATATATAACATTGGAATTTCCTTTAGTAACAAATAAGTGAATCAAGCGACTATCAGTTTTGGTTTTGCTTTCAATCCTTGCTTCGTTTATATGTTTAATCAATCAGACATCCTATTCGTTTCCTGGGCGCTATTCATTTACCATGTGCAAGTTTCAACTGTCGTTTCAAATAAATAAATAAATAAATTGTCATTTTCATCATCGTCATCATTATAGGAATCAAAAACATCATCGTCAGGAAGACCTTTCAAACGTTGAATGTGTTAGATTTTAAGGTGTTAATTTTGTAATTTTGGATGCTTAAAGCAGACCTAAATATTTTAAATTTAAAACCTTAAACTTAAATTATGCAAATAATAACACACACCAAATATTGTTGTTGTATATTGAAAGTATTGTCTAACAATCAACTAAGTTTACATCCCCAAAGAATATATATATTTACATAATATGAGTAATGAAATACTTTAAAAACAATCAGATGTGTCGATAGTCTCATATTGAACAATATCAAAAGAGTAATTTGTTTATTATAAATTAGTGAACCAGAGGAGTATCGAACTACAAATTTATAAAACTCGATGCCTGAGAAGAATATGCATAAATAGTTAATTTTTAGATATTTCTTGCCAATTTATCGCATGCAAATAATTTAACATGACTTATTTCGAGATATAAATTTGATACAAAATATTTATATTCATAGCATCTTAAACTCAATTTAACTTGAGAGAAAAGAGGACAAAAATATCATAATAGATTTAGTCTAGAGGACTACATAAGTTACACGAAACACAAGGTCATCTAAATATTTCCAATTGATTAATCTTCCTTTGGGCATTGACTACGCAATGACTTAGCTTTTTCTTAGAATTTGATCCGAGGCAATATTTGTTTATGAATACAAAATTGAATTTCTTTAAATTTACAGGTCGAGTGTTAACACCGGCAGACAAAGTGCGTCCTGCCATAATAGATACAAGCACATGAGAACTCTTGCAGATACAGAGACAGTTTCCATGCACACACTATCACAATTACTGATGTGTGTACATGTTAACAGTAAGTTAGTAAGAAAAGAGGCACAAAATGTGAAAATGTTATAAGTGTTTTACTAAGGAGTTTTTTTTTATTTCTTTGGATACACAATATTTACCTGTATGTTGTACGTCAATGTTTTGCAATATATGTATGTATATACACATATACTTAGGCATATACACAGAGGCATTTATAGTGCAATTAGCTATATACAATTTAGTCTGTATGTATACGGATACAAATTTATGTTAGGTGTAAGCAATCTTCCTACGCTGTCGACACAGTCTGGGTATTTTTTTGTTTTTTTATCATACAAAATTTAAGTTATTTATCTATGAAAGATATTAAATAAGATACCTTTACAGTTCTTATATATAAAAGAAACCATTAATCCTAAAAGACTAACATATATTGAAATTAATCTTATCGAAATCATAGAAATTTTCTTTTCCTTGAACCCGGAATATATAAAATTTACTTTTAAGCTTAAGGCCTTGATGCTATAGCTTTAAATTAGTTTTGTAACGTATTTGTAATAGTTTATAAGCTGTTTTTAATAAATAAAAAAAACTTATTCTTGCAAGAATGAATGTTTGTTAATATTTTTCATGGGAGAGATAAATTGAGGGCCAAATTATTCTGGAGCTCTTTTTTTAACTCAAATATGGACTACCCGACGAACACATCACTGACTTCAACCCTCCAATGTGCATTTAAACATACATATAACTATTTAAAACTTAAATATTTCATTTTAAGTTTATCATAGATCAATAAAACAATTTTGGACCGACAGTTCTGATTCTATCTTATATTAACGACTTTAATTTTACGAGGAGTGACATCCTTTATAAAAATCAATCAAGTGAGAGTCGGACTCGCATATGGTTTTTTGCCGCAAAAATTAAATTCGTATTCAAATAATAGCGATATTTTCCTTAAGTTAAGTTTTAGTTTTAATTATCTCCTTGCTATATATAAATAAAATAAAAAATATAAAAATATTAAACTTAATATTATTAAACAGCATCACTTTTAAGAGCAATGACGATGACACCAAAATAAAATTTCACTACGCTGATCCACCAACCAAATATGGTCACAAGTTTCGTGTATGGGGACCCCTTTCAGTTTTTGATTTTATTATAATTTTAGTATTTTTTTTTTATAGCGGCAATAGAAAAACACATTCTGTGAACATTTAGACTTTCGATCTATTACATATATATATCTATTACGGTTCATGAGATACAGCCACTGACGGACGGACAGCGTTAACATAGTAATAGGGTCCAGTTGGCACCCTTTGGGTATGGAACCCTAAAAAGAAGAAGTTGCAATCTTTCTGTCAATTCAAGGTCAGTCATTTCTGGAAGTTCTAGTTAAAACCGTTGATTAGTTTTTAAATTATTCTAATGCATGCAAACTTCGAAAATGATTTATAGAGATTATTTTTAGGGTTTAACTAGCAAATATTAGAGAATGCCGAAGAGCTCTTTCCTTCATAATTTTCAAGTTAACAACATAAAAATCATATTAGCTCTTAATGTACTTACACACATTGTATTACATATTTGTCTAAACAACTTTTAAAGTGTCATTCAATAGAAACTTATCTGCAAGTTTTCTATTTTTAGAAATATCGGTTTTAATTTTTCAGTATATAATTTTCTTATAGGAAATTTTGCGCATGCTTCACTCAACACTTAAATAAATATTTGAATGTGCGTAATTTTAATCCAGCAAAGAGAAAAAAAAGCTTAAGAACGAAAAAATAAACATATAACCAAAACCAAGCAAAACTATCAACCACATTTGAAGTCTTTCAATGCGGAAAAAGCCAACGATGTTTACAAATATCGTTGCCAAATTTGTTTGCTTTGCTGGTGGTGTCACACATTTTGAGGCAATGCAATTTTACTTAACCTTTGTCGATTTCTTCAACCAAAAACATTTCTGTGGTTTTCCATGACAATTTCCACAACGTCCACTTTTCTTTTTTGATGTGAGTTGAGTTTAAGTGGGAGTCAGCAGTTAGCAGTAAGGAATGAGGAGTATGTGTAGCTGTGTTATTTTTGTATGTATTTGTATTTGCCTTGTGGCTATATCGATTGCAATATGAATAACCGCTTCATGGAGAACATGTCAATCATATACCTCGAGAGACAAGCCACAAAGTAAACATTTTGTTAAACTCTTAAATTGGCATTCAAATCAAAACTGCAAGCATTGCAATTATTTAGAGTAGATTAATTACAATATTTTAAAACATTAAATAAGTATTTTTTTCATCAATTTCTACATGAAAAATCTATAATTTTCATTGATAAATTAATTAAGATTGTGAAATGATGACTTACACTTTTTAAATTCAGCCAGTAGAGTCTGAAAATGAGACTTTAATTGGTGAAAGTTGCAACAGAATGGAAAATAAAAAACTGAAAGCTCAAACTTAACAGAATATAGTTTAAATTTGATACACAGTTCTTTAAGAGTTTACGATGTGGTTGAGTAATGAGGTTATGCGGAGACTTCGCGCAAAATTTAATTAACATTCGAATATTAAATTGAGCATAGTTTGAGTTTATCTTCAGCATATTAAAGATGACACATGTGGAAGAAAGATACATTAACAGTGAACTTTGTTGTCAAGCAGAAACACAAACTATCAAACAAGCGTACAAGGAAAACTTGAGGTACAACTGATAAGAGTTGGCTTGCAACCTTTTGTTGCACGTCTTATTAAAATAACTTTTAATTAGAAACCAGCGAATGCAACTCGAAACTTTATTTATACCGGGGTACACACACGGTGTATGAGTAATCGCACACATCCAGCCTGAGGAACTAAATTACAAAATTTCTTAAAGTTTGGCTGGATAAATTTACAACAAAGTTTTAATCAAAACTTATGTGACATTTCAACTATGCACAAAGCAACAACATTGCCGCCATTTTGTGACAACTAAACGAAACTAAAGGTTTCTTCTCATTTTCACAAACATATCCAAGCATATAATGATAATTAAAAGGGTTCTATTGATGTTGCTGTTGCTATTGCTGTGGCTGTTGTTGTCGTTTTCACCAAGTTTATCGCTAATTAAGTTCACACATTTCTAATGTCTGAATTGGCAAGGCAATTGACAAAGCAAGGAACAAGCGAATAAAGAAACCACTGCACAAACAAACGTTTGCACAAACTGATGGACACAACCCAAGAGGTATACATCATTAATGAGTTTATGAAAGGCGCACGCACGCAACCTTTTGCCACACATGAAACTCGATCTCAAAGTGCGCTACCTTTTGAGTTGCGTGTCCTGTCGCCATGAATTTGCAATAAACTCAAATGTTTCTTTGTGTAAGTACATACATATGTACATAGTATCTATAAATATTGGTGTGTGTGCGTTGGTGTGTGCATGTATGTTAAATTTTTATGCTGAAGAATCTTAATAAGGAATTTTATGTTTTGCTTCTATAGTACATAAATACTATTTACAATTTTGACTCAATTCTTTTTCATTTTCATTGATTTTGTATTTTATATCTTTTACACTTATACTAGTGACAGTGTCTCGATGTTTCATTGGGTACATTACATTTCATTTGATTATTACAGAGTTCCCAAGTTGTTGTATGAGTAACTTCAACAGTTTTTATGAAATGAAACCAAATGTATAAATTTTACTTAAATATTGGAAAAAATTTCATCACTTATGCAGACTTCATAATGATTTTCATATACTATTTTTCTTAGTTATTTGATAAAAGATATAAAGCCATGTATTAAAACTTAAACTTATTATGTGTGCATGTGAAAGTTATGTAACTTTCGGTGAAATTGGACAAATGTTTTCTCTATTCTTTTTAGGGTTCCGTACCCATAGGGAACTAACGGGACCCTATTACTAAGCTTACAATGTCCGTCCGTCCGTCCGTCCGTCCGTCCGTCCGTCCGTCCGTCTCCTGCTCTATCTCATGAACCGTAATAGATAGACAGTTGAAATTTTCACAAAGTGTGTAATTCATTGTTCTTTAATTTAACCTTTTGTTTAACAATTTTTTGTTTTTTGTAGTATACTTTGAGCTGTTAATTGTAGTATACTTTAAGCTATTAAATATAAACATAATTTTATATTTTAAGCAAAAAATCTTGTACGATGGTACGGAACCCCCCGTGTGCGAGTCCGACTCACACTTGGCTGATTTTTTATTTTTTTTTTTTGTTCACCTTTCTTTCATTTTTGTATGTTTTGCGTGTTCATACTTTGTGCTTTATACGTAGGAAACATAAAATTCTTGGGTTGGTTGCTTACCTAACTTCAACTTGGATACTCATTTTTGTCGAGAGTGGAGCGTAGAAGTCTTGTAATTTCATTAAAATTTTATTATTTTAGATACACGTAAATGTATTTTTATGTATATGTATTTGAGTGTTTCGAAGTTCTGAGATTTTCTTTAACGCCTCATAAATGAAATTATCACCCATTTGTGATATTATTGTAAAATTTAAATGCTCAGCTAGTCAAGTCAAATCAAGACATTTAAGACAAAATTTTCACAACAAAATACTAACAAAAAAAAAAATAAAAAATTGAAGTATATACAGTATAGAATTGTTAATTTATACATTTTTTTGTATATGAATAATACATATACATATGTATATTTATTTTAAATCTTTTATTTGTTAAATAAGAAAACTTAGACAAATTAACCTAAATTATATTTATGTCTTAACGTTAAGAAAAAATCACAGGTTCGGAAACATCCAGTTCAGCTACTATCAGTCAGATAAATATGATGAGTTTTTTTAAGTCTACGTTGTGTGGAGTCTGTGTTGAGAAGTTCGTAGGAATACAAATTTTTACAGGAATATAGCGATGAATCTCGAATTGGATATTAGAAATATTTGGCGTTTCTCTCCAAAATTCAAAATTAAGAATTCATTTTCATATCACTTTAACTAAACAAATAAAGTTGAAGTATAATTTTCTTTTGACAAATTTGTAACTAATTTATAGAGTTTTTATGAAAAATTAAATATTTGATTTAGCTTACACACAACAATCATAATTTCTTCAATCATTTCATCACTTTTTGACTTAATGATTAAAGGATATTGTAGACTTACTTTTAACCAACTTATGGAGTTTATCCTGTTTAGTTTTTTTTGATTATAGTAAGTCAAAATGACCTTTGAATTGCTTTGAACTTAATAATTGCATAATAAATTAAAATAAGTCCTAACGGAAGCATACTAAATTTAATATCTATCCGTGTATAATAAAGAAAACGACATTCTCAGATGTCCAATGAAAAGTCAAAAAAAAAAAAAGTAATACAATATGAGAAAATTTAAAATGAATTGACAAAATAATATTAAGAAGCATAGAAGTCAATTGTGGAATAATAAAAATAAAATTATTAACACTTAATTACAATGGAAAAAGTTAGCTATTGAAAATCGAGAAAAAAGTGAAAAAGTAAAGAAGAATTACGTGATAAGTATCCCAGCCCCGTTGAAAGTGTCCGCTTACAACCGATAGGCAGAAGGGCAAGCTTGGGTTCTGGTCGTCGAATTATTCCATTCCTTGTTTGTACGTCGATAGCATGGTAATCTCATGTATGTTAGGTGACTGTATAGTCCATTTCGCACTAGTCTGAAGTTCACTGAAGTATTCCTGTCGCCAATGCAACCAAAAATGCTTTTTGATGACGAGAACATGAATCCATGTTTCTGAGTAGATTGGAACCTCATTTGGATCAACTTGAAAAGGCTCTGGTAATGACATCAGGGACTGTCCGTTAATGATATGACCTGGCGTCAATGAAGTCAAGTCGTTTGAACCTGGAAACACGCCAAGATAGGACGTGAGTTTAAAGAACTGAGTTCTTCGAAAGTCAGACGAGTATTCATCAAGCGCCAATTCATCAGTCCCTTGGCACTTTTTACGACAGGTTTCCAAAGCCCTCCGAAATGCCGATCTCTGGGTGGAATAACTTAATAAATAATTTTTAATTGTCTGTTTGTTGTTCTGGTAAAACAAGAATTTGTTGTAAGCTCAAATTAAGTTATTGATAAACTATTTTAGAAAGACTAAAATATCAATATTTTTATTTACAAAAATGTTCTATTCATTAAATGTGTCCTATATTAAAATTACATTTACTAACATCTTTAAAATATCCTTACAAGTTGATTGAATCAAAATTAAATTTGTTTTCAATCTTTCAACCATTCCAAAAAATTTGCTTATATGTTTTATTCCAGAGTTAAAAATTCTTTTAAATAATTTATTTGTGAATCCACAACCTTTTGCATATAAAATTTAATACAATTTAATCACTTTCGTTCGTATTTTACTACTACGTGCCCATTAATTGTATATAGTGTGTATCTGTATACCTTATACTACAATATATGGAGTATCGATGATTGTAAAAACATCAAAATACGTACGTAATTTCTCATTAGCTTTGCTTTTTGAAGATGTAAAAATAATCAACCAAAATATTGTAATGACAAAACCAAAAGGTAAGACATAATAGTATTGTATGAGGTACCTTAGTGAAGGGTATAAATTTGCAGATGAACATATTTAATGGTCAATATGGGAAGATATTCAAACACGGTCCTATTTATTGTTTTCACTTTTATGCAAAATAAACTTTTTATTTATTATTTGTTTTTTATGCAAAATGGTATTTTGTTACCAAAAAAAACCTGAACAATCGCATATACTCGTATGTATACAGAAACAAAAAGGTTTCTCTAACCCTTAACGCTCGCTTCATCATTGCATCATTGTCCAGGTTCAATTGAAGTCTGACTATTGCCTGATGGCTCTCAATAGAAATCAAATTTCGTTTTTTATTGTATTCAAGTCAATATCTTTTTCAATTGTACACAACTGTTATTTAACAAACAGATATATATATGTACTATGTAGATAGATAGAGAGATGAATAGATAGATTGTGTATTGTATTGCATTTTTCAGATACAACTTTGATTGATATTTGTTTGGTAGAAAATTCTATTTTTTATTAACTCTTTCATTTGACTCCTTTTGACCGAAGCTAAAACTCTTTTAAAGGACTTAAATAAACTACTTCTTAGTTGTCTCCAATGCGAAACAAAAGATAAATAAAAAATAAATATCCTTAACAAAACCAACAATAAAGAAAAGCATAAGCAACTTGTTGTTGTCATCCAAAAAGTTAGGCAAAGTTTAACTCATTTTCTTTTGTTTATGTTTTTCCATGGTTTACTTTCTTTTGCCTTTTATTTTGTCATATATCTTTTTTTGTTATTCGTTTTTCTTTCTCTTGGTACGTGAATATATGTATATTTATATTTCGTCTACATATATTACAAGTTTGTATATTTATAGTTATATTCTGTGTTTTCTTTTACTTTTTGCTAACATCTATTGATTTATTATACTTAACTATGTAGTTAAGATGAAGTTCATACATATATGTATGAATGAATGTTACTTCAAAAGGGAAAGTTGAAATTTAAGATATTTAAATTTGTTTTAAGTTCATACTACTAACTTTATTTGTTGTATGCCCCCTGTACATGTGCTTTGATTTTTATTTGTCCTTATTTAAGTCTCACTACCTCATCATGGGCTTGAAACTTGAAAAAAAAATACAAAAAAAATTTTAATCGTATTATCCTCATTTGATGATAAATTGAAATTTTCTTGTGCTCATCATATTTTTGTTGTGCTCATCATCATCCACAGTAACAACAGTAAGTACTTTAATCTGAAATTGTATATGATACATCGGAAATCTGTTTCCCAGTATCTCTTCTTTGATTATTAACTTCATTAAACGCCATTTAGTAAACCTCTGTAGCTACCAACCATCATCATCATTATCAACGGTTATTTTGTTTCGGTTTTTTTGGTATGACGATGATGCTGGTTTCAGCACATAGCACATAAAATTCTGATTTTCATTGCTTGTATATTTAGTTAAATCGATTTGGCACAATTATTTGTGTTTTCTACATCCCGTTGATTATTAACTTTATTCATTCAAAGACTCTCATCGCATCTTTACGCAAAACTTTTGTTTGGCTATGAAAAAGTTTTGGTTTCGTTTACTTTTATGTCCTTACCCATTCCGTCTTTGGCCCATACCATGCGTTCTAGACAAAATTATAATTAGATGAAGAATATAGTATATAGAAAATATTGGACAACTTCAAATGATTTATGATGTGTTTTTTAATATGGTTCATTGCTTCGTTATTTATTATATTTTGTGTCGCTGCACGATACCCAGTGCGTTTACATGATAAACGCACATGGCATAGGCACAACCTGGTGTTACTTATGCGTCCCACAAATTGTAGGATAATTAACGTCGTATCATGAGAGCAAACCGCAGAGCAGATGGGAAATATGGGAATATGTTTAGTTGCAATTAAATATAGTTAACTCACTGTTTGTCTGTTTATTCATTCACAGTTGATGCTTTTAAATGCTCATTTTATTCACATTCAAAATACATATTTCTCTTGACTAAGATCTATTCACGCTATTATGGAAAACCACTTTAGCACAAATCCCCATTCATCAGTACAACATGCTCCACAATCCACATCAACACATCACTAAGCTATGGATTAGTCTAAATGAATGCCACTTGGAGCAGGCAAACCGTGATAAACGGCAGCTGTTAAGTTCGTGAACGAGAAGTAAGTACCGCTGAGATTCAATTGATGATTATGTAGTACGATGCATCGCATTAAGGTTATGAACCCTCTTACCATTTGCCACATGCTGGATAAAAGCGCATCGAAATATATTTGAATATGTTTACCATAAAAGAAAAAATATGTGCATGACGGATTTTTTTTTTTTTTGTGTATTTTTCATTTTCAATGAAATTTAAAGTGAACTCCTTCATTTACTTTTAATTAAATCAGATAAAGTGATTATAAATTGGAATGGAACAGTTTTGTACAACTCACAACAACATAATTATATTTTCTTTTGGGCTTTTGCAATTTTTATTAATAATTAAGTTCAATTTAAATAATTTGATAAAGTGTTTTTCATTTTTACTTATTTGTGTGTGCATCTTCTGTAATTTGATTAATTTATAATATAACAAAAATGAAATAAATAACTTAATTGAAATTAATTTTATGAAAATAATTATTTGTTGTATTTGTATTATATTATTGCGGATAAATGAGTAAAATAAAACAATCTATTATACATATTCGACTATTTGATACTTCATATTTTATATGTGTATTGTTAGATAGATAAATTTATTGATGGATGAATGGAAGATTTTTTCATTTCTCAGACGCAATAGAGTCAAACTGCATTTAATCCAATACCCATTTTTACATTTATTTGTATGCTAAGATATAACTTAGAAATTTCACGGACGAGCGCATTAGAGGATAACTTATAATCACAAAATGATACGTTCTCATAAATGAAGAATATTAACACACGCTCTGATCAGACAGTTAAATGAGTTGTATATGAAATTAATTATCCTAATTAAGATAACACTAACTATAGAGTTTTGCAGTTCTGTGATGCATGTGATAGACTTGATATCTGAAGGTTGAAAAAAGTTTATAAAGATAATGTCATACCACATCAAATAAATTAAACTTTAAGATGCATTTTTTAATGATTTGGAAAGTATAGACATTATTTATTTATTTACTGGTGTATCCGACTCGGCTTTGCACGGATTGAATCCAATCATATTTTGTTTATGATAAATGCTAGATTTCAGATATGATTCGTTAACACAGTTTAAGTTTCAGAAAATTAAAGTGTTATTTTAGTTAATTTTTTAGTATACTCTTAGGGGTTGCTTCAAAAAAATGTCCTGAATCTCAAGAACGGGGACATTTGTCGGAACCAAACTATCCTTTGTTTAAGCTGGGAACCAACCAAGTACATTAATAAAATTTCAATGCAATCAGATGAACGGTATGACAGCGCATGACATACGTACAATCAAAATACTAATTTTTATATATTAGAAGAAGATGTAGATAGTTGTTTTTGAATGGTGCGGTATGTTCTTGTGTTTGAAAACATTTAAAATATTATTAAACATATTGCTGTAAAGTTGAAGAAATCTAGTTTTGATTGAATGTGAACTATTTTTTATTATGGTATATGAAAATCTATTGCAACATTTAACCGAATGTATAGTTGAACTAAGTTCAATTAAGGTTATATTATTCTGTATTATTTTTTCTGGGTGCTTAGATGTATAATGAATCTGGATTATAGTGTATTTATTTCTTAAGAATTCTGTGATAAAAAATATCATCTCTCGAGAAATTTGAACAGTGTTGTGCAAATAAATCTTCAATTATATTTTTATGTGTAGAAGTTTGATTATTAGGAATTGAATTGACTTTGAATGGGTTAAGAACACAAATCTATTCATTGGAATTTTGTTTTTTATTTTATTTGTTATATTTTCAAGTAGAGGCCAGTTAGCTTCTCTTGTTTTAAAATATGGTTGGCTATTTGTGGGAGGATTAGGATAGACTGAGATCATTATTGGAAAATGATCATTTCCACATAGATCGTCCCATATTTTCTATTTGATACTAGCGTACCTACACGGGTTGCATCCAACCGATTTTATTATTTTTTTATGACAAATGCCAGGTATGTTTTCTATGTTAGCATCACTTTCTTCTCTCTGTTACAGTTTCAGTATCAACTAAGAACACAGTTTAAATTTCAGAAAATTAGTGTTGTTTTAGTTAATTTTTTGTATCATACTTTTAGGGGTTGCTTCAAAATAACCCGGATCTCAAAAACGGGGACATATATCGGAACCAAACTATCCTATCTTCAAGCCAGGAACCAACCATACACATTTTAATTCAATCAGATGAACGGTATAGCAGCGCATAACATACGAACAAACAAAACATTAACTTTGTGTGACTTGTGTGATTAATTTTTTTGTGATTTTATGAATTTATTTAAAAGACAACAACTTCGAATTATTTTCTTATCTTTTATCCAGTTAATTTTTGATACTTTCTACCAAAGTTCAGCGTACATTGTAACAATGGGTGAGGTCTGCTGTTTAACTGATCACTCAACATGTAGCCGATTACTGTCATGAGAAAAATTATAGCCATGTCTGGTTTTTCATTTCTTTTGTTCGGTACAGCTTTCGAATGATTATTTAACTCGGTCTCAATAGTATGCATACATTTTTATGATAAATGATATCCTTATAAGTCCCACAAAATATACAAAGAAACATAGACTCTTATGTTAAATGTATGTATTATGTATACTTTTATTAGCCTTCTTTGTATGATTATAAAAACTACTGAAACCTAGAGAATGTTTTAAAGTTATTATTGTAAGAAAATAAATATACTCACTAACATATTTGTTTTCTTGAAGGCATAAAATTGAGGCGAATATACTTACTACTTATGTATACTTTGTCTAAAAAATGCGGGCGAACTGTGTTTGAGTTGCGACTATTATATAGCGCCAAAGGTTGATGTTAGTAGAGGTACCAAAGCGGCTTTTGAAATCACAGCGAACAAAATAAATTGTAAGAAATTGCACGCAAGGGAATTGCTTGTAAATCACGCTTGGATAAAAACTTATATTCAAACATGCATGAGACTCATTCAGTAGCCATAGGGAAAATTCACCATGTCCCACTTCTATTTCCATTCCATTCCGTTCTAGTATCTCTTGATATGTTTTCTTTTTTTTTCCCATGTGTGAATGTCTATCTATGTCTATTGAAAAATTAAAGCTGATCGCAATGAACCAAAGCAAAAAAAAAATAATGAAAAGAAACAAGGATAAATGAAAAAATCTAATCTGCAGTGCAGTTGAAAAGGAAATATTGAATATCGGTTATGCCAAATGTGTAATTCCCTTCATAAGTTTAACAAAATATATACACCATAGATGTTCATCGCCAAAATTGGTCAATAAATTCAATATCTCAATAGAGCAATCAAAGTGGTTTCAATAAAAAGTCAATAGTAAAAGATTCAAACAATAGAATCTTTAAAAGTTTGTGTGTTGCCACCTAAAGCAAATGTCAAGAGAAAGTTAATAAGCCATTAATATACCCCTGCAATGAACTAAAAAGAGTAAAATTGAGGGAAAATGTAACTTGAGAAGGAAATGTGGAAAGTAGCTTGAGTAAATCTTATTATATTTCAACGAATTAGTCTATATATTTTACTACGATGTGGAGCATGAGATGCAATTGGATTTCCTATGCTGGTAAACCTTACGCTCTTCATCTGGAATATAAACTCAACGATGTGCAAGTCTCTTCTGCGCAGAGTATTTGAGGTTTCGCAAGTATAATAAGTAGTAGGATGAAGTGAAATTGTTTCACGTTACTAAAGCAAAAAAAGTCGAATATGTCTGAGTCTGTTTCATATACGAGTATGTACTAGTTGTAGCGCAAATTGAAATTAAAGTCTTACACTCGAATGCTTCAAACGCATAGATACAGATACATACACACAGATACAATACATGTGAACATTGTACAAACATTTAACAAATACTATAAAAATACTTATACTACTAACAGTTAAGTCTATTGGAGAACAGTATTCTATACTGAGAAATAATGATATACGTCACGGATGAAGAACTACGGGAAATATATAATAATTTCCTGCACTTTCTAGTTTTCGCTATGATAAATAAACTTAGCAAAAATAGTGTTCAGATTCGATATCAATATTATTGTAATATTTCAGCATGAATACGTATGTATTTATGACCAAAGCATATACGTATATACAATACTAATCTTGATTTGCGAATTCTAATAAAATTTTATTAATCAACTATATGCTATTACATACATATAAATTATATTTACACAATATGAGTATAACAGTCTTTTATATGGCATTAAAAGATATGAACAATTTGGCTCACATAATAAACTTGTTGTAGTAATTGATAAATTGTGTCATAGTTTACACATCTTCGTTATTTAAATACTTGTTGAAGCTACAAGTCTTTTTCTCAAACAATATTAATTGAGAATTATCAATTTCTTAGTTCCTCTTCTTTTAATTTTTATTCATTTCTAAACTTTCAATTAACTCCATTGGTGTGGAAATGACTGTACATACGCCATTTGATCTCATAAATCTAACTGTTAAATGTGAAGTGGGGTATAAATTTGACTGCCTATTTTGAATAGATGGGAACATAACAAAAGAGCTACGCATCCTTCAAACGGTATAACTAAAAGATGGTGACAAAAAACAATCAGCGGGAGCAAAAATTTGATGAATGGATTGAAAATCTGTGGTCAATTGTAGGGATAAATTTTCCAAATCAATATTAAATTCCTATTACCAGAGATAAACTTTGGGGCAGAATGCAGCAGGAATGGTGTTAAAATTATAAGCGAAATTTGGCCTAAAATAAAATTTAAATTCTTGTTGCACGAAACGTGCATAATTTAGTAAATGGATTGTATTTTCTCACCTCTCCTATGTTTTCAATAGATTTGTTTTTAAAGGAAAATCTGGTATTTAATTTATTTTTTCTTTTAACTGTTTGCCCTCTAAAAACAAAAAATAAAAAACAAAAAAATTAAAAAAAATAAAATAAATAAAACAGAAGTAAAATGAATAAAATGTTGGTCTCCAACATCAACCCCACTATATCTTAACAATTAAAAATTTTTAGTTAAGCACTGACGCAGTGAAAATTCCATATAACGTCACTCGACAACCTGCCTAAAACCTCAAAATTTCTTGACTTCGGTTGGTTTACCTTGTTATCCATACAATGAATTTCTTCTCTCCAACTCTCAATAACGTCACAAAATGTGCAGTCCACTAAATGACGTTATATGGAGTTTTCAGTGTATATGATTTTTTGATACATATAAGTTCCTAAGTGAGTTAAATGATGGATCAAAATTAGCAGAAAATTAATTTTTTTTCAATTCCCTAAAAGATTTCTTTGTTTTTTGTGCGTAGATGAAAAATACCACATCTGGAATTTTTATGTAGTTGTGGTTCAATAATGGGACGCAACATTCTGATGATTTTTTTATTTTGCCACATGATATTTAAGGCTTGATGTATATCATAATATTAGTTTAAAATAGAGGAGCAATGGAAAGCTGTTAAATAAAGAATAAAACATTAGAAGCATAAAAGTGTTGTGAAAGTGGAACACTGAAATTGTCAAAATTACATTCTCTAATCGAACCACAGGATATGAACTCGCAGGTATAGGATAATATTTATAATAATTGAATAGAAATAAAGTTTAATATTAAAGTTTTAAGTGTTATCTTATGAACAGTAATACAAGTCGATTGAACAACAGCAACAAATAAAAAAAACATTTTAAGCAAATAACATTAGCATCAATTCAAATTTCAATGAATTCATCCATTATTATTACACAGAACATCTATGTATAGAAAGATTCCACCCACACTAAACATTAATGTTATAGTGATGTAAAGCAGATTTTGTAATTTACTATTCGAGATGTTATATAACAACTTTAACTTTCTCCCATCGTTTAATATCACCACCTGCATAAGTTTTTCAGTCAACGCAGACAAATATTCTAAATAGTATTTTTTGCGTTGTGTCGCCTTGCCGCCGTGGGTTTGACGCCCACCGTCTGCGAATAATATTTTCATGGAGAAAACAAGGTTAAAAGGTGTTACAACGTTTTAAGCGCCTCAGGTTAGTTGAGCTTTTGAAAGTTGAACGCGATTTATATTTTATGATGAGAGCTCTCAAAACATTTTTCATTCACAATCTCATAGTTTTCTTTAGTTCGTTGGGTTTGACACCCACGACGCCCACGATGCCAACATTAATGGTTAAATTGAATATGGTTGTTGTTTGTCGGTATTTTTTTAGTTTGCATTTTTTGTGGAGAACCATAAAAATTAAAAATTAAATGCTCACGAAAGCGTAAAGTCAATAAAATGTAAACTGGAAGAGTGGCAGCAATAAAAAAGATAAGAAACATAATAATATTGTAGATAGAAATGTGCTAAGCCACTGATGCCATACATTAAAATCATACATTGTTTTAGTAAAAGAACTAATGATACCAAAATGATATCGATATCACAATAAGTCAATACAAAAAACATGATGGTTTTAATATCAAACATCCAATTAATACAATCGCTTTTACAAATTATCACAATAAAAACTTTGAAATGATATCAATTTCCATTATATTGAAAATATGTATCATAGTTGCTTTACTGATAATGTTTTTAGTCCAGCACTAATAAATAGTTGTTAGTTTGTTAGTTCAGCGGTTATTAAACTTCTGTAGTCCGTGGTTCTCTTCCTGGAAAACAATTTTATCTCGTACTCCCGGAAACATGAGCTATTGACGATGAACGTGGCAAAATTGTTTCGCGAACAACCATTAACGGAATATTCATATACCCTTTGGTGGTACACAGACCACAGTTTACGAACCGCTTTATAAGTTCATTTCATTTTTGTCCTCTTGAGAATTATAAATGAAGCACATTAGCAGCGACATAAGACAATGAGGTATGAGACAGAGGTGGTGCGGGACAAGTTCAGATTCTGCCTAGGATTTATAATAATTGCCTTGCCATTGCTAAACTCAACTAGTGGACTGAGTTGTAAGATAAATCTAGCATTGTGCATAAAATAGAATAAAATCAAAAAGTAAATAGAAATCTTTTTCAGTTTCTTTCTTATTCCTATTAAATTTGGGATGGCATTGTTTGCGCAACTAATTGATGCAGTGCTTATGTACTCAATTTCAATTATGTACAACTGGCAGCGCAATGAAAACACCTTGGAACTGACTAGTTTTACTCGACAGCTTCATGAAACTAACAAAGTCTCATAGAAGATATTTTCTATGTCCTTATCAATGCTAGTCTTAAGGCAAAAAATGATAGGAAGTACAATATTAAAAGGAAGTGGCCAAGAAAAATGTCAGTTGGCTACAAAGCCAATAGTGACAAAAAAGGCTTCTAAACATTGAAGAAATCGACATTATCAATGCTGATTAAAGTGTCATTCATTCATTCTAGAAAAATGCAATGCGACACAAAGGCGCAAGTAATTGCAACGTCAACGAGTCTATGAGCTTTCACCATTCTGCTTTATAAAGCAGTCAAACCTTTCACTGAGCAAAATAAATTGCCACTTCAAAAAAAAAAAAATAAAAATTTATATTCATTCAGAGAATTTTTAACGAATTTTTCATTTTTATAAGTGACCAAAGGAAAATCATTGGGTTCGGTGTCATCAAATATTACTTACCTAACTAGACATAGTTTAAATGCTTACAAATATTATTAAAAATTCTCGCATAACGAGTAGTGAAGTTCCTTATACAAAAAATTTTATTTTAAAAGACAATTATACGATATATGTGTGTATTTGACCAATACATCATGTTCTTTGATACCTACATTAAATATTTAACTTGTTATCTTTTCCAAATTTAAAATCTTTATATATAATAAGACAATTCGAAGCAATTCATTTGTGTTGAAGCTATGTATAATACTTCATCTATTTATCAGGTAAGTTCAATTAAATTTTAATATATTTGTCGATCAATAAGAATATTTAGTAAGTTGCTACGTTTTATGCCATATAAATATACAATTTGAAGAAATTGAGACATTTCCTTGGAATCATTCGCACTGATTTTTATTATGACTTCATTGGTAGGTATAATAGATTCTATGAATGTAAATTCATGATTTTCTCTTCATCTTTTATACAGTTTAAGAAATTTTTGTAATTAAAAAGCTTAAAGATCTAAATTACTAGATAGCATATATTTATGTCCCTTATATTTAGGAAAATGTTTTTAGTTTACAATAAATGTGTTCAATCTTTAAAGTTTACTCTTTAATCCAATTTGCCTGGATTTTCCAATGAACTGAAGCATGAGCCCGCATAATACCTTGTAATATTAACAGCTGCCATTGTGGCATTTAATCATTTCAAACACACACAAATACACATACAAAACACAACAGCACACATATAAATTGATAAATACACTAAGCCATAAATTAATGAATGAGGCTGGCCATTTTGTATATAATTTCATGCCAACTGAAATCAAACTCAATATTTGTTAATAATTTCTGTTTGCTTTTAGACTTAATTGATTCATTTAGAAACTTTCTAATATTGTAAAGAGCTCCACCACTGTTAATTAAAGTCCATAATACGGTGCATGTGCGTATACATAATATTTGTTAGTACATATCAGAAAATTATATTGGAGAATTTCATTTGATATATAAATATAGACAGACTATAGACAATCCAAAATATTGGACTACAGCAAACTCAAAGCAAGACTTATAACTAAAAATCGAATCTAATCTAAAATTTATATGAAGGATTTAATACATGAATCCCTTTCAGTTACCTAACATTCATGTTATTGTCAACCAGACTTTTTGCTAAAATGTGATTATGCAACTATTTAATGTACCTAGATATCAGATACTTCACTTAGTATTTCATCTCATATGAATATCACTTTCAGGCCTTTGTGTACTTGGCTATTGTACGTAGAATCATTATAAGCAGAAATTAAATTAAAAATAAAATATACTATGAGCAAATATTGATTAACATAGCATACATTTCATTCTAGTACATAACTCCACTGTACTCTATGAATCCAACAAAGTTCCTTATACCACAAGCGAATATACTATAATTTATATGATGCATCAAACTAACACATGACAGACAACAAAAGGAAACGGTACCCGATGCAAGGTAGTAAAGTAGGGCTTCAAGCATGTGAAGATAAAATGCCCTTAATCTCTTCACCCATATAAATGTCAATAGCAACTGCCACAAGTTGCACAAAGAACTTTGGTAGACGTAAACGTATACACTTTGTATGTATTCTACTTAGTCCTTGGAAATAGCAAAGGAACGGAAAGAAATTTGGAACGTTTGAAAAATCTAGAAAAATGCAGTCAGTGAGATTCATCGAATGAACACATGTATAGTTCCAACAATTTTTATTTGTTATTAGTTGTAGTTGTTGTTCTTTATCTTCATTGTAGTATTTCAGTAATACTATGTCAGATAAAAAAAAGATGAGCACGTTTTCTGTGCCACAACAAGTAACAATAGTATACAATAACGTATACGTATATACTATACATACATATTCGCAGTGCAGTCAATTGGATACGCGATGAAAATATCTTTTGATGCCTGCGGAGCTTCTTCTAAGAATACTTGTACGTGAAAATGGTTTGAAGCTTAAATAGTAGTGTAACTTTGACTTTGATTTGGGTTTAGCGGAATAAGAAAAATAAGATTCTTATTCTATTTTATACGTAGCTTTAAAAATACAATATCTTTTGTATGGATATGAAAATTATGGGAAAACAGGCCTCTACTGCTACAGTTTGGTATCAACCACTTTTTCAGGTTTACAAAAGTGATAAAAAAGCAGCAAACAAAGTCAATTTTTATGGTATTTTTACGATTTCGACCATCGGTGAACAAGTGTATTGATGGATCACAACCTTTTTCATTTTTCCATTTTTGAAATACATATCGTTGCAACAATTTAATAAGGATACATAGTATTTGTCTTTGGTAATTTGTTTTTGCTTAAAGTAATAGATATAAACCAAATGCATCACATCTTCTTATTACAAACTCCACAGTCTTTGCTTTCTAGGAGTTAGTGTTGGTATATAAAAATTGTACCTCGCATTGATTTCAAATCAATTTTAAGCAGTAACTATCTTAAAAATTCTACTTCTATATTGTAAATGCTCTCTCAAGATTTCCAATGATTTATGAAAGTATCCACGAACGTGTTACAGAAGAATGTGAGAGGTAGAAACAGAAGAATTTCATCAGAATCCATTAGTATTTAGCATCTATTGGTAGTTAAAAGCTCAAAATTTAAACATTTCACAATACATGTGGGTTTTTATTATGTTTATATTTAGTTTTACTTATTTTAAAGTTGTATTTAGTTTTACTTATTTTAAAGTGTATTTCAATGTTATACGTTATCATCCCTCATTACTCGTTGATCGTCGTTCGCACGTCTTTTCGCATTGAGCTCACAATCCTCAATGCTCTCTCAACAGACTCGCTGCTGTTTCTCTTGTTCGTCGTCATCGTCATTATCATCATCGTCGTTGTTATCGTCGTTCTTTCTCTTCTTGACTAACGGTTTTTGTTCTTATTGTCGTGGTTGCTGTTTACGACTTTGTGCTTACGAATATTTATAAACACCTGCCCCACATATATTCCATACTCGTAGTTATTGAGCAGAAATCAGCCTCCAGAATACAGAAAAGCTTTAACGTTCAAGAAGGTTGCACGATATTATCTCAATTTTATAAAATTTATTATAAATAAAATGTATTTAAATATAATTTAAGCAAACACTAAAATTTGCAAAAGAAACTACAAAATAGAAACAAGTTTAACAATGACAGCAACAATGGTATGGTACAAAGTGAATCGTTAATCTTAAACTTTCACCATAAATGTTGTACTTTGGCAAACAAATTTCGAAAGTAGTACAACAATAATTCCCAAGTCACTTAGACAAAATATTTATGTTACGAGTACAATACTTACGTGGCATACACTGAGTGCATTTTTTTTTTTTAAATTTGAAAACATAAATAATGGCGTCAATGACGATAAAGTTGTAAAGATAGAAGGAAAAATTGTACATACTCATATACAAATATACTAAACAATAGAGCCGCCACGAAAAAAGGCTTGCACACGGCATCGAACTGTCGAGTTGTCGGGTTGTATTAAAGCTATGTATTTGCTCACTTGGCTGCCAGTTAAAAGTTTAGATGAGGACGGTTGAAGTAGGACAGTGGGTGTGCTGACAATGCCATTGAAGCCAAAAGTCAACAGTTGAAAATTGTTCGCTCGAGTGTTAGCACTCAGAATTGTACGGACTGGAAAGGCGTAATCAAGCAAAAGGCGAACAAGTTTTTAGTAAACTCAATCTGACTGAGCATTAAAGCACCCAACACTTAAAGCTCGGTCCTGATCAACAATGTCAAAAATGTATGAAACATACTTGAAATGAATTTCATATCCATTTATGTATTGCGAAGTGTTGACAATAGCATTCTATTGTATTGCAATACTTCGAAGTTGCAATGGCCCTTGCCATGCCTTAAACACTTCAACGACAATACTTGAAGCAATATCTTTGAGTTTAACTTAACTTTTACTATAATTTTTGAAGCAGAAAAAGATCAAAAAGTCAGACACATTTACATGGGGCAGTTTGTTTGTATAGCACATTTTTATTCGTCAATTGTGCCTCAAATCCTATATCGCTATTCGGAGTCATTTACGCATGGTTAAACTTTCATTTACCGCAAATTAAGCACATTTTATGTAAGACCATCCGGGTGGATGGGTAGGTTGATGTGTGGAAATCTAATCTAATGAGCCTGAGTAACCAATGCCTTGGTAATTTTGACAGTACTCAGCAAAATGTTGTTGTTGTACTTGGCCTTACATTGTCTCATTCACCTTATGCCTTTGTTACGATAACAAAGTGCTAAATATCTACAATGTTTACTTATATGACATTTTCCGGTTATACCCTAAGTCAGTGATGTGAAAAGTTTATTTATTCATATCCGATTTTGATTCCGTTACATGCAATACGTTCATAGAAAAAATGTGATATGAATATTAGCTGAAAATTGCTTATATTATATTCTATGTAATAATAATTTTGATCCCTAAAAAGAAGGGAAGTAGAAATTTGAGATGTTTTGTCATATATGGTTAATAACTTCATTTAACTAAAAAATATTCTCGCTTTTGTATTGTAGATGGTATATTCTATAAAAAATAAAACAAAAAATAACAACCATCCCGGCCTTAAAATACTTATATTTTGTGTAGGGAGAACTCAAAAATTGACATATTAATGAGTAAGTTAATACAATTTGATTATGAAAATTGTCATCTCTGTAACCTCTAAAACTGCGAGTATTGCATGCAAAAGCACGAACAGTCAACAGTCGGACGGATATGGCTAAAAGAAATCTTACTCTAATCAATGTTGTCCATACAAAAACATGAAAAAACGGAAAAGTTTATAAATAAAACAACCATTATGATTTTGATTTGATATCTACTACTTCTTATAACATCAAAGAGCAATAATAACATTCAGCTCAAAAAAGTGGAACAAGTTTTTACGAGTATAGTTCATTCGATTTTATTAGTTATTTCTATGCGTTACAAACATAACAACAAAATAATAATATCTTTTCATAAGTTTGGAAAAGGTATACATGAATTTTTAATTTTAATATCCGTTTCACCTTTAATGTACTCTGCCTAAGAAGAACCACTCTACCATCCAAACTCAAACAAAAACGCCCATTAACTGAATATTTGTCCACATCCCACTTTCTACCGACCGTGACCCAAATCAATTTGCTATAAAAAGCGCAACATTCAACTTATGCGATTCAAATCAATATTTTTGTTGAAAGAAATAACACTACAGCGTAGACGGAAACCTAAAAAAATGTCTTACTGGGCAGCTAGTCGAGGCCTGACGCCACCGTCCAAGATTGCACCAATGCTCAATCCCAACCAACGACAATTTCTTGATGACGAGCTACGCTATCGCCAGAAAATGGAAATATATGCACGCGGATCGAAAAGTGATCTAGGAGATTTTTTTGTACGCAAAGAGGAGGTGGTGGACGACCCGGTACAATTGGATAAACATGATTCTTTCTATCATACAACCAAGAGCCTGCTGGTGCTGTTTCAAATAATGGGCGTCATGCCAATTCATCGCAACCCTCCTGACTCAAATCTGCCTCGTTCGGGATACTCATGGACGTCAAAACAAGTGTTGTGGGCGGTCTTTATTTATTCGCTCCAAACAACGATAGTTGTGTTGGTGCTTCGCGAGCGAGTCAAGAAGTTTATTACAAACCCGGATAAACGATTCGATGAGGCCATTTACAATGTTATATTCATTAGTTTGCTTTTTACAAATTTTCTGCTACCCGTAGCCAGTTGGCGGCATGGACCACAAGTGGCCATCTTCAAGAACATGTGGACCAATTATCAATACAAATTCCTTAAAGTGACAGGTTCGCCTATTGTTTTTCCAAATTTGTACCCCCTTACATGGGGCCTGTGTATATTTTCATGGGCATTGAGCATCGCAATTAACCTCTCTCAGTATTTTCTGCAGCCAGACTTCAAATTATGGTACACATTTGCCTACTATCCAATCATCGCAATGCTCAATTGCTTCTGCAGTCTCTGGTATATCAACTGCACGGCCTTCGGGACAGCAAGTGGCGCCTTATCAGATGCACTTGAGCGTACAATTAACAGTGAGAAGCCCGCTCAAAAACTGACTGAATACCGTCATCTGTGGGTCGATCTTAGCCACATGATGCAGCAACTAGGGCGTGCCTATTCGAATATGTATGGCATGTATTGCTTGGTGATATTCTTTACGACAATTATTGCCACTTACGGATCGGTCAGCGAGATTCTCGACCACGGGGCTACTTACAAAGAAGTGGGACTTTTTGTCATCGTTTTCTATTGCATGAGTTTACTCTACATCATCTGTAATGAAGCGCACTATGCCTCTAAAAAGGTCGGTCTAGATTTCCAAACAAAACTTCTCAACATCAATCTAACGGCCGTAGACAATGCGACACAGCGAGAAGTCGAAATGTTTCTAGTAGCCATTGCAAAGAACCCACCTATTATGAATTTAGACGGCTATGCAAATATTAATCGGGAATTAATAACTTCTGTAAGAAAAAAACAATATCATTTATCATTTCAATTAATTATTATCACTATTTACTCCTTACAGAATATATCGTTCATGGCTACTTACCTCGTTGTGCTCCTGCAATTTAAAATAACCGAACAGAGAAAACAGTCCTATGTAACTTAAAATGGCTGCTAATAATATACAGTAAAATACTGTCAAAATAATAATAATAATTTTTAGAATCAAATTTGAAAAAATGAAACATGAATCAAAATTTTAGAGTAAAACATAATTTTTTCTGTCCGCCACGACTTGGGTCGGGTAAGCGTTTTAAGTGTTGCAAAGCCGACTACAGTAAATTGACTTTTTTGGGTCTCGACTTAAGTACTCAGAAGTTGAAAGCAGTAATTGTAGATTCTCAACTGCAAGAGACATTTTCTCATGAAGTGAAATTTGATATTGACTTGCCTGAGTTCAAAACGGATGGTGGTGTTAATCGTGGCGATGATCCTAATGAATATAATGCAAACCCCACTATGTGGGTTAAGGCATTGGATATTGTTCTGAATTGTTTAAGAACAGAAGGTGCTGATATGTCTACTATAGCAGCCGTGAGTGGTTCTGCTCAACAACATGGCTCAGTCTATTGGTCAAATAAAGGATATAAAGCGCTTTGTGGCCTCGAGATGCCCAAACGATTACATGAGCAAATTGACGAGACAGCTTTTACCACCATCAAATCACCCGTGTGGATGGACAGTTCAACTGAAACTCAATGCCGTGAAATGGAAAAGAAAATTGGCTCTCCCTCTGAAATGGCTGCCATAACAGGCTCAAAGTGTTATGCACGCTTCACAGGCCCACAGATACGTAAATTCCAACAGCTGGACACTGAAGCCTACGAGAACACAGTTCGTATTTCATTGATAAGCAGCTTCCTAGCATCACTTTTCATAGGCAATATAGCTCCCATTGATTACTCGGATGGTTCTGGAATGAATCTCTTTGATATTAGGAGGAAGGTTTGGTCATCGAGTTGTTTGGAAGCGTGTGCTCCCGGTTTAAGAAAGCGCCTAATGGAGCCTGTACCCACAACAGCTTTTGTGGGACATATTCACAAGTATTTTGTTAAACGTTGGTGCTTTCGACCAGATTGTATGGTCGTAGCTTGCACAGGCGATAACCCATCAGCTTTAGCTGGAATGTTGTTAGAGAAAAACTCGCTTGTGATATCTCTCGGCACTAGTGACACAATAATGTTGCATCTAAATGATATTCCAAATATGAGTGAGGGTCATGTGCTTTGTCATCCAACAGAAACCAAAGAGTATATGGGTTTGTTGTGTTTTAAAAACGGATCGCTTGTGCGAGAGTCAGTTTGCAAGGAAGTTGCTGGAGGAGACTGGACAAAATTTAACGATATGCTTGATCATACAAAAATGGGCAATGAGGGAAACATGGCATTGCACTTTCATGATATGGAAATAATACCATTGGCAAAGGGTACACTACGATGGAATAGTAAGTCCGAAGCCATTGATGCTTTTGAAAGCCCTGAAGTAGAAGTACGAGCTCTCATAGAAGGTCAAATGCTACATCACCGAGCAATAGCAACAGACATGGGTTTCGCGTTTGGTGAAGATGTAAAGATAATAGCTACTGGTGGTGCCTCAGTTAACAAACATATATTGCAAGTCATTGCAGATGTTTTCAATGCATCCGTATTTACACAGCCTTCCAAAGAAGCAGCTCTCATGGGCGCAGCATACCGAGCGAGGTACGCATTATACTATTATCGTCAGAGTGCTTGTAGCTGTAAAACTTGCAACAAGATGAATGCACTTAAATATGAAAAGTTTATTAAAAGTGTGCTGCCAGATGAATCAAAATTAATTTGTGCTCCAAATCGCGAGGCCATAAATATCTATAGTCGCATGGTGAGCCGTTATCGAAGTATGGCAGATGTCCTCATGGCGCAACAAATTGACCAAACCCAAGCGTCAAACATAACAAAATAGTTTTGCACACATACTTTTATATATTATCTTATTTCATCAGAAACATATCGCTAGTATGTTTCTGGTAGAGTAATAGGGAAATTGGTTAATAAAGCAGAGTTTCCGATATTGTTAATACATTTTTGTTTAATTTTTCTAATTAGTAACGCGCATATAGTAGAATAAAAGTAGAAATTGTATACTCGTATATTAAACTAAAAGTCAATATCCCAACCAGATGTTTCGTCGGGGGGTTCATTCGGATCACAAGGAAATCGATCAAAGTAACGAACATCTGTGGGATGAGCGATAGGGCGTACAAATGGTGGTATTAGTAACTGACTTTTGAGGCCATCCCAATCGAAGCCAAGAAACCACCTACAATGAAGAATATTAATTAGTACATATATTTATTGAAGTTGAATCATTGAATGTTGCTTACTTATGTTTTTTTATGTCCTGTATGCCGCCCTGTTGATAACCCAAACGTTCTGCGGGCACATCTCGGCAAAGACGCTTGATTAGCTGCACTGCGGAGCGTGAAATGTGCTTTGGAAATGTTATCATATCAATACCTTTTAGTATAATATTGTACGTTTGCATAGGATCAGGTGCATTGAATGGTGGCCTGAGAAAATAAACGAAAATTACCCAGCTGATTCTAACAGACTAAATGAGTCAATAACTTACGTTCCGTTCAGTAACTCATGTATTAGTATACCTAAAGCCCAATAATCTACAGCACGATCATGACCCTTATTCAATATGATCTCCGGTGCTACATACTCGGGTGTACCACAGAATGTCCAGGTTTTTGTCCCATTTCCAATATGTTTTGCAAATCCAAAGTCAACTAATTTCACATATCCACGCTCATCCAACATTAAGTTCTCCGGTTTAAGATCTCTGTAAATTATTCCACGTGCGTGCAGATAGTCAAATGCCTCCATGACACAGCCGATGATAAATTGAGCAGCATTATCATCGAAAGACCCACGATCGCGTAACATAGTCCAGATCTCACCACCCATACAAGCCTCAAGAAGCATATAGACATACTTCTCGTCACGGAATGTACGATAAAGACGAGAAATAAACGGCGTGTTGCATGTAAGCATAATAGTTCGTTCACTAAAGACATGATCCTCTTGCTTAGTGTCTAAAATGTGACGTTTTTTGAGGCATTTAAGCGCAAAAGTATCTACACGATCCTCATGATATGCCTTTACAAGCTCTACTCGACCGAAACCTCCAATTCCCAGTGTTGCAACGACTTCCAAGTCTGTTAGTTTTAGATTGGGATACTCTATTTGAAGATTCGCACCGAAAGTATTTGACTTTATATCGTCATTAGCAGCTGCATGTTTCATAGCCAAGATACGATTTCTGTCTCCATAGTTTTTCTCCTTTAATTCACAAAGATCACCGATTAGACGTTTGAATGAGTCACGGTCCAATGTCAGACACTCCACGCCTGGTGCTAGAGCTATAATGTTTGCAGTACGTTTATCCTCGTTAATTAGCGCTTGTTCGCCAAAGTAATCACCCTGTGACAGTTCACGAAGTTCAGTTTCTTCAAGCCCCGTGCGCTGCGTTACTTTTACCGAGCCCTGTGAGATCAAAAAGAAAGTGTCGCCTGCCGTGCCCTGACGTATAATGTATGTGCCTGCGGGATAAAACTCTACCTCAAGTACATCTGCAATTTTCGCATGTAACTCTTCACTTAAATTCTTGAGCAATGGTACCGATTTCAGGAAGTTTACACTATTTTCAATACGTTGCATGCCTGTTCGCATCATGATCTGCTGAAAGACTCGACGATCCAATACCCAAACTCGTGCGTCATTCAAGACACGTATGGAAGCAGTACGAGTGCAGTTATAGAGTATAGCCAACTCACCGAAGGCTTTACCCGGTCCCATCTTGTCGAGAACCTTGCCATTCTGCATAACCTCAAATTCGCCTTCAGCAGATACATATAAGTGGGCGCCTACCTCACCTTCGCGTATCACAAATTCACCCTTGGCTATAGCAAG
The DNA here is from genome assembly GCA_035041805.1 of Amiota mariae. Classification (NCBI taxonomy): domain Eukaryota; kingdom Metazoa; phylum Arthropoda; class Insecta; order Diptera; family Drosophilidae; genus Amiota; species Amiota mariae. The sequence goes on along the minus strand of JAWNKV010000229.1, from coordinate 2,329,286 downwards.
TGGGTACATGAAGTCAACCAACTCCCGTACTTGACTGGCATCAATGTTTTTGAGAAAGTCGTTGTCCAAAATAGCATCTTTGATTTGTTGTTTGGCACTAAAAAATAAAATATATATGAATTTGGCACTAATTTCCATGTTAAAATAAATAATTACCTGAAGTCTTTCTCATATGTGACTATATTTACACTAAAGGAATCCTGCATTGAATGCACGCAACTTTCTGCAGACACTCCTTGCTTCTTCAATACCAACACTTGTGACGTCGCCGGTTGTATGCACTTTTGGCCAGGATCTACTGCCAACGTCGCCAAAACATCGCACCCTATTTCGGTGCCACTTGAAGCTGAGTTGCGGTCACTAAAGCCATCGCCCCCATTTGTCTTAGGTGATCCACATGCTTCACATTGTGCATGGCTACTTGTGACCTCCGGACACTGTTCGGTCAACGAATATAAGCTTGGAGATTTTGTCGGCGTCTGAAGTAACTCATCGATTGCAAGGGGCAAATGGTTTGTTGTCTGTTGTAGCACGCTCTGAAAAAGTTTCATATTATAAATTCATTTTCAAGATTGATTCATCGTGACTCTCATTGCCTTGCCATTCCGACCATCTCAAATTAAGAGCGAGGTGTCAGCTTTACCTATGTATGAGTATAATGTACCATACAAATTCACGTGCTTCATATTAACGAATAATTGTTTCTTGTTAATTTGTCATTTCAGCGAAGCGAAGGCAGAAACGCAAATTATTAAAATAAACATTCGAAGGGGGAATGATGTGTAGTTAGTGAAGTGAAGTGATATGTATTTTATTTTAACCTACTACTACTAAAGCTTATTATAGTTCACCTTGCTTCAGATAAAAAAGATAAAATATTTCTGGAAAATGTATTGTTCAGTTGCTTTTTCGTCCAATTTTTGACACATACTCGTAAAACCAAATTTAGATAACCTTCCTCATCATTGAGTCAGCATGACTGTCTTACTACAATATACTCGAATTTCCCTGTCCAACAGACTAAACAAAAATGAATTAGTTTTAATTGTTAAAAGTTTTGCTATCATTGATTTGTCTTTTAACATCTTTTTTAAATATGTAAACAAATTTAACAAATATTGTACATTAGGTGAAACATATGAGTATTTTTAGGTAGGTCTGGCTGACAACCTACAAAGATAAGACAAACTTCGCTGTGTTTCAAAGAGCAGAGAACAAAAAAGTGTCGTGACTTCTACATATTAATTATTTACATAACATAAAATTGTGTTTAGTTTTAGGAATACTACTATGCAAAAGAGCCAACGTGTGACAAATTCAAAAACCTTATACATGGCAAAAAGAAAACAAATACTAATAGGTGGCTTGTATACACCATTTTAAGGTTACTACTACCAATTTTATCTCCGATTGATACATACTATATGCCATGAACTTTTTACATAAATAAATAAACACTCCCTCTAATATTACTTTCGATACTTTATATGAAATGAAAATTTAAGTACTGAACTACTCCTTATTTAAACGATTTTCTTTGTAATCAGATAGATTAGATATTTGTTTTTTATTTTATCTATGATTTTTATAACTTTGATACTATCAAAACAGACCCATGATTCTTAAAATAAAAAACTGGAGTAATAATAATAAAGTGTGAAGATTTGGATCTTGAAATGCCAATCATTTTTAATTTTATTAAAGAAGTCGAAGGTAAATTGAAATATAATTTACTGTGTCTAAAGTCCAAAGTCAACCTTTTTTTAAAATTTGCATAACAAATCCAGCACTGAACTGATCGGATAAATGTTTGACATAAGTCTTTGTAAAAAAATTTGCATTTCTTTAGATATTTAAACGAATCCTCACAAATCGATTCACAACTCATTCAAATATGCAAAAAAAAAATTTGTTGTTAAAGATAGATATGTAATTTTCTATTGAATCGAAATCTATGAATTCGAAGTTAATCTTCTATATTGTTTTTTTTTATAAATAATATGTAAAGATTGAAACTAATTTAACCAAATCAATTTTACAGAGTTAGGGATATGAATGTTTTTGATTTTATTCAAGAATCATTTTCAGATTTCAAAGTTGCTTTAAGAGTGAATAAACTACAATAGAAAAGAGAATTCCATAATCAATTGTATCAATTATCGTTGGTTGCGTCCATAGAAAAGTACGAGAAGAAGTTATTTACAGAAGATATATAGAATGTATAAATGTATTTGTACAGATAAATGATTAGAGATACATACTTTGTAAATGGTGATGCGATATATTCACTATCAAAGATTGAGAAGCTTGACTTCGATGCTCAACAAATGATTGAGTGTGAACCAACAAAAAAACAACATCCAACATTTAAGTGTTAAGTGATTAATTCAATAAAATACTTTACTATTTAAATACGCAATAACAAAAACAATTACATCAAACATACATAAGAAGACAAAAAAAAAAAAGTTGTAAATGTTTTTGTCTTTTTTCGGCGTTTAAATCTGTGAGCATTAGTTAGACTTGCAAATACACACATAAAGATACAGATATAAATACGATTAGATATACAAATTATATGAATCTATCTTTTATATATATGAATAGTTACATATGTGAGTTTTGTAGGCAAATTCTAATGCGAATATTATTATCCACACTTAAGTTGAATAATACTTAGTATACATTATTTTCTTTTCTCAATTTCATATAATTTTTTATATGCAAACCCAAAATATTCGTAAAATGAATTACTTACTATCAAATTGATAGAATACAGTTGGTGAAGTAGGAAAAGTTCTTCCTTTTACTTTACCTTAAGTTTATGTATTTCCCTACGAAGTTTAATCAATTCCGTATCTTTGACATTTAGAAGATCTTTAAGTGTATTTAACTCGTATTGTAAGGTTTGAATGAGCACATCTCGATCATCAATTGCGGTAGCCATGATATATTTTCCCAATTTAAATCAGCTTTGATCCATTCGACCAATAAATTTTTCGGTTCACATAAATATTTTTTTCTTATTTTCACTTCAAATCTCTTTCACTGTCTTTATCCAATTTCATTCCTATAAGATTTAAATATTGATCTTTAGTTCGTGTTCAACGTAATGTGCACGTATGCGCTCAGATACACCGAAACTGAATTAGTAAAAAGTACTTGCACCACCAACAAGTTGAGATCGGTTTTTTGACTTAACGATTACTTATCGCGTAAGTAACACGATACACATATTACGCTCTTAAGATCGTGTGTCTTTTCTCTCTGGTTTTCTCTTTGATTCTCATTCTATCGCTAAATCATCTCTCTTTAAACGCTTTAATCAACTCATTCGGTTGATTGTACGAAGCAAAAGTAATCATAGTAAACATTTTGTATTTTAACGCCAGTTGAATGCTGCATGTAAATAACTATTTAAGTAGTATAACAAAGATATGCTATTATTAGTGATTCAAGCAAATCACATCATGTTGCATAATACTTTTATACATTTATATACACTAGTGTCCATCCATTTGTGTGCCACCGGGTATCAAATCGAAAGTCTTTGAAATAATGAGATTTAATTTTGTATAAGTTACAGTCTTCTTTTATTTATAATCATATAAATTTTTGAAGCCGTCCCGATCCTACAACCAGATGATAAAGTTACAAAACAAAATTCATTTCAAAATTATGAATACGCATTTCTTTTTAACTATTATTATTATTATTGGAGCCACCCTGGTAGCTAGTACTATTTTTAAATGTTAAAACTCTTATAAATAAAATAAATTATTATTCTCTTCACGAAATTAATAGCATTATAAGTTTGTCCCACAGAAGAAGATATCGGAGACCCCATAATATTCTTGATCAACGTGATGAGACGAATTGATTAAGCCATGTCTGTATGTACGCAAACTAGTCCCTCAGTTTTTGAGCTAGAGAGCTGAAATTTTGCACGATACACAATATATTTATCAAATTAGACCACTAGACGGGTAATTCCCATACAAATCCAGATCCAAATTCATGTTCGTATTGGAAAAACTTTTTGTTTTTTGTACTATCGACTTTTTTCGATTGGGAAGCATTAAAAACCAATCGAATCTACTATCCGAAGTGTGGGACTTGACTCACCCACTAAAGCCCGTTGCCCCAAGTCCTACAGTCCCCATGGCGCTGCCGCTAAGTATTACTTCAAGGAGGATAAAGGAGCATTACTGCTCAAAGTCTGCTTCTACACCATATAAAAAAGATACAAATTTAGTTAGAAATTATTGTCGACATCAAACTAAGATACGTTCGTCTGAACTCTTCGTAACCGTTCGATACGCTGACTTACTGCGTCCCAGTTTAGCTGCGATTGATACATATGGTGGATGCAATACGTCACAGTCGGCTCTTCACCAAACGCTGCTGTGATCATTGATCTGGCAATCTCAAATCTCGGGCAATGCAGGTAGACGTGATCATCATGTTAATTTTCGCTTCTCAATAGGGATCATCATCATGTCCCCGCTTAAGCAGATATTACTTGAAATACCCGTGGCCACTCAGGAGCTGCGTAAGGTAATGGTTGACCTCGCCGAACATTCTACCGATTCATTCTTCGACGTTAATAATATTCCGATAAGTCCACCTGCCATTGTCACAACTTTGCAATTTCCGCTGCCACTGCACCATACTGAAAGATCTTTCATCTTGCCTTCTCACCTCACCAGTGCTCCTCATAGAGACGAATAGTCGATTTAACTCTTCCACAACTACATCAACCGGCATCATACTCGCCATTACCAGGATTGCATCGCTAGCGCGAGTGTCACATTTCCCTCATGTATGAATTTGTCCTATAGTACAGTATTTCTTAGTACCACCTTTCCATCGTGTACCTCAAATGGAAATTTCGGCGATGTCCTTGAACACTTCCATTGCGTCAATAGTTGAGCGTCCCTGATGTTGTGAGAAGCCGCCAGCTGAACTAATTGCCGTTTCCAAGCGATCACGCACAATTCGCTCAAATACTTTCCCCACAGTGTCCAACATACGTAATATGAAGAAGGCTCCTCAGGTGGCTTATTTCCTTTTGGTATTCTGAATTTTCCACCTATCCGGAAAAATTCCCTCGTGTAGGCAACAACTATAGAGTTTTCCGCTCGTTCGATGATAGCCAGTATCAGTACTTTATTAGGTATCTTATCTGTGCTCCATTTTCTATGGAATTATTCCCAAGCACAACCGTAAATGCCTCCTGATCCAACGTATGCTATTTCCAACCACCAAAGACAGTAGTTCTGTGAGTACCAGTACGTCTACGTGTGTGAAAATCAATGATAATAGCATGATGGACACTGTGCGTATATGTCTCGCTGACTCGCCAAGAGTATTTCAGCAAAAGATTGATGTCCTCAAAACACAGGTCTATTATGAACCCTCTGGAACATTGCTTGAAAGTTTGCATGGTCGTGTTGTTGGCTACTATAAGATCCAACGAATATATCCTGCTGTATCCCCATGTTGTCGATTATCGACTAGAATCACTATATATATCTGTATCATATCCACCAGCTATGTAAATTTCAAGATTCTCTAACCATTGGGAGGGGACTTCTTGTACAAACGCAGATGCAAATTCATCTTCTTATTAGAAAAACTTTTGTGTGCTATAGAACTGAAATATGAACACTATTAGAACCTGACCCATATCCACCAATTATGTAAATTTCCCTCGGACCGCTAGGTGGGATGCCTCTCATAAAAAACATGAACTTAGAACAATAATCAGATAATGTAAAAGGTGCGTGAAGAGTATGAAATTGAATTTCTGGATGGCTGTTACCTGTACCGAAAAATTGTGATTTGAACATACCAGCTGATTATGACGATAAAATTATAATCATTTGTCACACTTATCATTTCAAATTAAATACCTTATTTATGGGTTCATCATCTTACGTCATGCCAAAGTATTCTTACTATGGAAAAAGGTATTTAAAGATATTTTCAAGATTTTAATGGTGTTTAAAATGTTATCATTTATAATGGAATGATATAATATTAATAAATTGACACCACCTCGGCTTGTCTTGGCACAGTTTTCGATTATGTTGCGACAAAATGCGGCATCAGTAGTTCGTGGCAACATCTACATGATTCCCGTACTCCCACTCCTCCAAATCAAAACATGATCATGATTCGGTATAGTTCTCCGCCGATAGTAAGTACCTAGCTACAACCGACCTAGTAAAAAATATTGTTCAATCAATTCAAATATAACAATTTAGCATGTATACACGTATGTATCTATTCAAATAATAATTAGCCTCGTCGCTAACGATGATTTACGTGTAAAAAACTAGGTCAAAGTTAAGATGAAGAAAAAGAATTTAGAATAGAATTTTGTGTTCTACTCTTTTAGTCAATTAATAATTTTATTTATTTTTGTACTATTAATTCCGAACTTTACAATATTTATTTATAAAGGTATGAATGCTTTTGCACAAATTTGAAAAGTATCACTTTGTGCGAACGGAATGCAATCTTCGCTGATATTAAAGTTACAATTTTTTCCTGGTTTTATTATTTAATTTCATGGTTCTTCAGTTATTTAAAAATTAATGAATACTAACCCAACATTAATATAATTGTAGCACTTAAAACTTGATGGCAAACATAAAATTAAATTTATTCTTCATTGATGGATTGAACATAAGAAAAGTGAAACAAAACTCGACTCGAATTGTACATCAGAAGTGGTTTTTTCCACCCTGATACACAATTTTATCTTTCACGGAGTTTTTGTTCCTCTTTGGTTTCCATGTTATACCACACTAAACTATCCTTTTATTTCTTATTTTCCTTTTGTTGATTTTTAACTTGTTGCTGCTTTGTCAAGGCATTTGTTAACGACCAGGACCAGGTTCCTTCGCAAGATGCCTTACTTACATGACATTACTTGCAGCTGCAAAAACATTAGCAGTAAAAGCTTATTTATAATGTCGACTAAAAAGGTTACTGTTATAATTCAATTTCTGATTATTGCAAATCTCTACACAAATATTAAGGAAACCAAAGAGAAATATTAGTAATTTAATTTTTTTTACGAGTTCATGGTAAAAGAAAATAATTGAAAAATGATATAATCATAAAAACAGAATTGAGAGAAAGTAACATTGCATTAAAAATATGATGTATTGTATGTAGTAGTTGTTTTTCTACACAAGAATAATAAAAATATAGAAGCACTAAGGAAACATTCTACTGGTAATAGAAAAGCAATAATTTCAGGAAGGTTGGGTGAAATCGTAAGTACAACAAAGAGTGCACAAATACATTTCTATTAACAAATGATACCGATTACTTTTAATGTCTGTCTACTTCCCTGTCTGGTTACTTTTATGTCTTTGACAGAGTGAGACAATTCATAAAATAGTCTGAGATACATCCACTTTCTTCTTAGAATAATACGAATATGAAATGCGGTTTTGGTTCAAAAATTACAGTACGTGACAACATAAAAACCGCAATATGATCACACTAAAGCAATATGAAGCATATGAACGATAGTTTTGTAAAAGGTATAGTGATGACAAACATGAGAAAAAGGTTTATTGCAACCTACATAGATATGTAAGCGGTGATCATAATACTAATTTACCAAATTCAATATGAATAGCTTTAACAAATGTCCGATTAAATCTTTATTGTCTAATAAACTTTCTCATCCGTTTTAATTTCGATTACTTTAGGTCAATCAGTGCTGGGAAAAGTTAAATAAAACGATAAATCGATATTTTTTTGTTTATAAACTTTAGATTGGCATTGCACAATATATAGTTTTTCGATCAAATGCACTTCAATTTTTAAATACACATACACATTTTCTTTTTAAATCAAACTCTAAACCTAAACTCTAAGGTATAAACGATTTGGATGGGATAAATTAGATAGTTTGAAAAATTTTGTTTTGGTGACTATGAATGTAAACGAACTATGACGTGCATGTTCCATAAAGTAGTTTGTTTTTTCTATTCTTTAATTAATGTCGCTATTTTGTTTTATTATTAGTGCCTAATGTTGGGAAGTTTAATTATTTATATGTATTTTTTTTTTTTCAAATTATCCCAAACAACAACAAGTTGAAAGAAAAACTTCATATCAACTGTTTGGTACATTTAACATTAATGAATTGCAAGAATGAATATTGAAGTAGTTAAAGTTGTCTGAAAAAATGGAGCAGACATATTTCGTATTTTGAAAACACTATCTAAGCATGTTTTTCAAAAGTGTTGTATATATAAAAACCTTACCATATAAAAAGTATGGATTACTAAAATTCAATTTTGCTAACCAATGCCAATAATATTTCCATTTAATTTGATGTTTCTCTGTCAATGGATGATCTTATAACAATTTCTCTTTACTCTAAAAATGAAAATATAATACAACAAAAAGAGAAAAAGTAGAAAAGAAGAAGAAGAAGATTAGAAGATTCTTTAGTAGGCGTTTATATAATTTGCATATTATCACTAAATAATATTACTCATACGCAATCTCATTTTGGCATTTTATCGCACTTCATTTTTGTAATCTTTTTCTTTTATAGAGAATTTCCTTTTTTCCGTTTGTTTGTTCTTTGTCTAATATGTAACTTAAGCCTTGATTTTGCATATATCTTTTCAACAATTTTATCTGAATATCAAATTGTCAGTTTTTATGTCTGTCAGTGTGCTTGTTTGTCAGTCAATGGTGAAGAGAAAAATATCATTTTAAGAACAAAAAAAATAAAATAAAATACAAAACATATTTAAAATGCAAATGGAATCTGGCATTGCTCTAGCATTTCTTTTCATTTCTCTACAATGTTTCTATACATTATTTTCCTTTTTTTTATCCATTATATGTTTCTGGATTTCCCATGACTTTGACTGTCATGCAGTTGCCAGTTCCTTTTTGTTTTTACTTGCATACTGTCACAATCATTGACAGAGAATCTTGACAAATTTATTATGTAAATATGCTTGGAAAATTCTATTAAGATTGTCACTCATTGATGCAGCTTTGCAGAGTAATTGGCCGTGTTTATTGTTATATTGTAGTTGGATTAGTTAGTTTCACTCATGAGCACACTTTGAGGTCGAAAAATGGACTATTTTCAACATATCCAGTAAAAAGCAGCCAAATTGTTCAAATGTGATTTTACTATTTACGGTAATTTATGCCTTCTTTCTACTTTGTAGTATTCCAGCAGTTAGTAGCAATAAAGTTTCTTCGTTAATAGACTGAACTCTGCTCTACGACAATCTACTCAGGGCTGAAGTTGTCTTCAGCTCATTAATTAGTGTTACAAATTGACGTTTAAAATAATGGTACGTGAGTCCCCGGGGCAATTAAGTGGTTTACACGCGTTGCACTGCCCCTCTCAACATGACATTAGCGCTTTGTAGCACGCACGGGTACCACCGACGCTGTCAATCGACGTACCTCGCATTTGTTCTAATGCCCCTTGGCCAGAAGGTACCCTCACTTCAACGCTCTACCACTATTTTATTAGCGCATTTTATTTTGCGTCTAGGTGACTTTATTCCTCTGATTGTGTAAATGAGCTGACTACGTGAATATACCATGTTAAAATGTAAATGCATACATCTGGGTCTCTGTGTAAGTATCGGTTTGTAGCTATGTGTATATGTATTCTGGTGATGAACACATTAACGCGCTTATTTTCCATTTCCTCGTGCTCCATGCTTCATTTGAGTTTCAGTATGCTGCCTGAGAGTTACCTAATTTTCGATGCTTGAACTTTGAACCTTGGCATAATTAAACCATTAAAGAAATAAGCGAAAACGTTAATGATTATTGCATCATTTCAGAATATATAAAACTTAAAGTTAAAATAGAATTTAAGCAAAGCATCCCCATCAACGCTAAAGGATTGTTTGAATAGATGAAAATAATTAAGGCCTTTTGAATACATCTCTGATTCATTAGATGAGTGTACTCGTATTTCTAACATGAACCTATGGCACCCAATGAACCAAATGAAAAGATATACAAGCGTCAGTGATCATTGCAGAAACATTCAAAATATCTGTTGATATTATGTCCTGAAATACCAGAACTAACATTTTGATCAATTAGAAGACATTGTCTTTTACTTAAAAGGATACAAATTTAATTTGACTACAGTATAGAAAATAAATTGACACAGTTATGCACAATAGTGAAGGTATAGCAAGTACGATTAGGAAATCTTGTAACATATTCCTCTTTAACGAAGAAATAAACTGGAGTTGTAAATCTGATACTCGTCGAAAAATCTATGGACCACAACTCTTATTCTGCGAATTGTACGGTTAAGTAAGCTATGCAGAAGGATTTCTTATTTCAATACGACAACGACAACATATGAGGTACGAATGTGACTGTTACCCTAATTTGAATCCTAAAGAGAATCTTTGGTTGGCGTTTGAGCCACGAATCGCAAAAAAAGGAAATTTCAAGCAAAGTGCATATTAAGAATGTTATGTTAAAGGAGAGCAGCATCATAACCCCAAAATTTGTTGCGTAAAAGATGGAAATCAGTTATTCAAATGAGAGGATATCTAAAAAACTTATACCAATTTCCTTTAAAATAATTTAAATTTTTGGTTTGATTTAACTTCGATTTCAAGTATAATTAACATTAAGAAAGAGTTAGAGACATGACTACACACCGTTAATATCCATTCATTTTATTCATTGTTACTATGTTTGAATCTGAAAATTGCAGTAAACTATAATACATCTTACAAATGTGTATAATAATATACTTAAATAAGTTTATTAATTCATAAAGCATCCTTATATTAATATTATAAAAAAAAGTCCCCCAACCGCGTTTGTCTGTCTGTCGATCTGTCCATCTGGACGCGATTATTTAAAAACTACAGAACAGATTTTCATACGGTTTTCATCAATGAACGGAGTGATTCATGAGGAAGGTTTAAGTGTATATTTAATAAAAGTGTTGCTGATATTGGCTTTTTTAAATGACTTTGTGGACGCTATACTGAATTCCAAGCATGATGACCCAAAGCATATTGCGCGTAAAAACTAAAACTAGCGCACAGAATCGCAAAGAAAATTTACTTTGGCGTAGAATGCAGCATAAATGGAATAATATTCCCTGCACCATTGTTTACAAATTGAGTAAAATATGCCTATGCTTGTATATTAATATAGTAAACAAAAGATTTTGGACCAAAATTAAAAATTTTAAAATTTAAAAAAACTTACTTTGGATATGCCACTGCTAGTAGTCCGAGATTTATAAGGTTGGTGGATATAGATCAGGAATTTATATTGTCCAAATTTCATTTCCATAGTACAAAAAACAAAAAAGTTTTTCTAATAGTGTTCCGATTCGGCTGATTCAAAAACTGAGGGACTAGTTTGTATACAGACAGACAGACAGACAGACATGACTAGATCAACTCGTCTCGTAGCGCTGATCAAGAATACATACACTTTTTAGGTTCTCCGATGTCTCCTTCTATGTGTTACAAACTTCATGACAAACTTATAATACTATTCACTGCTTGAAGAGTATAATAATAATAATTAGGTCATGTTGAATAAAATGTACACAATTGAGTAAATGCAGGTAACCTTGGTTTTTAATTTTAATTACGTACGTATTAATTTTACACTAAAATTACTTTGGGGATCTTTTGGTAATGATCTGAGGAGTACCTGGTAATTTTGTCATAATTTTCTATTCCTCCGTTTGCTTCGTACATACCAAAATGTGTAAAAGTAACATCCATTTACACAGTTTTCTTCGAACTCTTCGCTCTATATCTCAAGAAGGGCTAACTGTATAATAATATAATATATAATGTTTTCTGCTTTTGCTGTTTGGTTCTCATCGCATATTCACTTCAACGAAAACAAAAATTCTCTGCTACCCGTGCTAAGCCGGTGCGGGGTTGGTTGCTAGTTCAAAATAAAAGAAGAACCATATTTTCATTTCTGAATTGCTTAAATGAAATCAAAGTTATATTTTATAAGCTTCTAAATAGCGTACTATAATTATGAGCGGATGAAAATTTACGAAGGATAACACAAATCTTGTAAATGCCAATTGGCTATAAAATCAACTTTGCAAAAGCATACAAGTATTATCAAAGTACAATTTCAGTTAAAATTCATCTTAATTAGAAGGTCATTGAGACACAAGAAACAAATCTCAGCAACACATTTTCAGGTAAGAATGAATGGACACGTAGAAATCATTTTTTATGATTAATACTTTGAACAATAATATCGCGTGTGTTGTTGCTACTTCTTATTTCTCTTCTTATAGCAATCTGCACATAGTTCGAATGGAATATTATCTCATTGCTATAAAATTTAGAGCTTCCATAATGTGTATGTCGATCTAAGTAACATTATCATAAAGAGAATTCATGAATGATTACTACATAATAATGTAGTGCCTCAATTAGAGTTCACTCGATTACTAAAAGAAATAGCACCCATGCAAACAATTTAAAATAAAATTAAGAAATATATCTAATATATATATCTTCTATCTTCTTATGTTGTAAGTCGGTGATTTAAACAGTTTTAATGAATAAATGAATAATACATATAACATTTTTAAAAATTATTCTATTTAAATTATCTTAATTTTTAGGTTTTTTTAGCAAAGGACTCACACTTTTATTGAAATGAGTGAATAGTGTATTAATGGAGTTTATTCATCAATGGAATTAAAGCACAAAGGCCGTTTTTCTTTTTCTCCTCCAAAAACATATTGCACCCTTGTATTCTTGTTTCGCTTGATAAGTTTTTGTTAGGAGTTTCTGTTTTGACTTCGGTTTTTTTTAAGTGGCATTGTTCGTTAACTGAATTATTCAATAGATTTACCCAAATTTTAGTTTTTATGGCTTTGTAAGTGGTGATTTTGCGATAATTTTCGATTCAAAGGTCACAAACAAAAATTAGCAAAGAAGAAAGGAATCGTGTTTGCATCATCTCCCCGCTTCAATTAAAGAAGGCTACTTTCCATTATTCACAAAGTTTTATTTGTTTTGTTTTTCTTTATTTTTATATTTTGGTTCTCATCTTAACCCATTTTAAAAATTATTTTTGTCAAGTTTAACTTAATTTTAGTCCTATACTTATTTAAAAGTAAATCAACTTAGGCGAATGAATATAGTCCCAACCTTTTAAGGCAAAACGATACCATCCTGGCTTTAGTTTGAGGCAAATTGCAAAAAGTTAACACCAGTTGTGCACAAAACGTAACTAGGAAAAGGATAAAACTTTAACATTTGGCAAAAAGTTCTCAGCAAGTCGCAATGTTGTTTCTATTTTGTTTGCCAGGACTTGTCAACATTTTCTTTCATGTATAGAATTAGACTCCTTGAAATGTGATTTTAAGTGTGATTGTGGGTGGCGTGTGTCTGTGGATTGGTTACTCGTAGTTTGGAATTCATGATTTTATGCCTTTGCATGGCTATAGTTTCTTGCTTGAAAGTAATGTTTGATTGCAAGCGCAGAGAAATACAATTTGCACATAATAAATTAAAATTTTCTTTATGTCGTCAGCTAAAGGTGGAGTTGTTTCTTTAATCTTTGCATTTGAGAACATTTGTTGTGTCGTTGCGCCTTAAAAGTTAACTGAAACTTTGTTATTCAACAACTTAGAAAAGTATAATGCAGTTATTGATGAAAACATTGGATTTAATTGCACATTTTTATATGTTTTATAAAAAAAAAAATTCAATTTATAACACGAAAGCATTGAAAATGTTAGAAAGATCATCATATATCATTATATATATTTTCTTACTATCTAAAAAAGACCAAAATCTTGTTTTTAACAATGGCAACAAAAAATCTTAAAATATTTTAGTTCTTTAAGAGTTTTCTCCATTTTTATATTGTATGATTTTCAGAATAAAGTGATATTGTAATTGTATTGTAAAAGTCAATTAAAAAGTTTCACTATGATGAAGTTAACAAGAAAAGACTGCATCACTTCAATGTAATCGAAGGCATGGAAGAAGCAAAAAAGGGGTTGATGAAATCAATTAAAAAGTCAACAGGATAAATATGAAATGAGGCATCAATCATATTATAGTATGTACTTACAAACTATGAAATAGCATCTAATTTGTCTATGATAATAGTTACTCTTAATAATGGGTTAGTTCTTTAGTTAGTCTTCCCTCTTACTATGTAGTTTCAGAAAAACTCTTTGTATGCTTTGCGCAGTAAAACTTTTGTACCTCAAGTTGTGTCCACACACAAGAGTTCCAAGTTCAAATAGTTTAAGTGCTTTGGACAGTTGACAATTTACAAATTCATTTCAACATTTTTCGATGCAAACTTAATGGGAAAATGTGTATAGTTTTGTACTTCAAAATATTAGAAGGGAAAGCAATAAGTAATGTAATCGACAAAGTTTGTATGTCTAGTAAAGAAAAAAGTTAAATGGCTAAGAGAGTAGTCCCAGAACCATTTTTATTAGGAAAAAAAATGACTATGTTATAATGTACCAACCTTATAAAGATTGAGTTAAAATTTGATGACGCTATGTTGTTGAAGATTTATTTGATAGCCATGAATTTGTTAATATTAAATAAAATATCTACATATGTATATTACAACTCTCACTTTGCTAATCAATTTTTTTAACAATCGATCTTCCTCTATTCCTTAAACCACATAAAATTATTGTTAGAAGGAAATGAATTATTCCAACCTTTTACTAAGGTTCTCTTACACTAAAACGTAAATGTACAATTGTTATGAGAGTATTGTATACTTTCAATTGAAATGCCTCTAATCAAACAGTTTCAAAGTGAAGCTAAATTCTCTTTTGGAAGTGTCTGCTTATTTTTTTACAATAATAAAATCTTGGGTAGCAGAGTTTAAACGAGGCCAAGACGAGCATCGCAGTGGTCGACCAAATGAAGTCTCCACCGCAGAAATAGTAAAGAAAATACACAAAATGGTATTGGATGGTTGTCGACAGAAAGTATACGAGCTAGCAGATATGACATTTCCAAAAGTACTACACATCGAATTTTGACTAAAATTTTGGACATGAGAAAGCTGTGCGTATGATGGTTACCCCGGTTACTCCAAATGGAACAAAAACAACGTCATGAGGATTTTCAATCGTGTGATAGGAGAAGATTCACAGCAATAAAGCCGAGTTTTTACGTCGATTCATAACCATGAATATATAATGGTTATGAATCACTTCGCACCTGAGACGAAGGAATAATCAAAACAATGGACTGAAAGGGATGAATTGGGACCAATAAAGGCATAGACAGTTCAATCTGCTGGCAAGGTCATTGCGTCAGTTTTTTAGGATGCGCATAGAATAATTTTCATTGATTATCTTCAGAAAAGGAAAAACAAACAACGCCGAATATCATTTGAACTTTTTGCTGAGTTTGACTACCAAATTTGGCGAAAAAGCAAATATTGTTTCATCAAGACAATGTGGGGCACACATCCGCTGTCGCGACGTCTAAAATCAAAGAGTTAAAATTGCTTCCTACCGAACCCTTTTCACCAGATTTAGTATATCAGATAATTTGCTCTTTAAAAACTTGAAGAAATGACTCGTTGGTAAAATGTTTAGTAGCAATGAAGAGGAAGATAGCTTTTGTGAAAAGCTCGACGATTAACACTATAAACAGGGTATTGAACCAATCGCCGCGAAAAGTGTATCGAGCTAAATGATGACTATGTACAGAAATAAAGATATTTCTTTGAAATTTTATTTGTTAAGTACTTTCGGAATCACCCTCGTATATTCGGACGGCCTACAGGGCCTATAATTTAAAATTAAAACAATAAATGGATAAATGATTTTAGTTTTTCAATATTCATTACAAAATTCTCATATTATTTTTATATATTTTGTAGGGCAGTTCAAATAGTTATTCGTTTTGAAAACCTTCATAGTAACTGAGAAATAAACGACGAATAGATGCTTGAAAAGTTCAAAGACCATGGTTAAATCCATTAGTCTCGTCATGTTGATCAATTCCATTTACATTCCTTTATTGCTTGTTTCCGTGTATTACATACACAGAATTATATACAGGAGACGGCAAGGAAGTAATAATAGCTCTTCCGCTACATTTACTAGACACATCACCCCTTCTCACTATCAGCTGTTTACATTGATTCAATATGCTCCTCTTAAGTTGAACACCTGGACACAAAAAATAAGTTTATCATTAAGAATGGATATCTCGAATTGCTTAAAAATAGAAATGCATTATACCAATTCTTATTCAAAAACAACCAAACCCAAAAATTATTTGTATTTCAAATAAGTATGAAAAGAATAAATGGAAATTGTTTAAGAAAATATTATACTTTTCGGACCTAAACAATATATACCAAACATTATTTTTCAAAAACTACTAGTTTTGCGAAACTTGTTTTAATTACAAATACAATTAATCCAAGGATTTTCAGGAAGTTAAGTTACTTATTATAAAAGAATTTAATTTAATTTATAATGTTAAAAGTATTAGTATATGGCTCAAAATTTCAAGAAAGTATTGCAAATTCAATGATAAAACCTCGCTTATTTCATATACTCATAACATAATTCTATTATTTATAAAAATCTTATTCAGTACCATTAAGTTGATACAAACATCATATGAAATCATAATAACGTAATGAATTTGGACTAAAAGTTACCCGAATACGAGTATAAATATACGTATATTTGTACATAAATACAGTTCACATTTTTTCAATTAATTTAAGTACAAATATTTTAACTTCAACAAAACAAATTTCATTTCAAAGTCCAAGGGGTCTTAAACAAATTAGAAACATTTTACAATTGAGATATTTTAAATAAGACTCTCTATCTTATAGACAGATGAAGAAAAATAATTTGAAAGAGATAGGGTGAGAGAGAGAAGAAAAATCAATAAAAACGCATTTGTTTAAATCGCAAACAAAGAATACTAAAAACAAAAACAAATGAATGAATGGGTACAATGCAATGAATTCGTAAAACTCCTGATATCGACTGTGTAAAAGAGGTCAATAGAAAAACGCAATAAGTGGGCCATTGTTTATATACTCGTATATGTACTATATTCTCGGTATATTTCAAGTTAAAATGCAATATTAATTCTACCATTGCATTTTCTATGAAATGTATAGTTTTTAGCATTTAAGTATTTTATATTCATGTGTTTGTCTATCTGTTTTCGAACAGTGCATATAGACATTGATCTAAAGTTTGTATCAAATGATTTTCAAATTTTAGTTTGTTATTCTTCATTGTGAAATTCATTATAAGACATACATTTTTATATGTATAAAGAAATCTATGTAAAGTTCCAAACTGATATTTACTATACTATTATTCAATAACGGGAATATTAAGGTTCTTCTTGATATTTGGAGACGCAGTTTAAAACTCTCTACCTCTAATAGACCGCTAGAGGGAATATAAAATTTGTTTATAAGTGTATAATTAGATGGTGGAGTTCACGTACTATTTATTAGCATGACCAGACAAATCTAACAATTCCAATTACTTTTATATGTTCCTCTGTTTGAAACCTTTTCATAATATCATCCTGGGGTGAAAGTTTCAGCCATTATAGAACATGACAACTTATCGAATGCACAGGTTATAGTATACAAATCAATCTCTGAAAAAGAGGCATTCAATTTCGCAAATTTATTCTTTATTCATATCAAATACAATTACTATATGTATTCATTTTAAAGGATATAATAGTTATAAAATACAAATTCAACTTTTATAAGAATATACTATAAGTTATAAGGTAATCAAATTAAACTTGAATAAAAATGTATTCAATTTTGAACAATATTTTCTGTCATAAATGGGATAATCAGAATGACCAAAATCTGATATATCCGATATGTCATCATATCGAATGAAATTCATTTCATTTTAAATATTATTTTGATAAAAAGTTATCATTTCCTTTCCATTAATGTGCCTACTGGGTTGATGAATGGTATATAATTACTTAAACATTTGTATTTGCAATGAAAAAACGAATAAACGAGGAACTCATAAATGAAGCGACACAATGATTTTTGCTTCAACAAATAATAACAATAGCAAAAATACATAAATAGTAGTAGAAACGATATAACAAAAGCATTGACGATGATGAACAAAATATTCTCGATTTAGCTTGGTTTTTTTATTATATGTGTTTATTCACTGCATTTCCGCAGATACAGTCGACTCTCGTACGATGATGACATCACACAGGAAGTCAAACTGAGCTTAAGCATGCGATTTGCATTGCACGCCTCCTGTACTATTCAACAATATTTTTCATTTCATATACTCGTATATTTCTTTTTTGTCCTTTTCCATTGCATTGTTTGCAAAACTGATTTACTTTATAATAATTTAAACAAATTGCAATAAATTTTTAATAATCATTTGTTGTATACATAATCTCGGGTTTTCCTATCACATAATAATTTTTTCAAATATTTATGTATATATTTTTATATTAACCATATAAATAATTTTTTAAATAAACAATGAATTACATTTTTTTCTTTATTGTTCATTTTTTCCTAATAGAACAATTGATTTTAACATACGCAACTTGATTTCTTGATTATTTATGAATTATTTTCTTTCTTCTCATTCTTCTCTGGTTCTCTTTTTTTTTTTTCTTCTGTCCACATTTTGTTGTATCCTTTATTGCGTTTTATATTATTTTATTGTACAAAGAACACAATATATGAGTGCACCAGCAGCAACAATAAGAACAGAAACAACAACAACCAGCATACAAAATATTTAAAAGATGGTGGCGCAAACAAATGGATTATGTTTGATTGCGCCGAAAGTTTTGTATCCTTTTTAATAGCAAACTGGATCGTTCGAAAAAAGTTTCTTAGGTGCAGATAAAGTATTGTAGTCTGATAAGTCAAATTTAAATGATAATAACTTAAAAGATCATTTAAATCTCTTTAGAAACGTTTTGACATCCTAATTTAGAAACAAAAATCAGCATATAATTTTGCAAATAACAACGATGATAATATTGTATTATCAGATCCGAAAATTTATGTTTATATAAATTAAACAATTTTTACATACCACTAAGTCCATAAAAAATGTAAAATTTAACTATTGTCATAGAAAATCATTAAAGATTGGATCAGCGCTATGTGTTTTACATGATGAGTATGTGAACTAAATTTGTCAGCTTCTAATTCGCAACTAATGTGCGACGTAAATTTCATCACAGTAGAATCCCAAAATCCACTAGCACAAGTGCAGCAATTGTCCTCTGGGATACCGCTTATTTTTAATTGATACATACTATTATAAATTGGAGAGGTCCGGAACCAGAGTCTCCTGTCATCAATCAATCTATAATGTCATCTAATTGCATTGATTTTTTGTGAATGTATATGGTTGGTTCCCGGCTTGAACATATAATAGTTTTGCTCCCTGTATATGTACCCGTTCCTGAGGTTCGGGATATTCTAACAACCCCTAAAAGATTGCTACAAAAAACTAACTAACATAACACTCATTTTCTGATACTCAAACTATGTTCTTTGTTGATACTCAAACTGTAATATAGAGAATATATAAATAATATATCGATATATATTTACATGAAACGTTTCTATTTTTGTGCTTTTTTTTATTTTCTCAATATTATAAATTATCATACAATTGTTTACAAACAGTACTTCAAAATCATGATTCCCTTCAAAGGATGTGTGTGAGGAGTTTAAAAAAAATGAATAATATATTAAAATAGTAAAAATGTGAATGTTTTATGGATGAGCAAACCACAACAAAGCGCGTAAATGTCATTTCCTTAAACTAAAAGTATACTTTGAAATTGAAATTGTGGTATATTTTATACAGAGATATATAGTACTTGGTCCGACGACGATCAGATGTTGAAAAACATTTAGTTGGAGGGGAGAAAATCTAAATACTAAAGTGTAATTGTTACCTTTTCCATTTTAAAATTTTTACTGTTACAATATTTTTGTGACACATTCTGCAGTTGAGTTGAAGTACATGCAACAATCTACAATTTAATTTCTTTAAAATGTAGTTTTATGAACCTTTAACATATTTTTTTTTTTTTTTTTAGCTACAATATAAAAATCTAAAAAAATCTCATATGTAAGTATTACCTTACCAAATACTTTATACATATGCTATAATCGTGATAAGACATAATTTCGCTGTTAAATAAATTGTTTCATCCAACCGATCTGATCTGTCCTCAGCTATTTATTTCAATATTTCATATACCAATAAAATATACATGCAGTATTTTTATTTATTTAGTCATTCTTAAAGCAGTTTTTAATTTTCCATTTTCATCTTACGTTACATAATTAAAATACTTTTGCTGTTTTATCAGTCAACTATTCCAATTCTTTTACGTGACGATTTGAAAATTGAAAATAAAATTTATTTTGATTTATGATACAATAAATTTGATTAGTATTATATTTTTTATTTTTTTTCAACCACCGTATAGTTCTGATTTGTTACTCAATGACTTCTATTTGTTCCTGCACATCAAAAATAATTTGTAAATTCAATGTTTTCAAACATTTGAAGTAGCGATTATTGGGTTTAAATGCATTTTTCGGAGATACGTCATTCAGAGGTGCAGAAGTATTTCGGAAATTGGTTCAAGTGAATGCATTGATTTCATGGAAAATATTTTGAAAGACAACAACAGCGTTTCCGATATAAAATGTTTGTATTCTTTATTCTCGGAATATAAAAAGTAACCAACGTTTTTAATGCAGTTTATTATTTCAATGGATGTATCTAATTTGAATGTTTTCATGGTATGGAGTTTATTTTAAATCGCTTCTTACCAAAGATAAAAGGTTATATTAAAATTTTTAGCTTTTTTTCGTTTCACTAAGTGAGCAGAGCTCCATAAGTAGAAGTGAGGAAAACGGAAAATTTCGATAAATTTTTTAAAGCACCTAAAATATGTTTTATGGGAGAATTTCAATGTTTGATCCCAATTTCATTCTTTCTCCATCTTCATTTAATATTACAAAAATTAAGAAAAATATGGCTACTAGAAAAATAAAGATGCATTAAAATATTTTTAGTAATTTGTCTAAAATAGAATCTAGAGATATTGAATAATCTACGATACGGTTACGGACAACAGAATAAGCATTCTATATTCTCATTGATTTTTCGTACATTTTTGTTCATAACTTCTAATTTAAGGAAAAATTTACATAACATGAAAATAACAGCATAACATATCAAGATAGAATAAATGTTTTAGTTCCAGCGAGAAAATATGAGAGTGATTTTAAGAAACATTTATTAATTATTTGGAAAGGGGGTCCGAACAATAGATTAACATGACAGTTATACTTGTATAGATATATTCCGATAGATAAATTACATCAGTCAGTCAGTACTAGATATTTTGCGTTAGTTGCCATTTTAAACCATTTTAATTGAATTCCATAAATAAACTAAAAATAATATATTAAAATGTAACCAATGTTGTTGTTTTAGCGTTTATTTCAGAAATTGTGTAAATCTATAATTCCCTGTATATGGTAATATGACTTTTCTTAAGCTCGATAACTCAAAAAGTTAATTGCATTTTGTGTGCCATATCGGATACCATGTTTTATTTTGCGAGTAGTATGTCATCAATGAACATAATTGGTTAAAATAAAAATCAAATTGTTGTACTAAGTGTATTAACATTTAAATCAAGCTGTGATGAACGAGTGAAACCACTTGATCCACTCGCACTCGAACCCGAACTCATGGGCTTGCCAATGACAGCTGTCAGTTTAACGCTTTCATTTTTAATTTATTTCCATTGTTGTTCCATTGTTGTTGTTATCGTTGTCGTTGTCATTGTTGTTGTTGTTGTTTTTAAATAAATTTGGTTTTTATTTTGCGCACCAAGCCAAGAACAAATGGATATCCTGCGAGTAAATAAAATGTGTGAAGGGAAGTAAAGCTTATTAATTGTATTAAATGCACGCAGTGCTCATGAAAATTGAATAATGTTGATGTGCTGCATACTTTTAGGCACTCTATCCATTTATATGAGTCTGTGTGTGTGTCAGTTGTGAGATGTTTGTGTGTTTAAATAATTTAAATCAATGGTTAAATGCATTAGCTAAAATATTCATCGTAGATAACTTTAGTCTTTAAAACATTGACAAGTTAATAAATTAAAATGCATTATGAAAGCGTCTACAAAGGATTTTCTATTTGATGCGGCTATAAATCTTAACCACGCTATTGCCATATACATGCCTACTCATGCTCATGTTTCATATGCTGTCTTGAAATAAAAAGATATTGTAATTCAAATGTTTATAGGCAACAATGAAATACAATAAAAATCTCCACTCTCAGCAACTGTCACAAAAAGTTTCTATTCTACTTCACTCGACACCTGCGTTAGAAACATGCCAACAAACTCACATCCAAATTGCCAAGAGATTTTTATCTATGTGTGTGTATCTATGTCCCTGTGGATTTGATAAAGGCGGCAGGTTGCGCATGGGTATTTCAAAGGAGACTTATGCACTTCATATAAAAATGCAAAATAAGTTGACATTCAAAAGCATGTAAATTTGTCAGCATAAATGGATTTACTTATAGTGACAGAGACAAAGGCAAAGACACCAACCCACACAACCTGTGTAACAAAAAGAAACAAAGTATGTTAAGCAACAAGATAAAATAAAAGTTATGTTACAATTTTTAACTGCAGAACATTTGTCTACATATGTGTATCTATATATGTTGTTATCTGAAAGATTTCTAACAGTAGTATCTCAATATTAGGGAGAGTAGTAAATCTCCAGACCTAAATTCCATATTCCCAAACAGGTATCAGTATTATTTCATAAAGCAGAACCTTTCTAAGTAGAAAACAATGTGGTCAGTATTCTGTCCAGGGAAATAAATAAATAGTTCAATTTTATAATGTTAACTTTCTTCAGTTCAAGGAACCTGATATCTTTTACTTATCATGTACTACACTTTTTTGAGCAAATCATATCTTTTTGTTGGAGCAAATATGTTAAAGTTTAGCTACTATGGTATTAAGCCATACAAGTTTTTATCATAAATGGCTTTATTTTGACTGTTGCATTCACAAACATACATAGACACCTTTTCAACAAATTTATATATACATATGTACATACAAGATATAGACACTCATATGGAATCAAAGGCATATACGTAAGTATAATAATAACAATAATAATAATAATAATATCTACAAAAACCAAACAAATTGAGAGTTATAGATACATATTTATTTGCACAATGTCCTCCTTTTCCCTCCCTTCATAAATGTTATTTATGGTCCGTCTTAAGTGATTGTAGAAAAAAATATTACCCTTAAGGTGGGAAAGTAGACATCAATAAATCGGTTTACAATAAATTGCATGCTATCATTTTCATATTGACAACAAACGAAAATAAAATTGTAATACAAATTGACTCAGAGTTTTACAACCCAATTCACCGGAAATAAATGCTTACCCATGTATAAATAAGAGTAAGGAATTTGCTTAAAGGCAAACATTGTGTACCATCACCACAAACTACAATATTCCCAACTTATTGGAAATGTTGATAGGAAAGCTTCTGTTAAAGATTGTATAATTGTTTATCTGTTTGTCTGCCTGCCTGCCTCTCCACCTCAGTATTCTTCAGGACATCTGAGATGTTCCATAGAAAATATGACTTTCAGAGAGAGAGACATACTCAATGTTTACACATTTCACTCTTAAAATAACACAAAAATATTGTAATATCTAAATACCATGTTGTTGTTGACGATGATGGTTGGTAATTATCACAAAAGGAAATTTAAAAGTTGTCAGCAACAGAAACCGTGTAATGATTTATAATATTGAGAACGGGGGAAAAGCTGGAAAAACTGAAACTGAAATTGTAGCTGATGCCTGAACACCTAAAAAGCAACATTAAATGTTGTAAAGCAGCTGTGAAAAGTTGTTAAAGCAAGTGTTCATTTCATTCAGAATTTTCTTAAACGATGTCCTTTCTTACTAAATGTCTTCAGTAGGTTTTTCTTTTAAAGGAAAATTCGCGAAATTAAAAAGTTTTAGAAAAATGGTCTTTAATTAAAAATTAAAAAAAAACAAAAACAAAAATAACATTTAATACAAAGTTTTCTTAATACTCATTAAAATTAGATGCGAAACCATCGGCTTTAGTTAATTAACAATTTATGTATATAAACACGAGAAACTCGTTGTATATCATGCTTTTCACCATGAATATGTTTACATTAGTAGTTTATTGAAATGTCTCAACATTATAATTTTTATTTTTTTAAGTAAATTGCAATTTTAAAAGTAAAGCAATTTAAATTTTTTGAATTAAACGTAAAACAATGGTCATGTACTTTTTAGTAATCAGTCAGCCACAGTTTTCAGTTTGAAAAGCAATCCCATCAGATAAAATTTAATCTTTTAATTCACCTTAACACATAGCATTCTATTAACTGCTAAACTTATTTGCATATGATTTATTTTCTGGTATCTTGAATATCTATATATTAATACGGAGACAAGATTCTCTCAACACCGTTTAACCCTACTAAACGTCAATGTATTTTCATTATATAGTTAGAAAGGTATTTATCTCTAGAATGGTAAGGTGTAATTTTTGTGCCAATATATTGATACAGTAAAAAACAGGTGAGAAAATTAAGCGTTCACAACAACAACAAGCATTGAAAAAACCATACGGCTCACTGGCTTACACAACGAAGAAACCAATATCACGCACATTGTCTGTCTGTTTAAGAGAAGAAGATTCTGTGATCTTAAAATTTAATAATAAAACCGGCTTTGTACGGCAATGAAAGAAAGAGTGATATACTTATATCATCTATTAAAATTATACAAATAAAATCTATATTCAATGCAATTTTTTGTCATTCTTCTGGCGGGGTGGTCAAATTTCGACCACTGGGCGATCCTAGTTTAATTTATTTGTAATAAGTTAGCGGTAATATAGCTAAACTTTTTATGTGTTAAATATATCTTTTTAGTGAATGCTTAGTATGTGTGTATGGCTGGTGACGTTAGGTCAGTGAGTTTGTATTGCATGTTTACTAACTGCAGTAGTTCAGTACCGAAGTGACTTATGGTCGACACCCAGTCTTGTTTGATTTTAATGTACCACACCTAGCGCGGGCTCTGCGGGAAAAGAGAAAAAAGTAAGAAGAAACAACACTTTTTTTTTTAAATTCAATCGAATCCTTTTTTTTTTGCAAAATATTAATAAAGACGTTCAAGTTTTACATAAATATTAAAAAATAAATTCCTTTACTTTCGTCTTGAGTTGGTAAAAAACTAAATTAAAAAAAAATTATTAATGATTTTTTATTATTGTTTTTGTTAGTCTTTATTCCTGCTAAAGGGTGTTTTTTAGAGGTTCACAACTTTAAATTAAAATAAAACAAATAAAAATGTAGTATCAATTAAACTGGCTTTATTGGATAGATAATTTTATGACATTAATGTTTAAATATGATTTCGGCCATGGGTTTATCGGCGTAGGCAAGTGACTTTACATAACCCAAAAGACAATAATTGGTAGCCAAATCACGACTGTTCTTCGAAAAATCACTCGATTATAAAACTTCATTATTAAGTTTTTATCAATGAAAACACGTTGTTCTCTCATGTAGCGATCCATTTTAACTAAGCGGAAGGTATCGGATTAAATGCCAAATGCCTCTAAAAAAACACCCTTTATTTACTATTAAGAATATATTGCTCAATCTGGGACTTATTATTCGCTTAAATACCTACTATATCAACGCAGCATAGGAAAATCAGTCTGATCTCTTAATATTACAATAAATCATGTAAATTACACACTTATACTTATATACCAATTAATTGTGAACAAATGAAATGAACAAATATGATATGAACATTACAAGAATATGAGACAGCGAAATGCTAATGCCACCCTTTTACTGTTTCTCTTAGTTTTCAGTACATTTCAAAAATATATATGAAGTGTTATGGCGCTCAAACAATCACCATAGGTGGTGTTTTCTTTCTGGAGGCCATTCGGAGGTGTACATTTTCATATAAACTGTCTGCTTAGTAATCTGGGTGAATTCGTTTGTTCTATGCCTACAAAAAGAGTCAAACTTATTTTTTAATTCATCCTTTAAACTTAAAATACGGACAAACATATCTGTGTCAACAAGTCAGAGTAGCTTATGCCGAAAATTGAGTGAATTGAGTTTGAACCCTATTATTATTAATCGCTTCAATACACGTATTTTGGCTAAAAAAAATATGATATAGAATCATAGTTATATATAGTTTACCCTGACCACTAGAAATTCGCAGACCTAAGATTTTTTCACAAATCCAATTCTTAAACTCTTTTAAACAATTATTGGAATAAATAAATTAAATAAAATTTATGCTTGTTAGAAAGGTTCTGAAATCTGCTTTTATAAAAATATTTTACAAAATTTATTTAGCATGTATTTTATAATGTTTTTTGAGTAGCATCTTATAAATATGAAATGAAACCAAACTGAAATTACTTTACACAATATGGCAATATCTCAAAACAACGATTTTCGACATAAGCTACTCTGACTTGATATATATATATATATATATATATATACAAAATATAGTAAAATAGTAAAATGAGTTATTTCGAGAACATAAAATTAATAGCAATGCGCATCAACATAATTCAGTTATTAACTTCTAGTGTATTTGTAACATATTCAGATAGTAGATACAAAATTAATTTTAAGTTGCAATTCTTTACTCGAAATGGGCGAGACTTAAGATAAATTTGTAAAATATAATTTACTTTTCGATGATATCAAACATTTAAAACATCTTTAATTGACATATTATTTAATGAATTTTTGTTTTAAACATTTTTGATTAATCAGATTTTTCAATTTTAAATGTCAATCAAAAGTAATTTTTCACCGGTGAACACAAAATAAACAAAATCACCCCCAATATAAATACTGAACTGAGAATTCAGTTTCACTCCTCCAATTTTGTCCACTGCCATTACTTCTTGTGATCAATTGTCAATTTCATCAACTTAATTGAATTGGTTTTCCATACAAAAGGGAAATTGAAAAGAGGAAAATCTTTAACGTGGCTTAAATTCATGAATAACGTGTTTTCCACGTTTTGAAGTGTTGTTTACACTTGTTTATGCTTGTGTTTGTTTTTGTGTTTGCGTTTGTGTGTTCCGAGGTTTGCGTCTAAGAAGCTAAAACAACCCAACATGATTCTCCTGAGGCCTGAGGCAAACAAGCGGGAAACTTTAAATGTTTTTACCTGTTTAAGAAAAAAGTAAATTTCCTTTTTGTTCCATTTTCCTTTTTCTCAATTTTATTTTTCTGTTCTTTGTTTTTCAAAATGCACTTAAAGTAAGTTAAGTGTGACAAGTGAATTTTATTTTTAATTATTTAAAAAGCTAAAGGAAAGAAGAAAGTTTTTTATAATAAAACAAAATTGCGTGTGTCAGACCTGTTGCTAGCCAATAAAATAGAGATATCAAGTTATTCATTTCTCTCTTGAGAATTAAAGACTATCAACTATCATTAAAAGTTTTCATAAATTACTGTGGTTATTGCTGTACCAAACTGTCATCATTCTTCATTCCTTCGCTTTGCATATAGTACCACTTACATTTACATATCACTCAATCATGGTACTGAACATGGACATGTTACTACATCAACTACAAATTCTTTTTCATCACTTTATTCAATTTAATGATAGAATACTCGTATATCGAAGTAATAGAAGAGTCCTTTGGTAAAATGACATAAAGCGACCATTACAAATATCACAGGACACATTCAAATAGCAGTTCCCACACATATATAAGTATCATTTCCCAATGACATTATATTCTAATTGCAAAGTTTAAAGTTGCAATTCAATTTATCTGAAAATTTAATTTAATTTATTATATTTTTGCTTCCCTTTTGCTTCGCTCAAAGGAACCAGTTACTTTGACAAAGTTTTGTCACAAAAAAATTAGAAATACTATAGAACTTAAGATTTGTTTTATAGAAATATTTAATAAACTTACTTAACCCATTTCTTGATAGTATTGATCTACCGGAGATTTATCGGCGAAAATGTTTGAGATACCTTTTTTTTTTGGCTAATAGATGACAATTCCAGTTGACTTTTTATAAAAAAATACTTCCGTGTCCATTTTAGGACATGTGAATTCATATACAGTAAATTCATTTCATTTCAAATATACATTATTACAGTAATATATAAATAAATCAAATCACTACATTAAAAAGCAAAAAATAACAGACTTAAATAAAATATTATTATTGGTGTATGCTATCTACTGATCAGGGTGAAGTCGGTGGCAAGCCAAATCGGCATATCCTATTTGCCAGCTTACATTGACCTTTAATACTGAGTGAGTGGCGTAACTCGAACCAGACAACCGTTTAACCGAGTCATTGGACTTTTGTCGCATTGGAGGTCTGACTGTCCTTTTGTCCTACACTCTATCCTATCCTATCCTATCCTATCCTATCCTATCCTATCCTATCCTATCCTATCCTATCCTATCCTATCCTATCCTATCCTATCCTCTCCTATCCTATCCTATCCTATCCTATCCTATCCTATCCTATCCTATCCTACTCCTATCCTCTCCTCTCCTCTCCTACTCCTCTCCTCTCCTCTCCTATCCTCTCCTATCCTCTCCTCTCCTCTCCTCTCCTCTCCTCTCCTATCCTCTCCTCTCCTACTCCTCTCCTCTCCTCTCCTCTCCTCTCCTCTCCTCTCCTCTCCTCTCCTCTCCTCTCCTACTCCTCTCCTCTCCTCTCCTCTCCTCTCCTCTCCTCTCCTATCCTCTCCTCTCCTACTCCTCTCCTCTCCTCTCCTCTCCTCTCCTCTCCTCTCCTCTCCTCTCCTCTCCTCTCCTCTCCTCTCCTCTCTCCTCTCCTCTCCTCTCCTCTCCTCTCCTCTCCTCTCCTCCTCCTCTCCTCTCCTCTCCTCTTCCTCTCCTCTCCTCTCCTCTCCTCTCCTCTCCTCTCCTCTCCTCTCCTCTCCTCTCCTCTCCTCTCCTCTCCTCTCCTCTCCTCTCCTCTCCTCTCCTCTCCTCTCCTCTCCTCTCCTCTCCTCTCCTCTCCTCTCCTTCTCCTCTCCTCTCCTCTCCTCTCCTCTCCTCTCCTCTCCTCTCCTCTCCTCTCCTCTCCTCTCCTCTCCTATCCTCTCCTCTCCTATCCTCTCCTCTCCTCTCCTACTCCTCTCCTCTCCTCCCTTCCTATCCTCTCCTTCTATCCTCTCCTCTCCTCTCCTCTCCTCTCCTCTCCTCTCCTCTCCTATCCTCTCCTATCCTATCCTCTCCTCTCCTCTCCTCTCCTCTCCTCTCCTCTCCTATCCTCTCCTCTCCTCTCCTCTCCTCTCCTCTCCTATCCTCTCCTCTCCTCTCCTATCCTATCCTCTCCTATCTGTCCTACTCCTCTCCTCTCCTCTCCCTCTATCCTCTCCTCTCCTATCCTCTCCTCTCCTCTCCTCTCCTATCCTATCCTCTCCTATCCTATCCTATCCTATCCTATCCTATCCTATCCTATCCTATCCTATCCTCTCCTCTCCTATCCTCTCCTATCCTATCCTCTCCTATCCTCTCCTCTCCTCTCCTATCCTATCCTCTCCTCTCCTCTCCTCTCCTATCCTCTCCTCTCCTATCCTCTCCTCTCCTATCCTATCCTCTCCTATCCTATCCTATCCTATCCTATCCTATCCTCTCCTATCCTATCCTATCCTATATGCTTGCTTATTCCACAGTGCATCAGACGGCAGATCTAGCGGAACTAAATTAATATCGTCAAAAGTAAAGAAGTTGTCCGTAAAGATATAAACAACTGTATATTGGCTTGCCATCGACTAAAACCCGATCAGTTGATAGCACATACATACATGAGTTCTCCGATCTTCACAAAACTTAAGAAGATCCAAAACAATTTTCTCACCGAGCCCATATAAAGGATCCTTCTCTGTAAATTCACTGTCATAAAGAATGAATTGAAATAGGTAACCATCCGCAGAGCAGTGACTGGATTTACAGGCCAATAATGATCTGTATTTGAATGATTATTTATTTCATTTTGAAGAAGTATTGGCAGGAACTTTATTAATTCATAACGATTATAAACACGTCTTATTTGTTCAACCAAGAAACAATAATGCTACGCAAACAATAACGCGCAGAAAAGGGTGCGATATGAACTTTTGCATATAATTTGTCGAAACAAAGAAACAATAAATTGTGTGTACTAACATTATAAGTATGTACAACTAGAATAGTCAAAGCAAAAACGATCGTTTTAAAAAAATATGCAAATTTTCTTAACATTTTTGGCGAATGTTTCTTTATCGCAACATTATTTTCAAATCCTTCTACGACAGACCAATTTTTGTTTGATTTACATTAAATTTAACATAGACATAGTAAATTCTCCAAAATTACTTTTCTGAAGCTAATATGCTTACTTCACTGGAAATATTTTGAAATTTTAGTTAATTTCAAAATTTCGAAATTTTCAAAATTGGCGATATTCACAGGTACTTAAAATAAGAAAAAAATATCCGATCTTTATATGATAACTTGAACCATTATCTTTGATTTAAATGCAAGATGAAGTTTCTATCTATCATTGAAATGATACAACACTAGTTTGAAATTATGTTTCGTTTTCGAATCAGTCGCAAGAAAAGGGTTAATTAGATCAAACATTCTTTTTCATTATTTTCAATAATGCAATAGTTTATAGTTTTATTCTACAAGGTCAATAAAGAGGACTTCCCGAACTTCAATTTGTCATCATAGAGGTACATAATTTTAATATATACGTATATATGTATATTTTTTTTTTAATGATCGCTTGCACAATTATTTAAGTCTTTGGGATTAAATTTACAATCACTTTCTAACACTATTCGATAACTCAACTTACCGTTTTCGACTCTGTGCTATTTGAAAAGCTATTTTCAAAGGCCCTGGAGGGTCAATACAATTTTTTTTTATACATTGTTAAGTAAAATCATTGATGTATTTAATAATATAATTGCCAAAACATACAATTGATATGCCAAAAGCTGTATTTACGGTCAAAATCCATAAGACGCATTTCAGACTACATGACCTTTATGCTTGACGCTCATATCCTGGATCCCAATTAAGCGGCCTAGACACGATACAACTTGCTGTATGTGTGATACAGCATACAACGATTGCAACGAAGTGGTTCATACAGCCGTTTCATCATTATATTATATTCTTCTTTTTCTTTATAATGCAACACTTTGTTTTTTCAATTGCTGCAATTTGTTGTCAACAAATGTTTGTTTGATTTTTTTTTTTTTTTTTTCTTTCTTTCGGCACTTCACGAATATTCCACACTTGGCGAGGCGTCGGGACTTCACAAATTTTTCAGACTAGCGCACACGTCCGCTCACTTCAAAATTTCAAATAAATGACCACTTACCTATATTTGTATCTTTCATACACACTCACCTTATGGAGGCGTAAATGAAACAACTATGCGCTACAAACTCTCTCGTTGTACGAAATATGCAAAAGCCACTTACTTGTACGTACTTCACTAACACTATGATAAATTTTCCTAAAATT
The DNA here is from genome assembly GCA_035041805.1 of Amiota mariae. NCBI lineage: Eukaryota > Metazoa > Arthropoda > Insecta > Diptera > Drosophilidae > Amiota > Amiota mariae. The sequence continues at coordinate 2,297,536 of JAWNKV010000229.1, read as the reverse complement.
TCCCTTGCAACCATTGTATCGTGTCTAGGTGGCATTAAAGTTAGTATGTATTTGAAAAACTTTTTTTAATTTTTGTACTATCGACCCATATACACGTAAATCACTAGGAGGGGCGTGAAGAGTATTACAACTTCGGCATAGCAAAAGTTAGTCTTCTTCTTTCTGGTTTTTAACTAAACTCGTCTATTTCACTCTCCATACTAAAACTTAACATAGAAAAAACAAATGTTTTTTACCTATGAACAGTTTCAATCGTACCTATTCCTTCGTCTAGATATAATAGTAAAAATTGTTTAAAGATAATAAAGCTACCAAAATATTTTGTGATTTCCATTTATCTTTTACTTTATTATGAATGATGTTAGGATATGTTTCTAAATAAAATTTTTTGTTTTGGTTGTACATACAAATGGAACGTTGTGGCTAATTGTGAGAAATTAAAATGAAAATCACATGATAAACAACAGTTCACAGTGTATGCAAATAATACTTGCTGCTTCCTTTTATCATTCCTACTTCTTATTTCATTAAAACTTAAAAATAAAATTTAAAATTTACTTCAAATTGTTTTGTGCAATGATCAGCTGTTTTATATTTACCACGAAAAAATGGATTAAAAAAGCCAGAAATTTCACAACACTACTTTGCGACGACCAGTCGACAGTTGCTTAAAAAGTAGGTTATATTTTTAAACAGTTTAAAAACTCCTTCGATTTCGATTTCTACAACAACAAAGTAGAAAAAGTAGAAAAACAATCGAAATTGACCTAAAACAAGGCCCAACACTAACGTGACTGACCATCTTCAATGCTGTATCAAAGGCGTTTCAATTCTAAACAACAACCCCTGAATGACGTAATTTTTCCTTGTGGTTGTTGTCGATTTTGATACGGATCAGCGCCGCATCACCATTGATTTAAATCATGCCCCAATGTGAAAAGGCTATTAAATGCAAATTTATCAACATATTTTTCATTATTTTGCCTTTCTTTACTAAATGATGGTAAATTTTATTTCGTTCAATCATATCTCAAATATGTAATAAGAAATGGTAACAGGGGGTTAAGTCTAAAAAATATTCTGGATTCAAATCATTTCTTAGCAATATTCAGTTCTCCTTAATACATAATAAGAGAAAAGTAATTGATATGAATTAAACTGCATTGTATAATAGTCATCGATTTTCCGGCTGAATTCATTGTCGTCACACTTTCTTTCATCCGGTGAAGTTCATTGTTTCAGTTTCTTGGTGTCAACTTAATTTTAAATGTTATTGTAAGCTTAGGTAAAATTTCAAAACTTCTACCTAAATTTGAATAATTTTGTAATTAAAATGATATATGTCAACTAAAGTGACAAAATACTTAAATAATTAATTAGCGTAGTAAATTATAATTGTTGTTATTGTAAGCATATTTGATTTAATATTCATAAGTAGCAGTAGTTAATGGAAAACACTTAAAGTTTTGCTTATAACATTTTCGTATTATAACCTTAAACACACACACGACCAACAGAATGACATTTAATTGTGATTAAATTTTTGTTTGTGCGGGATTATGGTACTCATACCTTTTATTTTGGTATTATATCATACATACTAAGTATGTATAAAGATATGAGTTTGTTTAATAATAAAATGTCAAATATGTTTCACCGTCAGTTCAACAACAACAACAATGACGACACTTAACGACAACTCAGAATATGAATTTACAATGATAATGTTGGCAGCGAAAGGTATCTTATATTATTGTTTGTGCATATTATATGGCTATTTTCATATCCAACACAGGCAAGAATTCTGGAATGCCCATAAAGATGAAAGAATATACTCTCAAGTTCACACCTGAAGTACTGAGTACGTACGTAGGTCCTATTTAGCATAAAATGATATGCTTCTCAAAAATTTATATATGCAAATGTATGAAAAACTGAATAACAGGTAGGTTTTCTGATGTAGTATAAATTACGTAAATGATTTTGAGGCAATGAAAAATATATTGATTTTTAAAGGCAATTTAATTAGGTAAATTCATTCATACTTGTAGATAATGTATCTCATTTTAAGATGATATTGATTTTTATGTATGTAAGCAGTACAAGTAGTTTCATTCTACATTTGGGCTTGCATCCTTTCCATTGTTCATTTAATGATTCATTTTGTTTCGAACTTTTGTTTTTATTTTTGTATCCTTTTATCCGTTATCTAACTAAATTGTGCTTAGCCAAGGCAGTTGATTTTCTGCTGACTTTGCAATTATTTTTGTTTTGTTATCTTTTTTTCTATTCACTTCTTTCAACATATGCTTTCTTCCATTGCATTCACATTGCAAAATCCTTTTATTCATTTACTCACTCACTCAATCTCTATTTTTTCTTCTTCTTTAGTTTCCTTACAACTGACACTTGTACTATTTCATTGCTTAAACCCTATACAATAATCATACCAACATTAAGGACATGCCATGTTGTCTAGTCTGGGCAAATTGTCTGGCTGTTTGCTAGATTGGCTTAGCAGCTCTTACTAGTAGTTCACTTGAATGGTACCTTGTGTGCCGAAACTAAGTATCGTAAGTGCATATTGTAAATAAGTAGTAGTAACAAGATGAAAAGCACTTTGCTTATCACTACTATTTATTCCACAGGCAGTGTAAATATTGTATTTGAAATGAGCTTAGCTGACCTCGACGACGTTAAACGGAACTTGACTTTGACAGAGAATTTGCCAAAAACAAAAAAGTTAATTAAAATTGCAATTTATGAAACAAGCACTTTGAATTGGATTTATGACAATGGAATTAATGCTTCAGATATGTTGATAGCCCTTAGCTTATATTATTGAATATGGATTTTTACATTATTATGCTGGCTTACCTGAACTGTGGTCTCCATTTACCACTTATACTTAGTATTATTTCACATTCTAAAATCATTTGACAAACATTTTGGATGAAAGATGACCTCAAAATCATAACAACGACATATGTTCGGGGTCATTTTAAGCACCAAAGTCGTTTAGTAGTAGTTCAACTGATAAGAATAAGAAGAATCATTTATTGAAATTGAAGTTTACTTACTCTTGACCATTATTGATGACAGCCTTTACTTCCGAAGAATTCAATGACCGTTCAAGACACTTTCTCACTGTTAGAATCGAGGTATATTCTCTTCCTTTAAAGAATTACATACAATTTAGTGGTCAGAAGAAAAAGTGATCATTTGTCTCCAACACTTCCAAACACTTTAGTCACTGAGCAGAAGTCTAAAACGGTCATCTAAGTAAAGGTATGCATACACGACTCGAAGACACTAGTGAGTTGCAGGTCATTATCATCCAAGTAAGAAAGAAAGGAAATCCATTACCAGAAGGAAACCTCTTACCTAATATGCAGTAACTGCATCAAAATAACAGTCCACGCCAGTTGCTACTTTTAAAAATTACCGAATTTATCTTTTCACTCAGAATTCTAATTTACTTCCTTGTACACCATCCCTTCTTACCATTGTCATTCATTCGGGGTTTGTTTAAGCATTTATCTTATTAGTAATTTCTACTAAATGTGCTTCGCTCAAGAGACAATGCTATTATAATTTCGGACTCGTTTTAAATTCATTTTGAATTTATGCTCAATTTGTGACAACACAAAGTAGCTTCGTTGTGGCAGTAGATTCATACTCACAGAAACATTTGTTCTTCTAGGAACAATATTTGGTTTGGAATTGTCATTTTCATTTTGCTTTTCCATTTTAAGTTTCCATTTTACACACAAACATACACATACTATGTACACAACAAATGAGTCTTTTCGTTCTAATTCACTACATTGAACTCAATTTTAGATTTTTACTAATTTAACCCCTTTGTGCATATTCATTTCTCTATTAAGTATACTTAAATTGTAGTAGTAAATACTGTTTCGGTATCTGATAAAGTCTCGGCTACTTTCAATTTTGAAATTTGACTTAATTAAACCTCAATTAAAGCAAATACTGAGTAGTGCAAAATGTGTACATTTTTGGAAAAAGTTCTTTTCCAAGCGTAAACAATTTAATACTGAACATGAAATTTAAATTGACAAAAAATGATTTGCATCATGTAAATGTCATGAAAAATGTAAAACAAATGAAAAATCTGTGAGTGAAGTGAGTATTTTAACCAATTAAAACGACAACCGTGAGTCCGGAAACAAATTTATATATTTCTTTGTTTATGTTATGGTGGATTGTATTCTTTTTTTTTTTTTGAGGCTTTATTATACGCTACATGGCATTTTTAAGGGAATATGTATTTCTTTCAATACAAGGATCGTGTATTCAGTGGCGATTCGTTGCTATAAATTAAATTACTTAATCATAATAAAAATGGTACTTTCAGTAGAGGACCACAAGTTTCTAAATATATTCCTAACAGAAAATTCCTTTTCTTTTTTATTACAACATTAAATAATTATTGCATTAATAGGAGCTTACAACAAAAACATCAAGGAACGCTTAACAAAAATATTGTAGAAAAGAACAAAACTCTATGAAGTTACTAAAGTCTTAGTACTTAGCAGTGGAAATTATCTTTTTGGCCATATTCGTTACTTTCATTCTGTCTGCCTGCGTCCCTTTTTTTTCTTTGCCTCTAGACACTTTTCCTTTCAATTATTTTATGCAAATAAGAAGCTCAGATTATGCTAGCTTGACAGTAAATGCCTCTTTTTTAATTTAATTTTTTTTATTTTGTTTGTAAAAGCAGATACATGATTACTTTCATAGCTTCTTTTCTAGCGAAAAAAGGGAAAAAAATCTCAACACGCTTTTTCTAAATTTCATTCAATTTCACGAAAAAAAAGCAGCATAAAAAAATACGCGTAGATTTGAAAAACCAAAATATAATATAAGTTAATAAATCCCTAAAAAGACAAGCTCTTTTTTTTCATTAATATTATTTTTAAGTTTTCAAGACGAAATAAATCATTTTTTTGAAAATATATAAATTAACTTTTAACAAATCCTTATTGTTAAATAAATGATTATCTCTCAGCACTATGTTCCTTTGCTAAAGTTTCAGTTCATATTAGAATTTTTAATTATAATCCATAACTTATAACTAAGCAACAATTAATGTATGCAGAAAGAGAGAAAAAGAGTGGATGGTAAAATATGAGAAAGAAGTGACTGTGAAGCTAAAGAATTGTTTTAATTTACAATATTATATTGTAAACATGAGCATGAAGCACAAGGATTAATTGACTATTAAAAAAATAAACCGAAAAACAAAGGAAAATCCCAAAAATAAATATTTGTAATTTGCCCGCAGGACTTTTATTGCGGTTGTCATTTGTTTATATTGCGTATACGCGATTTATTTTTGTTACAATGTGTGAATATTCTGGTGGTTGCTTATTAGTCTTCTCTACAAACATTTTATTATTGTGGGATTCATATGCAGGCACATTTAATCAATTATAAACAAATAAAATCTACATAAATTTAATTTATCCTAATGGTTTCAGGGGTAATTTGTTGTTGTTTTTTTTCAATTTTGTATTAATTTATTTAAAATAACAAAAGCAAAATGGACTTAAATTAATACGAAAAAAAAAATGAAGTAACATTATTAACACAGAACTACAATTATATTTCACTTATATTTTAATCTAAATATGAAAAGACCATCAACACTGTCATCTAAGTATATAATTTTGTAGCTTCATTGAATTCTTCTTATATGGAAGATTTGTGATTGAAAGGCTTTTGCAGCATACAATGGAACATCGAATGGAATTATGTATTTGTTGAAGAGTAAAATCATATTTCATCTAAATCAATTGTATTTGAATGATTATATTATTGTATGAATGATTTCTGTTCCCTTTCTGTTATTGTTGATTCAATTGCCATATTTATTGTTGTTGCCCATAATTTGATGTCCGTTGGAAAGAAGTAAAATTGGTAGAAAGCAATCGAATTCAAGCTATCTAATTATATTCTGGACAAGTTTCAAATTCAATTTGGGAAATGTAACTTTGACGTTTTGTAATACAATTTAAGTTGCAACTGAAACAAATTCGATAGACACGAAAAAATTAGCAAATTTGTAGAATGAATCATTTAGAGGGCAGATGGGTAAACTACTACTCCAACGCTTTTTCAATGCTCAAGCGAAACAGAAATACTTTAATACTTCAAAATTCAATTTTGCGCAATATGCGGATATCATGATTAAAAATGATTTTACTTGTATTTATGTATTTTGCTGGAAAATCATCACATAGACGCTTAGTCGACGAATAAACATGAAGGATCCTTATCCATGAATATAGGTGCTTAACAATAGCAGCAACAAAAATTAATAACTTTGTACCGATACAAGTTTCATAGAATTGAAAGACCGAATGAATCTTTTAACAACAAAACTTGACTTCCATCAATTTAGTTTGATTTAACTTGACTCAACGCAATGTGAATGCGAAGTTGTAAGGTAGGAAAATATGTACAATAGAAATTATGAGGCAGCATGCTGTACTTTCATAAATTCATCCACTCATCCATCCTTCCAAGCAACCAACTAACCAAATACCATACACCAAACAACCATTGATAATGACAATGATGATGATTATGCTGATAATAATGATGAGTGACATAAATGGACGAATGCTTAGTGAATGTGTTGAGAGTATGTAGTATGTTGTTGGTCGCCAAGTTTTTCCTTCCGGGAAAAACTACGAAAATTTGTTTTCAAATTTTAAAACAATTTGTTGACCTTAATGGAACATGGACAGTTCCCTTTTTGAAGTCGTAAAATAAAGTTTTTTATATGCATTAAAACGTTGCTGAAACAAAAAGTTATAATCATTTTCCTTCTACTTGATATGACAAAGAATATTAGCCATGAAGATGAGGATTTTCATTATTACATAACTTATTATGATGAAATGTTGCAGTAATTGGATGATATTATTTTTCATAAAATTATAATGCACTTACAAAGAAAAATTATTTCATCATTTTTTTGTATTTTTTTTCCAACATTTTGCTTTTGTGTTCACTTCCTACCAATCTTACTAAGTTATAAAAAAAAGTGATTACAGACCGCTGCTCAGAAAAGCGAGTATTAAATCTTCATTAACTTTACATCTGCCAACTATACAAAAAATCCGTGCAGTCGTTGGTATTTCAACTAATTAAACTGTATCATTTAAGTAAATAAAAAATCAGCCAAGTGTGAGTCGAACTCGCACACAGAGGGTTCCGTACCATCGTACAAGATTTTTTGCTTAAAATATAAAATTGTTTATATTTAATAGCCTAAAAGTATACTACAATTAACAGCTGAAAGTATACTACAAAAAACAAAAAATTGTTAAACAAAAGGTTAAATTAAAGAACAATTCTTCTATAAATGTATATTTTTAGTATTTGTCGTTCTACACACAAGTGAATTATACACTTTGTGAAAATTTCAACTCTCGACCTATTACGGTTCATGAGATAGAGCAGGAGACGGATGGACGGACGGACGGACGGACATTGTAAGCTTAGTAATAAGGTCCCGTTAGTTCCCTATGGGTACGGAACCCTAAAAAGGGACAATAAAACGAACTTTGTTTGCCCGGAATCATTGTTATCTCTGCTATATACTCATATACAGTTATTTCAAATATTACTGTGGTTTGGTATCTAGATATCTTCTCTACTTTAGAGCAAACCGACTATAAACTTTTTCCTTGCTTATATTTTATTTAACACAGCATAATTCAAACATGTTTACATTTGAACTTTATTATTGCTGTTTGTACATGCATTTGTCCATTTTAGCAAATACAATATAACTGACAGTAGAGTTAAATGGTCCATGGCCGAATGTTGTCAGGTGATTTCGACCACTCAGGGGAATCATAGTCGCCATCAAGTCATTTTCTTTTCGGAAGATAATCAATGAAAATTATTCCACACGAATCCCAAAAAACTGTCGGAAATGGTGTAGTGTTTGCTAGAAGCAATTACTGCGTCTCAGGTGTAAAGTGATAGACCCATGTTCCATCCATGATTATGAATCGACATAAAAATTCAGCTTCATTTCTGTGAACACTCGATGAAAACATCTTCACCACGCGGCTTTTGTTCACACAGCTTCCTCAAGGCCAAGTAAACAGTCAAAATGCGATATACAATACCTTTATAAATGCCTACAATATCTGCTATCTTGCGTACTTTCAGTCAATGGTTCAATATCATCGAGAGTAACATTGAAATTCCTTAAGATCGTTCACTATTGATGGCTGCCAAACAAATACTAATAAAGTAGCATCATGAACCAATTGAGTGTATTTTGAGCAAATAGTATATTCGTGCGTACTCAATGCTCACCTGGACCCCGAACCCAACGTTAATATGACGGTACACATTGATATTAATAAAGGTGCTTTATATTTGCTGTTCAATCAGATGCTTTTAGTTAAAAGACATCATCATGCCACTTTTATTTGACTACAAAATACGAGTACAATGGTACTTACAATTCTGCATTTGGCATATAAATATGTGCATACGTGTATGTTGAAAGGCAACTTCAATGTCTAATAGTTATAAGAGCAAATTCTTATGTGTTTTATATAAGACGATGCTATACCTTTATTACATACTTCTTGAGAGTTTATCGGGTGTCATTACCCTGAACCTCTAAAACAAATTTTTCAATTTCCCCGAAGTCCTATCAATTTCCACTAAACGGTACCCGCTTGGGCGCCAGTTAAAAAAGTTAGAAATGGGATGCAATTATTATTATAATTATAAAAAATAAAATTATTTTCGATATTGTCTCTAGGCTTGTGGTCATTGAACTTTACTTAAAAATAAGATAATTTTTGCTGTTGTCATTTGATTTGTGGTCATTTAATTCTACTTGATGTTTTTAGATAATCATATTGTTTCATTTTATTGTCATGAGTCATTTCCTGAACAGCACGTGCTATGCTTTTCACTTACGATGGTACATACTGAGGATTGCGATTGAGTCCGAATGTAAATTTCTGTTCGAACATCGGTTTAAAATAGCAATTGAATACTTTAAAGGACTATTCTACACAATAAATAAAATAAATTTGAACTATTATTTGCAATTTTCTTAGATACATATTTTCATTTCATAACAATCATTCATTAATTAACTGATATTTATAAATAAAAAACAATTTTGTTTTCAAATTATTTTACAGATCTTTTTAAATGTACGGTTAAGTCTCTTTTTGCTTTAGTAATTTGCAAAAGTCTTAATGTGAAGATTAAATTTGAATCTTAATTTGACCATTTAAAAATGAAAGAAAGGAAATTTAATTAAAACTAAGATCCCAAATGGCTTAAGGTAAATGCTTTCGTCAACATTACTACAAGCAAAAGTAAAACATACATAGATACACACACGCACACACACATCCAAACAAAGGCACACACACTCATAAAGCTAAAGATAACGCACACGTACCTCAAAAACATTATGAAATGTTTATAATCTCGTATATTAAGAAGCTTATGATTTATTCATAAAATCCGAAAACCGATTTTGAATGAAAATAAAAAATTATTGTATGTATATTTTGAATCGTCGTACATTAAAAGCAAAATTCATAATGTTATTTAATTTGATTCCACACACATTGAATGCATTGCTTACGCTACTATTCTTTACTGTCACTGGTTTTCTTGTCTTCCCAAGTATATCAAGTTTTTGTTTATATTAAAATATAAACGTTTGAAGTCATACTCACACACACACTCTGAGCAACATAATACTATAGTTATAAATTTTCATAAGGAGACGAAGAGAAAAATATGCACTTTTTCAGCATCATTTACGAATATTTATTCCAAGTGAATTTCAATTAGAGTTGCAGCAGAGCTTTTAGACTTAATTCAATTTTAATAGTTTACAAACCCACATACCCACATGCACAGATACTAGTACATGTTAAGACACTGACACACTCAGATACATATGTACATACGTGCACTATTTGTTCTGCACTTCAACATTCTTGAGAATATTGTCGTTGTTACTTACATGCACACTTCTGAATTGCATCTATTTTAAGCTTCATGTAGTAAATAACCAAATATTCAATTTCCAAAAATAGTTTCCAAATGGAAATGACTTATATTCATAAGATATTCGTACATACTTACTTATATATGTAATATAAGGCAGTACAAATACAATATGTTTTTAGGTCTGAGACGATGAAAATATTTTTTTTTTTTTTTTTTAATAAATAATTATTTCTTTTACTTGGCAAATGCACGATTTAGCTCATTATTTTGTATTCCCTTTCGTGATTTTGCCTACCCTGATAGGATTGTTGCTGTGTATCACCTTTACTTCAATTTCAAATCGAGAGAATACGATGGAGCCCAACACTCTACATTTCTGATATTCGTTTCAAAACGAAGATATACTCGCGAGCAATTGTTTGAATCCTTTAGTATCGAAGAATGAAGGAATTATACGTGCTCGTTTAGACCATAAACTTTGTGCAAAGATTAAGACCCCAAGACAACTACAACCAGAACCCAGTACTCCTCAAGTTTTGGAGATATTATATTGAATATTCAGTATTCTCTTCTCTTAAACCTCAAGTGCAACCATTCGTGTAAACATTTTTGGTTAAAAAATAATACAATACCAACCTAATGACGTAAAACTTATATTTTGCATGAGTTTTATCGATATACTAGGAGAAACTGTGACAGTTTCAGAAGAAAATAAGGGACTTTCGGTGTGTTGCACTATAGCGATTGGATAATTGTCAGCGTCGACATGTGTAAAATAGATATATTACCATTTATCATATTAGTTATAGTGATGTATGCATAAGCACTTAAATCACAATTGACTTTGAAGATGTCTTTTGGAATATCACTAGTACCGCTTCGATCAGGATTCAACAATTGTAACTTACCATTATTATCGGATTCGGAAGAAAAAAAATCATCGGCATTTATTTCATGAGGTGCTCCAATAAAAGATTATTTGTTGAGCTGCTTGAATTTTTTGCACCATAACAATATCCATTGACATTTGGAGTGTTAAATCAATTATATCCACTGTATCCACTGATCTGCAAAATGGTTATAGACAACAGGAAAGAAAGGAATATTAGTTGTATTATTAAAATCGTAATTCGAATGCGAACTTCAATAATATGCAAATCATTAATTGAGATCACCCTTTTTTAAGTATGTCAACATACAACGTAATAATTTAGGACAATGTGTTTTGCTATAGATTATTTAAGATCAGTAGTATCATTGTTGGAAGATTTATTAGCCTACATTATTGAAGATTCGCTATATTATCCTTTAAGTGTCCCCACATTCTTGGAACACATTGAACAATCTCACAATGTCTTCCAATTTTTAAAGCAGGATAGCATTAAATATCCTATAATGACTTCTAATAAATCAACAAAAGAGGAGGTAATCTCCACCATTGAAATTAGGTCAAATCAATCAGTTGAACACTTCCACTTACATTTGAATTGTAAAGAATAATTCATTCAAAATTTGATAATAATGTCACAAAAAATATAAAACATTAACATATACAATCTTTGAAGGCAATCTTAGATACAAAATATACTAGAGATGTCAAAGTTGACATTGTGATATACTTGATTAGCCCATTTTGAATATGGATATTCGAAATGAAAATTGATTATCTGATAGCATCAGAAGCAGACGAATAATAATATATGCATGAATGTTGAATAGTTTAGCTGCATGAAAGATTCAAGGGTATTGCATATTTTATGAACAAAACCCCACATAATAGAAAAGAAAAGTATCAATGATTATTTCTTTGCATTCGAAACGGAAAAGCAAAAATAAAGAAAAATTTAGCAAACAGACCTTTAACACTAACACTAACACTAAACACGAACACTAGCGTCGAGGCCTTCAGCTCTACTTTTAAAAAAATATTGAAATATGTACTAATTTTAAGTGTTTATACTTGCAAAGTTATTGCGTTCTTGTTGAGACCGAATTTATGTTTATTTATAGTGCAGAGTTGCCATATGCATGAGACTGTTGATAAGTGGTGTGTCCTTCCTGGGCTGACTCCGGTATTTGCCGGCCCTCAGCAAATTTCACGTCTTCCAACGATCTTCTTTCCTTCCAAAAAGCTTCGCTAATCCAAGGTTCAACTCCTTGTTTCGTTCTCTCTCTTGAATATTCAAATGCTTCTAATTTTCTTATTGCTTTTCAACATCACTTAAGCCTAACAATTCATTAACACTAATATAATTTTCAAACTTTGCTTATGTTAATATTCTCTTTTTACTTTTACAAACAAATTCAACTGTTTAATTCTCTTTATTAAGAGTGCACTAATTAACCCATTATGGTGAGTTTGGGAAATGGGCTTTCCTGTTACTCTCCAGTTTGGGCAAGTCTCCAGAATGTGTATGATCGATAAATACATATTGTCCACATAGAGGACAAGAAGGCTTGGAGTCACCTGTGAGTAGATGGGTATGAGTGAAGCTGATGTGGTAGGGGTAGATAACTTTTTTATGTCCTTTTCGGCAGAGGAAATGACGGTGAAGGAGAGATACATAGCCATTGAATTTGCTGCAGCATCAGTCAATTCGTTTCCGATGACAATTATGAGGCTGGGTACCCAAAAAAGATGAAGTTTGGCAAGGTGTCCCATATTAGGAAAATTTTGAGGTTCAAATTCTTAATGTTAGTTATAGCATCCAGTGCAGACAAACTGTCGGTGAATAAGACGATTTTTTCAGATATGCTGGGTTTTTGTTTCATCAGTGAATAGCCAGATTCGGTTTTTATAGGTACGTTAAAAATATGGAATGCTTCATGATTTTGCGTATCATCCTTGCGGAGCGATTTAATTATAATGCACCTGCCAGACTAGTGTGAATAGGATTTATCAAATATATATATATATATATAGATATATATTGTTAAGCAATCGGAGTCCTCAAAAAGTGTACATATGTAAAGAAAAATAATCAGCATCACATCCGTCAGCCCGCTGGTCGGACCATTCATATTAGAACGTGCTTTCCTCTCACTTTTAGAACTAATGAGCTAAAATTTGGTACACAAATTTCTTATCGTCGAATATAATGGTATACCAAAGTCAGAATTGTCTGCTTACTGAAAGAGATAACTATTATACAAAATGCATATTAAAACATTGATTTTATTCTCCCATAGACTTAAATTTATTATTTTCGAAACTATTTGCAATGAAAATTAACTCAATCTTTACGAAAATTCTATATTGTATGGTATTGTTGCCTTGTTTTTCGTTTTATCACCACAAACTTTGTCGGACAAAGATTTCATGAGTTTATACTTTAATTATAAAAATTGAAATTTGTTCACTACTTTAAGGTCATTTCATTCGCTGAGCAAAAATTAATATTTATGTTAGTTGTGAAATGCTTAACAAATGTGCGACAACAACCGCTAACAATTCAGGTCTCTTTTGTGGTTGGCTTTCCAAACAGTTTTCGTAGGCGCTTATTAACATGTGTTATTTCCTTTTTTATTTTTGGTTTCGAACCCAAACAAAAATTTGCAATTCAAAAACGATTAAAGTGTTCACACACAAAGCGACACATTGTTATCTTCTCATTGAGGACATATGTACCCTTTAGCTGCTTGATCCTTGTTTTTTTAGGGATATCTCTCATTCGTATGACCTGCATAATTCCTATTCGAATGATGACACTTTGCTATGTAAAATATTTTCCAAAAACAACATTAGTCAAGTAGTTCAGAACTTACACGCGCATATTTTAAATAAATGTACGTATTTACACTGTAAAAAAGTTTAAGAGTAAAATTAATCAAAAAGTACCATCACATTATATAGATGTTTCATAGACAAATAACTACACATCCAGTGCTTATCATAATTAATAATATTCTCGTATATTAAATAATTACTCGCTTCCTGGTCCAGAAAGCGAAACCGAATGAGGTGTTTTAAAAAATTATAAGTTAAAATTGGCAGTGATGGTGGAATGATTTTGATAAGTAGTTTATATGCATATATAAATTTACAAATTATAATTTAGTTATTAGTATGAACTATAGCAACAAAGGTTATCCAAGTTAAGGGCATAGTTAGGAAAGATTGGTGAAATAAGAAAAGTGCAGGACCGGACTTGAGCAGGAATCAAGCCCGCGACTCTAAGTTTCTGATTTTTATCATTCAATAGAAATTACAGTTAAATTATAAATTCCATATAATTTATATTTTGAATTAAACTATACATATATTGTATTGTATCATCGCAAAAGTTTAAAATTTACACTCAATAAAAAAAACTTTAAGCTAATGTATATTTGCTATAATTCACTTGGAATTTTGCAACCTGGCAGCATTTTCAATCTTAGCACAGGGTAACTCATTACCAAACTCAATTTTTTGCTATTGTGGCCAACAAAATCAAATTTTCGAGGGTATTCTCAGGTACAGTTTGAGAGTGCTGCCAACTTCATCAATTTTTCGAGGGTAATCTCAGGTTCAGTTTGAATGTGTGCAAAGACATCGAAGAAAACAACCTTGTGTGTGGTAGCATTTTTTATGTTTCTTTATGGCAAATTAAACTGTCCAATGGATTTTCAATTTTATAGTTTTATAGGACGCATACACTGTTACCCAGTGGACCAAGCATCCGTTTTTAAGCGGACGTACGCCTAAACTATTGCAAACAGGCTGAGCAATGAGCGTTTTGCGGACAAAAAACCATGTCTGTTTAACATTCGCTTAATTATCGTATTCGTGCTCGAAGATGATAGTTCTGCGGACATAAAAATTATAAAAAAAACATAATAGGCATGCGAGATAAAAAACTGTTTCTTTTGCACACAAGACAACAACAAAATTTATAGCGTCCGCTTAACATGCGCTCAGCTATCATAAACGTACTCATAAATGATAGTTCTGCGAACATAAAAATGATGAAAAAAAACATAATAGGCATGCGAGACGAAAAACAGTTATTTTGACAGGCGAGAAAACAACAAAGAAAAAACGTCCGCTTTACATTCCCTTAATTATTGTAAACGTGCTCGCAAATGATAGTTTTGCGGACATAAAAATTATGAAAAAAAAAATAGGCAAGAGAAACGAATAACAGTTACTTTGACAGGCGACAAAACAAAAAAATTTTCGGTATTTGTTGCGATGCCGCTTGTCATATTTTGCATTCTTTGCGTACCATTCGAAGTGAAAAGTGAATATTGAGTGATAAACAAAAAAAAAAAAAAAAATTAAATATATAAAAAAAATTTAAAATGAAATTAATTTTGTAATTTGTGATGATTAACATAATAAATGTGTAGAGTATTGTGGTGTAGCTTCCAGTTTTTGAGTTTTGAATAAATTGTGCGTAGAAATAACAACATACAACGCTTATTCTAACCTAAAATCCAACAGACAACAAAAAATGTGTCAGGGGCTTAAAAACAACATTGGGTATTCGAAGTAAGTTTTATTGGTAGTAATATATGTTTATGTGTACTTTGTTTATTTACGCAACAATTTTTTTTTCTTCACAGGTGCTTTCAAACAGAAGTTGAATTTGGAAGACGTCGATTTCGACCGAACCACCCAGAACTTATATTATTAGTTTGTAAGGTTCTTGTTTTATGAAATGTATTTTTATTTTTTAGTCGATTATTATTTTTTTATATTAAATATTAAATTCTGTAAAATTTTGGCATCTAATTATTTCTTTAATGATTCTTAAAAGTATCAATTTAGATTGAAAAACGTATCGTTAAAGATATTAGAAAAGACTCTTAAAAGTATCATAACAGGCTTGCTAATAATATCAAAATTGATACCTAAAAACGCTCGCAAAAGAATCGGAAATGATATAAAAAATTATATCAAAATTGATACGTAAAACACACGCAAAAGGATCGCTAATGTATCTTTTGTAAATATCGTACATGATAGTTTTGCTGCCACAAACTGAACGACAGGTGATTCATTTACGTATCATTTTCGGATCCGCGAATCACAGTTTTGTCCCCAAAAGTTCCGTTGGGTAATCTTATTCATGAATGAGTTTGATTGTGTTTGTGAAAATAAGTATTAGTGAAAATCCTTATTCCCTGTACTATGAATCACTGATCCAAAATTGGTTCGTGGCTAGAAAAGGAACTAGTGAATTACTATCAAAACGGGGACTATTGCCACCAAACATACTGCAAGGCAAATTCAACATTATTTTTATTTGTTGATGACATTTATGAATGACATGAATAAATGACTGAAAAAATTATGACATATTAGTAAACAAAACTTATCATTCATCGTTATCGATGCCGGTGAATAAATTTAGACTGGCAATTTTGGAGACTACAGCTGAAGGCTCCACTATATTTCCAAATACTATTTCATCATCGACTGTTGGTGCATCTTCAGAACCATTTTCCGAATCAATCTGCGCCAAAAAACCATCCAACATATCCAAAGATTGTTGGACTTCCTCTTCCGGTACAGCATTAAAACCACCATCAACATTATTAACATCCACTTTTCCCAAAACAATAGCACGAGTTTTACGTCGCCAATGTGGCGGTTCGTCATCACCACTCGAAGCACGTGAGTTTGTGGCTGTTGTATCTCCAGAAATAATCTCATTTTCTAACAGCAATTTGCCGTCCCGAACTAAGTAATTGGGCTCCGGCTTATGGTAGTTGCCATATAATTCTTGCAGGGCCGAGCGCGTCAGATTGAATTCTCGAATACCGAAATTCTGCTTGTTGTTCTTTTCGGCTGCTTTATTTCGTTCTGCTTTTCGTAATTCATGAGCTTGTTGCTCAGCGATTGTACGTTCTAGGATCACATTAGCTGAATTACGTTTCGATGACCAATCACTACTGGCATTTGACTTTTTTCGACGTGAGCGTTTAATGATTTGTCGGCATTTATTGGTAATGCCACCGACAATTTCCGAAACAAGTGCTATGGCACCCATAAGGTAACCAATGCCCATTAGTAGAAACATACCTTCTGTATCGGCAGTTGTTAACTGACGTTCTTCCCTGACTATTTCCCGTAATGCACTGGATGAGCTTGCTTGCAGTAAGCGACCTGTAGAAGACCGTTGCATTGTCCATCTTACTTCATTAATGATCTTGCTCATAAGGCCACTTTGCTGAGCTAACAGAATCATAGAGTCAATCTTGCTTTTATACACCGAATTTCTTGGAAACATAAAACCAACTTGGAAGAGCGCAAAGCATTCTTCGCTGAGATGCAAAGCTGAGCGCCTTGATATATTTCTATTGAGGACAGTAACAAATGGTAAGAAAAATTCCAATGGAAACATGATTAAACATACTCATCTGAGAAATTCGATTGCACTATATACTCAAGCTGCGACTTCGAACCAAGAAATGCATAATTCCAGAAGAAACTTTGTGTAACATTACCTATGCCTTCCTCTACAGTAGATACAAATTCCATTTTCTTATAAAGACGGGCAGTCGGTTCATGGGTTGAATTTTGAAACCAATTCTCCCATCCTCCATTATCTATAATAAAACAATGTTTATTTTCCGGTTGTATAGTCCTGTAAAATGGCTCACTTAAAGTTCCCACACGAAAAAATAAGCCCAATAGATCTGAAACTGAGTCCACAGTATCCGGAAATGCTGGCAGTGTTACAAACGCTATTATTGATCCCGTGTAACAGGCCGTAATGATAATCGTAAATAACCAATAACAGCCGATGAGCAAACGTGTGGAATTCTTTTGTGTATTGCTCCATGAGTATTTACCAGTAAAGGTGAAACTATTGGTAAACATGCCAAAAACATACCAGAACATATTCTCAATTTCGCCCCAGTTGCCAATTAAATGCTTAAGCGTGAGACGATCCGTGAACACAATTGGAAAAATACCACCCAAATAGACACAAATTAAGGCAAGCCAAACAGGCCATTGAAATGGACCCATAATGGCACGGTACCTAACAAAACAAAAGATGGTTAGACGCACAGATGATATTACAAAGAACAAACTTTGGTAGTGCTTTCGATGCTAGCGTTATAAAAGCAGCGCAATCAGTTGAGTGTCCCACCGACATATCTGCCGACATCAAACGCTCTTCCGTTACATAAATCCCTGACATACCAATATCGGCGAACCTATTGGCAATTTGCTGTTGGATCTTGGTAACAATGCTTCGAGAAGTCTCAATATTCGGTACGTCATTGATATCAATAGAGAAATTTAATCTTTTGGAAATCATGTTTATTAAACGGTACTCAACACCATCCCAATTGTATTGCATTGAACCCGATGAATCCAGCTTAAGTAAACGAAATATAAAGGGCGGTTGATTAGAAGCAGAAACTTGGAAACGGTGACCAGCAAAACCATCCTGAAATTTTGGCGGAAAAAGATTAATATGTGGACGAGAAAGTCCACCTTTAATCCAACTTGTAAGCACAATTGGTCTATTAGATCCAAGACCATCGGCATACAGTTTATGTGTATAAAGCACATAAGGACGCTCCTACTTGGAGTAATTATAATGTAGTAATAAAGCAAAACTATAGAGAAGTAATACTAACTTACACGTAATGGGTCGGCCATCAGTGATTCACCAATGACCAAAAGATTCACAATATTTGATGAAGGCTCCGAAGAAAGAAAATCACGCAACTTCCATTGAGTAGAACGTGCGATAAGCACAACACGACTCTCGGTTTGAGCACCCAATATCTTACGTGTCATTAATGGATCAGATAAAAAGAGTATATAGCTCTTGCAGCTATTGTCAATGCGACCCGTAAATCCTTTGTTTTTCGCTATGTACTTTGAGTTAATATCGCCATGGTAAAAAGTTATTGGAATTGTCTGAAAGGACACAACAGCAGCAGCATTAAAAAAATAAATAAAAAAACACGGACATTATTTTTCCCATTCTGAACGCACTTTGAATAGTGTCTCCAATATCAGGCCATCCGATTTTTCAACAAAACTGTCATAATATATAACAGGTGGACAGTTAGCCAAATACTCTTTGGCGATCTTATTCACCAACTGCACAAGTGAATTTGTCTGATTAAAATTATACAATGACATATGAAATTTTGTAGCAAGCACTTCTGCGCGGGGTTTTGGACTTCCACGGAATGTTGTATCTGCACGGCGTTTTTGACGTCCAATCTTTAAATTCGCATTACAATTACCATATATTTCCGGATTTAACTGATACCGCTTAATAATTTGTGTAGTAAAACATTTTCGTGGAAAATCATCGACATCATCATAATCATACTTTACAAAATCAAGACTGTTGTAAAGAAAGCAACTTTTAAGTAATGTTACAAATATAATTATTTGAAACCACATATCCGATGAGTCCGATCCGGTCCGACAACTCTGCTCACTCAATGTTGAATGTGAGACTCTATTGCAATACCATGATTTTTATCTGTCTGACTACTGTAAGTGGACTCTATCAGTTGTTGCACGCCATGGTTCGCCACCTCTTGATGAGAATATAAAATTTAATATGAATTTATTATTGCCTACAACTTGCTGGGTTTTCCTTTATGATTTTTTTTTTTTAGATTCAACAAAATGAAAGCGATAACTAATTGAATTGAAACACCTGCCTTTACTTAATTGCAGGATGAGTAAATTCATGAAATCCACGAAGAAAAACTAAGTATTCGTTTTCATTGTATTGTATTTATTAATAATTATTTTATTTTATTTTTTTTTTTATTACAAACTTTTATGTAGCACAAAATACTCAATTCACTCGTATATACTCATTCTTGTTCTTCTAATTTACTTTCGATTTGTTGCAATTCCTTTTCAACATTTCTACACCACAACAAAATCATTCAAGTTCATTCGTTTCGTTGTCGTCCATAGTAAGTAAAAATTAATACTTTTCAAATTCCTCAACTTAGTTAACTTATTCAAATTTAAATTATACGATATACAAGTTTATTTTAGCTCACTTTTATAATATATAGTACAATTTCAAATTTATTGGCAATCTTTTTTATCATTCATTTGTTCATTTTCATACATTTGAAACATGTCTTAGGAGTATACGGAAATACATAGTGATCGTAATTGATCATAATCCTTTTATATCATTTATTAATCCATAAAACTGACAATTAATTCTGTCGTTCATGCAAGTGATAATACCTAGACGAAAACCGTAACCATATGGGGTTCTGTATTTTAAATCCTCTAAAATTCCCACGATTTATCAACTTGGAACTTTGATATTTTACAAGACAGATAAAAAGCAATACATACAATATACAAAATCAATCCGATCCGATCAATATATCTAAGGAATATTTGATTCGCTGAACCGTCTGTCTTATTGAAATTTATTACAAGGGAATCAATTTACTTTAAAAAATCCATATTTTGTTTGTCATATTGAATGAACCAATTGAAGTATGTATTAGATGTTCCATGTAATATATACGACTTATAGCTACATAGTATGTAATCATGTGTATTTATTTGTATCGCTACCCTCTAGGACTTCCATTGAGTTAAAATGCTAAATTCATACTAAAATTAAATTGAATTATGAATAAAATGTAGTGAATTATTATCATAATGTATAAAAATGCTTAAATGGATAATAAAATTGGATTTTGTATAGAAATTATGAAGAGTATTTTCTCCTTCAAAAATAATGGATCACGTATCTACTACTTCGAGTGGTAGACAGTCGTTCGCTGCGTCGCGTCTATTGTAAATGACAAATTTTGTTGTATCACACATTAAAATATACATAATTTATCTAATAAAACATCATATAGTAAAAAATTAAAACTAAAATTTTGCTTATAACCTACAAATAGTACATACACGTATAAGTATAACTAATATTGCATGATGATACACATAAATAAGTATTATAAGTACAATAATTTCATAAAAGTCGTTAATTGAAAAATAAAAGAAAAAATAAATAATTTGACAATTATTAAATCCGAAAAACTAACAAATTAAATTTGCTAATAATGTAGTACTATGTCTAACTAACCTTCTTAAAATAATTTTTAATGTTCTTCTTCTATCCATTTATACACAATTTTCTCTTCTCTTTTATCTCTTCTGTTATCTTTTCTAATGTTTTGTGTACAATGAGCACGTGTTTGTTTTTCTCGAGTTTGACGAGTGAATTTTGTATTTTAGGCTTTGTGTAGTTAAAAGGTCTTAGCGATAAGGAAATGATTTATAAAATGGTTTTCTCAATATAATGTTAATTTTTACGCATTTGAATCCTCTATTTCATTATCGATGCGTGAGGATCGAATACCCGTTTTTCCAGTCCATGGATATATGTCGGGGCAGGGTTGACAAGTTTTCATGTATCGCACTCCAGATTTATGCCATAAATTGCACACCTTAGGATTATTGCAACGTTTGGGGCGATCCTATATAATTAGAGAAAAATAAATTTCAATTAGTTGTTACTAACAAATCAAACAACTTATAAACTTACTGAAAAATCGCACTGGAAGGGTTGGAATGAGTTTATGCGTGATATGGGCGTTGGGTCTCGCACCCATTGCAATGCTTGCCAATTTGTTGTAATCCAAACATCTGGCATAGCATTTATGGCATCCAAAAATTTAATGAAGCCTTCTTTGTGATGTGGCTGTGTAAACCATGCTGCATGGTAAAAGAGGCCAAAAGGTGCTCTGATAATAGAAAAAGAAAATACTGAAAAATTAGAACAATTTGTATTTCTATCGTATATAGTATAATCTTACCTGTTTGTCGTATAATGTCTTTCAAAGTTCTTCATTATCATTTTAGTTACACCATCTGCATCGCTGGGATTTGAGCAAGCATCACCCATTGAACAACGACCACCATTCAAATCTTGCCACATCACCATAGGTACTTGCCAAACACCCGGATAACTTTTTGTCGGGCACGGAGGAATCATACAATCATGGAAGATCTTGTAATCAAGAGTGTAGGGCCACGATGGTGGTCGATTTTCATAGACAGGCATCGAAGAGTCATAAGTAAAATTGGAATCGTATAACATTTTGTACATTTTATTGCCGCCCACAGAGAGGAATGGAGCACGCATGCCTCGTACATCTGAAAGCTTCACTCCACCATAGGCAGATAATATTTCACGTTGTCCAGCGATTTCACGTGTCCATTTCTTTTGGGAGAATTGTTCACCGAAACTATGACTGTTGTTGTTGTTGTTGTTAGTAGTAAGTGGCGTAAAAGAAATACAATAAATGTTAAATATCAAGGAATGAAACAAATAAAAAAAAACCTCTTCAGACTATGAAATATCGTATATTCTTGGCATGAGAATTTTTATACAAGAATTTACGAGTATATTTATCGTTCTGGTTGCAATATTGAAATTCCAAAAATGTGAAGAACTTGTTGGTGCCATTAAATAAAATTTCAAAAGATGTCGAGTATGATTTTTGAAGCACTCGTAAGACTTCTTTTAAAACCCCTAAATAACAGTTTCATATTTTAAGTAATGAAGGAAATGACAAAACTAATATAAAGTTCCTCACACATGGGCTTCATTTACGAGATTGTCAATAGTTTTTAAAGTCCCTCAGTCTGAAAAGGCTTTATTTGATATTTGCTAATATTTGTTTTGTTGTGTATTTAATGTGTTTAGGAGTAAGTGAAGCATGTGTTTAGTGACATGTGTAAAAGTGTATGGAAAATGTATTTATTATTGTTGCAAATGTTTTATACTAAGTCTAAAAATTCCGAATATGTATTGTAATTGGGATTTACTACTGTATTTTTTTTTTTTTTTTTTTTTTTAGATGTGTCGCAGTGTCTGTGTCAGCTCAAGTTTTACTTACGATATTGTATGCGAGGCCATCTCATGACCATCGGCATATAGATTCTGCACCTGACTATAATCAGTCCATTCATGCGAAACATAGAAAGTTGCACTAATTGGACAACCATTTGGATTAACTCGTCCCTTCTCGAATAGATCTGTATACAATTGCTTGTTCAGATCATTTACCGAATCGTCAAAAGTCAACAGAACAATTTGAGGAATACTTTCGACAGGTAATTCACCTTATGATTTAAGTGAAAAGTCCAATGATGTGACGATGAACACATAATGATAATCGATATTTAGATACATAGAATGATATTGAAGTAGAAATAAAATTAAAGCAAATACGTAAAAATGTGAATGAAAGAAAAATATCCTGCAATCACCAGTGTTTTTTTTTTATTGCAGTCATGTTTGGGAGCTTAAAATTATAGATAGAAATATTAGCAAAAAATCTATAATCGTAATATGTACAGTATTTTCGACCAACGATGATAAGATGTAATGCATTATGATTGCGAAATCTCATGCTTGATTTCTTGCCCGAAATCAAAAGGCTGACCAACTTACGATACAGTATGTGAAGCCATTTCATGACCATCCGCGTACAGATCCTGGACCATGCCATAGTCGGTCCACTCATGTGATACATAGAAAGTAGCACGCTGTGGACAGCCATTTGGATTTCTTCGTGTTTCATTATTAAATAGTTCACCATATATTTCAATGTTTAATTGACTGATAGCATCGTCAAAGGTTATAAGTACAATTTGTGGTACTTCCGAGACATTTAATCCGCCTTTTTTTTAACAATGAACAACAATCAATAAATTTAGATAATATTGAGTATCTCAGTTTAAGGGATGTTCACAAATTATAAAAAAAAAATTTCTTAAGGTAATTATTTCCTTACCGGGTATATCTCGGCCACCGCAATAACAATCAGGCAAAAGACAAACATCCTTACGACACTTGGCAGCGGTCTTGTCAGGCATGGGTTGTGGGTAGATTGGATCGGGACGTGTCGGTGGATATCTGTATATGTCCACAAACTCTTGTGCTTTGGAGACAATTGTGCCTGAAGGTTTTAGAGTAGGACGTGTACGTCTATGGAATATGCAAGAGAATATGCATTACAGAATTTACTTACGATTCCTCAGTTTTATTAAATATACTCACGGTGGATGTGTTCCACGATTGTTCGTTACTTGTTGTGGCGCAACATCACGATCCGAATTTGTGTATATGGAGCTTCCGCGATTTCTATTGCTGTTCGTTCTAATACAAATAGTAGGTTTTAGGCATTAGTAAGGTTAAGTTTGTGACAAGTTAATTTAGTGTAAATACGCTGTTAATGACAAAAACTTATTTGTCAATATCAAATTAGTCAACTACAATAGTTTCCGCCAAAATGCTACACATAAAGCTGCAAATAAATACAACTACAATACATATATTTAATTTTATTTTTTTAAGTGAAACAAAATTTCACCAATGTTTTGTGTTAGTATCTTCTTCCAACATAAATATATACTTATTTACATGTCCATATACTCGAATGATTACAAGAAAATGAAATCATCACATGAAATATATTATTTTATTTTAAAAGTAGTTAGTTTAAGAATCAAACCATCAAACCAAAGAGCAAGAATAGTGATTAATGTCTAATTATTTTTGATTTTAAGTACAGTGAGAACAAAAAGTTTTTTTTTTGTGATCTTTAATGAGTGTTGTCAGTGTTGTGTAGCGTAAATGTTGAAAAAAACAACAGTGTTTTAGGACCGCTGAAAAAATATTTTAAAGCAGATTTGTAGTAAATGTACAAACATTTTTTAAAAACTCAAATAAGTTTTTGAAAGCTGCTTATTTGGAGAGATATTTCTGTAAAAGAAATTGAAACTTAGTTTTCGAAAAGACCTTTAGATATATTCTAAGTATAATAGCGATATAAGTCATAGCTCAAAGTAAATGACATATGATACAGTGGAAGAGAAACAGATGGGGAACTAGAGTGAAAAACTAGAAGTGCAAATTTCAAGAATGGATGTACTAAATTTTTAACTAGTAAAAGTGCAATTTTTATCCAAAGATTACTAAAGTTCATATTTTTGTATTAAGTCAGGTATCCTATCTTTGGATCACGCTAGTACTTAGTAAGATTTTTCATTATTCTAATGTGTCTCCATAGTTGGTATATGTATATTCGGTATCACGATAGCTTCGATCTTTTCAAGAGTACTGAGCTTCTATTTTGTCTTTTGTTTATTATTATTATCACATCATTTACCACGGCCAGTATTATTACCATAAAAATATATATTTATATAGCCACCAAACAAACAAAACTCTTATACAATATAAGTAGCAGAGAGCTGAAGTATTCTTTATAGGTAAACTAACAAAATTAACTAGTCTGTTAGCCTATTGTAGTAATAAACTATAATAGGTTTATCGATTCATCAAAAATATGTTCAGAAAATGTTAAATTTTGATTGAATTACTCACAATTCATTAAGATATGAAATTAAAATAAATAATATCTATGGTAAAATAATTATAAAAAAAAGTCTTGTGCAAAGTCATAGGAGCAACTTGAATTTAAATTGAAATGCTAAAAAAAAGAATGAGATCAATAAAGGATCACCATTCCAACTCTAGCTCCATGTAAAGATAAAGGAAAGAGTCACAAAATAGTGTAGAGTTCCACCATCAGTTATGGTGATTCACAAGTTTATGAGAAAAACGAGGACCTCAATTATACAGATGTTTTTCCAAGTTTATATAAGCTTTGGTAAAAATAAAGAAGTATACGTTTTTATACTCTTCACGCATTGAATTGTATAACATATAAGTTTGTCATGAAGCTTCTAACACACAGATAGAGACATCCCCCATAAAGTGTATATATTCTTCATCAGCACGACGAGTTGATTTCTCCATTATCATCTGTCCGTCTGCATGTATGTATTCCCTAAGTTTTTGAGTTATAGAGCTGAAAATTGCAAGACTGATTTTCACAATACGCAATACATTTGTCAGAATCAACCGCAACAGACCCATATTCAAATTAATGTTATTTTTGTTTATGCATTATCACCTTGACTTTTGGACCGTCCAAATTTGATGCTATAAGTGTCTGATTCATATCCACCAACCATCTAAATTTCAAGACCCTCGGACCACTAGGAGGGGTACTTTCAGATTAAATCGATATGCATTCTTCGAATTGAATTTAAGTCATAGATGTGTGTGTACTATATGTAATTTTGGGTTCTTTGAAATCTGCCAAAGTAAGAATATATTGAATATACCATTTACTATAAAAAAAGGGAAGTGCATATTAAAGTACAAATAAAGTGCGTGCTTTAAAATTTCTTTATACTCTTTAGTTCTCACATTTTAAAATTAAATAACAAATTTTTTGTGCGGGACAGCAACATTTTAAAAATAAAAGAATTTGAAAATTTATTAATGGAAATTAGCAAACAAAAAAAAAAAAAAAGAAAATATATATAATATTTGTAAGTAAAAGAAAATAAAAATGAACTGAACACAACAACAAAAAAAAAAACACTCCTACAAATTGTACAAGTAGTCTTATTAGAGTCGCCACCACCCGATTTGTGATAAGAAAAATATTGTAATTCCATACTACTTTTTAAACAGCGTCCACCTTGAATAATCTCAATTTATTTATTTGCAACATTTTACAGAGAGAAAAATTAAGTACGAAAATTACTTGATTTGCACTAATAAAATTATAATAGATACTTTTATGTGAGATTGATTATGGTTCCAGTTTTTTGATTGGTTTTATTTTTATTTTTTGTTTTTGTGGTTGTCGTCTAGAAAGATTTTTAGCAAGATAGAAGAACAACATACGGAGTTATCTGATGATTTTATGTATTTTTTTTTTTTTGTTTAAGTGGAAAGCTAAAGTGGTTGTCTATATAGACTACTCTCTACAGTGGTGAGAAATGAGATACAAATTCAAATTTACTAAACTAATGTAAAGAAAGTAAAAAATTTGAGTTTAGAAGGCATTATGTTTTCTGGTATTTTCTTTTTAAGGGTTTGGTATTTTTTGTAATGCATTATTGTACCTCGAGGGGATCTCATTGCACTTGGCATTCGATATGCTGTCGGAGCATTTTAAAGACAAAGCAGCGGCGGCGACAGCCGAGGAGGCAACAGTGAGCTTGTTACTTCTGCTGGCCAACGTCTGGAAGGGGCTGGCGGGGGCTTGTGGTGCAACAGCAGCATTAGCAGCAGCGGCAATCGATGACTTGATGGCATTATTGACTCTCGAAGCGCGCGCAGGTATCAGAGGAACATTTCTAGCGGTACTAGCATTAGATGGTTGTGGTGTAGGTGGCGGTGTAGGTGGTGGTGATGGTAGTAATGTTGTTGTCGTTATGTTTGTAGAGGTCGAGAAAGGTACAAGAGTGGTGGTCATCGGGAATCGGGTTTGATAATGTGTTGAACGGTTTGCTGGTATCGATATGCTTTGCATGGTTGTTGTCGGGTAGGAACTTGTTGGTGGTACGGATGTTGTAATTGATCTTGGAGTTGTCGTAGTAGTTGTGGTTATGGTACTTGGCAAGTGAGATTGCGTAGTAGTGGCTTCGTATAGATTCTTTATCTCTTGGACGGCGGCACGTATTTCAGGCACTGAAAATTCATCAACAAATTGTGGCGAACTGTTTTCTTCACTGTCACTACCCGCTAGAAATTGTTGCAATTGTTCGAGTACATTGCTAGGCCGATACTTAGCACGATCTGCACCGGAAGTGATATAACCAGCGTTCTGTAAGCTTTCGGCCAACTTCCGTTCCGCAGTTTGAGTGCGATACTTATTTGAATAGAGATATCTTAGCGGTCGATCTGTGATGGCAACAACGTGTTCCGAAGAACTTGATACGTCCGATTCAGGGCTCGATTGTTCAATACTATTGTCCTGTTTAGCATCGTCGATCGGTTGGGCAACTAAAGCTTCAGCGTGGGGACTATTATCGAAGGTCTCATTTTCAATGGGTTTCTGTTTTATCGACTTAGCTTCGTAGCTAAATTCACGTGCTTGTTGATCGGCTTTGTAATTTTGATATTTTTCTCGGGGCTTCAATGTTGGGCTAGTCTGATGGTGATTAATCACAGAGACAATTCGCGCCCGTTGCACCTTACGACGATATTGGAGATTGGGACTTGGCTCGGTAACAATTGTTGGCAGTCGAAATTTGGGTGCGTAAGTGGTTGGTTGATCAGCATCTAGCAAAGTCGTTGGCGTTGCTGCCGTATAGCGAGATCGTCCGCGTGCACGAGAAGATTGTGAGATTTTTATAGGTGACGTTGCAACTACTGTAGATATGGTGGAAGGTGTGGTGGTAGCTTTTGTCGTTGAAGTTGTCGTTGTTGTGGTGGGACGTGTTGTAACACGCACATCCAAAGTACGCTGCGGAACACTGCTAAATGTTGTAAGCAGAGCATCGCTAATGCTGAAATTCCGTGCGTTATTGGCCATTGTTGCTAAGAATGCTTGACTTATGTTTTTGGGAGGCAAAGTTATAAGAAAGTAGCTCCTAGGGGGCTTCACGGTTGTTTGTAGAAAAGGAGGTGTTCCAGCTAAATTGGCATTCCGTGGCTTAGCCGTGCTGCGTTGTATAACATTGAAACTGCGTTCTCTTTCTTCTCGTTCTTGTAGAATATTTTCAAGACTTTTATATGGGGAGACAAATCGGTTGGGCGGATAACCCGTCGATCTACTTAAGCTATCCTTGAAAATTGAAGCACGTGCTGTAAAGCTTTGTACTGGTCGCTCCGTTGTTGTGGTAGTGCTCGTAGTTTTAGTGGTAGGACGCTGTGTGGTTGTTGTTGTTGTTGTTGTTGTTGTGGTAGTCGATGGAGTGGTAGAAGTTGTTGTGCTGGGTTGCGTAGCAAAACGATCGAAAGTACTGAAAGTACTTGACAAATCATTCAATAACGGTTTAGCAGAAGCTTGTTGAATTGTCGGTCGGCCATTGCGCCAGATACGAAGTGGAGGAGCATACGTTGTTGGTATTATTTCAACATAATCGTGTTCATCATATGAAGTACCCAAGGATGTGCTCGTGGTAATTGGTTTCTCTGTTGTCGTGGTAGTTGTTGGGAAGGTAGGCTTCCTTGTTGTTGTAGTAGTTGTAAAAATCTGTGTGCGAGCTCTCAATTCGTATGGTTCTTGTGAGTTGTCAGCTGCAATATTACCATAATTTGAATTCTGTGAAATCAGAGAGAAACCATGCGAATCCGTTTTGAGACTATACTGAAATGGCTTGGGTTCAGATACTGTGCCACTAGCATTTTCGGGATTTACATACCGAACGGTCGTACTTATAGAACTGGCACCACTAAAAATATCTTGTGGAGATACCGCAGTGCTACGCTTAGTGCTCGTTGCTGGCTTGAAACTTTGCGGTGCAATATCAGAAACTACGTAGCTTTGTATACGTTTACGTGTAACATCAGGTTTCTGTTTTAAGCTTATGCTTTCTGGACTAGTACCAAGAGCACTATTTGAAATTGAATGCTCTGATGATGATGGCATTCTTCTGTTATCCTTTGACTTTTCCTCACAAATAGTATATTCAGCGCTATTTACAGAACTGGAGCCATCAAATTTCCCAGAAGAGCTGGCTTTGTATTCTCTTGGCTTCTGTTCAAAGCTAATATTCTCATTGCTCTTCTCAGTACTATCACAATCAATAAATACTTTACTTTTATGATTATCTGAGTAATATTTAACTTGTTGTGGCTTTTCTGTATTCCCACGAATTAGATTCCCACGGGGGCTTGTACCATAAGCTGCAGCATTGATAAAGTCCAAAAACTTAGATGGAGTACTTGTGTCGAAACCGCGACTGCTGGGTGCCTCTGCAGTGTGCACATGTACATTTTGGCTTTCATCATAAACAGTTTCCACTTGATCCAAATTCTTGAGATTACTAGATGTTGTACTTTGTTGGGGCATATCGTTTACTGTCGTTATTGACTGTCTGTTTTGTATGAAAGGATTTTGATTTTGACTTAGGGTTTGGGTCTGGGTCTGGGCAACAGCACTAACTAATGACTGAGCTAAGGATTTCAGTTTGGATTTCAAGAAAGGATTTGAGCTGTAGGTAGTTGGTGGTGAATACATTGTTGTAGGTTTTGATGTAGTGGTTGTGGATGAGGTTGTAGGTCTTGATGTTGTTGGTGAAGAGGTTTGTTTCGGACGTTGTTGTGGCTTTGGTGATGGTGGTGGTGATATTGGTGTTGTGTTCTTTTTGGATAGATGGTTCTTAAAAATTTTATTTGCATGCGTTTTTGATCTGTTGGAGATAATAACCGGATATGTTTTATAAATTTTAATGTTAGTCTTATCATTTATCATTTACCATACTAAATATTCTTTTCTATTGATTATTTACGAGTAATCAGTAGGCTATGATATAGAATTCTGGTACATTCGATCAATGAGTACACATAAATAGATTATCTTTTATTATTTTAATATTAAAATTGAATTACAAAAAAAAATGTAGAAGGTTGACGGCGAAATTTCGTTTTGTTTACTAATGTGTTGTTCATTTGGGATTGAATCTTCGGTTCTCATATGCTTTCATTCAAAATATTTTTCATATTTATAATTTAATTTAGCACATGCTCATGCGTTCCACTTAATCTAGAACAGAATCTTAAAGAAATCATGCTTTAATAATGACAAGTTGACATGCGATGAGTTTTGATGAGATAATTTTAGAGAGATGGTCGCAAGAACTTTTAAAATGTTGCCTTGAAATAGTAAGAACTATCAAGATCTATACAATTGTATAATGCATAGAGCATTTTTAGGGTTTTATAGAATGTACTACTTATGTATGCCGATTTAAAAGCAGTTTTAAATGTTTCAAATTGTGTGTTGTATGATGCATGTATGTATGTATGTATGTATGTGTAAATGTGTAGTGTCAGTTTTAATACTATTTTATGTATTTAGAAGCCAATTAGAGTTTGCAAAGGAGCAGACAGTATTCAGAAGAAATTTTAGAAATAGGTGATGTACAATATATTTTAGAAATTATTTCTCGACTTCGCATAGAAACACATGCTCTAAGCTATAATCATAACAAATCATAACAAAAATTGAGCAATATTTGTCGTTTTGCATTTGTCAATTACTCAATCATTGTAATTAACAATCAAATACTTATGTGGACGAGGGAAATACCTGAAAGATTTTGTTGTTGATGTAGTGGTTCGTGTTGTTGTTGTTGTTGTTGTTGTTGTTGGTATTGTTGTGGATGATAGAGGTTTTCTAGTTGTTGTTGTAGATGGAATTGTTGTTCTCTTAATAAATTGTGTTGTACTTTTTAATGTTGTTTTTGGTTTTGTTGTTGTTCTTGTGGTTGATTTCGCACTTTGATTTTTGTTTCTTTCAGTTTTTATACTGTGACTTTTTGTACTTGAAACAGTACTAAACTCAAGTTTCTTAGTTGGTTTCAGATTATTGGTTGTTTCTAGTAGACCAACAAATCGAGGAGTAGTATCTCCCCTTACTTTAGTATTAGGAGTGAACGTAGTAAATCGAGAGGGTTTCTGTGGTTGATACATAGGCGTTTGATCCACCAAGTAAAAATTGGGTGTTTCAGCGAATTTATCCGATGTCGCATAGCTGTAGTCGTCATCCAGTGGATTGCTAAACATTGGAGACTCTGTTGTTAAGGTACTGTAGTAGTCTCGATTATCATTGGCGGCCTGTAAAGTTGGTGGACGTGGTGATGTCGGAACCATGGGACGTACATCGAGTGTTTGAATAGTAACATGGTCCAGATGCCTGTGATGTAGTTTTGGTTTGTTCGATTTGAGTAAAATAAGTTGTCATAACAGTATTTATTTAGTAAAAATGTTGATGCTGGGGTTGGGATTTTTGTGATTAGTGTGTGGGTGTGTGCTTAAGTGGATATATATAAAATTGTAGAAGTGTAGTGTGTGTGTTTAGTGTTTGGTGCTTGAATACGCCTATTTTTGTAGTTTTACTTTTCAAGACATTTAAGCTCTGCAACTGTTGGTTTGTAACGCGCCTGGGAACACACATTAGACAAAACTATATCAATCCATATAATTGGGCACAGAAAATGGGTGGTGTGGGGTCAATGTGAACACATTCAGATGTATTATAACTGAGTTAGAGTTATGTTAACAAAATGCTGTGGTTATATATTCAAGTGATTTATTTATGATTTACAATAGTTTAATAGCCTCATGTGGTTGTCATGATCATTTAAACAACATTACTTACCGCGTTGGCGAACGTGTTGGTTGATCGTAGGCATTATCCTGTTCGATCTATTTGGGAAAAATTAAAGAATTAGAATTTTATCAAAATATAAAATTGTATCTTCTTTTTTATTGCACTTAATGAGTCTTCAAAAAAAAAAAAAATAAATTATAAAGGAAACACAATCTGCAAATATCCATTATTTCTATGCAGTACCTAACAGATGATTATTTTTACCATAGTACTATATTACACTCTCAGATTTAACTATTATCTTTGTTACATTTTCATATTCCACAACAAATTGTTGACGCTATGCCTTTTCTCATAAGTCCACCAATTTACACATTTCCAAGTGCAATTGTTTATTCTTTTGTTCTTGGATTTACCGACACAGCTTATAAGCTAATTTTGAAATATTTACAATACATGTGGCTTTAATTAAAAGTAGAGCATTGAGTTAATAATGTGTAATGGCAGACAACAGTAGTAAGTTCTTTCGATAAATATCATTCTGCCTGTTGGTGTACAAACTTAAGTTTCTATCTAACCAGTAGGGAAATATTTTTGTTTATGCATCCGACGTCGTTGCGTTCCGAATGAGAACGAATTCGTATAAGCAAAGTTGCCATATTTATACAATGCTATGTCCTCCTCAAATTACGTTTTTACAAAATAAATAATAAATGTGTAATTCTTATTCTGATTTTTAATAATGTTTTGCATTGATTTTTCAGTATAAAATTCTCAAAATCATTGAGAAAATTACAATAAAGCAAAATAATTGTACCATATGGCAACACCGCATAAAACAACATTTTACGAACAGCTGAACTGCAAAACGTTTTAAAAACACTAAGCGTTTATGCCACGTTTCAGATCGTTTTTAAAAAATATGGGCGCATTTGAAAGGTGCGCTTATTCAACTCGCATCAAGTTTTCAAAACGAACTGAATCGAACCGAATCGAGTGAAAACCGCTTCGGCTGTCGCATAAACACAGTAATTGTTTACTTAGTAAAAATTTTCATAAAAGTAAAATTCTTGTTTAATAAATTTATATGAAAGAAAATAAAAAGGTCAAGCAGATATACGAACATGCTAAAAGAAATGTATATTGAAGTAATCAGAATCATAAGGTGAACTAGTCCCTTCCATTTTTTCTCATCTATGAAGATAATAAATTTCGTTTAGAATGATGGTAGAATTATTGTATTTCTTATAAGGAGTTTAATAATTTGAAGATTATACGCATAAACTATGTTCTTCAGGAAAAACCTTAAGATGAAGTCCAATGGTGTTAAGCCGCGTGATCTTGGTAGCCAAATCACATCTGATCTTCGAAAAATATTCGATTAATAAATTTCTCTTTAAAAAATCGATTGATTCCATTGATGTGTGATTTGTTGCAACGTCGTTGAAATCATCATATTTTTACTCCAAATTCTGAATAACTTTGAACATATACAGAAGGAGACATCGGAGACCCCATAAAGTATTGTATATGTATTCTTAATCAGCACCGTTTGTCCGTCTGTCTGTATGTATATATGCAAACGAGTATCTCAGTATTTAAGCTATAGTGCTGAAATTTAGCACGAAGCTTTCTTTTCACCATAGGCAATACATTTGTTGGAATCAGCCGAAAAATAAACTTTTTTGTTTTTTTGTACTATCGAATTAAACACTATAAGTATCTGACCCATTTGCACAAAACATATAAATTTCAAGACCTTCGGATCACTAGAAGGGGTACCTTCCGTACAAGCCCAGATTCAATTTCAACTTCCAAAGTTAATCTTCTTTTAGCTGGTTTTATAATATTGTTTGTGATACATATGTAGGATCGGGTGGCAACGACAAAAGGTTAAGGAGTGGCCAATCGTACTAAATAGAAGGAGGTTGGTAACATAGGAACAGAGAGAAAGAGTTTGAGAGATTGAATGAGTATGAGAGATCATTAGAGAGAGCTGTCGTTGAACAAAAGAGTGAGTCTCTGTGCAACTGTAGTTAAGATAAGACGTGTTTGCGTGCGTGTTGGAGTAACATCATTTACTCAACACAAACAATCAATTTTATTATTTCAGTTAATGTACTTTGAATGAATATAAGTATGAAATGTTAAAATTGTGCTTTAAATGAACTAAATCTATTAAAATCGAAAAAATAAATAAAACAAATAAGTTTTAAATAAAATCCTACAAATTGGTGTCAGAAATGGGATAGATTTTGTTTCACATAAAGCAAAATACGAACGATCGTGAGAGTGAGAAAGAAGGAAGTCGCTCACTAAAAAAAAAAACCAACAACAAGGAGTCATTAGAAGCGACACGCAGAAAATTGACGCCGGTGGACAGACGATTGATATCGAGAGCTGATGAATCACGGTCGGTGGTGTCGATAAAGCAGAGCAGCGCGGTTGCTGAGAGAGACAACGTCAAGATATTGAATTTGATAATTGTAGAAGCACAGAGCAAAGCAGAGCAGCGCGGTTGCGGAGAGAGACAACGTGAAGATATTGAGTTTGACAAAGGAGATAAGAGTAAGAAAAAAATTATTGTGGTTGTTGTTGTTATAGTTAATGATACAAAATATGATGTATACTGATGAAATAATTGTTAATTTAAATGTTATTGTTATAACATATGTTATTAGATTTTAAGCAAAAAATTTAAGAAAATATTGTTAGAATGCAGCTTGAAGAAGTATTGGGATTGACAGTTATAGAGTTAAAAGAGAAATTGAGGGAATCAGAGAAAGATACTACAGGAAGAAAAGCAGAGTTACGGGATTGATTGTTAATACATTTGGGATTGGAAAGACCAGCAGACGTTGAATCAATTTATGAGGACGTAGAAACTGAACGGGTGACAAGTAAAACGATGTTTTCATTGAATGATATCAAAGACTCATTAGCCACATTTAGCGGAGATGGGTATCCTAATGTGGATGATTGGGTTGAAGATTTTGAGGCAAACGCAAGTACTGTAGGATGGAACGATTTACAGAAATTCATATACGCAAAGCAACTATTAAAAGGAGCTGCAAGAATCTATACAAAATCTGAACAAGGTATTAATGATTGGCAAACTTTGAAAGAGGCGTTGCAAAAGGAGTTTCGGGTGAAATTGTCAGCAAACGATGTTCATCTACTTCTTAAAAATCGACTTAAGAATGTCACTGAGACCTTGAGAGAGTACTTATACTCGTTAATGGAGATTGCAAATCCAATAAATTTAGACGAAGAGAGCATCATAGAGTATTTCATAGAAGGGATAGCAGATTCAAAAAAAAACAAGTTAGTATTATATCAGGCTGGAACAATATCGGAATTGAAAGATAAGATCAGGATATATGAAAAGTTGGCATCAAGTCTTAAACCAAAACAATTTCAAAGAAAAATAGAAGGTCATGAAGAGAATAGTAAAACAGAAGCAAGGACGGACGTGAAGGACAGACGTTGTTTTAAATTTGGAGAGAACAACCACATTGGTAAAGATTGCAAAGCAGTATAAATTATATGTTTTAAATGTAACCAGTCAGGACATAAGGCAAACCAATGCGAACTTAAGAATGAATCAAAGAAAGTGAAATCGGAAATGGCGAATTTACAACAAACATCTCAAAGTAGTTTCAATCGGTGATTTAAAGACGTGCAGATTGGCGATGGCACTGTATCAGCACTATTTGATACAGGCAGCTTCTTGTGCACAGTTAGCTTAGCTATTTATGAGAAGTTTTACCCGGTTACACTATGTTCCGAGAAGAAACAATTGATTGGCATTGGAGGAAAAAAAGATCTGTACAATTGGATATTTCACGATAAATACGCATCTAGATTCAATTCCGGTTAATTTGACTTTTCATGTGGTTCAAGATAATGACACTCTATATGATGCAGTTATTGGAAATGATGTTCTCCAATACGTTAACGCCATTATGTGTGCTAGTGGAGTAACATTTCAACCAATAATTGGAAATAACATTAATAAAAAAATGGTAAAAGAGGACAAATGCAGAAATGAAAAGGAAGAAGTCAACAGTGGAAAAATTCTATGTGAAGAATTTCAACAACTAATGAGTATGGATGTTAATGAGCATATCTCCAGCGAATGCGACGTTGATTTGTTGCATTTAGGTAAAGTCATGCAAAAGGAAGTTTTGGGTTTAATTGAAAATTACAACCCAGTTAAGCCAACAGACAGTCCGGTGGAAATGAAGTTAATCCTTACAGATGACACTCCAGTTTATCAAAGACCAAGGCGTTTACCACTTGACCATCAGCGTTGGGTAGATGATCAAGTGAAGGAGTGGTTGAATGAGGGGATAGTTAGACGAAGCACGTCCGAATACGCTTCTCCAATAGTGATTGTATCAAAGAAGGATGGTACAAAGCGACTTTGTTGCGATTTTAGAAAAGTAAACGAGAAAATTATACGAGATAATTTCCCGACAGTATTAATAGATGACGTTCTACATAGGCTGCAACAAGCAAAGGTGTTTACTACGCTCGATCTACGTAACGGATTTTTTCATGTACCAGTGGAACCACATTCACGAAAATATACATCATTCGTAACACAAAACGGGCAGTACGAATTTTGTTACGTGCCGTTTGGAATTTCAAATTCGCCAACTGTTTTCACGAGATACATATTTGCGGTATTTAGAAAGCTAATTGAGGATGGGACTGTAATAATTTATATGGATGATATAATAATACCATCACGAGACGAAGAAGAAGGAATGCAGAGAATGAGAAAAGTTTTGGCGGTGGCAGAATTATCGGGAATGAAGATAAAATGGAAAAAATGTCAGATTTTACAAAGGAAGGTAACGTTTTTGGGATACGTTATCGAAAATTCAACCATATCACCATCAGTAGAAAAAACAGCAGCTGTTAAAAATTTTTTGTGCCGCGGGATAAGAAAGCCGTTCAACGATATTTGGGCTTAACATCTTATATCCGGAGATTTGTTAATAATTTCGCTTCAGTGGCAAGACCGCTTTCTAACCTGTTAAAGAAAAAGGTAAAATTCCACATGGGTGATGAAGAAATATCAGCGTTCGAACAACTTAAAACATTCTTAGTTAACTCACCAGTGCTGACATTATTCAACGAGAGAACATAAACGGAAATTCATTGCGATGCAAGTATGTTTGGATATGGTGCAGTCCTGATGCAGAGGAGTAGCGAGGATCAACAATATCACCCAGTTGAGTATATGAGTCGGAAAACAACAAACTCCGATCAAAAGATCCATTCGTATGAATTTGAAGTTTTGGCTATAGTGAAAGCGTTGAAGAAATTGAGAGTTTATGTACTTGGACGAAAAATCAAAATCGTGACAGATTGTAACGCATTTACCCAAACCATAAGAAAAGCCGATGTACCTTTGAGAGTGGCAAGATGGGCTTTATTCTTACAAGATTTTGAGTTTGAAATTGAACATAGATCAGGTATAAAGATGAAACATGTGGACGCTTTGAGCAGAATTCATTATATGATGACTGAAGACTCTTTGAGATTCCGAATAAAACAAGCACAACTTCAGGATGAGTGGATCAGAGCAATTCGCAAAATCTTGGAAACCGAGAGTTACGAGGATTTTTATATGAAGCATGATATATTGCACAAAGACCCAACTAAGGACTTGATTGTAATACCAACAAAAATGGAGCAGGAAATAATAAAAGTTGCTCATCGACAAGGACATTTTGCTGGAAGAAAGACGAAAGAGTTGGTGGAAAGAGAATATTATATTCCAAGCTTATTAGGCAAAGTAGATGCGATAATCAAATCATGCCTTGAATGTATTGTAAGTGAGGCAAAGCATGGGAAAAAGGAATTTTTCTTAATGTAATTGATAAATCCGACAGACCGATGAGAACATTTCATATTGACCACATAGGACCAATGGACGCACAAACAATATAATCACTTTCTGGTAGTAGTCGACGCGTTTTCAAAGATTGTATGGCTATATCCTACTAAGAGTACTGGAACGTGTGAAGTAATCGACAGACTGCAGAGACAAGCGCACATATTCGGAAATCCAGAACGTATCGTCTCTGACAGAGGAACAGCTTTTACTTCGAATGCATTTGAAGAGTATTGCAATAATGAGAAGATTCAACATTTGTTAATTGCCACAGGCGAGGAAATGGGCAAGTTGAAAGGATCAACAAAATAGTTACAGGCATGTTGGCGAAACTGTGTGTCGAAGATCCTAAGGCATGGTACAAGCATATCGGAAAAGTTCAACAAATTATAAATTCGTCTCCACCCAGAAGCACTAAGATCTCACCGTTCAAGATATTAAATGGTATAGAAATGAAAACAGTTTTTAATAAAGATTTGCAAGATACGATGAATGAAGAAATGTTTCGTGAGTTGCAAGAAGAAAAGAATGACATACGAAACGCAGCAAGAGAAAACATTGTCAGGATTCAAGAACAAAATCGTCAGGCGTACAATAAACATAGACAAGCTGAGTGTGCATATCGTCCAGACGATTTAGTTGCCATCAAACGGACTCAGTACGGACCAGGATTAAAACTAAAGTCGAAATATTTGGGACCATATAAGGCAATACAGAGATTGAAACACGGACGCTATAGTGTAGAGAAGTTGGGTGAGACTGAAGGACCGGTAAAGACTATAACTGTAGCGGAATATATGAAGGGTTGGAATTCAACATTCGGGTCGAATGTAGGTGCAGGACGGCCGAATGTAGGATTTGGTGGCAACGACAAAAGGTTAAGGAGTGGGCAATCGTACTAAATAGAAGGAGGTTGGTAACATAGGAACAGAGAGAAAGAGTTTGAGAGATTGAATGAGATCATTAGAGAGAGCTGTCGTTGAACAAAAGAGTGAGTCTCATCATTTACTCAACACAATCAATTTTATTATTTGAGTTAATGTACTTTGAATTAATATAAGTATGAAATGTTAAAATTGTGCTTTAAATGAACTAAATCTATTGCAATCCTAAAAATAAATAAAACAAATAAGTTTTAAATAAAATCCTACATATAGTATTCATTATCAATATTAGACTATTATATATGCAAATATAGCCAACATCTAAATGACAAACGAATATGTACACCTTCAAATGATCTCATTTTTTAAGTTAGAGATCTGCAATCTATCACGGAATATGAAAGGAAGATTTTATCCGAATTTATTGGAAAGTATAATCGTAGTTAAGGTACTCACCTGCGCTATCAGATCGTCATCATAGTCTGAATTATAAACCAATGTTTGTTGATTATCATTGTTGTTATATGTTGGTCGCTGTTGTTGTTGTGGTGTCGGAGTGGTCAATATCTCCAATGGACGATAAGTCGATTGTTGTTGTTGACGCAAAGTTGCCTGATATTGTTGCGGCTGTTGCTGCTGCTGTTGTTGTCGTTGTTGCTGTTGCTGGTACTCAATGTCCCTGTACAAATCAATATCGTCGTCATAAACAGAATAATAAGAATCAAAGGGACTTTGCTGAGATTGTGCCTGTTGTTGTTGTTGTTGTTGTGATTGTTGCTGATGTTGTTGTTGTTGGAAAGGTGAAGGTTGTTGCTGTTGTTGATGTTGTTGGACATGTGTTGATGACTCATAGCCCGTTTGATGATTATATGTTGATGCATTATAGTAGTTACGGTTTTGCTCAACGAGGACTTTGTTTGGCCTTGATGGCGGTACAAAGATGTTAGCGGCCGTTGGCGCCAATGAAGATGGGGATGAAGACTCGACTCTAATAGGAGTTGTTGTTGTTGCCATTTCGTATTTATTGATAGTATCAGCAAACAATTGGTGGTAATGGTTTTGAATGTAGTACATATACATATGCATATACATATACATATGTGTATATTTGGTTTTTTGTGGGATGGCGCAGGTTATTTACACAATTACACAAATTTTGTTTATTTTTTAGTTTATGCAATGAAAATATTTTTTTTTTTTTTATAAATTTCAATATATACAAAAGAAATAAGTCACTTTTTATATTAAGTGGGTTAGTTTATTTTTGGGGTTTAGTAGTGCAATATTTCTAAATGAAAAATGTATAGAACAGAATTAGTAACGAGGGTGTAAGTCAGTAAATAAGTGTGAGACAAAGAGATAATTAGTAAGTATAATTCATTGGTAAGTTCACCAGTCCGAGATTTTAGTCATCGTATAACATCTCTGTACAAGTTATCGTTTCCGGTATCGCTATCGGCAGTGTTGGTTATGTGTAAGTTAAAAAACATAATTTCACGAATATATGTACGTGTACGTATATATACAGAGGATGTATTATAGATCTTTAAGATCGTGTAAGTCGTGTAGAGTGGCGACAAATCTATTGACTAACGACAGCGATTTTCACTGGATTTCAACTGTGGAAATTATTCATTAAATGTTTATTTTTCTCTACCTGTGTCTGTCCGTACTCGTATTGATTGAATTCAACTGATGACCGCCCATGGCAGCTGATGATGAGGCAACACCGGAAGATAAAGTACTTTGTTCTTTAAGACGTAAATTTTGTAAGAAGCCAGTTGACTTATTGTTGGTTGCATCGCTCGAAAGTTCAATACTCTGTTGTTGCAAAATTTGATCCTTTGAATTAGTAACTGGTAATTTGTTTTGACTACGTTGAATTGGCCGTTGTGGTCGCTTCGTGTAGCGCGGTCGCAAGGTTGATGTCGTTGACGTCGTCAAAGAAGGCTTTAAAGTTGAACGTATGAGCGTTGATGTTGTAGTCTCTTGAACTGTTGGTAATCGATGTTTGAGTTCTTGAAAGAAATCAGTTGGGAAGTTAATAAACGAAGGGATTTGATTTTTATTATTGTTAACGCCTGTTTTAAGTCCATTTTCAACACTTGACTGATGAAACTGTTGGAAATTGGCACTGAAAAATGGGCGCCTTGTTGTCGTCGCTTCAAAATAACCTGTTTGGAAGGCAGGTTTTGGTTTATTGGTGATCTGAGGCAGTGGAGTAGTTGGCGTTGGTGGCACAAGGTGTGGTCGTGGAGGTGGCATCGTTTCTGACATGGGCATGTATGGTGGCATTTGTGAAGGTGGCATTATATTGTCATCGTTGTCATTTCCTTGCTCTTCATCTTCACTGTAGTCCTCTTCATAATATTCATCTTCGAATGTGGTAGTTGTTGTCGGCTTAAAGGTCGTTGAAGGACGTTGACTTTTACTTGGAATGCTTTTGATAAAGCTCTCATAGCCCTTGGTACGACTAGTAGTGGGTGCTATTGTCGTACTGACCTTTGTTCTATATCGGGGACGTGCTGTTGTATCTGGACTGGTATTAGTTGTTGCACGCGTAGAAGTAATAGATATAGGCTTCTTGGTGTCACCAAGTGGTATGTTGACTGGTATGCGGCTATCGCTCATCTGCTTGAAGTACTTGATCATATTCATGACTGTTGGATTGAAACTAGCGATGTCAGTTGCTTGAAGATTGGACATGAATTGACTGATATTGAATTGAAAGTTGGTTAGTGGTTGCGCTGTGGTCGTGACTGAAGGTGGTAAGTTTATTTTAATCACTGGCGTTGTAGCTAAGGTTTTAGTGAAAGTCTGATATGATTCGGGTATGGTCGAGTTACTGGCATAGGTAACTCCTTCCGGAAAGTGTGAAAAATCTTGATAAGGCACATGTTTTATTATGACCGGTTTACTGTAAGCCAAGTTCGGAGGTGACACAATGTTAATATTTGGTGTAGCATCTACAATTGGTCGTCCCTTAGTTGTAGCCTCGTACTGTTCATGTTTCGTTGTAGTGAAGACCCCTTTCATTTTCTGATTTGCAATAATATTGTATTTAAAGTAATTACTCTCAGTGGAACCCGTAGTACCTGGTTCTGTAATGCTGAATTGTGATACTAATTTATTGGGATAAATAGGTGTAGTCTTTAAATCAAAGCCCGTTTGTGTAGGATAATCATCATGCTGCTTGTGTTGTTGTTCCTCTGGCTTATTGTTGTAGAAGCCACCCATTGTACTAAATTGTGTAAAATGTCCATTGGGTGTGACTTTTTGTGGTAGTTTTTGATGTTGGTAGTGGGACTCATATGAGGCTGCTGGTGCTGTTGTGGTCGGTACTTGTTCTAAAGGTTTATTGTCTAAATGAAAGTAAGAAAAGTTCTCAGCTTGAATTTTCTTCCGTCGATCTTTGAGGTCCTTTAACTGCGCTATTAGATAGGGTAATATTTCGGCTGTATTCTGATTGTAGGCACTGTGATAAGGAGGTGGCGTCGTAGATGTTGTTGTGCCAAAATAGTTCCCGGCAATTGGTCTAAAATCGTCTTCTATAGGTGGAGGAGGCAATGATAGATTATAGCCTGTATAAACAACTTTTTGCTTTTGAGGATTGGTATAACTTTGAGCCTGGGGCTGTGGATAATTTTGATAACCCGGACTCAAGTGATTATAGTTATTGCTCGGTGGCGTAAGATAGGGATTGTATGTACCGAAAGCATATGAAGAAGTCTGTTGATTTTGTTGAAACTGTTGTTGATAGGAATTGGAGTCGATCGATCGATAATTATGGCCAACCGGTTGCAATTGCCAACGTGAACGTCCATGCACCAAAGGACGTAATTGACGTGGTGTCCTTCTCGATTCTCCAGCAATGATATCATGTTTAGGTGCTTCCACTTTTTCTTCTTCTCCTTCTTCCGTTATATTTTCTTCGTCTTTTGGTTCCTCATCCACATAATCAAAGTCTTCAAGAAGTTCTTTATCGGTATCAAAGGCATTTTTATACTGCCGTTCAGCAAGATCCTTATGTGTTTGATTAGAACCTACTGAAATGGGAACGTCTTTTAAAAGCAATAAATCGCGTATCTCTTGTTCAGAATCAAATCGTTCCTTTGAATTAGCGTTTGTGTCGGACAAATTAATTGTTGTGTTTTCAGCATCAATAGCTTCACTCGAGGTGTTCAAATTGCTGACTTCAGTGCTGGTAGTTATTGTCGCTGTAACGTCTGTTGGTGTCTGATACTCCTTTGGTAATGTGCTAAGATCTCGTTTAAGACGTTGTCTATGAGTCGCCTTAGCATTGTCGTCAGTGTCATTTTCTTCAAGTCTATTGTGCAATAGTTCAATTTTCAAAGACTTTTTGCTGATTTTGTACAGATTTATAGTTTTGGTCGTCGTCGTAATCATTGTTTATTTATGGTTTATGGTTTTGAAGTAGGCAGTACGAAAAGTCGATAGTGCAGATGCAGATATATTTATGAGAAAAATTTTCATTTACGATGATTTTTTGAAGAGAAATTTTTGAAAATATAGCAAAAGTATAAAAAAATAGTAAACGAAATAAATAAAGATCAAGAAGCGGTAGATGAGGCTAAGTTCAAGCAGATATTTTATGATTATGAAAACGAATTGTTGATTTTTTGGGGGCATAGCTCACACTTACCTGTACTGAGTACCAAATGCGAAAGAACCAATTTTTCCATGATTTGGTATAGCGTTGATACTGGCCTGATGTATAATGCCGTCTCGATCACGTTGCACTTGACTGACTGTACTTGGTTGACCGCGATAAACGCGCTGTTGACGGTCGCTTTCCTCCTCTTCAACGGGTGGCAGCGTTTCATGAGCATCGGCGTAGAGCTGCAAAATTTAAAAGAATCCCAGAATGAATATTCTAACATTGTTGTTTTCTTATTTGCTGCATACTTTCGCAATGTCCTCTTGTGAATCAAGCAACGGTTTTGGTTGCCCTCTTGATGTGATCACTGGA
Organism: Amiota mariae; assembly: GCA_035041805.1. NCBI lineage: Eukaryota > Metazoa > Arthropoda > Insecta > Diptera > Drosophilidae > Amiota > Amiota mariae. Next base: position 2,253,600 of record JAWNKV010000229.1, on the reverse strand, counting down.
TTTGGCGGCACCTTTAGCTCTGGTGGCGGTGGAATGTTTTGCACCTGAGCTTGTATTGCCTGCGATGGTTGGCGATGGTACTGAGGTGGCACTGTTGGCAACTTTTGTTTTGCGGCTGCTGCTGAAGGTGCTTGTGTTGCTGCGGGACTGCTAAATGCCGAACCAAAACGTACGCGACTTGGAACATGTTGCTGATGCTGTTGCTGCTGTTGTTGCTGCTTAGTACGTGTGTCACGTAAATCGGCTGATGTGGAAGCCGATGAGCCATTGTCAACCACTTCACAGCCCACGTTACGTGGCCAGTCACAGGTCTGCAGCTCATGTGAGTACATCAGACCGCCAGTGCAACTCTCAAGTAGTGCTCCACCGAACACACAGACATAATACTGTGAACAATCAGTTGGATGTGGATAGTATCCGAACTCTTCAGGACAATCGAAATTGTTACCACCCGAGCTACCTTGGCTCTGTTTGGCGTTTGTGCCGAAACTTCGGGAACTTGTAATGCGTGATGAGCGTTTTGTTTGTGCGTGTGTAGTTGCTATAACAAGGAAGAATGCAGTTGGTTTGATTTAAGGTCAAAAATTTCTTTTTTTTATATTTTATAGTGTTGTATTGATCGATACTTGACAACATCTTCATGAAACCTTGTCCAAACCAAATATGCCGCTGATACACATATATCAATGAATATTGCTTTAAAGGTCACCCTAGTACGTTTAAAATATTTTAAAACTTTTTTGCTCAATCCCTCAGTTCAGAGATCTTGTTTGTGTTTCCCCCCATGTCACAAATTATATGATTATTGTATTTTATACTTTGACTATAAATTCTAGTTTGTTGTGAAATCTACGTTTGACATTTATTTCTTCAATAATGGTATATTGTACATCATTGTTCTCTTCATTAATAATAATTTAGTTCAGTATTAATTCATTCGTGTCTGAAAAATCTTACTTCTCACTGCTAATTGACTATTTTATGCATTGACTGACTTTAACAGTTTGACATATGGTGACTTTCCAAACGGAAATTCAATATTCATTTCAGATTGATATATAAAATCATAATTTCATAATCAATGGGTGGATTTACGCTTAATTTAAAATTTTAACTATCGACAGCATTCGATGGGACACTATATCATTATTTATAAAATGTTGCACATAGCTAATAACTAACTGTGACTTGAACACATGGAGATGATAAAATTAGATTCTCAAAGAAAGGTCCTCTAATATAAATATACATTCATATCGACAGAGGTGACAATTTTGAAGCCATAAATGTTTAGATATTCACAGTTTTTACTCAATTTAAGCTTTCCGAATTATTAATTTATTTATTTAGTATCATGCCTTACCATGGGATTACTTGTGGCGAGAAGATACTAAGTATGTATATACAACCCAACATAGAAGGAAATGTTTTTTTTTTCTTTGAATAATCTATACAGAGGCATATGCATACAAAAATGTTTGTCTCTTCATGGGTGTGTGGGTGATCACATCACAATTTATTATTGTATATTATGCAGTTAAAATTCAATAAATTGACGTGTCAAGACACTTGGACTACTATTTTATTTTGTCACATGATTTTTATGACAATAATTTAATTACTTCACTGAGATTTCAACATTTCATGTGGTAAAAAACGTTTTTCTAAAATACCAGTAGATGAGCAATTATTAAACTAAATTAAGAATGAAATACTGGAAATGTTCTCTGAAGTGGAGAAATAGTAATAGGATACGAAGTCAGGAACAAGAAAGTTTTAATAAAATGTAAATACATATAAATTCGGTTATAAGGACGCTGAAGGAACTGAAAAATTTCATCGTTGTAACCAGATATCTTTATAAGCAAATGAATATTGTGTCTTACCTAATAATATATTATGGCGAGATCTAAAGCGTCATTACATTCAACATTATCTTTACCCAACATTTTTGCAGGTTAATTATGTTTTCCTTTCATTGGACCTATTATTAGCATATATTTTTATACCCTTCACTTAATGAATAGTATTGCAAATCGGAGAACCTATAAAGTATATATAATATCGACCAGCGCGATGAGACGAGTTGATTTAGCTATGTCCGTCTGTCTGTCTGCCCGTCTGTCAGTATGTATGTAGTCCCTCAGTTTTTAAGCTAGAGAGCTGAAAGCTTTCTTTTAACCTTTCGCAATACATTTGTCGGAATCGGCCGAATCGGACCACTGGGACCACCACCTCCCATACAAATCAAGATCCAAATTCATGTTTTCAGAAAAACTTTTTTGTTTTTTATACCATCAACAAATTTGGACACTATAAGTATCTGATATACTTACCAAGTAAATTTCAAGCCCCCGGACCACTAGGAGGGGTACCTCCCATACAAACTCAGATTCAAATTCATCTTCTTATTAGTAAAACTTTTTTTATTTTTTGTACTATGGAAATTTAGACACTATATATATCTGACCCTATCCACCAAATTTCAAGGACCTCAGACTACTAGGAGGGGTATACAAAACATGAACTTAGAACAATAATCAGAAAATATAAAAGGTGAAAGAAGAGTATTATAACTTCGGCATAACCAAAGTTAATCATCTTTTTACTGGTTTTTCTTGCATTGTAAATTCCAATGAAGCCCATGATATGAATATTTAATACCTTTTTTTGTTCGTAACATTTTCATTTAATTTCTTGATTGTAGAGACTTTTTTTTTCCAAATTGTTGATATGGTAAAATGCACCATAGCAACAGTTTTATTCAATTCACCAGTTTCTAATCGAGCAACCATGGTACTAATTTTGATGTTGAGTTCATGTTCAATCAAATACAAAGACAAATTTTATAAGTAAAAAAGAATACTCTTAATGTAGTATAATGTTGACACTATTTTTATAAATAACACTAAAGCAGGGAAATCCCGTATTTTCTAAGATTTTTACAAATTGTTAGAATGTTATCATTCCGGTTGGTAACAGTTGGGAAGGGAAAAATCATTAGTAATAACGATCGTTCGTTGTTATATGCGAAGAATTAAATCAAAACTAATAAAAGTCACGTAGTTACAATCATTTGTAACGAAGTGTTATTAATTATTGCATGTAAAGTGTGTTTAATTTTGAAATTATATATTTATTTTGGAGATGCAAAAAAAAAACAGAAAAACAAATATTCATTATTGAAATCTTAAAAGCTAATATTTTTTAAATCTCTTCTCCGCTTGTGATTAGCTTTGATTACCCATAAAGTAGCAAACCATGATGAACTTGTACAACATTTGCCCAAACAAAAAAATATGAAACCAATCACGCTTAGGTCATTATTTCAGCTAAAGAGCAACACTACCAACTGTTGCAAGCTTCATTCAGCTCCAATATATACTATGCTATGTATGCACTCTATAAGTTTTTGAGAAGTTAATGTAGCTAATGATAAACATGTTGATGAATATAATGATCATGATGAAGGTAAACGGTTGCAACATACTACATAAGCTACTAGTGGTAGTAGCAGATGCCGTTCAGATGCCAAAGCAAAAGAAACTGATTTTTATTTCCATTTTTTTTTTTTTTGTATCTTTTTGAAACAGGTCAATGGTGGCAACAACGTTGTTGATTCAATAGGCTCGCCATATAGTAAAATGTTTATGTGTTCTTTGAAGTTGATGATGATGTGGAAGGAGACGTTGGTGGTGGTGGTGGTGCTGCTGCTGCTGCAATTTTTGATTTGAACTTTTCATTTTGTGTTTGTTTTTTTATGTTGAACTCCCAAAGCTGCATTCATTGTTTAAGTTTATTGCAGCAGTTTTTTCATTTGTTTCTTATATTTCTTTGTTGCTAGAATTTTTGTTGTGTTGTGGCAGGCAGTGCTTACAAGCAACATTTTCCAAAGTTGACCTTATCGTTGCCAAATGTCAAAATATTTGTTTGTATTTTTAGATTTAAAGATATTTGAAGTTTATTTTGTATTAAATTCTTAATTTTTTTCATTTATTTCTTAAGAATTTTTTGTTAGTTTATGTGCGTCATTATGTATACAATATTATGAAAATATTAAAAGAGTTCAAATTGAACAACACGCCCGCCGTTATATCAATAATAATTCCAAGAAAACAAAACACATGAAATGAGTAGAAAAATCTTAATTAAAAAAATAATCTCAATTCTTTGTGAACTTTATACAAAATTTTGAGCGAGTATGTGTGTTGGCATGTTTTGTTAACTGAACACAATTGCTGGGGCGACACTCCACTTTACAAATGCAACATATGCATTTACAAACGATTAACAATGCAAATATTTGTCTATTCTGAAGCTCTGAAACCATAACGTCTCGACTTGATTCGCCTTGGTATGTAGTACCACCAAGGAACGTTTCTATTCAATTCGTCGTGACACTTGCTACTGTTATTATGTATAGTATTATGGTTGCTATTGTGCTCGATTTCAAAAAATTTGAGTGTTGCGCGAGTTTTATGCCATGTCATGGGAATGAAAATTAGAGCATGACAAGTGAATACCAACAGAAGCAGTAGTACCAGTTGAAGCTATGATAGAAGAACCAACTCTTCTTAAGGTGATTTGCCAATTTGCCTAAGGATGGGAAGTCTGTGCTGCATTTACACTGATGGTGATTGTGATGGTGATGATGTTGACGTTGATGACCTAGTAATGTTATCTGCAAAGTTTTTTGTTTTCTTGTTTGCTACTTTAAATATTTCTTCTTCTCTTATAATTTATAGTTTTTGGTTTTTTTGTTAAGTTTATAATTCTTGTCTTCTTATTTACGAGATTTTTCGTTGTTTTTCGTTTTTGTTTCAAATTTCAGTGAGAAAACGCTTGCGGTCGTCATTTATTATTGTTATAGTGTTTTTGATTTTGTTTTCAAAGGTTATTGGCAGACCTTGGCTTCTGATTTTTCTTTATGTGTGGTACTTGTTAATAGTAGACACAGTTTGATTTGATTTCTGTTGAATATTTTATGAAACCTAAAGCTCCTTCTATTCTAATCATAATCTGGTTGCACTTTTGTATTTTTCAAATTAAATTTATTCATAGAAGAAATTTCCTTTCTTGTGCCAACATATATTTTATTTCATTTTATTTTATTTGTCTCTTTGTTTTGGTGAAGACCTTCTAACAATAATCACAGACAAAACAAATGTTTCACAGATTAGAAATAGAAAACAAGTTGAAGAAAATGCAAACATCAAATAAAATGAAATGACAAATTAATGTTACGAGCGTGTTAACTTTAGCACTTTGGCAATATGAGTGGTGGCTGCTTTGATGCAGCAGATAATCTTGTTTTGGCTCTTTGGCGCTAAACAATTGACTTAACATGTTTTGCTAGCCCTGGGCTATCATCCGAATGAGCATAACACATAAGATAAAGTTTGGTGTATTGTTTTCTTTTGTATCGTTATATCTATTTTGGTATTTTGTTTTATGGTCAAAACAAAAGCGAAGCCAGTCTTCATAGCCAGTGTAAATTGTATAGGGAGAGAAAAATGAAAATGAAATTGAAATAACTACCGACCAAAGGCGTATCTGTTAGTGTGGCAAAGACCTTGTTTCAAGTTCACGGGTTGTAAAACATAACGCAATTTTTCGCGTCGTTAAAGTGTTAATAAATAAGGAAGGTATTCGAAGGCGGACAACTATAAACATCTCATCTCATCATCACGATACTGGCAGCTTCTGACTTTGGAATTTAACCAAACAAACAATTAAGAGTCTGATTAGTTATGCTCATTGCTGTATTAAATAAATAAATAAATAATATCCATGGAATATGTAGGGGATTTACAATATCATGATTCAAATTGAATTTAAACAAGCGATTATATATATATATAATTAATAGCAACAACAACAAAATAAAGTTGTCGTTTCGATAATTGTTTACTCAAAACCAGTAAAGTTCTGTCTCTATTCATGTATCGAGCACATCTTCAACATCTATTCATATAAATTTGCCATCGACGATGATGATGCTGCTGTTGATGTTGATATTTATTGGAAGCTGCAACAGCATCATGAACGACACAAATTATTTGTTTGAATGATTAAATGTTTTTGCGGTAAACAATGAGCACACGCCAAGTAGAATTGTATCCGAAAATTAAATTGTTAATTCACAGTTTTGTGATTCATTGTTATTCTTCTTTATTCTTTTTATACCCTACATATCAGACACAAGAATGTATTGGTTTTTTCCCTCATATAATTGTTCTTACACTGATTTTGAACAATATACTCGTACATTTACAAAAATCTAAAATCCCCTTTTTTTTAAAAAGAATAAGAACTAAGAAAGCAGCACAATGGAAAACTAAATTCAACCCAGAACATATATATTATATACTTATACATAATACAATATGATCCACACAATCCATAAGGAAACATGAATATGATTCTTATCTAATGTTTTATTGGAGGGACAATTTAATCTATTAATAATCGACAGTCTCATATTACCCTCAGTTGATTTTTGTAATTTACAATAATTATTTGCGCATAGTTTTATATAGACATAAATCATGTCGTGATTTTATAATACATAGAAGAGGCTAGTGCATGCCACCCAAAATTTTGTATTTCCTTAAAACAGTAGATTGTAGAGTATCTCAAGAAAGGTGAAAAAACCAACATATAACTGAATTTGGTAAAAATTGTTAGTGTAAATTTAAAAATAACCAAAAAACATACATTTTTTTGCTGTTGCATTTCTAGAGAACCACTTGCGTTTTTTTTAGTCTATTTCTGTTAGTGATTATCTGTTGTTTGTTCAAGTAAAATTGAAAATTTGTGAATTTTAATTATGTCGCGTGGAAGAAGAAGACTATTGGGTTTCAGAGTAGCAAAATATGAGATTTTGAGGAAACTTAGTCGAAGTTATCATGTAATCATGGAATTTTTGAAACATCCGGAAAGCTACGGGTTAATAAATTATGGAGGAAGAAAAAAGAAAAATTGATCAGCGCGGATAACGCAAAAATATAAGGGCTGCGAAAGAAAAATGTGTGCGGATTTACAAGAGCTTGTTGACGTTCCAGTACATCGTTCGACTATTTCTTGACTTTTAAAGTGAATCAACATTATTACGTACGCTAAAATTAAAACTACTCCGATACTATTAAAACGACATAAATATTGTGATACGACTCCACAGTCTATCGTTTTAAAGAAATCCAAAATTTTTAGGTGGTTCTATAGTTTTGCAACTCACTTATATATTGCAAGTATAAAACAAACTATTCAGAAAGATGTACCATCAGCCTTTTCACATCCATTTACATTTCCAAAAATTCAACTGTTTGCGTTAATATTTCAAATGCTTAGTTGCTCTAAAATATAAAATTTCTATTTAGTCAATATGTTCAATTCCTCAAAGTATATTGAGTTTAACTCAAAGATAATGTAATTGATTAATTTTGTTTTCTTGGGCAATGCAATTTGAGATCTAATTGTGATAAAATTAAACCAAAAGTCTTGAGTAAAATAAAGTATTGTATATACGAATATTTCTATATTGACCAGCAACATTCGATTGATTTTTTTTGTTTTTAACAAAAATTAAACATTTTTTTAATATTACAATGCATTAATTTTTTATTGTTTTGTAGTTTTTCAAATTATTATTACAATAGTAAAAACTGAAAACTAGTTTCAATAAAAAATAGCCCAAGTCAAATATACAGTATAATAAAATCGGGTACTTGTTTTATTGTTTCGAATAATGTGAGTAGAAATAAAATCACAATATAATTGGCTGCAGGTATAATTCTTTTGAAACGTCCGGACAAATCGAAAAAAAAATAAATAAATAAAAAAAAAATAGCGAGCCACAAACAAAATTCCTTACAGAAATGTTTATAGCAGCCTCATGGAGCAATTTTACCTTTTTATGAGTTTCTTGTTTATTTCTACACCGAACGATTATGTACAATATTTAAATACACTAATGGATTTGATTGCAACGAATTGATTTGAATTTGAAACCAAATTTGATTGCAAATGATTTTGGTTTTTCTTCTTAAGTAATCAAAATGTTGAAACATTGGTTTGGATTTTCCTATGCTTATATCTAGTGGTTAATGGTTGTGGCCTTAGAGGGCAATCAAATTTTAATGAATTCTTACCACTGAGTATATTTTATTCCTTTACCACCAAGTTCAGGCTTGGCAGCTCCCAAAGCAGTACCACCACCAAATTCTTGTCAGAAGCAGTAATACACTTTATCAAATGCAAAGATCTTATCGATATCTCTCAGTAAACTATATAGTGTCTAATATTTTCTATTTCTATAATGGATTCCCTTGGAATATGCATCCATTATTGTTTCAAATCATTTAAATTTTTTTTTTTTTTTTGATTTATGAAACTTTAAATTGAAATAAAACACATATTAATGATGTTAATTGCCATGAATTTGACTTTATTCGAAATAATAATTTTTTATTATTCCTAAGTTCCGTACCCATCGGCAGCTAACGGGACCCTATTAATAAGCTTACACTGTCCGTCCGTACATCCATCCGTCCGTCCGTCTCCTGCTCTATCTCATTAACAGTAATAGGTAGAGATTTGAAATTTTCACAGAGTGTGTAATTCACTTGTGTGTAGAACGGCAAATACTAAAAATACACATTTTTAGGATTGTTATTTAATTTAACCTTTTGTTCAACAATTTTTTTATTTTTGTAGTATACTTTTAAACTGTTAATTGTAGTATACTTTTAGGCTATTAATATGCCGATAATTTAATATTTTAAGCAAAAAATAGTGTACGATGGTACGGAACCCTCCGTGTGCGAGTCCGACTCACACTTGACTGATTTTTTTAGTTCCAAAAGCTTTCATTCAGCAAGTAACAATGTTATTATAAATACCAACAACAGGAGGAGACTAATGCCTTATAACGCAGGCTAATTGTTTTAACGCGTAAAAGTAGCGTACCATATTTTCATAATTTTATATATTTTTGTTTTCTCAATTCACATAAAAAAATTTCACATTGTTTCTTTTGTAGCAAATTTCAGCTCCGGTTGACATTGGACAACAATCATTCGTTGCTATTATGTCAATTTTAATTGAATTCAGATTATTAACAAGGGTTTTAAGTGGGTTTTTGGTTCTTATTGTATCCAAGTTCGTTATTGCCTGAGTCTTTTGTATTGTCATTTATGTCAATCTATAAATAGAATGCGTTCCTATAATAAGTATTATATTGTAATTTGCTATAAATTCAACGCCCTCAATCTGTTCCAATCATTTGTTCTTTTGTTTCGATATTATGCAAACATTTGAAGTGTTGTCAATTAAATTTGGAGTTTATTTTGGGGAATTTCATAAAAATTCTGCCGTTGCTGATTTTATTCATCTGACACAAAAAAAACAGTCAATGAACTTTCATTGTTAATTTCTTTTATTCTTATACACTACACATGTGTTAGTGTAAATGGAATTCTCACTTTGCTGTTTGTTTGTTTGCTTATCCATACACCCGTTTATCTATCAATTCAATTATTACTATTACCTATATATCCCTCCGATTTAACTCATTTAGTTTTAGAGATTAAACTGATTAGCTTCCATGAACATTTTAGACAGGCAAAAAGTGAAGGGAAGGATTTTGTGTTTCTTACTATATGTATGAATTTCAGAAAATCCAGAAAAAAATATATGAATCTACTTATGACATAAAGGGAGTATATCCAAGAGATTGCAGCAATATGATCAAATACTCAGTTGCCTTATTTCTTTACTTCAAGGATTTGAAGGATTTGAAAAAAAAAAAATCTATAAAATTCTATTTTAATTATTTTTGTTTTTTAATAAATTTTCTTTGTCGATTGTTCTGCCTTGGGATTTGCTCATAAGTAAGTATTAAAATTTTTGTTTCCGATTTTTTATCAGAAATTTGCAAATACTTTAAATTATTATATACTCTTTGTGGTTTTTTTATTTTCGCTTTAAAAACGGAATATTTCCAAATAAAAGTACAAACCAATATCCGCCTAAAAAAATTAAATAAAATGAAATGTCTACCCACACATCTTGTTTCTTTTTTATTAAAGTATAAAGTTTCATTAAAAAAAAAAATAAAAAAAATAACAACAACCACTAACAACAAACAATGGAAAGCATTATGTTAACCGTTATACTGCACTTTTGACCAACACGACGAACACGTCACATCAATTTTGGTTAAATTTCAGTATTTAGTCGAGTTTTTACTTACTTTATAATACTGTAGAATCGCAATAAAGTGAACTTCTTTAACAATTTATTCACATTGACTATATGATGCATTTTTGACTCTTCTTTAATTTATTTATATATTTATAAAAAAAAATGGATGTGTGTCTGTTGGTTATGGACTATGAAACCTCTTTACCGATTTTGATGAAATTTTTAGGGAAACTCTAATATAGTCTAAGGAGTTTTTGAATAAAGTTTGGTGTGGATCGGAACAAAAATTCTAAAATTAAAGCATCACATAACCAAAGTCACAGAAGTGCTGTCAAGTTTTTTGTCATTTTCAACAAAACCAAAAATATGGCATATCGGGTAGCATTAAGATAAAAAAAAAAGAAATAATCATTCAAAGCGAGGGCGAAATAACTCTCGCCGGGACAGCAAGTTGCTACTTATACACTGAATACGATATTTTATTAATATAACATTCAGCAGAAAACACTCCATCTTAAAAAACAGTTTGTTCTTTTTGTTTGTCTCTTATTATTTTTTGGTTTTTTGAGGCCAATAAATTAATTTCAATTAAAATGCAAAGTTACTTTAAGTGGTGTCCACGAAATAAACACGCATCTCAAGTTCCAGTAGCACCTGTTCTTAATCGGAATCATCTTCTTGTAGGATATGATTATCACAACTTAATATTAATTCCAGTCGTCCAGTAGTCTTCCATAGTGAAGTTACAGCGATTGATAGTTTCTCATTTGATTCATTACTAGCAATGAATTGATGATTATTTTCTTGATAAAGATGTTTTTTATTTTATTTTCGAAATTTCAAGTAATTTTAATGGTTTTTTACTGCTTCATGAGTTTATAATATTATTTGTAGTTTAAAACAACGCATTGAAATTGTGGAGTGTTTACTATACCGCGAGTCTACTGTAATACAATATTTTTCCACTTCATGATTTCCGCTAAGCACATTCACTTTTATTATTAATATAATTGTTATTATTGTTGTTGCAACAATACAACAAAGAAATAAAGATTAGCTTCAAATTACTTTCCCTTAGTTGAACAATTATCATTATAATTGGGCGTAGATGAATTGTTAATACGCTGTCGACACAATAAGGTTGGCCAGTTGGTCGTTTAGTTTGATTTGTATTGCGATGAGGTGCAATGCCACAGCGGCAGGCCTCAATCTTTAAGTTGCATGAACATGATGCATGGGCAGAACACAATAAATTGTGGATAATAGAGAGGCCATACCGCCATCGTCAAAGCTGCCGACGGTCGCGACGGTACACCACTGGGTGGTCGAGTTGGTCCCCTAATTGGACCAAATAATAGGCGTTCTCTCTACTACAATAATGATTGATTGATTAAGCGAGCGAACATTTTGTAAACATTTTCCAGCATTTAGTGATTTATGTAAATGAGTTCAAAACTTTTACTAAATACAAAAAGCATTGTAGTAAATGTGTCAAGGTTCGTTGATTGTTTGTGCTAGTTTGTTTTGCTGATCTATATACTACTATTGTATTATAATGCGACTCATCTTTCTAAATCCATTCTTATTTGAATTCAATGCGCACATACCAAACGTACAAATTATGTAATTAACACAACGCCATTTATCAAAGTCTTAAGATTTTGCATATTTACATATTTACATATTTTTCATATATTGTTTTGTATTTTTGTGCAACAATTAAATCTAATCACGTGCCAAAAGACTCGCATATTTTCACAAGAATACTTACATAGTTTTAGTAGTATCTCGATGACACTACCTTCCTTATACAAATGCAACTCATTAGGCTGAGAAATAAGTAGCTTAGCTATTGATACAATAATAATATTCAAGACATGCATTCGATGTTGTCATTAACATCATCAATTGGCATTGTCAATTGTAACTTTGTTAAGTTCATTTTCTTTTTGTTACTTGCCTGCCTACTTCTTTTATTTACTACTTATTTACTTTTATTTTTGTTTGATTTTATGTGCTTATTGGAGCTCTTCAATTGGAGCGCACACAATCAATAGATTGGACAAACGAACGAATGAATGAACAAATAAATGAAGGAAAATATTTTATTTCTGCTCCACTAAACTACAAATGGCATTACGTAATTTATATTGTATACTATAAAGGCAATAAGCCGCAACTCTTAGCAGTAACTTAACAAAAACTCAAAATTAAAATGCAACAAACTTTGACTTATTTTCTATTATTTTTGTTATTGTAAATTGTTTTTCATTTAGCTTCACTGAATATGGCACAATATGATTTGATATCTACAATACTTCCGGCGTTTTCAATCAGTTCACAGTATCTTTTATATAACAAATACCAGATAATTGTATAGTGTCAAACATTTTCACATATTTGGGCAAATATAATTTTTTGTAAAAAATTCAATATTTCTATATTTGTTCTGACAGACAAAACAAACTTACTAATTTTTTACCAAAAGATACAATTACATGTAAAATAAAGTAACGTAAAACCAAATAAAACAGTAATTATGCAATTTTATATAAAAAGAAATGAAAACAATTGTCCCGTGCTAAATTTAAAGAAATAGTTTATCATTTAAACAAAGTTAGACCGATAGATGGACAGACAGACAGACGCTTACTGGCAACTATAATTTATTTATCTTTCACACTTCACACATTTACTTGTACACACATACACAGATACAAATGTAAATTACTATAGTTTTGAATAATGTTTAAAGTAACGAAACTTGACAACGAGTAAGTAAAATAAAAGATACAAAAATTACTATAAATTATATAAAATGCTTACTCAAAGTTATAATAGAAAAAGTTAAGAAGAGAAAACAGGAGAGATACCAAAGATATTTAAGCTACTGTTTTTCTGAAGAGTGAACACCTTTCTTATATGTACAAAAATATATAGGGGTAGTATGACATTGACCGGTTCGAATTTCATTTCAATATGCAATACTAATCATTACCGCGTTTCTTTTTGTATAGTAGGATCATTGTTAAAATGAACCAATAATTTTCTGTGAACTACGTCTTTCAGTAATCAGGTAAAAACAAATGATTATCTATCTATCTATACATATTATAAAACAAAATCCCCCGCCGCGCCTTACCTTAAATATCCATACGGTTTTCTCCACAGGACGTAGTGATTCTTAACAAAAAAAAAAAACCTAAAAAGCCGAAATTAGCATGGTGTACGTGTGAGAACCATATAAAGTTTAGAGATAAATTTTAAAATCAATCATGTCTTTTTGTCAAATATGTCATCAGGTCAACCAATCAGTATCATAATTTTTTTTTTTTTTTTGTCAAAGATAGCCAGGTCAACATCTGCCCCGGTATTTCATTACTGAATATGTTGAAATATTTATTTACTTTGCTCAGAATACATCTTCATTAACTCGTGGGTTACAAAAACTATAATAAAGTGATAATACTATTTACACTATGTCTGAAGAATATAGAAAGTACTATGTAAACAAAAACCGCGGAACGAATTTGCACACTCTTTTAACAATTATATTTCGGTAATGAAAAACACACAATGAATGAATGCGTTGCATATTAACTTTAATGATGATGTTTGATGGCTTTTAATTAAATTTTTTTATATAATTTAGCGTAGCATGAGGATCAGGTTTCATTTAATTGACCACTTCTTTTCCAATATTTCCTTGAAAAGCATAGCGAATGGATTTAAAACATGAGCAAGTGATTTGGACATTAAAAAGGCAGATTAAAAAAGAAATTATAAAGAAAACAAAAAAAGTAAAAGAAAGAAATTGATATCGAACTACACAATGAAATCATGTTACAATACTATATTCAATGTTATAACCTGTTGTTCCAATAATGATGATGACTTCATATTATTTTTCTAATCATTTACAAAATGTACCCTTTTACATCTTGATGCAGTAGGACAGTGATAGTGCTTAGAGTACGAGGATTTCAATACAAAATGAAGTGAATTTGTGAAAGTTTTAGATGTAATTTTTAACATTTGTATGAATGAATGAAACTTAATGATTTCTCTGATCTGATTAATCAGTTAAAAGTATCCATAATTCATTCGATATAAGTTGAACGAGTCTTCTACTAATAATTGAGATAAATAGTATTACAAAAAAATAAGAAATATATTGTATTATTTTTTCATCAAATTGCAATTGATATGAAATTATTTTAAGAAATGTAATTCTTTGATCGATCAATTGAAGCTCATTAGCGGCATAAAACAGATTTCAATTGAATTCTGCCACCATTTGAGGAAGCAATTAGCGTAAGAGATTTCGCGCCATTTTACCAATTTTGGTCTTAACTTTTCTCATTTGTTGGCTGGCGTTGGCGGTACTTTGGACATACACCAAATGCGTTCAGATTTATACCCATAACAAACTAAAAGATTTTTTCTTACCAATGGATATTTTGTCTCTTCGGTGAACATCAATCAATCAAAATTACCTATGTTTAGATATATTACATTGATTGTGTGATCAACAAGTAACGGAATCAATAAATAAAGGAACGAATGATTGAAGAAATACAAAGAAAATATGATTAAATAAAAATATTGATAATAAATGCAATTAAGCAATGAAAAATCAAAATCAGAATTCACCATTTAATGGCTTCATTATGTTTTCTAATGTTTTATTAATTAATTGTGAAATAAGTCAAGTAGCTAAATATATTTTGTTATACATAAATTAACACCTACAATATCAAATCAGTATAGATAAAACGTGTCCATTAGAATCAGTGGCATCCATTATTTAATTTTACAATGATAGTCCCAGAAATACGCGACCTGACTTTTAGATGTCGTTATTATTTGAAAATAATGGCTATGATTTAGACTACCAGGTTTTAGTTAAAAAATTGACGTTGCTCCTTCGTTTACAATAAAATATTACGGTGCAGAGTTTAAACGAGGCCGTACCCAGCGCCGCTAAAGAAGTTTCACTTCCAAAATCTTGCAATTTTTATTCACATTTGGGGAGTGGGGGTGGTTTGGAACCTCCAAAGCAATCAATGAAGCAATGAAGTTACTACCACAAAAATAGTAAACAAAATTTACAATTTATAACTATGAATGAAACATAGGTCCATCACTTCGGATCTGAAAAGAAGAAACATTGAAAACAATCGAGCGCGTACGCAGGGGGTGGGGGTGGCTTTGGAGGTTCCAACCCACCAAAAATTGCAAGATTTTGGAAGTGAAACTTCTTTAGCGGCGCTGTGCAAAAATTTAGAGTAAAATTTTGAGTCAAAAAATAATAATCGTAACTTTTTTCGATTCTGTATCTCATGAACTGCACTAGGTAGAGACTTGATCACTAAAACCCGCACCTGAAAGGGGAAAATTGGGTCCAAAGAAGAAATTTACGTTTCCATCTGCAATCATGGTCATGGTGTCAGTTTTTTGAATGAAAGTGGAATAATTTTCAATCGCTTGAGTAATGAAATAAATAAAAAAAAAAACAAACTATTGAAGCACTTGAACATCGCTGCGAAAAGTGTATCAAACTAAAAGAAGATTATGAATAGATATAGAAACATTTTTTGTATTTTCATTGATAAGTCGGGTACTTCTGCGACTACCTTCTTATATTTAAAAAAAAATAAAATGGAAAAATTTTTTAACATATTTTTATATTTTTCTGAAAAATCTTATAGATATTCAATTTTCAAATGCAAAGTAACAAATTTTGTTATTATAATTTAACGATAATATAAAATCGAAAAAGAGCTACCTATTTGTCTTTTTCTAAAAAAATCTCAAAAGCATCTCTTGGCTTATTTCACACTCTGAACAGAGAAGATTGTCTTCTGGTATCTTTTTGCTTCCGTTTTTATGGTTTATTTTTACGCATCAAAGTAATATTTATTTGGCATTTAATTTGATTATCTTATCGTTTTTTGTTGCTATTAGTATTTATTTATTTGACAATCAAATTATAATTTGCTCTTTTAATGTTGTCTGACACGAAGTACCCACCCTACTTAAGGTAACATCAAATGATTTCAACTCATTTGTTAAAAAGTTGTCTTCAGTCTGTATGTTCAAACTATGTGATAAAACCGGAAAAGATCATAGGAATAAGAATAAATACATGTTATTTATGTTAATTGTCGAATGTATTTCATTGAAAAAAATATGTTGCTTTGGAATTTTTACAAGTTTATATTATTGAAATGACATTTAGATTTGCTCAATGGAATATTGTAATTAGATTGGATTGAAATATTTGTGTAAAATGTCTGTCTATGAAGAATTAATGTACAATCAACCAATTAAAACAATTGAATTTTTTACTATTAGTAAAATTTTACATTTTTAATGTATGGAGAAGTACTGTAAAGATACATTAGATAAGACTACTTGTACCTAAACAGAACAAAAACTAGATTAGAGATTCCTACGAAAGTAACAATAATGTATCCCAAGGTATCAAACATTTTCGAAACAAGATCGAGAGATTTGTTGTGAAAGAAAACAGGGGACAGTGGGGGTTGTGGGATAGAGAGTATGATGATGCTAAGAAACGAAACAGCCCGTGCGAAGCAGGGACGGGCTCGTCTAGTCTTATACATGTTTGGCTGATTCACATTTTATAAACGCTTACAACTCATGTAGTAATTCAGTTTTTATTTATTTAACTAAATATTGTACCACAATTTAATGGTCTTTCAATTCGTATTATTCTTATTTAAGCCACTTACCTCATTCTTAAACACGTGTTTACGCAAAATACTATTCTTAATCTAGATAATTTTTTCCTATTCACAATAGTACAGGGTGGCGCAATAGAACGTGCATTTATTAAGTATAGGCTAAAAAAATAAATACAAAAGGTATAGTTGAAATAAAATATATGATGATTACTAAAATGTAGTTTATTTTTTAAAAATAACATCATCTAAATGACGGCCCTCTCGAAGACGGCACTCCTCTAAACGCGTTCGCAGATTTGTGAAAACTCTTGTCAATAAATCTGGGATGATTGCTGCTATTTCTCCACGGATATTTTCCTTTAGTTGACTGATGTTCCTCGGACTTTATGTTTGATTCTCGTCGTTCCAATAACGACAATTTTGTCCTATTTTGTTCTATTGCGCCACCCGTTTTAACAATTAGCTATTCGCAATAGTGTAGTGAGATCGGTTATTCGCAATAGTGTGTTGAGATCCGTAATCTGGAGGTGCCTGAATTGCTGTACATTAGTCTTTCTAAATCTCGAGATTTGATTTTTTTTTTATTTTTTTTTTTTGTTCGCCACAATACTGCAGTGGTTCGTAAAAACCCAACAAAATCGAAAAGAGTAAAGTTCGCAAGTGAGATGGATAGATACATATTTTAAAATCAAACAAGTGGTCTTTGTCAAATATTTTATCGGGTCAACCAATCAGTATCCACTATTGTTTTTAGGATGGAGAGACAAGACAACTTTTGCCGGGTATCTAGTCTTATTTTATTAATGGAATGATGTCTTTTGTAAACTACTCTTAAAAAAATGTACATCTACTGTATTACAAATTTCACAAATAGTTTTCAAATCACCCCATTTTTCGATGTTACTCACAAATTTGCTTAAATGCTTAAAGCTTTTCTCTTTAAACCACTTGTACTTAACCATTTTAAGTACTACGCTATTTGAAAAATTCTATATACAAATATTTATCTGCATTTTACATACATTTATTGAAAATACAAAAAATTGTGGTAATGAAATTTCTGGTTATCCAATTTTCTATTGAACACATATTCTCTGAAATCGATAACAACATCAGAAGTAAATGATCACTAGACGCGTTGAAATGAAAATGTCCGCTTTGACTTGATTTTTTCTAGTCCATGACAAAATAAATTTTCGTCAAAAACATTTGTTCATTAATTTCACTTAACTTAACTCAACTTTGCATGAATTGAATTCACTTGACTCAACTTGACTTAACTTCAATTAACTTGATTTCAATTGATTGGAATTGTGTAAAGAAAGAGTTTTTGATCAGCTGCTGATGCAATTGACATTATCTGCATGTTTAAATTTCATTTTGTCCAAACTATATATCGCATATGATCTCAATCGCAACGGAAGTAATTAATTAACATCTGAAATCCAGTGAAGTCTGAGGAAAGAGGATATTGAGACAATACGTATATGCTACTTCACAAAAAAAAGAATCAAACAATAAAATAAAGAAAAACCATGAGGACATGGTGAAAAGGAAAAAGTAACTAAATAATAAATATCGACACCCAATTTCAATAAAAACTAATTATTTATTGAATTGATAAATAAAAAAGGAAAATCAGACATAATAATTTATTGAACAATTCAATTATTTTATATTCGTTTCTTAGGGATATGTAATTTTTAATTAACTGAACCACTTTGGTAATTTCATGATTATCAAAATTGTTACCAAAATACAAAAAAAAAAGAAATACAATTATTTGAACAATAAGCCATTAACGACAAACACTAACAGCAATAACAAAGACTAAAACAACATTATCAGTAGTAAACAAAAATAAAAACAATGACCACCATTTGGTTTTGTAATCTTCAACAGCTTGAACAAAACCAACATCAATGAATTGATTTTTACCCGCATAAAAAATTATTGAATTCATTATTATTTTTTATTGCCAGTTTAATAAGAAAATCTAAACAAATTTCGACTACATCACTATAAAAAATAAAAAAAAAACAACAAAATCATAGGCCAAAATCTGAATTGAATTGATTTAAGTAATTAAAAATGGAATTTATTTATTTAATGCTCTTAACTTAAATAAGTACGTATTTGCCACTTGAATCTATTAAAAGATAAAAGATGAAAGATTATAAGATTTATATAATTTTTGTGAATGAGCTTCTCGCGCCTCTTTTAAGTTTCAGATAGGACAGCATTACGAGTTCAACAATCAGGCGAAAATCTAAGCCCCAGCAACACAAATCTCGCATGAGATTTTTTGTTGGTTTTATTTGGATTTTTTAAGCCTACAGTAAGGTGCCTAAATTATTGTTTTTATTTTATACACAAACGATTTATTTTTGTGGCATATTTATTGAAAGCCAGCGAAAAGTCAAATTCCAAAGTTTCAATAAAATCTAAATTAAAAAGAAAAAACAAAAATAATAAGAGGGGTAAAAAGTTTTATTTAGTGCTATGGCGGCATATCTATGGGACCTTACAGTACCAATAACCTGGAATGAAGTGGGTGTTCAATACTAAAGCTCACGCGATTTACATTGCAACATAGGGCAATGTGTTCAATGATTTTGGTGTTTTAATTGCGCTCACTTGCGATGTTGTCAACTCCATTGAGGGCTGCTTGTGTCTTGAGCCGCGCTTGTTGTTGTCTTCCATTCAGAATTTAAATTTAAATGTAGTTTGGTTGAGGGAGTTTGAGATTGAGTTTGTGTTTATATTTTACCAAAAAAAAAAATATTTACTTTCATTCCAAATATTGTCGCTGACTTTGCTCTATTGATCTCGACCGTTGACGTTGTTATTGTCGTTGATGTTGACGTTAGTGTGGAATGGGCTTTTGTTTGTATTATGCCGACTTTCAAGTCAAAGAGACATTTAATAGCAACCCATTTATGTCTGGTGCTGTTACAACTGTCACTACTCGTTACACGAACGCCACCACTTACAATTACAACCACAACATGTCAACATGAGAATTGTATCATGCGTTCAGCAGTTTTGGATGATGACAACACTTTGATGCTTCATTTGTTCAACATTTTTCAATGACATCTCAACGTTTGTTAAATAGATTAAACGACTTACTAGAATTAAGTCATATTGTCATTGTCAAATAGGTTTTAATAACTTAATTATGCTTAAAGGAAATTAAGTATTTGCTTTCTTATATTTGCAATTATAAAGCCGAATTAAAGACTCATTTTCGCAAATGAAAACATAACCCACAATATTTTAACATGGAAAAAAATAACAATATCTAAGTTTTAGTCTTGTTAACGTCTTTTGGAACAACCCAATAGACAACATATTGTACATATATACATACATACATAGTTGACAATTTTTAACTCAATAATTTAATACATATATCAATATTGTCCAGGGCTGAATATATGATTTTAAATACTAAGCTCAGGTAAATGGAACACGTTAAGAAAAAGAGAGAAAAACTGGAATTAAAATATTTTAAATATGTATTGGATTATGGGTAAGGAATCATCGATATCCATTCATAATAAGATAATGCTATACAAGCATATTTTAAAACCGCAGCAAATCCAAAGGTTCCAAAACAATGTGTTGAGATGTGCTGTTGTTGCCCCTTGGTACATTCGCAGTTCTGATCTCGAACATGATGTTGCAATCGATTCGGTTGCGATCGCTATTAAAAAAGTAGCTAACTCCCACAAAGAAAGACTGATCAACCATATAAATTATGAAGACTGGACCCAGTGTTACCCACTGGAAAGCTTAAATGCAAAAAACCGGAAAAAACTTAGTATAGCATTGTCTGCAATACAATACAATACAATACTAGGTATAGCTTTTTTTTATTTGTATTATGCAAAATTCACTGCAAATTGCTCGTTCTTATCTGACCTCATGTTTACAGGTATGTGATCTGAGTAAAGCAATAAAAATAAACAGATTTATACTTATGTTGTCATTAATGAACAGGACAATACAATATTTTATATAATTGTGCCAATATACTTTGAGGAATATCCAAGTTTTCTTTCTATGATTTGCCAATCAAAAGTTACTCACTATATTGTAAAGAGTTTAAAAACTTGGTATTTGAGGGTCAATTAAACGCCTATTGCTTTATCAGATCTAAGGCTATCGTTTGATGCGAATAAAAAAATAAATTGTACTACAAAAGCAGGAAATATAACTCAATACATGTGATTTCTTCTCTATCCTTTTATTATTATACTTTATTACATTGTTGCTTAGTGAATGAAGAATGAATTAAGTTAATATTTGTTTTTAGTGGTGCGCTTTTGGTCTATAACACAAACACGAACAATCTTTGAAGTTTAGTCATTTGAAGGTTGTTCTTGTTTTTAAAATATGGTCTCTTCTGGGGGATCCAAATTATGACTTTTACTTTAAAATTTTTTGATTTTAATTTCTTTTTCTCTATTGCAAGCTAAATTATAGAAAAGAGATAAATATGAAATGATTTTCTTTATTCAAAACTATTAAATCTACGCCTCTGTGTTTTATGTAAGGCACCTGCCATTAAGCATTCAGTTAGTTTATTTCTACTTGATTTGCTTTAAGTGCAACACAATGTATTTCAGTCTACAATTTATCTTTCTGTTGTTGTTGTTATTATTATGAAACATTTGCCAGCTGATCGTAGCCCAGAGTCGATATTGTTGATGCATTTTATGTTGCTGTTACAGTGAATTTCCTTTCTTATTCTTTTTAAATTCATAAAATGAAAATTCAGACAATACGTGGAGTGTGGTCAAAGACTTTTCCTGCCTGTTGAATGAAGAGAGTTTTTCTTGAAAGAAATCAAGACACAATAAATCACGAGACGGTGAATGAGGCAAACAATTGAGTGTATTAAACTATCGAAGGCATGTTGCAAAAGACTTTGGCACAATTTGTGGCGCGTGTACTCCGACTGCTCCTAATCATCTCAAACTGCTGCTCATATGCTACTGTGGTGCATATTCGAGTATTTGAACAAGCATGAATGTTTCTTGTTTCTACAACAATCTATAAATAATGGACCATAAATTCGTAAAATACACTTATTTTCGGACAATGTACTTGCTACCAGTTGAAATTTTTTGCCTCCTGTCTGGGTGACTGTCTGTCTGTCTTTGTAGTTTTATGTATTTGTTAGTATAGCACCGGCATCTGTCTTTGCCAATGTCCATTGTAGCATGATGGTTGGAGTCGAGGCGACGATGGTAAATACCACTAAAGATACTCGTAATAATTCACACAAGAATTACTTGCAATTTTTATTATCAGTTACACTAGTATTGTTGTCCCTGTTTATGAAGCTCACAAAAAGTATCTACTGTGTATCTACTGCTCTCGTTCACCTAATGTTATGCGAAATATTTATAAGCCCTGAGCTCCAAGCGACAAACTCATAGATTTCGTTATACTTTCAACCAAATATTATAATATTTTTGTTATACTTTGTATTCACTTGTTTTAGAATCTAAACTTTTGCTCGTTGCTATTTCTCAACTTTTTTATCTCGATTATCTTGATTAGTATTAGTGGTTTTCATATTTGTACAATTTGTATATTCTAAGAATGTATGACAATGCTGTTTCACCATAGTTGGAAATGAGTCAATTCAGAAACACAAATGAAGTTGAAAAAGATTAATTGATACCTTTAGACTGAACAAATCAACAAAATCGTTATTTTTAGTATGCATACTACATAGTTTCAGGTTCTCATATATGCAATGAGAATTTCACTTTATATATGCAAAAGCTACAACAATGGGACATACGGTTGGGTTCTCCGATAACAGTAGCCCAAGAACAACTCTTGCTGTTAGAACAGCAACGAAAGCATAGAATATGCGAGAGTCATTCAATAAATAACGATACAAATTGATGTAGCTCAGAAATGGGTTATTTAATCAATACCAAAGATTCACTGCGTCAAGTTAATATCCTTGTATCTTCAAATGTATTCAGTTAAAAATGCAAGTCCGTTCGAGCTTTGATATTTGGTTAAAAGTTAACAGGAAATAGTTTAATGCTGCTCTGTAAGTGTCTGTGACGAGCAACAATGTTGCGGCCGGATGAAGTTAGAACTTCCTTGCATTAACTCGATAATTCAGGGAGAACCATTAACAGCCAGACACACAAATTAAGGCCTGCCATTCGAAAAAAAAGGTCGTTAACTCTTGACTTAAGAGATGATTTTGCTTCATGACAACACGCGCCTACACACGGCACATTTAAATCAAGAAACACTTAAAAAGCTGGAGTAGGGATCCTTACACATCCCCCGACCTCGCCACATCGGACTTCGATTTTTTTGGGCTCCTTTATCTCTACGTGGGAGACATTTTCGATCTAATGAAGAAGTTAAATATCAGGTGCAAATACCGCTTCGCGACCAAAAGAATATTATACCGGAAGTATACATAAAGTAGAAGAAGAAATGTGGAACTAAGTATGTTGAAAAGTAGTCAAAGTTTTGTATTGATTGAATAAATCGTTTTTTAGCAATTTCGTTACTTATTGAATGACCCTTATATATTTGATTAGAAAACTGCATATTCAATAAAAAAAAATCAATGAGTATAAAATTGATTGTTCTAATTTTGGTAAATTTAAAATACAATTTATGGATGTTAGTGCATTTAGTAAAATGATCCATGTGTCCCAATTTTTATCAACAGTACATATGCTTGATTTCTAATATTATAACTAATCAGCATAATGAGGCATATATTTCATTGCTTAAGGATGTTATGAAAACCCAGTTAATTGTATGGTATGATAGAAAAAGTGGTTGAACGAATTAGGAATGGAAAGAATGTTTTCTTATGAAATTGGTGGATTTTGTTAAAATATGAGTTTTTGACGGATGACTTTGGTGGATTAGTCAGACTTAGAAGTCACAATCGCTAATAAGTCTTAGGTAGTAGATTAAAATTAGTGAGTTATGTTCTCTGCTACTATATACTCTATAGTTTGTGATTTGATGTAATCGGTTAAAGATCCTTAAGTTAGAAATGTTAAATATGTGGGTAATTTGGTGAATATTTGGAAAACTTATGCGTGTTGTTTGTTGGTGGCTTTATAGAAAATTTTGATGAATTTGTGATATTATTACAAATTTGTCCATAACATTTTGAAGAAATTTGTCTCTTTCAGAGGTAAAGTGAAACTAATAAAATTTCAATCTTCATGCTTGACTCCATCATCTCATCATGGAAATAGTTATTACAACATCTAACAACATAACACCTCAACAAATTTACATTAAACAAAAAAATCCATCATCAAAAGCAAGAGAAAATAATTTGCATATCAAGAAAGTAATGCTTGAATTATGAACTTTTATATGAAAGCAAACAAAAAACCAAAATTAAATAAATTCAAAGCGTGAAAGAATAAAGCGAAGACAACATGAACTAGTATCTACAACAACTAAAATAAAATGGAAAATAAGTTTAGCAAGTAAAATAAAAATGATATAATTTGGCGCGCAAGTGCAGAAAAACTTCAAATCAATTCGATTTTAAGCCGAAACTGAAACTGAAAAACACAACGAGTAACAAAAATGGACGAAAATTTAAAAAGAAAAGTGTAACGAAAATTGCCAACAAAACAAGAGAGTTTAATATTTTACTAAAGTTGAGATTGAGTAGAGTAGAGTAAAATTGAGTAGATTGAGTGAAAGAAATAAAACAAAAATCATGAACAGGAAATATGCGAAAAAGCATTTTGTTTGTTGTCTTTCTTTTGTTTGTTCCTTTTCGTCCCATTGCATTCCACTCCACCACATTTGTTGTTTAGATACTTATGTTGTTTGTCTGTTTGTAGTTTCATTTGTTGCATTCAAAATATGCTCTAAGCGTATTTTGTTTTGTTACATAATAAGGCTCTAAGCCGGGTGCTCTTTCTTTTAAATTTTGAGCCAAAGAATGCTCCAATTTTCAAAATGTAGCATGGTTGACTTGTCTTTCTCCTCCTGCACCTTGTCCTTCCCCATCTTCTCCATCTTCTACTTGAGACTGTGTCTTGGTGTACTGCCATAACATGAACTACTGCTCAGTGAATGTTGGTCAGTTATGTACGAGTATTTTGAATGTGGTTCAGGGATCTTCTATCAAATATTGTCCAGCTCTATGGTTATGGCTGCACAAGGCTATGTGGCAAGCAGACAGTCTAGCAAGTTGCATGTAGTAACAATTCATAGTTTTTTGCTATTGTAGTTAGTTCACTGATTGCTAGTGGTCTGTATTTTTTGGATATGCAGACATCGAGTAAAGTGAATGCATTGCATTTTACAATAATTTCATTTCATCTGTTATCAAATGGCAGTTGGACGAGGATTGAATGTTGTTGCTAGTACATAGTATTATGTTTTTCATAAACTTTAAGCATATTTCTCTAGAGTGCAAAAGTCGATTACATGTTTAAGACAGCGGACAGATAGACAGACAGACATAGATACTTGTTAATAACAGAGCTTGTGACTCTAAGCCAAGTTAGGTTTAAGTTTCGTGAAGCGTGTCAAACGATTTGCGAGGGTTAATCTATATTTTCCTTATACTAGTAAATGTTATTGAAACTCACTATAAATTATGAAGTGACAAACCTTAATTATTTATCTCTTTGGTCAAAAACTTGTTGAATGGGGCCATGTATCCTCATCATGACATAAAGTTGTTTAGCTGCTGTTGTCGTAATCGACATCGACGTCAAAAATGAATGCCACAAATATGCAACAAGGCGAGTCAACTTGCTTTAGTTTCATTTTTCTTATTCCTTCCTATATAAATCATCATCATCATCGTCATCATCATCATCATCATCATCATCATCATCATCATCATCATCATCGATGCCAACATATAAAAGTGACAACTAAAGTCAACCACTTTTCGCAAAATATGTTTATTAACAAAAATCAAAATTAAAACATATCTAAAAAGTGACCCAGTGAATTAATGAATGAACGAACCAATATTACTATTCCTTTCCTTTGATACAATATTATTTTACAAAGGCATTTGACAAAAATTTATATACTCTATCAGCATCTTAGTATACTTGTACATATCTGTTGCATGCAACAACATAGCCAAGTATCTACTACAAGTGGCATATTAAAATTCAACGCATGGTGGTAGCGCCGTCAAATTGCGTTTGTGGTTTTGTGCTATGGTTGCTTTGATTTTGATTTTGTAGAGCAGTCTTAGAGTGTGTATTTGAATGTGTCTGTGCCTGTGTGTGTGTGTGTCAGATATCTGTGTTTCCTTACGCCCGTTGACATGATACAAAGTGTTGCATCTACTAGTACAACTTAAGAGTAGTTGACAAGAGAAAATGAGTGGAAAACGTTCATTTGTTACTTCGTTCAGTAGTTCGTTCGTTCACTTGTTCGTTCACTGGTTCATTTTATTGGCAATATGACACTTGTGACACATGATTTTTATCAAATATGCAATTTCTGTGAAAATGTTAATTGGCAGCAACTTTCAAAAGTATACAAAATATTGAACACACACACTATGTCACATAAATAGATAGATCCAAGTTGTTGAGTATATGTAACTCAACATGCAGGGATACGCATAGCCCACACGAGATTTAAAATTCAATTTATTTTACGTATTATGTACGCAATGTAGCATGCTCAAATATATTTTTATTTTTTTTTTTTATTTTATAATGGTTTATGTAAGTTAGTTTATTTTTCTTTTTGGTATTTTTACATAAGTTGATTGTCAAACCTTTAAAAAATATTTCGCATTTTAAATTAAATTATGTATAGAATCCACACATATCACACAGTGATAGAATATGTGTACCATGTAAGTAGCTTGTCGAAACAACAAGTGAAAAGTCTAAGAACTCGAATCTTATCTTATAGTATATAAAAATTAGTATTTTAAATTGTTCGTATATTAAGCGCTGCCATTCCGTTCATCTGATTCCATTGAAATTTTATGAATATGTATGGTTCGTATCCGGTTGGAACATGTGACACTTTTGGTCCCGATATGTAGCCCCGTTCCCGAGATCTGGGAATTTTAAGCAACTCAAATCCCTTAAAATATACTACAAAAAATAACTGAAATATCACTCTAATTTTCTGATACACAAACTGTTTTCTTTATTGATACTAAAAGTGATGCTAAGAAAGGAAATAACCCATGTGAAGCAGGGTCGGGTACGCTAGTTATGTATACAAATAGTTAATTTTAAATAATAGAAACATGTCATTAACCCATTACTATTTACTGCAGCAAGAGATTGTTGCACGCCATTCTTTCTCAAATAGGGAATTCGAATAGCTAGTTGCCATTAATAGAAGATTGAGACAAGAATGGATAAAGTGCAGGAAATTTGCTACACAAAGACTGAAAACTGCTACAAAAAATGTTTTCAAAGAACTTGAAAGCAAGCAATACCAAGTACATATTGTTAAAATCTATATTGAAAAAATCTTAGATAATCATTCTGGAAAGCTCAACACTCAAAAAACTCCAATTTAACGGTATTCTCCCATTAGAAACAGAAACGGGAGTTGGTCACGTCACATTACGTCATACGTTATGAGGGGGGAGGTGGTCCAGGAAGTGTGACAGGAGGGGTTTATAAGCTTTGTGACGTCACATGTCAAAATCTAAAATATTAAAAATATTTAAACGAAAAATCCAACTCTAACCTAACTACAAAATATATGACCAGGAGGGTTCTGACAAAATTTGACCATCTGTGACAGGGGCCAGGGGGGTGCGTGTATGAAATCATGAAATTCATGTGACATAATTTGTGGATGATCCCCAAATACAATCTCAGTAAGTATTTACACAACATATAAAATTAGTGTTTCAACCAAAATCTTCTTAAAACACGTTTGTGCCTTTAAACTACAACTTTATGATTGAGTATGGCATGAAGATTTCATTTAGAAACTGAAACGTTTGCTATCTCATACCTCACACAATATCTCACAATCTTACATCTCAAATCTAATTTATAGTAACACATGTTAACGAATTTATAATAGAAAATGACGTTCCCCAAGGCAATGATCTAGGGCCAATTCTATCCCTACAAGTTTTCAAATTGCCACATCAACTATTGCTGATAACATTGCTATAATCAGCCACTCCCATTACCCAGTTAACGCTGATCCAACCCTTAATCTTGAAAACATTCAAGAAATGTTATCAACTGGCAAATAAAAGCACTTACACTGAACCGTCAGATTAAACGATGCTTCAATTCCTCAAACTCAGTATGTATCATACCTTAGCGTACACCTTGTCTTCACTGGTGGCAACATTTAAAAGCTAAAACAAACACATATGAATCTAAGAGCACAAAGTTTCCACTGGCTCCATGGTATGTTAGTAATTTAGATATCCACAAAAACTTTTAAGTACTATTAGTAAACGAAGGGTATTCTAAGGGGAAACTTAATTATGAGGATAAACTTTGTCAATACGTTAATACACTTATCGATACATGAAATTAATCTCGCCTACTTTGTACTTATTATGTTAAGTGAACCCTTCTTCCGCTTTGTAGAAAGGAAATATAATAATATAGTGTTTAAGAGTTGCAAATGTATTGTTACTTCTAAATATTAATATTAGGAGATGCAATAATAAAAAAGCAATTATTAATAAAAATAATAACTATTAGCCACAATAAACAATGGCATAGAAATGTATTCTGTTTAGCATTTTCCATCAATTTTTTCAACATTTTGACTATAGAAAAGTCATTCTATCATATTGGAAACTTTGTGCTTCAAGTAACTGAGGGTCTTAATGCATCGTCTCAGATGAATTCTAATAGTGTTATGTACTATTAGCCGAAACATAAAATAGGGATGTAACCTCTTTAGTCTTTTCGTGGGTCTATGTGTAGCCAAGGCCTTTGCTAATACATTTGGGTGATCTGATAATCTGTCATTATACCTACTGGTGTATCTATTTATTTAGTCGCCTCAAATGGGATGTATATATTACGGACGTACCAGGGGCTCCAACAATTGAGCGTAGGGTTTTGTTTTGCATTATTTGTATCTTCTTTATGTGGCATGCCGATGCTGTGCCCCACACTTGGATGCCATAAGTCCATGTGGGTTTTATGATTTGTTTATATATAAGGACTTTGTTGTTTACCGAAAGTTTACTTTTCATATTTAGCATCCAATGGAGCTTTTTAATCATCGCAGCACATTTGGTGTGGATTTTTTGAATGTGATGCGCCCAAGTTAGTTTGGAATCCAAATGTACTCCCAGGTAGCAGTGCATGTTTGATTTTTGTATGGGCCTGTTGTTGAAAGTAATATCTCGACAATTTCCCTTCCTTAATGTAAATATTACGTTTGCACATTTCTTCTGGTTTAATAATAAGTATTGCGGGGCTGGAATAAGTGCTTTCAATTTGAACAGGATCCCATCATGCCACACCCTATGGAAAGCTTGTTGTACATCGAGGAACACAGTATTGCAGTATTCTTTCCTTTCAAACGCGTCTAAAAATTTTTGGATCACCCGACGCACCTGCTCGGGCGTACCATGCCTTTTTCTAAATCCAAACTGGTGTTGTAGTATAACCCTCTGGACACTTTTTACTGCCAGCAATCTGCTTAGAAAAATTGTTTTGAATATTTTGGAGAATGAGAACAGTAAGCTTATTGGTCTGTAGGACTCAATAAGATTCTCCGGCTTTCCAGGTTTTGGCATCCGATATGCATAATTTCTACACCACTGAACGGATTTTGATACAGTATTCACTGTCATTAAGAGATTTGTGCATTTATAATAGATTCTAATTAATTCTAATTAAGTCGTTGTACATTGAGTGTATGGTGATTTGGGTATTTTTTTTGAAATTATTTAGTTTAGTTGTCCTTGAGTTATATTTTGTAAGATTTGTATCTCAGTTTCAGAGTCCACTTCTAGCAACTTATAAAATATACTTCCTATTCAGTGGCAGCACTGTTCAAGAATCCTGTAGCACATTGTAGTTCATCATTTATTTTTATTTGTCATTGGTACATATTTTCATAAGCATCAAATGTTTATACTCCAATACGTTTTTTAATTTTATTTTTAAGTAACAGTGGCTCAAGAAGGCCACTACATTACAAATTATCAAACTTACCACAAATATCCTTGATTTGTTTTGACTACATCTTCCATTGAACCAATTTTAACGCTTACCTAAAAATAGAAATAGAAAAACAGAAAATATAGTATATAACAAAAATGTTTTACAATTCAACTCTTATATGCTAAAATAGTATTTGCATGATTTAATCATTATTCACACCAAACCCAATGAACCACAAAACAAAATTCATTAGAATTTTATTTAAAGGAAAACAAAACAAAAACAAAAACATATCAACAACAAAAGTGATAAAAATCTGTAACAATGCAAGCACCACAAGTACCTTTGTATCTGATTCAGTTTCTATTTCAAGCAAAGAAACACAGACAATCCAAAGATGCCAATGGTGAATGTTGTTCAATGAAGTAAGGAGGCATACCAGTAACAACAGCAACAAACTACAAAGAAAATAGTAAAACAAAATAATAAAAAAAATCAACCAAAAAGTGGGCCAAACTGAGAATAGCATTGCATAAGAAGCAGACCAACCGTCAACTAGACAGACACACAACATAACAGCAACAATCTCTGTGCAATAGTAGTTAACTGGCGGTGGTGATTGTCCACAGTTGTTGTTCATAGTGTTGTTTTTGTTGCTGTTACAATTCTGTAATGCAACTTCAAATGTCGTTGAAGTTGTCGTTGTCGTTGTCGTCGAACTGAACTGAAGTCAACCTCATCGAGTGGTGCAAAAAAACTCATATTGACCACGCCTGGTTTAAAATCGATCACTTTCGCTTGATCGTAAATTGCATTCACAATTGTTGTTGATATTATTGGTGTGTTGTTGGTTGTTGACGGAACTTCGTGCTGTGCATTCACAATGAAGTAAGTGTGCACAAGTTGCCACAAAACGAATAGAATCGAATTGAATTGCTTCGCCGTAGCAAGGCGTATCCGTTACCAAAACTAAAGTATCCATTGAGATTAGTTGGGAATTGGACATTGTATGTGGGCTCCCACAGTAACAACAACAATATCAACATCAACATAAGCAAAAATTGCTTATGATGGTTTCAAGCAATTGAAACGCGTGATTTACTCCATTAATATGAATTGTTTATGTCGCAAATGTTTATTTGTTTCTTATGCTTTGCTTTAATTTCATATTTAGTTGAAGTTGTTGAGGTTCCTTCATTTCTAAACTTTGCTGTATTACTTACTACTTAATACTAAGTATGTATTAGTAAGCTACTGTTACTGTCCTACTTTGTTACAACATGTTGACAATTTGTTTTAGTTGTTTTACCACTTACTTGTCTTATGACTCCAATTGGATGAGGAGTAGGGGGAATAGGAGGAGACACAATATAAAGTCTCTTAAGTACGTTAATGTTTTACAAATTGTACATTGCAACATTGGCAACATTTATGATTGTGATAAATGATGTTAGCTGATATTTGAGGCTTTTAATGGATTAATAGATTAATAAATCATAACAAATGTCAAAATGTAACAGTGATTTAGACTGACAATAAATGGACCAACATCGCAACTAAAATTAATCCCCTCTTTATATGTAACTAGAATTAGGAAAGTTTAAAATTAGTAGTATGAATTTTAATGGAATTAAACGAATTTATGTAGTTGAAGTTTTTTAATCGATCTTATCGATGATAACTTTCATATAAAAGCGCTTCAAGATCATAATATATATAATAGAAGAAACGCCTCCTTTTTATAGAAATTTCTATGGTAGGTATATGTATAAATTGTAACAGAAAGAATCTAAAACTCTCCGATATAAAGTTCAGTCTTTACTAATAAAAGAATCTAATGAATTAAAATATGCAAAGAAGATTTATAGAAAGTATTCAAATAGTTAAACACTAACAACTCAGTTACGAGTATAGAGATAATATCATAGAACTTTTTATAAGAAGATGAGATATTTTAAAATTTTATGATATGATTATAAACTACAAAGGGATTATTAAAATCTTGAAGTATTGTATCTCTGATAGACAACAAGCAGTAAAAAGACGTATTGATTAACATATTCTTTAAATTTGTTTAAACATGATCTGCCTTTATTTTAATACACTAAGCCAAACATTTATTTTTATTTCCTTCCAAATACAATAATGGAAGTGCAGATCTCTGGATACAAATCTTTTGCATCCATTGTATTGAATACCGACTTAAGATTGACAGAACAGTCACAAGAACTCATCTCCTTATCGGATCATTTATAATAACTTCCACTCTCATTATCATTTAATCATCATCGCCATCATCGTTGCATGTTGTCACCAATGATTTGAAATCCTTTTACCAATATTTGCGATTTGCATATAATTAGCTGAAGATCCGATATAATTATCACATTTTACTCATTTAAATATCGCTAACCAATCTATGAAAAAATAATAGGAAAAAAATCTTTATATTTACAGATTTTAATTGACATGAAGCGAAAACGATTTGAATGTGAGTCGTAAAAAAATCATTTAAATATTTGAATATTAAAACAATTATGATGGCACTAACTAACAAGTACAATTATCTTACACCAACAACTTTGAACTGAAATATCTGTAGCTGTTAGAGTTTTGTTGTTGTAAGATATATCTGAAGATGCTGGCGCTGAAATGATACTGATCATCATAACAATGATTAACATGATGACGATGACGAGGATGATGATGATGATGATAGTGATGATGTTTATTGTTACGAAGATGATGACTTTTGAAAATTGAAAATGTCGACAATTGTCGCCCGTCTGTCCAAACATGTTTATTTGTTTGTATATTTGTATATTTTTGCTTTTTGTTGGTAATGAACATTTTAGCAAACAGACAATCATAATACAATAATACATAGTTAAACCTCAACCGTGAAAATTGAGTTGATAATAGACGCTTTTAAATTACTAAGTATAACATCAACAAAAAATCTTAAAAAGACAACAAAAAATGAATATGAAAAATAAAAAATCGTTTGGTAAATAACAGTACATCGTATAGCAAACACACATACTATGACTGTCTTAGCCTAGTCAACAGCAGACTCAGCAGCAACTGCATCCGGCGAATGGTTAAGGTTGCATACTGACAATGTTTAGTACAAAAAATACTACCCAACATGTTTCTTTTTTCATCTACAACTTTTACTTCAAGCAATCGTTCAAGATGCAGCAGCAACAGTGGATGAAGAAAACTTATTCCTCCTCAGTGATGAAGATACACACAAAGAGATGAGTAGAGTTAACACTCAACATTCCACGATGTGTCAGGTCAAGGTGTTCGTTAGTTTAGATGACTGACAGACTTCTCTTTGAATGTTTTTGAGGCGTATTTCTTCTTTTTTTCTGTTTTGTTTCAACTCAAAAATAATGACCAAAGGGCGGGGAACACTAAGCAAAGAAAACAACCACATCGCAACAGTTGCAAATCACTTATGCTGTGTTTGTTGTTGATTAAATTGATTTTTTTTTTTTTTTTTTTTTTTTGTGTGTGTTCAAATGCATCTCTTTTGTTTTTTTCTTCTGGTTGGTAGAGCCCTTGAGTTCAACTTTTGCTAATTTTAAGGCATTAAATGCAATTTTGACCAGCAATTTATGGTTTGTCGGTTTTCGAAGCAGTTACTCGAGTCTCGCTTAATCTACCGCTTCGCTAGGCCTATCAACAACTCGAAATAGGAGTTAATTTATGGGCGTCAAGCGGACATTGCCCTTCGCTAGTTAATACAATATTGTTGCCTTTATTTTAATTTTTGAATTTATTAAATCACAAGGAAAGAAATAGATATTGTGAGACGTATGCAAAAGTCAAGGAGGAGTGTTGATAATTAACAAAGTAAAACTTTTAAACATACGTACATGTATATCATAGCATATCTTTCCTTACCTAAAATAATATTAAGACAATTATTAAATTTATTCTAAGGAATCTTAAGTTGTATACCAAGCATATTAACAAAAATATATGAAATTTTTCTATAAACTTTACTAAGAAGGCTTTTCGGGTCTTTTTGAATATTTTATTCTGTATTTTTTAAATACTTTATTATAGAAAAGAATTTCATTGTGCATTTTTGGTCGTATTAGTATTTATTTTTTTGCTCACATTAGATGTAATGGCAATGCAATGATTATGTTCAAGCTTTCTGAAGTTCAGCGATCACAATAAAATTTTCAACGATTAAACAAAACATTTAAAGAAAATTTACTTCAAAAAAAAAGAATAAAATAAAGCAATCTGCACTAGATGATCAATAATATAGTAAGCGCTCCGATTTGGAACCGCCATTTTTATGCCAATTTTTAATAAAATAAGAATTCTATATTAACATCAAAGTGGATGCTTTATAATTCTGCAATATCCCGTTAGGAAACTTGAGACTAAACTTGAGGTCTTTTGTGAGATCTAGGCATGAAAGTTTTTGCTACTTTTTGTGTGATTTCCGACGAAACCATTGTTTGAATTTAGTTTCTCTTTTAGAACTCGAAGGCAGAAAGGCTCTGGTTTAATGAGGACATTAACTTCTTACCTGACGAGTTGATCCGCCTCTTCGTTTCCAAGATACTCAATATTCTAAGGTTTTCAGATTAGATTCAAATAGTTATTTTAACCAAATCTTTTGAGTAAAATTAAGCAATCCCAAACTATCTTCGTTTGAACTCGAAAGCTTTGAGTGCTTGCAGTGTGGCCTTGCTGTCACAGTGAATAAATATGTGCTTATTTTTAGTGGTACACTTCCAGGCATAGTTCAATTGCATGGATTTCAGACTAGAAAACTGACTTCTTTTGGCCCATACTACTAAATAAGTGTTTCCTAGGATTTTTACTGCTTGTTTCGTTAATATTGTAATATTGTACCATTACATATGATTTGTTTTAAATGTTAACAAAAGTAATCAATCGTCGTAATACAGTCAGTTAGTAAGTGTAAATATTGGATTGACAAATATGAAATTTCTTTTTTAACATCTTTTGTAGTATCACATCCAATTTTTTTTTTCTTCCTGCTTTCTTTTTATGATAATTATTAGGCACCTGAAAAGGATTAGATAATAGATTATATTTTAAGTTATATGTGGCTGAACACCTGGAGCCTCACCAATCTTGTGATATAAATATAAAACTTCAATAGCTAAATTTGTTGATTGTCTCTTCACATTGATATTTTAATTTAAAACAAAAAAAATATCATCTCCAGAAAGAAATACAACAAATCAAAGCTAACACTATCTGCTTTCTATCAATCTGTAAGACTTCCTTTATCAATTAGACTCATTTGTTTAGTTTTTAAGATTTTAAGTTCAAAGTAATATAAGGTAATCTATTAATTTCGCATATCATTTACTTCTTCAGTTATGTTATATCATTGTTAAGCAAACATGCAAATAAACTTATAACGTAACTTGTAAAATAGATAATATATCATTTTAGTCAAGAGCCAAATATTAACATTATTACTTAAGTAGTTTTTAATTTATTTTTATATATTTCTAAATCTTTATTGATGACTTTTAAAATTTTGGTGAAAAACGCAAAGAAAATTATTTGGCAAAAAATCCATTAAATCTGCTTATGACCTGTAACTATTTGTTAATTTTTTATAAAATATATACCAAAACCATACATGTAACTCGTATGTTTACGTGTATGTTATTATTACTCTACAACCGAAGTTTATGGATTTATAATCATCAAAAAAAGAGAAAACGATTATACAAAAAACTGTCACAATTTCACATAACAAGAGAAAATCAAGTGATAAGCATAAATAGAGAAGTGAACTACTTATAAGTAAATATAATGTAGGAAAGTAGTATCACTAGTGCACAACGTAAATTATGTAGATCGATAGCCATAGGAGAAGCAAATGTTGTTCAACAGCGCAACACCAATGTTGCATGTAAAATAAACTAAAAAATGTTGTTGATTTTACTTAAAAATTTAGTTCAAAAACCAAAAGCAGTCAAACCAACGACTCAGCCAATTTAGTATGAAGTGAGGTTAAATTGAAATAAACTAAGTGGAACTAACTCAATATATGCGCCATATTTTGTAGTTTTATGACAATCATAATGATAATGATGATGATGATAATCTTTGCAGTGTACATATTTCCGGCAAGGACCACATTAACATGGGGACTGACCGACCGACCCCCACAAATATGTATATACCTAGTAGTAAGATGATGCCAGCACCCACCAAAAAACTCAGCCATGAGGTTTCTGAAGCAACTAACATTTTTCAATATTTAATGCCTTTTGTTTCTTTGGTCGTGTGGCGGGCAATTCAGTTCAGTTCAGTTTACTCTACTTATGGCATTTATCAAATTTATTTAAATGAAAAGTGAAAGGAAATTATTATTGCTCCACTGTACGAGTTTTTCTCGATATGTGAAAAACCATTTAAAATGAGATTGTGGCTGCTGTCGCATATAGTTTTAAACTGATTGACTGACTACATGATAGAGTGTTACACTGACAGGCTGGCAGACTGACATCCATATTTGTGAGCCATATGAATCGTTGAGTTGAATTGAGTTGACGACTTGAAGTATTTGTAATAATTAAATTTTGATAAGTATTTGCAAATAAAAAATTATAAGATTTTTACTTCCAAAAAGATGTAAGAAAATTTCATATTCGAACGTGGTCAATCAACTGAATCAAAAATGATTTTATTGGCAACTAGTTTTGCTATATGATGTCTGAAGAATTTTGTAATAATTTTTGTTACGCTTTACTTGTTAAAATTATTTCCAAAATATTCCATTTTGCTACTAATTATAATTTGTTTTTTCAAAAATGTTTCTCTCTCCATAAACGTAAAAGAGCGTGTTGCCAAAAACTAAAATGAAATTGTTCGTAGTCACGCACATAGCCTTTACTATATTCGTACATTGTACTCGTATATTGATTGAAATAGTAACATACAAGTAGACGCTGCTAATAAATTTAATTAAAATATTCGAGCTTCTCCTCGTTGGACTTCCGTCCACCTGCGACTTTTAAATTGAAAATTCCGTCAACACACAGTTAACTGTGGCAAATATGCAATAAACCAAAGACTTAAGCTGCATTGAATTCAGTTTAGTAGTAGTTTAGTTGAATTCAGTTAAATTCAGTTGAGATCGTTTGAGTTGAGTTAAGTTGAACTGGAGGAGTAGGACACCTACGCGGATGCAACATAAAGATCATTATAATACAATACATCTGAATATCATAGGTAGGCATACAGAGACGATAACGATACGCAAATAAACCTTTTTCATTGTTAAGGCAAGTTACACAAAGCAAATTGTCACAGTGATTTTGTGTTGCATGATACAATAGTAGTGATTGTGGGGGGAGGGGGTTCTACCACACTTTATGGCTCTGTTTAGTTGCCAAAGTTGCTGCACACACACACATAGTTCAAGATACAACTTACCAGTAGTTGCAATAAAATGTACAAAGTTTGTGCGTAGGTTTCTCACCGACATTTTATGGGGCTCATCATAAAATGAGACAGATGTCGA
Source organism: Amiota mariae (assembly GCA_035041805.1). Classification (NCBI taxonomy): domain Eukaryota; kingdom Metazoa; phylum Arthropoda; class Insecta; order Diptera; family Drosophilidae; genus Amiota; species Amiota mariae. Next base: position 2,216,008 of record JAWNKV010000229.1, on the reverse strand, counting down.
CTTAGCCAGTTGAAGCTGCCGTTTCTGTATAGTAAAGTCACGTCTGAATAATTTAGTAAAGAGCAAGGCATGCGGTCGCGTGAGTTATTGTCACCAGAAAATAATGAATAAAAAAATATCTCATTTGAATAAAACTGAAAATTATGGTGGTGATAATTGCATTTACACATTTAATGTGACTTTTATGATGTACATTTTTAAATGATTCATTTAACTGAAGGTTTTCTTTCTTGTTTCATTTAATGTTTAGTCTTTTGATTGTCTTCATTAATATATAGTACTTAATAAAATGCCTTTAACAGTAAGTACTTAGGTTGGTAGCTTGACAATTGTTTGAAAAATGTAACATGATTGTTTGTGTTTGATAATTAAAACTTTAAACGATTTTATTGCGGCAAATTTAAAAGAAAACCACCAAACTATAATAAAAGATTTAATACTCAAGGTAATCAATCATACACACAAACCAGACCTTTAAAGCCTATACTCATATAGAATTTGTCCTTCTCGCATGAGAAGTGAAGTAGATAGTACTCATAGTACTATTTATTATATTATTAATATATCTTTAATTTAGGGATACATTTTGAATTTGGTATTGTATGTCCTTCAAATCAGAGTTAATATAGTAGTTTCAGAGATGAAAAATATCTCCGACTTAAGTTGATAGGTCGTTTTTATTAGTATCTTATTGTTAAAATATAACAATGTAACATATGCACGAGTATATTGGGTATGAATAATTAATTAATTAGTGTAATTACTTGTTTGTCTTGATATTTGTAACATATTAAAAGCAAATACAAAATAGTTTTGCATCATTTTCCAGTCTGATTCCCCTATGACTAGGTAAGATAGACGACATTGATAAAAGGTTATATAAATGATTTTAGAGCGGTTAATTAATGGTATTGGTAAGTGTATTGGTGAAGTGATCATGGTGCGGGACGACGGCATGTGGCAGCGTGGTTTTCCCATGGCGACTTGCAACTTAACGTGATGATCCAATGGCGGCAATGTAAACAAACACAAAACAAATGATTATTTCACAAAACAGAATTACACAGCAACTTGCAAAAACACAATCAAATCTGTCACAATATCCAGATCCAGTTCACAACAAAGGCATCGTGTTTTTTCCAAAAATCTCCATTTTTTTTAAATACAATTCCTCATTAATCAAATTATTCTTTTTATGTATGCTTTATTCTTCGTCTTCATGTGATTTTAACTCAAGCGAAATTGAACACAAATACTTCGTAATTATTTTAATCCTTTAGGTTGATCTTTTATTTTTACAACAATCACTTCGCTTCTACATCAAAACGATTATCCAGCCGCCTTTACTAAATTAGGAGCTTGTAATCCTGCAAAATGTTAATATGAAAACGTAAAAATTGTTTGCATTTAAGAAATGCAATTCATTATAACAATAAAATTCAAGAAATAAGTGGTCACATTCTTATGTAAGAAGTATTGTTGTATTGTTTAGATTTTTGTACTCCAAGCCTCATTTGACCTTCAAATCTTCTCTTTACAATCGAAATAAAATTATGAAATACAACCTACTAAAATTAGACTTTTTCTGGTTTTTGAATTTTTATAAAAACAAAATGAAAAGAAACAAACTCGTGCAAGGTCATTCGCTTTGCTTTATCATGAGATATTATTGTTTCAAAAAATAAAATTTCCCAAACAAAGTGCACGCCAAACCACGAAGAGACTTGATGGATGCTATTGTTAGCTACTACCTGGTGGCATTGCTGCCAGTGGGGGACACTAACCTGTAATCGAATGTGGTAGCAACAACACCAGCAACAGCAACAATAATAATTTTAGCTCTTTTCGCTAGGCGTTGCCTTTAGTATCTCTACATTTACTACAGTTCACGTCCGTAATTCCGTCATCATCGACTCTGTGAATTTCCGCTTTTCACATTTTTACACTTTAATATAAATAATTACTTAATACTCATTTTGGTGGCTGCCAATTGAATTTGCTGCCAATTGCATATAATTTGATTTTGTATTCAACAATTTTTTGTGGCTTACTCAGGCGTCGGTGTTATCTGTTTTTCACTTACTCACTCAATCACTCACTTACTAATTCAATCATTCATTTATTCATTCATTCACTGATTTATTTATTCATTAGTTCAACTTGTTTGATGCGCCTAAAAGTCATGCTGTTGTTATTATTAACCATGAATATGATGATGTCTTTTCATTTAGTGGCTGTTTTCTTGTTTGCCTACCAAGCCTATAAAACCGAAAAACAACAAAATCGGAAAAAAATATGTTACTCAGTTGCAAATACTTACAATATTTACTCGTACATACATCTGTAATATCAGCCTGAGGCTTTAAGAGTGGAAGCAATAGCAGAAGCATAGCATTAGTTGCACTCAGTTAGAGGCGTGTATTGGTATATTGGACGAGTATCTCATTTTGATGTATTATTTGTTTGCATTTTTATGACGTTTATAAAAACGATTCATTTAAATTAAAGTGAGTTGCTTTTAAATGTCTTAATTTGGCAACGATGGCTGCATAGTTGTAGCTTACAAATTTGGTGCCTTTATATTTAGTTAAAGAAAATTTAATTAAACCAAAATTCATATTCGAAATAAGTTTGAATTCGCTTTCAAATTCCAATTAATTCAGTTTTTTCACTTTAAGTTAATGATAATAGTTTTGAACAGATCTCACACTTAAGACAACTTGAAATACTAAAACATTTACGACTTTGTCTATCAAATTAGGGTGAACCAGAAATTCATAAAAATTTCGTTATTATTTTGTGAAGAAGGAAAATTTTTATTTATTTCTGAAGAAATAAATAAATTTTTCTATTCATTCTCTACTCTACTATTTCTTAATTTCTATATTTTTCTTTTATTATTGAAATTTATAGAATACATAAATCAATCTTCCATGACAAATTGTTAATCCAAATATAATTAGATTTTTCACACAATATATATTATAAAGTTCTAATAAGTTTCCGCCATTTTTAAGCAAAAAATTGGGCATTTATTGTGAACGAATGGTACATTATATTACATTATTTCTATAAGATTGCCCGTCGTAAGATATGATTCTTATCCATCTTCTTCCCCATGTTGAAAGATCACTTTGTCATGACTTTGGCATATTGGGGGCGTTTCAGCTTCAATACTCGGCTCAATCGCATCACGCTCCCAGTGATGGTTTGGTAAGGCTTGATTAGCTCATAGTAGATCATTTCGAGCTGATTCTCATATGCTTCACACAACAATCGAAATCCATCAGCAGATTTCTTCAAATTAAAGAATTAAATCAAAAGTTCCCGCAAATGACGCTTATTCGATTCAATGCTGGTACAAAATCGGTAATATGTACTTTAACGTTATGGTGTTGCCAGATATCCAACTTTACCATCTGAAGTTGTAGATCAACCAAAACGTACTGGTGGAACCATCAGTTGTTAAACGTCGCTTATTTGTAACCCAATATTTTTAAACAGGTAAATTTAATTTATTAATAATCTTATTGTTTGGTCCACCCTAAAGTGACAATATTTTCTGTATATACTAGAGATTTTGTATAATTTATTCATGTTCCGGAGTGGATGAAGGAAGATTGTTTTGTCCAACACAAAAGTAAAAAGCACAAAAAAAAAAATGAAATCTTCCGTATTCATATATGAAATTGTGATGATTGAAGTTATTAATTTAGATGAATATACTACAGATAGATCCTAGTAGATTTGAGAGGTTTCTTTATTGAAACAAAAACACTTTTTGTTTTTTTATGATTTAGAGTTAAAGAAAATTCGTGATTTTTTCGGTGATTCTGCACATTAAAGAAATGTGTAAAATAATGTAATAAAAAGTAAATAAATTTATAAAGTAGTAAGTTGTTGTTATCCAAAGTTGTTCACAAAGAAATTGTTGCTCATTTCGAAATATCAAAGATGCGTGGGTCTTTGCAACCTCCATCGCCATATATCTATCTGATCTAGTATGAATCTTTACAAATGACTATGGCACGTTTTTAACATTTTCTTGTTACGTCTGTTGTTTGTTGTTGTTGCTGCAATTTATAATTATTGCTGAAATTTTCGCATTAAAGAATTTTATCTTTTCATTTGCATTTTCATTTCCATTGGCTTTATTTCGTCATTTGGCAAAACACCTTCAAAGCGATTCTTTGTTTTATGGATTGACTTCATGTAATTAACATTCCGCAGTCGAAGGGGTAAAAAAAACGCAGTTCAACGCATTTTTTTCCCGCAAGTACAAAAATGATAGAAATTTAAAATGCAAATTTTCGCACATTTTTTTTTTTTTTGTGTGTTTGTTGTTACTTCTTGACTGCATTTTCAATTGTTGTTGCAACGCTTTGGCAAAAGTCTTCATTGTAAAAACAACATAGGTAACTACACCAGAAACAATAGTAACAACAATATAGTCAACTGCAAGTGAGCCAACAGAAACAATTGTTGCAGCAACATCAACGTGCCAACAAAAACTTAAGATACACATGAGTTTGTATGTATATAGATACATATTGATGTTGTTGTTGCTGCTGCTGTTACAGTTACTGTTATTATTGGTTCACATGGGAGCGACATGCATGCGAAAGTATATACGAGTACATAAATGCAACACAAACACATTTACAACAATAAAATCAGAGCAATGCATGAAGTCATGAGGCATTTTATTGCATCGAGAGATCGAGAGGTGGCAGATGACAAGTAGGAGGCATGGAAATATGCACAAAAGAAGCCGTCATTGTTTTCCATGTGTAGTTTTAAGCGTTTGCTGTTATTATTATTTTTTAGTGACACGTAACATGAGTAACAAGTAACAAAATATTACAAAATTTAAATCTTTAACGTTTTTTGTTTACATTTTTACATAAACAAAAAATTAATATTTTATAAAATGTAATATGATTTATAAATTTAATCAAAGGTTGGATTAGATAGAGGTGGTGGATTAGGTTGTAATGTCACAGATATACTAAAGTATCCTATTCCCAAGGTAACCAACGCGAGCTTCTTTAAAGAAGTATGGGCAATACTTCTTTGCAAAAATGTTCAGCATAGTGTCGTGTCCATCAATTAGGTAATGTATTCTTGTTATAGCAACCAATGAGGTTCCGTGTCGTTTTATCCATTTTAGTTTGAAGAGCACATCTGTTAGAATTTCTAGCTGACCAAAAGAGCTTAGCAGTTATGCGTGAAGATAGATGAGGTTTTCATTTCTGTTTCTTTTTCACTCGTAATCAGTTTTCTTTATTGATCAGTAAGGTGGTGCTTGTCCTAGCAACATGATGTGCTATTCAGTTTCTAAAGATTCAGCTATACCCTAACACCCAGTGTTAATAATCTAAACAAAGAAAGTAATTCAGTTGAATTCTGCACAATTTCCCAATACAAAAACCTAGTAAATTTTTAATTAAACACTGCGAGTGTCTTCAGCTGAATTGTTATAAATTTTATGTTAATTACAATGTTTTGTTGGTTTATTTGTTTTTAAATGATATTCATTCATTGCACCTGTTTGGTGCAACATTTGACATGAGCTAACATCAGCATCACATTCTCACAGAATATGTATGTTGCAACAAAAAATTTTTTGACAAATGTCAGTTGCTTATAGTCTCACAATATGCCAGTCTGTTGTCTGCCCGTCTATTTTTCTCTATCTCTCTCTCTCTCTCGTTGTCAGAGTTTAGTTCAATCGATCGACCGACCGAGTAATATTCAGTGCTGGGAAAATATTTCTGCATTGCATAGTATAACAACAGGCAAACTTTACCAAACAACATTCGTTGTAACCTGAAACAGAAGCCAAATGAGAGTGTGACACAATGACAACCCACGACGACGGGCGTTACTTTGTTTAAAACTACAATAAATATTGAAAGACTTTAGACAATGGTAGTATTATAGTATAGTAAATGTGAAGTGAACAAAATTAAGACAAAAAAAATACTATAGTACTAAGTATAACGTCGGAATTAAAATCGAAAGGCATGCGCAATTGCAAGTAAAGCAAATCATTTTATGGTTTCATGATGATGAATGAAGTTATTGCTGGAGAATGAATCCAAGAGTGGCATATGGGGTTCCGTGGTATTTACTGGATTCTAATTAGACCACAAATATTCGTACATATGTGATAATTTGTTTTTGTTCCTTAGAAATTAATGTTTTGCATTTACCATTTTCGCATAGACAATTTGAAGTTGATTATTTGTTGTGGTAGCATATTTCGATGTACAGATATTACTGTTTTGTATATACTAAACAAAGCAAGGCAATTGTATTCAACTTATCTTAATTAACATGAAAAACTAAAATGAAACTGCATGAATGATGTGGAGCTCATTGAGATATCGAATAATGTTTTACCTAAGTACCATTATATTGATATTATTTTTTACCAGTATTTGTTGGTTTGTCTATTGTATTTTGCATATACTATTTGAGTGTACTACAAACAATTTTGTCTTGACTTTTATGCGAAACCACAACGCAGTTGTGGCACACCCAAAATTTGACTAACATTGACGCCGACGCCACTTACTTTCGGTCTTTGGTCTTTAGTTTGGGCTCATTCTAATGCCAAAAACTAAGAGCAAGATCTCGTTTGAATCATTTTACACAACATATTGAGTACACAGTACTTATATATAAAGTTACTTATATTTCGTGTATTACTTTGATTATAAATCTTGTCTATTGCAATTATATTCATGCAACGATTGCAACGTATATTTATAGATCCAACAGTGGGTGTCTTTGAAGGTGTTTCAACCTCAGTCTACCGTAGTCCGCCATATGAACACCGTAAAACTTTATTTTCAATATTATGATATATTGAATTATTTCACTTTTATTTCTATTTTATTTAATTTTATTTTATTTTAATCATTTATTTATATTAAATGTCGCAAGAATATTCACAATATATGTGACACAATAATTTTTTGTAAGACTAACGTCACATATATCTGACAAAGACATTTAATAATATAAATGTCTTAAAGATGTCTTTATGAAAGACTTTTTGTTTTCATCTTAGTCTATCTTTATGTCTGTCATTTTTCAAATGTACCTTGGCCTAGTGTTATCTATTCCTGTCCAAGAAATACAGCTCCAAATAGGCACACGTGTAAAAAAACTACGTAAATGAGCTTATTGTTTCAAAAGTTGTAATTTTTTATTTATTTTATAATTTTTTTTTATCATCACCCGAAGCTATTACTTCAATCGAGCCAGTAGCATGCACAACGAAGGCGGCCAAAAACATTTGAATATGAAAAATATTACTCTCAGCTTTAGTATCTTTAGACTTACTGAACCCTCTTACCACGACAAGATGGCAATCCAACAAGTGGTAAAATTTTCTACTTCTGTGGCTACTGAAGGAATTTAGTTTACCATATGGTAAGTCGAGTATTTCATCTAGCAACTTTTAATCTTAGTCGTATCAAATAATTAGATTTTCTTAATCAACCAATTGGTGAGAAGTTACGTAAAAAGTACATTTTTTAAGGATTTGTACTATCTCTATAAATATACAATCTAACTACTTTCTATCCCACGCCCCTTTCCCAGAGCCTGCGCAAGCTGTGGTCCATTAAAAACCGAACCAGACTGGGTATTGACCACAAGTCCCTTCGGTACTGAACTACTGGAGTTAGTGGACATGCAATACAAAATAAATTACTACTTTACAGATACAGACCTAACCTCATCAGCCATTTATACTAAGCATCTTGCACTATAAAGATACTTTTAAAATAAAGCATACGAAATTAAATTGATCTGTTACTAGAATGCTATTTGTTAAGGAGAGTTAAGAGATTAGATTATAGCTGATCGGAAAAAAATAATTAGAAACAAGGTCGTTTATAAGTTCTATGATTGACATAAAACACGAAATAGATCATGCTGCAAATAAGTAGCCTTACATGTACCCACAAGTATAGGAGAATAATTCTTTGAGACGGAACATTACAATTTACACTATTAAGCAAGGATGGAGAAAAGATTGGGCAGCAGCCTACAATTAGATTGTGCAAGAATGTGACACCAAGAGTTGTTCTACGACTGGATATATTCGGGAGGCGCATTAAATTAAGACGGCTTTGGTAAAATGGAATGTTAATATTAGAATCCCAGTGAAAGTTACGCCGTGCAAATAGCAAGAATTATTTGAACGGACTCAATACTATCATATTGATATTAATATTATTAATATATTATTAATTTTCATTTATACTTAAATTGATTTTTATCAATTCAAATAAAATATTGTCACAGGTGCCACTGATGCGACTTATGCTGAAACAGCAGCTACTAGAAATTTTATACCTAGGAATATATTCCTAGTGAAGAGAATGAATTAAATCACTATATATTTATCATAATAAAGGGTGGTCTTGAGGGAAGAAACTTAATTTATTCCTAAAATAACAATTTTTATTGAAAATCTATTCTAGCGGCTGTGAAATAGAATTTTCAACAAGAGTTGGCAAAATTAAAACTTAAACATAATAAAACTGTAAAAAACTAATGTAAAGTATACATATCAAATTAAATGCTTAAAATACCTTTTAAAACTTACTAAAGAATCTTAGATACTGTAAGAAGTTTAAGAAGATTTCAATTTATTCACTTCATGATTTCGCTCATAAAAATTTAATCATTTATTATGTCACCATATATTAATAAAACAACAAACGATCCTTTCAGTGACAATCACAATGTTTTGACAAAAAAATTAAACTAAAAATGTATATTCTAATGGAAACCAAATAATTAGACACCATTAAATTTTGCTGTCAATTTTTGCCAATTGATGTGTGATTGTTAAGGTAACATAATAAACCGAAAAAAAATATCACGCATGACAACGCATTGTATATATTCGTTTTTATGCTACTGAAACCTTATTTGGAGATGTGGTGCACCGATCCGCATCGATTCGAAATGTCGCGCAAGAGTAAAATAAATATAATTTATCGATTGAAAAAACCAAGCAATAAAAATGGAAAAAGGAAAAAGGAATAAAATCATGTAAACAAAAATTATTCTTTTTTTACATTGTATTTTTGCGATTATGACATTTTATTGTTCACAGGTTGTGGTCGAGTTTTTTACTTTCCCAAATCGAATTCACTTTTAGAATCGAGCCGCCTTTAAGGTGCGACAACATACTCATGCAACATTCGATTGATCTCATTCTCTCGTTTAACATTTTGTTGCAGCACACAGGAAAAAAATTACACAATTTTTGCTTTGTAATTGCTACAAGTCAAATCCAAAGCTACGGTAAAAAATGCAATAATAAAAAAAATCTAACAAAATGTGGACCACTTAAGATTATCTAAAGTCATGAATTGCTTGTAAAGACAAAGTAAAGTTAAATAAAGTAAAGAAAAACGACGAAAAAAGTCTCATTTGCCCAATTCTTGAAGCACCTTTACTACTATAAAAAACAATCCAAATCCAATGGTACTGTGATGGTTGAATATTGCTTAACATGGCTCAATATACATATATGTATTATTATTAGCCAGTGACTAATAACTGGAATTTGACCCATTTTCTATGCTTGGCTTTAGTATTAGATAAAGATCAGCTCAGCATCAGCTATAATTTGATATTTATGCGCATTTGCAAACATGTTGCAACAATAGTCATCACAAAACCACCGCATGTTGTATATTGCACAGATACTGTGATAGAAAGATAAACATTTATATAATGAATAGCAAAATTTTGACTTAATTTTGCCCACACGCGCTTACTGAATATATTTAAAGCTAAGAGCGGGTGCTGTAATTTGTCTAAGACCAAAAATTACGACTGCGCCTCCTTTATCAGAAAATGTTGAACTTTTCATTTTGAAAGTCCAATCACTAAGGAAAGAAATCGATTCAAAGTAAAGCAGCTTAACAACATCTCTGTATCGTGTGGCATACTATATTAAAAATACTAATTCATTCTTAAAGTATAACAAAAGTTTCAGATTTTTATCTGTTGACTTTGTTGAGCTCATGGTCAACGCCTATGTAGTGTTGTGTTGAATACCTTTTAAAGATAACAAAACAGACGGCTTCGAGTACAAAATACAAAATTGTGCAACAATAACAAAATAATATTGTATAATAAAAGTAGACAATAAGACAAAGTCTTTAAGAACTCCATAATACAATGATACTTAAAGAAACGACGTCAACCCACATAGTATAAAACTATGACTTGTGACATAGACTGAGACGAAGAAATCAGTCGCCATCAGGCTTAGTAGTATAATAGTTTGTTGTCTAAGAAAATCACAAAACTTAAATGGAATTACAATATCACTAAGACTTGAGAACAAGAAATTTTATATTAAATAAGTTTTCCTGCTAATATCTTTATTTCTTTTTGTATATCTAAGTAGTATAATGTCGTTTTCCATTTAAACTAAATAAACCCATAAAAGTCACGATCTGAGATTCATTAATTGTTGAATTGTATACTTTTTAATTTTTCTCTTTTTTTTCTTCTTTGAACACTTTAAATTGTGTTAATAATATCTTTCGACATTGTTTGCATCGAAAGTTTCTCTAATAAATACTTAATAAATCTAAAATACTATTGAAATAGTTGCACGCACAGCACAATTTTTGGTTATTTGTTTTAACATAGTCTTATATGATTATTTTGTATGATTATTTCGAGTGACCTTTTTCTTTTATTCATAGTCTAATTAAATGTTTTTATTAGTACCGTGCCTAGTGGCGTATACTTGTTATAATTTGTTACAAATACCAAAACTTGAAATGTATCGAAGCATATATGGAATATATAGTGGAATTTATGTTGTTGTTAGTACGAGGATAGTCTCAGAAGTATCCAAAATGGCGTATATATTATATTCCTGTATTATCAATAGATGATCTATAGTATTAGACGTGTTGAGTTGATCATGGCAGAAAAGGTGAAGAAAATTTTCAAAATCGTATTGGATGACCATCAACTGAAAGTACTCGATTTATAAGATATGGTAGACATTCCAAATCTTGGAAAAGGTTCACAGCAATAAAATAGAGTTTTTTTGTCGATTCAACTATAGATGAAACATGAGTTTATCACACCTTAGTCGAAGGAATAGTCAAAACTGAATTAGCTCCATCTGCAGGCAAGGTCATTGCAGCAGTTTTTTGGAATGCGCGTGGAATAAATTTTCATTGATTATTTTCAGAAAAGAAAAACAATAAACAAAGTATTATATACGTAGTTTTTGCTGCTTTTAACGGCCCCATGTTACGAAAAAGAATGTTATGTTTTATCATGACATTGCACCAGTTTACACATCACTTATCGAGATGACTAAAATGAAAGAGGTAAAGTTTGCGCAAGATTTATCCCCCTCTGAATACTATCTGTTTTCAAACTTGAGGAAATACCTCGGTGGTAAAACATTTTCCAACAATGCAATTGATGGCTACTTCCAGTAACTCGACGATTATCACTTTGAATAGGGAATCGCAACCATTAAATATCGCTGGAGAAAGTGTACCCAGCTAGACTATGTAGATATATTTAGGTATTCTTTCCAATTTTTTGTTGTTTTCTTTTTTAGGTCAGGTACTTTTGGGACTACTCTCGTACTTATCCGAATTTAATAGAAAATTCCTAAGAATTTACACAGTACAGTCGAAACAAAAGACTTCAAATATAAACTTGTTCTCGCTTATATTCTGATAAACTCACATTTAAATTTTGTTGTTTTCTAAATTTCTTGGAAGCCATTTTTGGCGTAAAATTAAATACGATTTCTGACAGTTTGTCTATGAATGTGGCAATTCAGTTCAACAAACAATAAAACAAATCATTGAGAATTATAATAAATTATCAACAACTATAAAATTTCCACACCAGAATTGCGTCCGCAATGCCAATTCTGTTCTACTCTATACTCGTACATACTAGAAACATAAGCAATTAATTTGCACCAAATATTGTTGTTTTTTGTGACTCATAACAAAAATTTAATGCATTCGCTCACTTCAAGAACATTAATGGTACATGACCAAAAACCATAAAAACAAACATATCATATCACAGCGATTCTGAAACGAAATAACTTCATTGTTTAATGCTTAAGGTTGGAACATGGCCCGCATAGTACAATGTTGTTCGAGAGGGGGTCACTGGACTACATATGTTTAAGAAACGCTGAAAATTGCAATAGATATACTCATATCATTAAACTCAAGCAAAAAAAACACAAATAATTTCAAACATTTTGTTAATTATTTTGCTTAACAAATCGCACATGGTTCGTTTATTGCTATGACGATTGAATCAATGGCAAACGTCGGCGGATAGCGGCGGGTGGACATTGTTCATGGTTAGACGCCATCGTAGGTGTTTGTCCGACACTCGAATATCGAACTGGAGATTGTCAGTTCAGTGTCTGGTCACATTATGTAAGAAATAATTCAGGTCAGCTCCCGTAGGAATTCTCGCTGTATTGTCAATTAATTTAAAATTACAACAATTCACGAGTCTTTGGATATTTTTCTAGACATTTCCCATGCTTAAACTTAGTAAATGTTTTTACTTATGTCAATACAGGGTGTGGCATTGTAGCTGGGAGTCGGCTAAGTTGGATTAAGCACCTCAAGCAATTTATATTGTGATTTTTTTCACGACGCGTATTTTTATTATGTTTTATTTTTGTAATTTTTTACATAAATAATGATTTTTTTGTTTTGTTTGTACAGTAAGTTTAACTGGTTTCAATAATGTGGAGCAATTAATACAATGCAACTTATATAAGTAACTTTAGAAGTGTAGGTTACTATAAGTTCAGTTGCTATTTGCCTAGCTGGTCTGTTTAGATATTGACTACATATCCAAATGCAACTTTAGATTGGTGAGCATAGCAACTGCTACTGCTTCACAAGTCGGTTATTAAAATATCTTTGCATCTGTAGAAAACTTTCACATATTTTTTTTAAGTGGAAATTGTACCTTCCATTTTAAATAAACTTCTTTTATGTTTTTTATAAATTTAATATTTTAAAAGAAAAATTAAATGTAACTAATATTTTATATTCTAAATTTATATTTAATTTTTATGTAGACAATTATTTTTTTATTTAGATAATAAAATTTAAATTCATTTTCTTTATTACAAAAAGACATAATAAAATACAATTTAAATTCAATTAAGAAACCGCAGCACACAAGAAATATTTTCTTTTAACAAATAATAAAAGAAAAAACCAAATGTTTCAAGTAAAAATATCTAAAGAGAATTTAAATTTGGTAAAAGTTTAATAAGGTTAGTTTATAATTTAAATCTATTCCATTTCTTGCAAAACTTTTAAATGAAAAAAAAAAAAAACATAAAGTATATTAATGTCTAACTTAAGTCATATACGAGTTATTTACCTTTGTGTAAGTTTTATTTTCTGAATTGTGTGACAACAAAACAAAAGACTTAAGCAACAAAGTGTAGCCTTAAACAAAATAGCTATTAATTTTGAGCTACTTTAAGGCAATTTAATTTGTTTATTTTTCACTAGAAGAAAAATAGAAGAATAAAAATATCAAAGTCAAAACTTATCTCACTACAATCGTGCAACAAATTGAACAAACACGCAACATTTTCTTTGCATTAGCATTTTTCATATAATTCCGACAAAGTCTTCGGAACGTCACAGTGTCATTAAAATGCGCAACCAACTGCCTTAAGGAGCTTGAGCTGTCAACTTAAACAGCACAAAGCGTTAACTTGAATTATATTAGCACATATATTTCTTCTAATATTTATTTCTGTCATTCATACATCAGATAAAACATACATCTATGGAATGATTCAGCTTGCGGCGAGACATTTGTGCTAAATACGCGACTTAATTCTTAAATTGCACATTAAACAAATTACAAAACCCCAATACATGTAAGAACCCCATGTATATTTATAGATATGTATGTGTGAGTATTGTTATTGTTATGAAGAATATAAAAATGAAACTAAACCAAGGTTAAATTCAATGCAATGGAAACGTGAAATACAAATACAATACATGTGACGTAGCATTCAATGGAAAATCTGCATATCATTGAATATAATTTTCAGTCTTTATGATTTATTTGTTTATCATTAGTTACAAAAATTTATTAAAATGTATCTACCATAAAAGACGAGAAATATTTAAGTGAACAACAGCTTAACTCACGGAGACAAGAATTGGAGAAATATAAAGCGCTAATTAACTTCTCCTTAGAAATATATTCGCAGCTACCATTTGTAAATTCCCACTTGAAGGAATTGAGGCTTATCTAAAATCTCCACTGCTCTATGGATCATATCACTCGATTGTGTAATGAAACTTCACGTCGACTTAAAAACTCTAAAAGGGATTTTGTTGTTTGCTGGTGAATACTTAACGGGCACCTGTCCATCAGAGCTATCGGGAAAAGATCTCTCGTCAGACTTCGTACCTGCAGAACTATCAATCCTACTCACAACACAACCCGGTATCGGTTAAAAAAAATACATCACAACGATCTCTTTAATAGGAAATCACAATAATAATTAGATGTTATATTTTTTCCAAGCTCCTGTTAATATCCCGATGATTATTAAAAAAGCAAGCACATTTTGTTTGATGATGTTAAAGAAATGAATTTTATTATGAATCAATGAAGTTGTGAAAATTTCAACTCCACAGTATTCATACATCTGTATGTACGAGTATGTATGTATTTTAAGACATCAAAATCAAATAGAAGGAGTTTCAATAGATTCGATTTCATTTCGATGGTCAATGGACGAGAGAAACGCAAAGAAGATTGCATGATTTGGAATGGACTCTGCGGGTCTGAAGACGTGTACAACACCTTGATCGTGAGGAAACGTGCAACTGTTGTCGATTCACTTTTTCAGTTGAACTTGAATTTTATGAAGAGTTTTCAGTGAAAGAAAACAACAAAATAAAATGAAAAATGAGAAGAAGAAATAAACAAGCAAATAAATAAATCAGCAATAATCAAAACTTGCTGCAACAAGTCAAAAATCCATTAATGGTTTAATGGTGAGATGAATGAATTGTTTAAAAATATGAACGGGAGAGGCCTCATACAATAAGCATTTCTCTCAAGATACAATTTTGTTTCTGTATTTGTTGTTATTGTCTATTTATGTTAAAGGCCACAATGATTTTGGTCAAAACAACTTCAAACAACATTTTTAATTTTCGTTATTATTTTTGTTTTTTTGGTTTTGTTGTATATATTTTTACTGTTCATGGACGAAGATGCTTTCTTTCTTTCTACCTTTATATCTTTCTCCCAAAAGCAATAAAATAAACATTGATTGCATCAAATAACATCAACAACAAAAATATCTACACATGTATATACTGATACAAATATATGTACGAGTATATACACACATATGTAAAAACTTGTTATCTCTTTATGTGTTTGCAAGAGTTTGTTGCGCTTTCTTTCCTTTTTGTTATTGACTAAAATTAAACAATTTTTTATTTTGAAATGTAATAAATTTATAGCATGCGATAAAAAATGTGCGCAAATGTGCAATCACATTAAGATATTGAAGTCATACGCTCTAATGGCAATTCACTTCTAAAGGCGCATAGAAAATTTATGTCATAAGCTTGTTCTTAAATTGAAGTAGTAACTTTAAAAATAAAATAATTACTCTGTAGTTTTTTTTAGTCTGGAAACTGGTTAAATGAGAAGAATAGGAAATGAAGTAAATTACCAGAATTTAATTTATTTTTATTCTTGTATCAAAGGCTTAAGCGAATTCTTGACGAGTATTTATGAAAATTAGCATAATTAAGTATGCGGATCTACGACAAACAAATCCTCAAGTATGTTGGTCTTGTGTTACTTGTTATTTCTTCTTTGATAATTACTTGTCATTAATTTTAGGAATTAAATAATTAATAAGTAAGCATAAATTAAACTTTTGATATGCACCTCAGGGTGCCGTCTTAGTTCAGTGGCTTAGTATGACTTGCTAAGCCTTGACTGAATTAGTCATGAGGCGTATAGTATTCATATCCTCTAGCTATTGGTCATTTTACTTTTCTACTCACAAACACCATCACATGGTGTGAGTACAAACTATTTTAAAGTATTCTAAACAAAAGGGTACCCTTCTAATCCATTCGATTTCATTTTTTAATCGGCCAACCAAATAGCTTTCTTGTGTTCAAGTTGACTTCTCATGTGGCAGATAATAATTACATATATTCATTCCTTTAAGACTGAAACCTTCTGTCTATCTTAGCCCTTTTGAACTTGTTTGTATCATGGATTCCATTACTTTGTTGCAAACTCCATCAAAGTTTAATTTTATGTAATGCATTAACGCAACAATACTTTTGTTGCAATTAATTGCCACGAATTGTACCTTAATGCATTTCGCTTGTTCTTAAAATGGATAAAAACAAGAAATCAATTAATTTGCTCAACAAAAGAGCAAAAACAATAGCAACAAGGAACTTGACATGGAAAGGATATAGAATATATGGATAGAAATACAAAAACTTTAAGAACATCGCATTTAGCATTGACTTTTGATATTTACATCTTTTACATGTTTACTATTTTCAAGTCATTAAAGTAACTTCGCTTTCATAGAAATATACAAGTATTTCAGTAGTTTAATTTAATCTAATTCTTCCTGTCTGAAATTATTACAAATTCTATAAGCGGAAACCCCCTAAAGGTTTCAGTAAACATATAGCATGACTTAGACAACCGATTTACCAGAAGTTAAAGGAAATTTTCATACTTTACATTTATCTATACCAAAATATCTTATTAGATCTGAATTGTTTCATTTTGTTTATGATTCTGTAACAATTGAGTCAAATATACATTTCAAAATTGTCTAACGTACCTAGTAATTCGGGTCCTTCGACTAAAACAGATGAATCAATTATTATTTTTTTTGATGATCTATGACCCATGCGATGTTGATCATGTCATTTATTTATTATACAATATATAAAGTCTCCAATGGAAACATTATAAACATAAAATTATAGTGCTAATATATCGATACACGTAATTCTAGTGTATAACTGATGAAAATGTAAAAGTGAAGTTAATTAATATATTCATACTTTTGCTTCAATTGATTCAATATTAAATTAGATGTGAAGCAAATGGTTTGCGATTTATTTTTTTATTGTTTTATCAGATACACACACTCTTACTCTCTTAGATACTCTCGTAGTTGTACTCAACTCAAAGTTCCAGGGTCAATCATTTAACGATGTAATAAAGCCCATTCATTTACTCAGTCGTATGTTTATTGGTTGTTTGGTCGGTCGCTGAGTCTGCTCCAATCGAACAAATCAGAACTTGTTTCTAATGAGACCAGAACCATATGCGGCTTATATGAATTAACTACATATGAAATTTATTGCGGTTTAACGTTGACTTTTATATTTGTAAGAACAAAAAGCATTTGAACCAAGATTTTTACTGCCTCAATTGTGGTTTTAAATGATTGGCCTATTCTAAATTGCCCTACTCGCTAATTTGATCATGACATTTAATGCTTTGTGGCAGAAACAATTTGCATGGTCATCGGCTGAGTTTTTTGAGTTTTGTAAATGGGTGTGACAACGTCATCATAAATAATAAAAATAAACTACTAGCTTAGAACTCAGAACATTCAACGTGGGAATAATAAATTTGCGAAAAATTTAAACTTCGTTTATATGATATTCGTGTGAAGTTAAATAAATCAAAAGTATTTTCTAGAAAACCACAAAAAATTCAATAAATTCACACTAAATCTCAATTATTGTATAATAAATTCATTATTCAACATCACACATAAGCATGCACTTATGGATTCATACATACGCACATACATGGAACATGGAAATGACAACTATTCAATCCAATTTAATCCAATACAGACAGACAACCCAATAAGTAATGTCACGCGTTAAGAAACCCCAACTGACATCCCCCATA
This sequence comes from Amiota mariae, assembly GCA_035041805.1. NCBI lineage: Eukaryota > Metazoa > Arthropoda > Insecta > Diptera > Drosophilidae > Amiota > Amiota mariae. Next base: position 2,197,972 of record JAWNKV010000229.1, on the reverse strand, counting down.
AGTTATGCATACGAAGTAAGTGGAAATTTATAGCTACCAGATACCTGAATATTGCTGACTTTTTCAAAGGACAAAATCAAATTGTCTTCTTGAAAAAAATACAAAAATATATGTGAAGTAGAATATGATTTTGTTGTAAATGTCAAAAGGAGATGTTAAAACATGCTCACAAGATAAAAGATGCAATACAATGCATGTTTACAAGACAGTAACCACAAATAGTTGCTGCAGTGATTTTTCTGTCTGTCTGACGGTCTGTTCGCATCTATCTGCCTATCTGTCTGACTGTATGTCTATTTGTCTGTCCATTGTCTATCTTGGCAAAAAATTGCTTCAATTGTTACTTAAAAATGCAATAAATTTTCGCCTTCATCCAGTTCAATGGTTCCTACACACTTCCAGAGGGCATAGGGTGCGTAGGTTTTACATTTTTAATAAACTTTATTTTTCAGACATCTTTCTTACTTTATATAGCACTATACTCATGCATACATATGTATCTGACTTGTTCCTTGTTACCTTTAGTTATTTCACACTTTATGAGATACTTTTTCGTTGATTACGTTGCAAAAATAATTTTTCTTAACAAATACTCATTTTTATTGTTGTTGTTTTTATTATTGTGAAAACATGACGTAACATAAAAGTGCAAATTGAGACTACAAGAATTCCTCAAGTCTTGTAGATACAACAGCGACGATAATAAAAGAACTGATGGCTTTATGTTCATGTTGCATATTTATTTTAGCTGATTTTTCTTTTATAGATTTGACAACTGACAGCAATAAATTCTTATGAATTCTTAAGATTTTCGCAATGACATTGTAAAACTTCATTCAAGTAGAAGACTACTTCACAGTAGAGTGTTGTATCTTATGTTTCTAATATCAAGTAAGTGCATTTTTAAGAACTTTACTTTATATTGAAGTGATTTCCTAAAGGACTTAGTATGTTGTTCTTAAGACATCTTATAAATCTGAACATAAAAAGTAACGAGGTGTGAAAATTGTCCTTTTTATTTAATATTGTATAAGCCATCGTATCTTCCAAACCAGGAATCATCCCAATTTTCTATTTGGACTAATACTATAAAACCCGAAATAAAGACAGTTCTCATTATATTTAAAGTACCTTTCATATAGACATGTTTCTCCATCAACTAATCAGTATTTTTATACTATAGTATAACCGACCATTGATTTCAAATTCTTTATATTATAGTAATCAAAATACAATATAATTTACCATAATAAACTATACAATTCTCATACTTCTCTTCTTTCATGGAGGACAAGTAGCCTATTTGTAAATTTGAAAGAACATTCCAGAGATCCTTTTATTATCGACTTACCGTTGGAATACAGAAACTTCAATTGTATGCTTTTGAAAAATTATTAAAGTACTAGCGCACCCGGCCCACCTTTGCGCGGCTATGATAGAAGGAATATTTATTTTATTTTGCTGATGGCTCTCAATTCGATACGAGACGCTTGATAAAGACAACTCGATTCCTTTTAAAATATATATTTACTTTATATGCAAAATTTGATCCACCATTCCTGATTTTTCCAATCCGCATCAAATTTCACAGGAACTCTCCAGACTATGCTGGAGTTTCTCTGAAAACTATTTCAAAATCGGTGCAGTGGTTTCGGAGTCCATAGGCAACAGACATACATACATACATAGTTTAATTTTTTTATGTATATAGCTACTATATTTACATACTATACTCAAATATATGCTTCTCTTTAACAGCCTAAATTTAATATAGTTGCGACCATTTTAATTTATTACATCAAACTTCTGTTCGTTTTGTATGGTAAATTATAAGTTGCTTCCTAAAGATCATTAGCCAATCCATTCTCATTATATCTCTTTTATACAAATAGATTCAAGTGGTAATATTTTTGGGAGATTTACAAAGAAGAATACCAAATTTAGATAAAAATTCATCAAATGATGGTTCTTAAATTCAATCAATTTCTATGTATTCAATAACAAAACCAATTGAAACAACTAGTCGGCAATCTTATTGCAATAATTCATTAATTAACAGAGTTGTAAACTTGTCTTTACGTATTTTTAAGTGTCAACATAATTAGTATTAGTAAGTATATACATAAGTATGTAAAAGATAAATGATTTTTAGCCAGTAGCTGTTAATTTTTATGATTTTTTTTATTCATTTTAAATGTGAGAATATGAATATCTTCATTTTCCATCTTCACTTCTCGTATACAATGAATTCGCGATACCAAAGTCTTCATTGAAAACATCAATAAAAATTGTTAAATCACCTAAAATGGCTAGTGACATCGATAGTTAATAACCAATTTGATATAATGTCAACTGTCTTTCAGATTGATATTCGCAATTTTATTGTTAAATAATATGAACAAATATAAAAACCGGATCATAAATACGTGTATATTTAAATACTGTTGGATTTGTTGTTTTTTTGTTTATTGTCCAAAGTTAAAATAAATATCTTAACAAAATCCGCTTTGAAAACAATGAATAAACAAGGAACAGCTGGAAAATCATAGCATACATTAGTCATCAACTTATTAGTAGAGATAACATAATAATAATCTCCATATATTTAAAACAAGTTTCTTTATATAAAAAAAATATTTGACTGCAGACAATAAAAATAAACGAAGAAAGAACAAATTACAATTTATATAAGAAGAAATACATCGGAAGTTAGTGCAAATCTGCTTTTTATATGAATAAAACAAGAAATTCATAAATATATTATACATGTTTTATATTTTTGTTTATTTCTAAAATTGCTAAAAAAATATTATCTTATAAAAATGTGTGAAGAAGAAGTTGATTTGTAAGTAGTTAGAAAAAAAACAAAATTATTCATATTGTAAAATAATATTTTTCACAAAATAACACACAGTAGTAAATCTTAACTTACTCATTTTTGTATCTCAAGTTCAACAATTGGTAACCTACATACCACAAAGTATAACATGCTATACATTACAATACTATACTATCTATACAAATCTGAAGTAGATTTACCTTAGTTTTTGCAACACTTGAACCTTCACTTTGGCTTTTACCAATAAGAGTCTCTACATCAACATCAAACTTCACTATGATGTGATTAAGTTGAATTTCGCTTAATCATTTACGTTAAGTTGAAGTCATCAATGAATCTGCTTAACTATTTGTGGGTTTATAGTATCTTTGTCATTGTATTTGTGTTCTTCAGAGTCTGTTTATGTTTTGGTTTAGGTATTTGTTTTGTTGTAGCAAAATCTTGGTGAGTGCAGTTAAATGCATAAATATTAATAATATTTTAATATTTTTTTGTTTCTAAGATTTTCTGTGGTTTTTGGTTTTAATATTTTTTATTTATTTATTTTTGTGTTTTACATTTGATTCATGTTCAATGTTATTTCAGGTTTGTATTTTTGCTATTGTTTATTGACTCTTTCATGTTTGTCTTGTCAATTAGACGCTTGATTAAGTGCTGTTAATGAAGCTCCATTTCAGTGAATCTCAGAAATGACTTCATGCATAATTAGTTTTTATAGTTAGTTAGTTAGTTAGTTGGTAGTTGCTAAAAGTATATTCGATTATATTCGGGTAGATGAGACTAACAAATACGCTTTACATAAGTGTCATTGAACATTGAATAAATGGTTTGGAAGTGAAAATAAACATAAGGATAATAAGCATTACAGAGACCCATTAAATTACGTGGAGTGCATAGTTAATCAGTATAAAAACACAAACGATCTGCATACATAAATGTTAATATTTCCTTATTCGTCCATTCATCTGTAAATTTGAAGCACTAAAAGCAACTCAAATATTGAAATTCTATAACGTCAAAAAAATAAATTGTTATAGTTAATATTATCACATCACCTTGGCATATAATTAATTTCAACATACAGGGCCGTGCAAAAATGCGTAAATATTCGTCACTTTTTTTGTTTTGTAGAAGGCAATTGCTGAATAGAAAATTATGAAAGAAAATTGCAGGTATTCCTTACTTCATTGGTAGAATATTGAGAAAGTCACTTCACAAAATAGAATAGGTGAGATAATAAAAAATAAAACTCTTGATGAATTTACCTAATTATGCACCGTTTCACTGAACAAGAACGATTTTTTTTTTCTTTTTGACATTTTTTACTCATATTTAAGAGTCGACTAGACAATATGCTTTGGAATCCTCTCATCAGGACGATTATATACTTCTTGACTGATTGAAATTAGTTAAGAGTACATTCTTAAAACCAAGTGGTGCGTTGCAATTCTCTGCGTTCCATTTCAGCTAGGTTAGTCTAGTCGACTCCCAAGTTTGAGTCGAAGATATAATAGCGGAGTCAATGGCGTGAAGATACTTTGCCTTACTAAGAGTTGAAACAGATCGGTAGACGCCATTGCGTGGAATTATCCAGCGTTTTGAATGTAACACCCAGAGTTGGCTATCAGATGGTATAGCACAGGCAGGCGCTTGAAGAAGTAAGAATTCATACCCTAGAGATTTTAATAAGTTTATTTTTTAGGGTTCCGTACCCATAGGGAGCTAACGGGACCCCTATTACTAAGCTTACACTGTCCGTCCGTCCGTCCGTCCTGCTCTATCTCATTAACCGTAATAGGTAGAGATTTGAAATTTTCACAGAGTGTGTAATTCACTTTTGTGTAGAACGACAAATACTCAAAATACACATTTTTAAAAGCATTGTTCTTTAAGTTAACCTTTTGTTTAACATTTTTTTGTTTTTTGTAGTATACTTTTAAGCTGTAATTTTAGTATACTTTTAGGCTGTTAAATATACACATAATTTAATATTTTAAGCAAAAAATCTTGTACGATGGTACGGAACCCTCCGTGTGCGATTTCGACTGATTAATTTCCAATATTCACAAATATTTATTAAGCTTATAATAATTGGGCTCAGTGGAACTCATCTATTTCTTTTCTTTACAAAAAAAAAAACAGAACAAAACTAAAGAATCTTGAAAAAAAATAAAATTTCTTTAAAATATCTCAAAAAACCAAATTGATTTGCAATACCTTTCTACTAACAAAAGATAATGCAAAGTCATAAATAAAAAGCTTCTCTCGAGGTCTTAGTACTCAACTCACGATTATAATAGCCTATTAGTTTAAAATTAATTGAGTCTAGATGGTTTATTTTTTAACTCCAAAAAATTGAACAAAACTTAAAAAACTTAACAAAAGTATATGACATTCAATTAATTGAGACACAAGATTAAAAATCCTCGAAGTGATTATATACGAGTATTGGTCCCATTAACACTTTTGCTGTAACTTCATAAAAGCTTGTGGAGGATTAAGTAAATGAAGCTCTATTAAAAACAATGTGCAAGAAATTGTTTCTGTGCTTAATATGTGGACATTTTAGTATTCAAATCATTCAATATCCTTGTCTTCAACAGAGTTTAAGTATAGAGAATTTCCCATTAGTTTTTGTACGTACATACACGTATGTACCTGCGATTTTATGTTTATATTTTTTTTTTTCTGAGATTATCTTTTCAAGTCAATTACAATTTAAAAGGGAACGTTCTTAATTTTTTTATTATAATTTAACTAATTTAAATTTATGTGAAATTTTTTTTATAAAAAGTAAATCATTTCAAACCTAAAATTTTTTGTAAAAATAGATTGCAAAAACACCGTTATATTTCAATAAAACCACAAAATTTTCAAGGTAACAAGTATTTCATGTTCCCAATAGAATCCTCGACCCTCCTTTCCAAGATTAAACCAGAATTTTATTGTTAAAAAACCGAACAGAAACGAGTATTAAAATATTGCATTATAAATTATAATAAAAGCAGCAATAAATATATTTAAAATCGACACTTAAACAAGCGAAACACAAAACCCAAAATATTAAGAGGATTTTTCTTTTGAAAGCATTTGAAATAATTGCGCTAAATAGAGGTGTTGCTTTATCAAGTTCAATGACACCAGGCCCGAATACTTGAAAAACAAAATTAAAACACACAAAATTTACAATTATCACAGTGATATTTCTATCCTCCAAGGCGGTCTGACATACTAGCTGCGTAAATCAAATTTAAAAAGTGCGTTGCGTATATCAAAGATATAAAGCTAAAGATTTTTTATTATAAGATTTTCTCGTTGACACCTAAACTGAGAGCAGGTATAATTGCACAACTCAGCAATCAAATGTTATTCATGGTATATACTCGTAATTGAATTGAATTTTATTTCGTTACATGCTTTTTAGACTGACAATTAAAACCAAGAAAACCATTACCAATGGTCCGTTGACATACGCAACTCTTTGGCAAATTTCATACAGACACAGTCACAGCTGGCTATACTATACATACACGTACTGATATTTGCCACAATTATTCCCCTCTATACCAAAACTGAACTTTGCTTAGTTGCTGCTAATCAAGCTGCAAAATGTCATCAAACCTAAACATTCGCTTTCAATTGGAACTAAGCGCAATCGCACGCGCTTACTGTGAATCGCTTGCTTGCATGCTATAATATACAATATAATATAATATAATAAACTTGTACATTCGTATATCATTGTATCTTTGTTTAGACTTTTTTTATTTTACTATTTTTAAGTATTTTTGTTTCTGAAACCTGATGCGCCAACAACTGGTTGAACCTGGTATTTGTATGGTGTATGTCTGAATGTATTTAAATGTATCTGTGCGTGGAGTGCGCTGCATAAACTTTTGGTGACATTGAAAATTATTATTTTGCGTTGGATTTTTTCTTTCTTTCTTCTGTTTTCCTTTAAAATATCATCAGATGAAGAGACCATAACAAAAGGCAAGGCTTTAACGAACAAACTTGTCTTGCCTACTATATTTTTCTTATACACATTTTTATATGCCTTAATATTGCAAGAAAAAAAAAACAAAAAAATTAAACAAAAATTACATTAACAAAACAAACTTTACAAGTGATTGGTGTGTCCAATTATAATGAGTATCATAATTATTTCAAAAAATAAATATACTAAATTGTGAGATAGTTTTCAATTATCGATCTCTTAGTGTTACATTAAACAATTAAATATTTTAATTCTATTGATTGATTTTCAAAAAATACATCTTTTTTATTATCTTAAAATTAGATTTACTCGAAACATCAGATTAGTTTCAGTAATTGAAATTATTTCCTATATGCAGTTGACTTTATAATACAAGATTTATTTTTTTTCACAAATTTTTTTAAATTTAATAGGCATGAAGCCGCTTCGCTTAAGACAGCAAACATAAAAATGTGTGAAAGTGAAAGGCAGCGTACAAACATTTGACACTTTTCTGATATCTTAAAACGACGCATATTTGATATGTGAAAAAAATATGTATTCATATGCCAACTTCCTTGAGCTTACTACTTTAGGTGAAGACTCTCAATGTATTTTTATATGGCAAACAAAATCATTTCAGCCATGTCCTTCTCTTATACTATTTATAAACAGAAAAAAAAACGAATAAATGCAATAAAATAAAACTGTCAAGGTCGTTTTTGTTTAGCATCTGCCTACAACAACAAAAAACAGAATATGAGAGAAGTAACATTTGCAAAAATCCAGTTTTCAACTGTTTACAGTTGTGTAAAAATATAAATAAAAGTTTCAAACAGAGTTATACAGGAAAACGACTTTTACTTTCATTCTGAGGTTGGCAGCTTAGCGGGCAAAATAAATTGGAAGGTAAACAAGCAAAGAGGCCTTGTGAAGCATCAAAAGTGTTGCTACAACATACAATATCGATGAATGAATGCATGCATTTTGTTGCTGCAACTTAAAATTGGTCATCATCACTCGATAAAGAAAATAATCCATAAACTAAGTAAGAAGAGAAAGAATATTATTACCAAACTAAGCTTGTTATTGATAATAGGTCCAAAGGGCCAACTCTCTCTCGTCTTGAGAAAATTGAATTGAATAGAATTTCTGAAAGTTAATACAAAAATGTCCTTCTGAATAACCTTTTCCTTTCAAAAAATTGCTAAAATTGTTAAATGACCTTGTCACTTGTTGCATTGCATGTTAAACAATTTAGCAGGAATATAAAGAAGCGATGCTCACATGCATGAGAATCGTAATGCATTCTATAACAAAAAAAAAACAAAAATGCCAACAAACAAGTTTTCATTTTGCTTATTTTGATAATTTTTCCATGATTTCGAACTGCGCTCTTAAATTAAAAGACTTAAGCAACATACTTGTTGCATGCATTTAATACATTATATTGTTATAAGCTTGACGCTATAATTTGTAAAAACTTGCAATGTTCTTGCATGTAATGGCAATCACCCGTCTAGAAAGTCTTAAGAAGTTAATAAAATCAATAAAACTTATTTCATTAAATCAATAATACTTAAATTCCAGAACCTTCTTCGGAGCAAACCTACAATTTCATAAAGTTCCAAATACTGGAAACCCAGATAGCGGAGTCTGCTCCAGATTAAACCCTCACAGTGCAACAGCACATGCTTTTCTGCTTCCTCCTTTTCAGTACATAGTCTATATTAATCTTTATGACTGACCTGCATCTTGCGTAGATGTAAAATCCCGAGATTATCCGTACACCTTTCCTTGTTAGTCTCAGTAATTCTTGTGATCTTTTGCCAGATCTGGTTGGCATGAAGGTTTTTGCAACTCTAATATTTTCTCTAATAACACAATATTGATGCGACTTATCAACAAGCCACTTTTCGAATCTAGTCCTTTTAGAACTTCATGGCAGACCATAGAATAGTTCTGGTCCAATGAGAACGTCAGCAGCTCATTTTCGGGCGAGTTCATCTGACTCTTCGTTCCCAAGATAGATATCCAAATAAGATTGACTTAGTTATTTGACGCTAATCTCTTAAGTAATACTAGGTAGTTCCAAACAATCTTCGACTTAAACTCAAAGGTGTTGAAAGCCTGTAGTTCAGCATTGCTGTCGGTATGAATAAGCTTTCCATCCGTATACACACACTTCGGAATTTCGAAAGGATTTACGGCTTGGTCGTTCTCAGTCTACTCTATCCGAAAATGACACTATGAAATTTTGTTGAAAGTTTAATTTAGTAGGACAGAGATCACTGATGGTCAGGTTGTTCTGCTAAGATTGAGCAAAATGTTAATATAATCAACCGTCTTAAAATTCTTAAAGTACTTTGTTGCAAAAAAAGGATGCTCGTATATTAATATGTGTTTACCACTACTTGAACTATGAAATTATTGAGCCAAAAATTTAGTACAATATAAAATTGACAGATGTACTCAGCTGCCTTAAGCAATGCACTTGATAATTTGATGGTCAGTTAGGTTAAGTCTTAAGCAATGAACTTGTTGCGATTAAAGCAAAATTTCTACACATTTCCTGCACAGCCACAATCGATTTTCGGATAAATGAAAGACACTGCTGGAAACGTGGGAAATGATTTGGTAAGCATTCACTTTGTGAAATATGTATTTTAAAACTAAAATACTCAAAAAAATAACCCAATTACGCTAGTAATGTATTTTTTGGCATTGCGCAGTGGGGCGTGTATCCACATGCGAGTTCATACAAGTTATTTTGCTATTGCTTACTGTGCGACACATATCACGCTTCAAATCGATTGAATTTTTTTATGTACAAAAATTTGCTTAAGGTTGTTTTACTTTCGAAAACAAAAAAAGGAAAGAAATAATGGAACCAATATCACCATAATCCCTTTCCACTTTCTTATTTGAGTAATTGAACATTTTTTTTTTTTTCAATTACAATATAATAGTTTATCTATATGTATTTGTGTGTGTGTATCTGCAAGCACTTGTTATTTGTCTTTGAAATCTCAATCGAATCTCACCTTGAAATTAGATAATCCATCCAAAAATCCATCCATTTTCACTTCACACGCATTTTGCAAATACCCAAACAATAAAAACAATAGAAATTCCGAATAAAAAGGTGCTGAAATATGCTCATTTTTGACGCTATAAATTTAGTATGCCAAGAAATTGCTGCAGTTGCTCTACTTAAACACAACTCCATGGCAGCATATGGAGCAACTTTGCTCACTTTTAAATATGTTTCACTGTGATTATTGTTGTTGCTATTATTATTATTGTTATTGTGATGTTGTTACATAAGGTGTTATTTATATTTCATACGATTTTCTTTAAGCCACGTTTATGCCTCGCTGAATTTGGCCTATTACTTATGACTTCATTTCTATTGTTGATTTTGATGTTTTTATAGTAGAGAATAGTCAGACTGCTTACCTGTAATGATAAAATAAAAGAAAGAATTCAATATAAAAAATATATATTCGTCAAATCAGTCATATAGCAATATATATATATATGGTACTATGCATATAGTGATTTTCTTTTTTATAAAACAAATTAAATTCATCTTCAAATTTTAAAAATTTCAAATATTGAATTAATTTAAACGTCGGTTCAGATGTCAGCATGTCAAGGGAATTATGTTATGTATATGTTCGTCACACCTCCACCCAGTCAATTAATTGCCAAAAAGTCAGTCAATGTTTCAAATGAAAGAAAGAAACAAAAGCTTATAATGATAACAAAGATGAGATGAGATTTCACAATCGATTTCATCTGTCGGCGTCCGAAGGGAATTACATCGCATTATTTCTGTTTTGCGTATGCATTCATCAAATAAATAAACAAATGAATAAATAAATAAAATTTTGTATTTATAATTCAACACCCAACTTTGAAATGAAAACAAAAGATGAAAACATAAAGACTGCAAAAAAAAAAAAGATACAAATTTGTTCGTGTAGTGTTGCGGTGATGATGCTTTTGTTAAAAGTCAATCAAATATATTCGCACGACGTGTCGTAGCCTCAAGCAAAGTAGTATACTCATGTATCTCTACCTTAAGTATAGTAAGTGCTATGTACTAGAAGCTCAAAGAGAAGAAGACGCAAATGACGTAAATAATAACAAAACATGTAAAATGATGTGATTTCTGAAGCTGGTTTAAAGTAAACCTATATACGTATAGTAAAATACTGCGATCAAGTTATACTTTAAGCTACCTAAACAATTTAAGAGATGAGAGCTAAGACTAAGACAAAAAACAAAGATCGTCTCAATGTAATAAGAAACAACATCTTTTGCTCAGATTAGATTACAGTGACTCCGCCCTATGCTCCGATTTCCGCCCTATGCTCCGATTAGGAGCGATATCTTGTATTCGTACATTATATCAAGGAATTAAAAACAAAAAGATTACAGTGACAATTACATCATCGTCATTATCATCAACAAATGGAATTCAGCATTTCACATCACAATAATAACAATAACAAAAAGTGGTGGCAATATGAGTTCCAGCAACTTGAGCTAACATAAACTGCGTTGTCCCCAAAGCTGTGATAATTACTAAATATGTACTTTCTTCATATTGCTTTATAATTGCTAAAATGTATTGTCTAACAATCATTTATGATCATCATTAAAGAAAGAATATTTTCCCACATATGAAATCAATATCATCCAGTGATTCATCGTTCTAATAATTATTAAAATTTGCGATCTATTTACATCAAAACGATTTGTCCACTGATTATACTTAATATGCTATACCCCGCTATAATCTTCAACACCTAAGCATTTTTTGTTATCAATCGAGCTTCCTTGTCAGCGGGATATATTGTTTTTTTTTTGTTTTTTGGAGTTTAAGTCTTTTTAAGTGTTTGGCATCATGAATAATCAGCTTCACTGTTGATACAGTAGCTACTACCGCCAAATTCGATTTAATTTTTTATGCAGACTGGTGGGAATTGGAGGTTGCAAGGTTTATTACCCCTCGGTCAGCTTCAGTAGTTGCCTTTTGTGCAACCTTTCATGTTTGTTCCATACTCTGACTTATTATGAATATTGTATAATGACACACTACAGTACAGCTTCCTCCGATTTTTTTTTTTTTTTTTTTTTGCAATTTTTTAATAAGAAAGATTAAGCATTTTTGTTTTTTTTCGACTTTAGGACACTTTTTTGTCCCATTAGTAACGAAAATTGAGCTTCAACACCAAGAACTAATATTACAATATTTTTTCAGAATCAATCACTTCAAAAATTTGCAACGAAGAAGCACAAATGTCAATGTTCTTATTTAAGTGAGCCAAAGAAACGGTAAATGCTTTTGTTTTACTTTTTTTCCTAAAAATAGCTAAATAAACGGCCAAACAGTTTGGAAGTTCCTGTTTTATAATTGTCAACACTTATTGCCAAAAATTCTTCTAATACTAATTTTTTTGTTCTGAAAATCATAGTTTTCTATTTATTAATTTAAGTTATCATCCTTATTAATATCAAGATCTGTTGATATAGTTTAAGGCAGAGAAATGGACACAATTTTTTTTAGCTAAAGAGTTAAAAACGCTTACGACACAAAATCAAATAAATTATTATTTTAAGTTCCATAGTTTATTGTTAGAATATTTATTTTTTATATACACTTCGATTGATTTTTGTTGATGCTGCTACTATTGCTCACGTTACTGTTAATTCTATTGGTGTTGTTGATGCTATGTTATAGCTGCTAGTGTTGTTGTTCCTATTAATGCGGATGGTGTTAGTGATGTTGTGGTTATTGCTAGTGTTCCTAGCAATATTGTTGTTACTTCAAGCCCTGTTGTTCTCGCTGCTGGTCAGCACTTTGCGAACTTGATGAAATGCTATCAGCAACTAACTTAAGACAGCGCTTATCATAGCATAAAAAACACCTGAAGGCCCAGTAAGTGAACAAGAGCCTATTTGTATGAGCAAGACTCGCTATGATTACCACTTTAATATTTTCATTTATTTGCTTTGCATAACCAAACATTCATATTATAATGAGCAATAGATATATAATAAATCCTCCGTAGGCTGACTACTTCTTCTTACTTCTGTCATTATTTAGTGAATACTATAAAAATTATCGAACAACTACTGATGAATTATTATAGGTCTCTAATATCATATTAATCAAAAACAGATATAATTTATGTACAGAAGATCTATACATGCATAATCATATATGACCGAAGATGATTTCTTCGTCAGAATATTTTTTGAAGTTTTCAATCATAAAATTCATTTCAAATGCAATTCGCATCTTCGTGCTCAAGTACGTATATTTTGAGATTGTGTTGAATCACCTCTCCGGCTTCTCTTTAATAATGACACACTTAAACTAACTTCACAATCATCATGATGATGAGATCAAATGACAGTATTGTGGGATCATGTTTTTGTTAGTTTCTTAACTTTGTTGAGCATACACACTTAACTCTGAGCTCCATTATAAAATTGCAAGAAATTTAAAATGCATGCAAAGCTATTCCTATGTTGCAACTATGTATTAAGAAAATTATGCATTCTACAATCATTTTTGAAATTTATTTGATTGCAATTCTTAACAATGCTAAACACTTTAAATGATTTTAAAAACTCATTGCAAAGTCAAAATACCAATAAACTAAATTTGTATTTATTTTTATATCTCTACTTTTTAATTATTTTAAATTGTATTATGCATTCACTTACTTTGTTGTCTTTAGATAGATACTATGTGGGTGCATAGTCTGCTTTTTGCACAAAATTAAATGCGTTGCAATGCAGCATTGATTTGCATAATTATGCGGCAGTAAGCAATTGCAATTGCATATGCATGCATATGTATAGATAATTTTACACGTACGTGTATGCAACATTACAAAAGGCATAGTAGACACAAAATTGTAATGCACAAGTTCGTTGCCTTAGTCTTTCGTTGTTGTTGCCAACGTTGATGTTGATGTTGGTTGGTGTGAACGATGAAAACGAAAGTGAAAAAAGTGCACAAGGTGCATTGAATTAGTTTTAATTACACGTAATTGGATGCCCTTCCGCATTTTCTAATGAAATCTTATGTGTATTTTTCGTTTCTATCACTTTTACACTGTTGCACAAAAGATTTGATTTGATGCATATCTTCGTTGTTTACTTATAAATATGTCCACCGCCTTTGTTATTGTCTATTGTCTCTTATTTTTCATAATTTATTTTTTCATATTTTTTTTTTTAAATTTGGCATTGACATTTCAAACACCAAACTTAGGCAGATTCCATATGGTTTTTGTTGTTTGACGACTAAAGGTGTTAAGCACTATGACAAATAACTTTGACAGCAAAAACATTTGCCGCCACCAGCAAGAAATATTATAAGCAGGTGCGGGTACTCAAGATACTATTTCTGCCTCTGAGTCTAGCTCTCAGTTTGTATTTACGAAGTTTGCCGAATTTCAAACCAGAATTGATGATTTGTTAATTTCAGATTGTGTGATTGTAATATGGTGATGCGATGTGTTGTGTTGTGACATGAGGTAGTGATGCGATTTGGTGGCTGCACATATTTGCTTATAAATTAAAAATTGAAACACACCAACAACCCACACAAACTCTGTTCTTCGAAGCATGAACTCACACGTTAATTTGTATCTTACAACAATGAAAATTCCCCTATATGAATGCACTCCTGCTTACGGGATGACAAAGAAATGACCAAAAAACAAAATAAAAATATCTCCCAAAAATTCATTATGAAAGAATACCAAAAAAAAAAGCTAATTGCATATATATTGAATAATTTTACAATTAAAAAGCGAATGGATAATTCACAAACACTCATATATTTTGTAAGTAGTATAAACCTTATAATTTTCTAGAAACTTTGTGTATGCATGCAGAGTCGAAATAAAATTGAAATTAATGAATTTAGACAATGATAATTTTCACACGCACAAAATGGAAAATAAGTAGAAGTGGAAAATTGTGACTTACTACAATTTGGTTTTGTTATGAAATCAAAATAGATACAATGTCACGAAATGAAGTCTAACTAGTTGCTGAAGTAAGAATATCTGCACTAGACTTGCATATAAATCATACGTCAAGGTTGTCTCCATTGCATAGGAAACACACACTTTGCATAAACTAATACAGACATACAATACTCTTTTATCGCTTATAATCTTCGAAATCTCTTTTCCTCCCAACCAACAATTCTCTAAATAGCTTACAGCTAAAGACAAAACATTCGAATGTTGTAATTTAGATAGGCATTTGTGTTTTTCCAAATACACAATAAACTTTTTATTGTTTGCAATATAAACGTAATCGCTACAACAATTTCTTCCTGTTACTGTTCAATATTGTATCTGCTTTGCTTTCATTAGTTTATTTAAGAAACATACCTACAAACACACACACAGATAGATAGATACACAGTGAGATACAAAGTGAGAGTGATTTTGAGTGAGTGTAATAATAATTATAATTATATGCAAAAGGCACAATATATACAAATACTTTTTTTATATTGTATATTTGCAATTGGCCAAGTTACAGAAACTTACTTCATAAGTTAAGTTGGTTAAAAATCAATAAGTAACGCATGCAATCCAAACCAAACCAAACCAAACCAAACCAACAATTTGGTAAGTTAGTAAAGATGGCATGAAAGACAGAAGACAGTAAAAATTGAAGAAAAAAAAAAAAAAAATGAAAGTGGCACATTAGCCAAGTTAAGAAACATAAAATTACGTGCACGTAATTAGAAATTATTGTACCTTTTGTTTAATTTTAAACATTTTTAAATTGTTTGCCTTTTTGGGTTTATTTTATGTTCAATGAAATGCGTCGAAATTTTTCGCAATAAAAGTAAAAGTGAATTCTAAACGCCCCAAACAAATCGACCAAAATAAGAAAACCCAAAACATTACAACAAAAAATAGTTCAAATTTTTATAACAGAAACCGCAAGTACAAACATTTTTCTTTTTTAGTTAGTTTAAGTTAGAAATGATAAATGGTCTTCTCCTATGGCAACTTTAGAAATATGGAAAACCATGACATGTAATTAAACGAAGCGTAGCACAACATTAAATTTACTTTTCTTTTCTTGTTTCATTTTCCACTATCTTCTGTAAATTTCTTTTTGTTTTTGTTAATCTTTTTTGATGACACAATAAAATGCAAATAAAAATGAGCAGACAAAATATTAAGTGTAAAAGTTAACAACCATAAAAGAAATTTACACATCAAACAGAATTTACAAAGAAAGCGATTATTTTGGTGATTAAAAATAAATACTAAAATAAGCAATAGATTAGTATCTCTGATATAGAAGAATATTATTTCTAAAGATTAAATTATATAATCGTATTCAGGCAAACAAGTTTAACAATCAACATCTTACTAACTTCTTTTAGATCAGATAATGATGCAGATAAACTAAGTCGACAAAATATACTCGTATATATAGGAAAACTAACAATAAATAAGAGTATCTACATTAAAGACAGATTAAACATTTGTATAAACAAAATGAATATCTTAGAACTTTTATTGAAGTGGAAAAATAATTAAAAACTCTCATGACTATTTAAGCTTTTTTGAAGACTTTTGTTGCTTTATCTATCAGATACAGGCATTAGCCTTCAGTTACATTGGTTACTTACAAAACTTTCATTTTATTTTTATTTTACAAAATGGCAGTTTACTTTATTTTAAATAAAAGAAACGCTATAGTCATCCATAATAAAATAAAATTGGAGTCAAATTCATGTTTTAACATACAATATTTAACAAATTTAACACTCAGTTTTGAAAATTTGTGCTAAATTATATCCAGATATGTTAAAAGTTTATGAAATCATCGTTTTCACATGCATACTTTTGTCTAAGCTAGAAAGAATTTCCTAATCCTCATCTGCTACTTTTATATCTCAGAAAATAATTATCTGTTTATGGCAATCTTATAATGTCCTACTGTGTACATACAACAGTTTATACTATATGAAAATCGTATTGTTTAAGAAAATTTAAGTAATGCAACAAAAATTGGCAGGATTATTGCTTTAATAAGATAGATTTTGTAATCACGTTCAACATGTTATGTCATATCAAATACCTTTACAATTTATAGTCTATAATTTCATGTCAATCTCTTTATTGTACCGCAAGTTTAGAAAGAAAAAATGTAATAAGAAAAAGCTTTAAAGAAAAGTGTCAAATGGTCAGTAGTATTACATTTATGTTTAATGAAAGTAAAGTAAATTTAAAAAAAGGAATTTTGTCACTTGTATTTGTTTCCATTTATAATTATACTATACTTACATACCCATAGAGATGTAAACGAAATAAAATAACTAGACAGAATATGAAATTTAGTTCACCGAAGCTTATTTTCCTTTAACACCGCAGATGGAAATGAAGAATTTGACGATACAGAAATTATAATCTTGAAGTTTAGTTTATAAAGCATATTGTTAATAACGTAGATCAAAAATTGATGAACAACAACTGTCAAAAATATTCAATTATCCACGTCATGCTGTTCATTTCCAAATAAACTCTATGTGGTCTCCGATATGCTGGTTCTACGCATTATAACCACCATAACCGAGTTTCAGAACTACTTCTTAACATGACTAATATTTATTTTATTTATTTATATAATGCTAACAAAAAGTTAAAACTAAATAGTTAACTGGCTTAAGCTAGCCATGGCTGCCATGACTAATTTATAAAATATAAATATCATTAATTTAATTATATAAATAAAAGTTAATATGGGAACTTGAAGATAAATATTGAAGCATAATGTTTATTAACAATATTTTTTCACCATTTTACTAATTCACAATTAAAATCTTTAATAAAATTAAGATCTAAAATTAATCAAACTATAATAAAAAGGTGAAAGTCTGCTTATGTTATACTTTTATTAAATAATAAATTTTATTTGTTATTATTATTTGTTTCAATATCATTGATATGAAATAACGTCAATTACCGTTTCCGTTTTGCCAAAAATATTTTTTACATTAAACTCAGTTTTAGGTGTCCACAATTGAGGGCTTTTGTAGATTGCAGATTGCACATTTTTTATTTAGTTTTTAATGAAGCGTAAATATTAAATAAAATAAAAAAAGTTAAAAATTAAATAAATGAAAATCTAATTGACTTGTTAATGTTTGTTTTTGAAACTCATAATAAAACAAATTGTGCTCTGTAATGATGATTAATAGTTTGTCGTATTTCCAATCACAAAACCATGTCATGTCATAATTTTAATTAAAGAAATACTTATAGAAATATGTGTTTTATAAAAATGTATCTATTCATATTTAACATAATGAAGTAATAGTATGTAGTAATTAAATTTTGCTTGGTTGTTTTTATTTTTTTGTTTATTCGACGAAAAATTTTATAAAATTAGTTCTTTTGAAAATAAAATAAATTAATTTAATTAATCCAATAAACAAAATTTTAATTAAATACAAGAATTAAATTTTGTTGATTTTTTATAATGACGGTATATCAAATTACCTTTAAGTTAATAAATATATATTTGCAAAATATATTAATCTTATGACCTTTGATTAGAGTATGCTAAAAAAATAGGTGAAAATGCTTAATTATTTTTATTCATATTCTGATCAATTCAATTATTAATTTTATCTATTATTTGAATATATACTACCATGTACTATAAGAGAGGATTTAATTTTACTGACAGTAAAAGAAGTATTAACTAATGTACTCCATAAACCAGAGGCAGATATTATCCGAAAAATCCACTACAAACTAATTAAACATTGTCATACGTGATGTTTATTAAAGAAGAGAAAATATGTGATGAACTATTATTTGCTAAAAATTTAGAAATATACACAAAGGGAGAAATCATTTTTAATACACTGGAGTAGTTTAGTGTCACAAGGGAATTTCCTTTGAATAATATTATGTCAGTTGCTACAGATGGCAAACTTAAAAAATTAAGGCGTTTGGTTGCAAAAAATCTGAGTGAACGCTTGTATAAATCACTCCAATGCGTTATCAGAGCAATTAATAAAATCAGAAGGAGCCCACTAAATTACAAATTATTAAGACAGCTTTGCGTTGCCTATGATGATGATTGCAACCGCTTGCTACTTCACACAGAAGTGCGTTGATTATTAAATATACATGTCTGATACATGTCTGACTCAATTTTACAAACTGTTTGACTCTGTGATAGAGTGACAACATCATCGCATCAAAGAATATTGATATTACATTCTTGTCACACCTGAATAAACTGTTTAATAATGTGAGTCTCCAGCTTCAAGGCGATAACTTAAACTTAATAAAAATACAAACTATCGTTGCTGTTTTGGTAGCTTAACTATAAACCTAATGTACAGCATACATGAATTTAATAACATTCCCATTCAGTAACGACTACTTGCTTATTTACTATCAACTCTTGAAGAACATTCACAACAATTTTAAGGAATGATTCCAGGACATTTTTAACATAGACATACCAGATTGGGTGTTGGATTCTTTTTAAAAACCCTTTATTGAGGAAAAACTCATAGAATTGACAACAAACGAAGAAAATTCCCATATTTTTTGTGTTAGAGACTCTAGGCAAATATATCATAAAACAGTTATATAATGAAATATACCATTCCTTTTGCTAAATGTATATAAAGTACACGCGGATATGACGACGAATCGAACGACTTTCTTAATTGGTTTGCTTAATGCACATTCTATAGAAATTTTCACAAATTTGGGGACTTTTTTGGTTTAGTTATTTTTTTTTTTAAATGAAAATGCAAATCATCTTGATTAATTTTTTGTTTCATTGTTCATATGTATGTATATATATATATACAATACTTCTTATACATTCGTTATATAACGACATCCGGATACAACGACGAAATCTCTCAGTACCTTTCGAGTCGTTAGAACCGAATTCTATTGTATATGTAATTTGGAACCTTTCAAATATTGATCCGTCATACTTATGTGTCGAAAACAAAAACTGACAATCAATCAAATCCTTAATAAAAAAAAACCAAACTAATAATTTAATTATTATCATTTTTTTTTTTTATAGAAAATTCCAGTCTTAATTAATTAAATGATTGTCAGAGATTTAAAAATTCTAATAATGAAGTACAATAAAATAAAAACCAGTTTTAATGATTATTGCAAATTGAAATAACCAACACCCAAGACCCGCATTGTCAACAATGAAATTTAACTATTAAATTTATTTATATTCTTTCTTTTATTATTTATTTTATATTTAAATAAATGTAAAACAAGTTTTTTGATGATTTTTTTGTCTTTGCAGCATCACCAAAAAACAAAAATTACTAAGCAGAAATGATGATATTTGCTAAAAGAACTTCTTTCTTTTAAAGAAGACAATTTTTTTTTAGTTCTTTACGAATATGAGTAGAAAGATTAAAAAGGTCAACGGCCATCAGGCTAAGCAAGAAATCAAAAGATTTACAATTCTCAAAACTTTTCATTTCAACTTGTGTTATGATTAAATTTGAACTTCTCTTCAACAAAAAAAAAATAAATATTACTTTTAATTTCTGTTCCAAATGAGTCAATTCACTTCTCAATCACAATTATTCATTTATTATTGATATTGAATTTGCTCTTTCTCATTTTATATTAAGTATCTTCTCCAGATCAGATGATTTCATTGACGCAACCGACTCAATTATTTGTGAATTAATGAAAAATAAAAGTAAATTATAAACAATAAGATAAACAAGAAGAGCGTGAAATACAAATAAGAAAATAAATAATACATTTTAAAAGAAATACGTTTATCGCATGTCTAAACTTGTTGAATTTTATTGTTTTTAAGTTGCTTTGAAGAGCAGATATATCTGAAGATGTTAGCATCATATCACACCACACAAAGAGAGTGCATATTCCATAAGTTTGGGTGATTGGTGGGAGTTTGATGCACTACATCTATATGACAGCTTTGGATTTAAAATTATTGAAAGAAATATTTAAAAAAAAATACTATAATATTAATTCATTTTAATTTTACCAATAGCAAGTTCATTGGCACTAAGTTGAAGCTAAGCCATCATTCTCATTGTTGCTGATTATGATTCAAAATGCTCTTAATTAACTTCATTTTAAAGAACGAATTTCATAGAAAACAAAATAAAATCTTCACTATCATCATCTTTTCTTTATTCAAAAATCGATGATGATTTGTGGTGCTTCTTGTGGTGTAGGTTGGGTTCATTAAAATGTGGATTAGAATTGGCTCTGGCGTGTGTGGCATTTGCATTTAGAAGCATTCAAATAAATTATGCCTAAAGTAAAAATCTTTTATGCATGAGACCCAAGTGTGAATAAACTTAATTTGTTTTATGAATGAATGAAATAAGAGTTTTCTTCTTTTACAGAGATGATTTATAAAATATTTTCTTTTATTATTACTGTTTTTTTTTTTTTAATAAGTTGACCTTGATCAGGATGATATTCATCAACACCGATAAATTGACTCATTTATTAATTCATTTATTGAATATTTTAGATTAGAGCTAAAATCGGAAGCAAGTTAATCGCGACTGAAATCAAAAATGCCGCTATTAAAATCCCAAACAAATTGCAAAAATTAACAAATCTTAGATAAATAAAATATAATAATGAAAAGATAGAAGCATAAATAAAGAAGTATGTATTACATATCGAACATTGCATAATCAGTGATGATGATGTTGGTTGATGCCAATAAATAGACACATTATTAAACAATTGTTGACCAAAGAAAGTAAAACGAATTGTGAATAATGACTAGAGTGAGTTTCATTGTCCTAAGACAGACTGAATAAAGTGTTTGTCTTTCAATTGTCCTCAGTCACGAATTTAAAATCAGTAATATGTACTAAATAAAACTAAAAATCAAAAAGAAAACGTTAGCAATACAATATTTTATTCCCTTAAATTTTAGCTTTAGAATAAACTGATTTGCAGCCTTTCTAAATAAGACTATTATAATTAACCCAATCTTCTCCACAATCTCTTCTCAATCCATTGGGAATGCAAATAATACAGTAATTTCTTTTTTAACATATCATTGACTCAAAACATTTGAATCGTAGTCTAGTCTACTTGTATTTGCAGTCAAGTCATCATAACTAACTAACATTCTTTTAATTAATTTTTATTCAAATTAATTAAAATGTTTAAATAAAATTTAGTCAAAGTATAATCAGAGCGAATTGATAATAAGTCAGTTAATTGAAAAGTTAACAAAAAATATAATTCAATATAAATAACAGGTAATTTAATACTGTCAGGATATCTTTAATTTATTTCAGGCAAAGAAGTTAATAACATTATTTACTTGCAGCTTATTATTTTATTAATCCAAATTTCTAGAAACGGATTTTTACAAAAAAACTCCTTTACAACAAAAATTCTTCTTTGTACAAAATTTTGCCTCGATAGATCTAAGTCCGAGAAACAAACAGACAGAGTTCGGCAAATAATTTCACTTCGTTATTCTTATATTTTTATACGGTAAGTCTGACTTATAAACAAGAATAATTAGATCAATGGATTAGATAATTTTACCCAACATAAACACTTTAGTATTTTCCACAAATTTTCTTTAAAAAATTTATAATTTATTTTCTTTTTTTTATGAAATATGGCTAAGTCCATTGTGTTTATTTGCATTTTAAAACTTTATATTGTTTAATATAATAAAAATAAATTAGATTTGAAGAATGATGAAATATAAAATTATTAATAATTTAAGAAAAAATAACAAATAAAAAATTAAACAAGAATTTTTGGGATTTAGCTTTAATTAGTTGTTACCCTGAACTGACACGAAAAAGCTTAGTTAGTGCAACCACATTTACAAATATAAAGAGAAAAGATCATCGGTAAAAGAAAAATATAGTTAATGAGATCGATAAGAAGTGTATGAACGATTTTTTTTTGTTAACCTTACCAGTGTTAAAAAGAAATAACGATTATAAAAAATAGTGATGGTGACAGATCAATCAATTTTATGTGAAACCAATTCAGGCTTCTCCTAACATTAAGAACAATCAATTAACTATGTAATTGTATTAATTTATATTCTTTTTCCTTTGAAATAATAAATATATTGAAGAATAAGCAGATTTACCTCATTTATTCTTTTACGTACATATGTCAGTTTTTTTTTGTTTTTTTTTTTTTATTATTACGAATTATTTTTTATATTTAAATAAAAAAAGTTTATTCTCATTTTATCATAATTTTTTTTCTCTTTTGCCTCACTATAGTATTTTTCCAAAAAAATAAATTAAATCAAAATAAAAAAAATCCAAAATTTATATTGCAGCTCTTACCTGTTTGTAATATCAAAAAACATAATCCAATGGACCAGAATAAAGTTAATCCACGTGTCAAATCCATGTTGCTGTCAGTTTGTTGACGTCTTCTATCTTCTGCCACTTTCTGTGTGTTGCAGCAATGTCGTTGCCACAATCAAAACACAAATGCAACAAAGTTCACAGACACTCAAATCAATGCAAATGTTGGTTGAAAAATCTCACAGATACAACAAACACAGATACACAAATAAGCACTGCAACGTCAAAGAAGAAAAACTTCACACTTTTTCGTCGTAGCAGCTAAGAAAAAATGTTGCAATCTTAATACAATTTCTGTTGTTGCAATTCGATTTTCTGTTACAATTTTATTTATTTTAAATAGCAATTTTATTTTTTTTTGTGTATTTTTTTTTTTTATATATTCCTAATTTTTTATTTGTTGTTTGATTCGCGTTTTATCTCGTTTAGTTTAGATCTATTTATCTATCTTACTAATGTAACTATGTACCTTTTCATGTACTTTGTAAGTGTACTCGTATAAAGTGTATACTATTTAGTATAGTAAAACTTATTACAACACTTTGATTTTTCACGTTACTTTTCTGTTTCGTTGTGTTGTGTTTTGTGTTATGAATTTTGTTTTTCTTTTTCTGATTGTAGTTTTCCACTTGAATCACAATGGTCGCAATAAACGAAATCGTATCAAATCAAATTAGATTTTCAACCAAAAGTAGCAAGCCAGCTAAGGCAGCCGCAAGCCAGCCGTGTCTTCGACTTCTTTGTATCTGTACAAGTTGCAAGTTTGCGTCAAGTGTAGTAGTAGTTAGATGCAATGTTGCGAGTTAAACGAGAGTAAGTTGCAAACTGAGCGAGTAAATAAAGATACAAAAAAAGGAGAGATTTTTTTTTTGTTTTGTTTTTTCCATGCGTTGCAATGTTCGCCAATAACGAACGATGCAAGTTGTGGTAACAAATTTGTAATTTTCTAAAATAATATAGTCAGAAATATAGAAACTTTCTTTCTTTATTTATTTCTCTCATCCATCCATTTATTTCTCTCATTCATGGTATGAGTTTGATACAAGTTTATCGGGATCTAAACACAGCTGATCTTTTTAAAATAAAAATTGATTGCTGACTAAGATTTGATAATTTTGCTTTCATTTGTTCTCAATTCAATTTCACTTTGCCTTTTCTTAAACAAAAAACAAATAAAAAACCAAACTTTAGTTTTATTGCCTAATACAATCCAAAAAGTGATTTCGCGACTTATACTAAGTATGACGTGACTTATTTTTGTTTATTAGCAAATTTCCCACTTGTATAAAACACCGTCAATAAACCGTAACGTGGTTTCGTTTTCAAATTCAAACAGCGCGAACGTTATTCTTCTCTATATAGATATATTTTTATTATTATTTACAAGTAAACTGTTTCGACAACTCTGAAGAGCAACCAACGTCTTAGTCGGAACACCTTAACAACGCGACTGTGAGCATACTCTGTCGACTCACAGCTCGATAGCCAACCAAAAAGCCAAACAGCAAAGTAAAGCCAATTACTACTTTTAGACAAGACAAGAAAAGCCAAGTTTACTTCACTTCACTTCACTTCACTTCACTTTACTTAACAGACGACGCCAAGTTTCACATTTAGCAGTGAAGACCAAGTTTATTAAAGAGACTGTTGGACTGAGTCTGTTAAGTGTCTGTAAAATCTTTGAATATAAAAATGTTAATGTTATTCATTGACAAATAGACACAACTACATAAATACTATGGCAACTAACAGATACAATACATTGTGTCTCACAGATACAGCTAAACTGTTAAACAAGTTGACTTTATTGTTGTTGTTGTTGTATAAAGAAAAATTGACCAAAAAAATGAAACACTTTTGCTATCAATTTTCTTTGTTGTTGGTGTTGTTTGGGACCTGCACTATTGCTATTAACTACTTTTGCTATTTTATAGTACCACAGTGGTTCTTAAATTTATGTCATCCGCAAATTCCATTTTAAACAAAATTTATTCCCGCAAAAAACCGTGCTTTGCGGACCCCCGGTAATGCCACTATAACTTAAGAACCGCTGCTCTAGAATGTCGATTCCAAGCGAGGTGGTTAAGTTTGGGTGTTTTTCTTACCCCTGTACTACATTTAACTTAACATTTGAGTTTGTTCTGCTATAAAGACACCAAAATCTTCTGATATTTTTCGCATTTATGCGATTGTGAAATGTTGTTACAGTTTAATTAGATATTTGGTCGGTTATATCTTTTTTAGTATCGTGTATTTTTTTTATATTCAAAAGTTACTCTCTCTTTTTTTGGTTTAATTTAAGATTTCATTTTTGTCGCATAATAGTAGTTACTAGATATCTCCAACAAATTAGAGTCTTGGAGAAAAATTCTGTTGCATTTAAATAGAAATCTTGGCTGAAGTTGACAGTTCAAGGAGAGAGTATTTTTCGCCATGCATTAATATTGTATATTTTTAATTAATCAAACTTAGACTTAGTTCAAACAGGAAATTATATGAGGGAGGCTGTGACTATATACTATACTCATATAGGGTTTAGTTTGTAGATCACTCATACAATCAAATATTTCCCTATGATGACTCATATAAAAATAACTCACTGGAACGCAAACGGTGTTTCGCAGCACAAACTAGAGATCATTAAGTATCTAGAGGATAGTAATGAAGATGTGCTGCTTGTCTCCGAGACTCACTTGACAAGCAATAACAACTTCTTCATACCAGGCTATCTAGTTTACACTATAAATCACGCGGGTGATACATGCATAATTTTATGAAATCGTATAAATCACCAGTCTCTAGAGCCTTACTCATCCATTATTTACAAGCAACGTCGATTCGGATGCAAACGCGTCATGGTAATCTGACGTTATCTGCTGTATATTGTCCTTCACGTTTCTCAATATCTGAAGCTATGTTAAAAAATGTCTTTGTTAGCCTTGGAGAACGATGCTAAACACACCTATTGGGGTTCTCGTTTAGTACATCCAAAAGATCGGCAGCTCTACAACACTCTTGTAAATTGGAAAAACAAGCTAGATTTCGTTACTCCAGGTAAGCCTACATACTGGCCGGCGGATCCAAGAAAAATTCATGATATTTTGACTTTGGTGTCACAAGAAATATACCTAGAAACCTTATATCAGCAGTTACTCATTATGAACTTTCATCCAATCACTCACCCGTTGATATTCTTTTATTCGATTATCGAATATCTGAAGAATGATATTGGTAGGTAGCTGCAGCTAAGGTATCAACGCCTGCGATTGTTGCGCACAAGCTCAGCAGAAAATCATTCTCAAATAGGGAAATCGAAGAACTAGTGCCTATTAAACGACAATTGAGAAGAGAATGGCAACATCACAGATCTCCTGCCGCTAAACAAAACCTGAAAACTGCAATAAAAATACTATGGAAAGCACTTGAAAGCGATAAGCTCGAGGCACAAAGGCGCTATATTGACAATCTATCACCTACGAACACTAGATTATCGCTCTGGAAAGCCCAAAATTCACTTAAAACTCCTGTAGAACTGGATTCACCTATAAGAGACCGATCTGGTAGTTGGGCACGTTCAGATGAAAAGAAGGTTAATGTATTTGTCAACCATTTGGAGTACGTATTCCAACCAAATCCACCTACAAACATTTCTCACTTCCTCACCAGACAATCTTAACTTATGCAAATATGTCTCCATTAAAAACAAGCTCTAGGGAAATCGAATCAATTATAAAGACTCAACTGAATCCTAAAAAATCTGCAGGTTATGATTGTATTGTGCCAAAAATGATAACTGAACTTCCAAACGCAGCAATAGCATTTCTCTCGTATCTTTTCAATGCTATCCTTAGAATCGGATACTTTCCAATGCTATGAAAGAAATCGGTTATCATAATGGTTCCAAAACCCGGAAAGGATAGGACATGTTCTTCATCATATAGACCTATAAGTCTGATTCCATATCTTTCTAAACTATTTGAGAAGATTCTTATAGTCAAGCTCAACCACCATTTTCAAACGAGTAGAACTGCCTTTGAAAATCGAGAATATTGCTCAGCACAAGTGTTTGATCGAGTATGGCATGAAGGTTTGATTTACAAAATTAATTGTCTTCTACCCCAAATTCTGCATAAAATCTTGGAATCCTAAGTAAGACAGAAAAATTACATAACAAATGAAATTATGATAAAGGCAGGCGTTCCCCAAGGCAGTGTCCAGGGACCAAATTTATATGTTTTATTTACTGCAGACATTCCAACATCTACACAAATTGTCACAACGACTTTTTCCGATGACACTGCCATTATCAGCCGCTCCCGTTGCCCAGTTAAAGCTTCTACAGTCCAGGATAATCATCTTAAAATCCTCCAGGAGTGGATATCCAACTGGAGAATTACTTTCAATGAGAGGAAATGTAAGCATATTACGTTTACATTGAATTGTCGGACATGCTCTCCTGTAACGTTAAATGGTGCTACAATTCCTCAAACTCAAGAGGTAACTTATCTTGGTGTTCCCCTGGACAGACGTCTCATCTGGCGGAAACACATAGAAGCTAAAAAAACGTATATGAAACTAAGGGCACAAAGTCTCCATTGGCTAATTAACTCTAAATCTGGTTTAAGGCTTGAGTACAAGGTGTTACTGTATAACGCTGTTATCAAACCAATCTCAACTTATGGTTCTGAATTGTGGGGTACCGCAAGCGCGAGTAACATCGAAGTTATACAAAGAACACAATCCAAGATACTTAGAACAATTACAGGAGCTCCATGGTACATCAGGAATGAAGACATTCACAAAGACCTGGAAGTACCGACAGTAAAAGATGAAAGTTCAAAGTGTAAAGGTCTTTATATAGACAAACTAGCTCGACACATTAATCCCCTACCCAGAGCTCTTATCTATACAAGGAACTCATCACGTCTCACTTCGTTACTATTGACCAGCCCGTTTGCTTACTTAGAGGCTCGTAGTGCTAAGTGAACCCCTTCATCTTCCTTTAAGGAAGGACACAAGTGCATTAGTTGATAAGAGTTGAATTATTATTGTTATATAGGATATACAATAAATTAACAAAAAAGAAAAAACAAAACAAAATATTCGATTCCTTTTTAGTAGAGAATGAAATTGTATTAGGCACTTAAGTAAATTCAAAAGGATACCAAATCTTGTTTCATCATACTTACATATTTCAGCATAAATTCTTACGTGCTTTGTATCTTGAATAACTCATAGTTAGATCAATCTAAAATTACTTCATGAACCTATGATAATTTTTAAAACTCCAATCAGAGTAAGGTAAAGTATTTACTTATTATCTCAAAAAGTTTTTTATTATTTTTTTACTAGGTACAACAACAGTTCAGGAAATCTGAATGACAGATTGAGAGGCGAGCTCTTGTGAGTATACCTGACTTGACCATGCGCCCCCTCTATAAACTGGACTGTCTCTTTTTTCGGTTATTCGTTCTGGTTTCTTCGTAAAAAGCGTCCGGACGCAAAATTGCCCCGTTCTCCCAATAATCTAGGTCACAAGTATAATTCCTAATGACGTCTCGAAAAATGTACGACAGTTTTAAACCCATGGATTATTCAAAGTTTTAGTTTAATGTATTGAAACTACCACACAGCTCTCGTCGTGCGAAGTTCTATTTTTATACTCTTCACACAGTGAATAGTGTTGTAAGTTTGTTGTTGTTTGAAGTTTATAACACACAGAAGGAGACATCGGAGAACAGCGCGACGAGACGAATTGATCTAGCCATGTCCGTCTGTCTGTCTGTCTATGTGCAAACTAGTCCCTCAGTTTTTGAGCTAGAGAGCTGAAATTTTGCACGGAATTTTCTTTTCAACATACACAGTACACAGTTGTCGGAATCAACCGAATCGGACCACTAGGGGGGGACTCTCCATACAAACCGGGATCCAAATTCATGTTTCTTATTAGATAAAACTTTTTTGTTTTTTGTACTATCGGACATTTGGAAACTGTAAGTGTCTCACCCTTATCCACCGAGCATGTAATTTTCTCACTACATCTTTTAACAAAAATCTACTCCGTTAGTCTAGAGCATTAAATCGTTATATATAATTATTCTAAATGACAAACGTGCATATATGTATATACATATGATACGTGTATTAACTAAACTAAGCAACAATTTTTTTCTTTTTTTTTTTTGTGCCTAAAATATAATTTGACTAAATCGCAAATAACATATAAACGTATAATGAATATCTTCATTTTTAATAATGTTTTACAGTATATAATTCACAAAATCATTAGTAATATAAAAATAAAACAAAGAAGTTAAACCAAGTGGCAATTCTGCACAGAACAACAATTTGAATAAGCGTTTATACATACTATATTTTAATGCATAATAACATCGGGTTTTCAATGCGAGCTTAGTGAACTCGCTTCTCGTGTAGTATTTTAAACTTTGTGGAAACCGATAATCTAGCGTTAACTATAATATATCTCATCTCTTAATGTTCGTCTGTTAGGGCTCTAGATAAGTCAGAAAAGATAGAATTGGTACTATTTTTATTTTTTTTTTTTTACACGTTTTAATACTTTAGATTTTTGACATGACAAAGCTTATGACCCCCTCCCACTTCTTGTAAAACAATGTCACACTTCGTTGACCCTCTCGCTCCCCCTTATCGTGTGACGTAATACTTGGATGGCCCCGTATTCTGCTTTACTTTTTGATAACTTAATAAACTTATAATGGTAATATTGACGTGGTGGTCTCACTAAAGATAAAGTCGGGTCTATTGAACCGATACATTCATACCATCTACCACTACCACTAAAATCGAAATTAACATTACTTGCTTAGAAGAATTTCAGAAACAAGGAGTATATGTGGCATTACAAGAACATCAGGCGTGTTCGTCTTTACACTTTATCGGTGTTCATTTTTATAACCGATTGCAAATTCCATTTGGTATAACTTAAAACAAACTCGCTAAAAATAAGAATGAGTTCCATTCTTTTTTCTTTTGGCCCTTCATTCTTACCAAGAGTTGAATTTGTCATCTACATTTGATGTCCTTGGTAAAAGAATTGTAGTTTTCATGAAAATTGTTCATACGAATTATCTGAATAAATTATAGGAAATAACAAATAATGTGTTGATCGTAATCAAAAACTTCATATGAAGTATAAGTCTAGTTATTTCAGTTCTAAATTCATTTGTTAGCTTTGTTTCATTTTGAATGATTTAATGATAAGACCACTGTATTGCGAGTATCAAAATTGGTTCAGAGTTTCCGCTACAAATCAAAATCGCAATCAAAATCGATACCTAAGGCATTTGAAGACTTTTAAAATGCCCCACAAACGATCCACCGATTTAAAATAATTTGTATGAGAAAATTATATTTGTATAATAATTATGAAATGAATAATAATATTTAGAATTATGAGAAGTCATGCAGTAAATTGAGTTAATTTTAGCATTGAAGGCGCCACGAATCAAAGAATGATTAAATGAAAAAATGACAGCCTTGAAAGCAAACCAATGCGAAAATTTTGAATGCAAAACAAACCAAACCAATGGATTGAAGTGTAATCAACGTCTTACAACACTGCCAAAGAACACTTAACGCTTTGTTTGAGCCAAGTTATTTGCAAGAAATAACAACAACAATAACCATAAATAAACAAAAAATATAAACAAAACAACAAAATCGAAAGTGAAATCAACACCAAGTCTGATTGAAACAAAACCCACTTGAGGAGCAGCAGTCACATTAAAATGCAACACTCACTAATATGGCTAAGAACTGGGCCAAGATATATATACACACACACACACACACACGTATAAATATTTGAAGCGTCAAATCATTTTATTAGCTACTAAAAACAACAAAAAATTGGCCAGGGGCGGCTCAACAAAACACTCCACTCAAAACCATAGACAATGGACACGTTCATTTAAATTAGCAAATTTTAGACTTCATTTTCTTATATTTATTTCGATTTTATTATTTTTCACACGATTTTTATTTGGTTTTATGCAAGTTTTTCTTCTAAAAAGTCATCGAATTTGGTGGTAGTGTGTGTGGTTTTTTGTTTTATAAATACTTGGGTATAGGAAGTTGTCTTATACTATTCACAGTTGAGCAATTTTGAGGTCGATCTTTTGGCAACCAAATATAAAGAAACACCAGAAAAAGCCTTCGAGTTTCATGTTATTTTCCGATTTAGTTTTAAATGGTCGCTCAACCATACAACATACGTACAACTTGACTAACTGTCTGATGGACTGTCTTATAGACCAACTGACTGACTGACTAATTGTCAGAGAGACAAGACTAAGTCAAGCTGTGGCCAGTTCAATACTTACGTTTAAGCATGCTGTTGGTTTAGTAGTTTCCAACCTTAATTAGATTGTAGTTAACATGTTCACTGATTATATTAAATGAACCAATTTAAAATTTAGTGAAGGCGTGAAGTCCATACGAATTTGTTCGAGAGGAATTAAGCAATACACACAGGCACACAGGTGAAGGTTCAAATTGTTCTTACTTATTTTGATATAATTTTGAAAAAACACATGCTCACACACAAAAAAACAAATATTGTATTAAATTAATTATGCGAAAAGTATTCCTCTCCTAAGAGATCCATATTGTATTACACTTGTACTCAATCAAGTTCAATTTGGCCCACACACTCTTATTGTGTATTTGTTTCTATCAAAGTCAAAAGGCTTTTAATGTATTATTAATAAAGCTAAATGGCACGCCTCCGATTCCAGTCTAATTCAATTTCAATTGAGTTCAGTTCAATTAATTGCCTTTGGTTTTTGAAATATTTAATTTTCGTATCTTTATCTATTTAGATTGTTTTTTGGGGTTTCTTTCATTTCTATCGTTTTTATTGTAGTAAAAAAAGATCAATTAATTAAATATGTACAAGTATCTAATGATTGATTGTATTTATTGCAGAGTAATTGAATAATGTATTATACTTGCTGTAAAGAAAGATTGTCCTCTATTGATTTTGAAAGGCGGTACAGAATAATCATGTATGTAGATACATAATTCGAAAACAATTTAAATATTTCAGTACGTAACTACTTCCTATTCCATAGAATTATGTTTTATGAAAATAATTAGGAAAATCCTTGAGCCTTTTCAAATAAGTATTATGTTTTATAAATCCGGAATGCTTCGTCTTTCTTGCTTAATTTTGTATAATCTTAAAAATCTTGAAAATAAAAATCATGCTTTCAAAATATTGAAGACTATTTTTAAGAAAAATTTAATTTAGATTTTATCTTGATTTTTCTGTTTTTGACATTTTGCCATTGAATTGCTTTTAACTCTTGTTTTTTGACTAACCTTCGGCTTAATGTGGCGTATGAGTAGCATTAAAGTGACAGCAATCAACACTTTTTTGTGACGGCCTTTTATAAGTATGATGATTTGAGGTTGATTGGTTAGTTGATTTCAAAAATGTATACACAAAATTTGTGCACATTACAAATAATAATTATTAACCCAAAAAATAAACCCAATTAGGTTAAATATTTTAAAAGATATTTCAAAATACTAAGAAAAACCTTAATAAGCCAAATGTCTTAATTTGTCATACCTCATATTTTGGCCTACCGCTCTTAAGCGTCGGGTCACACCAAACGAGATTATCAAAATGCCTCAAAACTTGATGAACGAACATTTTTGGTTTAATGTTTTTATGTCTTCATTTGTGGATTATAAAGATTACTTGGTAAAAAAAAATGTTTTTTTACTCACACAATTACTATTATGTATAAACATCCAAGAAAAATTTGTAAAAACACCATATTAAATCTTGGTATTTTTAATGCTTTACATGGGTTCCAACATTATTCAATACATTCTTAATGTAAATTAAAAATTTTTTGTTAAAAATATGTAATTATTACGAACCTAAGAGTAGCGATACATAAAATCCTACTGTAATCAAAAATTTAAATGCATCAAATACTCACTGCACCATTCAAACTACAATTGCTTGGAAAACAAAATCATGCTGCTATCTTGAAAGGATGGGGAATTTAACAGGAGCTTTTACTTATCAAGCAAGAAATTGTGTTAGCAATTCTAATAAAAATGAAACAACAGTTAGCCAAACTACTAGTTGTCAGTCATCTTTTTTTTCAAACTCCACAAAGTGCATTGATTGAAAAACATGTGGGATACTATAAACTAGTGAATTAAGATGAGTAACATCCTCCTGTCATGAAAGATACTCAGTTCCAAAACTATGTATTCTCAATAGAATAAACTAGAGAGCAGAGGTCGCAAATGAGAATCATCTTTTATTTTCAATGGGGCCCACTCTGGGAAAAAGTGAAAAATTGAAGCAAAATATCTCACTCACAGAGCACAATACTTGTGCTTGTTGTGTTGTTCAAAAGTTATTTGCTTCAACTTCTTCTTAATGAGAAAAGGAACGGTGTGAGTAAGAAAAGTTGCAAAAAACATTTTGATTAATCACACACCAAAATAATGTTACTGAAAAGTGAAAACGAAACAAAAATCACAAGAAGAAAGACATCTTATTGTTGTTGTGGTACGTGAGGTAACTGAGTTGACGAGAAAGAGAGAGAGGGTGGGTGCAGAGCAGCAGTGAAGCCATTTATTGAAAGTAAAAATAAGCTAATAATAAAGCTAAAAATGCTCGAGATGACAGACTCTAAAATTAGTGGTGGCATCGGCCAAAGCCTTGCCAAGTCAGATTCAAAAAAAAGAATTATAAATAGTCTCAATTGTTGGGGAAACCTCCTAAAAAATATTACGTTTTGTAATATTCTTTATTTATAAATTAACTATCTGTGCTGTACACATACTATTAAATATGTAGACTGGACAAGTCCATCACGAATTAGTGTCTCTTAGTTTTATATGCAAAATTTGATCCACCAATTCCAACTTTTCCGTTGAACTTTAACAAAAAATAAGTATGCAAAAAGTCGACCATCGGTAAAGTACATTTCGAATTCACAGGTTATGAACAAACGAAGATTAACGTTTTTTTTTATATAGATTAATATTTCATATATAACTTCGTTTTCTTATGATTATGACTTTTGATTATACCTCCAAGTTGGAAAGCCAACAAAGGCAAAATCATTGATATTTCACCGACAGAGATGACGACCTACATATTTTTCTTAGCAGAGTGGACGAATATTTGTAAATTAAGGAGGAATTAAAAAAAAGCTGAAAATAAGCTGAATTGATATTTAAAAAAGCTGTTTCGATTTTTCCCGCTGCACTACTTTAAAAAAAGCTAGATCTGGCGGGAAAACAGCTGAAATGGCAACACTGCAAAGCAGTGCAGATAGCAAAGAATAGTCGTCTGCAGCGCACAAGCAGACGCACACACAAATGCATACTACAAAGGGATTTTTGAATATTTTTCTCCCATTGAATCGGTTGGTGGAAGACAAGGATGGAAACAAAAAATAAACGTGATGATTTTGTCAATGATGACAAAAAATAAAATCTCATCAATGAAATAATCATATCCGACAATTATGCATTTTCTCTTTAAAACCATTTTTTTTAAGGAGAACATGAAAGTGATGAGTTTTTTTTTTGCACCCTCTGTTGTTAACAAATTAACTTACTATATATGTATTGTAATAAAATTATAATAAACTTCTTTCCAAATAAAATTCATTCAACCTCAAGATGAAAAAGGAGTCTTAAGTTAATCCACTGCACATTAGTAGTAATCCGCAATTCAAAATATTAATCAGCTAGGCCGATTCGATTATTTTTTTTATGTTGTGGTGTTCGCCTCAAAAAAAAAATCTGAAAAACTCAAAATTTACATTCGAAGAAATTGAAATTAGCAAGGTGTGCGGGTGAGATGCATATAAAGCTTAGAGACATATTTTAAAATCAATCAAGTCGACTCTGTCAAACAATTTTTTGAGAAGAAGAAGCAAGACAACGTCTACCCGGTTATCTAGTAGTCAATATAAATCAAGTGGTCAAAATAAATTTAAAAGACAACGATTCAGTCAAATAAGACTCCTGGGTTTGAGAAAGAGCAAAGACTTTGAAAATCATAGAATAGAAAATTCACTCATCAAAAATTCCATGTTTTTATATGTATAAGTATGTATGTAACTGTTGTTGGCCAAAATGAGACGGCAATAATGAGGCGAATAGCTCCCAGCCTTTTCCTAATCTAATATAATCTGATCTAATATATAAAGCAATTTGAGAATTCTGATTTCGAAACATATAATTTATACTTTATAGTAAAATTATCAATATTTTTATATTTTTATTTGAAAGAGTTCTCATTTTTCTGTTGTGAAACCTGATATTTTACAATTTTTTCGCAATAATAATATTTAATGAAAATATTTAAATTTCACCATCTACACGATTATTCGGTACATTATTTCAGTGAATGTTGTGATAATTTTCTTCTTTTTTTTCTTTAATTTAAGTATGAAATATATATTTAAAATTTTTTCCTGCTTTTTTTTAAATGTTATTTTATTTATTTTTCCTGTTCTCAAAAGGAAGATTTAGACAAATTTTCACTATTTTTGTAATTCATTCATTTTTTTTATGTTTTATTTATATAAAGTTTTTTAAACTAATTTATTTCAAAAAATTTGTTTATATCCTTTGATTTTCCGTTGCAAGTTTCCTTGTGGATAAACATGTTCAACCACTGTTGTTTCCACTTTCTTGAGCTCATGAGAAATTTCCAGGATTTTATTAAGAAGTGTAGATTATGAAATATTATATTTATCTTTCTTGTTCTCAAAATCATTTTAATAAGAATTGGAAAAATGTCCACTATTTGTAATAGAATAATGATGGTGGCAGTTGTAATATATTTTTTAATTTTACCTTAATATAAGGTTTTCCATACTAATTTAATTTTTTTTTTCTCTTTATTATATATTCTGGTTGCTTTGGCCTTCTTTTTTATGGTTTTACAATGAAAAAAAATTAGTTTGGGTTACTTTGTTTCGATAGATTTATGGGCTCTAAAACCGAAGCCATTTTTTTAAACTCTGCGAGTTTTATATTAATTCATTTTGTCACAAAATTTAAAAGTTCTTTATTTCGAATTTTTTGGTAGTGATAAAAGAACTATATTGTGGTGATAAGATTTTTCACAATATATTGTGGCAGTTTTTATAATAAAAAAATTACTTCATCATTAATTTTTTTTATATTTTTTGTTTAAAAAATACTTTTAATTTTATTGAATTTAGTCTTCTCATAATGATCATTCGAAGTAATTGTAATTCATTTTTTAAGGCCTCTAAACCCTATACTGATTTTAAAAGTGTTGGATTATTTTATGGGGGTCTTAAGATTGTTTCGGGTTTAATTATTATACTTCATTCGAAATGTGTAATTGCTTTTCATTTGTGATTCATGTAACTAAAATATTGAGTTCTAATTTGTCTGTTTAATTGAAGGCAAATAAAATTATTTTTTTTTCAAAGTACTTATTTTATTTTTTTTTTTTGTTTTTTTGGTGAAATTTTTTATGAATTGTCGATAAATGTTATGTTTGCATTATTGCTTTCTTTGCGATAAGTTTGCATGAAAATTT
This sequence comes from Amiota mariae, assembly GCA_035041805.1. Taxonomy (NCBI): domain Eukaryota; kingdom Metazoa; phylum Arthropoda; class Insecta; order Diptera; family Drosophilidae; genus Amiota; species Amiota mariae. The sequence goes on along the minus strand of JAWNKV010000229.1, from coordinate 2,161,119 downwards.
TTTTTGTGATTCATTGTGTCATATTAATTTTATGTTTCCTTTCATTCATGAGAGGCATCCTTTAATAATGAGGATTAGGCTTCATACAAGAGTTGGACTGGTTAGTGAAAATGTAATCAAAACGGCAAATGAGTCGTTCACTCTAAAATGAGTGTTTTTTAAATTTATGTTCTGAAGTTACTCATTATTTTTTTTATTCTTGAGTTTGTAACATTTCTAACTAAATGCATTTAGAATTTTTTTTTAGCTTTTATTATATTTAATTTTGATTTTACTTTCTGTCAAGTTCACATTCTCAGTGATTTAATGATTTTTTTTCCATGCTTTTTTTTTCATGGTAAACTTTCAGTCGAATGATTCACAGTAATTCCTAGAAGAGTGTGACTTGTTGGAAGTTTTGTATAACTTTTGTTGTTTCTAGATGATTAAATTCATTTTAAATATATTTGGAAATCACTTCCAAAGCTTCAATTATTTGTTTGCAATACTAAGTTTCATCTAAATTTAGTTTATCTATTATGATAACTTTTTCTTATTTTGGGATCAATTACGTTACCTTGCGCTACTTGGGAATCTTGCTGAATAGTGAATATTACTTATATAGGATGTACAATATTTTATGTTTTATCATTCGATGTATATAAAGTTTTTGATATCTGAACTGGTGAACAGGCAACGTACAGTTAGCCGTGTGGAAAACATGTAATTTCCAAATTCAAATCAGCGGTAGTCAATGCGTGTGCTTGTTCTTCGTTGATAGTAATCTCAAAGCCGAAAACTGAAAATTGTATGCAATTAATGCTACAGTACTCCAAGTACTTGGCCCTATCATATCGACCCCTTTGCGCGAAATTATATGTGCCAAACAAAAAATATAAGTCTGCTCACAACGTTTCAAAGTGAGCTTGTAAAAATTGCGTTTACAGTACGATGTAATACGATTGAATACGTCCAACTCGAGCGAGTCTCTACTTTTCATGACCTCGGTGTCCAGTTTGATCCCAAGCTGTGTTTTAACCAACGTATCTCTTCTATCGTAAATAAAGCGAAGAGTGTTTTTGGTTTCATTAAACGATGGTCTATTGAATTTAATGACCCTTATACCACAAAGACTCTTTTTTATATCTCTTGTACGTCCACTCCTTGAGTATTGCTGTTGCATTTGTTCACAGCAATATATACAAACAATTCCTCCTGTTTGCCCTTCGTGGCCTAAACTGGAATCGTAATTTGCGTTTGCCATCTTACTCCGATAGGCTCCTTCAAATCAGTCTTCCATCTTTGGTGTATCGTAGGAGAGCTCTTGGGATTAGTTTTCTTCATAAGCTCATAGTTGGGGGAAATTGATTCTCCTGAGCTATTATTAAAGTTTAACTTTTGTGTACCTAGACGTCCTACCAGACATTTTGTCCCTTTAGCATTGAACAGATGCACTACTAACTATACCCTACACGATCCTTTCCGAGTTTTATGCATGTCATATAATATATTCTATCACGTTCTCTCACCCGAGATATCGCCATCATCGATTAATACCATCGTCATTCGCTGCCTACGGGACTCCTGATCACACTGCAGGCTGGATGAACTGGATGTCGCTGATTTGGGTCACCTTTACCATCTGCATTATTGTAGTTTATTAATTCATATGACCACACATAGCTGTGAGTAGGGGCATAGCTCGCTTCTATTTGCAAATAAATTTCCCCCATCGGGTCAGAGGCTGGTATTTCATATTATCCTTATTTATTTATTTTCATGTTTTTGTCCTATTTATTGTTTGTTTCTCTTTTTTTTTTTTTTGTAATTAATTTATTTTAGTTCACTTCAATTTATATTCTTACTTTAAGTGTTAATTGTTACATTTATTTTTGTTTTTAAGCTGACAGTTACTTTGTCAATGCCATTTCAAATAAATAATATTAATAAATAATATTAAAAACAGTTAAAATTGCAAATAAATTGAAACACAAAATTATTTATAACCTTAAATCTTTGTGAAGTTATTTGAAAAAATTAATAATGAAGGCTTAAATCCGTAATGTAAGTTATTTAATCTTCGTCGTCGCTTTCACTAACGAGTCTTTCTTTATTATTAAGGAATGTGCTATATTTAAATACTCATTGTGATATTTAGATGGAATACTGTTTTTTAAACATAGATTTTGCAAATCATAAGATTTTTTAGAAGAGATACATAAACGCTTATGGTACAACATTTCTAGCTTAAAAGTAAAACTAAAATTATTCAGTCTTTTTAGTGGAATTTTCAGAATATCCATAGATTAATTCAATTGATTTTGTTTTTTTTTTTTCGAATGAATAGAGGCCTATTTCAGTGCATTCGTATACCGATGGGTTCGTTCTAGCATTGCGAATAATTGTGGGCCATTCACTGGTTGCTCAAATGGTACGGTTTCGTACAAAAGATTCAATTGTGATATGCACAGGATCAGAACTACTGGCATCATTGTATGAATATATGGAAGTAAATATGCAATTTTTATTTTACAAATGAAGTTTACAAAATTTAAAAAATGTGCCAGCATAGCTAATTTGACCTTGTTGCGGTTTTGACCAGCGCAACTGTCATAATATAGACTTCTGTCATTAGCTGTCTGTCTTTTATCTATGATTATAAGATATTTATAAAGGGATGTGCAAATAGATGTGCAAATTCTACTTCTAATTTAAAAAGAAATAGTAAATAGAAAATAAAACAACTGTGTACAAAATATTTTTGTATGGCACATACGAAAATTTCGCCCACAAAAATAAAATGCATTGTAAAATACGATAAAATATACAGTCAATTTTTAGCCTAACTATAGGGATTTCAGCTTCAATATCAGGTGATGTGTTGTGGAGTGTAGAACAAATTTGCATAAAAAAAATTGCATCGGAAAAGTAGCATATATAATCGTTTACATACCATTTTTTCTTCTTCCGTCATTAGATATTTCACCCATTCAATGCAAATTGTAGAATTCATAGCTTTCAAAACTTCTGATAATATTTTACTAACCGTTGGTTGACCCAGCGATAGATGAAACTCATTACCCATGCTTAGTTGAACAAAAAACCGGACGTATTTAAATGCAGTTTTATTAAGTCTGAATGTGTTTACAAATGTTAAAAAAAAAATTGTACAAATGTATGAATATATGAAATATATATACATATATCAAAATATAGTTTCTTTACACCGAATCTAGACTGGCAAAGACATTAATATTCGGTCGTAACATTTTCGGAAGTATGGTTATATTTATCACTTCATCACCCTCAATTGAACTTGAAAAATAAAATTCTGTACTAGCCATTTTATGGTTTTTTATTTAAGAAAAACAAAATTCTTTGCAAAAATACGAAAAATAACAACATAAAATATACCAGTGCTACCAAATTTTATTGGTTTTTATTGTAGTTTTCGATAACTTTTCTTCGTCGTTTCAATGTATTTCAGGAATACGAATTTAGGAACGTAGCGACATTAAAAAGACAACCACATAAAACGACTCTTAAAACGATAACGCCAATGGGAATGGGCCCGATTAAAAACATTTCTATCATTCCCGTTCAAAGATTTTGATGAAATTATGCCGGAAAATAGCAAAGCGTGCCGGTACTGCTAGTATTTTAATAAATGCAAGAGTTCGCTAAGTAAAAATTCGTAAAAACTATATCAACTATATCAAATTTTGGTTTGATTAATATTGATATGTTTAGTCAGGGGAAAAAATCCAGATTCTTCCAATGGTTAGGGAACTCAAGTCTGACAATTAGACAAGTTTCTATCGAATTACAGCAGGTAGAGTAAAAACTGTGAGACGAATTTGAAATTTGAATAGAAATATACGAAAAGGTGGACAATTCCCAATCGATTAACGTGACCACGTTAATTATTTATTATCATACGGACAAGGTTTCAAAGCCATGGTTTTATGCATTACAAAGGGATATCTATGTCATTTTATCAAATAAGTGTGAGATAAGGGTGAACAAGCGCGAAAAAATATTTTTTATGTCACTCTTCTATTCAAAATCATTCAAAGACTTGATGGATTTAAACTTGAACTTCAATTATTGAAGCACCCTAGAAATCAAGTCGAAACGAAGCATATCATATCGTGAAACAAATTTTAATATCCATGAACAAATTCATACTAACAAAATTAAAGTTTGTTAAAAATTGCTACTTATAATAAACATAAGAAAAGGTAATAAGAAAATACAAAAATTTGAATAGAGGATTTAGTAACCTTCACATAAGCTTACAATATTATCAAAGGGCGATTTATTTCTTTCGGGATACGTTCATAGAGTTCATAAAGCGCAGATAATCACTTTCAATATGTTTTGTGTTAAATTAATTTACCAGCGAAATGTAATTTTCTTCGATATTTTAATAATACAAAATTAAATTATAAATATAAGTGGATTGATTTCTGATGAAGACTTTTATACTATCTCATACATACGAGTATGTATAAAAAGTTGTAACGTTCTCCATGCTTTTTTAAAAATGTACTATGTTGAAAAACATCAAGGTGAATATATAATACCATTAGCATTGCTAGTGAAGGGGATAAAAATTAATAATATTATTTTGTAGTATAAAAGAAAAATATGATATGTCACCCTGTGTTAAAAGAAATCAAAGGTTTTTATTTTTTATGGGATAATTGGAAATATTTTTTAATTAATTTTTAGAGCATTTTTATTGTTTGCTTTTAATTAACATTGCTATTATAAAACGATTTTGGTATGATGGGATTGCATTTTCGATCGAATCGAATTTGATAGGATCAAACTTAAGCCAAGTTAAGTTTCGTAGCAATGAAGGTCGTTACGATTATATGCGAAGATCATTATTTGAATTGTGTTTGAAACGCATTAATTGGAATTTCATTGGGAAATGGTCAAGGTCATATTTAGTTAGGAATTTAATGTTGTTAGTCAATCAAAAAATTGTCAAAACAAAACTGTAAATCCAATAACTTATATAGAGTATTATTTAAGCCATTATCAATAAGTTATTGGGTTTGCATAATAATAATTGTATTCAATTTACAAACTATGTAAAATTTAGGCAAAATTTTATCACAATCGGCTTTGTATGGGAATGATAAAAAGATTAACATGGATTTAATTTTGTTATTACTCACAATTCAAAAATTGATATTTGACAAAGACTAGTACTTGATTGATTTGAAAATATGTCTCTAAGCTTTATATGCAAAATTTGATCCACTAATTTCCACCCATTTTGTAAATCGATTTTGATGAAATAAACGCTATTTTTATTGGAGAAAGACTCGTATAGTTAAGAAATGAAAATGTACAATAAAAATAATATATGTTACTTATTATACCACTTCAGAAGTAATTTAAAATAATATTTAAAATTATGAAAGAATGTTTTACACCTATGTTTGCTTGAATAGTTTCTTGAATAGATTTTCTTGAGGCAAATTCTCTCTTCGGATATAATAATAAATTCTGAGTATCACAAATTTCTTTATTTAATCTTCTGTTATGGTTTGTCTGACCTGTTAAGATATCTTATTTCAGTTCAGGTTTTAAAAAATATTCAAATGTGTTTGTAGAGTATATGTAGTATGTCTATAAGAGTCAACCAATTATAAAAAGAGGACTTTCAACATAAAAATTATTTGGTTTTTTTTTTTAACTTTTCTACTTTTAATTCTCATAAACAAATCTCTTAACATAAAATCACTTATCATATGATACAAGCCATGTACTTAATTGGACCTTTAATTTCGTGCTCCAGTTTTAGTTATTATAAGCATTAGATGGTATTTAGATATACAAGTACTTTTTTCTTTTAGGTATACACACTTGTTAATACTTCAAATACCAATGAGCATAAATTGAGGTCATTAAAGATATTAACCAAAACAAAACAAGAAAAAAACATTTTCTTATTCTATTATTAGCGCTTTGTGATTATAATGCGTTAATACGTTCAACCTTCAGACTCAATACAAATTTTGATTTTAGACACTTGAATTTCAGCGCTAAGCCTAGGCTCTAATTGTGAATTTTTGCGACTCTCTTGATTATGTTCAGTTCACTTTTGTTGAAATTCGCAATGTAGTGTAGCATACAACAAAATATATTTGTTTGATTAATTAATCAAACGTTATGGCGCAGGTGGATTGACAGGAAATCGATATTAAATGGTTTTATTCTCCTTAAGGTTCATTAAGCAGCAATTAAAAAATTGCGCAAAACTTGGTAACTAGTGCATTGTGAATGTTTTGTTTATTCGCTTTAATTGAAGTTGCCAAGTCATAAATTTTATAAGCTAATTAATGGTTATTAGGATAAATAATTTATTAAATTATTAGATTTATTAAAAAATTAAATTATGTTTCACATGCAAAGACAGTGTCACAAGGAGAGAGAGGGATCATTATACGGGTTTTCTTAATCTTAAATACCTTTCACAACCCATTTAAGAGTATTATTGGAAGGTATTCAATGATCTTGTCATAGACCCACTAATTCTTAGTTTATAATACCTTCCTACTCGAAATGAGTCACCCTCTAGATATACCTACCAGACTCTAATGGTTACAATATATATATTGTATTTATGTTTTTAATACAGGTCCGATTTGTATAATATATATAAGTATATCCTGTACTTTTCGTTATTAACAAAAACATAATTTAAAAACTGAAGTTTTTTGGGACTGAAAATTAACATAAAAATGGAAGGATAAACAGACATAGGGAACATTAGATATCCCTTATGATGTTACTCATGCTATTAAGTTTGTATGATGCACGATTCTAAGCGATGAAACTTCAAAACAAAATGTGTGTGAAAGGTACATAAAATAGACTGACTCCTAGAATAAATGGTTCTAAAAGAACAATAATAGTAATAATAATAAATAAAAACCGCTGCTATAATTGATTCTCTTGCTTCTAAATATAATTGTATTTTAAACAGTGCGAGTTCCTGTTAAAAACAATCAACGCGCCCCTTTAGAGCGGAGCTTTTTATTAAAAACGCAACCACACCAATTCAAGCAAGGCTAAGCTAAGCTTAGTAATAAAAAAAAGTAAAATAATGAACAAGATGAAAAGTAAATCAGAACAAAAGATAATGTGAATGCACAAAAAGTTGCTCTCAAACAGCAACAGCAATAAGATATTATTATTGTGTATTGTACTTATGTATAATATGTACCCACAACTATCCGAAATATCCGTTAAGTGTTGCTGCCAACAACTCGTTGACCTTCCTGTGTGGCGCAACAAAGAATGGGTGTTGCAACTGCAACTATTGCTGAGATCAGAATACAACAACAAATAAGAGAAGGGTATGATGAAGACAATATATGGGAGACAATACTATAGTATACAGATACATACATTTGTATATAAAAACGTGGGCAATGAGAAAAGTTTTTAACCAAATATTTTCCTTTATGTCAGTTTTATTGTATCTAAAGCAAACACAGATGTTGTTGTTTAATGATATGCAGTTTTATTACTATATAACACAGCTTAACATAATTATAATAATATGTCAAAATCACTTATCGATCATCGATCGACCAATTATATACTATGACTATTCCCGATTTGATTTAGATCGCGTCAACCACTCAACTTTTTCTCTATCAAAACTGGAATTTTTGAAGATCAATCATACAATTGCTCAGAGTTATCCCTACCAATTCTTATTTCCCTTTATTGATAATGACATGGTGTTCTAAGTTTGATGACAATATATTAATTATATAACAACAATAATATATAATGTTTTCATAGAATAAAGTCTGCAACTGCCAAACTTACAAGTTGAAAATCTTTAGTAAAATCATACTAAATATATGACATCTCTGTTTGAAAAATAACATTATAGACATTTATGTGATATTGCAAATCGACTCAACAAAATTACGACATAATATGCGATTAAAGCTTACTTAATTATTAGTTAATATTAAAAACTTTTCAATCTACCCCACATACATATATTTGTTGTTTGTTTATGAATGTGTAAAGGCGATTGCAGTTTACTCCACTTATATTCAATTCGAGAGCGTAATTTAAATTATATTATTTAGTATATACTACATGTATACATATTACAACAATAAGTTAAACTACTATTACACCAACAATAATAACAAATAATAAACCCAACAACAAGAAGAAGGTAGTAACCACGCCTAAATTTACTTGTTTTTTGTAGTAGATAATTTAATTTTGTTATTTAATTTTATATGATTTTATTTTTAATTTTGTTTTTTCTTTTTCAGTTTCTGTTCTTTGGAAAAACCATAAATGTGACTTTTACTTAGTAAATTCAGTTCAGTCAAACTGATTTAAGTTTAAGCTTTGTTAAGTTGTGCACAATTAAAATTCACTTCACAAAAGAATAAATGCTTTTATGTATGAGAACCAAACATAAATATGAACTCAAATTGGAACAATCAAGTTGTGTGGTGTGGTGTGGTGTGGTTAGTGTGGTATACCTTCAAAATTGCCCCCAGATCTTTAAAATTGTTTCTTTCTTGAACTCATTCAAAAATCCTTTCAAATTCGTGACTTTTTGTTGCTATTCGTATATACGAGTAGTATTTTTATCGTAGGCATATAATCGTATAAGTGATTGTTTATAATGGTTATACTGTATCCGGAACAATATCTAGATATAATTTGATTATGAATGGTAAATGTACCTATATGTTATTATATATCTATCTATAGGTAGTGATTGGGATCTTACTTTAGAATTATATTTGGCTCTATTAAAAAAAAAAAAAAAACAAATCTTATTAAGAAGAAAATAATCCAAAATAAAAATTACATATAAGAATATTACACGAATTGGCAAGCAAGGCTATTTCTATTTAAATACAATAAAAGAAAAAATATTTAAATGATTAGGATTATGATTAAATATAATCTTGATGTAGAAATTTATTATAAGCACATATTTAATTGATTTTTGCCATACTCTTAGAAAACGCTAGACAATAAATTAATTTCAGTTTTTAAAGAGTCAAAATAAAATAAAAAAACATATAAAATAATACGATTTGGTAGGCAAGGGAATCTTTATTTATTTAAGGATATTTAAGAAATTATTTAAATTTTCCATATTATATAGTAGTTTTCAGTTTTTCTGGGAGTTGGTGAAATGACAACAAATATATGTAAGTATAAACTAACTGGCAATCGGTAAGTAAAGTATTTTCTCTGCGTTTTCGCATATCCAAATCAACAATTGTAAAGTTGGCAAAAGATACCAAAACAAACATATCATCTAAAATATTTGCAAACTAAAATTATGTCCTTGCCAAGCCAATAGCCTTTTTATACCTAAGTCTTATAAATAACAAATATTATACTTTTAAATTTGTAATCGAATAAAATATGGGATCGTCGTCAGGCATCTTCAATATATTACTAACAACAGTAGCAGCAACAACAACCTCAACAACAATCAACTAAGTTGGGCTCAACTTTGACAAATTTAATGATGCCACAATCGTAAATCTGTTCACCTCAATTAGGTAGCGGAGGTGCAAGCACAATGACAGCAGATTTTGATGAAATTTTGCCGGGGAGTAGCAAAGCGCGCAGTGACAGCTAGTCTATAATAATAATAAATTGAATTATGCAGTTCTATCCATATATTTAAATAATTAAAATTGCAACTTAAATTATTAATTTATGTGTATATTTAACAGCCTAAAAGTATACTACAATTAACAGCTCAAAGTATACTACAAAAAACAAAAAATTGTTAAACAAAAGGTTAAATTAAAGAACAATGCTTCTAAAAATATATATTTTTAGTATTTGTCGTTCTACACACAAGTGAATTACACACTCTGTGAAAATTTCAACTCTCTACCTATTACGGTTCATGAGATAGAGCAGGAGACGGACGGACGGACATTGTAAGCTTAGTAATAGGGTCCCGTTAGTTCCCTATGGGTACGGAACCCTAAAAAAAACATTGAATCAGTAATATTTTTATTATTATATAATTATTAATTAATTACTTATTATAATTATTTTTCATTCAAAATGATACTGAAACCAGTTTGGACATATGGCATACAACTACATGTTTTGAACTGCAAGTAACTCTAATACTAAAATACTAAAAAGATATAGTTATTAGTTACCAATAACAACATACAGAAAGATCTTAATATTCTTAAAAAATCAGTAAGTTTAGTATTAAGTACCTGGATAGACTAGAAAGCTACTAGAACGACCTAGAATGAAATTCACTTGTGACAAATACTAAAAATACACACTTTTAGAAGCATTCTTCTTTAACCTCTTGTTTAACATTCTTTTTTTATGTAGTATACTTTTAAGCTGTTAATTGGAATATACTTTTAGGCTTCTAAATATACACATAATTTAATATTTTGAGCAAAAAATCTTGTACGATGGTACGGAACCCTCCGTGTACGAGTCCGACTCACACTTGGCTGATTTTTTTTTTTTTTTGTGCCAACTAGAGCAAAATATAAGTTAATATACATTTATGTATATTATTAAATTAACTTAGTATTGAATGATAGGTGTATTTAAACTTAAATAAATAAATTTTAAAAATCGGAATGATGAAATTGCAATATGGTCAATAATTTATTTATTTATTTATTTGAAATGGCAGTGACAAAGAAACTGTCAGCTTAAAAACAAATTACACAAAAACAATTAACACTTAAAAGTAAGACAAAAATATAAATATAAAATAAATTAATTACAAACAAAAAAGAGAAACAAACAATAAAAAGGAAAAAAAAATAAAAATAAATTAATGAGGATAATATGAAATACCAGCCTATGACCCTATGGGGGAAATTTATTTGCAAATAGTAGCGAGCTATGCCCCTACTCACAGTTATGTGTGTACTATATTCGCATTAAATAATTCGAAATATTGTGAGCCTTAAAAAAATCAGACAACATGTAGAACTATAAAATGGAATGAAATTGAACTTATTTTTTTTAAAATAAATATTTTGATGTAACACGTCTCTCGTTTCCGCAAGAATATCAAAGCATAATTACAGTAAAATGTTTAACAGACCATTCTTAATACTAGGTAAGCCTTACCAATCCTGTGATTTATTTAAATTTTTTTTTTTTATTATCCTTCTTTATACATATGTAACATTAATATATTTTAACAAAATGTGTTGATTGTCATTAGATAGACAGTAAATACAATTTTAATTTAAATAAAAAAAAATAATTAGTCTTTAGCTCAGCTGCACAACCATTAGACCAGTTTACCTTGTTAAATTATTGTACTTTTAATTTTAGTTAGATAAAGTTATTCGATGTTTTTCCTTTGGTGTCGTTCACTAAGCAACTTCATCGTTGGTGCCACCGCCTAGTTTACTTTTACAAGATTGGCACGTTTTTAGCTTTTGAGTAATTGTATGCGCAAACAAGTTATAACAACACACAGCCACACATACTCATACTCTTACACATGGACCACGCCATGAGAGAATCTATATCATACATACATATATAAATACATATGTATAAGTATACAATACTATGAATATGTACCTTACAACTAGCCACAACTAACGAAAAGTTGACTATAACGTGGCTGCCAACATGCGACAAATATTTTACACTTGACACTAATGTTAACAGGTATAATTTTGCCATGATGAATGTAACGCACAGAACTCCATACAGAAATGAACAGCGTGAAGAAGAGAATACATAGTATCCATAACACATTCTCATTATTTGAGCTTTCAGGATTAAATTCAATATAAGGACATTTTATCATATGTTTAAATAAGTTATCAATGTTCTCCGATTATTGAAACAAAATTCACTTGAAAAATCATGATAGATGTTCCAATATTTTTCCATCATCAAATCAATTTAAATTGCTAATTCACTCAATATTTATAAAAGTTGGGGGATGAAAAGTATTTAAGCTTCGGTGAAGCCATGTTATTATTCTGTTTTGATTCTATTTTGTTTCAGTTTATCTGAAAGTTGCATTTTATTCTTTAATTATTTATGACCACAAATTAATAACGTTTCAGCCACGCTCTACTTGTTTTATACTTTGACTTGATGTTGTAAACAAGAATCGACCAACAAAACCATATCCAAACCAAACCTAAATTGTAGTTATTCATTGAATTTTGATTCATTTCATTCAATAGATTTATGTTTTACTTGCATAGGCAGACATTAATGACTTGGCTCTTAGAATTTTACTAAGTGAAACCACCAACATTCACTTGACCTTATACCGCTGACTAAACTGAACTGATCTGAACTAAACTTCGTCAACACTTATGTAGTAATAAGTGTCCTTCAACCCTGTGCGTGAACTCGTCACAGCATGTCGTGCAACATGCAGCATATATACGTACTATTGTACGAGTATATCGGTATATTGTAGATCACAGCGACAAATCTAGATCCTGTTCCAAAAATGTTGTTTATTATTTTGTTTTTAAACGATAAACAATTAATTTTTTATAAACACATTTTTGACAGTTTTATAGAGCTTATCGTTATTCATTTACATACATACATACTAATATATAAAGAAACCATTTGTCAAAATTATTATACTGAAAATATTAATTATATATCACACAAAAACAGGGCACATACTCGTATACAATATAGGGAGTTAAAGGGGCGTTCTTTATTGATTAAAGGAGAAAAATAATTTTGTACATCAATATTTAATATTCAGCTCGTAAAAACAGGATTTCTTTGGACATCTACAAAATTTACAGTAATTATAATTAATAGATCATAAATCCATATGTTAACTTTATAAATTTATTGTTTTTCGTCATACAACCGTAACTCGTTTTTATTACTCACCAAAATTAATAATAAAAAAACATTTCCATTTAATTTTGTTAACAAAGAAAAAAGTAAAAGTTATAAATTTACAAATTTTGTCAAAAAAAAAGAACTTAATTTATTAATTCAATATTTTATTCTATTCTTTTATATTGGATACATGGTAATTTATCATATAAGATCCATTTCTTGATAGCGTTTATCTGAAACGTTTTAGTATATCAAAGATATAGTATAACTAAGTTTGATTTGTAATTGGATTACTTTATAATATTTATTAATTAGATAATTATTTTACTAGGAGTTTTGCAAAACCAGACGTGTCACTAACAGCTTCATAAATATTGAATGTATCTATGATATTATTTCATCAAAGAATGTTGTTTGCTATTTTCGTTTTTTCATACATCTCATATAATGTGAGTAGATAACATGATTTTGTTGTGATGTTTGTAACGCATAAACCCCACGATACGACCATGACACCTTTTATTGTAATACACCGATAATAGTAAGTATTATCTATTAATCAAGAGGAAGTTCCCATACAAAATTAACTTCAAAACTATGATTGTTATTTTTTTAAATCCCCACTCTGATGTTTTACTTTATTGCAATTTACATACCATATTCTAATATTTAAATTCTGCAATTAGTATATACGAGTATGTCTAATATGAAATTCTTTTGCATGTTCACGTGAAACCGCAGAAACTGATTTTAATTGTAAATAAATTCACACAAAATATTCCAAATTTGGAAGCAAAAAGTATGTTTGCTTTTGTTTGTTTCTTGCTTTTATTTATTTATTTATTTTATTTTTTTTTTTGCCCAACACTAATTCAATGGGTGGCACATTTGACAAAGACAAATGGGTAGTCAATAATCTATTGTTGAAGAGAACGGACGTCCTGGTCATCTAGCAACGAGAAACCAGTCATACTTAACTCATGTAAATATTAATAATCATACGATAAAAATATGAATACTAAATCAGCACATGTAATTTTGTTAAGACAACTTAAGTTCTTAGCAGGTACTTAAAATTAACTTCTGCTTATAACAGAAATTATTAAGTAATATTGGGAGAAGTTCCACAATCAGTTGTTTAATATGTTGTCGGCTAAATTTGATCCAAAAGTTTTTTTAAGCATGCCAATGTAAGATTCCAAAAATGGGACGTTCATTTATTTGGTATATCTTGATCCCCTCTTAAATTTACACAATTTATGTAACATGCTACCCACTTGAAAATTACAATACCCTGTGTTTAATTACAGCAGACTTTGTCATAAAAGTATTCTATTCTAAATGCAAAAAATTTCTTACGTATGTATGTATACACATATGAATGTACCGCCCGCGGTTGATCAAACCGGATCAAAGCGATAAAAAAGAAAAAAATAATAATTTGCTCAATAAGATTAGAAATAACATGTTCGTATAATTCACTGTCTTTTAAACTATAGTTTGAGTCAAGGTCATATCAAGTACATATGTATGGTATATATTTACACGTAATTTCTATTGTGTAAATACTTTAAATCTTATTATATGGTAGTCACTCTGTGTTATCACAGACAAGGAATTACCGAATACAAACCGGAAAAAGGAAACTTTAAAAACACCTCAAACGAGTTGTGGACGTTCCGTAAGAATGTTGATTGATACGGAAGTGGCTGTTATTGCTATCGTCGTCACCTTTCATTACTGCAAAATAACGTGTTATTGCATTGTCAGTGTTGGGTAGGGCCGACCGACCATTCGTTCATTTATCTATAAAATGAAATAAAAAATACTTCCTTGAATGCTGTTTCTAGTTTCGTTTTACTTGTATTTTCATAATGCTCATTATTCTCGCAAGGCCGAAATATACAAAGAAATTGTTGAAATCGACAATCACAGTAGTCAAAACATAAAAGTAACGAATCACTGATTACTAAGTAGTCATGCCAGCCATATATTACTGTTTCAATGATGGACAAGTTCAAGTGCATGAACCCGTTTCATTTATGGATTCACCCAAAGGAATTGTTCAAGCAATTTTATGAGGTTTCATAATTGAATTCTGTTCGTTGAGTCGAAAACAAAATGGATGGTAATGAATGAGTATAGCAATACAATATTATTACTATATTATTATTGTATATACTGTTTATGCCTTATTTTAAAAATTATTTTAAAGAAATATAGGAAAAAGGGCCATTGCAAAATGCTTACAACAGTATATGGAGCCATAACGAATTGCATTAAGACAAGTTGAATTTATCCATTTGTATTTACACACTACATACGTCCTCTGCAACAAGCACGCCTACGTTTATTGGACAACAAAGAGTTCAAGACCATGGGCGTACCGAAAGGGATATGGGTGGGACAGTTAACCCCCCTGAACTTAGACTGCAGCCACTCGAGCCGCCAAACTTAATATTAAATGATAAATTTTATGCTACACTTCTACAGAAAATTCTTGGTTTTTCTCCTTAGTCTAAATGCTACGTCCATGTGCAAGACATACTTACAACTGAATTGTTTTGGTCGCTTGGGTGACGAGTTTGTTCGTTTATTCGTTCGTTCATTGATCGAAAGTCAGTCAGTCAGTCGGTCGGCTTAGTTCAAAACTGCTGTAGTACTATATACTCGTGGTATCAAATCTTGTTCATTTGATAAAAAATTACAAAACAATAAAACCTTACAAAAAACGACTTTTACTTTTATTGTATGTAATGACTTAAGATTACGTTGTACATGAATTTTAATATTCGGAAACTAAGTTCAATTGAATTGAGTTCAACTGAGTTGAGCTGAATCAAGTTGAGGTGCGGATAGGTCGTTTTGGGGCGTGATTTGGTATGTGGTTTATGTGCTAAGCAAACTGAAACAACTGTAGCGAATTATGATTTAAAAAGGTTAGTACACCTAATTTGAAATCAAGTCTTGTGGGCGTAAGCTAGGGCGTACATGCATCGTAACACTAAATGCATTTATCAACAATAAGTACTATTCACATATTTTATGTTATTTAATGTTCACTTATTTTAAAGTGCCAATAAGACATTTCTAGTTATGTAATCTGTGTACTTACATTTGATTTTTTGTTTACATTCCCCCTTGTATATTTATTATTTCTTTATTTGTTAACCCATAAAATCTTATTTTCTTTTACAAAGCTTGCTTTACATTTTTATTTTATTGTTTTAGTTAGATTTATTAACATTACAACTAAGAATTGCATTTTGTATATATTATTGAGTCTTAAGAGAATCACGATTTCGCAAGGAAAGTATGAAACAAAAATTTTCTAATCTATGCATTAAATCTAATACTAAAACGAAGGATCTGTAATTGATAAAGCTAGCTAAGTGTTAGTTTGAGAAGTATGGATCGTCACTAAGATTGTGAGATAATTGATTTTTCCTATCGTTTGTGTTAGCCTGAGAGATTTGGTCATCAATCAGACAAACATCTGCCATGTCATGGAGTAGGGAAGTAAAAAGGATTAAGAATACTTTTTAATAATTGGTTTTGAGCACGATTACTTACTACCCAGATTACCGAGCCTTTGTAGCATAATTGGAACGAAGATCGAACTAAATATTTTTAGTTTATTTTTAACTGACAGTTTAGACCTCCTGTTTATAAACGGTTATAGTTTTCTTATTGTTTTACTTACTTTATTTATTGTGAATTGAAAATAATTTTTTTGTCAATGCGTAGTCCGAGGTACTTATTGTATGGATTCAGAGCTAAACTACCACTTGGCTTTCGCTTTTGCGTGAAGTATATCACACTTTATTTTAATGTTATTTTTCAAGTAGTTACGTTGCCAAAAAAAGTCTAATAAAATAATGCGAGAAACTTGTTAAGGTGCTATTTGCATTTAGAATCAGCACAACATTAACTGGGCTTTACGATGGATGTGGCCACACAAGTAAGTAATCGGGTAACTAGCGCAACATTTGTCTTTTATATCACACTTACATACATAAATAAAAGAAAACAACGTCATCTTCAGGTTCAGTTTCAAATAAAAATTAATTAACTAATTTTCTACTGTCGACCAAAAATCAAGATTTAATAGTTTTATAAACATATTTGATATCACGGTGAAGATGCAACCCAAAATGTAAGAAATTCTCATTGCTATGATTGTTTAAAATTACTAATTTCAACATTAACTTTGCTATTTGGTACTCAATTGGAATATTAATTACATTGGAGAAATTAACTGTCGTTATTTATGGGAACAACAGAAATTCACGTTACGCTTATTGCGGATACTCTAGATACAACTATATTTTAACAAACTGGTGTGGTCACCATCAGAAGGGTATGTATAATGACGGTGGCTTAGCGGTATTCTTAGTGTCAATGTTCTCCACTTTTTTGCTTTTTTTGATTTGCATTGTCACCATGTCTTGACTAGCATCACAAAATACCTACCTAGTTGATGCTAATTGATGTTCTATGGCGAGGATCCAGTGCTGACATTTTCAACTTACTTTTGGCAAATTCCTTCTTTTCTTTTCATTGACAGTATTATCATTGTCATCACGACAATTCAAATGGTGCTGCTGTAGTAATTTCGTAGTATCAACAAACACACAAAGTAAAAACCTCAAATTTTAAATAAAAATTAAAGGAAAACAAATCATAAATTTCTTCAAAAAAATGATTTTTGGAAATACTGGGCGTTTAGGAAAATATATCGAATCATCGCACAGAGCAACTACTTTAAGTGGTCCAGCACATTCGTTTTGCATTTGACAATAAACAATACTGCTCCGATATCTTCTTGGATGTTATGAAAAATTCTGCAAGGGTATGGACAGATGGCCTGCTCCATAAGATCACAAACCTACTCCCAGGAAAACATTACTTATTGCTTTAAAGCTATCTGTTAGGCTGGTGTATTACAAGGCAGTGTCCTTCAATGATCCCAACGACTTGATGGCGACATATGGAGATGACACTTGACTCGTTGCATGGTTGATAAGAAAATACTTGCAGCGATTCCATGTTTGGTCCAAGAGCTGGAATCATCCCATTAATTCGAGAAAATCAACCTATTATGACTTCACGCTGAGGTGCGTTTGTCTGGATATGACATCCGGCTCAGAGATCATTCTAAAGGTAGCTCAAGCCTGCTTCCTCGGTCTAATCCTAGACAAGCGACCCACTCGTCGTGCATATGTAAAATGAAATCTATCCCTGCAAGTTGATACGCAAAGTTGTGGAGATTAAACAATGT
The DNA here is from genome assembly GCA_035041805.1 of Amiota mariae. Taxonomy (NCBI): domain Eukaryota; kingdom Metazoa; phylum Arthropoda; class Insecta; order Diptera; family Drosophilidae; genus Amiota; species Amiota mariae. The sequence continues at coordinate 2,142,986 of JAWNKV010000229.1, read as the reverse complement.
GAAATCCTTTTGGAAGATAAAATAAACTATTTCCGACTTTTAAATTAATTACACTTAAATATTTCTCAGTTACATGATAATTTGCTGGGTCTAAACTGGTTCATATATGGTTAATTATTCATTTTCTTTCAAATTGATCGATTTCAGATTGTGCCACCAACGATGAAACTTTGTTAAGAGACACAACTTGACGCTAATAAATCTGCCACGCTTTATTGCGTATACGCCTTGTCGGAATGTATGCAAAAACGCCAGAAATCGACGCATTCAACGCAACTTTATTGACCAAGTTGGTCAACGCTTCCAACAAAAATGTACTTAAAACTGTACAAGTTTTTTTTTTCTATTTTTTTTTTTTTGTTGAATACGAACGTACTACGTACATAAGTAACTCTTGATAAGTTACGCTAACATTACATTTAAAACTTTAGTTACGGTTGCCCAAATATAAATACAACTTAAAGTAAAAAACACAAAAAACCAACGTTGCCATTCGCCAAAATAATTTAATTTTTAAGCGACATCGTAAATTCATTTAAAATTTTGTAATGAAATTAAAAAAAAAAATTTAAAAAAAAAACAGGAATAAACGATTTATTTAGTCTGATCATTATTTAGATACACTACTATGTACAATACATATGTAATTTATTTAATAGACAGTTTTTTTTAAATTGATTTTAAAATCCATTTAAATTAACATCAAATGCCTTCCTAGCAATAAAGTTTTTTCTTATTTTAACTATTTAAATGTAATATAGTAATAATATACTTAATACTAAATGAGTGACTAACTGCTGGGGCCTCAAAGCATGCTACATATGTAGGTACTAAATGTGAAAGCATGTGTTTCAGTATGAAAGTTTAACCACCTTTAGTTAGGCATCCGATTTATACCATGTTTAATTTTAATTTACTTCGCAAATAATATGCAGTGAAGTTTTATAAAACTTTAACCGTTTCATAATTATCTACTTTAAAAATTTAATCTCTAAAAGAACTGTGATGGTCAGATCATATTTAAGGGGATAAGAGATTTGTTAAAAAAACCAACACCATTTACCAGATATCATCTCAAAGAGTCTTCGAAATTAACTACATACACAAATACACAGAAGAATAAAATGATGGAATATCTGATTAAATTTGTTTTCTTTACAATATTGATGAGGTTTGTGATATACGATTCTATGCTATTGTCAATCTAGTGTGAAGGGTATAAAAGCATAAAAACTAGCATAATGTTGTTTCTATTACTTACTTTGCAGTATGCAAGTTTGGATCTATTTAATTTATTTTATTTTTTATTTTTATAACGTCCAGGCTTCGCAACTCTTGATATTCTGAAAACTCGTGCCTCTTTGTTGTTGTTTCCAGTATATAGTTTGGACCATGCCCAGCGGTTGGTAATTAATCTGCTTTGCAAATGGTAAAAAAAAAACGAATTATAGTTACTAGTTGATCGTGCTTTGCCTTTCGTGGCGTTTGAACCGAAACCAAAGTTGCTGTCGACTTTGGCACACGAATTTGACTTAAATGGGGCACATGTTGCAGCAATTGGTGGCACTAACAACCATGAGGACGAGAGGTAGGGCAAGAGTTGGTCAAGTCGATAGAGAATGGCAACGGTGAGCGGGATCTCAGTTACTTGGCTAGACTATTCAGGCTAGTCGGTCTCTTAGTTGTTTTTGTGGTTAGTTAGTATTATGCAAATGTTTATTTATTTATTGGACTTTTGAAAGGACTAATTGTTTTTTTTTTTCATAATTTTTTGTTAGACTCGATTTCGTTGTTAGACTTGACAAATTTTTAGAAAGGCATCATATGGATTTGGTAAACAACAAAACTTGTTATTAAAAATTATAAATAATAAATATTTTTAGAAAATCTTTCGAATCATTATTCTCAAACTTTATCTAAATCAAGTTCTCTTAGTAAGGAATTTTTTTATTATTCATCTTTCTTAAGAAAATTTAGCACAGTTAAACTGCAAGACTCATTTTGATTATAAATAATAATCATTTCGATATATTATCCATATAAGCTGTTACAAAAAAAAAACAAATTCTCCGCCTTCTAGCTGGGCTTGGTAGGGCAGACGGCAATTGTTTAAGGTGCGTCTGGAGTTTTGTTAGATGCTGGCTATTTTAAAGCTGCATTGTCTCTAAAACCATTGGTATAGTTAGATTTTTATGCAGCATGGTGTTTCTGACAGTCTAGAGATTTTGGAGATAGCCGTGATGCGCCAGAATTGAATTGCATACTGCCATATTGGTGTCACTATTTGCAGATAAATGAGTCTTTTATTGGCTTGTGACAGTTTATTTGAGGGCCGGAGGAGCCAGTCTACTTTCTTTATTTTTTGATAAGATCGCGATGTAATAATTTTAATGAATGTGGATCAGGCATAGCTAACGAATTTGCACCGTCTGTGGAATGATGCTTGCATTGTAGGCTATAACCGGACAAACATCATTTGATAGAGTGAAGGTTCAATTACTGGACTTAGTGGCTTAACCCAGGTGTAAATTCTTATTAAATATGGGCTTATTTTTTCCACCGCTTCATTAGGTGACCCGGAATTGTAGACTATAGCCGTATCGTCAGCTCATGTAGCAATAATTGCTTGGCCTTCGTTGATTATCGGCATGGCCGAGGTATAAAGTGAGTATAGGACCGAGGCTAGCACGCAATATTAAATATTATTTGATTTATGTTATTCATATATATGATAAAGAAAATACATTACAAAATGTATGTTTTGTTTTCCAAATACGAACTGAAGTTTCGGTGTAGTGGCGAACAATTTTATGCCAAGATCGCGTTCAATGTGGATGCGGGGGCGAACTAGGGTGCATTTACAACATATTTTAGCACTTTGTTCTGAAACCTTTAGAACTGCATTATGGAACATGAACAATCTCTTAGTTGAATCCCAAACTAGGTTGTACAATAGTATTTTCTTGTATCGAAAGCTTCTGATATATCTAGGATGACTGAAGACACCTTCTTTTCTATAATGTGATTAAGACTATTAAACTGTGAAAACCAGAGATATTGATCGATAAGATGTTACATGGTGAGCTGGTTTTATTAAACATTGTTACCTCCGTTCTCTTTCAATATATGGAAACATCTTTCATTTATAATGTACTTGGTATTCATAATTGCTGTTAGCTTAGATATGGGAGTTTGAGGGTGCTGCTACAGAACTTCCTTGAGGGGTCGGGATACTTATTTTACTTAAATTTAATGATTAGTTTTATTAGTTGTAATAACTCTTAAACCCCAGAAAGTGATCTGTGCATTAAAATTGGCACCTAAATATTTAACAATTTGTAAGTTATTGAAAGTATTGAAAGATTTATATGATACATTGTCTCTTTAGTCTGAGGTATGTAAGGTGTTAGAGATCGCATAAACCAATAGCATGAACAGAAACACTAGTCCATCTGCTTATAGTATTCCTAAGGAATACAGAAAGAAATAGTTTGAAAATGCTTAACTTGTAATCAAATTATTTGCATATCAATCTAATAATTAACAATTCAATTATAATACTTTGCTCAGAGTCAAACCAATCATTTAATAATCCTGTTAATTATAGTAAAAATGTTCTTCACCAAACTAAGAAGTTGTCTCTAATCTGCTATTGAAAATGTTGAAAAATTGATGAAATTGAAGCATCTCTACAACTCTCTCTTGGAGCAATACTCGATGAATATAGTGACCTACATACTTAGTATGTATAAAATTGCATAACTATATATGTATTTGGGAAATATATTTGTGCATACAATAACAAGCATCTGACTGACTACATGACATGGAATTGATTATGGAACATGTAATCAACAATGGCGACAAATTGAAGTTCATTAAGAGACAATGACAAGTTCATAATACCAAACTGAATTCAACTTAATAATAATACTTAATATAATAAAATAAAATTATTGTACATAGTCTCAAGGCAAATATGTAATTTTTAATAATACTGTTATTGTTGCTATTGTTGTTATAAACACATTTTATTTTATTTACAATAATTTATTACATCTTTTTTTTTCTTTTTTCTTTTGGAAGAAAAATTAAATTTATTGTATATTTGTTTATATAGAAAAAAAAAGTAAAAGTACTTCATGCTACTTTTGACCCAGTTATAATTTTTTTTTTTGTAATTCATTTTATTATATTTTGTTGTCCAACAAAATCAAACTAAACAAAGCATGACAAAACAACATCAACAACATACACAGATTGGGTGTTGTCCCCTGCTCTAATAAAAGACATACTACAACAACGAATAATGTTAAACAAAAAAATTTGTCACTTCACTTTAAATGTCAATAAATCTTCTAATGCATTTGTAGCTTAGGTCCCTGCTTATGTCACTCACTCACTCACTCATTAAAGTCGATAGGTGGCATGACGTGGAAGTCAAATGGAAGATCAAATCGTTTCAGTGTCGATTTGAGTCAAATCGAGCCAGTCAGTCATAGTACTGACTTACATAGAGTATATTTACGAGTAAAGTGTAATTGCTTTCATACAGTTATTCTATAGTTGTTGTTATATCTCATTAGATCAACTAAATGCAATTTTTCATTTTCAAAATCATTTTCCCCACCCAAAATTTTAATTAAATGCCTTTTAAAAATTTTACAAAATACAAATTTTATGCCATTAAATGTAATTTGAATAATATCCAAATTAATTAAGTTTCCCAATAAACTCAAGCACATTTTATGCTATTTATTCCGAACAATTTTCAATTCAGTTTTATAATGTCTCCACTGAGAGGAATAGAAAACTCTTTCCACTGATGACCTTTAACTAAAAAGAATCAAAAAATCATACAGAACAAACCTAACCGTACACGTTTATCCTTTTTTCAAATGATCACTTCTTGCATAAAAAAACAGCACTCTCTGGATACCTCGATCAATCAATTTTTTTTCTTTATGCAACATTCTAAGACTAAAGTCCAGTCTATGTCATATGACCAGCTAATGTGAACCATTGAGATGTGTGCCTTCAATGGCACTTAATTTGTGGCAGATCATGTACAAATAATAATCATGATCCAATAATGGAATGCGAATTCCGAATCCTAACATATGGAAAAAAAATTTTCTGGTACGCCATGGGCTCAGGAGATATTTCTATTGAGATAAATGACACTTAAATAAAATCCATCATTAAGCTAAACTATAAAATATCGTCTTATGCAAAACCGATAAATTTATATTCTTCTAACACTATACTTCAATAGGTCTACTTTATTTAGCAAACATCAACCTAAAGTGACTATTATAAAATGTAAAAAAAAATTTATAGAAAATTTATTTATTTACCATATTTTGATTTATTGGTTTATCTTTCGTAGACTGTTACTTTTCTAAGGCGGAAATTGTAAATGGCATTTTTAGGTACAATTGCAATGATGCTGTTTTGACTCGTGCCATGATTCGACAATGATGATGACTCATCATCTTCATCATGATCAGGACCCTCTGATCTTGCACCTTGCAGCAATTGCAACTATCGATTTAATAGAAGTCAATCCAGCTTCATTTTTGATTTGTTTCGTTTACTCCCAGAAATTTGTTGTAAAGGTAAATGTTTGAAAGATTGTTATCTAAAATAAAAAATTGCATTGTACAATTTGTTCATTGTTTGCCATTATAAATTTATGAATCAATTTATGATGATTGTCATCAACGAATTATTCTGATGAATAAAGTAATAAAGGCGCGGCATACTTGTAGTTCATCTTCAGACTTTGCTTTTTTGAATAGTATTTCATAAACTAAATAAAATACAATACTATAAGAAACACAAAAGTAAATGAATTCCTACTGAAGACCATTTTTGATTGTTAGAATACTTGCCCTTTTAAGCTTCCAACCACTCCCAAAATATGCAAACACTCACAAACAATAATTTATTGATCTATTTATTCATTCATTCAGTCGTTCACTTGACCCCCAACTGCAACGCCAACATCGTCATCGTAGCACGATTAGCGGCAATTGAGACAACTAAGAAGGTGGCGTCTTTGGAATATTTTGTAACCTGCGATCGGTTGCAACAGTCTTTTTGATGCAGCATGGTATACCCGGTTTCTGCCCTTCCCTTCCCTAAGAGATTATTCTAAGTCACTTTTACTGCTGGATGCCATTTCAAAAATAAAATTTGTGCTGCAGTTTACTTTGCGTTTTCAGTTTAATCAAAAAATTGTATTTGAATTTCTAATGTTTAGTAGACTGTTGAGTTGTTATTGGGTTTTTAGCATTGTTTTCATTGTGATTGTGATTGTTGGTGGTGTTATTGGACTAACCAACACTGGTTGGCCTACTTCTTCAAGTCATGCTCTTGGATTTCTTATACAACATGCAATGCATAAAAAATCCAAGACTCAACTTGGGTGTTTCTTTTTAAGCTTTTACATATTTCGAGGTTCTTTTTTTTTTGTTTATGTTTCTCTTAGCGGTTCCAATTGTGTACATGGTTTTGTGGGTGTAGGATTGTATTGCCATTGCATGATTCATTAATTAAGATATTCTTTTTTTCTTTTTATTTTTTAATATTGTAGTTTTCAATGTTACTAATAATAAAAAAAATCAATCAATAAAATCGACACACGATATTAAATTAAGAGGATACCATGTGAAGCTATGTACAAACTAGGTGGACAAATGCGAACGCACGAGAGTAAACGTTTGTTTGCTGCCCACATTACAACAAAAGAATGCGTTCTGTGCATGTATTTCGTGCGTTTGGTTTCTGCGGTGTTGTTCCCCTCACGAGTGAACCCTAGCTCAAGCAAATGAATGCGTTCGGTCTTGTACGTACGCGTTCTTTCGCCAAGGATGTACACACGTGTTCGCTTCGTTTATATAAGTTAATATAATATTCTAAAATGCTGTAAGGCATTAATGCTTCTCGAATGTTAACGGTATGTTACGGTTATAGTCATTAGTGAGATGACCGCTCATCGAACATGTTTGATGATCGATGAATTCACTTAGCATGCTAAAATTGGGAAATGACATGATAAGTAGTTGAAGAACAGAGATTGTAAGAACACGGATGCTGAACCTTCCTCTTCAAGCTACTATGAGTAAATAACTAGAAGCTTGGAGGAGGTATCTTCTGATCCTGATTCTAGTACATACAGCGATGAATTTTTAACGGGAAAAGTACGTGCGCTACCACGGACGTTGCAACAAAACTTTATGCATCTGTGAACGATTATGTCAATAACGCACGCAATAATTTCGATCAGTACGAATCAGTTTCCAAAGAAAAAATCCAAATGCTAATTATAAAAATAAATCTGAAAGAAAAAGAATTCGCAGCACATGCATCATTTTTAAAGGATCATTAGAGACAGTACAGTTAAATGGTAAAGAAAAGTTTCGTGTAGATACGTTCATTCCTTTAATCGACTCATTATATGCACATTTAAAAAATTGTTCGGCATCATACCAAGAAATTGATAATCGTTTTAGTTTTATTTGTCAGTTAGCAACAATTAATTCTGATGAGTTGACCATAAAATACAAAGAATTTGAAGAATTCTGTCACGAAGATATTAATGCATATGAACTCAAAACAGAATGTTTTCGTTTTACACAGTATTTAAAAAATATAGCAAACATCGCGAGTGCATAATATGATGTCACGCCTATCATTTTCCTGGTCTGCAAAAAAGACTGCAACAGGGGCGTTGTTTCTACCGCGGTGCTTTGTAACAGGGTGATTATCGGCGCTGATCCCCAATTTGTAATCAGTTTCTTGGCCTATTTGTCCTATGGACAGACGCGCTTCTCGTTCCCTATTACTCATGTAAGACCTAGAAGTTGCAATGCGAACACGTTCCGTACTGCGAGAATCAGTCAAACGCTTAATATGAGCGTAAAAATATGTTATATTCAATAAATTTACTTTTAGCAATATTAATTGAATCTTGAATATATTTTGAGTTTGTGATCTGACAATAAATTTGAGGAGCTAAAAAGGGAAATGAGAGCATTTCATTTTATGAATTAAACATCAATGCTAAACAGAATCAAATGCACCTTGTACGTATAAAACAGTATTCCCTAGAATTTTTTTGGCAAAATATTAAAAATACTGCTAAGTTTTGAGTCGAAGCTATTAATTACGAGGACTCAGCAGAGAACAAATTATTTTTAGAACTAGCTACATTTATCCTAAATTTGCTGTCGTTGGTGAAAACAAAGAAATTAAATATTTTTTAAAAATCTCGTTTTTTTTAGATGAAGCACATGCTATAACACATATACATACTTACCTCATATAAATATAAATATAATTGGCACTAATGCCTCCTACAGTAGTACCACAGATGAAGAGGAAAACGACTTGAAACTTGAGGCAATAAGACTAATCTAATTACTTATAAAGAGTGTTTAAAAGCTGTAAGTTATTTTCATTTAATTTGCTGTTGTTTCGATTACTGCTTTAACAAAACTCAGAAATGATAAAAATGATTTAAAATAAAAATTAATGAGGTAACAAATTTTGTTCTTTTCATTTTGTCCTTTTTAGGGTTCCGTACCCATAGGGAACTAACGGGACCCTATTACTAAGCTTACAATGTCCGTCCGTCTCCTGCTCTATCTCATGAACCGTAATAGGTAGAGAGTTGAAATTTTCACAGAGTGTGTAATTCACTTGTGTGTAGAACGACAAAATCCAAAAATTAACATTTTTAGAAGCATTGTTCTTTAATTTAACCTTTTGTTTAACAATTTTTTGTTTTTTGTAGTATACCTTTAAGCTGTTAATTGTAGTATACTTTTAGGCTATTAAATATAAACATAATTTTATATTTTAAGCAAAAAATCTTGTACGATGGAACACAACCCTCAGTGTGCGAGTCCAACTCATACTTGGCTGATTTTTTAATATATATATATATATTTTTTTTTCAAGTTTTTGTTTTAAAGTATCTCTTCTTTGATGAAAATTTTTAGTTTATTAAGTGGGTAAATACAACTAAGTAGAGACCAGAATCCATAATGGGATGGAGGAAGTATGTTATTTTCATCCAGGTGTGAAATTGTTTTAACTTTAATTAAACAAATGGAGCAGACTCGATTTCCCATACGCAGAACACTTAATTTTGATTTGTCAATATACTCTGTCATAAGTTTTCAATTGAAAAAAACACTGTCTATCAATAATAATTTAAAAGAACACTTTGGTCGAGTTCTCAAAAAATAAATGTTTCTGAAAGATCAAAACGAAATAAGTGGAAAGCAAAAGTACATTTTTTTTCTTTGTTGTGTTGAGTGAGAGAGAGATAGGGTGCAAAACAATACAACAGCAATAATATACAGTACAAGTCGATTGAAACGCAAACACAGAAACACACACAAAAACATTTTTGAATGTTTTTTTTTAACAAAGTGATCATCAAACATGTAAAAAAGAAACCGAAAAAGAAATGTCTTCCGATGAGCGATGACACAAAAAACAGAAAACAGAGTTGAAAGTGTCTTTTTGCTCCCTTATTCAATGTGTCCACAAAAAACTAATTTTTTGAACACAACCTGAAAGTGTTGACTGTTATTCGCGACCTCTGTATATTAGGTAAAGAATCAAATCCTAGATCTATCTTATTCTTAAGAGAAGGAATTATATCGTGAATTTCTGATTGACAATCAAAAACAAAAAAAAAGAGAAGGATGCTTTTGAAAAGGGATAACCTTGCCCATTGACCCATTACTATTGAATAATACATTTTGAAAACAAATTAAAAAAATTTACCATATCGCAGATTCATATATATATATAACTATGTAGTATATGTTCAACATCAATGATCTACTATGAAATTATTAGGCCACAATATATATTTGATTGAAGATTCTAGACGAAGTCTACAGACAACATCAATGTAAGAATCATTGTTCTAAGGAATTTGAGCATTTCAACAATCTTCCTTAACCCTTTACAGTATGCAACATCATCCATCGAATTCCACAAGAAAATATATTGCATACTTTTTGGCTATGCTCAATATTAACGCAATCATGCTAAAAAGAAGCAAACAAAATAAAATAAAAATTTAAAATAACAACAACAACTTCAACGAATCTGGCAAAGCAAAAGTTGCGAACAAACGAACGAACGAGCAAAAAAACGAACGAATAAAAATAAAAACCAGCAAGCCAACAACGCACGTTAAGTCTACAAGGCTAAAAACATTAAAATCGAAAGCATGATGACGACTTCTACGTCGGCTATAATGATGATAATGATAACAATGATGATGAAGATAGTGATGGTGATTATGATGTTGTTGGAAAAGACGTCATTCACAAATACTAATGCACAAACTACATTTAGATGATGTTTATATATATATGTATATATGGGAAAAAGCCAATATAATTGTATCTTATAGTTGTCTTTGATAAAAGAAATAAAAATCTGAAAAGTATTTGCGTGTTGCTATCAACACGCACACAGATACAAATCATATATACATACATACATACTTACGCCTACACACTTCATTGAAATTGCGTTGATAAATATACAAATGTATGCATGTTTGTATGTCTTATTTGAATGTATGGGTGTGCATGACGTGTTTAAAGCAAACGAGCGATAATACACCGCACTAATAAACACGCAACGAAAAAATTTCAATGCGAACAACAAAATAAAAGCAAATGAATGAACAAACGAAAGAATGAATAAAAACGCAAAGGGCAAAATTTTATAAAAATTCTATGCTTGCATTTGTGAGTGTGTTTGTGTGTTTGACAACACAATACAACGAAACAAGAATCGCTGCGACTCGAACAACTCAAAGCTGGCAAAACAAAGAAAAGTTGGTTGATGAGAATGAGGATGAAAACATCAAAAAGAAAACGTACTGTGGCCAACATGGGCGAACAAATGTTATTGTTGTATGTAGTAGGAATACAAAAAGAATGAAAGACATTTCGAACGCATACATGCATTAAAACATGGACAAACTTACTCACACACACACACATAGGCAAAGAAGCAAACAAACAAACGAATGAGAGAAGAAATGAACGAAAGAAGGAATAACGACAGACAAGGCAGACAAATACTTGTTCTAAGGGCAGATTTTTGTTCAGTCTCTGCTGCTTCTGTTTTCTTTATTGTTCTTGTTGTTGCTTATTTTTCTGTCAATTGTGCTGAATATGAATTTTTTCTTTCTTGCTGCTTCAACCACCGCTGATGATAATGATGATGTGTTGCTGATGAAGTTGTTGTTTTTGTTTTAGGCTGTCATTTTTGGCCTAGCACACTAAGGAGCAGTCTTCCCCGGTACAGGTGGGCCTCCAAATGTCAAAAAGTCCGTTTTATTGAAATACTAATATGTTCAGATGCCTTCAATCTCTTTATCATCTTTCAATTCGAAGTAAAAAAAAAAATTAATTGGGGTCTCATTTAATTTTACCGCCCCGGCCACCGAAGGGCTTAGTCCGCCAGTGCACTTTTTTTTTTTGTGGTTGGTTGCAAGGCGAAGCAGCTTAAATAGTCGTCGATGACGATAACGTTGCTTTGCACTACTTTGACGCATTTATGATTCTCTCATGGCTGTGTATGTGTGCCGAGTGCATTGACACATACACAGGCAGACATCCACTCTCACATATAGGCAAACACATGTGTGGTTTTAACACACATACATACATATACATAATTAGTTACAATTATTGTATGGTTCCCTTGTTTTGTTTTTTTTTTCACTTTGAATGTATTTGTATTTGCTCATAAGAGAAGCCCTCAAAATTATACTTACCTTCTATGCCATTGATAGAAATTTACAACGCCCTTCTCACATTCATTAATAAAATATGAATTTTGGATTTTTTATTTAAGTAAAAGTTTAAATGAAATGAAAGCGAAATTATAGAAGTGCACATTTAGGCTGAAAGGTATCCTTCAAGTAACCCGTGGCTTACAGTTATTTAACTTTATTAACTTTAATTGTTAGTGACTTCTTAATAGAAAGTAATGCTTGAATACAAAAGAATGCTTAATAAATCCATACATCAATAACTTGTTTTACGACATTGATTCGTTTTATGCACCAAGGTGTCATACCTTGGGCTTCTCCTCGACGAAAGGCTCACAATCAGGGAGCATATCAGCGCAGTAGTTGGAACCTGTCTAGTTAAACTAAAAGAGCTCTACTGGTTCAACATCAAAAGAAATCTAATCCTACGTAACAAGAGAACAGTGTACCAGCAAATCATCGCGCCCTTCTTATTATAAGGTATACCTTGTAAAACAAAGCATTGCGCCTTCCTCAATACTCATGATTATCACGACTCCAACCTGGCTATTCTTGAAGATTAGATTTTCTTTTTGTTCGAGCAGGTACAATGACCGATTGATGGCACATAAAAAACAGACTAGCCAGAAATCTACGGCACTTCGGAAAGATATTTTTTTCAATGACCTTTTGCCAAATCTACACTTATTTTCGACATGAAATGTAGCTAAGAGGAAACTGTAGCTATATACCAATACAATATGTAACATAAACATCATTCTTCTTTTTTTACCAGTGTTTTTCCGATGCCTTCTAAAGGGTTTAATGTTTTACATCACTAAATGTTTATATAGCGAACCGCGTCATGCAAGTACAGTCATCCGCTTTCAGCCGTATATATGGTAACAGACATCCGCTTTCAGCCGTATATATGGTAACAGACACCGATACGTTGTGGATTGCTTTTGCATTCAATATTCACCAACGAGCTTACAAGTTTAGGACGCTTTACCAGTAGAATCGCTCTCTGGATCACTAAAACTGCTGAGCCCCCATCACGTCAAGATGACGATCCCCGGTTGGAAACCTCATTCAAAGAACAAAAATTTCATACTCCGCAAAAACACTGGTGGCTCCTAAATGGTATGTTCGTAATGATAATTAACACAAAGACCTACATTATTCAATAAAGACAAATAAAAAATTTTGCCAAAGCAAAAACGATGTACTTAGATTTTACGTTAATGTTGCTTTAAAGTTAAGTTTATTTTGTAAATTTCTTATACTAGATTAATTTAAAAATATAAAAAAAGACTAACTTTGGCTATGCCGAAGTTGTAACACTCTTCACGCCCCAGGTAGTGGTCCGAGGGTCTTGAAATTTATAAGGTTGGTGGCTATGGGTTAGACTCTTATAGTGTCCAAATTTAAAGTCGATAGTATAAAAAAAAAGTTTTTCTAATAATAATGTTCATTTGGATACAGGTTTGTATGGGGGTACCCCTCCTTGTAGTCCGAGGGTCTTGAAATTTTCATGGTTTGTGGATATGGGTCAGAGACTTATAGTGTCTAAAAAAAAAAAACTTTTTTTAATAAGAACTTTAATTTAAGAGGGGGTTTGTATGGAAGGCAACCATAGGATCATGAAATTTATTTCATTTCAGGTCGATACGTCAAAAAACAAAAAAAAAACAGATGGACAGACGAACATGGCTAAATGAACTCGTCTCATCGAGCTGATCACAAATATATACACTTTATGTGGTCTGCGATGTCTCCTTCTGTGTGTTACAAACTTCATGACAAACTTATAATACTATTCACTAACGTGAAGAGTATAAAAATAAATGTTATATAAAAAACTAATATAATATATGCATTTACATAAATATATTACATTATTTTTCGTTCGTCTAATATCAAAAACTTAAAAATAACAATTAATAGATGTGGATAAACATATCTATCTCATGATTTTCACAAGCGATTAAATTAAATCTGATTCTGATTTTAGGTTTAATATTTTAAAATGTTTGCGGAAGACAATTGTTTTATTGACACCTTTTTTAATGGTCATAAGATCGGGTTGACTTGCGTCCGATCTTTTTTGCAATCATATTGCAAATGATTTTATGTCAGCATCTGTATCGCGAGTGAAATACAACGTTACCAAATATTTTAAAAACAACAATTGTTTTATTGTGAACTTGTATTTACCTTAAGAACAAGGATCAGGATGGATAGTCATATGGTTGAATCGATTGACTTACCTCGGATCTTCTCGACTTTCACGTTGCAAGTCAAATCACTATAAATTAAATTGTTGTCTAATGCGATCATGTCTAATATAGTAGGGCTCGCAAAGCTACTCTTTAACTGCCGACTTCCTCTCAGTCAATTTAATGCCGGTTATCCTAGTAATGCTACCAAGACAGTCATTTCCGAGATTTGATAGATTCAAGCACCCGCTCAGAATGTTTCACTATCTCCTCCTCTTTTTTTTGTCGGTCGGCGGTCATAGCTATTTTCGGGAAATATTTTAATTGAAATATGATTGTATAATTTCCACTACAAAAAACTAATTTAAAAAACCCCACCAACAATGAATACACATAATATAACATCCCTTTTGACAAAAACTAATCAAAATCAAACAACTATCCTATGATGGATATACAATATATACTATAAAGGGCATCGTATGACTAAAATGTATTTGGACTCATAATTCAATAAAACTACAAAAAGTCAGCCCAACTTTTGGGTTCTTTTTTTTTTTGGAAAACTTCACAACATGAAAAATTAGATCAATCAATCAATGTGACAGTGGTTAACAATGCAAGGAAAGAAATGTTTTTTATAAGGTATCTATAGATTAAAACCTAAAGATTCCAAATACAAATTTCCTCCAAAAAACAAAAACAAAGAATCAATAAAAAGAAGATTAACTTTGGCTATGTCGAAGTTGTAATACTCTTCATGCTATTGGTCCTAAGGTCTTGAAATTTACATGGTTGGTGGATATGGGTCAGATACTTATAGTGTCCAAATTTGAAGTCTTTGAATTTATATTTATATACAATACTTCATGGGGTCTCCGATGTGTCCTTCTGTGTATTGCATACTTCATAACAAACTTATAATACTATTCACTGGTTGAAGAGTATAAACTTTTTGGTATCACTCAATAAGTTTCAAATATGACACATAAATAGTGACTCTAAATAAGAACCCTGTAATTTTTTAGAAAGTAATGTTATTTTGTACATTCCTTTTTGCATCCCAGCATCAATTCACAACTTATAGTTTATTTTCATGATGTTTCTTGAAAAAAAAGGAAGTCAAGATATCAAAACGAGAGTAGACGGTATATTGATGGTTGGTTCAAAAAAAAGGCAAACGTTAGCCATTTATTCATACTTCTTATAAGTTTGTTGTAGTTTTTTAATCTCTACATATTTTAAGTATGTACGAGGTTTGTTCAACAAGTATCGCAATTTTTGAATTTCCGCGGGTTACGTATATTCGATTTTTTTGTGGCGTTATATTGGTACTCATGTCCCTCACTTATGCTGACAAGATTGGTCGTTTTGAATGTTTAGTTAATTTTTGACAAAAATAATAATCATAATTTTGAGAAAAAAAAACTTTTATATGAAATATTTTACTAAATTTAAACAAATAATATGATTTTTCAATGACATCAAAAAGATCTTTCTGCATAAAGAAATAGACTAAACTTCTGAAATGTGCTCGATAGAAAAATAATTTGGAGCAAAATTTATTCATTTTGGCTTTGTCGTGGTAAATTGTCATGGTCCATTGTTTTGAACGAAGTGCATATTCTTTTCTGCATTTTAAACATGAATTTAACGATCAAATAAATGGTGAAATTGGTTAAATCGATATAAAGTATACCGGGTATTGTTACATCGCCTTTGACTATAGTATAGATTCCATGTTCCATCCATGATGTAAACAATTGTCTGGATTATGTTCAATCATCTTCAAACATTCCTTTCATGTTCATCATCTTCAAATATGTAGTTCCTATCTTTCCAATATGTTTTTATTGCAAGTCGTATGTGCAAAATTTATATCAATGTCTAACGTGATAAGCCTATGTCATCATCCGATGCAATTCAAGGACTTTATCGCCTTATCAGAATGTCAGCAGAAGTGACTCTATCAGGCGATTGAAAAGATTTTAATAAATAATATTTGTAAAATTTGTTATATTTAATGTTTAAGTACTACTATGTTTATATAGCAATAGATTTGTAAAAAAAAAATAACTTGATGTCCATACGAGTATACTGTCTTATGGAAATAAAATTTTGTTTATAAAATTTTTTAAGAAAAAAACATTTTTTAGTCTTTAAGTGAAAGATCATTTATTCATTATTTCAATTAAATAATTTTTCACTTAAATAGCAAAAAAATTATTAGTTATTAAGTAATACCAAAAAATATGAAAGGCTATTTTCCTTTTTTATTTTAAACATACTTCTCAATGGTTACGTTAAACAGGCTGCGTAAACGCGAGTTCACACAGAAACGTTGCGGCCCATTGTGATACCTGATTGTAGGAGGATGAGGAAAAAAGGAGAAGGGGCTGGTGTTGTAGATGAACTTGGGGTAAACCTATGACAGTCCTTAGTTTGACCTAGAGTTATCCCTCCGACTCTAAAACCAACGTGAAGGTTGTGCGAACAGAGCTAGATCTTCAAGTGGCACCTTTGCCAAACTGCCCAATTCATCAAAGAACGGTTTCCCGAGAACACAATTACGTCTTCTAAGAAGAGCAATGCAGTCACAGAGGAGGTGTTAAATACTCTTTGATACTTCTTCACCTTCATAGCTTCGACAAAATTCTTGGTGTGGAACATATATCCTTTTGCCATCAACCCAATTGCGCAGCGCCCGTTAAGATTCCAGTCATCATCCGA
This sequence comes from Amiota mariae, assembly GCA_035041805.1. Lineage (NCBI taxonomy): Eukaryota > Metazoa > Arthropoda > Insecta > Diptera > Drosophilidae > Amiota > Amiota mariae. The sequence goes on along the minus strand of JAWNKV010000229.1, from coordinate 2,126,237 downwards.
ATCCTTTTCTTATGAAAGTGTCCTAGCGGCACTACAGCCAAGCTCATTCGCCCACCTCATGTCTGCTAGCTTCTTAGTTCTCTGTGAATAACACCAACTGCTAGAGAGCTAGGCATTGCCAATCCTATTTTAGCACACTCATTTACCATCTCGTTACCTTGTAAGGCGAGAATGACCAGTCATCCATATAAGCGTAATTGAGTGCTCCCGAGCCTGGCTAAGAGCCACCACCTCCGTCTTGGAAATTTCAAAATAAAACAGCATTCAAATACCGTTATATTTAACTGAGAATTTTCATACTCTTCACGGGAGTGAATGGTACTATAAGTTTGTAACACACAGATGGAGACATCGCAGACCACATAAAGTATAAATATTTGTGGTCAGCTCGATGAGACGAGTTGATTTAGCAATGTCCGTCCGTCCGTCGGTCCATCGGTCCGTCTGTCCGTCTGTTCGCAAAACTAGTCCGTCAGTTTTTGAGCTAGAAAACTGACATTTTGTACAAAAGGTACCCCCCATACAAACCTGGATCCAAATTCAGGTTCTTTTAGAAAAACGTTTTTATTTTTTGTATTATCGACTTGAAATTTGGACATTATAAGTGTCTGACCCATGTCCACAAACCTTCCAAATTTCAAGACTCCCGGACTACTAGCTGGAGCGTGAAGAGTATTACAACTTCGGCATAGCCAAAGTTAGTCTTTTTTAGGGTTCCGTACCCATAGGGAGCTAACGGGACCCTATTACTAAGCTTACGCCGTCCGTTCCTCCGATTCCGGCTCTATCTCATGAACCGTAATAGGTAGAGAGTTGAATTGTTCACAGAGTGTGTAATTCAATTGTGTGTAGAGCGACAAATACCAATTTACAATTTCAATTTTTTAACCTTGCATATAAAAAAAAATGGGACGAGGTACATAACTTTCTGGTATGCAATTCTTTTAAGAAATATCCTATCTATAAAACATATCTGTGGCAACAATTCAGTGTAACTGATTTCGAAAATCTACTTTTTGAGATATTGCTCATTTTGTACTATGTTTCGATGTAGTATCTATAGAAATTTCTTTAGTCGAAATACGTGTGAGTGAGTAATAATAACGTTAAAACTCAATTGAAGCAATTTTTTACATAAGCTACTTTGACTTGCTGCCAAAGATTCGAGTAAATAACAGTTTTCTTTTTGCATACATAAAGTGGATCTTTGATGAAAAGTGTTATTTGCTAATTAAATTTCATAAATCTCTGTTCAAGTGCAATGTCAACTATTTTTGACTTTTTACTTTATCTACAAATGGACAGACAGACAGACATGGCTAGATCAACTCGCCTCGTCGCTGTGATAAAGAATAGGTATTCATTATGGGGTCTCCGATGTCTTCTGTGTGTTACAAACTTCATGACAAACTTATAATAAACTTATCTTGTACATATATGTATGTATTTAAACTTATCACTTGCAAATTAACTTTAAGTGAATTTGTGAAACCAAACTTTTTGTGTACTTTGATTTTCTACGTTGGATATTATTTAATGAGCACCACATCAATGGAAGATTGAACAAGGACCTTTTCGCAATTTTTTCATTTACTTTGAGCGGGAATCAATTGTTTTTTACGATAGTTTAGTCACCAAAATGGGAGCTGAAATTTTGCACTTGACTTTCTTTTTACCATACGCAGTACATTTGTCGGAATCAGCCGAATCGGACCACTAGGGGCGTACCCCAATACAAACCGGGATCCAAATGAAAGTTCTTATTAGATTTTTTTGTTTTTTTTTTTTTTTGTACTATCAACTTGAATTTTGGACACTTTAGGTGTCTGACCCCATATACGCCTTGTAAATGGCAAGACCCTCGGACTACTAGGTGATACCTCCTTTACAAAACATGAACTTTAGAACAATAATTAGGAGATATAAAAGGTGCGTGAAGAGTATTACAACTTCGGCATAGCTAAAGTTAATCTTAATTTTACTGTTTTAGCAATAACTTTGTCAAAATAAGAAAAATTTCAAAACCGTGAAATACGTATTTTTATATTTTCACTTTTCTATCTAAAAAAAACCCACGTCAAAATCGGAGCAGTTGGCATACGAAGGTATATTATTAGGACACGGAAATTATATTTTTGAATATAATGAATTTGTGTTACTAATATTTAGTTTTAATTTTTATAATTAGAACGAGAATATCTAATTTATTATTGTTATTTAATTTTTAATAAATAAAATTTAAAAAACAGCAATGATATTCCTATTATTATTGGGTTTATTGCAATTGATATGTCACTTTTACTTTTTGAATTTAATACAAAGTATTAGTAAAATTGATATTTATTCAAATTAAGCTATATGGTTCGAAAGTTTGGGGTGATTGTGCCAAATTACAAAGAACTCAAAATAAATTACTAAACCTGATTTTTAATTTACCCTTTTACTATGCCACCTCTGTTCTCCATGTAAGACAGATATTGTATTTGCAATCTCTCAAGCTATGCATAATTTTAATAGAAGTAATAATCCGCAATAGATCTCTTCATAAGGACCTGAAAGTTCACTTTGTCGGAGACCAAATAAATTACCATAGCAGTAGATAGTATAGTGAAAAACTATTAATCCATCCAAAGCCACTATTTAAGGGCTTAGCAAACTCATCGTCCGAGGAAAAGATTAAATAAGCTCCATCTTGAGGAGCTTAAAAGTGGTTCTATCCTATAATAAAGGTATACAGTATGTACATATGTATTATTATTAATATTCGTATTATCTAGTTACTGAAAAAAAAAAATTATAGGCAATCAAATGTCTCTCAGTTCCAGTATTGATCCGTACTTTTCCAACTAATTCATAAATTAGCTTCGTTTCAAGAACCGATCCTTAATTTTTGTCTTAGTGGTTAAGTTTTTCTCCCATTTTCCTTATAATCGTAAAATATTTTTTTTTTTTTGAAACAATTGTAATTATAAATCTATTTTTTAGCTAAAAATCCACACAAATTGTAAACATGGGTTAAATAAATAATATCTAAATATTTATTTGGAAATACTTAAACCAGCAACATAAAAGATTTGGCCTATTTTATTTCTTCAAAATGTTACCATTGGTCCTTAATTACTGCTTACTACTTATGGCCGTTGTAAATAAAACTACATCGGACGCAAAATTCTCCGAATGATTTCTAATTTTAGAATAAAAAAATTGGCAAATGTTTTTGACTCAATTTATCAATAATCTTCAGTAATAAAAAGTAAACAAAAAATTAAAGGAGCCTCATTTGGAAAATTATGCACATAACAATTATGCACTTCAAAAACTGTCGCTTTCAAATTGTTAAACATAATATTTCGCCCAAAGTCCTTTATTGCTTATGACACTTTCAATCCTTTTGATCATGCTCCATACCAGCTTTCATTAAATCAATTAATTTTTTTTGGAGGATTTTCGTAAGCACCACATTTTATTATGGGGTTTTGTGCAGGACATTTATTCACTTTGAAATTTTGTCTTTGAAGCTAAGTTTTAACCACCTTTGCAGTAACCTTCAGATCTCCATCTTGTTGAATGATTTCTTCAGCTGGATACGCATACTCATCAACAAAATCAGGAAGATTGGTTTGAAGAATACTTAATATTGAATGCTGACCATCTATGTGGAGGAAGAGTGCCGCATCGAATTCGTCGTAATAAAGTGAAAGCTAAGAACTATACAAATAATTCAACGTTCATTGTGTGCAAGACTAAAGAAAATGAACACCCCAAAGCTTACTTTCGATGTCAAGTCAACGCACAGGTATGTAGTACATACCTTGGTAGATCGTGATCGACCTAATTTAGCTATATTAAATGAACTATGCGAACTAGTTCGTTGATGATCTCGATCTTAGTTTTTTTTTAATCATCACTCTCAGCCATAGTGACAAAAACTACATCTTTTTTTTTTTTGTTCGTCACTGACTGAAAAGAAAAAAGAACTAGCGAACTAGTTCGCCGTAGGACTTGACTAAATTAAACCCTGCCAAAGGCGACCGACTATCCCCAACACTAGTCAACAACCAACTTTAAAGAAACGAGTACAGTAACTTGGCATATTGTTACCTTTACTAGCAGTATTTCGGATTTACCCAAAGGGAAATATGACTATGTCCCAAGCGTGTCGAAACTACCATAAAAATACGTATATACACACATGTACTATAACTACGTACTTATATACATTTATATTTGCATATACATATGTAGATATTAATACTTATGTACATACATGTGTGTACCTGTTTGTAACAAAAATAAATAAAATACAGGTAAAGTCTAAATTAAGAGGGACTTTTATAGTTATGTTATGCATTTCTGATATCATAAAACAGAGTTTGTAGTTTCTCTATTCCAAAGATCCTTATAACTAATAACAACCGCTAATATTAGTACCATTTCACTTTTGGAATAGATTTTCATCATGATGAAATTCTTGTGAAAATGTATTGCATGCATATATATCATGTAAGTATGTATGCTTGTATGGCTGTATGTAAGTATGCATTTAAACAAATTTGGCGTTGCCCCTTTTCCTACAGCTCACTTTTAGGGTTATTACAAAATTGAGGTGAGTGAATCTGAAAAACCCCAATCTGGCCGGGTCTGATGGTCCTTTTACGATCGCTTTCAATAAATGTGTCTAAGAATTTTGCCAACATTCGTAAATCGTTAAACTTGTAATTGACTAAAACTTCTTACAAAATTCAGAATACGCGCACAAAAGGAATGCGCAAAAGTATTAGTAGCATAGTGTAATTGTATTAGTGAGTAAGTAAGTGAGTAAATGAGTGAGTAAAACAAGCAAAGAAAATACCATAAAAGAGAGATCATTTTGATATACCAAGCACTTACACACACACAAGCTCACTAGGAAAGAGAAACGAAAAAAAAAAATATTCAACAACAGTTCTATATCTGTGTGCACGTTTGCTGTATGCATAGTTGAACATATGCCTTTGTGTATGTATGTAGGTATAGTAACAACTAAAGAACAACAGAAAAAATAAAGAAAAAAACAAAAATCAACAAAAATAATCGCACGCACACAAGCGCAAACCGGACCCAATGTAGTATGCAGAAGCGTGTAGACAAAGCGTAACGGAAAACTGGCTGTGCGCCATGAACAAATACAGACACATGTACTTAATACACACTCGCACACATACACACACTCATTTAGAGCTAAAAAAATGTCTGTCTGGCACACTACGCTAAAATACGTATAAGCCACATACACCAATGCATAAAGCAAAATGCACACAATTAAAAAAAATAGAAAACACGGACGATGATTGCAGCTATCCTTGTATTCGTGTAATATAACATTCATACATACATATATTTATATACATATATATGTATTTATATGATTGAATAGATATGTATGAGTGTGTGCGTATGTAAGCAAGCAAGTCACAGTCATTTCGTTTACAGCGGCGGCAGCAGTTTTCTTTCGTACGAGCAACGTCGAAGCGCAAGCAACTTTTATTGTGTGCGCGAGGCGACCGACCACGACGAACGAACACCAGTGAAATCGTAATCAATTGTATTTTAATAAAGAAACACTATTCGAAAATATTTCATTATTTTATTGCAATATATAAACAAATATCATATCATTGAGAAAAACATCAATTATGACAATAAAATAAGTAAATAAAATTAAAACAAGTGACAAAGAATATAAAATACAAACGCAAAACTCGTGCAAAGCAAACGAAAAATAACAAACACAACGCTAGGCAAAGTGTCAGTCGCCAAGTACAGTTAGTACTCGCGGCGACCACTAGGTGGCGTATCAATCTGTGTGATTCAAGTGAGTGTACGCGGCCATCAGAGAGAGAAAGAGAGTAAGTTGCGAGAGCATTTGTCATAAGTAAAGTGTGCTACGAATGAAAGCAAGCAAAAAAAAAGGAAAGACAACTACGACCGACAAACATTGAAGTTTAAGAGCAAGAGAGTGATGAGAATAGATTGTATAGGAAAAGAGAGCGTAAGAGCGCGTGTTTTTAATGCTTTTGCTCGTTTTTGACATTTGCTAAAATTCCAATTCAGTCTTTCTTCTTTTTCATTTCGTACTTAATTTTTTTTTTTTGCCTTTTGCCATTTTATTTGTTGCGCATTTGTGTGTTGTTGCCGTCGGTGGTAGTGTCGGTGGAGGTGTTGTTGTTGTGCTCATTGGACTTTCTAGTAAGCGACGTCGGCGTTGTCGACATTGTTTTGATTGCGAATATCAATGTGAAGTGAGAATAACGAACAATAACAATAAGAAAAAGATTATTTTATAGAAAAATAACAACAAACAAGGCATGCAACAATAAAACAAAAACCAACACTAGCAATGAATACAACTACTCAAAAATACTATAAAAACTGACAACAATATCTTCAAAGAAATAAACAATAAATACTATATGCATTTGTATAGAAATGTACGAGAAAGTGAAGAACAAGGAAAAGAAAATGTTGTCATAACAAAAGAACAACTTGGGTCTCACCAAAGTTTACATATATGTACACTTCACACAAAAAGATCCCTTTTTTAAACAAATGATTAAAAAAACCTGTGAGAACAAAAAAAATCATAATTTTGAATCGAATTAAAGTGATAACAGACTAATGTCGTTGTGTATAAAAATATGTCAAATTTAATATTCAAAGGACTTATTCATTTTACAGAAAATTCTTTGCTTAATAAAAACAAACTTGAATTAATTAAATATGGAATCGAATTTTGAGTATTTATGCCGCGTTTGTGCGGTGAATACAAAAGGGAGAAACTCGGTGGCGGAATGTGTTTATATTCTAAAGACCCCAGGACTAAAGGATAAGATCGAGCGATATTTGTATTTGACTGTAAGTATCACTAATTATTTGTGTATATGCACGTATAGCTTCATTATAATTTCTATATTGTGTATTTTGTTATTGTACTGGTAAACAAGGTTGACATGAGACAAAGAGAAAAAAAACAAAATAAAAAAAAAAATTACGTAAAATGTGCGCATGAAGTGAATTTTATTTGCAAAATAAACATGAAAAAATAATCTAAATTTAAAAACGAACAAACACACAGTCATTCTCATACACCAATACTCTATACAACAATATAAATACATACATATATTCACCTCGGTTTGTGTGCATGTGTAATGTTCATGTAAATGAATTACTTTCCATCCAGAATTCAAGTTTTTTTTTTTTTTTAAGAAAACACCGACATTCAAAGTAGGCAAGGAAATTTTATATACTAACGTATACAGATGTATGTATGTTTATTTGTATTCAAATCATCAAATGCACAACATAAACAGTTATAAGAGATAACTGTTAATTCAAAGAAACAATTACGTAGAGTAATGTTAGTCAAAAACATTGCTGAAACACAATTGCAATTGCATTTTCGAAAGAGATCCTGTAATGATGGTAGAGAGAGGAGTCTTATCTTTTTTGTATAATTCGGAGAGCATCATGCATAGAAGACAATGCTCTCTCATACCCTAACCACATTCATTTTAGTGCAAAGAGGCAGGCAGGCAGGCATATGATCGATAAACTTAACAGCAAAAACAAAACATTAAAACAAGTGGGCAACAACATCAAAATCTTGTTTAGTGACATCAATACAAGTGCAAAAGTTTAAAGCACAAACTCACATACTCACTTGCTCATACCATGCTTACTCATAAGGCAAGTATAGTTTTCTGTGTATGTGTGGGAAAAAAGCGCAATCACAGACAAAGCAAAGGAAAAGAAACAGTTTACCTCCTGCTTTAGCTCTACCATGTAAGTATGTATGTATGGTTTATTCATGCACAAATACACTGGCTCAGATATACATAAATATGTATATACTTATGTACATATGCATATATGTAGATATGTACATATATATACAGACACATACATATGATGCGCTCGTTTAGAGGCCTTTTTTATATACTGTACATACTTACATAGATTTACAACAATTTATTTGTATATATTGGATACAAATGGGTTTATGTGTGTGTTGAATGAGTGTAAAATGAATCTTGACAATCCCTATTAACAAAGTCATTCCTGCTTCTAACGTTGTTTGTCGATATGATACAATATAGTATATCACTCAATAAGACCAGAGGCTAAACTATAGAAAAATTACATAAAAATAGACTTTAAAGAATGTTTATTTTAACACTTTTCTAATATATCGATGCTCGATCTATTGTCTTCCCTCTTAAAGTAATCTTTTGTCTGCGAATATATAATACGTACATATATACTTTACATAACACATAGTTAAGTGGTGGGTCCATATTTCATACAATGTTCACTCGAAAGTGTAAAGATAATCAACGTGTATTTCATACACAATTGCGTGAACGACCTGTTTTGCTTTTGATTCTGTTAAGTGTGAATCAGCTGTTTTCGTATTCACAAATGTAAACAAACAATTCAAAATTCTTATAATTGGGCAGACTTGCTAATTCATAATTAATTCACAAAGTTGGCAGCCCTCAGTATAAGCAGTATATGCCAGCTTTTACACAAGCAGTCTGAGCAGCAGCTCTCGCTTAATTTTCGTTTGTTGATAAGAGAAGAGCGCGAATCGCTCAGTCGCTGTGATTGTTAGTGAGAAACCGACACCAAAGAAGAATCGGCGATCAGTCTCCCGTGTAATACGGGAGTTTGTTTAACTATCGTAGCACTGTATATTATTGTAAGAAATAATCAGTTGGTAGTTGTTTAGAGATTTTATATTTTCTTGAACACATCCAAAAGTGAATGCATACGCTTTCAAGGATCAAGGTCAATTATTATATTGCATGATTCACATCATTTCTATAAAAGCTTATTTAAAAAAAAATACGATTTTCTATTATTTATTTATTAAATACAAATAGAATTATATAGGCATAGGATCAATAGAATAAAATTATATAGAAATGTCAAGTTTTGAGTGCTTCTTTAATTAATTGAAACCTATTTGATTAAGTAGAAGTGCGACCGTCAGAATTTAAATTCACAAATAGAATTATGTTACTTTTCTTTGTAAATTTCTTAGGATAAGGCACTTAAACTAGTCTTAAATCCCTTCTATCCTACGATACCATTATTTTGTAAATGCGTACTGTGTATACTCGTACATTAACCATTAACTAAAAACAATACACATGTTTATATCAACATACTCTGCTTTTGGGATTATAACAACATTAACAAAAATATTTAATGGACATTTTTTAATGATTTCATTACAGATTTCTGACGATGATTGCTTTTCTAAAGTTCTATGTAAAACTTGCTTCCGTCAAGTGGAGGCAACTGCTTCGCTATCAAATATAGCGAAACATACACAGCAGGTGTTCCGGGACTTTCTTTTTAGTACATTGGTAAGCGTAATCATTTAAGAAAAAAAAAAAACTTCAACTCAGCTAACAATTCAATTTTTTTCCCCTATTTTTAGCCAAAGCAGTTACAATCAGCTGCTTATAACGTTAACATTACTGCAAGCAATGCCGCTTCTACCACTACCGGTACTACCGGCAATTATCAACAACAATCACGTCAAACGGGACAAGCATCGTGTTTTCCTAGTGATAATCTTAATTTTCGCCGTCTGGTTCTGCCAAAGGCACCTGAGACGACAATTACATTGGCACCGCCTGCTCCAAATCTTTTACATCAAAATCGTGATGAGGTGGTTATAAGTTTAATGAAGAAGAGCAACGAAACTCGACCAAGAACTAAAAATACTGCAATACAGCAAAGGCGAAATAGTGTTTTTGATACGCGTTTCCTTAATGCTCCTGTGTCCATTGCACAACGCGGGTTATTACCACCGCAAGTCCCGTCAACGTCATCGATTCAAAAAAAATCAGCAACATTTGAAATATTGCCAACAACTTCGACACCCAAGAATAATATTGGTCAAACTGTGAAAAAACCTTCCCCATCGGGTGTCATCAATTTCATACAAACTCATGGAAAGGTCACGGGCAACACAAATGGTTACAGTTTGTTGAACAATATGCCCAGCAGTGTGATACAACAAAAGAGGAAAAACTTAAAAATGGCTCTTAACAACATTAAGGCTGTCAATAGTGGTCAAATATCTCTATTGAAACCCAAGCAACCATTGCAGGCTACCGAGGACAAATCCAAAGCGTCTGTTTCAGTGACCACAGTTCAAATGAATAAAACTCTCGTCGATGACTCAACATGCATAGAGGAATGCTTACCTGAAAACATAATAATTGCGGCACCCAAAAAGAAAAGAGATGACAATGCTCCGCAATCACCGCCATTAATAGATCCAAGTACACTACGTTTACCAACGAAGTCAGATCAGAAACCCAAAAAACACCAACATGCCACGTCCCCACAAAAGCAGGTAACAAAACAAACTGAAGTTTCGGCCAAATCGTTGCCTAAGGTCACCTCAGACATCAATCCTGTCGGCAATCTAACAGACGGTATCTCTCTTGGTGGGGTTATACGTGATCCAGATTTATTGAAACTTATACTGAAATCACTAAAATGGCCAGTAAATAAGAGTAACTTTGAAGATCAAATGACACGCTTAAAGAACGCGAAATTTGCTGAGATTATCTCTGATAGTAATCTATTGCAAGACACTGATGTTACACAACTCTTAGGACCTTACATTGCACCTGTATTGCGAGCTGCGCAAGCATTACAGCAACAGCCACTCATAGCGGAACAACCGAGTAAAGTGATTGAGAAACCAATTAAAAATTCAAGATCGGCAACAGGTAAACAAAAATCGCAGTCACAAGATCAACTTCAGAGCAGCGACGATTTGGCTAATACAATGCCTTATAAGCTTCCTCCAGAGACTTCTGTTCAACTAGTGCCATCTAGTCCTACGGAGCAAGATGTCATCCCATCTCTAGCCATCCCAAATCGAAAAGACTCAAAATCAATAAATCCACGCAACCAACGTAGAACGCGTACTCGTGAGAATTCACTTATCATCTCACCAGAGGATGATATAAATGAAGCACAACTCGATTCTGAGCTGCTGTCACAGTATAGGCAAGGCATGAATTTGGAATTAAAAATAAGCGGCGCTAGTCGTCAACGTGCGCATCGCAGTTTATCGCCAAGGACAACTGACGCTATTAATTTAGAAGACATTGTTTTGGTAGAACCGCAACCAGTTCTTCAAGCGCAACCACCCAAGAATGAGATAACAAGTGCAACCAAGACGACAATTGGGAAGCCAACACCAATGGAGTTGGCTTTATCTGCTTTTAAACTGCCATCACAAGAACCGCCAGTGATAACGCGGCCAATTATCAAACGACGCAAAACTGTCATACAGAGCTCAAGGTCACGATTGGACTTAAGTGTTGAATCGACTCTGGAAAAAGGGTTTAAAAGTAATGCAACTGATGCTTCCGCTACCCTTGGAGTTTCTGTACCTACAGAGGCTACAGCTTCTTCCATTGATAAACTTGCAACAAAATTGGTTGTAGAGGAACCTTCACCAGAAATGCCTGTCGATCCAAAACCGACACTGGAAATACCGCAAGTGCCTTCAAGCACAGTGAAAGAAATTCCAAGTGCTAACACAACCATAGAACTAAGCCCAGCTCCTGCTATCTCAATTATCACAACTGTCACATTATCACCAGATTCAGCACTATCAAATACAATTACAGAAACCGTGCCCATTATAAATAAGACATCTACAAATGCAACAGAACAACAAACAACAACAATAACCAACTCAGATTCAACCGAAAAGTCACAAGAATCGTTGGCACCAGTCAAGCCTTCCATTGCAAGTAGAAAATTAGGTAGTTCAAAGTCAGCTCTTGGCCAGCAACTTCTTCAAGCAATTGGTCTTCAAAACTCCGGCAATCGTCCTGGCAATAACGGTCAGCCTCAATCAGAGAATTCACGTGATTCACTGCGAAGTGCCCTAAAACGTTCATTGAAACAAGCACAGGAACAACAATTGAAACGCGCCAAACAAGATGAACCAGTGAAACAATTTGCTGACTCTACAACAAAAAGCACAGCACGTGAATCCATTGATGATGGCAGGCAAAAGCAAATTGACTCGAAAAAAGAACAGGCCACTAAACGCAATCAAAATAAGGCAATTAAAGTTGAACATGAAATCTTGGCCATTAAAGGGTAAGAAACACAAAAAGAATGTCCGAAAATTTAAGATTATTACATATCAATTTTTTTAAATCTAGTGAAAAATCTGAACAAGCTAATGTCAGCTCATCGGATACACCTCGTCGACGTGGTCGCAAGCGCAAAGATGAACAAGGCAGCGTTGCCTTGCAAAAGAACAAACAGGAGTTAGATATGGAATCAGTCGCCAGTGATCGTTGGGATGACGACGACGAATTGCCCTTGAAACTGGAACACGATATACCGACTAGATCAAGTAGTTCAGGCCGGCCAGCACGAACTAGCAAAACCATGTGCAAATACTATAAAGGACCAGAAAAGACATCAGTGAAATCTATGCATGGCATGGGTACACGTGCTTCGCGGAATAGGTAACTATTACAACAACAAGTTAAACATTGTGAGTCCATTATCACTTACAGTTTGCTCTTTATTTTTTTTTTTTATAGAACTTGATTTTTAATTGAAAGTTCATTAATGGTTATGGATAGATAATGAAGAGAAGCGTGGTGGACTTGATCAACATTTTATATTATTGATTAGCTTTAGCTTATGAGATATTTAACAAAAACCCACACCACACTATAAACAGAATTCTTATTTCAAATGGTGTGCATTATAATGCATTTTATTTGAAACACAAACAAATGTTGGCAAATGGCAAAATTAAACGCTTAATTAATATAATTATAAATACATATTAAAAATATTTACTTTTTAAGTAATATTAGATAAGTATATTTATATATGTATGTATATATTTACATAAGTTTGTAAATATGTTATAATATTCGTTACAAAAAACAAAAAAATAAAAAACATCAACGAAACAGCATTAAGACATTGGTCCAATATACTTATACATTAATAAATATGTATGCAACAAAAACTATAATCAACATCGAAAACCCAGTATTTGTGAGTTAAAACAAATGTTCTGGTTAATAAGTGCTTTTCTGATATCATTATTTCTTAGATTAAGTAAGCGTATATACAAAAAATCAGTTCAAAAAGAAAACTTTTTTAAAAAACATATTTAATCATTAATTACATATATCTAATTATTATTATAATAACTAGTAGTTTTTTATTTTATTGTAATAGTATTTGCCATTATTCTATAAATTATATGAATACAAATTATTAAATTTATAAAATGAAAAGAAGTTGTAAGAAATTATTTCTTACAAAATAATGAAGACAAAGATAGACAAAAAATACAATAAAAATATTTCTGAATTATGCTAAGTGTATTTTTTATAAGATCATACAATTTTTTTGTTTTATTATACGAGTGTTTATATTATTATAATATTGAAACAAATAATGGAATTTTTCATTTAAAAAAAATTAAGTATATGTATATAATGAATTTATAAAGGATATATGAAGTCAAAAGAATAAAACAAAAAAAAAAAAAATTACTTTCATTTCGATTTTCGCAATTCTATTAATTTTATTTAAAAACCAACAATAAATAAATTTATCTTTAGTACCTATTATTGATAGGTACTGTCAAACTTCCATAACTCGAATTTTTATAAATCCCAAAAAATGTTTGCCTTATGGACACTTCGAGTTATAGATTATTCATAAAATAAGGTATTTGCGAAATGTGGTGCAATTGAATAACAAAAGTTTGTATTATTTATTTTATTAATAATTATGTATTTAAAATGGTTAAGAAATCCGTTATATCTCTCTTGGAAATACTAAATAGATTCTTCCTTCTTCTGTGCGACGGGCACAGTGTGACTTATTAAATCTAGGAAGCCAAAAGTCATAAACGCCAAAAGTAGGTGTAACAATGAAATTTTGCACAGTAATATAGAGACCAACATTGGACATTGATCCGCCAACTTTTTCACCTGCTTCCCGTATAACGTTTAATTTTAAATGACCTTAATTTCTAGTTTAATAGCATTTACTATTAAATTAGACACACACAAATGTCTTTATTTTAAATACTCTTGAATTAGATTTATTCTAAACCATTAAACTTACTTTATTTACCCTTGATATCACGTTGAGAAAAATAGCGTGCTCAACGAGATTATTTTAAAGTAGATTCAACATCAAATCAAACTTCATTTCGTCTTGATAATTAGAATTTAATATGAGATTTAAATTAAAGCCTAAGTATATCAATCTAAATATCCAGATGAAACCAACTTGAAAATAACCTTAAGATCAACGGGGTTCTTCGCTGAGAAAACTATGTTTCTTAACTTGACAGAGGCTTAAAATTATAAATACAAAATTCGGATAAAAACTATTTCTATTAATTTGGATTATAAACAATCAGACAAGATTCTACAGGATTATGTAAGTTTTACTCTATTGGCAAAAAAAATAAAAAATCTCAAATCACTCAATTTTTATTGATTGCCTCTTTTAATGTATAAAAAAAATAGTACGTATTACCTACAAGCTTCAGGAACTAAGCAGTGTTGTTGTCCAAGTAAATAAAATCAAAAAGATTTGTTTCAAAATATTTATGTAAAAGAAAGTTGTCACCACAGGTTTCACCAAAAATTGCTTTGCTTTGATTTTTTGTTTTGAATATATATTCATAACAGTTGAATTGCACATTTGTCGATAGCATATATATGAAAACATTGCTGCAATCGGAGAACTTTTTTTTTACTTTTGGCATTCAAGATTTGATAAAAGTCACACTGTGCGTCGTAATCATCTTCCATGACACTGGAGTTAGATTTACTGGCTCTAAGCAATAATTTTCAATAATGTCAGCTTTAGTTAACTTGGGTGTAAGTATATTATTTTTACATTAGAGCGGTGGTTCTTACTGAGTGGTCCGCGGAAAAATACAAAACAACATGAATTCAATCGCTATTTTCCTGACAGCAAGGACGGAGGTATTCGCAAACTGATCCTCAATTTTCTCATTGTTAACATTCCTGAGGTGCCAAGAAGAAGTGATTGAAGTGTAACATGATAGTAACTTGAGAGATATATTTTAAACTGGGATTAATCTCGAAGATTTTTGGAACTAAAAGGAAATTTTTTTCCAAACCTTCAAGAAATTGCCATACGTTACTTAACTTTGTTTTCATCGACATACATATCTATGCGAGCAGGGTTTCTCGGCGCTTCTGATAATTAAAAACAAGTATCGAAATCGGTTGGATGCCAATACTGACATGCATTTGGCTTTGAGTAGCACTGAACCAAGGATGTATAGTACAATTTTCATTCAAAAAAATTAAAATACAGTCCGGTTTGAAAATTTTTTTATGGTCCATGGCCATTTGTCACTAACAGGTTAAGAGCTACTGATTATTTTCTATAATTTTTCTATAATTAAACTAATTGACAGATGGCGCTTAAATTTGGAGTCATGCAATTAATATAACGGGTTGCCCATATTCGACGGACCCATGTTTTTTTTTTAAATCAAAGAAAAACACAATTTTTTTGATGTTGACGATGATAATCATTTTATTTGGTTCAAGTAGATTTGTTGATATCACTTTTTGAATATGATATCTCTCAAATGGCCGCCTTGAGCCTGTACGGCGTAATGTGCCCGTTTTGCAGCATTTTCCATAGTTTTAGCTAACATTTCGGCTGGAATAGCGGCTATTTGCTCACGGATGTTGTTCTTGAGCTCTTCTATGGTCTTTGGCTTATTAATATAAACCTTTGATTTTAAATATCCCCACAAGAAGAAGTCAGGTGGCTTTAAATCGGGCGAACGCGGTGGCCAGTCAAAATCGCCATTTTTCGACATCAAACGACGAGGATGACTCTTTGTGCCCATACCAATCGACGAGGCTTGTCCGCAGGCAATAATCTTTGCGTCAATTGAATCTTATACGGGAATAAATGCAAATCAACGCGGATAATTCGTTGTAAAGTGGTCCGAGCAATGCCCAACTGCTGAGAACGGCGATTTTGGGATGTCCTTGGCGACGTCTCAACACTGGCCCGTACAAGAGCAATATTCTCATCCGATCGCCTTGGTCGGTTTTGATTTGGCCTCTTTGGATTAGAAAGAGCATCACCAGTCGAAAATCTTTCGTACAAACATTTAATGGTGTTCTTAGAAGGCGCACTTTTCACATTATTTAATTTTTTATACGCACATTGAGTTTTCACAATTGACTTCGTTTGTTGAATGTAAATTTCAACAATTTGGGAGCGCTCGAGTGGCGTGTACTGTTCCATGATAAAAATCTGCTTGGACTGACGCTTCCAACGCGGTATGTCATTAAGCGATCTGACGTCTCTGTCAAAAGATACAGGGTTGTCCGTCGAATATGTATATAATTTAGAAAGAAGCTTGAAAAAAAAAGGAATAGTTTTTCTAACTGAAAAGAGAAAGGATTGATAGCATTAGAAATATTCGCATCAACATCTTCTTCAGTCATCGGAAAACGTTGACCTCGCAATTTAATTTCATTATAAAAAGAAGTCATTGGTTTCCAAATTATGACTATACGCTCGGATGACCCATCAATACGAGTTTTTTTTCAAAAAGTCTATTGAGTGATTAGACATGTTTGAACTAACATTGTCGTGGTGAAGAATGATTCGACTGCGGCGGTTTGCTTTTCTTAATTCATTAAACACTTTTGGCAAACAAAGGGTTGTATACCATTCAAAATTAGCCTTCCAACATTATCTAATGGTACAATGGTCGCATGTCCGGTTTTGCGAAGAAATAGGCGACGGTTTCCTTCGATGTGCTCCGTCCATGAACAACTTTTGCTGGACTTAACCCGTCCCAGTCGATTGCTAATTAGTTTCGCCCACATAAGAATACGCGAATATGTGTATATCCAGCGTTTGTCACTTGTACCACGATTTTATAAATGTTTTTCAAAGCAACGCGGCTGTATTTCTTCTGTTTGCATGAATCGATTCAAAAAATTATTAAGGTGTGTACTATTAATGAAACTATACCATAACCATTTTCTCGGGTATACATAATTGCTTAATATCGCCAACCAGAAATAACAAAACTACTCGCTTTAATATTCCCTCACCAAAAGACACAATCTATGGTACCGTGTTTATTAAGAGTGAGGCTATTGAAATCATTGGGCCGCAACTTTTCGACAAATCTGAATTCAAATCAGTTGCAAATGAGACCCGTAGAGTGACGGACAGTGTTGCTTCGCAAACCGATACATTTTCTAGTGATATATCTCTTTTCAGAGAGAGTGAGAGTGCTTTCCAACTAAAAGTAAATGCGAAAAATCGGATTTGTTAACCTTGAACAACGCAAAACAAAATAAACAATTTTTATACATATAGATCACTAAAGATTTTTCAATGATGAACGAATCATGACTAATTAAATGGTGACAAGTGCATGTGAATAAAGTTTATTTATATAGTTTTATGGTTTTATTTTACATTTTTAACAAAAATGCTATAAATAGCAGCTTTATTTCAAGACCCTGTGAAAAGTAAAGCTTTTGTGTTTGTTTGTTTGATTTCTCAGTTCGGAAGTTAATTGCTTGGTAAAGTTTCGTGTTCTTTTTTTGAAACTTTTTTATCGTATGTTACTGAACTGATAACTGATTTCATGTATTGTATTTCATATGCTAAGTTTATGAATAATCAATTTAAAAACAAGTAACGTAAAAGAAGGTTGTACATACGTTTCTCGGAGAGCTCTAAACAATGGGTTGCTGTCTCAAGAATAAAAACCGAAAAATTTCGAATATGTACGATGACGATGAGGATAAAGGCGACATATGTAAAGATGTAAGTACATATATGTATATAAAGTCTTTAATATCATCGAAGAATGTGTCTGCTACATATGTCATATATTATAATTTCATCTAAACCTCTATTAGTGCTCTTACTTTTGCCTAAAAATATTTGCGATTCTGTTGTATAATAGTTTAAATATTATGTACTTATTTGTGTAGACCTTCTGTTACAATTGTTATCATTTTACCTTATAGGAGCATATGCAAAAAAAAAATCGTATAAGAATGTCTACTTAAGAAGAAGAATTGAGTTTATGGATATAGACAATACACACTTTATATTCCATTATTCCGATTCAGGCAATTGGTTTACATACATTATGTCACATGTAATCCAACCCAATTGCAATTCTCGGTGTGCGAGAAATCTTTTTGACTATTTGGTTAAATTCGCCCTTTTCTGAAGTTATTAAAAAAAATTCCGAACCTGTAGCGTATTGTTTTCCTCTGTAATCTGCATTTAAAGAATTCAACATTTCGTTTGTTTTTAAGCATAAATTTGCATTTCACGCAAATCTCTTTTCCATTACAACAAAATCAACCAAACAAACAAAACAACCAATGCCAACCAATGCCAACCTGATCGCATTTGCATTTCAAAATTTTAGAAGATTTAAATTTGTTTTTAATTCAATTAATTGATATGTTAAAATAAACTTTAATCTATTTATCTATCTTCTCTTCTATATCTATATACATACATATATTATATATATACTAGAGATGAAACAGATATTAGGTATCTATCTATTTAAAATACGACCGGATACCGGCACTTTATTTAATCCATATAACAAATAAAAATTATTATTTTTTATTACATACCAATTTCTCTGCAGCAAACGATATTCAAGACCTTCTTTCGAAAAAGTCTTTCGCTGTATACGTTGCTGCAGGGCGCTAAAAAATAAATTCTATGAAATTTTGAAAAGTTTGGGTCTTGCACAATATTAGCTGACCACCAAATAAAAGGATTGCGATCGTGGCCAATGCGCACTGATTTCAGATACAAAGCAATCTGCGTGCTATCGTGTTCTTTTCTTGATAGGAGACTGAAAACAATCATCATTTGCTACCTCATGAAAGGAGTCCCAGAAAGTGTCGTGAGCTTTGTGAGACGATTTGGATGATTCCGACAAATGTGTTGCGTCTGGTGAATAGAAAGCAAAATTTCAGCTCTCTAGCTCAAAAACTGAGGGACTAGTTTGCATACATACAGACAGTCAGACGGACAGACAGACAAACAGACAGACGGACATGGCTAGATCAACTAGTCTCATCGCGCTGACCAAGAATATATATACTTTATGGGGTCTCCGATGTCTCCTTCTGTGTATTACAAACTTCATGACAAACTTATAATATACTATTCACTGCGTGAAGAGTATAAAAACATTAAATATGTATGTATGTATTTGTTTTCGGAAAAGAAAAGAAATGATGATTTAAGTGCATGATATGGAGGCTATACAGCTTTGGTTTTAACCATAAACTAAACTTAGTACAAATCGTAATACAAGAAGTTTTGATGGTAGTTCAAATGAAGATACCTTTTTAGAAATTATACAAAAAAGAAAAAAAAAACTGAACGTCATCAAATGGTTTTGCACAAAATTATGAAAACAGAATTTGCAGAAGACGGACATCCCAAATAAAACTGGGCAGAGGTTCAAGAATACCCAGAACCAATAGGTAAAATCAACGAATTACATTAAAAAAAATTTCTCATGGATATATTAATCGAAGAACTTTAATTTTGGCAATATAACGTGTGTTAGGTCAAGGATTACGAAGTCTTTAAAAATTTGAACTTCAAATTCCCTTAGGTAGTCTTTTAGTAGCATAGATGCTATTACTTTAGGGTTGATGTTACATATTCGCAAACATCAAAAGAAGCGGCATATTTCACCGTGCATATTAGCTGCATTATTGATCCAATACAGAAGGATTTTTGGTGTTTTTAGGAAAAATCCATTTTTCACTTCTAATGGGGTTAACAGGACTCTAGAGTTGAATAATCATAAGAGTAAATCTGGTATACGTAAACTGTTCACATAAAATCAATGAGAACGCAATATGTTTTGATTCTGTTGAAATACGAAATTGAATGGAGAAACATACTTACTTCTCTAAATACTATGTTTGTGTATTTGGATGATGAAAGTTTATAGATTATTATGATTGATAAGCAGTGGCTTACACACATCTATGCGACTATATTGAAACATCGTGTTTGTTATCTCTGTGTTGGTGAGAGGATTTCATTTATGTATGTAAGTATAGTTTGTAATGCCAACATAGAAGCACATTCGTGCGCTCTTATGAATGAATGGCAAAAAAGCATGGCAGTCGATAAAATTTTCTGTATAGTAAAGGTTCGAAAAAGCAACGTGCTCGGTTGCCGGTTGTTATTTAGTTTTGCCGTGTCGTTCGTGTTGGTTTAGTTGACAAACAACGTAGTGTAATCAACGAGGAATTATTTTTGTAAGTGCACAAAACAAGAAATAGAAAAATAGAGTTATTTTTATACTATATGTACAAATATTCAATAAATAACACTGACACATCTCGCATCTTACGTGCAAAAGAGAATTCAACAAAGCAAAGGCAAAATCAAAAACGAAAACAAATCCAAAAAAATGAACTCAACGAATAAATGAGCGAATGAACTAACGAACAAACGACGAATGTACGAGAATTTAGAGAGCAGAAAGAAGAAGAAAAAAAGAAATCGTAAACTCGCAGAGTCCAATGGCTGCGTTGACATTGCTAGTCTGCAGCACAATAAGGGAACTATACGATCTGACGGATGCGTTAGTGCAAAATCGTTTCAGTTGGTCGCGAAGTCTGAAATACTATAGAACTAAACGTCGTTTTCAACTTTTTAAATACTATTGTGAGCAAGTTTGGTTGCGGGAATTACAAAAAGTAAAGTGTCATAAAACGATTAATGCAAGTGATTTAGATATCGAAGCAATGAAAATGCACCGTGATGGCATCGATTTTGCCGCAATTGAGGCATCTGCCGAAGCTTTCGAAACAATTGATAATTTTGGTGGTACTGGTGTAGTTGGTAGCGACGTATCACGTCGTACGGCGGCTGGAGCACAAGATTTTCTCAATGCAGAACGTTCCAATTTCGAATTGGTTGATAATTATTACGATGAAGATATTGAAGTCATCGATGGAACTGAATTAAGCGTATGTACTGCATGCATAAATTAAATATGAAAAAAGCAGGCACTTTTTGTGATTCCTTATTAAAATTAACAGCTGCAACATTACTTTTCGCAAATCGTATATTTCGTTTTCCATATTTTTTCCGCTCGTATTACGCCGTTTTTACAAATATTTTTTTTATTTTTCTATTATTCGTGTGATTCTCTCAGTTACGCTATTATTATTTGTTTTGCTTTTGTACTTCATTCGCACAACAGCTTTTTGTCAATCACTTGTAGTTGTAGCTTTTATGAACAGCTGCTGTTACAGTCGTGGCGAAAAACATGTGTATCATTCAACTTGATAATAAATTATTTTATTGTACATCACTCGTTACTCGTGTTTGTAAGATAACAGAAATAAGAATATGTATTTCTTTGTTAACTAAAAATCAATGGCTTTGTTTCATTATTTCTGAATAATGAGAAAGAAATGAGCTTATCTCAAGAAATTTTTGTTATTGATAATTATTTCATGAAATGAAAATGAAAATTGTTGCTTGAAGTCAAAAGATATTTTATTTTGTTTTCTTATTGTTATTATCATTATCTCTGTTGTTTTAAATGTTGTTTGTTTTCAATTTCTCTTTTCTCTTTCTTCTTCCTCTATGTGCGCATACAAAAAGCTTTGTTTTCTTGACTTAACAACTGACTGTTCACTTCTTCTTCAGTCCCAACGTGAACTAGACGCGAGTTAAGAGTAAAACGACGATAACAACGACGCGAAAATGCAATTGATGAGAGAGAAATACAATAGAAAATTAATTGAAAACAAAATCAGCAATAAATAGATTTAAAAAAACCAAAAGAATTTTAGTCACTTTTTATAACAATTAATTAAATAAATAGTTTTTGCTCAATTTTTGATAAAAAGTTTTCACATTCTAAGAGAAGGAAAAACCGAAAAACCACTAAAGAAAAATAATCGATATTTTGTATGCGGCTTTAGAGTTTGAAGCCATTAAAAGAAACCAAATAACTCCGAATTTAAAACCAAAAATTAAATATAAAATCAAATTGAAACTATGATTTAATATAATAATAATACATAATAAAAAAGAACTTTGAGTAGAAACACTGAAACTCGCTTTCACAAAAATAAAATTTTATTTTTCTTTTCAACCAAAAACAACAACAACAAAGCACACAAGTGTTTCAAATAAAGAAAAAATATCTGAATAAAGTAGAGAGAAAAAGAAAATAAAAACCATGTAAACACTTAATATATAAGAAACATAAAAGTGATTCATTAAAATCTAAAGAAAATTAATTCACAAAGGAGCGAAAACATTTACGATTCTTTACATAAAATGTGCAAAAATAATTTTAGATTTTTGCTTCAATAATACGAAAATTGTCTATACAAGTATAGTACATGGCAATTATTGTTGTGTCTTCAGAGATATTTCGAATGCAATACACGTGCATGCGATTTACAATATTTTCTTCATAACATAACATTTCCACACCAAACTCTCCTCCCAACACCATCTAACGATAAAACAAAACAACAAACCTATACATTGCTCATTCCAAAATCTATCCTAATTTAACCTTGAAACGTGCGAGATGTGCTTTAAGAATTGTTTGAACAGACTTTTCAGTTGTTGTACGAAATCGGAGAAGGGTGGTTTAAATGAGGTAAGACTCAGTTTTGTACTCTACTTGTACATGAATGTTGTTTATGTATATTCCGGAATGAAATCTTTTGATTTGTTTATTAAAAATTTCAATATTTAAAATACAAAGATAAGATTCGAGTGAGATTGAGATTATGTTATGAAATGCTATGATGACCCACCCATTGTATATTATCATCTAATTATGTATGAATACTTTTGTAGACATCTCAAGACGACGCAGCTTGGGTCATGAATTATTTCTAGTTTATGTACTAGGGTATGAGGTGTGATTATAAAATAACAAGATTGATGCTTTTACAGAAGAACTTCGCATGCGAAAAGTTTGAAGCCTTCTTTTTTCATTCCTCTCTTATCTCTTTGTACAATAGTCTCGCCGTTGTTCATGGATTTCAATGAAAATTATATATTTATTTGGGAAAACTGAATCATATGCTTGCGTCATTCGGTAGACTATCAACTTTATTTCCCAGAAACCATGAGACTTTTATCTAACTATTCCCCACAGGGGATAAAATTTAACACCATTGAAGCTGTGATAGAAGGAGCTCTTAGAAGAACAGTAGCAAATAATTGATATTCAAAAGATATTTTTCAGTTTATTCTGATGGCAAATATGTATAAAATTAAAATAAAATTTTATATTAAATTAGTTATTTCACAACCACACCCCGTAAACAATTACATTCTTTATACGTGTTTTTATAAAAAGTACACAAAATATTTCTCTGATGACAGCATTGTCAATGACGATTAATTATTTATTTGTTTTACGACACTTCCACTCACTTATGTACAGGCAAGAAAAATTTGGAATTTATTCATGTTAGATTAATTTTTTGTTTTTGACTACTCCTAATTTGAAACAACAAAGGCTTGATGATGACTTGCCTTGTGTTGCCTTCACCTACTGCAAAGTCAACAAGATTGCCAAAAATAGGCGGTATACTTGACTCAATATTGATTTTTATTATATTTTGCGTACGTGAGACTTTTCAACTGCTTTCAATTCTATTGTAATTGTGTTTGTTTTCATTTTATCGAAATAATAAAGATGTTTTTGGATTGAAATAAATAAAAAATATATTTTTTATATTTTTTATAATTCATTCGATCCCTTCCATTTCTCTTACATT
Organism: Amiota mariae; assembly: GCA_035041805.1. Classification (NCBI taxonomy): domain Eukaryota; kingdom Metazoa; phylum Arthropoda; class Insecta; order Diptera; family Drosophilidae; genus Amiota; species Amiota mariae. The sequence continues at coordinate 2,102,298 of JAWNKV010000229.1, read as the reverse complement.
AACATGGTACATTGCTTACTTAAAAATCATAAGCTTTAAACATAATACATATTAGCAAATTTGTACATACATACATATTTCATTATGAGTTGAGAATCGAATCGCTAAAAACGTTTTTGGATCTAAACAAATACATAGATATAACTCGATACTCGTATACTTAACACAGTTTATGAGCTAGAGAGCTGAACTGCACGAAGCTTTCTTTTCACCATACCCAATACATTTTTCGGAATCAGCCGAATCGGACCTCTAGGAGGGGTACCCCCCATGCAATCCCAGATTCAAAGTATTTAACCCATATCCATCAACCATGTTAATTTCAAGAACCTCAGACCACTAGGAGGAGTACCTTTCATACAAAACAAAAATTTAGAATGATAATCAGAAGATATAAAAGGTGGAGTATTACAACTTCGGAATAGCCAAAGTTAATCTCCCCTTGACTTGTTTTCATTTGATTTTTGTCATGTAGTAGCCCTAAAATTCAAATCATGCGTTTTCTTCCATCGAAATGTACGCAGGTCGTGAATTATCAATTGGAGGGGATCAACAAATTGGATGAACTTTGGGCTAACTGTATTGAGCTAAAGAAGATTAAAAATATAATAAAAAAAAAAAAACATATATATATATGTGTTACAAGCATCAAGTGTATATACAATAATATTGTAAAGTGTATTGAATGTAATGTTTCGAATCAGATGTGAAATATATAAGTATGTTTAATTGTTGGTAAGATTTTTTACTAATAATATAATGTTGTTTCACACTGTTCCTAACAATAAACATTATAGACTAAGCATAAAAGTACATAGCAATACACCACTATATCTCCAAAAGTGAGGACTGCTTTTTGCTCACACTTAAAAACAGCAAATAAGACATAGGTTTTCTCAAGGTCCTCAAAACAGATATATGTTTCAGTGATGACCTATTCATTTGACCCAAATCTCTCAGTGAATAGTATTATAAGTTTGTCATGAAGTTTGTAATACACAGAAGGAGACAATCAGAGACCCCATAAAATATATATTCTTGATCAGCGCGACGAGACGAGTTGATCTAGCCATGTCCGACTGCCCGTCTGTCTGTATGTATGCAAACCAGTCCTTCAGTTTTTGAGCTAAAGAGCTGAAATTTTGCACGGAGCTTTCCTTTTACCATACGCAGTACATTCGTCGAATCGGATCACTAGAGGGGAACCCCCACAAATTTGGCTCCAAATTCATGTTCTTAGAAGAAAAACTTTTTTGTTTTTTGTACAATCGATTTAAAATTTGGACACTATAAGTGTCCGACCCATATCCACCAATCATATAAATTTCATGACCCTTAGACCTCTAGCAGGGTCGTGAGGAGTATTACAACTTCGGCATAGCCAAATTTAGTCTTTTTTTATATTTTTATTTACCTAATTCGGTTTTTTATGCTTCAAATTAATGTCGAATCTATCCAACATCCCTTAATAATATTCGCCGGTGATCATTTTACCCTTTTCTGTCAGAGAAATTCACTACTTTGATCGTTACTTACCTCTGGTTTGTTGTGATGGATTAATATTTCGTCTAGTGTTACGAAACGGTGCAAAAACAGTCTTTTCTTGTTCAATTATTCATATGAAATATGATGAATCAGCTCACGTACTTTCATTCTCCGTTCATCCATTGATATTGATGACGCAGAGTCTCCATAGTATTTATCAAGCCTTTCCTTGGTTTCTCCTTTCATTGGCTGTCAAACACAAACTATGTGACGTAGCTTGTTCAAAATTTGACAGGAAGCAATGTTGCATTTAAAGTAACAACGCAGGAAATTTAAAAATTCCCAGAAAATTAAATGATCTTTCACTTAAAGCATTTTCACAGTGAGCTAAACTTAATAGTTCTGAAGAACTCAAGCAGAACACAGGGTTCTGATGATGTTGCAGTATCGAGGACTATGCGTTCTGCTTGAGTTCTGCTTAAACTCATAAATAAATTGGTTATCAGCCAGAACACAGTTTTAATGCTGGTCACCCTGTATCAGTGTTGGGAAATTGTTGCCATTGTTACCAACTCTTTAGTCTTGTTGCCCACTTTTAGTTGATTATGTACGAAACAATTTTAAGTAAATTCCAAATTTTAAAATTTTCTGTAAATATTCAATAAAATAAGTAGCCAGAATGAAAAAGAGAGCTGCAAGAATTGTTTGTATACATTGCAAATTGTTCTTAATCAAGTATTTTTCACAGCTCTTCAGAATTCACTGTGTGCACTGTGGAAAGGCTATTAATAAGCAAAAAAAAAAAAAAATGTATTTCTTTCATATTTTTTCTGTCCCTCTAATGTCCATCTGGCAACACTAGGATCCACCTAATATGGCCGACCCTGTTTTGAATTTTTGAATGGGTGCTTCGTACAGCACTGGTTCAGCATTTTTTAGAATCTGTTACGAAATAGTGCTAAAAAATTATTAATGAGACTTCAAATTTTGTAAATTTTGTAATGTGGCCAATATGGGATAATTTACAGCAAGTTTATTATTACGAATACATTATTTCTCAATCATCAGAATCTAGTATTGCAAGTTCAATATTCTTACAACCCGTTGAAATTTTCTTAATATATTAGATATTTTATAAATAATGACACCATCACTTTGGTTCCATTTACAGGCCTCTTACTATGAATATGCTGATGCTTTCCCAAAGTATTACAATGACCAGGTTGGCCAATTAAACCAAGGCATAAGTTTCACTTTCACTGGTAAGATGATGGTCAACTGCGAACGGTAAGTGCACATGGTATTCGTATATTTATTGCATTTCAGATTAATTTGAATAATTTTTTTTTTTGTTTTGTAGGTTCTCGATTAATTTTATGCTGAACAATGAGGACCGTGACGTTGCATTTCATATTAATCCACGACTACCACAGAATTATATTGTACGCAACTCTAAAATTCAGGGTATTTGGGGCCGCGAAGAGGTATCCTCAGCATTGCCATTTCAATTACGGCGAGGAGATCACTTTTCAATTCAAGTGCTTGTAACCAATGCCTGCTACATGATCTCAGTAAATGGGCAACATTTTGCAGAGTATAATCATCGTTTGCCCTACAGATCTGTTAGTATTCTGGAAGTTAAAGGCGATGTCGAACAAGTTGATATGGTATGCAATGCTGTGAGTGAATATCCAATGCGTTTACCGGAATCCGAAGCTCGCGACATACGTCTCTATGTGGAAGAGACTAAAGATGAGGTGGATAATTCAACTGGTGACGACGAAATCGATGGTACGAACATACCAAAAGAGTGGCGCCTCATAACAATACCACAAAAACTTACAACGAGTTGTAATAAACTGCCAAGCACAAGTAGTGTGGACTCAGGTCTGACGCTGCCCTACTATGGACGTTTACCTCCAAAATCTCTTACCGAAGGTCGTTGCTTAAAGATCGAAGGTCGTGTACGTCTATTGCCGCATTCGTTCTATATAAACTTGCAACAGGGTCAGAATATCTGGCCACACCCGACTATTGCATTCCACTTTAATCCACGCTTTTCAAAACAAAGTGGTGCCATGGGCAAAGCGATTGTTTGCCGAAATGCCTGGTACAATGGCAACTGGGACGAAGAGGAACGCTCCGAATTGAATACAAACTTTCGACCTGGCAAGACTTTTAGTTTGGTAATTGCTTGCGTTGACGACGCCTTCGAAGTATATGTCAATCGACAATATCTCACAACATACAAGTATCGTGTGAAACCAGATATTGTTGATACGATCTATATACAGGGTGATATCAAATTATGGGATGTGGTATTGGAAAGCAATCCGCTGATTAAAGGCAAAAACATACGTATCTATCATAATCCCATATTCAGCGAGGAATATTAAGCCTTTGTAAATGATATGATCTGAACGATTATCTCTTATTAACTAAAGCATTTGCGGTCCAAAATTTTGACAAAGCACTACACAATGAGAAGTCCAAAGGCAATAAAATATTAATTTTTTTTATGATTTCTTAAGTTATTTAGTTTTAAGTTGTAAAGAAAATCCAAAAGAAAAAAAATTTTAGATTTTATTATTTCATTTATTCATTCACACATTCGTATTAATCTCCAAATGAGACAATAATTAATTGATTAAAATCTTTTCTAAAATTAAGTAGTATACTGGAAGAATCTTGTTACAGTGTTAAATGTTATGTGATGTTCTTGAACTGTACCCGCGCCTTTAACTATTTACATTATTTATAATAATTACAATAATACAAAGTAAATAACTTACATTAAAATGCTTTAAATTGAGCTAAATGTGAATCAAATCGAATTGAATTGAATTAAAGAAATGTGTGCAAATTTTTTAAATGTACAAAATTGTTATTTTTTCTTTACACGAAGGGTGATTTTGAGGATTTGCAGAAAGAACAACCATTACAGCCAAAGCCACTACAGTAAATTTTATCAAATTTAAAGTTTAATATATGTCTGGCACGGGGATATGAATGTTCAATTATTTCCAGAGACATGAGCCTTTGTGATTTATATAGGGATGAATTAGATTGCCACTGTAATAGATATACAAAGATTCATTTTTATTATTATATATTATTTCTCAATTAGTAGTTACCATTTTTAAATTTCTGACCGCCATACTTTTTCGGCCTGTTCTATAAAATAAACATAATCGAAGGTAACGACGTCGTCTCACACAGAAATCGGTAAGTTCTTCTAAGTCATTACAATCATAATTATTCAGTTCTAATCTTATAACTTCCAATATTCTGCACTTATTGACAATAGCTATTACTGATTTTAGATTTGGTGGATCCGTACTAGGTAATTCCAACTGAGTTATTATTCTTGCAAATGATTCAAAAATGTTGTATTCTCTAGGAGCATCAATGAATTTTGCTCGCCTCGGAAACCACACAGTTAGATGCGGATATAGTCGCAATCTCCTTACCGGCTCACACCGATCTTCTTCTTCTACTAGGTGTCTCCCTATGGCCTGCCATTCTACAAACTGTACTTCTACCGGCTGCCTCCCTTCGGGATGTTCTTCTGCAGGATGTCTCTCTACGCGCTGTTCTTCTGCGGGCTGTCTCTCTACGTCCTGCTCTTCTACATGTTGTCTTTCTGCTGGCTGCTCCTCTACAGGCTGTCTCTCCACTTGCTCTTCTGCGGGCTGTCTCTGTACGCCCTGCACTTCTATAGGTTGTCTCTCTGCTGGCTGCTCTTCTACATGTTCCTCCTCTACAGGTTGTCTCTCTACCTGTTCTTCTGCGGGCTGTCTGTCTGCTCCCTGCACCTCTACAGGTTGTCTCTCTGCTGGCTGCTCATCTACACGTTCCTCAACTACAGGCTGTCTCACTACTTGTTCCTCTGCTTCCCGTGTTCCATGTACGGGATTTCGTTCCGCGGGATGTCGTTCTACGGGCGCTCTCTCTGCGAGCCGTCTCTCTAGGCGCTCTTCTTCTATTCTTCTTTGATCAGGAACTACATTTTCAGGAAGATCGTAGACAACTAAATATCTTATACTAGGTTTCGCTGCATAATATACGCCAAAATTTGGATCTGTAATTTCCATTGTCTTTATAGATCTTATTTTGGTGTCAGCCAATACTTTGGTCATATCTGTTCTATTATCTATCAGTTCGAAAGACACTATTGGCAGTTTGCTTACAATTAGCTGTAAAGGGCGTTTTTGTATATTGCAACCCGAAAAGTGTAATGTTTCCAAAAATTTATAGTTCTCAATGTACCGTCCAGTTATATAGTTACTGCGCAGAATAAGGGTTCGGATCTGCGTACAACTTTCGGCTAATTGACGCATATGGCTATCGTTGAGTTTAAAATCCTGGCAATCGAAAGACACCAAGGAATCGTATGGAAGACTCATGAAAAAGTCCAAACTTGGACGATGCGCATAACGTTCAAGATAGTTACTAAATGCACAACTATGTGTATCTTCAATGGTTAAGTCATCAACATATCTAGACATTAGTCTGAAAAACTGCTTATAATCATTAAGATTGAGTTCATTTAGCTGAGAATCATCTGAGCTTAATCTTAAATAATATCTACCAAATTTGGGGCGAATCATCATATCAATGACAACATCTTCAAACCGCCTGCAAACTCGCGTTAAGTCAAACAGTTCCATAAATTGAAACTTTTTGAATATTTCCAAAAGACAATCGTCATTCAAAATATCCATTTTTGAAATTATTTTATCACTCTTTATATAATAATACTTAATGAGATTTAAAGTTGATTTCACAATCGTCACCGATATTAGTTAGTTCTTGACTCGTAAATGAAATGGCTTTTGCTTATATGAAATCAGCTGATGTTTTACAGCTTAACAGCTTTAAGCTGATATTATTCATCACACCTTCAAAAGAAGTTCTGTTAATAAAATACGATATGTATAATCCATATGAGTTATCCAGAAGAAAATATCGATTCAATAAAATATTGCTCCGAAAAGAGGGTAACAATTATTGAAAATACATAGTATAAATTCATTTACTTGATTCAATTAATTAATAATATGTATATACTAACATGAAATTCGTATTAATCATTAGCTTCACTACACAAAGTAGTTGAGTCTGACGAGGTGAATAAGATCAACGCAATCGATGGTGAGTTATGAGATATCGTAGTTGCCAGACTGTTTCAATCGTATTGTTTACTTTTTCAGATGAAAGTTAAAAAAAAAATAATTATTGTTTGTATTATGTTTCGACAATAAAAAAAGTATTGCTTATGGAAAAAGAGAAAAACTTATTATCAAAATGTGTATACGCAAATAGGGATGGACTGATCATTTCCTGAAGATAATATCTTATATTATAAGATCTTTTATACTTAAAAACAATTTGAATTAATATACATGTAAAGAAGATATTAAGTATTATAATTGTATAATTATTTTAATTAAGTGTGTGATGTAAATACAATATAATGGTTGTCAGCTTTCTAACCACATCAACTTTACGCCTGCAACCGACTTGTATGAATGTTCTCAGCGGTTTTCCGCAATTTTTCATTACATTGCCCTTTTCATCTGCCTCTGCTACATCTCACGACTGTCATCTACTCTGGAACCAGGACTACTACATCTTAGATATATTGGACCGTTACTTAACGGTCTACGTAATGAAAAATGTTAGTTAGGAGAAATTACTATCATATACCAAAGTAAAATCGAAAAATGCGACTTTTACATCTTCGTTTTTATACTCTTCACGCATTGAATAGCAATATAAGTTTGTCGTGAAGTTTATAACACACAGAAGGAGACATCGGAGATCCCATAAAGTATATAGATTCTTGATCAGCGCCGCGAGACGAGTTGATCTAGCCATGTCCGTCTGTCTATCTCTTTGTATGTATACAAACTAGTCCCTCAGTTTTTGAGTTTTTGCACAAAGCTTTATTTGCACCAGACGCAATACATTTGTCGGAATCAGCCGAATCGGACCACTAGGGGGGTATCTCCCATACAAACCCGGATCCAAATTCATGATCTAATTAGAAAATCTTTTTTACTTTTTGTACTATACACTTGAAATTTTGACACTACACTATAAGTGTCTAACCATATCCACCAATCATATAAATTTCAAAACCATCGGACCACTAAGAGGAGCGTGAAGAATATTACTGCTTCGGCAAAGCCAAAGTTAGTCTTTTTTTTATGGTTTCTGACATACTCACTAGAGACCCGTCCCTACTTTACACGAGCGCATTAGATAGCCTAATCTCCATATTGATTTAAAGTTTTTTATTTTGTTTAATGTTACCCGTAATTTATTTAAGTATTTATATTAGTATTGTGCAGCACTGGAAAATAAAACTGAGATCATATTGACAATATTATTGTTTCTAAAAACTAACAAACTATAATCCTTGTAAATGCATTTTGAAAATACATATGTAATGTAAAAGCATGGATGCTCAATGAAAATCTGTTGCTATGGTGAGAAGCAGGATAAGACAAATTGAAATTTCTTGTTGTTGGCGAAGCTACACATTTTCTACGAATATGACATCACCATTGGGTCAAGGGAATTATATTTAATTTAAAATAGACTATAGAAAAAAAATTTTAAAGAAAATTGCAGTATTGGAAGAAAACGTGTCGTTGTCAATTTCATTAGTTCAATAAGAGAATTGAGTGAAGGTTGGAAAAATGTGAAAGCTGAAACAATTACAAACTTTTTTTCTGATGATGACAAGAATATACCTTCTGCAGCTTTGTCAAACTTTCAAAATGGTGATGAATTGATTGAAGGTTATCTAGGAGAATTATGGTCGAAATAAACGATATAACGTTGAATGATTTTATAAATTTTTATGTAAATCTTAGCTCATAGATGATAACGAAGTGATTGTCCGGCATCAACGAATACGGTATTATGGAGTTAGACTGTAGCTTGGATCGGCTTGACTTAGTTTGGTTGGACGCATGCATAACACTTTTTGAAGGCGCATTAATAAAGAAAGCGAATTAACGAAGCGAACGTTTGAAGCCGCCTTATTTTTGAAAGACGGTTTGAAATGTAGCATAAATGCTTACAATTTTTACAGGTTTCTAAAAATCAGAAGTAGGTATGTACTCAAAGTGTTGTTTCGTGCAAAGTTCCTATACGGTATAATTATTTTGCTTAATTTTCATAATCTAACTAATGTGAATTATACGATTACTGGAAAATCATTGTAAAATTTTATTAAAAATCAATGTAAGCTTTTTATGTATTGTATATATGTGTAGGATCGGGTGTTAAATTCCTAAAAATAAATAAAACAAATAAGTTTTAAATAAAATCCTACAAATTGGTGTTAGAAGTGGGATAGATTTTGTTTCACATAAAGCATAATACGAACGATCGTGAGAGTGAGTGAGAAGGAAGTCGCTCACTAAGAAAAAAAAAACCAACAACAAGGAGTTATTAGAAGTGACGCGCAGAAAATTGACGCCGGTGGACAGACGATTGATATCGAGAGCTGATGAATCACGGTCGGTGGTGTCGATAAAGCAGAGCAGCGCGGTTGCTGAGAGAGACAACGTCAAGATATTGAGTTTGACAGTTGTAGAAGCACAGAATAATGCAGAGCAGCGCGGTTGCTGAGAGAGACAACGTCAAGATATTGAGTTTGACAATTGTAGAAGCACAGAGCAAAGCAGAGCAGCGTGGTTGCGGAGAGAGACAACGTGAAGATATTGAGTTTGACAAAGGAGATAAGAGTAAGAAAAAAATTATTGTGGTTGTTGTTGTTATAGTTAATGATACAAAATATGATGTATACTGATGAAATAATTGTTAATTTAAATGTTATTGTTATAACATATGTTATTAGATTTTAAGCAAAAAATTTAAGAAAATATTGTTAGAATGCAGCTTGAAGAAGTATTGGGATTGACAGTTATAGAGTTAAAAGAGAAATTGAGGGAATCAGAGAAAGATACTACAGGAAGAAAAGCAAAGTTACGGGATTGATTGTTAATACATTTGGGATTGGAAAGACCAGCAGACGTTGAATCAATTTATGAGGACGTAGAAACTGAACGGGTGACAAGTAAAACGATGTTTTCATTGAATGATATCAAAGACTCATTAGCCACATTTAGCGGAGATGGGTATCCTAATGTGGATGATTGGGTTGAAGATTTTGAGGCAAACGCAAGTACTGTAGGATGGAACGATTTACAGAAATTCATATACGCAAAGCAACTATTAAAAGGAGCTGCAAGAATCTATACAAAAACTGAACAAGGTATTAATGATTGGCAAACTTTGAAAGAGGCGTTGCAAAAGGAGTTTCGGGTGAAATTGTTAGCAAACGATGTTCATCGACTTCTTAAAAATCGACTTAAGAATGTCACTGAGACCTTGAGAGAGTACTTATACTCGTTAATGGAGATTGCAAATCCAATAAATTTAGACGAAGAGAGCATCATAGAGTATTTCATAGAAGGGATAGCAGATTCAAAAAACAACAAGTTAATATTATATCAGGCTGGAACAATATCGGAATTGAAAGATAAGATCAGGATATATGAAAAGTTGGCATCAAGTCTTAAACCAAAACCATTTCAAAGAAAAATAGAAGGTCATGAACAGAATAGTAAAACAGAAGCAAGGACGGACGTGAAGGTCAGACGTTGTTTTAAATGTGGAGAGAATAACCACATTGCTAAAGATTGCAAAGCAGTACAAATTACATGTTTTAAATGTAACCAGCCAGGACATAAGGAAAACCAATGCGAACTTAAGAATGAATCAAAGAAAGTGAAATCGGAAATGGCGAATTTACAACAAACATCTCAAAGTAGTTTCAATCGGGGATTCAAAAACGTGCAGATTCAGTGGCAAGACCGCTTTCTAACCTGTTAAAACAAAAGGCAAAATTCCACATGGATGATGAAGAAATATCAGCTTTCGAACAACTTAAAACATTCTTGATTAACTCACCAGTGCTGACATTATTCAACGAGAGAGCAGAAACGGAAATTCATTGCGATGCGAGTATGTTTGGATATGGTGCAGTCCTGATGCAGAAGAGTAGTGAGGATCAACAATATCACCCTGTTGAGTATATGAGTCGGAAAACAACAAACTTCGAGCAAAAATTCCATTCGTATGAATTAAAAGTTTTGGCTATAGTGAAAGCGTTGAAGAAATGGAGAGTTTATGTACTTGGACGAAAAATCAAAATCGTGACAGATTGTAACGCATTTCCCCAAACCATAAGAAAAGCCGATGTACCTTTAAGAGTGGCAAGATGGGCTTTTAGAGAATATTATATTCCAAGCTTATCAGGCAAAGTAGATGCGATAGTCAAATCATGCCTTGAATGTATTGTAAGTGAGGCAAAGCATGGGAAAAAGGAGGGATTTCTTTATGTAATTGATAACCGACAGACCGATGAGAACATTTCATATTGACCACATAGGGCCAATGGAGTTGACGCACAAACAATATAATCACATTCTGGTAGTAGTCGACGCGTTTTTAAAGTTTGTATGGCTATATCCTACTAAGAGTACTAGAACGTGTGAAGTAATCGACAGACTGCAGAGACAAGCACACATATTCGGAAATCCAGAACGTATCGTCTCTGACAGAGGAACAGCTTTTACTTCGAATGCATTTGAAGAGTATTGCAATAATGAGAAGATTCAACATTTGTTAATTGCCACAGGCGCACCGCGAGGAAATGGGCAAGTTGAAAGGATCAACAAAATAGTTACAGGCATGTTGGCGAAACTGTGTGTCGAAGATTCTAAGGCATGGTACAAGCATATCGGAAAAGTTCAACAAATTATAAATTCGTCTCCACCCAGAAGCACTAAGATCTCACCGTTCAAGATATTAACTGGTATAGAAATGAAAACAGTTTTTAATAGAGATTTGCAAGATGCGATGAATGAAGAAATGTTTCGTGAGTTGCAAGAAGAAAAGAATGACATAAGAAACGCAGCAAGAGAAAACATTGTCAGGATTCAAGAAGAAATTCGTCAGGCATAAACATAGACAAGCTGAGTGTGTCCAGACGATTTAGTTGCCATCAAACGGACCAGGATAAAAACTAAAGTCGAAATATTTGGGACCATACAAGGTAATACAGAGATTGAAACGCGATGGACGCTAAAGTGTAGAGAAGTTGGGTGAGACTGAAGGACCGGTAAAGACTATAACTGTAGCGGAATATATGAAAGGTTGGAATCCACCATTCGGGTCGAATGTAGGTGCAGGACGGCCGAATGTAGGATCGGGTGGCAACGACAAAAGGTTAAGGAGTGGCCAATCGTACTAAATAGAAGGAGGTTGGTAACATAGGGACAGAGAGAAAGAGTTTGAGAGATTGAATGAGTATGAGAGATCATTAGAGAGAGCTGTCGTTGAACAAAAGAGGGAGTCTCTGAGCAACTGTAGTAAAGAAAAGACGTGCTTGCGTGCGTGTTGAAGTAACATAATTTGCTCAACACAAACAATCAATTTTATTATTTGAGTTAATGTACTTTGAATTAATATAAGTATGAAATGTTAAAATTTTGCTTTAAATGAACTAAATCTATTAAATTCCTAAAAATAAATAAAACAAATCAGTTTTAAATAAAATCCTACATATGTATTATGTACATCTCATGCAATGTGGTTTTATTTTTATTTAACTTATTTTGATCGTAATATAATGTAGCTTATATGTTATCCATATGGCAACTTTGCATAGGTAAACAAACACAAATTCGGCTTGAATAAGAACGCAATGAAGGCGCGGGCAAAAACATAAAAAAAAGTTATAGGAAGTCAAAACAATTTCAGTATAAACGATTTCAGCTGTCGCATAAACGAGTTAACAGATGTACAATACATATATTGGATGACTTAAAACATATGTTTTTAACTCAACATTTTTGATTTTAATATACTCGTAATATTTAATACAGCCTGTCTCGATGCACGTTGCTACACCCTCGCCACAAAAAAATATTTAGAGCTGTTTAGAATTAACTTACCGATCTTGACAAGGCAGAAGCTTTTGCCGAACACATTCAAACAAGATTCACGCCACATAGTATTGCTGAATCGACTGATGCTTACACAACAAAAGCCGCTTTAAATGGCCCTTCCTATTAAACATATCTCCCCAACCGAAGTCCTTGAACATATCAAAGAACTCAAGTTCAAAAAAGCTCCAGGCTACGACGTGATCGATGGTCGAGTTATAAAATCATTACCAATAAAGGGGGTCCTGTCTCTAGTCACAATTTATAACGCATTGCTCCGTATCGGCCACTTCCCCACACAATGGAAGTGCGCTTTGATTACAATGATTCCAAAACCTGGTAAGCCAGAAAGTCTAGTTGAATCTTACAGACCAATTAGTTTACTGTCAATCCTCTCCAAAACATTCGAAAGAATATTCTTGCGAAGATTGTTGGCAGTAAGTGGCGTCCAGAGTGATATACCACATCCCCAATTTGGCTTTAGAAAAAAACATGGTACCCCAGAGCAGATTCACAAAGTAATCGAAGCTTTCGAGAACAATGCAGTATTCATCGATATCCAGCAAGCATTTGACAGTGTATGGCATGAAGGCATTCTTCATAAATGTAAACAACTATGTCCAGCTCCGTTCTATGTATTCCTGAAGTCCTTTCTCGAGAACAGGACTTTCATGGTGACAAGGACGAGACGCCTACTATCAGACAAACCATGGCAGGGGTGCCCCAATGCACCGTACTCGCTCCAGTGCTGTACACAACATACACAAGTGACATGTCACTATCGAATAACCGAGATCTGCTGATTACCACGTATGCTGATGACACTGCAACTATGACCTCTTCCAAATGTTCCTCTGAAGCCACTGCTAAGCTGCAGGAATATTTAACTATTCTAGTGGACTGGTTCAAACGATGGAACATCACAGTGAATCAACATAAATCTGCTAATGTGACATTCACCCTAAAGCGAGATTCACGCATAAGTGTTTAGCTCAATGCTGGTTCCATTCCTACCAAACGACATCACAGTTATCTAGGCATTCAGCTAGATAGGAAACTGACTTGGGCAGACCACATCAAGAAAATCCACGTAAAGTGCGTTGCTAAAATTAACATTCTAAATTGGCTAGATTAGGTTAGGTTAACGTGGCAGCCCTCCGACGAGAGGCTCACTTACGCACAAAAACATTATGGCCCATTGTGGTACCAGCAAAGTGTTGACACGACATCCCTTAGTCTGGTGCGGAGAACCACTTGGATTCTGAAATGAACCTAGCTATGTCCTTAATTGGTAGGAGTGATTTTCAGTTAAGCTGGAGAGGAACATATAGCCTAAGTGGTTCTGTCTTCTTCTGGCGAGGGATGGACACTGGCACAGCAGGTGAAGCACCGTCTCCTCCTCATCTTCTGAGCCACAGCTACGGCAAAAGTAGTTATGCGGCAGACCAAGTCTTCCAGCATGTTTCCCTATGATGCAATGACCCGTTAGTACGTTTATGGTCTTGCTAATTGAGGTTGTACTGAGATTGAGCAGCTGGCCGGTTCGCTTCCTGTTCATGTAAGACCAGAGTTGCCTAGCTATACTGCAAGTATCTCTAAATTGGCTAATAAAAAGCAAAAGCAAACTCATCCTGAGAAATAAAGTGCTGGTGTACAAAACAGCGATTGCTCCTACATGGTTATATGGCAACCCGTTATGGGGTATAGCGTCAGCAAGCCAAGTCAAACGCATCCAAATAATGCAAAACAGAACCCTGCGTTTCATAACAGATGCGCCTAGGTCCGAAACTCCCAGCTACACCGAGAACTAAACGTCCACATTGTGGGATATTCCATAAACTACCACAGCAGCAGTTACAATGTTCGACTATCTCCTAGCAAATGCTCTTGCTAGAAGAAGACTGAAGTGGCTCCATCCACATGAGCTTAAGGATCGGAGAATTTAACTAAAATATATCATATTGTATATTAGTTACTGTTAAATAGTAATAATTTTTGTTATACACTGTGAGTCATTGTTAAATTATACCGTCTTGTTTTCTAATGTTATACTTAATTTGTAAGAAAATTCGAAATTCGTCTGCCACTGTAGTGCTCACAAATAGCAATTAAAACCTCTCGTAGTGGTGACTATTGTTAATAAATTATTTGAAATAATAAAAAAAAAAAACGTATGGTTAACAGAGACCACTGCTTTGATTTTGGAAAATTATGAAAATGATGGGAATTTTTTGTTCGTTTCGCACCAAACTTTTACTTTAACACTTACATCTTAGACTATGCTAGAGTTTTCTTGAAAATTTTATCAAAATCGGTAAAGCGGTTTCGGAGTCCAAAAAGAACAAATTCTCAAACCCACAGACATAGAGACATAGTTCCATTTTCTTTTTATAAATATAGATTAGCGCATCCAGCACGACTTGACACGGGAATGAAAGAAAGAATAATATTTACAATATTTTATTTTGTTGATGATTCACAGTTTAAAAAGAGATGTATGACACAAACTACTTGATTTATTTTTAGCATTATATTCACCAATTGGGACTTTTCCTGTCCTGTCACGCATTAAACTTTGCAGGAACAATCTTTGCTAGAGCTTCCATTAAAATTGGTCCAACGGCTTCGGAGTCCATAAGAAACAGACATACATAAATAGATTCAACGCATTGCTGTGGCTCAGTTCAAATACGCAGAATAACACAACTTTTGAATGCAGTGAAAATATTAATAAATAGATTAACAACATCCAAGTTGCTGAAATTAGGCAGTCGGAAAATACATAAGGGGCCATCCATATATTACGTAACAGGGTAGGGGGTGATGTTGGTCATAACGAAGTGTGTCCACCTGAGACAGGGAGGCTGAGGAGGTCATATGTCAGAATCTAGTGTTTTATTACTTTAAACGAAAAATGATTACCAACTCTATCTTTAGGCTTTGTGACCTATATAGAGCCCTAATATCATGAAATTTGTGTGACGTAATATGTGATTGACCCCTAAATATGTTATATGTTTGTTGATATAAATGTACTATTACATTTGTTTTATATTAAATAAGCAACCAGATTATTTCTGTCTAAGTTGTTGTCATCCTCATTTTTCCTTTCAAAAAACTTTTAAACGACGAGCGGAAACAATGGAATGTGTAGCAACTGAGAACTGCATAAATATTCGGATAGTTAAAGATATAGTATTATGCAAAAATCAAGTTATAGAAACAAAGATGTTTTAAGGATAATTTATGGTAAATTTTTCTTTAATCGTTGATAGAATGTAATTTTACTAATATGTTGTATTGTATTTTCAGTAAACAATGTTTTAAAATTCAAAAGTGTATGTGATTCGGGACTACTGAAATGAACTTGGTTTTTCGGCGGTAGCCATAACTTAAGAATGTCTTATAAAAGAGAGAAGGACAAAGAGGCTGAATGGATCCTTATGAAGCTGCGTGCACATTAGCTCTGACCAAAGATATCGATCCAATTGTAGTGAAAGCGTTCCAAAAACAAGCTAAATTTTCTTATTGATATCTGTTTAAATTTTGTTTTTATAATTGACAGGCCAATTTCTATGGGTATACTGATGAGTTTCCGAAATTTCATCGTAAATTGATTTATGGGCCATACCCAGGTCTCAGTTTCTTCTTCAAAGGTCACATTAAATTGAATTGCGAACGTTTCTGTATAAATTTTCTTGTTTGCAATAAGAACGACGACATTGCATTGAATGTGAACGCACGCTTACCACAAAACTACATTGCAAGAAATACGAAAATTCGGAAGAAATGGTGCACAGAAGAATCGGCTTCGATGCTGCCATTTCAATTAAAACGTGGGCATAAATTTGTTATGCAAATACTCGTTACACATCGAGCTTACTGGATATCGGTGAACTCCTTTCATTATGCGATTTACTATCATAAAATCCCATATTACAAAGTGCAAGCAATTGAGGTGCGGGGTGATGTCACGGATATTAAACTGGATAGTTATAATATTACGGAATACCCATGTCGTCTGACACATTCCTTGCCATTGCCTGTTGTTGTAGATACAATTGTTTTTGATGAGACCCAACGTGGTGTAATATATAATAAGTTGTGCGAAACCTTCTTGAGATACCGCAAACAATTGCTCGTCCCTCTGCGTATTCCCTACTATGGGCGTTTGCCTGAAAACTCTTTGGCAGTTAACTACGGTATAAGAATAGAAGGGAGTGTACGGATGTTGCCTGATTCCTTTATCATCGATCTACAAACAGGTCAAGATATTTGGCCACAACCACCAGTTGCCTTCCGCCTCTGCCCAAAGTTCTTGCATGACAGCACCTCGAAACTTGGTCGTACGATGATTACACGCAACGCATATGTCGATGGCACTTGGTTGCAAGCTGAAACATCGGAAATAATGACAACTCTAAGACCGGGTAAACCTTTTATATTGAATATTATATGTACGTCAAATTCATTTCAAGTATATGTGAACAATGCATTCCTTCTCGAGTTCAAGTTCCGTATGGACCCCAATTTAGTTAATATTGTTAACATTCGTGGCGATCTGAATATTTGGAAAGTTGCAATGGAGCGTAGTACTCTGGTTCACGATAATAGAAGTAATAAATGGTGCCAGTGGCTTCAGAAATGCAGACAATTAATTTTAAATTATATTTTTGCAGTGCGTACTCTCCTTTTTAAAGGATTTGGCATTAAAACAGGCACCGCGCAGTGAAAGATCATGCGTGTTTATTCATCAAAATCAAAACCAAATGAAAGCAGCTTGAAATCATTCAAGAGATCTTGTCATTATAGATGTTACAGCGGTCAGGCTGCTTGGAGTCTTCGGCTACGTCATTGTCGTATATGACCGGTTCGACTATGCATTATCATAAATATTTCATATTTGAACGAAACCTGTCGAAATCCATGTTCAACAAATTTATAATAAAAATCATCGATGCACAATGTTGCCTTATAAATCACAGGAACTTGCCGCGACAACTATCCATTCGTTCTCGGATTGTGGATTGGTGGCACGTCCACAACTCCGCGGCATGTCCTTCGCATTGTAGATTTATGATTTCATTTAACCAAACATAGCTTTCTGCAATTAAAATAGCAAACGAAGCTAGAACAGTAACAATAGCATTAACATCAGCAATAGCAATAGCAACAAAGACAATGCTCAACTTCTCATAAATGTCAAGCCAACGTCAACCAATGTCATCGAATACGGGCCTACCTAAGTTTCTATACTACATCCTTAACATGGCAGTGTGTATGTATGTAAGAACATCACAATTGCCTGCATCGTCTTCTCCTATCCAAAACTCTGGCCGTTTGCCACAAACATATGAAATCGATTATTAAAAATGATAATCGATTAAAAAAGTGGTGCGCGCTAGCATAATGCACTCACTCAGTCAGTAGCAGTAGGAACAGCAGCTACTTAGTGCTCCTACTGCTTCGATTGCCGATTCGCTTGCATTCTTTGCTCCATGGTCCGTGGTCCGAGGTATGACATTTATGTCTACATGTGTTTAGTAAGACAGTTGACATTGCTTAAACACAGAAACTGAAAACAAAAAAATCACAAAGATATACGACTATAAAATAAATAAACCAACAAACTGAACAATAAGAAAAAATAAAACCTCTAGCAGAATTGTGTCCGCATGCTGTATTTTGCAAGTTATTCTCAGATATGTTATTGTCACTGTTCACATCACATTGGCTTGTAATCATCAACATTATGATCTGTGCTCGTTTTTGGCATCATCTACATGGTTAAATTTAATAAATATCTACTTTATAGTATACAATTTATCTTAACGTCGAGATGACGTCATTATTGATAGGTTGATTGAATCACCTCTAAAATCTAAACAAAACAAATTCTAAGTATGTATATCAAGAATGGTTTTGTGTAGAAGGATAGATAAATTAACCCATTTTCGATTACATACTTCGTGTGTACATACATATATGTATTCAAGTGTTTCTTGTTGTACATGTGTCCAACTGAAAAAAGAATTATTTAAAAAATCGTGTAGATCTGCCCTAAATTGAATAAGTAATAATATTGTAAGTAAAATAATATTGAACATTATACATACATAAGTGTTCTGATAGTGCCTCAGTAGGTACCTCAATTCAGTTGAGCAGTTAAAAAAACAAAGTTTGACGATCCTTTTGTGGTCGATTGCCTTTAAAAGTGCACAAAAATCGAATGCATTATTATTTATGATATCGTAACGAACGTGCCTGGCATGTTACTTAACCTTTACATAGTAAGTAGTATTGTATTGTTGTTTGCGGTAAGTTCCGGCCCTTTTTACTCTTTCCTTTGCTTGGGTAATGAGTGCTTATGCTTATTCATATGCATGTAGATCATTAATGAAATTTCTCTTAAATATTACTACATAAATAAAATGAATTGTTGTCAATGTACATAAATCTCTAATTAGATTTGCAACTCAACACAGTCTAGTGACACTTGACGACGTCACTACGTCGCCTGGCATTCATTTCCTTATTTGTGTTGCAGTTGTCGTGCAATAATCCACTAAAACTGTCACGATGGCGCTAAGCATACTTTTCCCGGAATTCGAGGTGGTGTGTTCCAGAAATTAAATTATTCGTCTGCATCACTGTTATTTCTTTTATAAAGCACTTCTTTTGAATTAATTCTGAAACTCGATCTTTGGAATACCGTTTAGTATTCTCTGTGATTTGTTTATAATTTCATCTACCTTTGATTTTGGGACAAGAAAACAATCACTCGCATTCATATCTATGTACATAGTTTATTCGAAAGTATTATATTAGCTGAATTACAGCTACAAATCAAAATCAAGTACAATAGATACATCATGAATTGATTATTATACGTATGTTTAAATCCTCCGATTACTTATGGAAGAGGTAGTACTAATACAATAATACTTCTAAAGTTAGGATTGTCCTTCTTTTATTTTTTCATAGCCAACTACAATCAAAATCATTTGCTTTAAAATTAGTTTGTAAGCATAGTTAAAATTTGAATTAACTTTCGTAACAATCTTATTTAAAAAATTTGACTTTTTCGTTAAATATTTAATATAGCTGTCATATACATATTTGAGTACTTATGAGCTTTTGCAAGGAACATTTTTAAATTTCTTAACATGTTTCATAATATTGTAATTTATGATAGGGGCCATTCCATATATTAAGTCACATGTCAAAATCAAAAGTATTGTAAACGAACAATTTTATAATATTACCACCTCTATCTTTTGGCTTTGTGACCTATATAGAAGAACCCTAATAGAAACCATAAGAGACAAACATAAGAGAAATTAAGGTAACAGTATATTATCGATTTACACAGCAAAATATGTAATGATACAACGGAGGAGGGGTGTCTTATAAATGTGCCCACCTGTGACATGGCACCCCTTCCTGTCCAAAAAATCATGAAATTCGTGTGATTTAATATATGGATGGCCCCATATCAACGTTAAACTTTTACGTAAGTACTTATTGATCTTTTGACCGTGTGGAAAGGAATCATGTTGCACTATAAAATTACAATTGATGAGTATAGTTAATAAATCTTTGACATTGGTCTTCTCTCCTTGAAATCCTTAAGTCCAGATGATTCACCGTTAGTTACACTGCCATATCCGTACAGCCGTTTTTTAGGGTTCTGTACCCATTGGAAGCTAACGGGACCCTGTTACTAAGCTTACAATGTCCGTCCGTCCGCCCGTCCGTATTTTTTAAGCAAAGAATCTTGAACGATGGTATGGAACCCTCCGTGTGCGAGTCCGACTCACACTTGGCTGATTTTTATTACTTATTAGGATATTTTTTTAGTTCTATATAGCTATTGACTTGATTTAGCGACTTCTTTGCAATTACCTTTCATTCCAGTTTATTTTCAAATATTCAAAAATGTTAAAATAGATATCCTTAGAGTTTTGACTATATGCCTTATTAAATATGCTTACATAATCAGTACATTCTATAATGGTCATTCAGAGATCATTAATGATCCATTCTTTCAAATTTTCCACGTTTTCATTTACTTATGCTGATATCCGAAGCTCTTGTCATGTCCAACGTATTTACGGCCTTCATATAAGCATTTGTGGCACTCGTAAGCCATTATTTTGATCACATATTCCGATAAGTATTAGGTTGGTGTAAAAATAATGGCAAACAAACAGCTACTTTAAATGAACGTAACGCAGCTCAGAATAAACTTTATGAATCGAAATAAAAACCATTACAATCAATACATTTTTGCCAACGAGAATCAAGTTTATTTATGCCGGTAGCATAAAAGTCCGGAGTTCTGGAGGCGATGAAAGCGTTGAAGGCGTTGTTGGCGTCGTCTTGATTTTTGAAGCATTTCTCGCGCAGGAAGTTGTCGAGGTGTTTGAAAAAATGGTAGTCACTGGGTGAGAGGTCCGGTGAATATGGCGGAGGAGGTAGAGTCTCGTAACCCAATTCGTTCAACTTCTGCAAGGTCAGTTGTGCGACGTGCGGTCGAGCGTTGTCATGGAGCAGGATTGGTCCCTTCATATTGACCAATCTCGGGCACATACGTCGAAGCTTCTGGTGCATTTCGTCGATTTGTTGGCAGTACTTCTCTGCCGTGATCGCTTCGCCTGGATTCAGAAAGCTGTGATGGATGAGACCGGCTGCTGACCACCAAACAGTAACCATAATCTTCTTTTGGTGCAGTTTCGGCTTCGGGAAGTGTTGTGAAGCCTCGTAGCTGTCCAACCACTGCGCGGAACGTCGCCGGTTGTCGTAGAGGATCCATTTTTCATCGCACGTTACGATTCGGTCGAGAAACGGGTCATTTTTGTTGCGCTGAAGAAGAGACGATGACACCTCAAAACGACGATTTTTTTGGTTTTCGTTCAATTCATGCGGCACCCATTTATCGAG
The DNA here is from genome assembly GCA_035041805.1 of Amiota mariae. NCBI lineage: Eukaryota > Metazoa > Arthropoda > Insecta > Diptera > Drosophilidae > Amiota > Amiota mariae. Next base: position 2,080,840 of record JAWNKV010000229.1, on the reverse strand, counting down.
TTTTTTTGACTTCCCTATTTGCTTCAGATGGCGTACGACTGTTGAGTGATCGACGTTGAGTTCTTGTGCGACTTCTCGTGTGGTTTTACGAGGATCGGCTTCGATTAAGTCATTCAATTCGTCATTGTCAACCTCAGATGGGCGGTCGCGACTCTCTTTATCTTCAAGGCTGGTATCACCTGCGCGAAATTTTTCAAACCATCTACGTGTGGTACGTTCGGAAGCAATATCCTCGCTCCATGCTTTATTGATATTTCGTGTCGTCTCCGCAGCATTGTGGCCAAGTTTGAACTCGTGAAGCAAAATAATGCGAATTTCTTGTTTTGATAGCATCACAAAAAGTGGTCGGAAATCAGAAACGTATGACGATAATAAAAAGATAATTAGTCTAAAAGATAGAGCGAAAAACGCGCTTTAAAACGACATATAGCATGACCACATTCATTAAAAAATTTATTCAGAAATTCATGCATAAAAATAAACAAAATGGAAACGGCCATTATTTTTGTACCAACCTAATATTTAACTTTTCCAATTCTATAGTAAAATTTACTTATGGTAAAAGTACAAATTTATATAGAATTCTTATTTACATCACTTCCTTTTTGAACACATCTCGTGAAGTAATATTTACATATATTTCATTCCTTTGAAACATTTCATCAACTCATCTCTAATTTAGTATGTACTACTCAATTTTTATATTTTGCTCACCATTTGACACTTTACACAATAAAATTATGAAGAACAAAAATCTTGTCAATTAAAATGCAAAAAAATTCACCAAAAAAATATTCATTAATAAGAATTGATTGAGTTGCATTGAATTGAGCTGTGTAGTACAACTTCATCAGTGGCGCCCGATTTAACGATTTAGTCAATTGGTTTTGGAATTTTGTTGTTGATCTTTCAGCTGATGTCCATTGCCGTTCATTGTCAATTCAGTGACAGTTAACAACATTTTATTAACTTTTGAAATATTATTAATTGTTTTCATTATTAAAAATGAGTAACACAAATGCATGGCATCTGCGTGATAAAATGTCGCAAAATCCTGATCGGTACTCTTCAGTTTTGCCTCTTGACTCTTTTGATCCTTTTCGATTCATTCACATTTCTTGCTTTATAGTAATTAATCAAAAACGAAATTAATTATGCGCAAGCATTCGCAATTAAAAAGACGAGGTTTTGACAAAAGAAAAAAAATAAACAAGGAAGTTGCTCCAAGCAACTTTAAGACTCTTCAAGAAATGATGACGCCTGTTTTGGATCGCAAAATGGTTGCGGAATTGCGTTGCCGTTCCGTGTGGTAATTATGAGCACTGATGGCTCTTCTGTGCAACTTTAACTTCAACACATTGCTTTTGGCTGCTGGTGGCGGTTATTAATTTCATATTTTCATGTTTCGATTTGACGATGATCCATCCATACATGTATATGCCCTGCCCACCTGCTTTGCTGAGTCGCTGAAAATAGGCTTGACGTTCGCCGCATAACTCGGCCAATGCAATCTGTCAGCTGATGATGATGTTATTATTTCGGACGATTGAATGGCGGCCAATAATAACGATGGTGGCAACGACGTAATCGACATAACCAAGACTGGAATGCGTTAGGGCGTATGGTGCGTATTTGTTGCAGCAGTCTTTAATTAAACAATCAGTCAATCAAGTCGATATTTTGTTCTTATTGTACTGATTATATTTTAAGTCGGTTGGCAATTGAGGTGTTTTTTCTTCTATATTTCTAGCAGTTTTATCTGGGAAGTCACAATTGATGTTATTTGTTGACACAAAATCTTGTTAAAATTTACTAAAAAAAAAAAAAAAGATTGTTGATGATAATTAAATGCTAGTTAAATGAAATGAATGCGTATCCAATAATTTGGAGTCACGTTGTTTAGTAATCGAAAAACAAAACAATTTACACTGAATTTTAGACAAACCACTTGAAATTGTTTTAAACCAAATCAAAATGCATCAATTCTTATGCGTACTAAAAACTCAACCTTACTTGAGTTGAGTGTTGATGTCAACGAGAATCGCGACAAGAATTTTCAGTCAAAATACAAAACGTAAAATGTACAATGAAGAATGAATGACGAAAAATAAGTAATAAAAAGTTGGAATTAAATGAACGTAAAGCCTGGCAACAAAATGGTAACAAATGCATTCGCACCAATTGACAACATGTTGCTGGCTGCTGTATGTACTCGTACAACAGTTGCCAGTGTCGCACCATCAGCAACAGAATCAGTCGCAACATCAGCCGATGCCACGATTAACCGTGCCTTATCAATATTCCAGCTGTGTGCCACATCCGCGCAATCAGTCTCAGCGGCAACATTCTAAATTAAACCGCAATTGGTTTTACTCATTGTTGTTGCTACTGTCGTTGTCATCGTCAATCGTTTGAAATGGTCAATGGAATGTAACTTGTTTCGCATACAATGCGCAGAGTCGTTCAACATTCGAGAACAGGGATGGGAGCAGCATTTGCGGTATGCTACAAACGCCCGAATTATCGAATGCCGCTGGGCCTGCATCATTTCAGAACACCGGCAAAAAAAAAACAAATAAGAAAAAAATTGACAAAAATCAACGAAAGCAAAAAAAAATTCCAATATTTGAGCCGAAATGTTGGAATTATACTAGCGTATGAACATACCGGATTGGTATCATGTTCAAAGGTGCGTACAGATTTTTTGCAGAATATGTCCATATATGTATGCATTCGTTGCACGGGTGAAAAACTCATTGTCTCATTGTTTGGGGTTTAAGGGGCATCGATTCGATCAGTCAAAAGGGTAAATCAATCAAGACACTTGAAATGAAAAGTTCTGTACATTTTGGGTAGAATATATTGACATCCTCGGACATTTGCCCAAGTTATTCATAGGAGAACTTCGAACGCCTATGAGTAATATCACATGAATTTAACAGTTGCTTTTGTATAATAGACCTCAAAGGTTTTATAGTATATATCATAAATATCTATGAAGCATAATGACTTTGATTAGGAACGGATTTAATGAAAGATATTTTAGATATGTAGTATTTACTAAGAGTTATAGGGTGTCAATAAAAAACAAAGATAAAAACTTTTCAACAATCTAATCCATGGAACAATTTAATCGAATATTGTGGATATTTGTGACTTGTTGTGATATTCCTTTTATTTTGTGTTGGTCGGAGACGAAGTCACGTCAGAATCAATTACGCGCCTTCGCGAGCGAATTGACAACAAAGTTTACGTTTTAGCTATAAAGCGATACAAGGACAGTAAGTGATGGCAAAAACACAGATCCAAGGTAAGGTAAGGTAAGGCATGGCAAATCTAAGGTACCGAGAAGATAAAATATTCAGCGCTGATTGTGTTGGTAATTTAAAAAATTTTAAACTGCATTGCGACAATTGTTGTTTTTAAACCACAAAAACATTATCGAGATTAAAGACGAATCAGAAAAATAAAGAAACGAACGAAACAAAATGAAACAAAGACGACAGGATGTAATTTTGTCAATAAATCATTGCAAATCTTGAAGGTGTTAAGTGGATAAGGTGACTGAGGGTGTTGTAAACAAAGAAGAAGATTGAATGATTTGACGGGTAAAATGTCTGTACTAAAAAAATAAAATCCGAATCCACTTTAGCCAAACTATCAACTATCGGGTTGCATTGATTTGTTAGTTAATCTATCTATATGCGTAGTAGATAGGTGTAATGGATTTTTTTTTTTTTTTTGTAAATGTAAATGTGTAAAAGTAATAAGTTTACAAGAGATTCTGATCATAAAAACTAACAAATATCAATCGAATGTATCGAATGCATTTTCTGAATTTAGTAAGTGAGATACACGTAAAATAATGTAGCATTGAGATTTCTGGAATTCTCGCATCGCATTGTGTACCTAAAATCAAGAACAGAACGGAGGTTTACGTATGCGCCGGCGTCGTTGATCTCATTGAAGACGGATAATGAAGGCAGCAAGGGCTGCGGGACATTCGAAAGTAAATACACCGAAAAAGGATGTGAACGATGTGTCCAACTACCAAATAAATATATGCAATCAGAGAAGTAAGATTGATCTCGGCGATATCCCAAGAAACTCTCAACTAACATGCATAAATTTCGCGAGTGTGCCGCATGGTCAGATCAACACAGGACAAAATGCACAGAACCAAAGCTGGAAGGGGGGAAACATCGGTAGGGATTGAAAGAGGTAACTAAGCAAACGAGAAAAAAGAGGAGAAGAGAAGTGGCGTAAAAGGAAGAGAAAAAAAGAAATCAGAAGCACGTTTCGTGGATTTATTGCTTACAGCGTTGTGTCCTCGTCGTTATCGTCACCGCCTTCGCAAGGACAGATTCGAGACCAAACAAACGTAACTGATTTAGTGGTTTTTGCTGTATGTATTTTGTTGCAAACATCATCAGCAGCAGCAGCAGCAGCAGCAGTAGTTGAAACAGCAGAACTAAAGACGCGCAAGTTAAGTGAGGCGGCAAAAAAGGCCTCAAAGAATGAAAAAAAGAATAAATGAAGGAAGAGTAAAAAAGAGAACTCGAGCAGCATTGATTGCTTATCGGAAAAGGGTCGAGTTGGGTTCACTTCAGCTTAGTTAAGTCGCGAGGGCACAGTAGCGCGTTATGGCCTAGAGGCAAGTAAGAGGAAAATGGAGTACAAAGTGGAAAGAGAAGGCAGAGAGGGTTTGAAACTCGCCGAAAAATGTCTGCATAACCAAAATTGGTAGTAGGAGCTACATCGGTGGCGGTGCTAGATTGTGGTGGATGGTGGCAACGACAACGACAACTTCAACAGTAACAGCAACAGGTACGTGTGGCATTGATATTGGCTGGTTGAATGCTATTGCTGCTCTCATGTTGATGTTACTTATCGTGGACGTGATCGCTCGAAGTTGCTGATGTTGCAGTCCCATCATCAATGAGAGCACACCACGCCACGAGAACATTGTGGCAAACAGTTGTCCTCAGCGCAGTGCCTCTTCATGCCATGCCATGGCGTTGTCAATGTTTTTACCACATTCATATGTTGCCGCTAAAATAACTACGAAGAATTACGGTCGATTACTTCCATGGTTGATGATGCTCCTGCAATGCTCCAGTTGGCCATGTTTGTCTGTGCATTGACTGTCTGTCTGGTTTGGCCACGGACTACTATTGACATTTCACATGCATATATTTAAAGATGCTTCGTGAAACCTGCAATGCCACGCTCACCAGCATCCAAAAACAACACCAGACGTGTTCGGCAAGTTGTCGCCGACGCCTGTGACAAGCGATAACAATTGATATTAAGTGCAAGTAACGTACGCGTGAGCTCCTTTGTGTTTTGAGTTCTTTGTTGTTATTATTGTTGTTGTTGTTCTTATTATAATTTTTTTTGTCCTTTTATTTTATAGGAGAATGCAAAAACTTCCAATTTTTTGTTTTCGAAGAAGTCTTGAATTAAAAGCTGGTCCTATTATATATTGAATGTTCCAATACAGAAAAAAAAAAACCCTTAACAACTCAAACACTGATACATGCATACGTACACAATATGTATTATTATATGGACCCCATAATATATGTATACTTTTGTCATGTGTTCCAACCATGCAGTATAATTATGGTGTTTCGGTCTATACTTCAAATTTTTGATTTTCACTGCTAGTTTATTTTTAGAAAATGGGTTAAGCATAAACCTCTATAAGTTTGAAATAATATACATAGAAGTATTCAGCAAAACTATTAGGATTATGTAGTATAATTGTTCCATTGTTCGTGGATGGAAAAGTCAGACGATCAAAAGGGGGTTGATTGGACAAAAACTCACAAACATTCAAAATATACATATGTACGAGTATATACTTAGATTATTATTTATTAACCACCAATATTCGCAATCGAATTGGTAAATAAAGTAAAAGAAGATATGCTTGTAATTATAAATCTCGTCTTTTCGGAATAAAACATCAAATAATTTCCTCATAAGTGCGTCATCAGTTCTTCTATATCCCAGCACAGAAGAACTTGAAATCAAAACTCTGCATAAGTGATTCTAATAAAGATTGTATTGCTAAAAACTATTATTAATAGGTAAGGTAAGGTTTAATAGGCCGTTTGCGAGAAAACGCGAGTTCACCCAAAATCCTTGCGGCCCATTGCTATTCCTAATTATGGAAGGGTGAGGTAATGAGGGGAAGGGGTAGATGTAGGAGATGAGCTTTGGGTAAACGCATGACAGTCCCAAGTTTATCCTCGAGACCTCCGTCAGCATATAAAAACTACATAAAGATGCCAAGAACAGGGCCAGGCACCTTTGCCAAACTGTTCAGGAATCTGAGTGTAGAACATGTATCCTCTGGGACATCAACCCAATTGCGTAGTGCACCGTTAAGACTCCAGTGACGATCCGAATCCTTTTCTTGCGAAAGTGATTATTATTATTATTAATCGTATATAGTTTCTTAGTTGTCTTACTTTTTCTTTGAGGTCTATCTGTCAGATTAAGTGTCTGTTTTAGCAGGAGAGATAAGAGAGATTCTTTCAACAGCCAACGTTATTTGATTTGTGTTGTTAATGAGTCTAAAGACTCAACCAACATCAATGCACTACTCTAATGTAATGGAATAAATATAGCAAGTCCTCATATTCTTTGGAGTTTTTCTTACTTTCTAAAAACTTGAATATTAATCTTTATTATTTTAAAACTTTAGTATTCGTAACTTATCGACAGTTTTTAGCAAAAACAAGAAATTAGATTTTTTTTTTTTTATAAATAAATAATAAAGTTATTTTGCTTAATAATTTTTTCGTATACAATATTTTTCATTTATTATACAATCGATGGCTTTGATTGCTGATTGTTGAGTGATATTTTGTATTTTTGTATATTTGCTGTTTATATCCAAAATAGTCGATAGAGCAAATGATTGCCTCCTAGTCAGGGCTGTTCTAAGATATTTGGTGCCCGTGGACTACAAAAAATAAATATAATATATATACATATGTTAATATAAGTATTTTCTTATAGAAGAACTAACTTACAATAACAAAATAAAAATAAAATATCGCGATGGCTCTTCTCTTAGTAAGTCAAAGCAAACATATTGCACATCTAATGACCGAACAGGTTAACTTTTATAGATATTCCGATTGACACATATATTATCTTTAAGGTCTTAATTAAAGTTGATTTATGCTTTGAAGTATTTGTCAAATGGCATCAAATTCAACACATGCCGACAAGGCGCCGTGGATATGAATCCCATGACGCCATTTTGTGTAGCAACATTCGACAACCAACAGGAAAAGCATCAATTTTTCAATATTTTGTTCTTCTTTTTGTTTTCATTTTCCTCGTAAGTTGTTGCTTTCATTGCCAATATCACTGTCAATGCAATAATTGTATTCAAGCATTCGTGCAAACAATCGCGAACAACTAACGCTGGAACTGAGGCAACAGTTCTGCGGCGCCATGGTAAATCGCCAACGAGTGTTGTACATACGAGTATACGCATTTACACTCAACTCGTACTCACGTACACTCATCCACCTCCAGCTATCAATTTCGTTTTACAGGTACACTACAATATTGTACAACATTTGGTGACCAAATAGGTAGGAGAGACGATGATGTTGATAATGACGGTGACGCCGTTGCACTTTCTACCATGACTGGTCACAGAACGAATCAACGTTCATATAAATGATGCTAATTGTTTCAGTGCTGGTGTGTCCGTATACAAGTGCAACTTTGTGGCACACAAACGACATATGGACGTTGTTGTTGTCGTCGTCATCGTTGTGCTTTTTGGCTCGCTTGGGTTAAATCCACCTACACAAGCAGCAGTTAAGTCCAAAACCCGCTCGGCACAACTCAGCCCATCCCAGGCCACCGCAGTCAGTGAATAGTGTCATGTTGCAGCAGCAAAGATTCTTATCAGCGAAACATATTTTATACGTTTGCTGCCAGCTGTGGTCACCCGCCAACCCAACGAGCACAGACTCAGCACCCGACAGGCACTGCACATGAGGAAGAGGAATCGCAAGTTTCCTTTCGTTGTGTGTGCGTAGTTGAAACTTACACCTACCTACAAGACCCAGTACCTGGCAACGTCATGTCAACAATTGGCGCCTGGCGTCAGACTGTTCAGATACATTGCCAGTGACTTGACTTCACTGTGCTTCATTGTTGTTCCTAGTGCTGTTGTTATTATTGTGTTGGCCAAAACAAAGTGTGTTACAAATGAAATAGTTGCAACGTTTTCCTTGGACCTTGTTTGTCGATTGGTTTGGACTGTATTTCTTTTTTTGCATTACTTTTTGACTTGCACTCATATTTAGAATGGTCCTATTAGGGTGTTGTGATGATTGTAATACAATAAAATATCTATATAAAAATGATCTATAAGCTAGGAAATTGAACCATCTTCGTTCATCTATATCTGTGTACTACGAGTAAATATGAAATATACTATGAACTTACATACGAGTATATCAGATTTGGATTTATTGAGCTCTATTTACACAAAATCTTATTTAATTACAGTTTGTTTCTACAAATTTATTGCATTTTTTCTGTGAGATTAACATCATTATTTTTGATTGTTAGTTAACCCTCCCTTAGAGAATTTCATAGTATTGAGTGTACAAATCATCGTATCTCTTTTGCGAAAATATGAAATGACTTATTGAAAAAGTCACTATGTTTCATAAAAGCCTAGTGTCAGAGACAATTTGTAGAAAACAGACAATTCGGAGAATATACAGTTGAGTAAGTTTAATTTCTCGGGATTCCAATATTAATTTGAATAGTTTCCAACAGCAATTTGTTTGAATTTGCGTTTTTATAAAAAAAATTCTACGATTCTTAAGTCCTACATAAAACAAAAAAAAAAAACTTTAAAAATAAAATAACGATATAAATAGATAATGCAAAAACCATCATAATTTTAAGATGCTTTTTGCAGTGTTTAAAAACTGTCAGTCGAAGAAGCAAAAGTCGTAAAATATTTAATTAACTTGTCATTGACAGTTCTCAGAATTTAAAACTGAACTGTTTGCTTCAACGAAGCAGAAGCAAAAAATGAAAACTGAACTGTTACTTCGACTGCCGCTTTACAAAAAATCAGCTTTTGTGCTTTTGCTGTTTATTCTTCATCTTAACTTTTTGTTTTAAAATTTTAAGGGGTATTTGAGGGACTTTTTGATTTACATGTATAGGCAGCACTGACAATCTTGTCATTAAGTTAGTTTTAAAAAGTTTGTTTTCTCTTTACTACTACAGACTAATTGCAAATAAAATTATATTACAAAAAAAAAAAAAAAAAAAAATTATAATTAAGTTAGTTTTGATTTACAATAGCTCGAAACAGTTAAAATTATAATAATATAATATTCATGAACTTATTCAAATTTATTCATTTTTTTTTATTATGTTAATTATGGCGATTTTAGGCGTTTTTCGTTTTGGCTTTAGGTGTAATTATTTTTAGGAGTTGCCCGGACCGACAGTTCGGTTTTGATTTTTTGCTTCGACTGCGACTGCTGAGATTTGTTGCAGCAACAGTCGAAGCAAACAGTTCAGTTTTAATCTTTTGCCTCTGCTTCAACTGTGCCTACTCAGTTCTGTTAAAGCAGCAGTCGAAGCAAAAAGTTCAGTTTTAATTTATTTGTCCTGCTTCGACTGTGACTACTGAGTTATTTCCAAGCAATAGTCAAAGCAAAAGCAAATGATATGACAATAAATTACAGTTTTTAAACGCTGGCTTCTTGTATGAGGGCTACCTCTTTTAGTAATCAGAGAATGCAGTATGGTTTTGACATACCAACTGCGCATGACAATAAAACATGTCTGTTTCAGCTTGAAACCTCGAAAACTGACAACATAGAATTTATTGAATCTTTTCGTCAAGCTGATCATTTCACATAAAAATACTCGTATACGGATATACTTGATGGGGTCCTCAAAGCACTGATCAATGCGCTACAAACATCAAGCCAAAGTGTAGTGTAGAGGTGTAAACATTTTGGATGAATTGAGACAAAAACATTCAAAACTGATGGGATGTAGATGTTATACATATATCATTCTACACTTTTCAGGAAAAAATTCTAAAATTTATTAAAATAATTTCAAGAAATCAAAAAAAAATTAACTTAGATCAGATTATTGAAATTACTTTATACATTTTTTTAGGGTTCCGTACCCATAGGGAACTAACGGGACCCTATTACTAAGCTTACAATGTCCGTCCGTCCGTCCGTCTCCTGCTCTATATCATGAACCGTAATAGGTAGAGAGTCGTAATTTTCACAATGTGTGTAATTCACTTGTGTGTAGAACGACAAATACTAAAAGTATATATTTTTAGAAGCATTGTTCTTTAATTTAACTTTTTGTTTAACAATTTTTTGTTTTTTGTAGTATACTTTGAGCTGTTAATTGTAGTATACTTTTAGGCGGAACCCTCCGTGTGCGAGTCCAACTCACACTTGGCTGATTTTTTTTTTTGTATGTGTAAAAAGTGTGTAAAGTTCGGTGGAACCAAAATAAAATAAAATTGTGAATAAAAATTGTCTCATATAAGTATAAGTACACACGAGTGTATCTTTCTTCGAAATGTGCAAATAAAGCAAATTCTTTGGCAACTCATTTGTGATGTTGCATACACGAATTAAGTTGTTGGTGGAGTCACTTATACTCGTTTATTGCTCATTAACGTTGATCAAGTGAATAAAATTAATTCCTTAACATAAGGGCATCCTTAATAGTCCCAACTTTGGTACATTCTCATGCTTTTCAATTTACAAGTTTCATCGAAACTCATCAAATATTTTCAGTGTTTTTAATTTTGTTCCTCACATAGGATTCCCACGCAAATCACGTTAATAAGTATTTAAAGGTTATTGTTCGCAACTGTTAAATTCCAAAAGATTTTTTAATGAATTTATGGTATGTATAATGTAGTCTTCGAAAAGCTTCTGAAACTTGCACTGTTTGCACCCACGAGAGATGCAACAGATACTTTTTTCAACAATAAATATATGTGCCAAATATTTTGTGATATCATAAACACTTAAAATAAAAAATATAAGTCAGGAATCAGGGTATTTGCGTGCCACAAACTAATCAAAACATACGCCGATGGCATGTAGACAAGTGTTGCGCGCTACGGCATGCCACAAATTTGAAATTAACTCACGCAGCGTATCTTTGGACGACGACGCTGCCTGCACTCAAAATCAAATCAAGTCAGCACGAAAATTCTCATATAGAAATAAAACCAGGTATCTTCCATTGTGATTTACTTAACAATTTTAAAAATAAGCATAAACTTCATAATTACACTAGTCAGCATACGAGTTTATTTAATCTTAATATTAAGTTACCCGTAACTTTCAATATTATTACCCCCAAAACCAATATTTTTCTAATTTGAAACAGTACAATCAAAACCTATCAATTTAAACTCAATATCAATAAATGATGGATGATAAATAAATAAATTATTTTTATTTTATAGAGAAGGAAAATATCCCATTATGCCTGTGTTTGTCTGATCGCGATATTATTTAAAAATACCAAACGGATTTTCATACGGTTTTCCCCAATGGGCGGAGTGATTCTTGAGGAAGGTTTAAGGTGTATAATTCATTAAGGTTTTGCGGATATTTGTTGATATTTCTATTGTCTTCATTTGTCATACGTGTTGTCATATCTCAAGGCTTGTCAACTTATTGCAATTCTGACTTTGATCAAACCCCTAAAACAAGTTGGTAAACTTTTTGATTATTTCCAGTTTGTTTGAATGACTATTTAAACTTACTATGTCTGCCAGTTCTATTAAACTCTGACACTCAAAAGTAATTGAGTTAAGTGTTTGACAACAAAGCCACAGATGATCAAGCTATTGACAAGTAATTAGATGGTTTATGAAAAATTGACAACTACGCCATAGATGCATAATTACATTGCGAGGTATGATTTCGATACCTGAAAAACTGATTGCCATTATATGTAGTTTTCAATTATGTCTTTCGTTTCTATCACGTCTTGTTTTTTAAATGGTTTTATTCTAAGTCAGGATGTTCTGTCGTCGGTCAAATCTTGCAAGCTGAATTAGAACTACTTCTTGATATCCGATTGAGGTGAAATTTTGCATAAATTTTTAGTTGTGATGACAATACAATATGCAAATATTGTATTATGGGGCGAGTCGAATTTCTATTATCTTCAGTCAGCCGTTCATATGATTGTAGGTTTGCTTTGGATGCATCTTCTCAATAGACAACTTACGCAAAATGATATGAGCCCCACGATTTTATTTTAGTCTGATCAACGCTCTAGATTAATGAGGAGAGTGGTGTGATAGTTGGTACATAGTACCATTTACATGTAACTTAAACATGTTTTTTACTTATTTTTTATTTAACTATAAATTCTGTATCAAAACAAAAACCTCAGAGTGAGGACATGCCTCCTCTTTTGCTTCCTAATCAAAGTCAAACTAAAGAGTTAGGATACCGAGCGATGAAAATAACGATAGCATGACAGTTGACAATCTAGATCCAGAATTTGTACTCCCATCTGCAGGAATGCAACTTATTTCGATCAAAAAGTAAATTACAAAGAACTAGAAAGCTGGATTGACTCAAGCAAATTTGTCAAATGTGTTCGCCGTGTATGTCCACGTCAAAACATTTTTAACAAGTCTTAAATGATTTGGACAGACAAATATTGTTGGTATTGTTTATCTAACTACATATATTTTAATACAATCTGATTGATGTATTTTTTCGATTTACATTTACACAAATTTTAAAAGCGTTAAACATTCTTCAATGTTAAAAATTTCTTGATGTACAGTGTAATACAATGTTAAAAATAATTCACCGATTTCATATTTGATGCGTGTGAAGTTGCGATTTATAGAACTAAAAACATAAAATATAAAAGAAAAGCCCAAAATAATAATTCGATGATTTTGAAGATAACAAAAAATCCGGGACCCAAAACGAACTCAAAACGCCGTCGAACGCCTACGTACACCATGTGCAATGTTTAAGCCGAAGTCGGCTATGATTAGGGGGCGTTTATCTTTTCATTGAATAAATTGGCGGGTCAGACTAGCGGTAAACTTATTGTTATTATGGGCAAAATACAAAGAAACATTTAGGCACATATTACATAAAAACGTGGTCTAAATTGTATCTTTCCAATTTGTACGAGTATCTCAAATTACCTCAAACTAACCTAATGCCAAGAAAAACAAGACAATATATTGGGTTAGTTCAGATTCTTGCCACAAAGCCAATGCTTATTGTCACTTAAACGTCTTATTAACTGTCATTTCAATGCAAAATATTGGCGCCAAGTGACACTTACGCACGGTGCCGATGTCGATGAGGAGAAAAATGCCGATGGCGATATATAGTATGTGCATATCGAATTGAAGCCGGGTTAACTTAGAGTAATGTTGACAAGCGCGGCATCATCATTGTCGTCTTCGTAGTACGTAGTAATACTCGTACATATTGTAGCAATACTGAAAATAACGACCAATGACTATGACAATTGTCGACATCGACAACAACAATAATGACTTTAGACTTCGTCTGGGTTTGGGTCTGGATTTCAGCTGTCTGCCTTGCAAATGTTGTATTGCATCTAGATAGATGCAATGGTAGGTATAACGTTTATACATACGTATATACAATACTTATATCAATTGAAATTCCTGTCGCCAATTACGCATACAAATTTAAAGCGTTTATAAATTATAGACAATTACGTGCTAATTGGTCGTTGAATGAGTGCGTGCGTGCAAATCTTGCTATACCCTCCGACTGAAAAAGTATTACTGCAGAACACCCAAAAATACAGACTATGTGTACTTTATACAATATATTGAACATAAGCAAGACTCAGTTTTTGGTGTGAAAGATCGCTTTCAGTTTTCATTCAATAAATTTGCAATTCATTTAATATTGCATCTCGCATATTGGTGATGTTTGCTTTTGATAAATTAACATCTGTCAATTATCATTATTGTTGGCAACAATGATCGCAATTGATCGACCAGATCATATCGCTCATACGCATAACTGACATTTGACGTCAGGAACTAATTAAAGGTGGCGCCAGACGTAGTGCAAACTACAACCAGAAACAGAACAAGAACAAGTCTGTCTCGACTATACATTATTCAAATATTCATACTAGTATAGTGCTTATCAAAATTATACGACAAATAAAAACATTTTCATTTTCAATATACGGTGTTATAAAAGTTCAGTTATCAATTCAAATCTTTCCATTGAAGGAGTACTATTAGTTCTGGTCAGTTGCAATCTTATCGAAACTATATGACATTTTACATTTTTATGTTTGGAATAAAAAGAACCCAATTTATTAAATAATATTCAATGGAATCCCCCCTTTGGTGTACTTAACTTCAAAAATACTCTTCCTCTCTCTATTACTGTTTGAGTATCAACAAAGAACACAGTTTGAGTATCAGAGTGCTTTTTTCGTTAATACTTTTAGTATAATTTTAGGGGTTGTTTGAATATTACGGGTCTCGGGAACGGGGACACATATCGGGACCATAACTATATACATTCACAACATTTCAATGAAATCAGATGAACAGTATAGCAGCGCATAACAAACAAACAAACAAAACACCAAATATTGTGTATTAAACTAGCTCTACCGGCATGCTTTGCTACGCCCCGGAAAAATGTTATCAAAATCGGCTTTGCACGGAAATGATAGAAAGAATGAAATTTATTTTATTTTGTTGCGACTCACAATTCAAAAATACAATAGATGTTTTACAAAGACTACTTGATTGATTTGAAAATGTCTCTAAGCTTTATATACAAAATTTGATCCACTAATTTCGACCCATTTTGTAGGTCGATTTTGATGAAATAAACGCTATTAGTTACAGGAAGCGTTCTAAAATACACCAGTGAAAACCGCATTCAAAAAAGAGGTTAAACCGTGTTTGAGATTAGCTTGACAGACAGAAAGAGGCTTACGATTTTATATACAATACGTGTATGTATAGATTGGGCATCCAGTAGTGTCAATATTCGAATTGATAACAGTACCTTTCATTATACAGTATATTCAGTTCTTTCCTTCGCGTTTTAGTATTTCTCAAATTTGTTGTGTACTCTTTACCAAGTGAATAATATTATAAGTTTTTCATGAATTTTGTAACACACAAAAGGAGACATAGGAGATCCCATAAGGTATATACATATAATCGTGATTAGCTTGATGAGACGAGTTGATTTAGTCATATCCGCCTGTCCATCTGACTATATGTTTGTCTGTCTATATGTATGCAAACTAGTCCCTCAGTTTTTGAGCTAGAGAGCTGAAATTTTGCACAAAGATTTCTTTCCAGAATACTAGGGGGTTGCCTCCAATACAAGCCCAGATCTAAATTCTTGTTCTTTTGTATTTTTGGACACTATAGGTACCCTTATCCACCAACCATGTCAATTTCAAGACCCTCGGACTACCAGGAGGGGTACCCCCATACAAACCCAGATACAAATTAATGTTCTTATTAGAAAAACGTTTTTGTTTTTGTACTATCGACATTATAGGTGTTTGACCCATATCCACCAACCATGTAAATTTCTAGGCTCTCGAACCACTATGATGGGCGTGAAGAGTATCACAACTTCGGCATAGCCAAAGCTAATTTTATTATTTATTTGTCTGTTGGTGTCGTATATTTTTAATAAACACTATAAGCAGTTTAATTATTGAAAACTGTTTTGTTTTCTTTAAGTTATTACGTTCACCCAACTCAAACGGACTCGTTACACTTGTTTTCAATACAACATACATTTTTATATAGATTTTAATTTCTGTAATCCAGAAAACATGTTTCTTTCATTGAAATTCTAACACTTCTTTTTTAAATCAACATTGTAAGCAATTTTGAACGGGGTTTCCCCGTTTTCTACTTAATTATCATAGAAGAGGTTAATCTCATCTCATCTCTAGTCAGTTTAATTAATTTTTAAACTTTTCGTAAAAATGTTAACAGAAATAGATGAAAATATATTTGAAATGCATGATTCGCAGGTTGATTGTGTAAGTGCAAATAAGTATGTGTGAGTCACACCGTATCGATTTGTCGTGTTAATGTAAGTCTGAGTTACTCATTTTCAATAACTCAATCAAACTGTTTCATGAATCAGATACAAAGTTCTGTTGAGTGAATGCTTTATAAACTATCGTTTGTGGTAAGAAATTATTATCGATGCGGGGTGTATACTTCATATGATTCTCTCTACATTGAATATGATTGATTGTTTACCAATGCATATACGTTTTGCATTTGAATGAAGTATGAAGTCAAGTAAAACACTTGTCACCACACTACTAGCAAATATACAAATATGTATTAATAATAATATTAAAATTAGAAATAATAAATAAAAAAATAATTAAATAAATAAGCAGGTGTGAGTGAAATATTATTTGTACATGTGCGTTTGAATATTGTACTTTCTTTCACTTAGGCAATGCATATACATATGAATATAAGAATAATATTTGTCGTGTACTCGATTCTAAAACGTTGCTGCTCTATTTACTATTTACTATGTTATATGTACTATGTATCTTTCTTTCTATCGAAATGATCTCACAAAAAATCGTCTCTGACATAAACCTATTGCTTAATTAAGTGGCCTCGTGTTAGCAGACAATAATAATTATGCAAAAAAACTGCCAGCTGTTCTTATTGTGCTCGTATATATTCAAACATAAGTTTTCTTTTTGAAATTGTTAGAAAAATAAATATTTATTCTGCTAAGCCGGTGAGAGGAACGCCGAAAACAACAAATGTCTAAAATCAAATACAGATTTCGCCAAAAAGAATAGAATAGAAAATTAAGATGAAATTCCACATAGGAAATATTTATTATTCTACAATAGAATAAAAACTAAATGAAAAACATTTGCAGATGTCGCCAATTTGTTTCTAAACATGTAAGTAACTAAATCTTCCTTTGACTATTGTCTAAATATTTGAATATAGAAGTGAGAAAAATAAAATTAAAATAAGAAAATTAAAACAAAAAATCAACAAAGTGAACACATAGGTCTGTATGTAGATACTTTTTAGTTGTTCTGATAGTGCAAACCATTTGACTACAGTTAAAATAAAATAAGCATGAAGAATGAATAGAAGATGGAACCAACTGACATATGTACAGTTTCTCGGACGGACGAATGGAATGGCAATGCACTTAGAAAGTTCTTCAATTAAATTTCAATTTTTTTTATTTTTATTTTTGTTTTTCACTTCAAATTTAGTAGCGCTAATATATTATCCCTTTTAGTCTGATATTTGTGACATATAAAGAGAGATATTCCAAATCATCAAACTGGTAATCATTATCAAAAACAGAGTCCATCTGATAGTTTGTTAATGGTTTTTCTTTGTCACTTGGGCAAAAATTAGGGAACCCTAGAAAAAAAAAAAAAAATAAAAATCTATCATCTTAAAATAAGGCAAGATTAGTAAAGGTTCACTATATCGCCACAGAAGCGTCTCTTAACTTAAACAAATTTTAAAATGGCAGGTCATAAATCGAAAACAACAAAGAACAATCAAAGTTCAACATTTCCTAAAGTTCTTACTCGCGGCACAAGTAGTAAGAACAGAGTCTTCTTTAGAGCAGATTATTTGTTTCATTCAAAGTATTCTGACTATTGTTAGAAGATTGTTGTACCAAGAGTAAGAGACTCCAGACTTAACTAGCTGTATCGGCGTGCTTTGCTACGCCCGGAAAAATTTTATCAAAATCGGAAATGATAGAACTAATAAAATTTATTTTATTTTGTTGTGACTCACAATTCAAAAATAGATAGATGTTTGACAAGGACTACTTGATTGATTTGAAAATATATCTCTAAGCTTTATATGAAAAATTTTATCCACTAATTTCGATCTATTTTGTAGGACGATTTTGATGATGCTATTAGTTACAGGAAGCGTGCTAAAATACATCAGTGAAACCGCATTCAAATAGGTTAAGCCGTTTCTGAGATTAGCGCGTACAGGCAGAATGAGGCTTAGATTTTATATAGTATATTGTATTGTATTGTATTATTGTGTACGTATTAACTAACAATATATGATGGATACCTAAAGAGATTTTAAAATTTTTAATTATTTTATATACAAAAGAATAAATAAATAATTTCATTTTGGATACAATAGCAAATATAAGCAATTTCATATCAAGGAAATTGATGGATTACAAAAAAAAATATGAACTATAATTTTTTAGGGCTCCGTACCCATAGGGAGCTAATGGGACCCTATTACTAAGCATACGATGTCCATCCGTCCGTCCGTCCGTCTCCTGCTCTATCTCATGAACCTTAAGTTGAGAGTTGAAATTTTCACGGAGTGTGTTATTTACTTGGGTGCAGAACGACAAATACTAAAAATAGACATTTTTAAAAGCATTGTTATTTAATTTAACCTTTTGTTTAACAAATTTTTGTTTTTTGTAGTATACTTTTAAGCTGTAATTGTAGTATACTTTTAGGCTGTTAAATATCCACATAATTTAATATTTTAAACAAAAAATCTTGTACGATGGTACGGAACCCTCCGTGTGCGAGTCTGACTCACACTTGCCTGATTTTTATATAAAGTATGATAAGATTGTATTGTATTAAAATGTATTTTTGAAATTAGAAATTTGAAATGATAATCATTGTAAAATTCTTAAAAATAAATATATTTCTAAAAACTGTAACATGATTTTGGGCGTCAAAGATTGGGGATTAGGGTTAATTGCTAATAATATATGTATTAACATTGATACTAATAAAATATTCTATTTGTAAATTTCTACCAATTTTTTCCATTAAAGACATCGCAAGATTAAAGAAAATTTTCAAATTTAGAAGGATAATTAAAATGTTGCCTACAATGGATGTGGGAAAAAGAAAATATTTTAAAAATATTTTACTTGTTTTGAATTTGTTGTTTCTGGTGAACCAAGTGAACTAAGCAGGGAAAGTATTCAGAACGACGACACTCTTCGTTTGTTTGTGGCGAAAATGACACTTGTCGCCGCCATTGAAACACCCAAGAAAAACAATAACAATTTAAAGAATTTCACTTGTGCGTATCAAACTGGGCGCCAATTGTGGCCTACCGCTGCCGCGATCCCACCGCTGTCTAGCCGCATACACGACATCATCATGCCGATCATATACGTATAGAAAGATTCACCTTAAAATTTATCTCAACAACAACCACAATGAATTGCATTCACAGTTGGTAAAAATTAGAATATTTCATTATGATGCCGCGCTGCGCTCATATGAAATGTATTTTTCGCGAGGCGAACGAGTTTCAGTCAGTCACAATGTAAACGCAACACAGAAAACCAGAGTCCATCACCAGCTGTGCGCATAAATTTCACTTTTTATAAACAGGGAAGTAAAGATGGTGATCATAATGATGATGATGATTAAGTATATATACCAAAGTCTACCTTTTTTCTCAATCTGCTTGACTGTGCTGGTGCATTGTGGGAACGCGCCAAAATGTCATAATGTCATCGCAAATCGCTATAAAAACCATAAATTATACAAACCAAGGCACTAAAGGTAGCCACAGCGCCGCCTCTTCTTGTAAACATACATACAAACATATGTACTTATCTACTTAGTATGTCCAAGTCTATCTGTTCAATTGGCCGTCAGTCCTGTGAGTTTTCTGTATGTGCCCAGTTAAGATTGGCATTATTTCAACTGTTCTATGTAGTCTATCCAATCCAATGTTGTTGATGCTCTCGATGTTGTTGATTACTGTCAACTGCAACAAAATTTATTGACAACAATTGTCGTTGTCACTACTGTTGCTGTTGTTGTTGTTTATTACTTTTTACGTGTTACTACAAAATCACAAACAAATAAATAGAAATATAAAAAACAAGTTGAATGCGTTTAATAAATATTATTATTTATTCAAAATGCACGTGAGCTGCAAACAAAAGCTTTTCAATGACTCTTGTTATTTTGACATTATTTTTTGTTTTATTTTTTCCATTTGTCATTCTCAGTGGCAACATCATTTTGATCGTAATTATCCGTCATTATTACCATAGTCATCATCATTACATTGACGTCACTATGTGAATCTTTTTGAAGCACACGCGTAAATAAGTCTTAACTGTCAAAATATGAATCCACTTGATACCCTTAGTCCGCCGCCTCCACCACCATCATCATCATCGAATTGCAATCAATGAAGAAAGTGATAAAGTTGTTTTGGATTTTTTCCGCCAATTTGTTGAAGTACTAAATAGTTCGTACACAACCAGCCTCAACAGGGTTTAGTTAATTAAATTTGGTATTCACGCTTTTCAAAATTTATTAATAAAATAATTTCGCAAACATTATTAACATTTGAAACAGGTTTCGGCGATTATTAAATTGATTGCGATATTTTTAGTTGTGAGAACATTAATTGTACTTTAAAAATCATTTTATTGAAACGCAACGTATGCATTTACCATATTGGAACAGCTGTTATCACTTGAAGCAATTTTATTGGAACAGACAAGTTACAATTACTTGTTATTGGCAAAGCTAAAAATCCGGACTAAAATCCTTGAAAATGTATACTGAAAAAATAAGTAAAATTCTATTGTTATGTTGGGAAATAATTTCAATGGAATAGACAAGTTGCAATTCCTTCTTATTGGCAAAGCTAAAAATCCGAGATTCATCAAAGCACTGAATTTCTTCGAAATCCATTATGAAAATAAAACAAAAGCAAGGATCCCCAGTAAAATTCATAGTAAACGGCTTACGAAAGTAGTCAGTAGATTTCCTTACAAAAAAGTAAAGTAATTAAACTACTTGTTGCCTGTCCTGTACGCATAAAAAGTATCGAAGCTAAATCGTCATTAGAACCAATGATTCAAGAGCATTATAATTCAATTGAAATAGCACTACAGAAATTAAATATTAAAGAATGAAATATTAAAATCACAAGAAAACGTAAGAGGGACAGTAAGTGCAGGTTGGAAAGATGAGAAAACTAAACCTTTAATATAATCAATATAACATTGATGATGTGATGGGTGAAGTTTTATGTAAAAGACAGATAATAATAATTGTAGCAAGTCTTAACAATCAAATATTTTAGATTTAGAAATATATGTTTTCCTAACACTATTCCGTAAAATTTAAAGATCTTGAGATCAAAATACATATACTAAATCAGATTGCCCGGACAATTGAAAAGGCAAGCAATAGCATGTACTGTTCACACTGTGGACAGTAGCATCAGAGTGCTCCTATTGTTACTTGGAAACTTATTACACTGCTTAGTTCATGGCGTAAATATGATTGTTGATATTATACTATAGCACACAAAGTGTGCTTAAGAAATGTCATAATGGCTGAGGTATTTGTGGACATAGCTTTAGACATCAGCGATGGCGAGGTGTTAAAATTATAAAAGCAAAATATGTATTTATAAAACTGTTTTTATAACAATAACAAAATAATTAGTGACTTCTGTTAAAAAATAAATAAGCAAAAATTAATAAAAACAAACCAATAAAAAAAACCAAATGTTAATAAATATTATTAAGATCACGCTTTCTTTTGTCAAATAATGAAAGTTACAGTTGCTATTCTCGCTTAAACATGACACTAGTAACACCTATAAAGAACAAATATGTATGTGAAAGAAATGTAAGAATATAAATGAAGTTTATTACATAAAAAGAGGAATTTTGAGTTTGCCAAGGAAATGCCTGCTTTTAATGAAGACTTTGCCATGAAATTGAAATCGCTTTTAGATGTCTTACAAACCCAAAGATTTAAAATGTATTCAATTTAGTATTATAATTCAAATTTTATTTCTTCTGATTTTAAACAGATATGAAATTGTAATCGTAATTCTCTGATTTGTGGAACTCATTATTATTTTTTTAAGATAGAAATAGAATTTTTCTCAAAGACAATAAATTAAATACTATACATCTTTATGATGATCTTTTAATTCTGTGTTTCAGATATCAAAAATAATATAAAACGCCTTTAAATACAACTAAATATATATGAGGTGTGACTATAAAATAACGAAATTGATGATACATATAAAGAACTTGCTTGACTTGGTTCTATGGGAATTTACTTGTGTCCAAAGGTAAAATCTGCATTGCAAAGAACAAGATTTGAAGTTATAAAAAAAACAGGGACACGCTTCATAACGGAGTTTATAGAAAAGTTGTCCATCAATATATGAAACAAATTCCTTATTGAGCGACGTATATATAATACAAGGATAAATTTAAATCAATATGACAAACAAGCTTTTTTTTACTTTTTATGAGGTGATATTAAATATGTTTATTGCGAAGAGTATTTAATCATTGATAAAACCTAATTATATAAATTTGGAAGTATGCACGTGTTTGACACTAAAATAGATATAAGATCAAAGGTCTGTTCAATGGTAGTATGGTGTCAAAACATTTTAATAAAATAAAAAAATTAACAAATTTCAGTTTTATTGAGTTTTCTTTTGTATTTTATTTATACAAATGATAATTTCTATATACTGACAATAAATGCGAATTGTCGATAGTCGTCATACATCGTTAGTAACAAAAAATTGTGATTGTTAGCATTTTCCATTGTGTTTGTGTATGTTTTGCGATCTTAAGTCATCGTAAAACCATAAGGATGCTGCGAGGACAGTTTTAGAAGTACCTGAGTTGGCGTATAGATAGCGCTTATTACGAGTATTTGAAAAAAACGACTACTACAAGGACCAAAGTTATAAAGCTCAACTATAAAATTTGGCGAGGCTACGTTGTTACTATATTTGTTTGGCAGCCAAAAAATAGTGAACGCTCTCAGTCAATTTGTGATACAATACTTTCATATAAAAGACCTCAGTCCAACCAATATTAAAGCGGTGCTGGATTTAACTCTGGAGTCTAATCCTTCGTATACTACAAAAAAATATTGGATGACAGAGTTTAAACGAAAGCTGAGTTTTTGCGTCGATAATTATGAATGAAACATTGGCTCTTCTCTCCACACCTGAGACGGCTCTAAACAAAGTAACGATAGTTCCAACAAGACAATGCGCTAGCTGGCATATCTGTTATCGCTATGACTAAAGTGAATGAGTTAAAGTTTGTATTGCTTCTCCACGCACCCTATTCGCCAGATTTAGCCCCACGAAATATTATCTAACTTAACGAAATGAATCGGTGGTAAGAGAATTGCCAAGGATGAAGAGGTAGATTTTGCAGTTGATGACTATTCTGAGGTGATCGACGATTCTCACTATAATCAGTGTATCGAAGCTATTGAGTATCCCTGGGAAAAGTGTATTGAGCTTAAGGAAGATTGAACAAGCGTTTCCTTGGAATTTCTCCATAAGCTGCTGCTCCAAAACAAGAGTCCATTTTAGTGCCATCCGTATACCACACCTGAGAGTCACGGATTGGCTTGGATCTTAGCTGTTCCCAACCCACTCTATTTGGAAACGTTGTTACAAAATATTGACTAGAGAAATAATTAATTTTTTTACAAAATTGTTTTCTTTGTTGGGTATGATACTTCTGGGACTGTCTTCGTAGTGATCGACTAGAATAAGTATATTCTGCATAACCACTCCCCGGAATTTAACCACAAATCAAAAAAACTCACATATTCACTCACTTATTTACTCACTCACTGTCTGACTCAATGGAGGAAGGACAGCAACTTCATTTCAAATAAACGAGACCCTTCAACGCACTTTTCGATTCGGATTGACTTCACTCAGTCATTCAGTCAGTTAGTCAGTTAGTCATTTACCAAATTTTTTCAGTCCGCACTTGGCGGCTTTATTCGTCCGCTTTCAAGGAACGTTTTCTCTCAAAATTTTTTAATGTGGAAAATAAATCTTATTAAATATCATTCGCAGTTCTCTCTTTCTTCATTTTTTAGTTTTAAGATTTTTGTTTCATGGTTGTTGATATACTTTGGTTTGTTACTCCATGACTTCGAAGTACATACTATATACGACGATGGATGTATCTGGGTTTGTTTGTTGGATGATGTTAGCTTGTTGTTTGCGTTGTCAGAATATAAATTAGTTGCGTTGCATTTTAATTGCGATCGCAAAATTTATTTCATTAATTTTTGATGATCTTTTGATGATTGCATCAATTATTTCGTAAAAATATATTTTTTTGTTTCTTATTCTACAATACTCTCAATATTCAGTCAAACATTGAGGTGCAGTTTGTTTTTAGGGTTCCGTACCCATAGGGAACTAACGGAACCCTATTACTAAGCTTACAATGTCCGTCCGTCCGTCTCCTGCTCTATCTCATGAACCGTAATAGGTAGAGAGTCGAAATTTTCACAAAGTGTGTAATTCACTTGTGTGTAGAACGACAAATACTAAAAATATACATTTTAAGAAGCAATGTTCTTTAATTTAACCTTTTGTTTAACAATTTTTTTTGATTTTTGTAGTATACTTTGAACTGTTAATTGTAGTATACTTTTAGGCTATTAAATATAAACATAATTTAATATTTTAAGCAAATAATCTTGTACGATGGTACGGAACCCTCCGTGTGCGAGTCCGACTCGTACTTGGCTGATTTTATTATTTTTATTTTGTTTTTATTGTAAACAGTTGGTGATAGGACATGAAATATTTGAGGGAGTTGAATATATTAAAACGATAAAATTTTATGAAGCCCCCAATGGAGTTAATATTTTGCATTGAACAAATATCAACATTAGCCGCTGCTTGATCAATGATTAAATTTCTTTTACACAAACAACGAGAAAATAAGTTGCTATTTCATTGGTTATTTTTGGGGCCACTTGTTGGAACGTTTTGATTCATCAATGCGTGGACTGCCTATATTTCCCTTCCCAGATTGAACTATTCTTAGCTTGTAACAATATTATTATAATACACTATATAGTATATACATATAATATATTATAATTTGCTTCAATTCTAAACATTGACATGAAATTGAAATCGTTTTCAGAATTTTTTATTTTTTGCAATTTGAAGCAAATACTCTAAAATTAAACTAAAAATTTGATTTACATTAGAAGAGGTGCTAGAACTTTGTGACAACCAATAAAATTAAAGTTTCTCCGAGATTCTGGTATTCAATAGTTCCAAAATTCTCTTTGGAGGTAAGTCTGTAATTTCATTTGGCTCCATAAATTGGCTATCCAGATAGCGGAGTTTGTTCAAATAAGGCACTCACAGTACCAAAGTAAATTCTCTGCTTTCTCCTCCTCTTCAGTACATTGCTCGCATTGGTCATTTCGACAAATCCGTATATTATGTAGACGCTTCTTAACTCTGCAATGTCCGGTTAAAAAGCCAAGGCAGCCCGCAGAATGGTTCTGGGCCAATGAAGACGTTAGCAGCTTCTTTACTGGCGAGTTCATCTGCCTCTTTGTTCCCAAGATGCCCACTATGGACAGGAATCTAGATAAGAATTACGTAATTATTTAATGCAAGTCTTTTCAGTAAGAGTATGTGCTTATTTCAAATCGCATACTCTAAATCCTCTCTAAGGCATAGTTCAATATGGATTCCAGTCTTGGAAACTGAATTCTTTTGAGCTATACTATTGAACTATGGTTTACTTGGGTTTTCCCTTGGCTCTGCTTTAGAGCCATCAGTATACCCACATGGGAGTCACGGAAGAGCTGGAAACATTGTTACAAAGTTTTGATAAAAGTTATATTTGATCGGACAGAGGTCACTAATGATGGAACTGGTTATGCCCAGATTGAGCTTATCCCTGTCATTGTTTGAGGCCAATCGAATATCTTTGATTTACTAGAATAAGATTTGCTATAAATATCAATGCCTCCTTCTTTATGAATGGGTGGATTGGCGGTTGGTTTAAAAGGGTCTCAAGGGCAGCTTTTAAATCCTGTTATATAGACACAAGCCAAATTAAACTTACATTATTTTAAGATTTGTTTTTAATAGAAACTTATGACCTTGTGAATCATGTAAAGAAATATATTTTGAATTATCAAATTAATATTAATGACTTTTTTTTTATTTAAAGATGTGAACACTTAAATTTGACCAGACCAAGTACCTTAACAAATGCAACATTCGTGTTTTGAGTCGATTTCTTTCGGATAAAAGTCGAACAATCCAAAAGTCAACACATGTTGTCTAAGTATTATATTTCTTGCAATATAATTGTGTTTTCATTTGAATTCAAATTTCCTAAATAACCTTACCATATTTACGATATATTGAACGCTTTTCCTAACTCTTTTGTCTTATACGTATATAGTTTATATAAACAAAAAACACTTATAATTAATTAGATGAAGTGTGTCTAGTTTTGAGACCACACTCTGTCTAAACTAATTTATTTAAATTTTATTTAAACTTATAAGTAGATAAATTGTCTACATTAGCTGATGCAATTCAAATGGGGTTTATACCATCATTAAACTTAACTTAGAGCTCCATTAGATCCATTTATAATTACATTTAATATGCTTTACATTAAATCAATTATATAGTATTGAATTAACTCTGATTTTGTTCAATAAAAATTTGTTTCACCTAATCGATAACCATCTGTGTTGGTCTGAACCAAAACGCAATATAGCAAAATATAAACGAAGTTCAACGAACTCGCGAAGCTTGCAACTTTTTGTTGAAAATAATATAATAAAAAAAAATCTGTTTGATTTGCAAAATGAGAAAAAAAAAATGCATAACATAAATTGTTGATAATAATTTATGCATTCAACTAGTTTGCATAAGAAAATATAAAAATAAAAATGCATATATACAATAATAAAATTAAAAAAAATACATTTGCATTTACAATATTTGCTTAATATTTTTGTAGTATAACAAAATGAATAATAATAATAAAATCAGATTGAACACTTACGAAACGTAAAATGATCAAAATCAACATTTCATTGAGAAAAAATATTAAAATCTGCAACAAACAATAAATTATATTATTTTTATTATATTGAACTTAGTATAACGCTGTAATTAAAGATACACTTGTGTATCGGATCGGATCGAATCGAAACGAATTGAATCAAATTAATTTGAACATCTATTGAGTTTGAGTTCGAACAAGAGAAATGCAATAAAGTGAACTAATTACATCAGCTTAACTAACTGCCAATGCAAATATACTAAGAAATGAAATGAAATCAAAAGTCATCAAGTCAATGTATCTATAATACAATCACCCAATACGATTTAAATAAGTACGATTATATGGAATGAACGAAACGATCATGATCAAGGAGTTGACATTCATTTTTTGCAACGTATAAAAATCCAATTAGACAAATTAATTTGTTTTTAAATACAAATCAAATTGTTTGGATGTATTTTCTTGTTATATTGAATTGATCATTCGGTATTATCATTTTGTCGTGCT
Source organism: Amiota mariae (assembly GCA_035041805.1). NCBI lineage: Eukaryota > Metazoa > Arthropoda > Insecta > Diptera > Drosophilidae > Amiota > Amiota mariae. Next base: position 2,053,331 of record JAWNKV010000229.1, on the reverse strand, counting down.
GGTTGCAATATATAGAAGCGTGCATCGGACACGCACATGGAAATGATAAGCATGACAAGGAGAATTTAAGAAGCAAAGCAGTTTTTCCTCAACGTTTATAATTAAATTATATATATTAAAATCAGAGTTGATCGATTACTGGAAGAAGTAGTCCATATGCAAATAATCTTTCCTAATATATAATAATTAGTATTTTTTGTTCGTTCATTACCGTTCATTTCATTGCATTAAAATTTTGTGAATGTGTATGGTTGGTTTTCGGCTTAAATATAGAATAGTTTTGGTCCCGATATGTGTCTCCATTCCCGAGATCCGAGATATTCAATCAATCCCTAAAAGAATACTACTAAAAATTAAATAAAACAGCACTTTAATTTTCTGAAGCGAAGCCGGGTCAGGTACGTTAGTGTATTAATAATATAATGGCATACCACACCGATCAGGTCATATCCCGTATAGGCTTGTGGTAATGAATACGTTTTTCAATAAGTTTTTATATAACATTCAAGTAAAAAATCCCTTTAATATTTAAACAAAATTTAAAAAAACCATTTGTTATTTAACATTCTCATCCAAAAATTAGTCTAAGTGGATAAAAGTAAATAATTGATATAGCTGCCCTAAATATTAAAAATACGAGTACATTATTTGTTTGAGTTCGTTTATAATTTCCATTACTAAGATGTGTAAGGTAAGTAAGCTTCGTTGAATCGAAGCCTTGTTTTTTTTTTACATATTTCACAGTACGGTAAATTATATTATCACATTAATCTGACGTTTGTAACTAATAGTTATTGTATTTCACAATGTACATATATAGTGCTTGATCAGGAATCGGAGAAGTTCGATTTTGTTCGGTCGTTTGCGTTTCAATTTAATTTTCTGAAAGAACACTTCAGTAAATAACTGGTTCCTAAGAGGTCATTTAACTAAGTATTTTTGTATAAACATGTGTCTTAAAAGGTGATCTCTCTCTCTCTCTCTGTTATTTAGTTATTTTACTTGTATGAATTATTTTATTATCATATGAAATCATTGAATCAATAAAATGGAATCGTAAAGAAATATTTAAAAAAAAGTTACAAAATAAAGAAATTAAAATAATTTTATTTATTTATCTAAGAGTTATAAGTTAAAGTATTGGTATCTTAAAAAGTGTCTACCATAGAATTATTCGGAATCTGACAATTCAGATGTTTTAATATGAAAAGATATTTCATTTCAATTTGTAAACTTTCGAACTAAAAAAGTTCAAAGGTATCAACCACAGGTTTCTATTGAGATACTTCTTCCTAGTCTCGATGATTGATACTTTATAAAATCATATTAAAAATAAATCGCATGAAACATATTTCCAATGGATGGACATATGTCGTCTAAGTTCTATAAATTTGATCATACGTGTATGTTAAATTTATTCTATTTTTATTGAAAAAACTTTAAAATTCATTACATATTTTCTTTGTTTTTTTTATAGATTTAACTAAATAATGGATTTTATACAATTAATATCTTATTAGTAAGGATGCAAGCTGGTCATTATTATCAACATGCAGTGTGATCAATCGATCGTTGGATTATCATTATTCATAAAAGGTCAATTAAAATAGTTAAAGCTCGTTGCAATTATTGTCTCTGAATTAATTCGATCTTTAAGTTAATTAATCGCATCAAATGTCATTTCATTCTACTATTCTATCTGAGTCATCACAAACCAAAAAGTTGATGACAATTTACGCAATTTATTCCATTTAAGTTCTCAATTCAAAATTTGTCATCCGTCAATGGCACAATGATGTTATGTTATGATGATGTATAATTTGCACCAGGTGCATAAGTACTGGCAATCATAACCGATTAAATATCTGCAATAGCCTGCCTACACATATGAGTTAATATGCAATATACTATTTCTAACTAATCTTATCACCTAAATATAAGTGTTTGGAACCAAGTATCAATAGAACTCAGCAGGTGCGTGAAATGATATCAATCAGTTCGCATGGACTGATTTAAAATCTCTCTCTCTCTCTCTCTATTAAAATAGATTTAGACTCTCGTGCCTCAAACCGATTCAGAGTACGCATGCACCCAATTCACACGCGATAAAAATTAACACTAATAGTCGCATTAGATTCAATACAAAATATTAATTTTGGAGTCTTATCATTGCAATTCCATTTGATTTGAAGTTCGATTGCAGATATACACATACGAATATGAACATATAAATAACTACCCACAGTGCAAACGCACCCATCTGCTACTGCCAATCACATATATAGAAGAACAGGTGTTGGCCTCATTGAATATTCATAATATGGCGGGAATTGTACATTTGTCTAATTTGTCTAATACTTCTAAGCATATACTGTCTTTTGCATCTATTTGACCTACTGTAATAATTGTTTAGCATTACATCAGATTATTTTCTACTTATTATAATTATCTGGTTCAATTCTGCTTTGTTATTATTATTGATTCCAACAAAAATTATATACAAAATCTAATAACTTTATTGCGTTTTATAATATTGTAAATATATGTATATATATATATATATAATGCTATATATAAGTATATGTAGTATGTACATACTATACTACGACATTTGAACTAACAAGAATCTTTTTTATTTGTCAGGTGTTATAGTGCAACACGCCCATTATACAATAGAATACAATAGAATTCCAAGGAAAATACAATACAATACTTGTACAATTTGATTCTAAATGGAAACATTATGAATCATATCTTGAGTAACTGATCAATGCAATTAATTCATATAGTAGTAGTAAAGGCACTTGGTAAGTTTTGTTATATGAAATCATTTTTTGAGGTAGATAGAAGTCATTGAGAAAGTCTCATCTAGAAATGCAACGATCCCATATTCTAAATGATTTTTAATCCAGAATTCCTAGTCTGATAAATTAGTTAGTCCGTCCCATTGAAAAGATTTTATTTCTTGATTCATATATATGTATGTTTTTATTGTAGTTTTTCAAGATTTTTGATGATTTTTTATATATTTTTTTTTTTTATATTGATAGTATTTATGGCACTTAAACATATCGAACTACAAACAATGAGATTTCATATACACATAAATAAATTAAATTAAAACTTATTCAAAATTAAATTAAATTTATATAAGTATTCTACATATTTACAATATTATAATTTTTTATTTAATCAAAGCAATTGTTACAATTTGAAGTCATTTGTAGGTATGCATATTTTAATGGTTTTTTTTTTTACAATATTTATAAGATGTAGTAGGTATTATTGTTTTGTGTACAGCAATAATATTTTATTTTATGTATAATTTATTTATTTACTATTATTGTCTCCATGAATAAATTTAGTTTATTGTCTTTTTGCCAAATAATCTTTATTAATTAACATTTTCTTTTTGTACTTTCAATTTTATACAAATTTTTGTTTCGATTTATCTAATAAATGGTTGTTTGTGTTAAAATGAATTTCTTTCTTATTTAAAATTAAATTAAGATCACATATCTTGTGTTACTATGTTACAATATCAGAATTTTTTTATCTCCATCCAAATCATAAAATTTTCTTTTTTGTTTTTTAATTAATAATTTTCTTTCTTGTTTTTTAATTAATAATTTTCGTTTTTTTTAAATAGCATAAAACTTTTAAAGCTTTAATTACATTTGTTTAGTGTCAATGAATTTGATTAGAAATACGCTCTTAAGGTTGCGAAGTATAAGGCATGGAACTAGAAACCCGATATTGTTTAGAACTCGCCATTTACGATCAGTCAAAAGTTTTAGCAAGAAAAAAAGAGTTAAAGAATAACAGGACCTTTGAGCCAACTACGACTGAGTTTAGTCATCTTTCTTGCGCTTGACTTTACCCTCTGTCTGAATAGTTGCAGTTACTGCTTCAAGACAAGATTCTAATGATGGAGCTGACTGGTTCTCGCTGTAATCATGACCAGCCATACGACTTAGTGTCAGAATGTAGGAGCAGGCTACGCGCAAGACAGAGAGCTTCGAGAGCTTTTGTGAACTAGCATATGATGGCACGGCGCTGCGGAGTGTTTCATAGGCAGCAGATATGGTGTGGACTCGTGTGCGTTCACGCGCATTTGCCTCAATGCGTCTTTCGCGGGTCATATTCTTGTAATTCCGCTGCTGTGGACGTGCATTTATGGTGGTTACAGCTGAGGACGAGCTGGATGATGAGTTAGAGGTAGAGGGAAATTTGGACGTTTGTGGTTTCTCTGTTGGATGCAACAAGTCACTGCTAAAGGCTTTGGAAGCGAGCTCTGTAGGCGTTTCTTCATTCAAGTGGATTCTTTGCTGTTTTTTGGGTGTCAATGTACTCGCTGTTGCAGATTTCTTGTGACTTGCATTGGTTCTAGATGTTGATATACGACGCATTTTTGGAGGTGAGATTAATTCAGTTGTTGCTTTTTCTACAGTCTCCGTTTCAATGGGTCTCTTCTTTACTAAAGCAAGTGGTTCCTTTTGTTCTTCAAATTCTGACATTAACATTGGCATATCTCTGTGCAACGTCGTTACTCCTGGATGACGTACATAGACATGCGCTGGATTTGGCATCAAATCATGAGGTAGCGTTTGACTAGGATTCCATATGGCTGGTGCAGGTTGAAAATGTTGGAAAGGATGTTGATGATGTGCAGATGGTGACGCTGTCGTGGGTGGGGTTAAAACTACTGCTGAGTCAGCTGTCGATGTATAACGTATGCGTTTCTTAAGTGGTCCCGCTGTGCCACGATGACATAAAGATATAGAAGATGATGACGACGTTTGGGTTGTTGCGATTACTTCTGCATTATGTGCGTCATTATTAGAGCCCAATACAACTTTCGAAGGTTCACAGCTTTTGCGTTTGTTACGCGACATCGGACTAAGTTTAATATCGTTAGAATCATCCACAGATACATCTGTAGGCGGACTACAGGGTTCCAGTCGACACAGGAGATCATCATCGCTTACAGAACTGCCAGAGCAGAAGCCAGCATCGCGATCATTTGAGTGTGGTGAACCTAAAATAAAAAAAAAAAAAACAAAAGAAATAATTAACAATTAAAAATCTGTTTTTTTTTATTTATTTTAAATAAGAAAATCCTGAAATCAGGATAAATATGCATATTGGTATTATGCTTCATTCATTGTCTGAGGTTGTGAATGCTCTAACAACTAAGTATAAAAAAGTACAGAATTCGATTTAGGTTAAATCAAAGTACATACAAAACAAACGTTGGAAATCATAAGTATTATCTATAAACCAAGTGGGTTTATTTTTATTTCGTGTTTATTATGACTTGAGTTTTGTTGGATGCGCGTGTTTTCTTGCTATTATTTGCACAACTATTTAAAACCTATTTATCTCGGCTATATTTAGATACTAAGTGACATTGCTCGCTCAAAAAATCAGTCTGTTCAAATAAGACAATTATATACGTAAGTATTATAATACATATTATATTTTTAGCATATACCGCGGTCACTGACGATGTTATTACAATGTTTACTTAATTTTTTATAAATTTATTATACTAAAAAAGCAAATACCCATGAAAACAAAAAAAAAACAAAAAATGGAGACACCTGTGCTATTTGACGTTTCATGAGTCTTTTTGTGACCCAAATTATTTTATAGTTGTTTTTGTGAATATATAAACCTTAAATTATACTTTGGAAATGTTGCAATATATAAATAGAAAATAATGTAACAAAGCCAAAGAACACTCCTTCTTAAATTGATAATCAAACAATTGCTTTCAACACGATTTTCCAAAGAAATTTGAAAGAATTTCCTCATCTGATGCTAAGCCAAGGCCGCTCCGCTTTGATTGTAGTTCAAAACCAATGTAATAATAGTGAAGGGAAACAAGTGTGTGACATCCTTTTTGGTTATGTGTCCAAGATTTAAACGGCTTTGATGCTCTTGCTACCTGTGAACTGGCGATGAGGTAGTAAGTGTGCATGTTACTTAGTTATTTTAAGCGACTTTCATTTATCCCACTGTTCTGTTTTAATATAATTTTTATTAGTTTTTAATTTCTAACAAAACATTTTTCCCTTCGATTATGTTCTTACTTTTAAAGATGCACATACATATACGTGTATCTAAATATAATAAAAGGGAACAGGTATATTTTGGTATCCAATGCACTTATTTTAGGGTTGAATTCCTCCTAGAATAGTATGGTGAGAGTCTAATCTTTAAGGTGATTAATCGTGTCGTAATATATAACGAAAGGTGTGTTTTTTGATTAAAATTTATAAACAAATCAAATTGTTTAGGTCTATGACCATTTGGAAATTTGATTTTTTTTTTAAATAAAAATTTTTGGATTCTCTACTATTCACATGTATTAAGTACCTTAAAGAAAAGAAATTCACGTTTTGAGAATTTTTCTTTACCCATTAAATCTTTAGCTTTTCCTGATTCCGATGCGCATAATGATTTTTCAAACAAATCCTGAAAAGTCCTTTATTTTGGCCATTCTTTTCTAAAAGTTATTGCCGCATTTGGTCGACTAAGAAACTTTTCAATTTTATGCTACCAAACGAGATTCACAACTCATCAACGTAGACAAAGGTTATCGGTTCATTGAAATAACTTGATTGAGCCGTCTACTGCCAGGTTATGGATGATTTTCATTTACTGTTCATTGTGTGTGTGCGTGTGGGGCCCATGTATTCCCCATCGGCTTATCTGTCGAGAAGGGCTGTGAAGCTATGATGATGATTTGCGTTTCGTTTTTAGCTGCTGCGTCGACTTTATACCCCTCGGTTGCTTGTTGTTCGATATGTAGTAGTAAATTGCGAAATAATTCTGATCTTACATTTTTATGAATGAATGAGAATTCGAATGTCGTAGTTTGACCATTTGTACTTGGGCTTTCAACTACTACAAACTATTGTATTAAAGAGCAAAAAATGAATGTCGAGAATTGACTCTGAATTGCGATAAGCTAGATTTCTCGGGTCTCACGACGATAATGGAAATAGAAAAGTCTACATTGCGATGCGATTGCGACGCAATGCTGGACGCCTATAATTTTGATAATAAGACGATGATGATGACGGAAATGTCACCGCTGTCTACGCATGCTTTGTGTATCTACATGTGACATATACTACTGATTCGTATAAATACTATAGTAAAACTAAATCCCACAGACTAAGCCTTTTGCTATTTTTAGTTTGCGCGTGTTTTAACTCAAATACTTTATCTTTATTTGCAAAAGATTTTCGTCAATTGCACAATTTATAAACAAAAAGATGAGGTAAAGCGAGCACCTGACGCCGACAATGATTATGATTTCGATGCTCTTTTTATTGGTGATTACGGTGATGATAATGGTGATGAGGATGATTAGAGCGCGCATTCACACAAGCAAAAAGGTTGTCCATGCACAATTAACTTTTTATAGAAATCAACAAATGGAATCAGTTTCAATTGAGAAACAAAATTTTGATGATGTCGGCGTCAACGTTGGCGGGAAATAAATTATGCACGGCGCCATATGTGCTTGAAAATTGTTTAAATTGATTTTTGTCGCATGCAAATTGAAATGCAACCGGGAAAATTTATAATTGAACATTGAAGCTATCAAAGATCGTGATCGTCGCGCCAAATCGGCATCATTCTCTCTCTTCGACGAACGCGTACTACAAGTGAATGAACAAACTACTAGTACTATGTATGGATGGATGGATGGAACGATTGATGGCATTTAATTGAATTGTTCATGCAAAAATAAAGTTGTTATCGTTATTGTTGTTGTTGTAGTTGCAATGAGTCCAAAAGTCGGACACCACACAAAGCGATAAAAAATCAAGTAAAACAAGTTTCTCGTAAAATAAAAATAAAAAAAAAAAAAAAATTTGGAGCAATCATTTACACATCTGTTTGATGAGATACGCATGCATCACGTTTGGCCAAAAAATAAACTCAATTTGCCGAAAATACATACAAAATAAAAAACAAACAATGATTCAAATGAACAGACGGTCAAATATCGGATGTAAAGATCACTTGAGAATTATATACTTAAATGGAAATGAATAGCTTACATACGCTTAAGAAGAATGTCATTTTTTCTATACTTATATGTACACTTTTTTCATTGCTTTCCAAAATATACATATACATATGTACGTATTAATTATTAATATGTATATGTATGATATTTCATAGCCGATTTTAAGTAAAATGTGTGCTTACAAATGATGACAAAAGCCTACATAAACATTGGGTCCTTAGCGAATCTAACCTGATGATCTAATCTACCAAGTCCAGAAATCTGAGTTGAATAGTTAAGATGAAATAATCGTGGTTATATTCTCGAGTACTTGGGTAGTCATGGTGATAAAAGAAGATAAATGATGTAAAGAAAATTTCATTATGAAATCTCATAAACTAACAAATTACTACAAAATGTATTAATTTTTTCTAGGAGAATTTTAATCTGCCGAATATATGACTATGTCATCATCGTCATAAGCATTACTCGGTTAACTTTTTCAATTTTTAGATTTTTTTTGTCGTTGTTGATGCCATTTAGTAATTGATAAATTAACAAATATGTTAGACATTGAGTATAAATAAGCAACATACATATGTTTCAATGTGTATATCTACTAATATATTGGGTTTGCTTCTTGTTGGTGTTGTCACAGTAGTTTGTTGTATCTGTGGTTGGCAGAGTCAAATAGGAATTGGCCAAGCCTTTTTACCCTAACGTAGTCTTGGCATTTTGACTTTTTTGGCTTTAAAATAATGTCGGCGGCGGTTGCAACTAAGAAATATAATGAATGTATCGTATTGCGTTTGAACGATTGAATGAGTAAGTGAGCGAATTAAAAAATGAATTGTCTTTATTCACACATATGTACATATGTCTACGTGTACGTCTACCATGTTGCCTTCGATGTTAATAGAAATTATGTATGTGGTAAGATAAGAGAAGTTGACCAAATAAGAAAATCAAAAATAGGAATGCCAATTTGAAGTTTACACCCACTTTAGTCTAGGCTTCCCACTATTTTTATGAGTATTTATAAGTTCCCATATGATCCAAGATCAATTTGTGCTTATCACCGATGACACCGATGACATGACATAATTCATATGGTAAACAAATGAATGTGCAAAAAATCTCAAGCTTCTTACTAAAAAATGCTGACTGCTGTTTGGTTTAAACATTAAACATGAGAACATGAGAAACAAACGTCAATCGATGATGATGATGATGATGAGTAGCAAGGCAAGCGAAATAAGCCTGCCAAACAGGCCGATCGTATAGGAAGCCAAATGTGGCGCCTCATAAGCCCACCACCAATGACCATGGTGCAATATGTATGTACAATCGATGAATCGCAGTATCAGATCTCAAGTTGGCCTCGCTGTCTGCTAGTTTGCTGATACTATTGCAACAGAAACAGCAACTACAAGTAAGCATCATCGAGAATGACGATGCTATTTAGTTGCAGCAGTTGCCTGTAGTTGCTGTTCATATTTTCGCCTTATTTAATTGAGAATGGAATTTCATGGTTCACCATAATGCCTGCCCCAACTCAATTCCTGCTTCACCGCATTCTATTCATGCCGCAACTACATATTACAATACTTTTGGTGCTGCTGGAGCTGCCTTCTTTCCATTTAGACATGATGCTTGTTCAATGTCATTCAGCGTCAAGTATAATAGTAAGTTACTAACGAGTTCTTTGTAAGAAGTACCACAAGTACATTTCGACAATTCGGATTTGGAACTTTTGTACTTTGATGTTAGTTGTCTTTTGAGAAGTCATCATTCTGGACAGAGATATAAAGTCTCGCTCGTTAGCTTGATTCGAAGTAGCATAGCGACGCGAATCACATCAATTAGTAGTTAGGCAGGCTTTTTGCGATAAACTTCTTTCAAATATTGTATTTTGGATCTATTGTCTTGGCTTGGCTTCGCTTCGTTAGTTAGAAAAGTAATTGCATTTGTAGTAGATCCTTAGCATATGTCACACGCTAACATCAGAAGACAACACCACGATGCACCAATGCACTGCATCCAATCAGCCTAATGACCTTTTGGAAAAGTTTTCATGTTTTATTTTATTTTGTTCCACGTTTTGATACTTCATTCATTTCAAATATTGAAAACAGCTGCTCCTAAGTGCTATTGCTTGACTGCCCGGATTTTTATACCATAAAAGAGACAGCAAAAATAAACGCTTTGAAAGACTACAACAAACTCATACAAACACATCATCAAACAAATTTTGGAGTCATTTCGCTGAAAACGAAGGCACCCAGAGATTCGAAAGTGAATCATATGCAGCAGCAGTAGCAAGAGACGACGTGGCGGTGGCAATAGCAATGGCTTCAGTGAAGATGGCAATGGTTTGGATTTTTATCGGCGCAGATGGCGCCAAATCCGCAAAACCCACAGAAAATTTATGGACAAGGCGGCGAAAGAGGTGAAACAAAGAAGACCTCAAAACAGAAAAGAATAAAATTTTCGAATGCGAACAAATAACCCACCCACTCATTCTCCCATTGACGGAAGCAACAAGACACAACCAGCCATAAAATGAAACGCAAAGTCATTCAGATACTTTGACTTCGACTTGATTTTGGAACTACTATTTCAGCATTTCATAGAGAAAGAAATAAAAACAAAGTTGTGAAAAAGAAACAACTTTAGAATTGGAAAGGAGTTGTGCGATAATGGTGACTAGCATTGGCAGCAGCCAAACTAATGTGATTGCCAAATGGCGCCCGACCAAACCAAAACCAAGCAGACATAGTGTCGACAGTACACTCAAACTCCACCCCGACACTAAGAAATCGGGTTGCTTAGTGGGTAAACAATATAAATTGACAGAAAAATATGAACGGCAACTAACGGCTGAGAACTAAGGGAGACAAAAAAAAAATGGAACAAATTGTGACAAGCGTTGAAGTACACCACCAGTGGGGATTCAAGCAAAAGAAAAAATAGACTTTATGGCAGACGTATGAGGATGATAAACAACAATAGAAACAATAGATCACAAAATGAGTTTGTTATCCTTTAGTATGCAAATATTGTATATACATATCTTTACAACTTGAATTCAGTTGAGCTGAGCAACAGAGGTCGCCGCCACCACAATTGTGGATGCCATTGAAAGGCTTTTGGCATTGATCACTTATGTATGCGTAAACGAAATACAATGCGTCGTCAATGATAGTTATACTCTTAGTGATGGTCATGATAAGTGTGAGCCAAATGCATATTTCAAATATTTTGGCGCCAACAATATTGTCTACTCCCGGACTACAGACAATTTTGAGCGAGCATTTTCAATTTTTCTTTTTCTTTTTGGCAAAGTGAGATGGAAAGCAAAGTGACACGCACAGTGGCTTAAACAAATACATAGATAACATAGATAGATGTATAGAAATATACCTTAAAAAAGAGTAATATACTCGTATTTGTATGTACATGTAAATGTATGAAATACTATTGTACAAGTTTTGTCGCTACTTTGTAAAAATGTGTTTAGTAACGTCAACAAATCTGTGGACTCTTTTGCACTGCTCAGCACTTCTCCAATGCATTGGGTTGTGTTGTGTTGGATTGTGTTGCTTTAAACTCTAAGCATGTCGAGATTTGCTATCTGACGCAATAAATTTGAGCGCTAGCGCGAGGACAACTTGGCATACATCAGCACTTGGAACCCAAGATATGTGGGGTGAAGTGGCGTGGAAATGGAAGTGAAATGAAATGGATTGTGGTGGTTTCGGTTACGGTTTCAGCTTCTGTTTGCTTGTATGACATATGCGTCTCTCGTTATGTTTCATGATGTTGCCGCATGAAACTGAATAAGGACAATTGCCGCAGACAGAAAAATATTGTAATAGTAGCAGCAAGGATAAGGATGAGGTTGAGGTTGAAGTTGATGGCGACAAATTGTTAAAGCAGCATAAAATACTCAGATGCCATTGATGCTTATTGTAGGAGTGTGAGCTCTTCATCTGAATAGTATAGTATAGCAGTGACATAGAGAGCCAGTGATATAACAGAAACTAAGGATAAACTGGGGTGGCTCATATTGTTGGTTGGTGGTCATAAAAGTACAAAATAGAGAGAAGTGCTTAAATGATGTTGTCATCAGTTGGCGCTAATTTATAGAAGTTTTCTATAGCGCGTTTTATGTGCAGCTGGTTTTATTATTATCATTACTGTATTGTATTGTATCTGTGTGCGTCAGTGAGTTTCTGTGAGTGTTTGCAGCAATTTACTAACGTTTTAATTTCAAAGATTTATTACAAAACATTCAAGTTAAAGCGCAACAAACGCTTTCGCAATGATGATGATGACTATACGGACGTATGTCTACCGTAACAATGGCAACAACATCAATAAATAAAAATTGTTGTAAAAATAACAATAACAACAATATGTTAGCAGATGTTTTGTGGTTTATTTGCTTATTCTTGCCATTAACCTTGTTAGTAATTTTCTTTCCATAAGCTTTTTAAAGTGAGTCGGATCGGGTGGAGGGAGGAAGAAAAGAAGAAAATCAGGGTTCACCGGTAGCTCGGGTAGGATGAGTAAAAAAAATTATTATAAGTTTTATTTATGCAAATTACTATCAATTCAATCACAAAATAAATATCAGTAAAACTCAGACTTTTCTAAGCTGTAATAACTTTTTTTAATCAAACAGCTTCTTAACAATAAGTTTCTCGAGAGATGATAGACAGGAGGTCATCGAACAAAATGGTCATTATAATATATCATTGATACATGTTCATAAAGTTGATTAACCAAACACCAACACAGGAAAAACGCAACTCATTTGTTTAACTTTTTCTAATAATATCTCATTATATCATATATTTTTTTTAATAATCGATAAAGATATCCCAAATTTGTTATTGAAACAGAAGGCAAATCTATTTGAAATAATTTTTAAAACTCACAGTCACATGATTTATTTAAAAATTTCCCTTTCAATTAATAATTGATTTTCCCATTGTTTCTTTAATCAAATATTATCACGATTCCAATACTCTTATATTTAATATTTGATTATTAAAAACTAATTTATGTATATGATTATTTAGGTCTTCACGCAAGCATGCCAACTCATTTAACAAGGAGAATAATTATTGTTGCACTTAATAAATTAAATTTAAATGCTCAAAATCAAATCTTCAAAAACAGAAAGGGTCAAATAGAAGTATTGGTTTCTTACTCATTTGTTCCTCGATTAGTGCTTCAACAATTGGGTTTGGATCAGCATCATCATCAAAGAACATTTTCCTCAAATTTACAAATATTCAAATTAAAAAGTAATGTTTTACTTTACAAGAAACACAATAAATAGAAGAAATAGATACAACCAATTCAATTATGATGGGAAATACTAGTACTTACTACTACTGCAAGTCTTATGAGTTTTCAATGAATGTCCGGATATTGCTTGTGAATAAGTACTATGAGTTTTCTTTAAACAAATGTTTTTTTTTTATCTTGTATCTTGTACTATTTGTATCTATTAAACATCTTGAAACAGGTGTAGCATTGCGCTTTATAAACAAATAATTAGCAATTCTTTTCGATTTCTCTGCGGCTAAACACAAATATTATTGACCTATAAATGAAAGAATGTAAGAGCAAACATTAAGTATTTCGTTTTTGTTTAAATTATACTTATATTGTATTTTTCTCCACATTATGAATACCCTTTTTATGTTTAGTGTGAATGGTTTTATTAATTTTGTCAATAGATTTGTAACTCAATTATTTTCTAATTGTTTTCTGACCATTTAAATAAACTTATAATCACTTCATACACATTTATTTTAATTTATTGTTTTAATATTAAAATCAGATCATTCAGAGACCATCATAAGATAAATATCCCACACTCATTGTAGTCTCATGAGTCTCATACTGATTGCTCAGATATAAATTGATTATTTTAATAAAATTCCTTGCAAAATATTTAACTTTAAATGGTTAACAGACATTTGATAAGTACTACAACAATATATTGATTGTTCAAAGTTTAGATTTTCTTTTTTTAACTCCATTCTGTCTTGTGTCTACCGTATGTTATAAGGTATTTTGTATTTTTTTTTTTTTTAAATTTTGATTTAGTCATCTTTCTTAAATACGAGTATTTAAGCATTTGCATTAATTTCTCGTGTGGCAATTATTTTTGTTTAATTTTTTTTTTGCAATTTTTTTTCCATTTGAATTTGACTTTATTATTATAACATTTTTAATTTTTTTTTTTTTTTTGTATTTTGTTGTTTGTCGTTGTCAAGTAAGTAACCTGAGAAGTCAATGTGCCAATTTATTTAAATGCACGTTAAAATTTTAATTAAAATTTGTTCGAGACCAAAATGCCAACAGGTGGCAGTCACAAAAAGGTGTTGAGCCGCTCGCAATGAAACTAAAAGATACCTTTTGTATTTTCTTATTCTTCTTTTCGTTGTTGTTGTTATTGTTGTTGCAGTTGTTGTGGTTAATAAAACGAGATATACTTTTGCGTGCTTCAATTTCGACCTCTCTATCCCCTAATCCGCATTCATCATCCTCGTTAGTCAGCTAAGCTTAGCCATTCAGTGTAAGTTGATATTTAAGCCAAAAGTACAAAAGTTGTCAATGTTAGTTGTTGTTGCTGCTGTTGTTGTACTTTAAATATTGAGAAATATGTACATACATAGTATATAATTTTTGATAGGGATTTTTGTACTTTTAATGAAGCGCGAAACTCAGCCGGTTTTGATTTTCTTCTCTTGTTCTACTACCTTCTCCTTAATCCTACATCACTATTTTATTTTGTATTTACATATAATGAAAGTTTATGCATATTGCAAATTATTGCGGAATACTTCGACTGACAGGTTTTAAAAGAAATATGTTCAAGAAAAAAAAAAAATTAAATTCTATAGATTTTTGGCATGTGCTTAATAGGTTAGTGACAGAGCAGAGATGCTGCAATACTCAAAAAAAAAAAAAAAAAACATTTGGGACCAGATATAAGTTTATTGAGGAAAGGTTGTTGTTTGGTAAGAAAAAAGTATCAAGTTTCTAAAGTAAGTAGTAGTAAGTATCAACACACCTTTCATGTTGATTGCCGAAATTTCGGACTCATTGAGTTGCATATAAAGCTGTTCCCTAGACGCAGACTCCACAGACGCTGATTTTGTACAATCCATATTCA
Source organism: Amiota mariae (assembly GCA_035041805.1). Classification (NCBI taxonomy): domain Eukaryota; kingdom Metazoa; phylum Arthropoda; class Insecta; order Diptera; family Drosophilidae; genus Amiota; species Amiota mariae. The sequence continues at coordinate 2,038,104 of JAWNKV010000229.1, read as the reverse complement.
GTTTTAAGCTTCTGCCTTCGTTTTTGAATTGCTCAGTTCAGTATGGTTTTTGTTAATCCAAGTGTTGAACGCGTAATCCAAAATGTTGCACGTTTTAAATATTACAATTGTCTTTGTTGCTCTAATTGTATCACATTATTATGTATGTTTTTGCAACCAAAAAATTCACTTTTATTATTATTATATGCTTAAGATATTTTTACAATGCCCTTCTTTCATTCACACTGATAAGATATTAGATGCTTAAGCCTTTGCAGATACACTTTACCAATAACACAATATTTTAAAAGTTTTTTTTTTTTTGTTTTATCAATATCTTTTTCTTCACTTCTTTGTATTTGTTGTTGTTTGTAAATTTTATTACAACTTATTATTATTATTTTTGTTTTTAGTTTATAAATTTATGCACTTGTCGCTCTTCCACTTACACGTATCAGAACACGTCCATCAGCTTTGTTTCTGTTGTTGTTTCTGACTGACTGAAATTTTTAAAATTTGTGCGAAAGCAACATCGCCGGCTTCATACTAAAAACAGCACGCGGTCAAACTGCGTTTGATGCACAGTGGGCTATTCACAATAAACAATATATAGATGCATAAAAATTATCTTTTGGCCAAATAATGACAATAGCAATTAAATTGATTTGTGTCTCATTTTTGGAGAACCATCTTTATTATTTTGTTTATAATTTATCCTAGAACTAATGTAATTTACCATAAATTCAAGATGTGTATGAAAATTCTAATCACTAAAAATGTTTTACCATATAATTGCTGATATTATTTTATAGCATTTTCAATATGAGTGCGTGTTTTACAATTGTTCTAGCTCAGTAATGTCAAAATAAAAGGACATTTTATACATTCTTGGCCAAGAACAAATTAATGAACATGCCATTTTCCCAACAAAATAGTTTCGGCACAATTTTTACTTTTTTCAGTAGTGAGTCTACTAACTTTTTTTTTTTTTTTAGTTTTGGGTGCATATTTTTAGAACGATCTTTCTCCTTACTAAGCAACTTCAAAAAGAGTTAGGTTAACTATTTGACCCGTATTTATGTATGTATGTGTTGTATATAAGCATCTTCGCGATTTTCTACTACTGATCGGATTTGAATGATGTTTTAGCTATTCGACTGCATATTTTTCTGGGAAGATTTTGGTGTAAAACGATTGTCTTGGACTATCAAAAAACAGAGTTATAGAATTAAACGTAGGAGGATATGAGTGAAATTTTTAAGTATGTTCATTTTTCATAAGAAAGTAATTCAATTTATAATTAAGTGTGTGTATCATTAATGACACGCATGTCAATCATTCTCCATAACTGCCATTTTTAAATCATCAAATTATGTATTTTCCTGGAAAATACATAATATATAATGTAGTGCCTAGTTGAATTTCAATGTTATTGTTCTTTCTTTTGTTCCACTGTGCTTCATTTGCAACATGTTCGATTCCCAAATTCACACACACTACTTAACACTAGCTGGGCACAATTTATGCCTGCCTTTCAAACATGTTCGCTGCGCGCATGTTTGAAGTACTTAACTTTTATTTTATGAATGAACACAAATTTGTATACTCTTCAAGCAGTGAATAGTATTATAAGTTTGTCATGAAGTTTGTAACACATAGAAGAAGACATCGGAGACCATATAAAGTATACATATTCTTGCTCGGCGCAACGAGACTAGTTGATCTAGCTATGTCCGTTTGGTTGTCTGTCTGTCTATATGTACGTATGCAAACTAGTCCCTCAGTTTGGGAGCGAGAGAGTTGAAATTTTGCACGGAACTTTCTTTTCTACATACGCAGTTTGGCATTAGAAATCAACAGAAACGGAACACTAGGTGGTTACTCCCCATACAAACCTGTATCAAAATTAAAGTACTTATTAGAAAAACTTTTGTTTTTTGTACTATCGAGTTGAAATTTGGACGCTGTAAGTGTCTGACCCTTATCCATCAACCATATAAACCCTCGGACCACTAGAGTGGTACGCCCCATACAAACCTGGATCCAAAAACATATTCTTACTAGAAAACTTGTGTTGTTTTTTTGTAAAATTTGGACACTATAAGTGTCTGACCATATCCACCAACCATGTAAGAGTATGACAACATCGGCATAGCCAAAGTTAGTCTTTTTTTACTGGTTTTTTCTTAGTTTTTCTAAGATAAATATAGTGTGCTAAGGTGACTTTTAGCGCTGTCAAAATATGAATAGGAAAAGTCTTTATCTCTCTTGGATCCGAGTAACAGTATTTAATTGCTTAATATGTAATTACTACTTATAAATGTAAGTACTATAAGAGTTGATCTATTACAGTTTAAAGTATTTTTATATTAAAAATAAAGTTTGTATGAATTTATAAGTAATAAAATTCAAGCAACGGGTTAGCAAGTCCCAGCCCCAGACCCACTTGAAATACCAAACATGATTTGCATGTTTGCATGTTCCAATGATGACTTGGTTGGCAACTTTGGCGACGCCACAGAGCGACAACAATAAACACACTTCATTTAGCTTGCGCTATGTTGTTTTGCGGCAGTTGCTCCTGGTCAAAGTCTCCCATTGAATGACCTAACTGATCAAACAGCCAAGTCAGGCAAGAATCAAAGTAAACATGCAACATGAAACGTGTTACAAGAAATGCATATCGTGTGGGGTTATGTTGCAGTTAAAGGGCGCTGCTGCCACTATGAGAAAAGTGAGTGGACAAGGGCCACGAAGGACAGTCAAGAAGCGTGCAATGGTGTGCCGTGATTGCAATCGCATAAATTGGTAAATGTTGCGAAGTGCATTGGTTGCATTGCCACCGCCAGAAGCGCCTACAATAACAAGCTACAACAACAGCAACAATGATAACAAGAACAATCGAATGGCAAAACAAACGAATCTACGAACAACCCAACTAGGGGTCAACACCACGGTAAGAGAAGATTGAAGTTGTCTCAATCGTCATCACCATCATTCTTTGTTGCCGGATTCAAATATTATTGCGTACACTGAGCGGAATTAAATATTTAAAAAAATATGGTTTTTAATTCATATAATCTGCATATCATAGATAGAATGACATAGTTCTTGTTACCTTATATATATACTTATATAAACATCAGTTGTTGTGCGTTAGTCTGGTAAAAACTAGACAATGGCTCGACCGATTTGAATAATTTTTCTTTTGTTTTGTTCGACTTAATACTGGGTCGGTTTAGGAAAAATGAAAATTAGAAAACACCCAACAGAACTATAGAAAAAAATTAGCAAACGGTGGTAGACATTACCACGTAATTTTAGGTGGCATAAAGTTCATCAGGTCAATATTTTTTTGGAAAGGAGAGGTAGGACAATGTCATTTCAAAAAATATAAAATATCATTTCTATCTTCAATAATATTTTCTGGTTGAAATTATTTAGATTTTATAAATGATACTACCTGAAGCTTTCAACTTTGTACTTATCAGATCAGATGGGGTTTGTAAACCTTCCACCTTCGCAATACATTTCAGGCATTTAATTCTTATATTTTCTGAATTGCTTCCCTACGCTAATCTATTTTAAACAAACAGGTTTGAGAAAAAAACTTCACTAAATATTGTCATTTGAATATTAATTCTATATACTCATAGGTATATTCAAAATTATAAAGAAAAAAAGAAAATAATTGCCAAAGGCGAACCTTTTGATTCGAAACACTGCCCCTGAGAACTTTTCTTAGTGGCTACCTATTTTATGAAAGAAATATGTTTACTGCTTTTTAAATCCATTTATTGTTAATTAATTTTATTTTATTTTCTGGTTACAATTTCCTTATGTTTAATAAAGATATGTGTACCTTCTTATATACAATAAATAATGAAGGAATCGACTCTAAAGTTTTAACAAGAAAACATTCTTATCACAATCTTATTAATAATGAGTTTCAGTGGAGCAGCTTTTCGGCATCAGTTGTTGCACGTCGTTGTTCTATTGGGAGAAATGAAATTGAATTGAATCTATGCACCTAATTTTTTTTGTTTTTGTTTTTATATAGAATATAAAATACAATAACGCCGCGCACTCCGCCCACAAAATCACACAACCTCAAAATCACATACTGATGTATCTACATACATACTACGTATGTTGTGTACAGCGACAGTCGCATTCAAGCATGCCAGAATTTATCTGAAAGGCGCATTCAATTCAATTTCAATGCGAATCCAAATACAAATGAACAGAATGAACTACGAAGAAGATGATGAAGTAGAAAAAAGCAAGCCCGAGCCAATAAACGAGCGAATAAGCAGAAGTTAAAATGCAATTCCCTTGGAGAGTGGATAGCACAACTCGACAGACGTGGCTCATGAAATACGAATCTACCGAATACAACTCAAACTTAGAAACCCATTCGTGCCACCACCGTTGCCCATCGATTGAAACGAAGAAAGAAAGACAGACTGTCTGATGAACAGACAAGCGGACAGACAGACATACATATGGATAGACGAAAAGACGGATGAATGGATGAAGGAAGGGCAATGCAACCTTTGTCCAGCACTCATGGATATTTGCAACACTTGAGGCCAATACAGAAATACATTTCGCAAAAGCTGGACAGCGGTTGCCATAGAACATCATTTAAAGCTGCTGTGGGATTAACAGGCGGAGGCGGAGTATCATGAGTGAAGTGGCCCCAGTCGGCGCCAGTTGTGTCATATTTTTTGGAATGTGCTGCTACTCCTGCTGCCGTTCTTTATGTTATAACGAGCCACAACAACAGCAGAAGCAACTACATGAGTGAGGGCAACATCAACAAAATCGAGACAAAAGCAGCAACATCACCAGGCGAATGGATGCTCTTGCTGCTGGTGCTGATGATGGTGATGACGACGACGACAACGTCGACGATGATGCCACATGCAAACGAGTTGTTTCTGTTGCTGTTGTTGCTGTTACTTTTGCAAGTGAAATGAATTCCGTATGCAATAAGCGGCATTCTTGAAAAAGATTGAATTGTGTGCGGTTTTGTACACGCGTTGCCAGTTGGAGTGCCCTTTTCTAACCCTTTACAATCGTCCTCTCTTCCCAAGCAACACATACTATATATGTACGAGTATATGTACATACGAGTATGGACACTTAGATGCTTAGGTTTGGATCGGCTTGGTTTTGTCTCTGGCCATGGTGTGCTACTACGACGATATAATGCGGGGGCATTGTGTATTTAGTGTGAAGTGAATTATAATCAGACAGAGGCGTATTGTGGCCATATGTATGCTTTCCAAGGCAGTGAACGACACACGCCACTGTTGCAGCTGACATGAGAAATTCCACAACTATTGGTCATTTTCCTTAGCCAACTGTGGCAACTGTTTCAACTGTATACGCTTAACTTGAGCCTAACCCGAACCTGAATCCCTGAACTAAAGTGATCAGAGGGACATTGTTATTGTTGTCATTGTTTAAACAAAACCCACCATTCAACCGACCCACCAACCAACTTCATCCTCGATATAACTAAGTTACTTTGAAGCGAAACGAAGTGTAACTTAACTTCACTCAATTTTATCAAGATGCATGCAGCATGCCTCAAGTTCATATGAGTAAAAACTTATTTTAGTTTTTGTGCCATTTCTGTTGCGCCGCCACTGATGACGACAACAACTTGATTGCCTCACAGCGTTGGAGGCATATGAAGCAGTGATGGCAATAGCAATGGGCATCATCGTCATACGCTCTACGTAAATTCGATCAGAATGAATAACAGCCAAATGACAGACAGATAGACATACATGTATCTACGTTTGCATGTTGTCATACTCGTACATCCTACGCATATTTCTGTGCATCTACGAGTAATAAACTGCATCGCTTGCGGCTGTCAATGACAGTCAGCTGGTAAACTGGGAAACCAACTTGTGGGAGCTGAATTGAAGCGATATAAGCTGATGATGCTCCATTACTGAGTACTGCATTTGTGCTATTTGTGGCAACAACTGTGCGGCACAGTTGGTGGCATCAACGTCATCGTTTCACCATCAGACCAAAGCATTCTCACATTCTCATACTCACTCCCGCACCATTTTCAATAGAAATGTATCTGTTGTTAAAAAACAAATATGTATGTATTGAGTTTCAAGTATTGTTTTGTGCCCGTGTATTGGTGTTCACAAATTTTGTATTGGAAATGAAATTTAATTGGGCTTAAGATTAAGAAGAACTAAAAAGAAAAAGGATTCACCAATTCAATTTGGTCTAGTAATCTACAAAATAAAGATTTCTTTCAAATGAGAAACATTAAAAATAATCTCGATATTCTAAAGACTTCAAATTTTTATGAATATAATAAACGTCTGTTGTTAATCAAATCAATTTATATATACAATACATACTTACTATGGAGTGTTGCAACAATGGAAGAAAAACTTTACTTGACTTAAGTGGCTTGTGCAGGCAATATCAGACGGACCCTTGACCAGCCACATAACATATTCCATCATATTTTATAAATTATTTTTTTTTTGTTTTAAACATATCCTAGATAATAAAATAACCGTTAAATATAAAAACTTCCGAAATATATTTTGGACACTTTTGAGAAAAAACGTTATTGCTCCGTAGTCTTTCTGGAAATTAAGAAGGGATTCGACCGAATCTGGCATCCGGGTCTACTTCACAAAACTAAAAAAAAAGTTAGCAGCTCTATACGATCTTCTTTTTAGATCATACTTAGAAAACAGTATCTTTTATGTCAAATATATTGACGCGGAGTCTGAGTTAAAATGCATAAGATCCGGAGTTCCCCAGGATAACATACTGGCGCCAATCCTATACTCTATATTTACATCAGACTTGCCAATCATTAGGAATAACAACATGCTGGTTGCTACATACGAAGATGATACTGCTTTTTTAGCTACGGCTGACGATCCTCTGAATGCATCCACACTATTACTGCGTAAGCTTTCACTAATTGGAACATCATAGTAAACAGCGAGAAATCAGCGCATATAACACTCACGCTTATTCATCGGAGTTCACCTCCTGTCTTCATGAACAACGAAATCTTTCCCTCAGAGTACACCGCCAAATACCTGGTGCTTACCCTGAATAAATGGTTAAACTGGAAGGCTCACATCAAACGTAAGCGCCAAATTCAAGCTTTTAAAAGGAAAAAATATCATGGCTTCTTTAGCGCAATTCAAAACTATCTCTGCGCAACAAACTCCTACTTTACAAGACAGTTCTGAACCCCGTATGGACCAATGGAATATAGCTGTTTTACTTGTTGCACTTACTTATGGTTAGGATATATTCTAACTGACTGTAAATAAACAAAAAGTTATATTATTTCATGTTATTTTACTATTATTACCATTTTTTTTCTAATTTCTTTGCTTGCAAATACGTATACATAATTGAGACCAGTTGTTCAGACTTTCTCTTATATGTATTTGTTTTAGTCAGTAATAATAAAGACTAAGTAATCCGAACTCCTATAACTCGAATCACCATAATGCGCAAAAAAAGTTCGACTTATGGAGACTTCGAGTTATAGAATTATTTAGTAAAACTAATTTAAAAAAAAACGTTTTGATGACATATTATTATTTTTTTATTTCACTAGCATGTATAGTTTTCCGCTCTCATAGTGCGCTTTAATTCAACATACTCAACGTCGTTTAAAATTGAAGAGTTATTTTTACAAATAGGGAGTTCCCCGAATAATAAACTTAAAAATAAATCAGTTCTATAAGATTGAACGAGACAACAAATCACACAGGTGAAGACACTTACGTTATCAGCGAAACAACGAGCACACAAAAAGGGATTTCCTAGAAAGAATCGACTTAAGGTTGCACGTGTCAATATTTTTGTTCAAGTTATGGAGATATTCGGATATTCGAGTTGTGGAAGTTCGAGTTATGAAAGAAAAATTGTATAGAATTTTAGTTCTAAACGCTACTGCAACTCTATTTAGTTCGAGTTATAGAAAATCCGAGTTATGGAAGCTTGACTGTACTAGATATTTTAACCCTTTTCAACTCACATTATACATATATCATTCAGATTTTATAAATAAATAATTTTAAATAGATCTATTCTAAATTATATTTTCATTTATTTTATGTATTTAGTCACATGGTGCGATTATATTGCGATGCACATTTATTTATGTGGTAATCTTCTGCTTACAAGGTCATTAGGAAGGAGTCTCTTCAGTCGACGTCAACTCATACCATGGATGAAGGCTGTCACCAGACTATTTTGTTGAGTTTGCAGACGCTGTTGGTGGCGGATGCAGCTTTGGAGGATTTCGTAGCACACAGTTGGCATTTTCAGTTCTCTGTGCAAGATGGTGTTGCGCAAAAATCAAGAAGCCCAATTAGAGGGATTTTTACAATAAATGGGATGTTTTTGATCTTCACTGCCATAAGTGCGACTTTATTGTATTAAAATATTTATATGAGCAATAAAATTTGTTCAGTTTGTAATAAGAAAATGATTTATTGCATAACCAACTTTTGATTAAATTTAAATTTGATAATATTTAAAAAAAAAAAAAAACATTACATTCGATTCTGTTTATATTACGATCAATTCAATTCATTCATTCAAATTTTAGAGTTTCGTAACCAAAGGGTGAAAAATCCTTGGACGATGGTAAGGAACCCTCAGTGTGAGAGTCCGACTCACACTTTGCTGGCTTTTTAAAATTCAAATCCCTTTATTTTTTGTATATGTATTTCTTATTGTTACTCTATATGAAGCAAAAATGTCCATTCTTCCTTTTAGTTTGGTGACTTTTGCCACCCATATTACCATAATCCCAGAAGTATACGACAAAACAAAGAAAACACAAAAAATTTTAAAAAAAAATTATCTATATTTCTTTACATACTTGTAGCTTGATACACTTTTCCCAGCGATATTTCATATGTAGTTTCGATACCCTGTTTACAGTAAGAATAGTTGAGTTCTTTAAAATACTCATCAACTGCAGACTTTACTTATTCTTTACTACCGAAACATTTCTTAAAGTTTGAAAACAAAAAGAATTCGAGGGGATAAGTCCAGCGAGTAGTGTACCGTGGAGAAATAATTCAAACTTTAACTCGTTTATTTTAGCCATCATGATAGCGGATCTGTGAAGCAGTGCTTTGTTTTTATAAAACCAAACTTTTTTTTTTGCTATTTATTGCCGTTTTTCTTGGTAGGGTATTTCTGAGACAAACCTCGTAGAAATAGTCGCTATTTCTCCTGAACTAATAGAAAAACATATTCATATACATAGTAGAATTCTCACATCTTACGTTTACATATCAAATACTACGTGTTAATTTGACTTTCTTTGCCTCTTTTCGATATATAGAAACAATGCTCTAACCATCTTATTAAGTTCCATTTCCCTATCATTCTAGCGGGTTTACTCAATGAAGTCATTAAAATCCAAACCAATCTTTATTTACTAATATTTGATTAGTGAATTTTATAGAACAATTTAGACGAATCAATTTGGTATTTAAAATGTCAAAATACATAATAATGCAGTAAGTATAATGATGACACCAAGTAAGTGGTTGAGTGGTTAAACCTATTGGTTGCAATTACCATAACAAAATGCAAGAGAAATGCAAATGTTGTGTCAAATACCAATGCCATGTTGCGTCACGTTCTGACTTTGTGTGGCACACACGTTGTTGCATTGCTGATGCTTCAAGTTGCCCTTTCCTTCCAGCTGCAGCTACGATAAGTTTTCAATAACATGTCAGATAAATGACAAGTTGGTTGCTTGCTGTTTGTTTGCAGCAATTGGCGACACAGTCACCATAACTTCGACTTGGACGGCGCTCATGATAGGTGTCTGCTACAGGTTGCTGTGTCGCCACACCACTTCATGATCGTCAAAGAGCAGTAACTGCAGTATCCCACAATACATGCCACCGAGTATTGTAAGCATGTTACCAACTTGCAACACCAATGACAACACCAGCACCAGCTCCAGCTCAATTCTATGGTGCTAGTAACCTCAGAAGCTGTTACGATTTTAATTTACGGGCGCGCCATAATGAAATAACACGTAGACTCATTTCGAGATTACAGACCTGCAGAGATTCTTGTGTACACAGAATTTATGTTACGGCAATGAAGATGAACGACTGATCTTAAATTTAATTAAACTGGATTTCTCTTCACTCAGTTAGTTAGTTAGTTAGTTAATGAATATGTTACTAAGCCATGTATCGATTTTTTTGTATTTTGTATTTTCAGCCCTTCCTCTCTATCTCTCTTCATTTGTCATTATTTAATAAAATAGATTTCATGTTAAGGTTGTCATCGATCACGAAACAAAACAATGTGAGCATTGTCCAACTTAGTTTCGTTAATATACATATTTTAATCTAGTATAACAACTTAGCACAGACACCTGACAATCTCATGACATCGGTGCTCATCTAATAATACAAAAACCAATTCAACGATATCTGTGCCCAATTAGCTTTTTATGAATGAGTTTTTAATCATCGACAACTCAACTCAATTCAACACAAACCAACTTCATTCATCATCACATACACGAATGTATAAATTTAAAATAAAACTGAAATTATTTGTATACATAAAACAAAAGCAAAGTAGAGAAAAAAAATCATAAAAATAAAATTTATAAAAAAATTAAAATTTTTATTTTTGGCAAATTTTGCATTGAAACTGTCAACATACAAAAGAAACATGGCTGGGTCTGGTCCAACCCAACACCATCTGTCACAATATCCGTCCCAGTCTCTGTGTCTGTCTGGGTTTTGTATTGTACGATTATACATGTCGTGTTATTCTTTTACTTATTTGCATAAATTTATTTAGAAATCCTATTTTTTGTTTTATTCTCTTAGTAGTAGTAATCATAGATTTTTTTCATGTGGGCGTCTGAAAATTATTCACAAATTTATAGGTTTTTGATTAGCATTGACAGTCGACAATTTCAGTTTATGTCAAGATTGATTGCTACATTTTGCAAACAGAAAAATGAACGATAGACCGAACTCTTTATCAATGCGTACAAAATCGTTTGCATTTTTGACAATTTTACATTTTGTTCAGTTTTGAAATTAGATTGGATTAGAATCAGTGTGATTTGTCTAATATCATAAAGGAAAAATTAAATTATTTTATGAAAACACTACGATAGCATAAATACTAAGAAAGTAAATATTATATTTTTAATTTTATTTTTTTATATATGTATATAAGTATATATAAAATAGATGCAATTCAAGAGAACTTACAAAAAAAAAAAAAAACAGTAAAAAGAAGACTTACTTTGGTTATGCCGAAGTTGTAATATTCTTCAATCCCCTCGTGGTGGTCCAAAGGTCTTGAAATTTACTTGGATATGGGTCAAACACTTACATTGTCCGAATTTCAAATCGATAGTACAAAATGCAAAAAAGATTTTCTAACAAGAACTTTAATTTGGATCCAGGTTTATAGTAGTTCGTTTCTGCTGATTTCTAATGCCAAACTGCGTATGGTGAGAAGAAAGCTCCGTGTAAAATTTCTCTAGCTTAAAAACTGAGAGTCTTGTTTACATACATACAGATAGTCAGAACGATAGACGACATGGCTGGATCAACTCGTTGCGCTGATCAACAATATAGGTCTCCGATGTCTCCTTCTGTGTGTTACAAACTTCATGACAAATTTTTAATTCTAAAAAAAAAATGTGTAACATTTTTATTCAGACCTCCAGTTAGTAAATGTAATAATAATATACGCCAGAATTTTGAGAATGTTTCATATAAAATGTGACATAAAATATCCGATAATTTTAAAAAAAATATCTGTAACGTACCTTGGTATAGACATCGATTTTTTTTTTTTTTTTTTTACTGTAATAATCATGTTAATATGTTAAAGCAAATAATGCGTTTTTCGCATACGAGTATAAAAGACTTTTTTAATCAAATTATATAAATACCAAGGTGAAAGTGTTAATGTACCAAGCATTAATACGGCCAATCCTGACTTAATGTTGCCCAATCTGGTTTATTATTTCACCTTCCTATATGGAAATAATTCGTGTTTTCGAAAGAAAATGTCTTAAAGTGTGCACCCCACAAAGTGACTATACAAAATATTATTCAAACAAAAAGCATAATAATGTTGCAAACATTATGAGAGTAGGCAACTTCATAATAAAGATAATAAGATATCACATTCGAAATAGTTTAGATTGCTTCGCTAATAATTTAATTCTAGCTCTATACTACACAAGTAAGGAATATATTAAAAATACATAGCGGATTTGTACCTCCTGATGCCTTTTTGTTATTGAACAAAATCGAATATATTCAAAACAATTCAATACTCTATCACAGATTCAAAAGAGCTAATATAAAATCCATTAATTATTTCAAAACAGATTCGACCAATCTATATCTAATAGAGATGCAAGGTTTAGTTTAAAAAATCTACGTAAAGACTGATGGTACATATAATCCTTTAGTTTCTAGTTTGGTTTGATTTTTTAAATAAATAAATATAACTTTTTTATCTTAGTTGAATTCTTCCATTACGTTTATTTATTAGGTTGGTTCAAAAAGAATGGCCGTTTTCAAACAACTACTTTAAATGAACTTCACTCAGTTCAGAATAAACTTTATTAATCGAAATAAAAACCATTACAATCAATACATTTTTGCCAACGAGAAACAAGTTTATTTATGCCGGTAGCATAAAAGTCCGGAGTTCTGTAGGCGATGAAAGCGTTGAAGGCGTTTTTGGCGTCGTCTTGATTTTTGAAGCATTTCTCGCGCAGGAAGTTGTCGAGGTGTTTGAAAAAATGGTAGTCAGTGGGTGAGCGGTCCTGTGAATATGGCGGATGAGGTAGAGTCTCGTAACCCAATTCGTTCAACCTCTGCAAGGTCATTTGTGCGACGTGCGGTCGAGCGTTGTCATGGAGCAGGATTGGTCCCTTCATATTGACCAATCTCGGGCACATACTTCGAAGCTTCTGGTGCATTTCGTCGATTTATTGGCAGTACTTCTCTGCCGTGATCACTTCGCCTGGATTCAGAAAGCTGTTATGGATGAGACCGGCTGCTGACCACCAAAAAGTAACCATAATCTTCTTTTGGTGCAGTTTCGGCTTCAGGAAGTGTTGTGGAGCCTCGTCGCTGTCCAACCACTGCGCGGAACGTCGCCGGTTGTCGTAGAAGATCCATTTTTCATCGCACGTTACGATTCGGTCGAGAAACGGGTCATTTTTGTTGCTCTGAAGAAGAGACGATGACACCTCAAAACGACGAATTTTTTGATTTTCGTTCAATTCATGCGGCACCCATTTATCGAGTTTTTTTGACTTCCCTATTTGCTTCAGATGGCGTACGTCTGTTGAGTGATCGACGTTAAGTTCTTGTGCGACTTCTCGTGTGGTTTTACGAGGATCGGCTTCGATTAAGTCTTTCAATTCGTCATTGTCAACCTCAGATGGGCGGTCGCGACTCTCTTTATCTTCAAGGTTGGTATCAGCGAAATTTTTCAAACCATCTACGTGTGGTACGTTCGGAAGCAATATCCTCGCCCCATGCTTTATTGATGTTTCGTGTTGTCTCCGCAGCATTGTGGCCAAGTTAGAACTCGTGAAGCAAAATAATGCGAATTTCTTGTTTTGATAGCATCACAAAAAGTGGTCGGAAATCAGAAACGTATGACGATAATAAAAAGATAATTAGTCTAAAAGATAGAGCGAAAAACGCGCTTTAAAACGACATATAGCATGACCACATTCATTAAAAAATTTATTCAGAAATTCATGCATAAAAATAAACAAAATGGAATATGCCATTATTTTTGTACCAACCTAATAAATAAACTTATAGACATAATCTGTAAAAAGCTAAAAGAAATTCAATTATTAAAATTTTACATTAGCTAAGTACTTGAGTCCTCAATTTCGGGACATTGTACAATTAGAAACAATTCATAATACTAGTGTTCATTATAGTAATAATATATTTATGTTTAGTATAATATAAATAATAAACAATTCAAAAATAAACAAATTTTTTCAAACAAGACCTCATTTTTTCTCCAAGTATACAAAAATGAAATATGAACTGGTAATAAGGTTCGATTTTTTCAAGTTTTTAATGTATAAAGGATCACCCAGCCAAAAGAAGACAAAAAACATGTAGTGTAGTGTGTACTAATGAGAAGCGCGTGTGGGAACTTCTTAGTTGTATTTGTGAAAACTTTTCACTATTTTTACCCCCGAAACATCTTAGAGATTTTAATAGAAAATAACATATTGTGCACATCTACAAATGAATTTCTTTTTTTTTTTCAAAATCGATTAGATAGTTTAGGCGTAAAATAGATGACAAGAGAATTATATTATGATATTTTGTAGAATAAAACTACTTCTCTTTGTAGATTAGTGTAGATTCAACCAAAAAAGTATCGAGGCTGACATAAACAACATTTTGTGTAGTAGAAGTTGCCGACAAAGAAGTTGGAATCTGAGCTGGTGACACGTTTCATAGGATTTTAATCATAAGTATAAGTATTTACAACTTTCCTTAATTGATTAAGGAGACATTTTGTTTTTTTTTTTTAAACATTGATATTTAACTTAATTATAACCAATTCACTTGTAATGGGGTTGATAGTAGCTGAAATGAGTTCAAGTAAAAATACACTCTTTTGTTACCTAACATGCCTGTTGTGTGTCCAAATCAAAGTAGTCAATTTCACCTCTAATTGACTTGTCTTTGCTCAGTGTTCAGTGTTAAATTCGTCTATAGTTATATAAGAAGTATCGATGAATATATTAAAAGGTCAATCTACTATCAAAAGGGGGAATTTATCCTTTGTCATCATGATTATCATCATTAATATTTTGTAACAGGATTACTTTCAAAAATTTTGAATAGAAATAAAATAGAATCTGCTATCAAAATTTTGAATCACCTTAAACCACACACACAGTTCAACAATAAATAATATTCAAAATACAAAAATTTATGAAGTCCAGAAAATACAGGGTGGCGCAATAGAACGTGCATATTGCATTTTTTTTCGCGACGAAGTTTACAGCGAATTTTGAAGTTGGATCTTAAACTGCACCCTTATAAGCTCCAATTAACACAGGAATTAAAAGAGTCAGACTTCGGAGCAAGGTTGGCATTTGCTGAAGAAATGCTTAGTCGATTTTTCACTTTTGACAACATCCTTTTTTCTGACGAGGCTCATTTCCATTTGAATGGGTTCGTAAACCGACAAAATTGTCGTTATTGGAACGACGAGAATCAAACATAAAGTCTACATGAACAATCCGAGGAACATCAGTCAACTAAAGGAGAATGTCCGTGGAGAAATACGTGTAGCAGCAATCATCCCAGATTTATTGACAAGAGTTTTCACAAATCTGCGACCGCGCTTAGAGGAGTGCCGTCTTCGAAAGGGCCGTCATTTAGATGATGTTATTTTTTAAAAATAGACTACATTTAAGTACCTAATCATCCTATCTATTATTTCTACTATACCTTTTGTATTTATTTTTTTAGCCTATACTTAATAAATGCACGTTCTATTGCGCCACCCTGTACTTTCAATAATATCGTAACACAACATACATACGTAACATAACAAGATTTTTAACAATTTTATGCTTTAAAAATAAAAGATGCTGCCACATTAACATAATGCAACTCATTAGGCACTTCAGATCATACGAGTATACAATATAAGCGGTAGAGAGCCTAAGGGAAAAGATCTTTTAAACTAAACAGCATACACATACACGTATAAATCATTTAAGTAGGTCTTTAACAATAGTAGAGACAAACAAAAACACACATGGAAATGAAGTATAAAATATAAAAACTAAGAGAAGAAAAGAAATTCTAGGAAAATGTATAAATTTCGCAAGATCATGCCTTCTTAAACGGCGCGTTGGTAACAGGGTTAGAATAGCAGCAGAGTCAACCAAACAGAGCAAAGCTTACCAACAACCAACAAGGTGAGGAATCGAAAACAGACCAGATCAGTTAGAATCTGGGTTCAGTCCTATTAGTGTAGCAGATGTGCCGCCGCGGTTTCTTGAGGCGACTCAAAGACAACATGCAGGCGCAACTGAAAGCGACAGACGCAATATTTTGAATGATGACTTTCGCTTTTCGTATCTTTTCCATTGGTTGTTGGTAAAACCACGAGTAGTGGCTACATCTTCGGGACCTGTTTGACATGCCAGACACAACCCGCACTATCTGCGGTTTTGTTTTTTTTTATTATTATTATTCTGTTTTACTCAACTCATCCATCCCACGACTTGTCTTGACCGCTATGTCTTGCTTATTAAATAGTTTAAAAATGCTTCAAGTTCAAGGATATGCCTACCATCCATCCATCGATTCATCTAAACATCCATTCACCCTAATACACATTCATCTATATTCATATTCGTTTTTGTATTTTTATGTTTTGCTTTCTAGTGGCAGAACAAACAACTCCTTAACTTGAAATAACTCTTTTCCACTAGAGATCCTCTTCAACCTCTTCGTTTCTCTTTTCTGATTCAAATATATGTTGTATGTGTCGGCGTAATTCGATATTTCGCTTTGAAAAATCAACAATTTTTCCTTGTTGAATTGATTTTGTTTTGGTTTGGTTTTTATTTTTTCACTTGTTCTTCTCTTGGCCTATTCATTATTTTATGATTTTGTTGTTTTTGTTTTTGTTTTTTAGGTTCATTCATGTCTATATAAAGTTACCTAATTCTTTTTCTCCCTCGATTTTTTAGTTTGTGCCTTTGGAATTTCGTACGATTTTTTTGGTTAAGATTTTGCTGATTGTCATTTTTTAGAATTAACTGAAGTTGCACTTATTAACTTGGCTTCTGCTTGACGCGACGTCTCGAGGTCGATATAAATTCGGTTGAGACCCTGTTAAGACTGAGGTTATGCCGGCATCGATATGGGCTACTGTGTCCATGTGGAAGGTAATCAGCCAGCGTAAAAAAATATATATTCTCGTCTCTTCTTTATTTGGCTTGACTTTGTTTATTAATTGGTTTCATTTTACCCCTTAACCGGAAGCATTACACACTTGGTAGCGTCAAGCGATGTGACAATTTTTTCTACATAAAATTAGATTCACTCAGTGAGAGGCAAAATCTGTAATTGAGATTTTTATTATCAAGAAAAAAATATATTTTCGGATATCAATTTTACAACTTGGCGCCGTGATTTTGAGCTAACCGAAGATTGTTTATCAATATTATTTAATATTAAAAAAAAAAAACAGACTAACCAAAGTGAAGAATGAACTCAATTCACTTATATTTTGGAAATTCCAAGGATAAACCGACACGCAACCCTATAAATATTCTACAACAGATAATGAATTGAAAAATGATCAACAGGTAAGTTAGGTTAGATATATACGTATGTACCTATGTATGTATCAGAAGACCATTCCATAGCATACCATATCACACCAAACCAAACCAGTGCAGATAAGATAAGATCAGATCATCCTAGACACAAGTCAGACAGTGTTTGTTATTTTAAGTCTCAAACACAAATTGCTTTCAGTCTGCTTAGCCTAATTGCTAACTCAACAAAGAAAAGAACAGTGCAACAACTCAGACAACAGGTTTCTTCGAATAAGAACTGAGCTCAGCAGAACCGAACCGAGCCGAGCCGCCTTTTTGCTGTCACAGTACATGATGCCCAAGACTATGACGTTACGTCCGATTGATAGTTTTCTGGGATTTTCCCTAACTCTAACTAACCTGCGCGCCTTAATACATACATATTTACTCGAATAAAAATATTTACCTGATCATTTGTATTCTTGCGGCTTTTGTTGTTAAGGTCTAAAGCAGGGTCGTTACGTCCTTTGCTTCTTCTCGGAATTTTCATAATTTTTCAACATACAATATTTTAATAAGCGGGTTTTATAAGATGAATACACCTCTTTTTCAAAGTTCAGTCACTCACCTTACCTTACCGGCTTTTGCCGTCTACATCTTTTTGCATTACTACTAATTATGTACTTTACTTTAACCATTTATTTGTAACCATTAGCGAATTTTTAAAATGATCTTACCTGTTCTCAATTAATTTTCTGTAAGCGCCATGTAACTTTTATGGTATAGTATTTCTATTGCATCTGTTGAGTGAACATTTTTACGATTATATGAGTCTTCTACTGATACAAAACGTTCATACATATATCAAATATAGGTTAGTGCACTATGAACTTTCGCTAAAGGCGACTCACGCCTTTACATGCAGAATACATACATTTATCCTAATGCCAGACTCATCACTTACATGCCTTCAACTCTCATTAATCACTCAGTTATTCTCGGGGTAAACGAATAATTCAGGTGAATTCTGAATTGAGCTGAGCTGAGCAGATGATGCAGCTGATCAACTAAATTCAACCTGAGAAACAATAAATTTCATAAGTGCCTCTACTTGGTTCCAAAGAAGTTTAGCAGGTCATCAGATTAGAATGTTTTTAACTCAAAACTTAATCACATCCCTTTCGACTTTACTAAGTTATTTGTTTATTTTTGAGTTTTGCTGTTTTATTTTTATGGAACCATTTGAAGCTCACAGCTGTGACTTGAAATTGGGAAACTCAGTCACTAACATCAGCTGCATTTTGTTGACTTTAACTCGTTTTTTGGCCAAGTAGTATTACGAATGTCGTGAGTTAGATTTGCACCTGATTAAAAGATGAGTCGAAAATAAGATTTGGAGCAAACCACATTTGAAGAAATATAGTTTAAAAAAATTATAAGAAAACATAAAAGGGAATGGAATGTTTTTCTGAAATGCGTATGTATATGAAATAAAATTTCATATACATAGTGTGTAATACATATAATATTTTTATATTTCATGTTAATTGACATTTAAAATTGTACATTACAGGTGGCTTTAAATTGAAAAGGAGATTGTTATGATTAACACTTACAATTTTGTTATTTATTTTCAATCTTTTCAAAAATTTATACATAGTTTGTTCTACAATTTTTTCATAAATCTTATCTTAAATAAGTTTTCATTTTTAAATTGATATACCACAGTTTGGAACGTTGAATCAAAATTATCCTAAAAAAGGTCCGAACTTCATAGGGAAAAAGAGACTCAATACATGCAGTTTCAAAATTGCAATTTTATTCTCACAATATTTCCATGTCCTTGGAGTCGCACAATGATATTCTATTTTTCAAAAATATTCTCACGATATATCATCAATGAATCCGAAAAGACTCTTTGAAGTCACTAAGTGCCAAGTTTACCATGTGCTGTTACATACACACTAACATAGAACTGAGGATAAAAATTCATTCTACAATTTGCACGCCCCGTAAATACACGACAAGGACAACAATGAATGATGCATCATATGTGCATATTACTATAATAGTAAGAAGTTTCCTTGGACTTCTGGCGTCCATATGTGCGAGGCTGAGACTAAGGCCATATACTTAGTACGAGAATATTTGACATTTCCATGAAAATCGCAAGAGTCAATCTGACGCCGTCATGACTACTCTAAGACTCTTGGGAACTACTCTCGCACACACCATGAAGTCTATGAAGGATGACAGACAAAGACTTCTACGACATCATAAGGATTCGCACATGTGCTGCAAGTGAACTCAGCTCATCGCAACCCAACGAAATGTGCAGCAATTCAAATATCGAACAAACTCAGTTCAACTAAACTGTTCGCTCAAGTGCCACATGTGTCAAAGATGACTTTTGTACTGTGAACCAAAAGCGCTTCCTGCGGTTCATTCTTAATTTTTTTGGCGGCTAACAAAACTGTGTCATGTGTGTGTGTAATCCTTTTTATTTTCCCATTCCCTTGCCAATAAGCAATCAAAGATGTTAAACAGATTGTGTCGATAAGAAATGTGTCTGACTTCTGTTTTCACAAGAGGTGAATTTAAAATAAAGGAAAAAAAATTGTATTTTCCCATATTTATGTTTATTCTTTTTTTTAACATATTTTCAAACGTTTCGTTTCTCTCATTTAGTAAGAATTTGTGAAGAAAAATCATGTATCTTTGGTTGGTGATTTAGCTATATATTAATTGTTAAGGAAGTCGATCATGCTCAATCTGCGAACTAATTGCAGCTGCAAGGAATTTCGACTGACATTCATTCATTCATTATTTGTCATCGTAATCATCATTAGTTAACACTACAATGTACAATAAAAATCAACAGACCATGGTTGTTATTGTACGTATTTATTTGTTGAATATTCGAATCAGGAGACACAAACAAGAAGGTATGCACGTATTGCGACACACACAGGCGTATTTCGAAACCACTCAAATTGAACTTGAATTGAGATGCAAAATCAACAAACCCCTAATAAATTGATGATATAATGATATTCTTCTTCTTTGTTTATTTGTTTGTGCTTTTGTCCTTCTAACGAGACAGGATTTGCTGTTGCTAGTTTTCCTTGTTACGCATCTCATTTGAAATATTGACACACATCACAATGAACAGAAGAAGGGTGGGGAGTTTAAGGCTTACTAGAGCCGGAATACTGAGAGCAGAAAATGACACGTGACAAGACATACGCCACAACATGTGCCCATTACGTACGCAGATTGCCAGCAATGCCAACGAAAATGATACGGCAATGATGATGTTGATGTTGCATATGACGATGATGATAATGAGTGGCTACGGCAACAACTCAACGACTTTATGTTGCTTCACATTTCAGTGGGAGGTTGCATGTTTCCTGTGCTGCTGAAATACACAGCTGAGCCACATATTCCGCTACTACCGTTGACATCGTGCATACTACCAACCACTTGGAAGCTTGTACCATAAGCGCCTATCTGGCGGCCATGTGACCATGAACGTGCCTCTCTTTGTTACCTCAGAAATAACGTGTCATTGCAGCGTGAGTATTATGTTCGTCTTCATCACATCATATCATCACCTCCCTGTAGGCAACAACAACCCAGCCAACTTCCATACAGCTATCATTGTTATCGTTGCACACGTTAAAGCTTACATGATTTCAAATATGGCATAGCATTATTTCCACACAGTTTCACAAATAACTTGTATCTAGGATGTGTATGATCAAGTATGAGTGAGTATAGTGATGCAATGTGTTTCATGGAAATAATATACTCGTACAGACATATGAAGTTAGTTCAGTTACTTGTTTCTGTTCTGTGATTCAATAATGTATACTGCCTGTTGATATTTTACTAGCCGTTATTTTGGAATTTCGAAACATGATATGACACATTAATAAGTCAATAATTTTTTTATTGTTCTCCGTTGTAATTTGGTAAAGAAAGTTAGTTAAGTACTTTATAAATTTCAGAACTTATTACTATCAATATTATTAGCTAAATATTCAATTTAATGGAGTTGCAATGTACTTCATAATTTATGGCGGCCTAATTAATTTTAAACAATACTTGAAAAGTCTAAAACATGTGCTTGACAGGGCAATACTGAAATCCCTAAGATACTGCTTGAAATCAATGATGAAGTTTATAAAAAACCATCCCTATTAGGACTTGATAAAAAAATAAGTACAAGATGAGCTACGCACCATAGATTTAAAGTGTTAGATGCGGTGCACTGAATTTCGTTGTAATCGCTATACAATTTAATGCCCAAAAACCACTACCTATGGAAAAGATCCACTATGTGATATAGGCCGATTAAGACTGGTCTTTTATACATCAAGTCCATGGTAGTATAAAAGTTTATTGAGATGCTTGCTAATGAGTTCACATTAATTTGAAAATTTGGGTAGAAGTTATTTGCCTCCAACTACAATATAGATTCATCAAAATAAAATGCATATTCTGAGAATAAAGAAATAGCAGCAATGTTTATTAAAGTTTATTGGACTAAAATAAATCTAGAAAAACGAATATTTAACGAATAATCTACAGAAAATATTAGAGTGGCAAAAACCGTCATGCCAACCAGATCTCACAAAAGAACACAAGAATTACTGGCACTAACACGGATATATAGTCTCAGGTTGTTTTTTAACTGCTCATTGCAGAGTATTAAAACATCTACGCAATATGACGAGCAATGTAGACTATGTAATGAAAAGGAGGAGCAACTCGGTCATGTGCTATGCCACTTTGAGGGTATAATTTGGATCAGTACTACCAGTACCTGGCACCAAATAAAGTTCCAGAATATCGGATTAACTGTTATTACTGGGGTTGTCAATAGACCCACTGGTGGCCGCAGTGACAAGATGTATTTAGTTCTTGCCCTGACTTTAATCTAATCTAATCTAATCAAATCTAATCTAATCTAATGAATAACCTGTTTTTAATAATATGATCCAATGATTCCACCCACCACTCTTATTACATAGAAATAATAAATTTAGATGATTTATAAAAAAAAGTCCCCAACCAAACTCATTGGAAATTCCAACCAAACTCAATGAGGTAATAATTATCCAAAATGAAATGCCAAAGATCAAGAGAAACTCCAAAACCACGCAAATAGAAAATAAATAGTATGCAACGAAGCAACATGCCACGCTACACGCTTGAATGCCATGCCACAGACGCCGACGCTAATGTTAACACTTTAGAATGCAGCTGACACCAAAGAACAACACCAACAATATCACAATAACAATGACATGGATAAGAAGTAGAATAGATACATACTTATGTATGTAGATACAAAGACACAACGACAATCAACACTTGCGCTAACAACTCGTAAATTCCCAAAAGAGGCAACGATTTGTTTATGGATGACGACAAAAATAGACAGAATTCAATGGAGCAACAAACGAGTGCAACAAATTACTACAACAACAAAAATAATAATAAAAACAACAAAAAACAATGAAGCAAATAGCCACATGCTAAGCATCCAACAACCAAAAAATATAGAGTTTACCAATACTATCTCAGTTGAGTTACCCCACCAAAAGACTAAACTGTTTATGACTTGAATACATACTACATACAAAGTCCAGTTGCTGATATATGTATGAGTTCCAATTGATTGGTGGCAACTTCAGCTTTGGGCAATCTCGTTTTTCGTATTAACAATTTTCATTCATTTTGTGTGTGTAATTTCATTATGACTCGAGGCCCGTCAAATACAGAAGCTCCCAACTATTTATCTTAAATCTCAAAAGAAAACAAGTGTAAAATGCGGCTGGAAAGCTTGAGGGAGTAAGTTACATTCACGCTTAGCTAAGAAGCGTGAGAAAGTGCTCTGGGGGCAAGCACATGATTTTAGAGAGTATATATGTCCAGCGAGAATCGTCTGCTTCTGTGTCTGGACGTTTGCGTGCTAAAATTCTTAAAAATATAAAAGCAACGTGTTTATGCTATAATAAGTAGTAGGAGATGCATATCCATGCGGTGGATAATTTATTTTCCACTGACTTTGATTGCCACTTACACTATTATTGTATATTTGAACTCTTATACTTTGTGCCCAAAATCTTAAATACTTACCAGCAGAGTGATTGGTAGTAATTTTTTTCAACATTAATAGAGCATATTGATATTAATTGTGTTCTCAGTTGCTTCTACTACTGCTTTGGACTAAAACTTTGCTTTTTATACAAGACTCCCAGACTTGCATGCATTTGATTGTTTATATGCTTGCGGCTATCACGTTGCTATTGATGCTGCTCCTGCTGCTAAGATCCAGTGGAATTAAAAGTGCAGATCCATCTAAATTTGTGCAGGCATATCATTTGCCATTCTTCAATAATAGTCGCCATTTAATTGATTGATTGAAGGTGACCAGGAAGCTACATGCCAAAGATGAGTCAAGGGCACCTCAGACCCAAGTTTGTATACTATTACTACATTAGACTTACTCGCTTTAAATTAATTGCAAATTTCGTATGTATGGTAAACTCTTGGCTTCTTTTTCCCTTATTAATTTATTTATTTTAGATTGTTTCAGACTCCATGCCAACTTATATTTGCAAGATTTCATTAAAATAATTCGTTCGAAAAATGAAACGCATAAAGGCATCCCAAAAAAAAAGCACCTGTAACTAAATTTAATTTGGTTCGATCGCAAGCGAATCAACAAAAAAAAAAAACCTCCCAACTTAAAACGATGTATAATCCACGTAAGCTGAAACCTTAAAAGGATTTTGTAATCCGAGGCGACAATGAGGTACTTAAAACAACTCGCCGCAGATAAAAACACATAAGTTTCTTTTTGTTATGTATTGTACTCGTCCATACTTTACAACACTCGTTTGAAGGGGGTATATCACTTTAGTCTGATGTTTCATCACTCAAATTAAATGGTCAACACCATAAATGTATGCAATTTTATATATTAATTTTTGAAAAAGAGTCCTGAAATTGTGAATTTTAACATAGCCGCCGCATAAAATAATAATTCACACTAATGATTGCTATTGTTGTACACATTTTCTTCTTCTTATAAAGTTAAATCAAAATATTTTAAAACAATCTTATACATATGCGGAACATGATTTGATCTGAAATATAAATTCCATATTTATTTACGAATTCCTTAGAATTTAACTACTTATTTATTCAATTCCATTAAATTATTTCATGCGATCTACAAAGTCGTTAGTTTTACATTTCTAAATTAATTTTTTAATATTCTCAAATATCTGACAATAATCTTTGAAGACATTTATTTTTAGTGAAGTATAAGAAAATTTCGGTGAGACCAAATTTTTTTTTAGTTAGAGATGAATGCCAATTTATTGCGAACCCGATTTAAGGCTTCCAAGCCAAGTTTGGGCAAACAGGTTAAGTCGTTGCATTCATTGACACTTCGTCCATTTCTTGGCTATCAGAAATACAATATGTATTAACATCTTTATTATACACACATGTAGAATGAAATAGTTGTGAAGGACCCTCATAGAACGTAAAAAAAATTGTGTACTAAAAAATTAGCGAGACTTTAATTCACACAAAGCTTTGATCCATTTTGTTTCTTCCCAAAAATTAACCAAATTAATCCATTAATATTTACTTTTTTTTATTTAGCATTGGATTCCATAAATTTTTAAATTAATTTTATATTTTCAGTGAGTAATTTCAAATCATTGTTAAACTGATATCTACTCAAAACGATCATAAGATGCTCACACAACATTATGCCACATCATCAATGAATTGACAGTACAAGTGTGTTTATCATTTCTGTCTATTTATCCCCTTTATACTTCTTTTTAGTGGATGCCATGAGCAATGCTGAGGCCCAATTATGGTATGTATACGCTTTCTGAAAATAACTCAAGCCATATAAGATCAAACCTAAGGTATGCTACAATATTTGTCTTAATGTACTTTAACTCAATGCTCTACACACGAAGAAATCAATGCAATTTTTATTATTTTAGACAAGTATTTTAAACTAAAGCAAGAATAACATCGCAACCTTCAACAATCCTAGATACTTCGTCAGATCCTTTCTATTGTTGTACAAGTTGCTGCTGATGTTGAACGTACCTGTCTTAATTTGATTTCTCTACTTTTACCTCTTACGAACAAATATTGTATCTGCACACCTACACACATACACTTAATTCTATTTGTCCACTCTTTTGTTTGTTCATTAGTTTATTCGTTCGTTCTTGGCCTTTTCTATCTACAATATTATACTAGTACGTTGTGAATATCATTGTCAGTTCTTGTCATTTCATTGCGATTCCAGTGTTGCAATCTTTTAGTCTTGGCTACGATTTTGCCTTTGACTTCCTCCTTGGTCGATGTCATAAAAATGGCATTGTTGTGTCCTTTTGTGTTATACTATGTGCACTGTCCACGGGCACTTTGGTTTTTGCCAGTTATGTTTAGTGCGGAACAAAAAGCCAGACGGTTTTGTTAATTTTGCTGGCGCCAGACGCACAGTTGGTCATCATCGTCGAGTTGGAAAGCGCCGGCGCTGTATTCTATTGTTTTGTTTTGTTTTAATTCAGCAAAAGACAATTCTTAACAGATACACACAGATGCACACAGATACACGATAATAGTATATGTGTGTCTATGAGTGCTTCTCGTATGTTTATTGCATTTATTTTTACTGTTATTTATTGTTTATACTCCTATAGTTGCTGTTTTTGCCTGCCATTGGGTTAAACTGTTGATTTCCACTTTAACAATTCAAAACAACAAGAAGATACATATGTATATACACGTGGACACAATAGTAACTATGTAGTAATATTAGTGTTGATTTTATTGTTATTATAAATCATAAGTTAAGCAAGCAAGCATCATCGGAAGCTGCTATTTAAATGCATGCTGGGGGTCAAACATCGAAGGTATGCAAAGTATAATATTTTGAACAACTTATTTTGGCCAATGGCTCGAAATTGCAGGACATTACCAACACCTCATACAACGAGCTGCAATGAGTTTGTCTGCCGAATGCCATCCCAGTGGATGCCAATATAAATTCGTTCAATTGACCAGATGCGAGCGATGTAATGACACAGTGACACATGCCACAATCAGACAAAGGGATGTATCAACTGACTGACTGACTCAACTTGAAATCGAACTACATACATCTTATATAAGTGCGGAGTCATTTGCCAATGTTTGACGCATTTGCCGCTTCCTTCTGTTTAACGTCTGCCATTCATTTAAAGTATCTGACATTGTCGTCATTTGCGTGTTGTCCAAAAATATTATTATTTTTTTTTTTTTTTTGTTAACATTCTCGAAAGGTTTTTCGTTGGCTTTCTTCACATTGTGGTCGCGCCAATCGAAAGGTGCACTCTTTCTGGCACGTTTGTCTCCCTGTCCCTAGATTTGCCTGTCTGTATCTGAGTCGTCCGGGCCATTGATATGCGCTGGTCTTGTTTCCTTTTATTGTATTTTTTGGTTTCTTACTACTAAATTAATAATTGCTGCGTGCGGTCAGGTTTGTCAGGTGTTTTTTTGTTTAACTTTCATATGCCAATTTCTTGAGTCTTACTGTATGCAGAATATGCTGGTTCGTCGTCATGGACACATTTTTGAAATTTCACAAATGAATTTACCAAAAGGTAGCAGGTTTCATTTCTGCTCTTCTCCACTCTTCTCTTACCTCTAGCCGCAACGGTTTTGGGTGCACTCGTCGTCATCGCTTTGGATCAATTGTAGCAACAAAATTAAATGCAAAATTTATTGGTAGTTGGCTATGTAAGGCGGCAACGACTCTGGCAGCTGATCCATTGCCACTAATTGAGGCATGGTTGTCGTTTACATATACAAATATACTCTGTCTTCAAGAGAAGCAAGCAGTTGCGTCTAGTATCTTTAGGAACATTTCGAAAGAAGATTAATTAATTTTACACTTAATCCTTTACCCTTAACAAATGCTATACAAAAAGTTAAGAAGTAGAAGAAGAAGAAAAGATAAAGAAGGATAATAAAATGTGTACATATTGCTAATAATCTACAGGCGGTCAGTTACACCTACTTGCCACCATCGACCTTCTAACAATCTCTTCTTACCAAAATTTTGTGGTCTGACAGCATTGCTCACATCACAGTCCATTTTGGGCTCACAGATTTGA
Source organism: Amiota mariae (assembly GCA_035041805.1). Taxonomy (NCBI): domain Eukaryota; kingdom Metazoa; phylum Arthropoda; class Insecta; order Diptera; family Drosophilidae; genus Amiota; species Amiota mariae. The sequence continues at coordinate 2,010,528 of JAWNKV010000229.1, read as the reverse complement.
CTTAGAGTGTTCAAGTGTCTTTGACGCTGCGTCAGTAAATTGTAAATTGTAAATTGACATAAGAAAGTTGAGTATCTTCATTGATTTCCTCTGATTTTGCATTGGCGCCACATGCGCAGCGGGCGCTGGACTTAAGCCGCAAAATCGTTCGTTCTGTGGTAGCATCATTGAACCCCACGAACTTTGTGGGTGTATTTATGTAGAAAATGTTGAATTTTTGCTTAGCATACCAATACTACATATTTTGTATTAGTTTTGCTTGAAATGTAATATTTTAACTACACTTTGATAGCGTAATATCCAAACGGTGATTCCTATCAACAGATGATATAAAAAGCTGTTCTCACATTTTTAACTAAAAATTTAACTTATTTATACTATGGCAGATATTGTTACTTAATAAAGGAAAAATTTAAGAAGCATTGTCTTCATACAGTTAAAATATGTCTCAGAGAATGTTGGCTCCTATAGCTGAAAAAGTGGAGTGATAAAATCGAACTATGTAGGCATCAAATTTTCTAGCTGCTTGACCATTGCACGAATCAACACTAAATACTAAAATTATCCTCTCTCGAACGAAATTTGTGTTACATGCACACTATCAATAGTCGCACTGTCTGCACTAGCACACTACGTCATAATATTTACTAGTGTAATTTTGTGTATCGATGAACTAGTTGAATTCATAAATAAAAGCAGTGAATTGCTGAGTCGTATCATAAGACACTAGCCGACAGTATATTACCGAGTCATACCAAAACACACTACACGCACTAGAGCATACATTTGAGGCAACGAGTGTGCAAAGCAAAAACACCGAACATGCCTTGGTTTCATAGTGTGTGCAGTGTTGATACTGTGGGCAGTGTTAATACTGTTCACACTATTGCTATTTATTCCTATATAACGTACTTTTCTTATGAAGTTTTCTGTTTTTATAGTTTTGATTTTTTTGGACACTGACTTTCATTTTCTCGCCACCATTTCAATATATTGAAGCCAGCATTCATTAGAATGCGAATGTTGAGTATGTGGTTATTTCCATCTGTATTATTTCTTCGTCAGTCTGTTCTGATAAGAGTTCGATAAAATCTGACTTTCGACTAGAATACTATTGACATCATCATCTTCGATCGATTTCATTGTGTATATATAAATAAACTAAAAATTAGAAAAAAAAAAAAAAAACGCCTTTTGAATGATTCGAACTCGCGCAATCATGCGTCAAAGTCTTACACCCTAACCGCTACGCCATTATATCACAAGTAGTGTGATGTCGAATCATAACAAACGACAGTAGAAAACACTATAATTTTATGATAGTATCATAAAGTTTCGTACTTGAAGACACTAGCCGACAGTGCCCTTTCATGTCAGTGTTTTACCGAGTCATACCATAAGACACGACACGCACTACAGCATTAATTCGAGACAATGACTGACTCGATACAAAAATTCACATGACATACTTTTTAAGAATACACATGACTCTGTATAAATTTTTTTTTTTTTTCGTTTATTAAAAGAAAGTATTATAAGAAAACAATAATAAAAAATCAGCTAAGTGTGAGTCGGGCTCGCACACGAAATATTAAATTATGTGGATATTTAACAGCCTAAAAGTATACTACAATTACAGCTTAAAAGTATACTACAAAAAACAAAAATTTGTTAAACAAAAGTTTAAATTAAAGAACAATGCTTCTAAAAATGTGTATTTTTGGTATTTTTTTGTTCTACGCCTAAGTGAATTAAACACTCTGTGAAAATTTCAACTCTCTACCTATTACGGTTCATGAGATAAAGCAGGAGACGGACGGACATTGTAAGCTTAGTAATAGGGAGACGTTAGCTCCCTATGGAGACGGATCCCTAAAAAATGAAAACTAGAACTTCATGACGGTTGCTGCAAACTCGGAAACATCATTCCATTTGGACTGGCCCTATCGATGATCTTGTTGAACACATGTAGGCAATGACCAGCGCTCAGCCATGCTGAGATAGTTGTGATGTCTTTGTTACATCGCTCACCCGATTCAGTTATGTGCTTTCCTACGACTTCTAGAGCAATGACATCCGCAAATCCCACAATGTTAACACCAATTGGGAAACAGAGTCTAGAATGCCATCGTACATTATGTTCCAGAGTAGCTGTCCGAGGATAGAGCCTTGGGGTACCCCTCCGGTTATGTGGTAATTGTTTCACCTCAGCGGTGTCGTAGAGGAGGACCCACTGGCTGAAGTAGCTTCGAAGTATTCGCAGCAGATAGCTCGTAACTCCGAAGTTGGTTATCGCCTCCATGATTCTTTCCCAGTTTGCTGTATTGAAGGCGTTCTTAATGTCGAGCATGACCATCAGACAGTATTCTTTGGAACCGCCACGGATCACCTCCTGCGCAATAATGGCCGCTTTCAATACCGCATCGATAGTCGATCGCCCTTTCCTAAAGCCGAACTGTGATGCAGAGAGGCCCCCTCCTTGCTTTATTTCTTCTTCGAGTCTGCTCTCTATAATCTTTTCCAGTGCCTTGCCTGCCGTATCCAATAGGCATATTGGTCTCTATGAAGATAGTTCGCCTGGAGGTTTCTCTGGTTTGGTGATGAGCAACAGTCTTTGGATTTTCCAGCAGGCTGGAAACACCCCCTCAGAAAGGCAGAGGTTGTATAGGTCCGCGAAGATATCAGGCTGCAGGGTCATCGCCAGCTTAAGGGCCCTGTTTGGTTTGATCCACCTTGCTACAGATAGAATTTTTGCCGTGGCGACCGGAAAGAAGCCGTCCGGTTCCTGGTTCTCGCTGTAGCGGCTGACTTGGCTCAGTTGTTGCTGCTGTGAAAAGAGTGCTGTCTCGATGAGTGACATCTCTGAGGTCGGATTGTGTGATTTGGTGTTTTTAACTATCAGTTGATAAGCTCGACCTCATGTCGACGTCGCAGAGCTTTAGGAAGCGTCGCTTTTTGCTGTCCCGGATGGATTTCTTTAGAGACCTTCTGGACAGTGTTACTCCATTAGTTCGAGGAACCGACTTGAGCGCCCGGAACGCTGGAAGGCCCTTCGAGCCAGGATACAGTGACGTCTCGATAACTCAATTTCTTCATTCCACCAGTATACCGGCTCCTGGTGGCGGCTATGTGATCTTGGGTCCTGAGTGCCAATTCTTCTACGGGATCGTTTAGTGATGGCGCCTGGAGGGCCGTACAGAAGGCCTGGGAATATAGCGTAGCCTCTCTATAGCCTCTCCTAACCGGATATCGATGTCTTCTTGGGATATTGTTACCTGATTTAACCTCGTATAGTACAGCTTGGTGATCACCCGCAGTATATAAGTCGCTCAGAGCCCACTTACAGGAGTTTAACATGGAGCGACTTATAAATGTTAGATCCACTATTGATTGAATTCCACCTCTCGTGTAAGTCTGTTCTGAACCTGTGTTCAAAAGGACCACGTCTAGGGTTGCGAAAGCCTCCAAAAGGGAGCGCCCCTTACTGTTGGTTAGCGTGGAGCCCCAGTCTGTAGCCCATGCGTGTCGGTTCCTTGCATCGGCGACCAGCTCGACTCAGTATCGGTGTGCGCAGTGTTAGTGTGGACTCTTAGTACTTAGTGCTGGCTGGTGCAATGCTCTACTAGCTACATAAGAATTTTAATTCTCAAAAACTGTACATTTCCTTCATGATGCAGATCCTTATCTTATAGGGTCGCTCTACTATGTCATTTATGACTAACGCACGTACCTCTACTGTTTTTTACAATATTATACTGTTTCTTAGACTAAAATACTGCATACTTATTTTATAAAGATAAAAATATGCAATTTTGATTTTTTAAAATTTCAAATTTATCAACCGTCAGAAAAAACAATGGCAATACGAGGCGAGTTTAAATTTATTTAGTTATTTAATATTCAATCATCTCAAAAAGACCGATTGCAAATACATAGAAATTGCTAAAATCGTTGAATATATTTTATATTTTTTCTTGCCAGGAACTGCGGCATCAGTAGAACGAATGTTTTCTCTTGTTCGCAAAATTGTGACGTCAGACAAAAATGGATTAGAAGTGGAATGGAATCTTTGAAGGCGATAATGATCGTCAAATGTAACTTGGATATTTCAAGTTGTGTTGATTTCTTTAAATACCTCAAAACTAAACCGGAACTGCTTCAACAAATTGCACCAAAGTGTAAATACAAAGTAGATATTGACATGGAAATACATATAAGAGGATGATGGATATAAAATGCTTGGTCTGTAATTTGCATTGTTTTTGTTTTTTTTTAATTAATAAAATTTTAATTAATTACTAAAAAATTTGTTTTATTCGCCATTTATATTAACATTGATAGTATTGCTTAAAGTTAGCAACTAATATTTAATCAAAGACTTACTGTACAGCTGAGATATTACTTACATTTCGGCTTAATTAATTATTTACATTATTGTATTTACATTTGAATTACCAAAAAAAAAATACAATAATACTTAAACTACTTAAATCTAAGGGAAGGCTGGTCCTTCATGAGAGATAGTCGAAAACTAGGAGGGAAGTACCTGTCATCACGTAGCTATGCTAGTTGTTTTTTGCATAAATTTCCTTGTAGCACGAGAGATGAGGTCATCAATCATTTCAATATTTGCTTTTACACGCAAAAGATTTGTTGCATAGAAATATGGTCGATCAAATAACATTTTCAAAATTGCAGCCACCCCGTAGTTCTGGCCCATATAACATAATATGTAAAAGTATTGATTTGTAGATAGTCAGTTTATTTGAATACAATTTATAATTACTATGACTATTAATAAGAGTAATGAAAATAATATATGTTCTGAGAAAAATACTGTTTTCACAAATATCCATTTATAAGCCGGACCAACATGACAATAATGTTCGTATTTATCAATACGAGTATTGTACAAACAATAGATGTTTTAAAATCTCAAAATAATTCTAATGCAAAATTAAACAAACCAATAAACCCAGAACTAATAATGTCTACTTTGTATAGTACATATTAGTAGTAGTTTTTCGTATTATTTATCCAAAATGATAATAGAAATCCTGTGATAAGAAAATAAAACAGATAAATAACAAACGGGAAGTAAGTAAAGTCAGCAGAACAGAGAAATATAATATTATAAGAACACATTTGCATTAGCTCAGTACAATATAAACAGCAGTTGATGAAGTTTACCAACCAAAATACAAATATTGGTCGCAGTTGGACAAATATAAAAATACGAATACACATTGTTTGTACCAATGTACATCCTTCCACACATTGCCTCGCAATCCAAACAAATGCTGCTATATCCCGATTTACTCAGGTGGAGTTACTAGTAAATATACTCGTGAAGTAGTCGATTGGAATTGAGTGATCTGCGGCAGTGAGTGCTGGTTCTAGTTTTACTGCTTGTGAATCTAAGCCTAAAGAAGACTTGCTATAAATAACAGCTGTGCTGATTAAACCCAGATAAGATACAAACATATTGAACAAAGCGAGGTAATTTTGTTTGTCTGTATGAGTTTATAGGTAAATAGTTAAATAACAATTTCTAAAATAAAAAAATTTAAGCACTGTTATTAATTTCTTGTTGTTTCTGTTTTTCTGATACAACAAAGACAAAAATAGAATTCGTTTTTTTTATTTGAAGTTAAATTTGTATCATAAATGTTAATGAAAACAACAAATGAATTTGAATTCATGTTAAAAGAACAATGATAAATGATATGGCGCGTTTTGTATATTTGTCAATAAATCACACCTGTTGCGGATGATGAAAACGATGAAATAAAGTGATAGATACAATAGTAAATGCATATAGGTATGTATATAAATGTATAAACATACATGGTATTGTAATACACTCACATGACACACTTGTGACAATATTGAGAAACGCGTTTAGTTAGTTAATTTCAATATCACGAAGCGTGCCACTGTTTTTAGGCTCGTGGCAAATCGTCGGTCTGACAAAGTGCCCTTTAAAGCTTCAATACTTCTATTGTAGTATTAGTCTCAGCGGCTAGTAGAATACAATGCAATAAATTAACAGATATTCATGATCGATCACACATTGGCATGCAAAGATTTTGAGACATTGAGTCAATAAAATCTGATAATGAACTAAATTAAAATTATCATCATCACTTGATTTGCGCAGTGAGAACGTGCGCTAAAAATAGCTTCAGAACAAATATTAGATTTATTTTATAAATATACATACTACTTTGAACAACAAACTTATAAATTTGCAAACTATAATCGTCACATTTGTGAGCTAAATATATATACGAGTATACTTTTTTATTAAGCTAAGTCAATCCAACCAACCCAAATTCGTGCAAATCAAATTTGTTGAATTTCACCGAATGGTGTGAATTACCATATTATTGAAGAATTTTGAAAACTGTTAATATCCAAAATTGCAAAAAGATAATAATAACCAAATATGGTTAATTTTAGTTGAGACGCACAATAAAAAACTTATCTATGATCCTCTCTCCTGACAAGCAGAAGCTGTTAATCTCAATGCATCTACGTATGTACGAGTATGTATTTTGTCTCCAAAAAGTACTTTCCATAAGAATAGATTTGATTTTGGAAATGATTACTCACTATCTAATAGTTGGTTTAAGACCTTAATGTTTTGAGTAAAAATTAGTTCTTTTCGTTAATTTACAAAACTTGTAATCACATTTAAAAAAAAAAAATATTTTTATTTCGATTTTGACAAATAGTAGGGGAATTTTGTCATAGTTTGGCCGGTGCCATAATTGGGTTAGTGCGATTAGACGGTCTTATAACTCGAAATTTATTAAGTGTGTTCGCCATTCAACTACTTTTTGACATAGTGAACTTTAAATGTCATTTTGAAGTTAATGTGTTTTGTATATACTATGTTCTACTTCATTTAATTTTCAATCTTTCTTTAAAATTTACATTTTCATTTACGTAAGTCAATGCTACATTGACAAGGAAGCGTGTTGAAAAGGAAGTTGCAAGAACTGTTTGCATATACTGTGAATTGTTCTTAATCATGTATTTTTCACAAAATTTCTTTTTTAATTTCTCACAATTAGCCGTAACTTTCCATTTGTATGTATGTACATATAACCAAAACAAAAAACAGCTGTTCTGGATGAAGAAAGGCTTGTGTAAATAACTTTTTGCATCCCTCTCAAAAATCATGATCCAAACTCTGTCTGAAAACGCTATTACAATAATATTTACAGAATTTCGTATGAAACTATTATATGTATAATTCATACGTATTAGTTTTAATTTTAGTTACTAGAAATTTTGTTTATCATTTCAGCACATATTTTGACTATTAAGCGTAGTCCAACTATGGACATTGTAGCCCAATTATGGAAATAGTAGCCGAACTATGGAAATAGTAGCCCAACTATGTTTTTAATCCCCGTATCATTTTCAATTTCTATCCAATCGATTTCCGATGTATTGTTTTTTTCACGCTCTTTCCAACGAAAATAATAATATCAGATCGGCACCTTGGCAGTACTTCCGATAGTAAAAATGTTTGATTGATTGATTTGCTAAGCTTTCTTAATATTCCTTTTGTAGTGTTTTTTTCAGTCTATATCACCCACTACAAGGGACAGGTTGTTTATCATTATTGTTTGTCCCTCTAATTTGATTTCATAAATTCCCATTCCATATTTTTATTTTTAACTTATATAAAGTATGGACTTGGCATTCTTAAAACCTTTAAATATCAATCGATAATCTTATACATCTAAATATACAGAATAACAGATATTTTAAGTACTATATATACATGGGTGCCGCCAGGATTACTTTCAGGGGGGTGCATCTGCATCGACACATAACATTAAATAATTAAAAATTATAATGCGTGCGGTATAGCCAAAGTTAATCTTCTTTTTACTGGATTTATTTGTTTTTGGTTATTTCAGAATCCGTGACTATTTTGCAAATATTTCTGAGATTAGTAAGAATGATTATAAGGTTGCTATTTTCCAAATTAATGCCATATTGAAGTTAAGGTGGAATATTGCGTAGAAAGTTTGGTTTGTTTAATACTTATTTTGTAAAAGTTTAATGGAGCACATCTATATGTGTGAACATAAATAATTTCTTTTAAAAACATATAACTGGTGCTCGGGATGACAATACTGTCAAAATTGTTTAGGGGGGTTACAAAGAGTTGTCAAAATGCATCTACTTATTTTTAAAAAAGCGAAATTTATTTTATGTTTCATTTCTGAGAAAATTTTAATATGGCAAAGGCAGAAAAAAAAAGAATTCAAGTTATTGGCTTATTTTATTACACATTACTCGTATGCAATCAATTAACTGAGAGTGCATCACATTTTGTTGCCACATGACTTCGATGTATGTAACATGTAATCGTTATCAAAACATGTGCCTCGATGTCTCGATGAAACAAATTTGATTACGTAAATACTTAAGTATAATAATATGAAAAAAAAAATATTCAATAGAAACATATGTCAAATCGCGCGAAACCATATCGAAAAGAAAGATTTTTTAAAAGTTAAGTAAGCATATACTTGTACATACATACGTATGAATGTATCCATCTCGAATGAATGTTAAACGTATTGTAATGATACACATGAATACAGTTATCCATACTAACATGGTATGTGCGCATCATCAGCTGCAAAAGGAGCAAAGGCACCTGAGGCACAAACTTTTAAATTAACACAAGATAAAGAATTATGCAGGTTGCTTGGTGTTTGCCTTCTGTTCTGACCAAGATACATTAACAGTAAACACATGAGGACAAAAATGAAGAGTAGCATCACTCTAACTTTGTTTAGTGTTTCCGTTTATTTTTCTTCATTTGCTGCATCTGTTTATTGTTGTTGTTGTTGTTGCTATAATGTATCGCATGCATGCATATGAATGGCACTAATTGCAACATGAACACACAAAAACAGAAATTATAAAAACACTGGCCAGGGTACACTTGTCTTGGCTCGGCAATGCCATCGCTTCCAGCATGAGTCATGGCAGATAGACAGACAGGCAGCCAGAACACCCAGACAGACAGACAGACGGACTGTCTGTTGGTGATACTGTGTCTCACTTTTTGTATTGATAGATACATTTTGTATTGTATTGTATTGTAGTTAGATCCACAAACAGACGTCAAACATAAGACGTACATACGTATAAAAGACCGTAAGATACTCGGCTCTTTTGCTTGGTATGAGTTTTACTAGTTTATTGGGTCATCTTACAGTTGTTGGCTTCTTTTAGACTAAACTCACACTACCAGTTTTTTGTTTTTATACTTCGAAACACGTATACTCGTATGTAACTATGTATTTGTATAAAAGTTTATCTTGCATGCGTAAAATTTACTTTACTTTAGATGTGACCCAGTTAAAAAGGTTAGTAGTGACTGATGGTTTATTGTGTTCGATGCTTTGTTCTTCACTACTTCCCCTATAACGTTGACATTCATATTTGTATTCACACAGTTGTCTCTTGTGGCAAGTGTAGACAGCTGTTCTTTCTACTTGTTTATTGTTGTTTGACTTCAATTTGTTTAGTAGCTTGTTATTTTTTCTAATCAATGAAGATGACCAGTTCAGATTTTAAGTAACAAAAAAACTTAAATAGTAGATGAAAACATCGAATGCATTCAATCGATTTGGGTTAATTGGTGATTCCGTTTTCTCAAATATACATACATTTGATTTTCAATTTAAAAAACAGTGGTTATAAAAAATTAATAAATGTTCGTGATGTGTACACATTTTGGTATGTATGTAGCAAACAGCTAATTAGAAAATTATGAAAAAAAAACCAAATATTCCTTAGATTATTAGAAAAAGGCCCCCAAAGGCATATTAGCGACAAATAATCTATGAAAAATATATCAAAACTTTTTTTTGGCTTTATAAACATTTTTATGGAATGAAGGCTTACATTATAAAATAAAATATTTCCTTACCCAAAACTCACACAAAGTTCTGGAGTCTTATATCATGAATCAAGTGTTTGTAGTGAGGCACAACAATTGAATGATGCGGCGAAAACAACGCGTACGTGGTGCGTTGGCAGAATCGATGTGATGTATTGGTGGTGCGGTGAGTGCAGCGATCCGACGGATGCAGGTGGCAGCGTCGTGTTTCCCACGGCTCAATGAAAATATCCAGCGGCGACAGGTGATGAAGCGAAAACACAAAAGGACAAACGATTACTACATTCCTCTTCTTATCGATCATCAGGATACCATGGCTACCTGCATTTATTAGAGTGATGCCACGGTGTCCTGAAAATGATCGATAATTATCGATTTCAGGGGAGACACCGAGAAGCTATTGATCTATGTTGTTAGCCAGGCTGCCATCAAAGCTCTGTAGGCTTAGCTAAGAGCAAAGCCATTCGTAGAACGGTGGCGGTTCTTAACCAGACTCGGTAGCACTCAATTACGCTAAACTGGGTCGTTGAGGCCTTACAGGTAACGAAATGGCGAATGAGTATGCCAGGAAGGTCTCGGCAACTCATAGCTCTTTAGCGGTTGCTGATATTCACAGACCGATACAAGACATCCTTTCGAGACTGGAAGCTAGTACGATGGAGCTAGCAGACAGAATGTGGGAGAAAGAGCCAGGTTGTACTGTTGCTAGGACACTCTGACCTTACTACCAACCGAAACGGACTACCGAGCTCCTACACTTTCATAAGAAAAGGATTCGGATGATGACTGGAGTCTTAACATGGCGCTGCGCAATTGGGTTGGTGGCGCAAAGGATGCGTATTCCATACCAAAACTTCTGTCATAGCTGTGAAGATGAAGAAGAATCAGAGAGTTTTCAACATCTCCTCTGTGACTGCCCTGCTTTTCTTAGAAGATCTCGCTTGCTACGCACTCTAAAACAAAAATTAGAAAAACTCATGTATTTAGAGCTCTGAAATTATTTTTTATTATCATAAACAATGGAAAAGCAAAGACAAATTTTTGTATATAAAAAAAACAAAAATACAATAACAACAATTTCATATACTCGTATACTGTGACTGACAAAACTACAGCACGAAACTTTCCATGTCAGCAATTTGCTGTATAAAATTGCAAAATAGGTCATAAACCTTTCCTTTCTCATGAATTTAACTACTTTTAACATTGGTTAATTTAAATGTAAACAAATTTAACATCACACTTAATTTCAAACCAAAATATTAATTCAAATCTAACAGTATCCTTAAATGGAACTACAATTCCTCAATCTCTTGGCGTTTACCTAGATAGGCATCTGACTTGGGGGAAGCACATTGAATAAAAAAAAAATCAGATGAAACTTACAGCACAAAGTCTCCATTGGTAAATCAACTCAAGATCTGGCCTGCGATTTGATTACAAAGTTGTTTTGTATAACTTCATCATTAAACCAAATTGGACATACGGTTCAGAATTATGGGGAACCGCAAGGGGAACCGTAACTATAGAGTTAAACATGTGCAGAATGTTAATCCACTAGCCAGAACTCTTGTTCATAAAATAAATTCATCTCGCCTCCGTCGCAATGATCGTCGATCCCTTCTGTTAAGTTAGAGGCCCTTTGTAAGATGCAATCCCTTCTTCCACTTGTACGAATGGTAAATAATTATATATTGTAGTATGTAAGAGTCTAAACCATTTTGTTAGTCTTAATTAGTATATAAGGAGATATAAAATTTCATTTCAATAAAATTTAAAAACAAAAATCGTAGATCAATATGGGATCTATTGCATATGAGATTCAGACAGGAATTAAGCTTAAAGAGCAGTGTGAAATGCCAAGAGTTGGAATAGGGTCCACGAGGTCCAAGAGGTGGTCTGTCAAATACATAAAATTTAAAACCTGATCTAGTGTTCCAGTGGAATCATTCATATGTATTTCAACCAGTTTTGTTGCTTTGAAAAGAAAAATGGGTGCCCATTTTATTAGCAATGGAATAAGTATTTTTGGCAAAGCTACACAGTAATAAAGTGTCGCTTCACACCTAACACGAAGAAACAGTCGAAACAATGGACTAAAAGGAGAGAATGGATTCCAAAGAGGAATTGCTTTCTCATGGATACTATCCGTCAGATTTATCTCTCTCGGATTATTATTTGTTTTCAAACTTAAAGAAATGTTTCTGTAGTAAAGAAGAGGTATAGTTGCAGTTGATGGGTATTTTGAAGAGCTCGCCGATTCTTACTAAGTATAAATATAGATAATTTTTCCAAAACTATTTGTGTTTTTTTGTTAGATTGGGTACTTCTGTTACTACTCTTATATTATGCCTGTTAATGGAACGTATTTTCTTACTCATACCCGTTCTACATAGCAGTGAAGAAGAACTGCTGGGAAATGTTGATTTTTTAAATTATTTTTTGTTTTTTTTATATGATTTAAAAGTGAGTAATTTGATTAAATTACAAATTTTGCAATATTTTGAAATCAATTTGTGTCGATGGCGCCTATAATTGTAAGCGATTTGATATTTTTTTTTTTCCTTAAATTCGTTTGTATTTCTCTCTATTTATTTGGCTGTTTATTTGTCGGTTCATTTATTCATCGAACCAACTAACTATTGTATTTGAACTTTTGTGCCAGAACTAAAAGTCTTCTGGCATAAAAACTTTGATACAAAGAAATAAAAATAATATACAGAAGTATTTGCCTTTGGCAACACCAATATACTGTATACATTTCATGTTAATTTGATAAAATGTTCAATAAATTAGTTTATAAGTTTAACACGAATGCAATGATTTGATGATAATAATTTATACCCGCTTAGCTTAGTTATAAGAAAAATATGGTTACAGTCATATAAGCCATCAAAATTTCCTTTCTTACATACAACTAGTCGGATTATTGTAGTATGCTAATCTTATAAAAGCAACGCATTCACATTTATAATACTTATATATAAATATACAATAATAACAATGCGTTGGCAAATCATTCAGACGGTGCAGATGCCACAAAAGATGCACAAAAACAGCCATCAAGAACAACAAGGACTGTGTGTAGATAGGAACACCAGTGCATCAGCATAGAAGCGTGGAATGTGCACATTTTTTGGCAACTGTCGCATGCAACAGTGAACCCAAGCACAAAGTCCAATTTGTGACATTTCTTCATCTTGCTAGCAAGAAAGTTTGAAAGACTTGAGGTGTGTTACGCGGAGGCATTTGCTCTAGTTATTCAGAGTATCTTTAAGTTTAATGATTTGCAACTTCCTACTCTTTCCATCGTTCTTTCGTTCGGTTGTTCATATGTTCATTTTCGTGGCTCTTTTATTCTTTCTTCTTTCCTTGTACAACATTTCGTTGTTGTCGTTGTCTGCATTCCTTTGATTGTGGTTGTCACTGGCGCCAATTTTCTCACTAGCGCTCTTGTTAGATTATTTAAGAAAAAAGAAAATCACACTCTTTGAATAAGATTTGGTTTCATAGTGGATTATTTCGATTTGCTTTTGCTTTCTTTTTGGCATTCCGTGAATGAAATTTTCAACGTACTTTTTTTTTTTGTTTTTTAATTTGAATTTGAATTAGAATTTGAATGCAGCTGCTCTCGCTAGCAAATTCCCGAAATCGAATTCAATTGAATTAGATAAAAAAAAAAAAAATTATGTGATGCTTTCCTTTTCTTTGCTTTGAATTTGAAATGTATAGAGAACAATTTAGAACAGTTTAGTTCGATTATAGATCAGTTAGAATTTGTATAAATCTCAAATTAATCCAAAAGAATGCTAAACATTGAGATTGGTCGGTCCATCATTGACGTCGGACCAATTAGTGCATTTGGCACTTGGCTGGTGGCGATTGCTAGGATGGATTGCTATAATATGAAATCATGGCTAGATTTAGCAAGGAATGCTACATGATTTATCTTACCAAGTACTAATTTCTTATTATTTTCAATGACTTGTGTATCTCTGAATGAAATTTGTTCAGTTTAGAACTAAAATTGACTTTGTTTTGACTTCGCGCAATGTTGTAATTGTGATTTTCTACAAACAAAAAAAAAATAAAAAAAAAAAAATTATAATAATGTCTTATTTATGTAATTAACTAATCAGAATTCTACAGAATATATATATACTATATAATAATAATAATAAATAAACACAATAATAGAATTCCAATTTCCTATCGAAACCTAAACGAAAAATTACATCAGCATAATAATTTTTCCAGCTTCAATTGAAAATTTTCAATTTGTGACGAATTAATGTATTTTTTATGAAAATTTCACCATATAGAAAATATACAAAATAAAAATATGAATAATGGAAATCTGATCATGATAATACGAGTATAATAATGGTATTTCTCTCCCTATCCCTCTCTTTCCCTTATTGCAAATAAAAATCTAATTCAAACGAAATCAAAAGTCAATTCAAATTAGACTCATTTACATTTGTAGTCATCGCAGTAATCGAAGTCAATAGTCAGTCGTCAGGTGGCATTCACATCATCATCATCATCATCATCATCGTTATGAGGAGGATGGTTGAGAGGTGAAAAAGTATTCGGATTGAATCGACTTATTGTACAACCTTTGTTACACCGTTTCATCCACACACTATAATTTGTTTATGTCTGTGACGTTTTAGTCAGTCGCTTGTGTAGATTGAAAACCAAATAGATAGACTTAGTTTAATCTAACACAGCGTGCAATGTCGTTTAATAGCTCAATTAACTACTATATCCGACAAATCCAACCGATTGGAAATTTTGATACGCGAAAATTATGAGAAATTTCCAATACTAAGTAATATGTATGCATTGCGAAATTAATTGGAATTTATTTAAGTCATTAGATTTAACCTCCTCATGCAATACTTTTGTTATTCTACTATTAATTTGAATTGAATTTTATGACATTTCAGAACAACTTGAACTTGGTCATGTGTGGTGTACATGCCATTTGTTCGATTCGATTGAGTTACTTGAACTTTTCGTTTATAATGTAAATAATATGAAGAACTTTTCCATTTACATTCGCATTCGTATTTGATTTGATGATTAGGTTTACTTATTTAAGAATGAAATTATTGCATTTTGGCAGTCCGACTGGCACCTGGAAATAATTAGTTTGCCAAACGGGACTGCGGGGATTTCTATTCGTAAGGCCAGTGCATTAAACGCTTCCGGCATTTTTTGTGAAAAAATTAACATTATTCAAAACAACATAGTGCTGGCAGAACCTATGCCAATGCATTATTCTATTGTAACATACTTGAAGACAACAAAAATCCCATACACATATATACTACTAGTAAGCTTATTACAATTTGCATAAGCTGCGGAAATTAAGTATACGTCAAGTGGACCCGAGAGCACCACAACTCAACCGTCTCAATAGAACATGACTCGATTTGATTTGAGTTGGCTGACGCCATTCAGCTTACTTATACGTACGAGTACTATATATTTTAGTACTTTGATATGATGTGTTGAGACGCGACGCTTCTTGAGTCGTCATTAATTACGATGACAAAACAATGAAAATAAATTCAAATTGTTTCTATTTTACCTACATATGTATGTACATACTTTATAAGTCTGTAACTCTGTGTGTACGATATCTGGTTAATAATCTTGTTAATCTTGCAGTTGGCTGTAAATAAGCATGCATACAACAAGGTAGTCTCAATTATTGTATAAATGTTATTGTTAGTTTTACTGTTTGTATTATGTTATTGAAATTGTTCGTTCATTCATATGCAATTTTATAATCAAGAAAAAACAATCAAGAAATACCATCTGATTTGATGCATTCCATTTATTTATATTTTTTTATTTTCTTTTTATTATTTTTATTTTATTTAATATTTCTTTAATTAGGCATTCAATAAATTTGCTAAGAGAATATAATTATATTGTTGCAGGAATGCGTGCGGTAAGATTTTTATATATAAGAATCGGAAGATGTTGCATATCAGGAATCTTTCTTAACTTATATTTACTTTTACACAAAAACTTAAGATTTTAGCTAACTGCTGTGATAAAAATGATTCGTTTTCGGCGGTTAATTTTCCTCAATTCATTGAATACTTCAGGCAAACAAATATATATTGTATGTCATTTACAATTAACCGTCCTACATGGCTATAATTGTATGGTGGTCACATATCCGGTTTTTGTGAACAAACAGGCGACTCTCTACTTCGAAGTGGAAACAACTTTAGTTGAATTTGGCTAGTGACTCATATAGAGATGACAGCTATTCAGTTTAAGGCTCATACGCATAGACCCAAGATTCGACACCTGTCATGATTTTATAAATGTCTTTTGAAGCACCGCGGCTGTATTTCTTCATCTGTTTTTGCACCAATCGACAGGACCTTCGATTAAATTATGAAAATCACTTATATTCTGTGATTTCCGATAAATCTTCATCACCAAATATCGAATATGAAATCGATGCACTCTTCTTAAGACAAATTATGTCGAAAGTTGTAAATTCATTACTAGCCCAGATTTTCTGATTTTTTTATGCTAAAAAGTGTCAAAATTCACTATGAAGATGGCAGATTTGATCTGGTGTCACTAGGATGGACTATTAACCCTATATTCTCTGCGGGAGAAGACGAGCCTATAACATGGTACTGGCTACAAATGTGGTGAACCTAAACGAAAGTGAATAGAATATTGACCCCTAAAGGCAATAGAGGGAAACCTTCGACGGCTACTCTGAAGTAAAATATAAAGCAGTTTCGTAGTAGGTTTACTGTCCATGGGATGAAGAGGGAGATTTAGTAGTCACGATAGTGATTATAGGATCGAAGGGATTCCTCCCTAACTCATTGTGATTAAGTGATTATTTCATTTATTATGTCAATGAATGAAATAAAAATAGAAGAATTAACAATTAATTAAAAGTGTAAATTACATGAAGTGTTTAAGTGACCATTTATTCTTGTTTTTCATTTGCATAAAAATAAAATTACCAAAGTGAAAATCACAGTTTTGTCTTAAAGAAATACTTAACAGAGACATGCATTTCATACTTACTACTACTTCATCATTAATTTTTATGATTCAAATACTTCAGATGGATGATTGTCAAGATTACATTAAAACTAATAACAAAATTAACGGAAAGAACAACAATGTCGAACAGATGGTTTCTACAGTTCCGAAGATCAAGTGCTTTTCATAATTATATGAAATTATGCCATAAACAATCTTCTTTGTACCAAACACACACCCATTTCGTAGAGATCCGACACATGCATAATGAGTGTGTGGGGTGTCTTCAGTGTTCCCGGAAACCAAAGTTCGCGCATTTAATTACACACATGTAGTCACAGTGAAAAGAAAACTCAACGTCTCGCATCTCATTCATTCAACATTCCCCATCTACAACAGTATAGTCATTGTAGCATCAAGTAAGGTCAATCTATAGTATAGTCTTTGCAAAACATATTTGTGCCATACTTCGGCATGCAGAATGCAACATGGCACAACATGCATTTGGATAATCATTAAGCGCGTCCCCAAGAACTAAATAAATGAATGGATGAACGAGGCGTTTTGCTGCAGATAAATTTTATTGTGCCCGATTGTGTTCGTTTTTGCTTTTGTTTTTCACGTTATGGATCAAACGCTTTTATTGTGCTCCGCCACTCAAGCGCTATGCATTTACTCCAGATGGCCCCATTCATGGGTTGTTTGCGGTTTCTGTGGTGCGTCTCTCGTGGTGGCACCCAAGTGCGGAGTTCCGTTCATTACAGTCAAACACAAACACAAATGCAGTAAAAGCAACAGGAAAAAGTATTTACTCTGATTATCAACAGATGTTTTCTTCTGCCGTTCGTTCTACAGAGGGCAAAAAGTTTTGATATTTGCCACATTGGCGGCATTAATTTATACACATTTATCAAATCTTAACCAAGATATGCAACTGATAAATTCATTTGAGAGACAATTTTAGATACTTAACCCATATACGAGTATTGTATATTTCGCCATTCTAAATACAATATATCGATATAAAACCAAACGAAATCCAACTGCCACTCTAAATAAAATTTAAATTTAAAGCGGTTTCTGTTTCATTGCTGCTCCGAACGTGACACGTTTCACTTAATTCGACGATCAGAGCTGCACTTCAAAAATAAAAATGCTTACAATAAAATGTCGAATAATTTTCATAAATTTTTATCATCGATTTTGACCCAATTTCACATAACAAAAAAAAAGGTGCTTCGTACTCATTAGGTTGCTCAAGATGAAAAGTAAGGATATAGCAAGCGTCTGTTGGCAACAACCGCCTCTGAGCAATCTAAAGCATAACAAATTTGTATTGATAATGAGAATCATTTTGATCAGTTCGCATTCTAAATTATTGTATTCGATCGATCCGACAACAAAGGGTTAAGCGATCATTGCATAAATTAATATTCATATACACTTATGGATATAGTATAAACATTTTGCAAAAGTCCTCGTTCCTCTTAAAGGTGTTTATGATGATAATGTAGTATGATGATGATGATTTTTTTTTTTGATAAACTGAAGCATTGAGAATGTGTTGTACTCCTTTATTCTTAAGATTGCTGAAAGTCTTCTTTTGTGGGTTCACTAATCACGCCTTCAACGCTTCAGATTTGACAACATCACATAGTACCGGGTCAGGCTATAAAAAATGGATGTTCTCACACTGAAATTTCGTACTTAGAGAGAAAATCGTAGCAGCAGCAGTATAGTAGGAAACATGTTTATAAAATTACGACTCTAATGTAGATTTTGCTTTGAAGACTTCTTTTATACATGCTTTTTAGGGTTCCGTACCCATAGGGAGCTAACGGGACGTCCGTCCATCCATCCGTCCGTCCGTCCATCTCCTGCTCTATCTTATTAACCGTAATAGGTAGAGATTTGAAATTTTCACAGAGTGTGTAATTCACTTGTGTGTAGAACGACAAATACTAAAAATACACATTTTTAGAAGCTTGTTCTTCAATTTAACCTTTTGTTTAACAATTTTTTGTTTTTTGTAGTATACTTTTAAGTTGTAATTGTAGTATACTTTTAGGCTGTTAAATATGAACATAATTTAATATTTTAAGCAAAAAATCTTGTACGATGGTATGGAACCCTCCGTGTGCGAGTCCGACTCACACTTGGCTGATTTTTTAAAAATGTTCAGCAATTACAAGAATAGGCAAGCGACGACGGTAAGATCGGATTAAATTTCTGATTCATTCGTTGCTTCTTATAAAACACATATATTATACATATGTATTTTTGCGGAAAATAAAACAAGTCTTCTGTTTTTGCATTTTTAGTTTTTTCGTAGAATCTGGTGCTGTATACTAAGCTCTAAGATTCAGTGAAAGATGAAACATTTAGGTAACGTGTTTTATTATATAACAAGTTTTTGGTGTATGACACAACAATAATAATATGGAGAGTATGTATTCTTAATAATTGACTTACTTATTACATCATGTTGGCAAAGCTTAAATTTTTAACTTGTACTAATTATATCACTTTACTATTCTTAAATGCCAGTTGGAAGGAGACGTAAATACAACTAAATATTCTTTACATTAAGATAGAAAACATTGTATTCGGCAACTGTTGCAAAACGTCCTTGAACCAGTTTATCCATAAAATTTATTTAATTCATTAACAAAATATTTAAAAACTTCACGCAAGATCCTTTTCTCACAATGCAACTGCAGCTTGAGATGGAACTGCGACGAGTTTATCCGATCGGATCCGCAACACAATGTGTTAATTGAGGCAAGCACGCGCGCATTGATAACGCCTGTTTGTGGATAAGCTCAACTCAACTCAACACAATTCAATTCAACAACTTAGTCCATGTTAAGTTAAGTGAAGCACCTGTACACAAGCCTTTCACCCTCTCTACAATAACGATACGCCCGTCGATGCAAAGTTTTGCCAATTAACTTAAAATTTATGCGGCCGTAAAAACGCGCGTAAGTAATTGTTAAATGCGAACAGGCGTATCAAGTTTCTGTAGACACGAATCGACGAAACCGGTAACCAAGTAAGAGGCAATGGCAAAATCAACCGAAAATTATAAGCGCGAAAGACGCATCCTCTGACACTTACGCATATACTCGACTGTTAATTTTATGCTTCAAAATTATGGTCTAATACTTACATGGTATGTATGTGCTATAGAATGATATGATCGAAGGTGATACTCAAAGGCAATAGAATGGTATTGCAGCCCACTATCTTCCGGTAAGCTAATTAAAAAAGGTGAGTGTGTCACAAATATAACAAAAAAGAAACAAAATCAATTAAATGTGATAAACAGAAAGAGTATTCAATCTCATATAGACATCCGGTGATAACTAAAGTCCGCCATTTATTTAATGAATCGCTAACAAATACGAGAGATGATTGCGAAGGTGGTTACGATCTGTTGCGGCTGTTTTTGCAATCACTGTTGAACGTGTTCATATCCGCTGGCTAAGATGTAGACTTCGCAGATATCTTCTACCAGAGAGTGAAACAATCTCATCGTGTGAGCCAAAAATGAAAAAGAAAATACAAAACATATTTCAATTTGCATACGCTTCCGGCGTAACACAAACTAAAATTCAAAAACAAAATAAAACAGAAAAGACTTTGACATTTGGATCACTCACTCATTCACTCAATGAGGCGACCGGTAGTGTTTGTAGCGACGGTACCTACTGGTAGCAATGACGACGACATATGTGGAAAAGTTCACTTTCACTTTTAGTTCTGTGTGTGATGATGTGCGCCACATGCCACTCTGTTGATACAAACGCGACGCTAAGAGGCCACTTAGCTGAAGTATAAACTGCAAGCAGATCCCTAATGCGCAACAAGGGGAGTTGGACGTTAACGAGGTTGTCTAAATTTATAGGTACACGACATTCCAAAAAGTTTTACGATCTGTTGTAGAGGAGGATAAAGGCATGTCACGTCACGGCATGGCATGGCACGGCTTGGATTGGATTGGCTTCGCATAGCATGGGAACATATGCCAGGCGTCGCATATTTGTCAAATAAGAACATGAACAGCATTTTGTGGGTGAATGGGAGATAGGAACGAAGAGCGGCAGAAAGTGTATAGAATATCAACCAAAAATCATGTATTCTTGATAATATTTTCTCTGGCACTTTACGAGGTGTGAGTGTGGGCGTTAAAGTTACCCATACTAGCTGTGATGCTGCTGCCAAAGTTCTCTAGTCTCTCGACCATATAAATCGTTCAGCATACGAACTCTTACAGATAGATATCTGATGGGCTAATGGCCTATAAAGCCAACTGTCGCATTTCGATCATTAGAATACCACTCGATTTCAGTTGCCTCACAGATCTAACATGCATAACATAATATCCGTTCTCTGCGAAATCAGAGAATTTCTCATTTATAATTTTCATAGAAAAATTAAATTAAAAACGCGTTGTCGCTTCAGATGAATTTACGATGACAGACGTTCAATAATTTCTGTCAGTCGTGTATCTGACGACGATGACGTTTTTTTTAAAACGCAGCAGCCAAACCACAATATAAAAGCAACAGATACAATATTATTGTATATTACATACTTATGTATATCATATTGTATCTATAAGAAGATAACTTAATTCATTTAAATATTTTATGGCAATTAAATTGTTTGCTTATTTTTTATATTTTGTCTTCATTCAAGCGCGAAACCAAAATAAATAAAAAAATAATTAAAGAAAAATTAAGCAAAGGCGACAATTTAAATGCCTTCGTAAACAATTATAATTATTTATTAATTTCTTTTATTATATATTGCAGAAGTGCCAATTCCTTCCCCTTTCCATACTTCTTTTTTGAGTTCTTCACTTGGCTACTTGTCTTCATCTGTCCTGCCGCGGTCATCTTTTCCTGTCGCAAATTCAAATTGGCCGCGAGCACACCTTGCCCAGAATGGACGCATGAAGCTTTCAGCGCATTTGCTTGGCACATCCCATCATCCCATGATACTTACCTCTCAGTTAAAATTGCTAACAGCATCATCACCTACCACATCATCATACACGTACTCATCATCACCAACACCAACACCATCACCATCTTCAACAACAACAGCAATAACCTAGACATTGTCTACGAGACAAATTATGACGAACTGTTTGCAATAATTTTCCAATACACACTTTGAATGGATGTTGGACATATTCTGGTACTGATCTGGATTGTTTATGTGCTTTTTAACCCAGGGTTGCTTTATTGGCCATTACCGTTATGACATGGGCATGATCCTGAAGAGCGCACGCATAAATATTCATCTCGGACCGACCAATCTGCATTTCCATTGTCGCCTATCATCATCTTCATCAAGTTGACTTAAAAAACTTTTTATGTTTCTCAATGCAAGACGTAGTACTACTATAGTATAGTACTTAACATTCATTCACTCAAAGTGATTCAACTCAGTATATAAATAATTTTGATTGTTTGCCCCCAACTTCCTCCCCGCATCCCCGCCTCTCTGCCTCTCTTGTTCTTATTCACTTTTCCATTTAATTTAATGTTCACATGACAAGAAATTGTAGCAAGCGCCTTCATTCGTTGTCGCCAGATTCTATGTATGATACAATGAAGTAAGTACTCCGTATTTTTAGACACTCGTTTCATACTTAGTAAATATTTGTATATTTTTAGTTACGGAAGTCTTATAATTAAGTAAAATAGTTTACTCCTTTTTATTTCACTAAATATTCTTTTCACAATTCCAAAATTGACACGTGCAAGACGCACTTGAACTCATTTCCGCATTTTAAATGCCATCATATCACTATTATGGATAAAGAGAAAGGCTTAACATTTCAAGCGGATTTCCTTTCGTCATAATGAACATGTGTCAGAAAAATAAACAAACCCACATTGGTACATTGACTTTAACTAAATTTCTTTATCGTGTCCTGTACCTATGGGATATACTATTAGAAAATAATGTGCAATCGGTTAAGAAGCAATATTTCTGCAAGAGTCCTGATGAGAAGATTCGCAAGCATCATGCCTAGTCGAATCTTATATTGAATGTATGCCTTCAATGGAAATGGGAATAATTAGAATATTAAAAGGTAAAATAAGATACGCATTTCTTAAATGACTTTGTGGACGCCATACCGAATCCCAAGCATGTAGAGATCATCCAGCCAGATGATGACCCAAAGCATATTGCGCTTAAAAGACAGAATTAGCTCTCAGAATCACCATTTCAGTTGAAGAAGTGGTCGCCCTTAAGTCATTCCGAGTGAAAATCTGGTTCCTTTGGATGGGGGGAGGGGGATCCAAAATGCAATAGAGCGCCCAATGTGGAAGATTTACTTTGAGGTAGGGTGCAGAACAAATGGAATGATATCCCCAATACCCATGATTACAAATTGATAGCAAATATGGCCTAGCATTTGTATTGATATAAAAAACAAGTGATTTTGAACCAAAAATTAAAAAAATAAAATAAATGCAGGTTGTCCTAGTTTTTATTATACTCTTCACGCAGTGAATAGTATTATAAGTTTGTCATGAAGTTTGTAACACACAGAAGGAGACGTCGGAGACATTTTTTAGTCTATTTTGACCGTACTAATATAGTTATGCAAATTTAGATCAAATCGATGAGTCTGATCCCAAAAATTTAATTATTACATATTTATTATTGTTCATCATAAAGAAACAGTTCGTTATAGTCATGTCCGACTGCTCGCGAGTTATTTATCAGAGCTAAAAACTCAAATTTGGTATATAAGATAGATAAAGTTTTTTTAGTTCATTCCCCTATTGTCCTATTTTAATATCATATCAATTTGATACATAGACTCTGGGGAGTCCAAATAAGATTATGATGGATTAACATGTTTGTATGCCTTATTTAAGTCTTCCTGGATTTATATTGGATACATTTTGAAATTTGATATTTAGCCAGTAAGCAAATATTAAAGTCCTCCAAATTTTTGCTATAAAAAATTATTTATAACTTTCACAGTTCACAGTACTACGATTCCTATAAATTCGAAAAAACATGAAAATTTCTTGGCTCCACATAGAAATCATTTGCAATTTATGTAATTTATTCATTATCAAAGATGAAGTAAAGTTCAACAGAATAGTGTGAACATAATTTATTATTATCGAAGTAATTACAGAACCTAAGGCCTTGCTTGTATCGATCCTCCATAACAGACTCTCTACAACGAAGTCAATTAAGGGAACTTCTATAGCGATATGCCTTTTTATAACAATGATTTTTAAGCACACAAACAGATTGGAAAGAAAATAACTCCTCTATAACGAATTTATTCAAGTAAAGTTTTTTTTAATGCAATTCATAAAATCAAAATTAGGGGAATATTATCTGTTCACAGAAACGACAGACACTCTAAACATTGTCAAAATAGCATATGAATGTGGAAAATTGATAAAATTTATTTTAGTTTTATTTTTTTTAATTCTTATATTTATTTTTTTTATTTGCGATGGCGTGGGTGACCAAAACATATTTTTACAAATCTCTTCTACAAACCGAAATATAAAAAATAAAAATTAAACAAAACGAATCAAATTAATGCAAGAATTTGTGGCATTTCTTATTTATGATTCTTCTTAATTGTTATGGCAATTTTACGTTGAACGAAATTTCAAATAATCTTTCTTTCTTTTATTTTTCAAAAATAAATTTGCAGCACAGATGTTGTGAAAAGAAGCTATTTAAAAATATTTTTGCTAAGTTATTTTGACATTTCGTGTTGATGTTTGAATTAAAATATAAAAAAAAGAATACAATTTAAACAAGAAGAATTCGTACAACAATAAATAAGATTTTTGTGTTTTAGGATTTAACACCTACAATTACCTACTGTTGGTGATGAAAGTAGATAACTTTTAATTGTCAGATAAACATTTTTACTTAAAGTATGATATTGTCCTTTAAATCAATAGCCGGGAGCAATGGATATGTTCTAGTTTTTTGTTTTTTCAACAACTATATATAATATATATATATATATTCTCCATGAATATATAGACTGGAAAATTCGGATAACGGAAAGTTAAGTGAATTTAAATTCAACGATTTCCAACTACAATTTGTTTGGAACCAGTATGAATTTTAAGCAACCATTAAAATATTCTTTACTTTATCATTAGTTTGTTTCTTTGTAATTAAACGAATATGATTTCATTCGTTTGCTTCAGTTTTGGGACTCACTCATTTAGTTGTTTTACTCTGATTTTATGTAATTTGAGTTCATTTATAACTAATTATAATCAATTTTTACCCAGCTGCTTGCTTACTTTTGAGATTTTTTGGCCATTTTCATGAAGCAGCTGTTGAATATGGCATTTTGAGGCGTTCAAAGTCAAAGTCTGTTGTCCTCATGGAAAGGTGAGTTGCATGAAATTAGCATAAAAATTTATCACCACCATAAATAACGAAACAGATGAAAAGATAAGCAGAAAAAGTTGTGCGGAACCTGCAAAATTGGGCATTGTAGCTGCCTGGTCCATGAACTGCAGCTTTAGTGTGGACTGCTGTCGCCAACTTAGCTACCAGAAATAAGAGCGCAAAGTAGTTTTTAATTAAAATCATAAAACATGAGCGTGTACTTGCTAAAAGGAGCACATGAAGGCATTGCTGTTGTCGTCGCCATCAATTCATCAATAAGGGCACTAGCAGCAGCGTTAGCAGTAGCAACAAGTTGCATCAACTCAGTTGAACCGAGCAAAGTAAACTGGTATGCTCGAGTCAAAGGTGGGCGGGATTCCACTTGGATTTAGGTGGGGCGTATTGTATATTGTTCCTGACAGACCACCAAAGACATTGTTGCAGTATATCGGACACGGACATAAGCATGGGTATGGATCAAACTACCTTTCCACGTTCGCCATGCATCGAAATTAATTGCATTCATTACGCGGCTGCCAAGTCGAATTGTTTACATTTTTGAAAACGAAAATGCATAAAAATTATACGCATTATTGCCGTTGATACTGCTGCCATATGCTGTTGCTTTTGTTGTTGTTATTGTTCGGGTTATTGTTGCACAAATTATGTTGGTGCTCAGTTTGGCAATTGAAGAATTTACATGTGCAACAAGCGTCTCTACTACATTTTGACGGGAATGAATTGGCGCGCTAAATATGCCCATTTTGTCGAACGAAGCATTTAATTATTGCAAGGTGCGCCGTATTTGGATGCCTCTTTCATATACATAATTGATTTGTACTTTTGTTAATGAATATGTAAGAATAAATTATTATTAATGAATATTAATAATGTCACCTCAGAGTTTAGAACACATACATATTTCAAAAAGTGTTAATTCACCACTTCTTCTACAATATATAAGCACTTAATTT
Organism: Amiota mariae; assembly: GCA_035041805.1. Taxonomy (NCBI): domain Eukaryota; kingdom Metazoa; phylum Arthropoda; class Insecta; order Diptera; family Drosophilidae; genus Amiota; species Amiota mariae. Next base: position 1,984,164 of record JAWNKV010000229.1, on the reverse strand, counting down.
TTTTTTTTTTTTTTTTGTTATGCGAAACAAGGAGGTAAAAATCTTCCAAAGATACCTATGACCCGTGCCACAAGTTATGTCGAATTCATTAGCCTACCGACTAAAAAACCCCCTATCGCCTCAAGCCCCTTTCAATCCCTACGACACCGCCGATGCATTCCTTCGTAGGGAGGGATAGTATGCTTAAAATTAAGCAGGCGCCATTGTTCGCTCGTACATTCGAGCACCCCTCATAATGTTGACAATTTCAGAAAAGAAGTATGCCCAGTCATCCATCGATGTTTCCATGCGCCTTACAATCTCATGTGAGCTGCAAGGAGATCCAAGGCGCGCATGCACTCTTCGTCGCTCCACTTCGAAACGGGGGCACTCATGAAGAAGATGCTCCGGATCCTCCACGACATCTCTGCACAGACCACAGAACAGATCCGCAGCGAGCCCAAACCTGTGGAGATACTGCCTGAAACAGACATGACCAGTTGCTAATTGAGTAAACTCCACATCTCCAGAACGACGCTTAAGCCAATTCGTAATATCTGGGATAAGCCCTACTCCACCTGTGCTGCCAAATGTTCAGGTATCTGGACTTAATCTCCTCCATGTCTGCTACCTGAGAGGATGCACGTGCGATGTACTTGTCCCTGGCAGCCAGGGCTTCCAGATTGATTGGCAGTCTGCCTGCAAGTACACCCGCTGCATCGTCTGCAACTTTGCGATACGCCCTACAGATCCTGAGGTTAGCAACCCTGTGAGCACTCCTTATACCACGAAGATAAGGTTGCAAGTGCTCCGACCCAGATTGGAGCCGCATAAAGGAGTATGGATTTACTCACCGAACCTAACAGAACCCGAGATTGTTGTCTGGGTCCCTCTAGGTTTGGGAGAATCCTGGCCAGTTTTTGTGTGATGGCAGCTGCTTTTTTGGCTGACTCGTTTAAGTGCCACTTGAAACATAGTCGATGATCCAAGGTATTTGATGCAAGGCCTTGACTCAATAGAATGGCTCCCAATTCTCACCGAGAGTGTTTCCACCTTTTTTCTGGAGCTCATAAGAACCAACTCAGTCTTTTGCTCCGCCAGACCAAGGTGATTCTATGTTAGCCATCTCCTCGATGCGACGCTCTTCACCCCATCGAGTTTACAAATCCTCAGAATGCCATCATACATGACATTCCACAGAATTGGACCTAGTACCGAACCTTGTCCTAGTGCCTTCTTCCGAGTCACAGACCAGGATTATCTCTGTGAAATAGGACACTACTATCCGGATTAGGTAACACAGCTCCAATCTGCAGAATTGAAGGCATTTTTACGTCCAGTGTGACCACTGCTCACCGCCAAGCCATCTAGTGCCATTTAAGGCCTCCCTTGCAATGCCGCAGACCTTTTGGATTGCTCCTACGGTTCCCTTCTCGGCCTGAAGCTGTGCTGGAATTTTCTCCGCAGTTGATGGCAATGCGAGCGAAGTTCCGCTATTTCATCAGTCCACCAGTAGTTAGGTTTCCTGCCATTGCTTCTAGTCTTCCTAGGCATAGAGCCATCGCACATCCTTGTGAGGCCCTGCATAAGTTGCCCGGATTGCTGACTCGCATTACCATGCGCTACTTCAAACTCGGAGATAAACAAGTCCAAAGTTTCCTTATCCAGCTTCCAATTTTTCCAAGCGATACCCAGGGCTCAAAATTGATATAGTGAACCTTGCCTGAGGGGAAATACAAATTTGTATCGCAAGGTGATCACTATGGGTGTAGACATCTGCAACATCCCATTTTATAAGACTGGTAATCGATGTGCTACAAAACGTGAGATCTATTGCCGAACTGCCTATCCCGTTGTCAAACCTGATTGAGTTGCCCCTATTAAGTAGAACTATATCCAGCGACGCAAATGCTTACAAAACAGCCCGTCCGCGCCTATTGGTGCTAGTACAACCCCATTCCACCGCCCATGCGGTCATGACTGACGTTTGGCGATGTGTAGCAGCTGCAAAAATGGATACCCCGTATTTTGGCAAAGGTGAAACCATCATACGAGCAGGGGTCTCTATGCTCAAAGGAAGCATTGCCTTGTAGCCAGATAGCCGCTTTGCCACTAGCATCCTGCGTCCACACATTTAAGTCTTCTTTCGGCCTATGGAACTCACTAACCAGTAGTACATCAGCCTTCCTGTCTATGGCTGTTTGAGAGAGTAAGTCCTGCGCTGCACTGCACCTATTTAGATTAAGCTGCAGACACTTAATCATGCCTAGCTTTCAGATCACGCATGGCCTTCTTAAAGGCTTCATACATGTAACTCCCAGAAGCATGTGCATTCTTACCTTCCGGGCAAATAAGACACGTGGGATTTTCCCGACATGTCTTTGCAATATATCCTTCAGCTCCGTATCTAAGGCATAATTTTGAGTGGTCCGCACTATTCTTGCATCCTCTCGCAATGTGGCCATACTCCAAGCACTATAAGTACTTATATGTATTACAATTTGTCCTTTCCATTGTCATAATTTACGGTTTATTCTTGTTTAATGAAAATATCGGTTAAAAAAGTTATAATTTTTATGATAATCCAATAATTGATTAAAACACCTCGAAAAAAATCATCCATCCTGCTTAATTACATTTATTATTTAAAGGAGGTGGAACATTTCCCTCCTTAACATTATCAAAATTTAAAAATTTGTACCTATCTGCAATCCTTGCAATATCATTGCATTTATCGGTATTTAGGTTATTTTTCCTGACTAAATAAGTTACTGAGGTCAAGTTGATTCTTGAATGCGCGAAATTATCCGAAAATTAATAACAAAATGATAATCTTCCAATTTTGCTACAATAAACAAGGACACTCGACAGGTGTTTCTTCTGTATTACCGAAAAACAACCGATAAAAACAATTAGAAAAATTGCGCTATATACATAAGTCTATTCAGAAAGAAAAACAACGAATATGAACCAAAAACAAACGATGAAACTGCTGCGCAGAGCAAAGAGGAAACACTGCACTACAAACACTGTACACATATCGGGACCAAAACTATCCTATGTTCATTCGGGAACCAACCATACACATTCACAATATTTCAATGCAATCAGATGAACGGTATAACAGCGCAAAACATACGATCAAACAAAACACCAATTTTTATGTATTACGAGTACAAGACTAAAGAGATGCACATATGTATCCATACATATGAACAAATTAAAAAATCAGCCAAGTGTGAGTCGGACTCGCACACGGAGGGTTCTGTACCATCGTACAACATTTTTTGCTTAAAATATTAAATTATGTTTATATTTAATAGCCTAAAAGTATACTACAATTAACAGCTCAAAGTATACTATAAAAAACAAAAAATTGTTAAACAAAAGGTTAAATTAAAGAACAATGCTTCTAAAAATGTATATATTAGTATTTGTCGTTCTACACACAAGTGAATTACACACTTTGTGAAAATTTCAACTCTCTACCTATTACGGTTCATGAGATAGAGATATGTTTGATTTCGCAGCTATGCCGTACACCTGCAGTCCGTATTGCCAAACAACACCTGTTTAGGAGCCAATGCAATTTCCTAATTCTCTGTCCAAGCGATTTCGTGATGACTGAAATATGCGTTTTGAAATACTTTCTCGCTAGCTTCCATAAGGACTGCTGAGAGTTATCAGGGGAGACATTTGAGAATAATCGGAAATTTTCCTTCTGTTTGTGGAGCGCTAGCAGGTTTTTGACTCTATTGGACACCCTATCCACAACAAAACTGTCTCTTAAGTCTCCTCTTACTAAGCAGCAGCAACTCAATAGCCGTGGGAAGTCCATAGGTACTACGCCATGTGATTGATTTAAGGGGGCAGAAATGAGAGCTGCTGAATGCACCTTATTTAAGAAAATGTAGTGGGCGTCTTCAATGTCTTCAGGCATCAGGATTTCCATGTTATATTTAGAACTTCTACCAAATCTCGGCGCGAAGTCAAAAGTAACCTCAAGAGGAAGATAAGAGCTGATACTAAGTCCCGATAGACAACTCGTCTGAACGCACCACATTATATACGAAAAAATCAATAGCACTGGGAGTTGTCTTTGATCATACGGGAAGCAGGTTGCTTGACCAGTTGCCAGGATATGAGCAGTACTTTCTGGAGACAGCTACCACTTGTTTCCGCTCTAAAGCTAGAATCTGCTTTTGACGTTAAAATATCCACCTATAAGATACATTCTTCATAGACTGCTAAAATATTCATCAAAGTCTACCAATTAAGATGCGGAAGGAGAAATAATGCAGAAACGATTAACTCACCCATACTTATTGCAATCTGGTGGCCATTTGTAATTTCTTGTCCTTACAGGCTCGTTTAAAGAATAACAGATTACCAGCTTACTAAGTGCAGCCGCTCCTCCTTTTGGCCAATTACTGGGGTGGTCTGCCTTATGAATATTGTAGCCAGGTATAAAGATCTGGACTCCCATTTGCAGCCATGTCTTAGGGATGAGCATCACATCTGTGTTATGACTAAGCTCCTCAAGATACCCAGAAAATCCACGAACATTTCACAATCCGAGGCTAAGAGAATGGGGCATCATTGTATTCAGGAGAGTCAGGCATATACAACCAAGAGTTTGTGTTGGGGGCAAGCATTGGTCCCTTTATAATCGAAGCTTATCCTGTTGTTGGGGCATAGGAGATCCAGTAGACCACTCATACTTGTTTGGGACAGTTTTAGGTGAATTGCATATTTGCCGCTCCTTAACTGCTCCATTTTCCTTGTGTATAACCTTTCGGGTGCGAGAGTTATGTACACGGAGAACTTTATGGCCATGTGCCTTGAATGCCTCGTTAATACGCTATTTTGGTGTAGAGCTTGCCAAATTTCGCATTATTAGCCTGAAGTCCTTTTCCTCCTTAAGCTGATAAGTGTGATCTAGTGCATTCCCTTTATTAATATTACTCACTTGACTTCGATACGTGTTGGAGTTCTCAGTATAGACTCTTACTGTCCCATTTCTGCCGACTTTGAGAGTGTAATTTCACCTTTAGTGTTCAATAAATTGATCACAAAAACTTAAGGAACGCAGTGAGTGAGATTATATGTATGTATAACATAAAATACACGTACTAACTAAATTAAAACGATTTAGATTTTAAATGATTAAATTTAAACTTATTTTAAAATTCTATGGTTGCTGGATAGAAAACATATTGACTAACTGATTGAAAGAAGATACCCGAACTGATTGACTTTGATGTTACTAAGGGTATCGATTGTAACTTCCATAACTAGACCTGTCTTCCACCATTGCTCGTCCATTTTAACAATAGTAGCGTTATTTGCGGCAATGCAAATCTAAATCTGTATTTAAAATTCGAGAGCTGGTAGAAATAAAACTAATAACATGTTTGAAATCAGTGACCTCGAATTAGTAAACAAACATCAAATAGTTTTTGGGAAAATTGATTTTGTTGCCCTGTGTAATGTAAACGATCTCCATATGAGGATAAGAACAGAGTAAGATCGAATTAAGTAACTATATCTCAAAAACTAGAGCTACAAGAAAAAAACTGAGGACAGATTCAGAATCAGTGACCTTGTATTAGTAAACTCTATATAAAGGAAAAAAAGGTATCTCAAAAACAACAGCTGCTAGAAAATAACATATTTGAAATCAGCATACAAAATTACCTTAAAATGATGTAAAATATTACAAATATTTATATTAAATATTCCATGCAAAAAGAAAAAAAATTGATTTTGTTGTGCTTTGTAATCAGAAGATATAAAAGATGCGTGAAGTGTATTATAACTTCGGCGTAGCCAATCACATTGACTTCTACAGCCGGTAAAGACCTTAGCCGACCTATGGTCAGAGCTTTCCAAACTCTTTGAAAAATTACTTTTACAATAAATATAGACTATTATTCATGAGAATAATGTTATTTCTCAACACCAATTTGGGTTTATAACAAGTAAATCTTATTGAAAGAAACAGTATTGTACTCCAATGTTTTTCTATGTAGCGCAAGGTTTCGATAAAATTTGGCAATGTGGCCAAATACATAAAGTCACTAGATAAATTACATATTTTGCAGATATTCTCAATACATTTTAATATACTCGTACAATTCAAATTGTATATATTATATAAATATATATGAGAATATAAGAATTGACAGCTTATTCTTTGTTTCTATCAAGAAAGATTCAATATACATATCTATCTATACATATAATAAAATCTAAGACTGAAACGGTTGTGCGCGCATCACGTAAGAGCAACTCAATGGATTCAAAATCGCAGTACTGAAAGATAATAAGCTTTATTTATTTATTTATATAGCGTTCATATCATCAAAATCGACCGAAATTGGTGGATTATATTTTGCATATAAAGCTTAGAGACATATTTTAAAATCAATCAAGTAGTCTTTGTTAAACATGTACTTATTGTGAGTCATCAACTAACATTCTCGTGCTAAACCGATTTTGATGAAATTTTGTAGGGAAGTAGCAAAGCGCAACGGAAGAGCAACAAAACAAAATATAATACAAATGGGAAAAAATGTAACATTGGCACTACTTTTTTAGATAGTGTTGGCACCACTGTGGCGACCCTAAACGCTACCTATTGTTATATACTGAATCTGGCAGCACTATTTCTAAAATATACAACCATAAGAACATTTGGTAGCACTTTTTTCATAAAACACACACACACATTGTAGTCCCGTTAGAATAAAAAGACGCCGCTCGAATAATAAAAGCAATTAGGCAATATTCTAAAACAAATACAGAGCCAAAGGCTATACCACTTTAACAATGACGCCCCCTAGCGGTCTAAATTTTCAAAGATCAATGAAATTTTCAAATAAAAAAAATTTTAAAATACAAACAAACTTAATTCGTTTAAATACAATTGAATAAGCTTATTTAACACAAATAAAATAGTATCACAAAATGAAAACTTCAACTTCTTAAAATACTTAAAATCATATTTATAAAAAAGTTTCCTCTTCATCGCTGTTCTCTGGCCAAAATTCGCTTATTGAAGGCGCTGAAAAAATCGGAAAAGAGAAATATTTAAAATTTTTGCAAACTTTTAAGAAAATTTAAAGTTTAAACACAAATTTCAATTATTTAGTTAAGATCGAATTTGCTTAAAATAAACGTTAATTCACTATAAGAGCAAATACTCAAGTTAAAAAACCGTTTGGGGTCAGTACAAGGCTGGAGTTGCCGCTTTTCAGCAAACCACGTATCAATGCTAAGTCATCCGGACTGAGAGACCATCCGCTTAATTGGCCCACAGACTGCAGCTCCGGACAGCTTTCCAAAAGTATCTGAATAGAAAGTAACGAATCATTTTTTGTGTACAACAGTTTTTAGAAAAAAGAAACCAAACCTCCACCGATTGCACAGTAAGATTAGGTGCCAGTGTAAACCAAATATCCTCCAAATCCTTGAACTCATGCTGCACAAACATGCTGCAAAGAAAATAAAATGATGATGATTCAAGATGTAATAAAATTAAGACTAAGATTATAAAAAATTTACCTAATAATATCCTCATCTGTAAAGCTTACGGTATCGACTGCTAAACGTTTTAGGTCTTTTGAATTGCATATGAATTCCTTAAGTGCACTATTCATCATTGGACTGCTAAGGATTTCGAGGCCTTCGAGTTGCTGAAAATGTTTACCACCAAACGCATATGACAGATTGTCCATCATATAACAGTCCAGATCGATCAGTAGCGGACAGAGTCGTGACAACTGACTGAGTTCCATGTTGCCGCTTCCCTTGATCATTGTCAAGTGTCTTAGATTACATCCAATGCTACCCATCAACTGCATAAACTCAGCGCACACAAATTTATACATCTTGATCTTGCGCAAATGAATACCATTTAATGCCTTCAAACTGCCCGCCTTCGGCGTGTCCAGATAGAGCACCTCCAGACGGGGACACGTCTTTACAATCACATTTAATGTATCGCTATCTGTGCCCGTATCATGAATATATTTCAATTTACACTTAAAATCCTCACTAATATTGTCATGGATAAATTTTAGGGATCCACCTACAAATGAGTATGTCGCCAGGGTTTCCACATTGGGACAATGCTCTAGCACCATAGCAATATCAGAGTGGCATATATTTTCCTCGCCTGGCATGCCCACATCCAAGACAGTAAGCATATGTGAACAAACACCATGACTTAAGTGGTCAATGCCGATCTCTGTGATGTCAGTCTCCCCGGATATATCCAAAATCTGCAAACGTGTACAGTGTTTGCTAATCTCTTCCAGCAGATTATCATTTGCAATGTAGGGCACATAAAGCTTGGTCAACTGTTTGCAACGCTTCACAATGTCGTACATGTAATGCATATGCTCCTCCTTCACCCAAATACCTTTCAAATTAAGTATGCGAAGCCCAGCGCCCTGTGCCGCTATCACCTGCAATATTTTCTCATAGTAGGAGAAGGGAAAAACCTCAGTTACAAGCAATGTTACTCCACAATTTAGCAGCATCTGAAGACAAGTGAAACGCATATTTGCATCAAGATAATCAGAGCTTAGTATGACACGCAACAGATCCTGATAAATATTCGAAGTGGCGCCTGCCTGTGTCAAATACTCGTTAAGCTCTACCATCACAATGTTTATGTCCAAATGGACATCAGGTGCATATTGTACATAGCTTAGTGTGGAAACAAGTAAATTGGCAAGTTCTGCTAAAGAACTATCGCTCAACGAACGTACACTACACTTCTTAGACATGATGACCACCGATCAGTTAATCGTCTGATTGATTGCTTCACCAATTCACCAATATTTCAATATTTTTCGTAAGACAAGCGACCAACAAGTGTCAAACTTAAAAATATTTTCGATAACTCAAACAATAAAATGTAAACAAATAATATGTTTTGCAATGACGCTCCCGGCCCGGAGTGTGGCGCCCTTAATACTATATCTACGCTTTCGGCGCTTCTTCAATCTGTTACATCACTTTTATGAAAATTTCAAGCACTTTTTCTTAGACTTTACATTTGATGCTTTCATAATATGGAATATTTTCATTAAATAAATTTCCGATTTTTTTTTTTAGCTAAGAACGTAGTTTTTCACGGATTTTAATGAACAGAAATAAATTGAAATTCGCTAAAAATATATATCAGGAATAGGGGAATTTGAAACGCGGCATTTGTCGCTTTGAATGCTATTCGTGTACTGAAAACAAACTATTTTTGAAATCGACAAAATGAACATTTTCGAAAACAACAAAAGTGCAGGAAACTAAAATTAGCAACCAATTGGGTTATCGAATACCCTATTAATCAATGATATAGTAGAATCGAGATATAGAGAGGCAAATTTGCTTAAAATAAACTTTCAAAATAATCGGATACGACGACGTTGATTAAAGTAATGGTTCGCACATGTTGACGTGAATTTTTAAATGGTCCATGTAATCCACTCCACATTTCACAGCAGACGATATTTTATAATATAACATTTTTTTGAAATTACGGGACTTCCCGCATTACATTTATACACATGAAATGAGTGATTTTTATATTTTTTTAGGAAGGAACCACTTCGAACCTATCGTCACCTTTGTGACTACGTGTATGGTGTGTCCACGAAACCTCCTTCTTTTTTTCAATGGGCAATATACCTACACCGAAACAGTTTTCCTATTAGAGATCAATCATCTATTCATCTACGTCTTGCTTCGCCACATTTCTAGCAATGATATCTATATTTATGATACTTTGTGTCATGTTAGGCTAAGAACACACCGAATCAGACAAAATGTATCTGACTAATAAGGCAAGAAATTTTAATGCCCGAACATGAAAATGAAAAATTTTGTTTTCCAAACCATTTTTCAATAGTGAAAATTAATAAAACTAAATTCTGTAAAAAATTAAATTAAATGAAGTATGTATGCATTGATACTATAAAATTAAACTTTTCTAAGAAAAAAGAACCGACCAAGTATCGTATCAACTTTTCATATTCACAATCCTATAAACCTAATAATGAAGTCTGAATGACAATACAAAATCAAGATTTTAATGTGTTACCGCATGAGAAGCGATTAAAAATGTTTTAGTCTACATCTCTGGTTTCTTATAGTCAAGGACAGAAAAATATGCAGTTGAATAGCGAAAACCCCATTCAATTGGGATGAAGCCTTTTAAGCATTTTTCGCGGTGTGTGTCGCTAAGGCCTAAGTTAGTGGGTTTGGATGGATAACTAATTTATCTATTGTATCTGCTTCTGTGGTAATTTATTGTTCAATGATAAAATAAATATTTATATCCTTGTGAAGGGATGGTATGGATATACCAGGGCCAATAACAGATTTGTAAATAAATACATTGTCTCAATAAACTCAATTTGCTCATTGCGTTCTGCATCTAGAAGAATTTCTCAAATCCAACAGAGCACTTACAGTGGATCATTCTTACATGGCGAGCCCATGTCATTTCTTTATCTAAGTGCATAACTAAGGAGCAGTGATGGTTTCATTTTGAAAATTGATTTCCATTGAATAGTACGGCGGTGTTAGCATACTTTCGGCTTGATCATCAAGAAAACTTTGAAGAAGTAGCGCAGCTTGGAGAGGAGACCTTGGAAATGCTAATATTGCTATATCGTTCGCGTATGTTGTCCAAGACACTTAGACATGGATAGTGCATGTATCTGGCAAAAATTGCGGAAATGGCTGGTCCGAGTACACTCCCTTGGGAAACTTCTGCATTAAATGAAATTTATAAAAATAGAAAAAATCGCGAACATACTTACATACATGTATTGTATATACGGGACAAACAGATACCCTTACTTTTTTGAAGTTGGTTGAAAACAAACGGGACAGCTATCGAACGACTTTCATGACGATGCAGACAAAACTATGTTTTTGTGTTGTCTGCTTTGGAGTGTGCGCTCTCATAAGAAACAATGTACTGTTGTTTAAATCAGACGAAAAAAACATGTTTGTTCGCTTCGGTCTTTTTTAGCTTTTTAATTGAACTTGACCTCTACATCAAAATCAGAACCTACAAAATAGAAGAAAAATCATCCACACATTTTTGCCCTAGTAAAAAAACGGTGAATCAAATAAAGTAATTGGTACAAAGTATATTATATCAAATTATATTATACATATACATACATATGTGGTAGAAAAGAATCTGCATAAATTCACTGAAAAAGCAAAACAGTTTTTTATTAAAGTTTGAAAATACTTATGCACTCTAAAAAGATATAGAAATACACACGCATAAAAGCTCGCATACTAGTATCTAAACTACAATATGTAATAATAATACACAGGATGTTAATCTCAATAATAATAAAGAACCTTAGGAAAATATAATGAGGGAGAATGAATGAAATTATCGAACGAACCCATCACACCTAATCCAAGTTGGATTTTTTTTCCTTTTTATCCATACTTATTGATGCTTCACTAGGTGGCGCTGTTTGTCCATCACTGGTACGTTTGCCTAGACCAGTGGAGATGGGAGGTGGAAAGTAAACGCTTGAATGCTCCGTAATAGGCAAAGATTGAAATGAATTAACGCGTGGACGCATAAAAACGCTGACTTCGCTACTAGTACTGCTGCAAGTTGCATCGCTTTTACCACTTAAAGCACTATCGGAGCTGTCTACTCCGTCTGCAAAACTGACATCAGCTGTTGACGGTGGTACTGGTGGCTGCATTGAACCTGTTCGGTTTCTTATAAGTGTTTCTCTGGATGGGATAATGCCCAAGCGTGCGTTCAAGTGAGGTGTACCAGGTGGCAACGGTTCGAATGACATGAGCTCACCAAAATAAACATGTTGCATAACAGGATATTTCGAAAGTATCTGTAAGCAAATAAATATGAAAGTAAAACAAATTATACTACAATACAAGCCGACAGAAGACTTGAAATTAATTACCTCTTTCTGATACATTTTCACTAAACCGGAATTAATTTTAATCCATGACGGTACAGCTGTTATACTCCATAATTGATTTGAATGTTCACCAAAATGTCCAGTTTTGACTTTGGAAATATAGTCAATGCACCCAATGAACATATAATCATCCTTGTATTCATTTATAATGACTTCATCTAGAAACTTTTCGGGACCAAAAGGAGGATTGTCTGGAATTTAAAATTTAATTTCCATATTACTGAATTTCATTTTGGTAGCACTAGTTCATCGATAGATTCAAACAGCTGATTACGTACATGACAATTGTGCACTTCCCCAGATGAATGGAACAAACTGAAAATCATCCAATGACCATACACCTTGGCTACCTGCGGGCTCCATATTATAAACGCGCTGCAGACGACGTACAAACGTCAGATAACGATTAAAAATCTTTAGTGCGGCGGGAACTGTATCATATTCTGTGAGTATTTTTGCCTTGAAGAGTGCACACAGAAAGAATATAAACGACAGTTCATGTCCAGTGCCATAATCGATGCGAGTCGAATTGCCAAATGATTGACATAAATACTGACCAAGTTCATTGAGTGTATGACACTTATCTTCAGGCAATGCCTGTTCCAGCATAAAGTAAACATCGCGGTACATAGTGCTCGACCAACTGCGATATGCCTTATTACCAAAGCGTTGGGGTTGCTCCTGTGGCGGATTGTTATCGATTAATTTGTCCAGTTTGGTGAAAATGTCACAAAGTTTTGGTATCATTTCGGACTCGCCGATATCGTCTGTAGTCTTGATACCCTGAATAGCTGTGCTGGTTCCATTGATGTAACCAACGAGATCATGATACGCATACGAACGTTGCCAGTGGCACAAATCCTCATGCGAAAGAACCTTTTTCTCCGGGCCGCTTTCGAATTTGGCTAAACGCAATACAAAATAATAATATTTATTTATTTTTCTATCAAATTTGTTTGTGTGCACAGACGTACAAGCCAATTTGGCGGGGTCCATATTTGCGTCAAAGAAATTCATTTTGTTGCTTCTTCTTTTTCCACTCCTTGATCTGTCAGTTGATAATCGAATCGAATTGTTATGATTGAATATAAGTAATTATGTTTTCTGTTATTAATAATTGCGTACAATTTCTAACCTTCCTACAAAAGTAAATATTTCGATTAGTGCTGTGAAATCATTCACAATTTTACAAAAAGCGCCCTCTAGTGACCATCATCTAAGTGGCAACGCGGTGCAAACTGCCAACCATGTTTTAATTAGTTCACGGCCATACACGGTACAGCATCATACATGCAGCTGCTGTGTACGTGTGGATGCATGCTTAGCCTACACACTACTGATGTTGGGAATACACATTCGTATTCGCATTCGCAAATATTCACATATTTCTTGACATTCGCATTAGCAAGAACTAATGAGAATATTTCACGAATGTGTAAAAATTGACATTCGTTACACCACTACTACACACGATAAATTATTGCTCCAATGCTAATATATATACTATTGGCATAGTATAATTAATTTAATGAAATAAATTCAATTTATTCTTTTCATTATAAAATTGCTTATATTTAAATAAATGGTTGGGTATATAAGTAATTTTTGAAAATTGGCAAAATACAATATAATATTAAAACTTTTGATCGTCATATTTTTATACTCCTCACCCAGTGAATAGTATTATAAGTTTGTCATGAAGTTTGTAACACACAGAAGCAGACATCTATAAAGTACGAGTATATATATTACTGATCAGCGTGACGAGACGAGTTGATTAAACATGTCCGTCTGTATGTATGCAAACAAGCCCCTCAGTTTTTGAGTTAGAGAGCTGAAAAACAGAATAAGAGATACTTATTGTGAGATAGAGAGAGATTATCTCAAAACGAATACAACAATACGAAATTCGCATACAAAATATTCTGTTGTGTATTCAATATTTAGAGTGTCATTGGTTGGTGCTGTAATTGGTAATACTGATTTTATTGGTTTGTGGAAAATGGAAAAAGAGACTTGGCTATGCCGAAATTGTAATATTCTTCTGGAAATTTACATGGTTGGTGGATATGGGTCAGTCACTTATAGTGTATAAGTTGCTCATCAGAAACGTAAAGGACCTCAACTTTCTTCATTGCCCCGAGCCCGCACACATCTAAATTCGACACTGGTTGGTACATTTATACCCGTTTAGCTTATGGTCCATCTTCTGGCCCATTCTTCAAAAGTATGAATGTATTTCTGCAGTCCGTCCGCAGTCTCATATTGGCTTGAAGAGTAAAAAACACTGACATCATCGGCGAAGGGAGATCTGCATTGAATAGGTTGTATAAAAACCATTGTCATTAAGCAAATGTTCCTTATCCACATCAAATATTGTTTTATTCACGCTTATCTTTACTTTATTGACTAAAAGTAACAATTTAATTTGACAATCAGCTGTTTCACAAACTGACAGTGTGATTGTGCGATGGTGTCAATCACACATAGGTACTTATTTTCACTAATCCAAATCAAACCGATGTAAGCATCAGTTGCACCGTGTATGGACAGTATTAAAGTTGGCATATTTTGTATTTGAAGGGCGGTGTAATATCAAGTTAGCAGCTTTAGTTTTGTTTAGAAAAATCTTCTTCATTGTTGCCTGCAGCTGTTTGTGTATTGAGTACAAGTTCATAATTTGTCGCGATAAAAAAGGAGCAATCAAGATGTTTGAAACACTCTATAACTTGCCATATCTGATACTTGTGCCACCAAATATTAAAGTACGCCGGCTATCTATTCCGATGCCCTCACCTATGGCCGTGTTCTCTGTAGTGCTGATTTCTTATTTTTTGGTAACCGGTGGTAAGAATCAGGTTTGACGTTCAAATGATTTTTATTATTTCCCCTCACACCCACGATTGTAGGTATAATTTACGATGTCATTGTGGAACCACCCAGCGTTGGTGCTACAGTTGATGAGCATGGTAATTCTCGACCAGTTGCTTTCATGCCTTACCGTGTGAATGGCCAATACATTATGGAAGGTCTAGCCAGTAGTTTTCTCTTTACTATTGGCGGTTTGGGCTTCATCATTATGGATCAAACACATGCGCCTGGAAAAACGAATCTCAACCGGCTGCTATTAACCGCCATGGGCTTTATCTTTATACTGGTGTCCTTCTTCACCACTTGGCTGTTCATGCGAATGAAGTTGCCAAGCTATTTGCAACCTTAATGAAGTGGATTCGTAAGTGTGAATTTTCAATGTTTTGCTCTCTTCTGATTATCGAAATATTCATGTTAGTTTTAGTATTAAAATCTGAGTATTCCGTAATCTCATAAAATATTCAATTTCCCAATTTTGATAAAATCAAATAAATGTAATCATCATTAATCTGTGAAAATGTGTAAAATACGAAACGTTTAATTAAGTCTAGTATATTTATTTTTCAGAAAGTACTTATATGATTCTTAACGATTTAATAACAATTTTAGTTGTTGGTATTAAGATTTCGACTTTTTGTTTCTTGCCTCGTGACAACAAAAAAATTATTCTGTTGTCTTTATATTCTGCGACTTTAAAAGAGTTTTAAAGTTTTTCTTACTACTTTTCTTATGCAAATGTATATGTGAGTATTTATTTGAAAACGACATTAGTAATTCTGTTTAAGTTTTACACAAACTCACTCAAATATTTGCCAACTTTTCCTATTTGGTATAGTAATTCATGTAAACACATAAACATCCTTCTCAAGTGTACAGTTCAGATTTACTTTTAACAGAATGTTTTTATTCCAAATGTGCGAACTTTGGAATAAATGTTTGAAGTATGTGTATGTGTATGCAAACATCATATTTACAAATATCTAATATGTACATATGTGCATATATATGAATGTTGGTAACGGTACATAAATGATAAAAAGTCAGTAACGTTTGTTTATTCGAACAACTTTAAATTATTTGATGCAACTAAATAAGTATAAGAAAACTAGGACCATACTTTGAAAATGATGTCGATGATTTTGAAGCAATTTTTAATTACATTTCCAAATGGAACAGCACATAAATTTTGCTTTGGTTTTATGGGATTCCAAAGGATAAATCATAGTCCACTGAATGTTTGGTAAGTAATAACTGTTAACAAAAAGTAAATTGTAAACGTGTATATTTCAAATGGTAGACTGAAGTTCCCAATTGGTTTTTTTGTATACTCTTAACGCAGTGAATAGTATTATAGTCATGAAGTTTGTAACACACAGAAGGAGACATCGGAGACCCCATAAAGCAAATATATTCTTGATCAGCGCGACGAGACGAGTTAATCTAGCCATGTCCGTCTGTAAGTATGCAAACTAATCCCTCAGTTTTTTTGCACGGAGCTTTCTTTTTACTATACACAGTACATTTGTCGGAATCAGCCGAATCGGACCACTAGGGGGTACCCCCCACACAAACCGGGATCCAAATGAAAGTTCTTATTAGAAAAACTTTTTTGCCGTTCATACTTGAAATATGAACAATAAAAGTTTCTGACCTATATCCACCAACCATATCAAATTCAACACCCTCGGACCGCTAGGGGGAGTACGCCCTATACAAAACGGGATCCAAATGAAAGTTCTTATTAGAAAAACATTTTTTGTTTTTCATACTATCGACTTGAAATATGAACAATATATGTTTCTGACCTATATCCACCAACCATATAAATTTCAAGACCTTCGGACCACAAGAAGGGGTACGCCCCATACAAACCGGGATCCAAATGAAAGTTCTTATTAGAAAAACGTTTTTGTTTTTTGTACTATGGAACTGAAAATATAAGTTTCTGACCCATATCCACCTTCTAAATTGTAAGACTGTCGCACTACCAAAAGGGGTGTGAAGAGTATTACAACTTCGACATAGTCGAAGTTATAGTGGCTTTACAGTGAGCGAAGATTCGAATCTATGAAGATGCGACAATTATTCGAGTTTCATTTGATAATAAGAACAGGGAAAATGACAAAAATTAGGGATTGTTGTTGTAGAGAGATTCGATTGTGAGATGCTAATCTCAAATAGATTCGCAAAGATTCGGTTTTTTTGAATGGTTAGTCTTAACAGGGCTGGGCAATTCTTCCATATAGGTTGGCAGCATTTTCATTATTTCGCCGTTTTTTGTGATTGTCATGTGTCTTCTTCTTCGTTTTTTTTGCACGCCCCACATAAAACAGCTGATCATGGCAAAAATAAGTAGCAGGAATGAAAAAGGAAGCTGAGAGAATTATTTGCATACACTGCGAATTGTTCTTAATCACACAATTTCCATTTTAATTATCACAATTAGCCACAACGTTTCATTTATATGTATAATCAAAACAAACAACAGCTGTTCGTAATACTAAAATACCACTGTAAACCACAAAACCGAATCTTCGTGATTCGAGCCACTGTAAAGCCACTATTAGTCTTTTTTTATATTTTTAAATCTTATTTATTATATCATATAGCCACACAAGTTATTAATTTTCACATGATTTATCATAATCAATTGATCAGACCATTATCTCATACTATTATGTATTGTCATATAGACAAATTATAAATTCTGATTGAACATCTTCTAGGTGAGCCATATTTTACTAAGTTCAAAATTTATTAAAAGCAGTAGAATTGCTATTAGATGCTTAAAACATTTTTCATATTTAATTTTAATGTTTCTATGGTAGAATGAATAAATTTAAAATAATTTTTTTTAATTTAGGGATTTAAAGGAAACACTATATAATGCTGAAATACCAGATCATATCTTTGTGGTCTTTAAAAATAATATTACGCATTTGAAAATTCTGAAAATTGGATTAAATTTATATAATAATTAAAAACCGACCGAAGGTTGGCCGAACCTTCGGCCGCGCCGAAACTATGGTTTCGTGAATTGTCGCGCGTCGTTCAGCTCACTGCGGGTTAATTTGATAACATTGTTAAACCACAAACTGCAAGTTCGCTGCGAATACGAAAATGGCATGATAACAAAAATGAAATCTCACTGCGTGGGACTTTGACCATCCAGTTCTCTTTAAAAAAAACACCGTTCATTGATGGCTGCGACAATACTTGACCTTGACCCTAAGGCTAAGTATCTCAATTCCAATAAAGTGGATATTGCAATGTCAGAAGTAATATCTTTTTTGAAGGAGTGCAATGACCCGGAATTGTCAGGCAGCGGAGGGAATGATCCTTCAGTTAAATAATAAAAGTAGAGTATATGGAATATACACGACAATGCACCTAATTAGGTGAAGAAAACTGTACCTGAAGACAAAAAAAAATGTTGTGAAAGAACGAATTTAATCTTATTTGTTGGAGCCATTAATACAGTGTAATGCCGATATATATTCCTATTGGAACATTAGTTAATATTCCATACTGAGAAAAGTGGTCACAAAATATCTTTCCTCTTCGCCTACCAGTGTTCCAAGCGAGCAGCTTTTTAGCTACTTCTTAATATCGAAAAATAACTCGCCAGTCACTCACATCGCTCAAAGAATCGTCAACATTTTTTTTTATTGTTTAACTGTGGACTGGCTTTTTTAAACTTAGCTGTTGTTGCTGCTGAATATGAAAACAAGTTAATTGTCTGTATATGTTTAAAAAAAAAATAGATTTTAACCGCTACAAAAATTAAAATTTTTTATTGTAATGCTTCGGCCGAAACTGAGACCAAGGCCGAATGTTCGGTTTCACTTTCTCGTTTCGGTCGGACTCTAAACATAATTCATATTTCAAATGATAAAAGTGTTGATAATTAAAATTACTAAGGCGTGACATATATTTCTATATAAATTTAAAATGTTTAACAAATGCGCAATTAACCTATTAACTCCAATTCAAAACTTTTCATAAACAAAATGCTTAGTATCAGAAGTTTTCAAAGGCAATAGTCAATAGCAAGTGGATTGGAAGAAATATATGTCAATTTGTGGTAAATGGACAAAAACAAACATTACTATATTTGCCTGTGACTAAAACTGAACAAAGTTACCCATTGTTAGCTCATGTGACACTTACTTTTAGTTGTATGCGCATATGTATGTATATGGCAAAACGTCAACACCCTTGTTCCAAGATAATCCTTACAAAACAAGGAGCTGCAACATTGATTGTATATTTGTGCGCAAACAAACGTTTTTGTTTTGTTTTACTTTATAAATAAATAAACAATGCACTAACTGTTCTCTGGTCTCCCCAAATGTTGAATACTCTTCACACAATTTTCTACTCTAGTAAGATGGTTATTTTTACTAGTTCTGATATCATGTATGTTTCAGTTAACCGAAGTTGTTATTTAGACTTTTGTATTTCCATAGTTACTGCTATATCAATCTTTCTAAATAATGAGTAATTTATGGCACCTTTTCAGTGTTATAAACATCACACAACAGTGCGAAAGGTATGAAATTTTTAGAAATATATAGTGAACTATTAGCTTCGTTAGAGACATTTATTCACATTTGATTGAAAATGTAATCAAATACAATTTCATACTTCAAAAGTGGAATTGCAAATGAATTCAATTAGACAAATTTTTATTCAATGATATTGTTTTGACTTTACAAAAAATTAGCATATTCGTTGCCCACAACTTTTATCTAACTGGCTAATCTTCTTTGGTACTTGTTACAATTATTTCTAAATGGTTGGATATCTGACAATACTAAAACTTTTCCAATTCTTCTTCGTCAATATGTGATTCTTCATCAGATCTTTATCACTAGAAACAATTAATTTTACAATAATATTGTATTTACTGACAAAAAAAAAATATATACTTGGGGAATTTCATGGTTTCTCAATTAATTTCAAGATCGTATTTCATACAACTTTAACTGTTTCCTGCATTTCAACTCATTTGTTTTAGGATTCACAGTCTGTTATTTCTAGACAGTTGGAAAAGTTCAATAGAGTTCAACAGTTTGGATCACTGAAGCAGTGTCTAGGACGTGGAAAGAGTCCATAATTATTAAAATCCCCAAAAAAAGGAAACAAGAAAAAGTGCTCCAACTGGAGAGGCATCTCACTTTTACCAACTGTTATGAAGGTACTGAATCAAATCATACTGGGTAGAATTGCAGAACACGTAAATAAGTTTATTATGAAAAATCAAGCCGGGTTTCGTCCAGAGAAATCGTGCACTGATCTTATCAACACAGTACGCATATTGGTTGAGCAATCTGCAGAATTTAATGCTCCACTATACATAGCCTTCATCGACTATTTAAAAGCCTTCGGTGCGCTAGATCGCAATGGTATTTGGTTAGCGCTAAGCGCAAGAGGAGTCCCGCAAAAAATCGTCAACATCATCAAGACCAGCTACGAAGACTCCATTAGCCGTGTTCTACACAACGGACAGCTAAGCGAGTCTTTTGCATGTAAGAGCGGTGTTAAGCAAGGATGTGCGCTATCTCCGCTGTTGTTTATCAACGTCCTGGATTTAGTCCTGGAATCTGCAGGAATCGAAAACATAGGACTCAACTGGAAGTTGCACAGAAAATTAAGCGACCTGGAATACGCCGACGATGTAGCACTGCTAACAAATCGCTGTTCGGATATGCAAACCCAACTAGACAAACTCACTTTGGAGTCTAAAAAAGTGGGATTGAATATTAACTGCATGAAGACCAAGAGTATGCGATTAAATACCGCTACTAGCACCCATCTTATAATCGAAGGTAACGACATCGAAGAGGTTGAACGTTTTGAATATCTTGGTTGCCAAATAACAACCAATTGGGGAACCCATATCGATATAGAATGTAGAATTCAAAAAGCCAAGACCGCATTTGGGAGACTAAGATACTTCTGGAGAGCTAAACATGTCCACCAAAAGACGAAAATAATAATATTTAACGCTTGTGTAAAATCTGTCTTGCTTTATGGCTGTGAGACTTGGCATACTACAACTACAAACATGAGGAAACTACAAACGTTCATCAACCGATGTCTGCGTACTATTCTGCGAATCTGGTGGCCGAGAATTATTAGTAATCAGCGACTCTGGCAAATCTGCGAGCAAGACCCAATTCAAATTGTGATACGGAAACGAAAGTACGGTTGGCTGGGACATACCCTTCGCAAAAATATCGACGAAATACCCAATGCCATATTGGAATGGAACCCTCAAGGGACGAGGTCCAGGGGAAGACCGAAATTGTCGTGGAAACGAACTGTTGCGGCTGAAACAAGAAAATCTATGAGCGAACTTCGCGCATTAGCACGCAATAGAGACGGTTGGAAATCCTTTGTTAATCAACTTTGTGAATAGACTATGTTGATAATTTCTTTAAATTGTAAATACGTCATAATAATAATAAAAATAATAGATTTATATGCATTTTATTCTAATTTGTCTGAAGAACTGCTTAGAAATCATTCGGCACCCATTTACCCTTTGTAAAATAGTTCTTATCTCCCTTGTATAATATTAGACTTAAAATTGGGTGGATGTACTATTTTTAATTCAACATCCCAAATCTTGTTACCCGCGATGCTCTGTTTTGTTGTCAACAAATTTTGCACTGCAATGTTGCAGCATCCGGATTTCACAAATTTCGTATGTAGTTTTCCGTGGTATGGAAAAATAACATCCTTTTTGCTACATGCGTTGCAGTACGCATATTTTATACTAAAAATACCGAACATTAAGTACTTCCCTAACATACATACATTACTTAAACACTAAAACAAAATTTAAATATCTCGTTTTTATTGTAAAAAAAAAAAAAAATGAAATTGCAAACCCTGAGAAAATAATAAAAACCAACAGATCAATAAATATTTGACATCTCTGTTCGCTCATAAGGCTATAGGGTAACCATTAAGTGAAGTGTAATCCCGCAGATATACTAATTCATAAATATATCAACAGCCTGGAGGCGTCATTTCGTTTTGTAAATCCAAGCCTTTAGCGAGCTTAATCCTATCACTGTATATTTCTTACAATTGATTTCCTTTCCTAACGTCAAAATTATGTATTGTAGTTATGGTAGGTGCCTTAAAATTGAACATTTCCCAATTCCCCAATTAGTTAAAATGTACCACCATGTGTGCTAATTGTCATTTAAAATTGATTTGTAAAATTTCGTTTGATTTTGATAAGAAATATATATGTACGTTTTTCATACAAATCCTTTAAATACTTAAAGGTAGTTATAGTTATATGTATTTGTAAGTCAAATATTTGTCCTATTGCTTGGGTATGATATGCGAATTCTCATGAAGAGTTAATTTTTGTGCATGATGCAGTTCATAATTTTAATTGTATTTAATGCGATATAAAGTAACAGTCATGATTGGACTGCATTTACCAGTAATAAGAAAATTAAAAATTGAGAGACTACATCATTCCATATGGAGGTCATCGTGAAACTGTTCTATGCATTACAAACATCATGACAAATTGATATTTCCTATTCACACTATTGTGAAAGGTATAAACAAAAAAAAGAGAAATAAATAAAGAGTTTGATTTTCAGTTTTCGGAATCCAACGAATAAACTGAAATAAAAGGAATTTACCTCAAGGACAACCAAAATCCTTTTGAATTTTGTCAACCCACTGTCTAAATAAATCACTCCAACGTGCGTTGGTTCTTTTTCTCCAACTCAATGCAATAAAGCAATTTCAACATAATGTTCGATGTACTACAAGCTTCTTTCGACGTTTATCTCAATGCCACAACTGCAAACTATCATCAAAGTAAAATCGGATGAAAAAGTAAAAAACGTACAGCAATGAGCAAAGGAACAAAGTGCATCAACAAGAATCGTTAAGGCCAAAGAAAGCAAAGTTCAAGATAAAAACATTGAAAGGATTTGGAAGGGGACAAAGGAGGACAAAGTGGTGCATAGCTTTTCAAGAATAATTTTTATAGGCTATTGATCGTGAGGGTACTGTACGACAAGGTAAGTGCAACCCAAATTCCAAATGCATTTTTTTGTGAAAGTAATAACAACAACAATAACGGGAACTTTGAAAAGGCGTTATAGTCAAGATAGGAACACCAACAATACTCTGCAGTACAACATCAATAAGCATGGATAAATATGTTAGTACGAGTATATATGCATGTAGGTAGTACATATATAGTTGCCAACATGTTGGCATATATCGTTTTCTCCTTATTCGTTTCGCTGACAGACAGACAGTTTACCGGCAGGCAGACAGTGCGACGGACATACATGGGTGGATAGACAGATGCATTAGTGGAAAACATGGATTGGCCGCAGTCCAAAAAAAAAAAAGAAGTATTTTGTAGAAAGGATATACGAGGGAAATTCATATGATATCAATAGCAGCAATGAAAGCACATGAGAAAGCAGGAAAAGCTTAGTCAGTCGATGTTATGGGTGTTGTTATGGTTGGTATTATCTACAGTGTGTCTTCAGTCCCTTCTGGCAGTAAACGAGCATGAATGGAATGTGTGAACTACAATGTTGAATGCGATGATATTGGTTGCTTCATTTTTTATTTATATTGTATTTTTTGTTCATTTCACATGCGTTTTTAATGTTCTTTACGTGCATTGCTCGTTTCGGTAACACGTAACTGTCAGCCACGTTAATTGTTGGTCAGTTACTTGTCTTGGATTAATTAGAAAATGTTACGTGACAATTGCGTAGACAACTAACTTTCGTTAGCTTTTCGCTATTAGTATGTTGTTTTCCTTTTTAAAATGGTTTGTTCATGGAACTTTACTAATTACTTTCGTTTTTGAAATTTTCTATTGCATTACAAGGTCATTTTCAAAATTCAATCTCTCCGTATCCTATTTCCTTGAAGAATATTAGTTTGTGAGTTATATTATCCTAGACAAACCAGTTTTGACTAAGTGGCCCAAAAATTTGTTAATGTTGCATACTTTGTTTTCACATCAACTTTCGTGGCAAACTTTATCGTCAGGATAAACTTTGTCAATGGAAAGAAAGTCAGAAGAAATAGAACAAACCACAGCTGATGGGCGCTGATGGGTTGCAACTTGCAAGTGCATAGTATTAACCTACTATGTAGAATATTAAGTAGTGCAGTTGACAGAAGAAAAACTACAAGTGCACCTTGCATGAAGTTTTGTAATGAAGCTAAAGAATTTGGTGTAACTGTTGTACAACACTTTGACGAGGCAAGCACAATAGTTCTGAACTACCCGACCTTCTTCTGCAGTGACTAAACAACAAGACTGTAGCGCAAAGGCCAAAACTTTTGAGTTACAACTTTGCTGTCACAGTTTCAAATTGTTCCAGTCACTTGGAAAGTAAATCCCTTTTATTTCACACATACATACACATATACACAGAGTGTCATATTAAATACATAAATCTGTAAGCATGTAGAACTCAATATTATCGTTTATTTTTACTTTCAAGTATGTAGTAATAGAGCAATAGGTCCCATACGCGGTGGAGTTGATTCATAAAACAGTATGATTTGTATTATAGCGTCCGTGCATGGGCAAGCATTCTTGCCAATCATAATTTAACCATAGATTAGTATTTATGTATTAGGAATACCAATCCCTTTTTTAAGTTCCGAAAACTCCGGGACTAGTCGATGTGAATCCCGGGATATATTTCTGAATATTTATCCATCCAAAAATTAAGCGATTCTATCTTGCATTTTATAAAACATTTTTTATTTTTTAATAAAACCTATTCTAATTTATGAAACTCGGTCTGGGACCCATTTTGAATAACTTATATACCCATGATTTACCCGGACTGGATAACTGTTAAACATTCGTCTTTGCAGATGATACTGCCACAGGAAAAAACTTTACTGAAATACATAGTACACTTCAAAGTTCGCTATCCTACCATGAAGTGTATTATAAAAAGTGGAAAATTAAGCTGAACGCTGAAAAGTCCTCTGTAATTCTCTTTTCTAGGAAAAGAAAAAATATCCACTTACCAAACACTAATCTGAGAGTTAATACCAAGGATATGCCCTGGACCAACAATCTAAGATATCTTGGGCTGTACTTAACAGCAAACTTACTTTCAAAATCCACATTGCCAATACGCTGGACAAGATCAACAAAACTACTTGTATGCTCTATCCTTTGATAAATCGGAAGTCACAGTTGTCAATCCATAACAAATTGATTATCTTCAAATCAATATTTTTCTCCTATCTTACTATATGGATCTCAAGTTTGGGGGGACTGCGCTCACATTCACACAAATTGCAAATTGCCCAAAATAAACTTCTTGAATTACTCCTTAATTTACCCTTTTATTTTTCAACTGATCTATTTCATAAAACAGCCCATGTGCAAACAATAAAGGAAAAAATCGATCTTTCAACCACTAAATACAATAATCGCAATGAACTTATATAATACTCAATGTGATATAGTTGATTGCCTATGCTGGTACTTGACAGGCTAACCCTTAGGCTAGTCTCACCAAGTTCCACTCCTATTTGTTAGTTAGTTATTTTTGGTTTTGGTAATGGGTTCTAGTTGTAAGTCTTAATTAAGTTTTTTGTTTTCCCACTTTCCTTAGTCATAATATATTACTATACTTTCAATATCTCTTCTTTTGTTAATATTAATATCATAGTTGTGAAGTTAATGTAAAACAATACTCTAAAAAATTTACTTAAGTTGATTTGCAAAAATAACATGTCACAGTGAAATAAAAAAAAAAAAAAAAATGAAATTTATGAAAATAAATATGATTTTTGTAAAACTCTTTTGAGGATACAACCGACTTAAATGAAAATTTAACTGATTTAAACTGAATCCTGAACTTAAAAAAAATTGCAGAAAGTATTAACTAGTACTTAGGTCAGAAAAAAGTTTAAACAGAAAAACTTATACTCTGTCTGAAGAAATTGTCAAAGAAATTGACTTATTTTGTAATGGTGGAGACAGCGGTTACTTTCTGCAGAAAGCGTGTAATTACCTTTTCACAATTCAACCAGCAAGCCAACAAGTGTTGAGGCAGAAAGGCAGGCTATATTGCCAAAAAATGTCGATCTCGGTTGGAAGACAACACCTTGTATGCTTTAGTTTTTTTAAGATCATTTTTTTATAATATGTTATTTGACCTCGAACCTTGTTACGTTGACAAGGTCGGTCATTTTGAATGTTTAGTTAATTTTTGACAGCTGTTTTGCTTGCACGTGTTTTGGCTCGTCTTCGATTTCGGTCTTGGCTCATTCGGCAGCTTCCATTGGGATGATTGAGCTTTTATTTCTACGTCATAACCATAAACCCATGATTCGTCACCAGCTATGACCCTCTAGAGAAAATTTGGGTCGTCGCGGACAACAGCTCGTTAGCAATGTTAATGCGATGCTGTTTTTGGTCGAATAAAATATGATTTTTTTAAAAGAAAAATAAAATATGATTTTGAAATATTTTGTGTGTGTAAATTAGGAGCAAATAAATCCCGGGACTAACCACGGGATTGCCATTCCCTAGTATGCATGTATGTATATAGAGCTAAGATTATAATTATAAATTATTATTTAGTTATTAATATGAGCAATAGCGACAAAGGTCTTCAGCTCAGGGGGAGAGTTAGGAAAGATCGGATGAAATTAGGAAAGTAATAGACCAGACTTGAGCGGGAATCGAAACCGCGACACTAGGATGTCAGCCAACGAGCCAGTCAACATAGAGTAATAACTAGGTATTATAGGTTAAAAAGTCCAATAACTTTCAAAATAATAATATAACTAAATATAAACATTAGAGCAATGGCTACTAGGCCTTGGACTCTATGAAATTATAATTATATTGAGGCTCCTTACGCAGTTCCTAATCACACAAATCAGCTGATCTCATATAGAAAACTGCCGGCTGAATATGACAAAAAAGTGAATTGCAATAGGTAATTTATTATTGGACCTTCTTTTTGCTGTAAATCAATTATTATTCGAATTAAATTGGTTAAACATTTCACTATAGGGCAGAGTTGCCAATCACAATAAATTTTGCAACGCTCACTTTTATGAGGTGTGTGTACATCAATCGTCGCAAATTATTTTTTTTTTTTATTGAGCAACTGTTAGTTACTTTATGAGCTCAGTAAGTTGTTCGGTTTATGCGATTGTAATCATATCGTCGTCCGAAATATTCATGACAACCTTGCACAACAAAAACTCAAAACAAATGAAAATGAGTCAAATATGAATTCACACATATACAGCTGCATGAATCAACTGCACCATGTATGGACGTATGAATCTTTTGCCCGTTGCCGATGCATCTCTGTGAACAGCAGTAGGCACAACGATTAACCGTTGTAACTGTCAAAGCAAGCAAAAAAACCATACAGTGGAGAAAAGATAATTCAAGAAACAGCTGATCGATCGCTTATTTTGTTATGAAATTCAAGCAAAAGAAAAAAATTCGTGTAGATAATAAGTATATTGATAGAATTTCAACTAATTGTGTTATTGTATTTTAATTGTTATTGAATGACAAAACTTCAATATTTAAAATGCTTCGCCTTAACGACGATTGTTTATTGGAAATCTTTAATAAAATCCAACTAAGGGAACAACTTAACGTGGCGCGAGTATGTACCCGATTTCAATATATCATCGAAATGGTGTTACGACCGCAGTTCAGATTTATAGAAGTCAGTAGCACAGAACCCAACGAGTTAAATAATGACGATATTCAAACGCTATTACAACTGACCGCTCCCAATCTGAAACGTTTGGATATCTTAGATATCGATGATGATGATGATAAGCGTTTGCGTGACATTGCTTTATACTCTACACTCAACCTTAACAATCTGGTTGAATTAAATGTGCTTGGTTGCTGGTTAAATGATGACCACGTGCAATTGTTTGCTGATAAATGTACACAGTTGCGTATTTTTTGTGCTTGTTCTATACATATTACTGGTGTTCACATCGCTGAAATGGGACAATTAACGGATTTACGTTTCCATCATTGCTCTGTAGAACGGAAGAACCTGCAACATATATTAACCAAACTTTCGCTGGTGAACTTAGAGATAACAAGTAACTATAATTATGTGGCGGAGCCTCTGATGACTATTCCAGTACCAACATTACGACAATTGAAAGTTTCCTATGTACTGCACTTTGGTGTTCTACTTTTGGAACAATTACCTATAACAAGTTTGTGCTATGAGTTGCCTAATAGTGAATTTTCTGATTTCTATGATGAAGAGTATGAATTTGAAAACATTGAGCCGCCAAATGAATTAAAAAGAATTAGAAGCAGTCTTTATAAACTTATTCTCTTTGATCTTACGACCTGTATACATTCCCTTGCCAAGTATTTGTACAGTGGGATTCCCGAACTGGAATTGAAAGATTTCGTTTCAATGAGTTTTTCAAATTTGATGCTGCACCTTATCGATAGCTGCAATCAGTTAGAATGCATTGAAACATTGTTCAATAGAGATAGATTCTGTACTACTGACATCGATAAATTTACAAAAGAGATATTGCGACGGAAGCGTTCATTTCGAATTGTGTTTTACTACGTTAAAGCTGTAGGTGTGACTGATTTTCGAAAGGTTTGTTGATTTAATTAATAACATACATATATAGTATACGAACAATATAATTGCCTCTTATTATTCTTTTTAGTATCTTAAAAAATCATCTGTATATAATCAACAGAAGGAATTCGCTATAGAGGTAAAACACTTGGCTGAAGAAGATTATGAATACTTACCGTACGTCAGATACTACATGCGTGAAACCAATAAATGAATTACCATTAATTAGCAATGAATTTTATCAAATAAATGTGTAAATATTTGAGTCATTACATTGTATTAAGTCTGTGATAAATTTAAATCTCTCGTTACTCAAACTGTAAATACATTAAGATATTCGATGGAGTACCATATTGGTGACCGTTCAACTCGATGTTCTTGAGTTTTAACCAAAACATTGGGTATTAGTATTAATCATAAGTAATATAAGAAACTTTAAAAATTCGGATTTTCAATAGCATCTAACAGTAACAACGGTACAGGTTTTAAAACTAGCGTCAAGCCAATTTCAAGACGCAGTGTTAGACAACACTTCTCAACATCTATCACGTCCAGTGTTAGCTAATTTCTAATGAGAAGTTATTTATTTTTAATAAGAAATTTTAAAGTGAAGGCTGATTACCGATATTGTACAATTGCAAGGCTTGCTTAAGTTACAAAAGATTTTCTAATAAAAAGGATAACAATTTCTGACGCTCATATTCGCGAATACGAATGTAAAGAATATTCGCTACATCACTGTTCACATTGCTCAAATCGGAGCAGGATCTGAACGAGTTTTTAATAGAGACGCACTTGTATATATATAAATTTAACATCTTTTCATCAGAACGATAAGCCAGATAGATAATCTAGTATTTGTAGGCGATAAATACAACCCCTTTTTTACTTTTAAGTGCTTTGGCTAATATTTATTTTCCCAGCTGGATACCCGCACTGTTGCCATTCTCGTCTGAATTGTATTTTAGTGCTAAGTTGTTCTTAGTTTTCCTAAGTTGAAAAAGCGATTATGCTGTAATGCCGTACAATAATCTCAGGTGCTGATACTTCAGAACCAGCTACAAGTATTGAGATTAGGTCTCTTCCTATTAAGTTTTCAGTTTCACCAAATCTAGTGCC
Organism: Amiota mariae; assembly: GCA_035041805.1. Classification (NCBI taxonomy): domain Eukaryota; kingdom Metazoa; phylum Arthropoda; class Insecta; order Diptera; family Drosophilidae; genus Amiota; species Amiota mariae. Next base: position 1,954,553 of record JAWNKV010000229.1, on the reverse strand, counting down.
TCATTTTATGCAGCATATTGTCCTCTGTTTTTCTGCATTTTATTTTTATCTATTATATTGATTACCCCTTTGACCTCAACCCCTTTTTTAACCAGAGATTTCTTTATATTTTTAATTCACTAAAACTGGATGTAACGAATTCGTTCGATGTTTTGACAAATAATTTTTCAATTCGATGAATAGATGCTTTAAATAAAATCATCGAACATCATTTTCTTGTAGTTGGCTGGCCGTATAAATAAATGCATAATTCTTAGGTTCACTCTCTTTGTTTTTATTTGCCTTTTACCCTAATAATGCAGTCAAAATAAACATTTTAAGCTTGATGCGGTTTGGTGTTTACACGACCGTTTTCCGCATTTTGAACAGCTGCACTGTATTAGCAGCAAGATGACTATGTTAATTCTCCCAAAGCTAGGGGGACCCAGACAGCAAATCCGGGTTCTACTACGTTCGGTGAGTAAAACCATGTTGCTTTATGCTGCTCCGATCTGGGCTGGGGCACTTACAACTAAAGTCCTACCAGTTGCAGATGATGCGGCGGGTGTACTTGCAGACAGACTTCCAATAGATCTGGTAGCTCCGGCTGCTAAGGACAAACACCTTGTGCGAACATCTTCTAATACGGCAGACATTGATGAGATTAAAACCAGGTTTTTAAATATATGGCAACACAGGTGGAGTATGGCTGAGCCACGGAGGATACACCAGCTCATCCCAGATATTACAGTCTGGCTTAAGTGACGTTCCGGAGACATGGGGTTCGAGTTCACCCAATTCGCAACTGGATATGGTTGCTATGGAACGCTGTGGACCCATACTGTGGTGTATGTAGAGATATCGTGGAGGATCCGGAGCACTTTGAACATGAGTACCCCCGTTTTAAAGCGGAGCAACGAAGAGTGTATGTGAGTTAAGTGTCCCCACTTGACCCTGAACCATTACGCTGGAACAGACAAAGTCAGCGTAGAAAGTACTGGAAAATTAAGACAAATGCGGCTGCAAAAACAACTGACGGAAACTGTTTTTTTTAATGTTTTTTTCTTTTATTCATGTTTATTTCTTCTTCTATCCTTAATTAATTTACGTACTAAGTCTCTAGACGAGCTCTCTAGACTAACCTACATATTCTCAGAAACATCACTAAAAAGATATGATGCTGTTAACGCTTTATAGTAGCATTCGTTCGCTATTAAGCCATTTTTCCATCACAAGAAAAGCTCTTACCATCATAACTTTTGAAAAAAACATCATTCGGCAAAGATGGTCTGTCGAGCACGTCTTTCGAATATCGCACAAAAATGTTAAATATTTGTGTTTGATTTCTCGCGGAAATTTTAGAAATTTATTTAATTTATGAAATTTTATAGAAAATTATGTTTAAAAAAATATAATATATGTCAGAGACTTATAGTGTCCAAATTTCAGTTCAATAAGTCAAAAAAAAAAACAAATTTTCTTATAAGAACTTTAATTTAAAAGGGGGTTTGTATGGGAGGTACCCCTCCTGTTGACCCTAGGATCGATGAAATTTATTGTGGATATGGGACAGAAACTTATAGTGTCCAAGTTTCAGCTCGATACGTCGAAAAACTTGGTTCTAATAAGAACATTAATTTATAAAATCAGCTAAGTGTGAGTCGGACTCGCACACGGAGGGTTCATTTTATGACTTTAATATCATGTAAAATTAGGTAGATCACAACTGTGTTCGTTCACCCTCAGGAGAAGTGACATACCTCCAGTAACGATTGGTGGCCTGGCGATACCATAGTCTACATTTGTGAAATACTTGGGTTTTCACCTTGATAAACGCATAACATGGAAAAATCATATTACCAGCATTGCTCGATCCTGGTTCCATAAAATGAAAAGGCTGAACTGGCTTCTGTGCAAAAGAAGCAAACTTAGCTTAGAAAACAAACTTTTAATTTACAAGCAGATAGTTGCTCCTTCGTGGAAATATGGTATCCAGCTATGGGGTACATCCCGCCCATCAAATCGTACGAAAATACAGGTCCTTCGAAATAAGGCCCTCAGGACAATCACTGATGCCCCATGGTTCATAAGGAATACGACGCTTCACAATGATCTTATCATGTCTACAGTTTTACAGGAAATAAACTTTCATAGTAGCCGATACAATGACAGACTTGTCTCCCACCCAAAGTTACTAACCAGGACGGTGATTCAAAGGCGGCTAAAAAAGCTTCATCCAACCGACTTACCAACTCTCAATTAAATAAAATTTACCCTTTCCTAAACTGATTTCAAATCAATCCCTGTAACTGTTTATAGTCCTAACAACAATATTTTATAACTTTAAGTGGTGTAATGTTCCTAATAAATAATATAAAAAAAAAAGTCTCTAGACGAGCTCTATATAAAATTATGTTTATATTTAATAGCCTAAAAGTATAATAAAATTAACAGCTTAAAGTATACAAAAAAAAAAATTGTTAAACAATGGGTTAAATTAAAGAACAATGCTTCTAAAAATGTGTATTTTTAGTATTTGTCGCCCCAGCTAGTGGCACGAGGGTCTTGACATTTATAAGGTTGGTGGCTATGGGTCAGACACTTGTCCAAATTTTAAGGCGATAGTACAAAAACAAAAACGTTTTTCTAATAAGAACTTTCATTTGGATCCCGGTTTGTATGGGAGGTATCCCTCCTAGTAGTCCGAAGGTCTTAAAATTTTCATGATTTGTGGATATGAGTCAGAGACTTATACGGTACGGAACCCTAAAAAGGGGGTTTGTGTGGGAGGTACCCCCCCTAGTGGTCCGATTCGGCTGATTCACGAACTTGATCGGCGTTTGGTAAAAAGAAAATGTACAAAATTTCAGCTCTCTAGCTCAAAAACTAAAGGACTAGGAGTGCGAACAGACGGACATGGCTAAATCAACTCGTCTCATCGAGCTGATCATAAATATATATACTTTATGTGGTCTGCGATGTCTCCTTCTGTGTGTTACAAACTTTATGACAAACTTATAATACTATTCACTGCGTGAAGATTATAAATATGATTATTTTTCTAATAAATTCATAGCAAGACTTATGGTAAACCAATTTGGTAGCACTATCAGTTTGTTTTGACCATATGCAAAATTTGTTGCACTCCTACAAAGTTATAAAATTATATTTAAGAATTCGGTGAGGGTGGCAAAAGAGAATGTCTTGTATTGAAAACTTATTTAATTAATAAATTAAAATAATCTGATGGATGGGAATGTGTCCGCACACGATATTGTATTTATTGGTAAATGTAAATAAACCAACAATAAAATTCTTTTCAGCACTTCAATGACATACTTACTTACAAAAATTTAAGTTAACAATAGTAATTTTAAGTACTTAGTAGTTTTCATTCACACTTATTTCCAACAAACGCTGGACAAACTGGACTGTGCTTGGTTCAACTAAAAATTTGCTAGTTCTATCTCGAACTACATTTTTATTGACAAGGCCCAATGATTGACTCGATACAAAAACTCACATGACTCGGTGTGCGCAGTATTAGTGTGGACTGTTAGCACTACTTATTAATAAACATTCTCAATTTAGATCGGAAACACCATCGAAGCTGGAGGATTATGTATCAGAAAGCAATTATGTACTTGTAAAACATTATTTACTAAGAAGCCAAACGGAAAGACAGAGTGTGTGATGTGCAAATAAAGTGTTCAAAAAACTATGCCTAAGGTATAATACTAGGTTGTACTAAAGAGTTTGTTTTCCAATATTTTTGCAATATTTGTCTACGCGTTTGTAGAAACCTGACCTAAAAACAAGTAAGTACTCCATACCTTCAGAAAAGAACGACGGGATATTAAGGAAGAAGAATGATAGAATGAAATTGAATAAATATTATGACAATATAACATGAAATTGAAATTGAGTAAGCATTTCCTTGAATGAAGATTGAAAAATGAATATGTAAGTATGTACAATATAACAACAAACCTCCGTACTTACTCCAATAGTACTAAGGGAGTGGAGCAAGGAAATAAAAGAGAAATTTTTAATATTTTATTTATTGAGGTATGTATATTGAAATTTCAATTTACTTATGTTGTTGTTTATTTGATATTTATGCAAATACTTCATTTATATTTGTATATATGATGTATGAACATGAAATTGATTTTTAATACCAAAGGAAACATTTTAAGTATATAATGCATTGATCAATTGCACTAAACCAATTGCAGTTTGAGGTGTTGTTGGCTAGCATATCTACGAAAGTTATTAATTCGAATACGATCGGACACGGATAGCATTTTAATTTCATTTAATGGGCTCCATTCACACGTACTTGTGAGAAATGAATTTTGAAAGAAATCTTCGCTAAATGATTTTTTCACGCATCTAAGTTTAACGTTTATGGTGCGATGGTGGAGCGTGACTGCTTGCATTCGTAGCCAATATTAAATTTGAATTTGAATGTAAGCCAAATTACATGTTTTAGGAAGGACTATACCAAGGAGAAGCTACCCAGGAGACGTGATGTTAACATGAAACGCAAAAGTGCAATGCAGGAATTACAGGCTTGGAAACTACAATACATATTTTTAAGTAAAGACAAAAAATAGCAAATACATATCCTTCCCATAAATGTATGTTAATCAGTATCTATCAGGTAAATATTACCATATGAAATGCTAAAAGCAACTTAAAACTTTTTGTGAAAGTGATAATAGGAACAACAACACATTGGTATGGTAAATGAACTTCTATACAATATATATACAATAATTATATATAAAGAAATAGCAATGAGAGAAAAGGAAGTATGCAATACTTTTGTTTCTCTGTAATGTCTGTAACTTTTTTGCATACAATGTACGAGTATACTATTCTTTACATACTAGTATTTACTAACATACGTGTATTATACAATAGCAAGTATAAAATAAATGCGAGTACTTCTGAATCTATTGTATGTATAATATATATACAATATACTCGTCGTATGTACATATGTATGGATGTGTTGCTGTGTGATGCATTGCGAATTTATAATGCAAAACTGTCATGTGCCTGGTTTACGGTTAAAAGCCTCAGCGTGTCCTTGCTGCTGCGGTCGCCGTATACGACACACTCGTATAAAGTGGCTTTAAAAGTGTTGCATTTTTAGTATGTGAACGTCTGCATTTTATGCCTTTAGTGAAGGCAATGAAAGCACGGTATCATTTGGTGTGCTGCTAGTCTACTCCATCCAATTTGCAACGCATTCGCTCTAAAATACTTCTACTGTATGCAACTAATTGTTACATTTGCCGCTAATGTCGCTTGTTCTTTCGCAACTCTAACTCATCTTCAAACATAGTTGACTTCTAGCATGCCACAGCATATTCTATGCCACTGTGTCTACGATTGGATAAGTATAAATGAGTTTACGAATGGAAGTAAGGTGTAAGGTTTAGGAAGCAAGAGTCATAGCCCTATTATTAATTTTACCATCACAATGCGATTTTATTATGCAGTTGTCTGTCTGTCCAACTGTCCGACAGCTTTGTTCTGACAGTTTGTATCTGAATGTTGTACGCATATTTGTTTACATGCAGAAGTTAGTTCTCTCTAATGAATTAACCGCATAAGTCGGTTGGTTGGTTGTCTTTGGCTTGTTAGATTTTTATTTATAAAAGTAAGTTTCCTATACTAGGTGTTTATTTAAATCCAGTAATTCATCCATGACTGTGTTTAAGATTTAAGTGACACTGGATGATGTAAGCTTTGATATAGACATATTGAACTTACGACGTCTAATTAATAAATATAAGAGTATATATAAAATATTAGTATACAAATTCTTATTTTCTTATTAAGTATACACATGAGTGATGAAGTTTGAAATCAGAATAGTTTAGCAGATTTAAATAAAAAACAAAAAAACAAAATTCTTCATTCTTAGTTGCCTTTGGAAACAAAAAATCAAAAATGCTGCACAAAATTAAGATTAAGAAGTGAGTGTGAAAATGTACTACTTATGTACGTTACATGTTAGAGTCTACTCACATTAAAATTCCGATTGATAATGGGGATGGAAATATGCTCTGCTCATTTCTACAAAGTTTTTTGATTATTTACATAAAAAAGTTACAACTCTCAAATGATTTTCCTTCTGCAGCTTTCATTTTTTCTTTTTTGGTTACTTTAAGCGAAGAATTCTGTGCTTTTGATTCGTGCTAATTCCAAGACATTTTTTGATATTCTCATATAAAAAAGTACTCTTCCAGAAAGTTCCGATCGGTCTAATTTTAAGATGAATCGTGTAAGTCTGTCATTTCAGTTTCTATGTTGTTTCTTAAATTGGTATAAAATACAAAAACGAAGTCTCAAAACGACGTGGCTTTGATTTTTGCTTGGAAAATACTTACCTCTTCCAGAATTTGAGGAACTATATTTCCTGCAAATCATCCGCCTGAAATATTAAAGGCTGTTAGTTTAGTTTGCTTGGACAAAATAATAATAATAGTATAAACATTAAAAATTGGATCTTTGTTGCACGTTTCACGACGAAGACCTTTACACTGTAAACTTAAGCACTATGAAATACATAGACTAGACAATTAAATTCTGTTGTGTTTTAATATTTAAAACCATCTTCTCGGATTGTTTTTATCGTTGTGATAAAAACATATTCCATCTATGTCACACGACTCATCTGGCATTGCACTATAAGCATAAGCCTTCTTGCGGCATGTATGATTTCACTTTTAATGACCAAACCGCACAAGTAAATACTTTCGTTTTGAATTTGTAGGGAGGTAGAAATGCATGAAATTTTTCTTATTATTTTCAATATGCTATTTCAAAACTAAATCATCAGATTCAATTTTGAGATTCAGAAGGTCTTCAAGAACACCTTGATGTTGCTCTTTACCTTTTAAAAGCAACTCTTGTGTACCACAGAAAATAATCGAAGATATTATAGATGACACAATTCGTTGATTGTCTTCGATTTCCTTCTGGTGAGAAATATTCATCAAAGCATCCACCGGTCTTTTTTCCGAAAAGTTCTTCGCATCGTTGACTGCAGATTGATGATAACGTAATGAAACATGGTTTTTGCAGTATTCATGCATATGTTTAAAGAGACATAAAGATCAAGTCACAAATGAACCCAAAATGCCAGTTAGTATTTTTGGTGGAAATAGTACGTAATCGCAAAATAAATACAGTAAACTTTTATGTGTTTAGAGTATACTAGCCAAGGTGCGTAAGTCTGCAAAGGGTGGAAATGATGTAAAATTTTTAAATGTTTAACATATATGTTTAATAATAATAATTTTGGAACAAAGCAAAACCAAATGCTATTCATGGTTACAAATTACAAATTATATGTATTAAATTAATGGATAAAAATCTGAAAGAAATATCGCTTCATTACAATTTTTTTTTTTTGTCAAACTAAAGTTATTAAGCTAATTAATGTGCACGATAACTAATTAATTGGGTGATTATAAAATATGTGTTGAATTTATTGATTTCGCACTCATTTAGAATATGAAAAATACATTATAATGATTGTACTACTATATATATAATTACATATTGCATATGTGTAAGAAATATATTGGATGTAAGTTTGGGGTAATCATTACAGAATTCATAACTTAATTAACAGAAAAAAACTTCTTTCCTCAATTTTTTTCTTAAACTCAAGTGAAGTCAAATGAAAAGGGAGGAATTGAAATAAGAGTTTAAGCAGCGAAATTAATTAGACTTAAATGCCTACAAATAATTTAAACGATCCCGGATAACGCAAAAAAGACGCATTCGTCGCAACCAATAACAGCATCAAATGTTTTTGAATTTGTAACAAATACAATAAGAAACCGAAAAAAGAGGGCAACAGTTAAATATGCCACGCAACCCAAAATTATATAGAAGCGTGGAATGCAAATTTACGCTATAAATAAGAGCGCGTCAAACCCAAACAAAAATTCCCCATTCCATGTCCAAAGAACAACTGAAGTGCTTTTACTATTTGTTTCACCACTCCACTGTAATGTTGCTACTGCGCCCAATATCATACTTAACCCAGTCTCATATCCCTTAGGCGGCATTTTTTTGCATTTACTTTTCGCCTTTCTACAGAAACATTTTCCTTCCTTTTACTGCTCCATTTTTTAGCTTGGGCCTTTTGGCTGGATCTCTTTGGCAACGATGCGGAATAAAGCAATTTGAAAAACTCCTTGTGGCAACAAAAATTGAGCTGCAGCAACAACAGTAACAATAAAACCAATAAACAAGCCCAAAACAATTATAAAACTATAAGAAGAACTTCATAGGTTCAGTCAAATATAAAACCACATGAGCGCCCCTTTTCTATTTACGAGTACATATTTGGTTTGTAAAAGTATTTGCTTTGAAATGAAAAAATAAAAATACATATCAAATAAAATAAATTGGTGATGTAGCATTGATATTTTCAGGCTTTACATATTCCGGATTATCAATAGAATTTCACACTTAGTGTTATGTATAATAATAATAATAACGATTTAAGAGTTGTTGAGATAGACAAGTAGCCAATATACCATGTAACCCAAACAACTTCATTATGTATTTGCAAAAGACGTAGTTTTAATAACTAACGTATCAAAGAAGATGACTTGAATTTCCTTGAATTTATTCTTAATTTGAAATATTGTCGCCTTTTTTGCCGACGTTCTTCATCCGCCCCTGAGCATAATCCACGAGAAGAATTAAATTGTACTAGGAGCACCCTAAATTAAATATGTCAAAGGAATGTTTGGTAACATAAAATCAAAGCTCGAAGAATACAATTCATGTAATGATGTAGAATGTCTTTTTTTTTACCCCAATTGCAAACTTCTAAAGCTTAGAATGGAGGTTTAAATAATGCTCCGCATCCTTAATCACAAGTCATAAATCTTTAATGTTTCATTTCCATACACACGTCTGCGAATGCACATTATTATATACAATATAAATTTAAAATAAAGAAAAGAAATATAAATGCAAAAGTCTAACATTTCAAGATCCATTCGAATTACATTCGTATTAAATAGGTTAAACTGGACTTGACCGATATATTAATTTTTGAGATTTACTATTGTAGATTAAAAAAAAAAAATATATATATTTTAAACAATTGCTTTATTTTTCTATAATTGAAGTATATAAAAGAATAGCTTTATTATTTATACTATCGAATTACATAAAAAAAGAAAAACAAATAATTGAGTCCTTATGGGAATAATATTCATTTGTTTTATAAATATGTGCATATACTTGTATATTGAACACTTTTGTTGATGCTTCTTACTTCAAATCTAATTTAAAATATACTAGTTCTGTACATCCTTGTATGAAAATTGATTGAAAATCCACAAAATCAAGTCAAATTGATTTTATAGCTTTAGTTGTTGATTGAAAATCATTGCAAATTGTATCTTGTATCGGATTTGTTTATTCACCCCTTTTATCTCTTTGTGCAAGTTGATGTTGTGTTCCAACAAATAAACGAAACAACAAACACGAAAATGATGGAAAAAAATTGATTTTTTTTTTGAATAGTGAAAAATCCCAATTTTTTAAATAAAGAATGCATAAAAAGAAAACAAAACACTACAGATTATTATTAACTTTAGTTCTTTAGTCCTCCTTTTTCTTACAATTTCTCCATACTTTATATATGTTAATTGGCATTTCAATATGTTTCTTTGAATATCTGAAGGATTACTCGTTTCTCTCGTCACGTTTGCTTCTGGTAATTCCGATATGTCCAATGTAACCCAGAAATGAAGCTGGATAACTCTGAATTGAATGAGTTGAATTGAAATACTGATTTTGGGAAAACACTTTTTTCTAATCGAATCAGTCTTTTTCTCAAGAAATATTAAATTCAGGTTAATGTGAGATACTTTTTGAGATCTGCATGTTGTTATGAATTCATTAAAACTTTTCATTTGCTAACATTTTTTGGTTTCATACTAAACTTACTTAATAGATATTTTTAAAATCGTATCTATCCCAGCATCTCATGCTTTTGAACGGTGAATCTTGGAAGTTCAAAGCTTCTGACTTCACTTGTGTCGTATTGCATCGGTTTCAACAGTTAATTAAGATAACAAAAGGAAAGATAAGGTTAAATTACAATAAAATTTTTCATAACGCCATATGCTGCAATATTCCAAACCAATGCAACACATGTCTGTGAAAAGTATTTGCCAGCATTGCTGAGAATTCTTGGCATTAACTAATAATTTTAGCTCAGTCAGTCTTTACTTATTCAACGATGCTGGTATTGCAGCTGGGATCGTTCGATGCACTTGAAATGCATTTCAATTAACTGCACACAGAGTGCGTTAAATCAACTCAAATTGGATTGAGTTTTAATTGAATTAAGTTTACGTTAAACCACCCCCACACACTTTAAGCATTACAATGAGCCATCAAGCCTCTGGATGAACTCGACCATGTGTCTAATTCAGCCAAACATTAGATTACGCAATGTTACATTGCTTTTGATTGTGTTGGTTTCCCAAAAACGTTTTCATTGTCATTTTTACTTCCAGTATACAGGCTTATACCCTTACATTCCAAAGTAACGCACACGTTGTAAATAAACGACAGTGGCTGACTTGCAAAGCCAGAAAGTGCCGCTAAAAGTCAATAACAACTACAAGGGATATGGAATCAGTGTAGATACCTTTTCTATTTGAAAGGACATCGTGACTTAGGCTTTTATTAGATATGAACCATTTGTGGTGTATTGTAAAATTTAATGTTTTAAATTTTAAAAAAAAATTTCATATACATCAATTAAAAATTTTAGTTTAAAACCGTTTAAATGTTTTAACAAATTCTTGGATCACTTTCACCAATCATGGTTTCATTAAATCATCTGTCATTATAATGCGTCATAACTCGAGGTTTGAACTCATTAATAATAGAACAATTTTGTTTGCATTAATTTTCTGACATTTGTATCTGGAATGAAAAATTGGACTATTGTATTATCAGTACATGACTGTTTTTCATTTTGTGTAGTATCAACATGGACCTCCCAACATGTTAAGTGTCTGAGTGAAGGTCAGACTAGGTCGAGAACAGACACAATTAGTATTGTTTTATTATTATTTACTAGTATAACCCGAGCCGGCTTCGTATGGGTTGAATCCAATTGAATTCTTGTGTTGGCCTACTTTTGAGCATACTATATTTTGCTATGTGAAAGACATGAATTTGTGATAATTTAAGTTATTCTTGTAGGACGCTTTTAGGAGTTGTTTGAATATCTCGGATCTCAGAAATGGGGACGCAAAACTAACCTATGTTCCAACAGAGAACCAACCATACTAATTCCCAAATTTCAATGCAATCAGATAAACGGTAGCGCAGTGCATAACATACGAAAAAACGAAACACTAATTTTTATATATTAAGAATCAGTATTATGCTCACAATACACTATGGAGAATTTGTCTCAGAAATACATTCACTGTAGTGTTGTCCTGATTAAATGTGATGCTGCCCAAATAATAGTTTCTAAACACAGCTATTATTGACAGAAATAAGTACTTGTTAAAAGTGCCTTTTTTATCGTTGGTTTGGAAGATGTTAAAAAACAAGAAAAATATTTTGGCAGATTATTTGTAATGGAATCTAATAAATATGTTTCGTATTATATATTGGTAGACTTTAGCTGTTTAATGTTTCTCTTTTTAATTTTTTTTTATATTATTTAGGTAAAATATAAACTATTAAACCTAAAACAAAACTAAAGTGTACTAGCTACAAAGGCCTACGAATGTTTCTCTTATAATGGTGTGTTAAAATCAAAAAAAAAAAAAGAAACAAAATTTTGATAGCACTTGATAGCTATACCGTTTTTTTTTCGATGCACTCACTTTTCCCGCAAAATTAAATTTTAGGGCTTAACCTCACTTTTAGCAATGATGACTTGTTTGCTACGTGGAAAAAAGTTATGGGTCAAACTAAACAAGAGCGATTTTTAAATGCTTTTATTTGTTGTCGAAATGGCAGAAATATAGAAGAAATCTGGAGGTGTTCAAAAAAAAAAAATCTGTTCGTTTAATGAAAAAAAAAAATAAAATCAGCCAAGTGTGAGTCGGACTCACACACGGACGGTGTACAAGATTTTTTGCTTAAAATATAAAATTATGTTTATATTTATTAGCCTAAAAGTATACTACAAAAAACAAAAAATTGTTAAACAAAAGGTTAAATTAAAGAACAATGCTTCTAAAAATTTATATTTTTAGTATTTGTCGTTCTACACACAAGTGAATTACACACTTTGTGAAAATTTCAACTCTCTACCTATTGCGATTCATGAGATAGAGACGGACGGACATTGTAAGCTTAGTAATAGGGTCCAGTTAGTTCCCTATGGGTACGGAATCCTAAAAACAGTATAAAATATTAAAAAAAACATATATTAATTTACAGTTAATTTAAGGTAGGGCTAGGTGTCACACCCTCTATTTTTCCAAACCATTGTCTGTTGGTGTGTAGAATCTAAAGCAAAAAATCGGAACGAAAAACATTACTTTATCTTTGAGTTAATAATTTATGTCAAATAAATGGTCGCTGCAAGTTGAAGATATCCTGCATTATTATTAGGTCCCTAGCCAAAGTTTCATAAGTCGTATGCAAACTGATTTATGTAAGATTCCCTTTTACTTGAGGCTTGATCGTCTTTGTGGGATTGCTGACATACTAGTTTGTACATACTAAATATAATAATGGTAAAGTACAATAATTAGAAGTACATACAGAGAAAAAGAAATTGTTTTTTTTTCTACTTTCTATCCCACGCCACTTTCCCCCCAGAGCCCGCGCGAGCTGGGGTCCATTAAAAACCGAACAAGACTGGGTATCGACCACAAGTCACTTCGGTTCAGTACCGCAAAAAAAAAAACAATTTTTTTTTTCTTTGTATGTACTTCTAATTATTGTTGTGCTACAGACCTAATGTCATCAGCCATTTATACTAATCATAAAGCACTATAAAGATAAATTTAAATAAAGTTAAAATATTTAAAATAATACTATGTGTTATGGAGAGTTAAGAGATTACATTTTAGATGAAAGGAAGAAATAGAATTAGATACAAGGTCATAGTATAGATTGTAAGACTGACATAAAAGTCAGTCAGCCTAGTAACTCGAGAAGAAACATTAAAATTAATACTACCAAGCAAGGAAGGGGAAAAGATGCTGCCTACAATTAGATTGTGCAAGAATGTGACACCAAGAGTCGTTCTGCGACTGGATAATGTCGGGAGGCGAATTAGTTTAAGACGTCTTTGGTAAGATGGAAGGTCTATATTGGGATCCCAGTGTAAGTGACGCAGTGCAAAAAGCAAGAATTGCTTTTGAACAGACTCAATACTATCACTATACTTTTTAAACTGTGGATCCCATACACATGAAGCATATTCAAGTATTGGTCTAGCCAATGAAGTGAATAATAATTTGGTGGTGTAAGGATCATTAAACTCTTTAGACCAACGTTTAATGTATCCTAAAACACCTCTAGCTTTACATGTGATACAAGAAATATGCGACCCAAAATGCAGCTTTGGATCCATCAACACACCCAGGTCACTGAATTGTGTGACACGTTCTAGAGTGTGATCATTAATGTGGTAGCTTTTTACAATTAAATTTTTGCGGTAAAAGGAAATTATTTCACATTTGTCACAATTAAGCGAAAGATAATTTTTAGAGCACCACTGAGATAAGGAATCAAGATCTTCTTGAAGAAACATTTGTTGGACCGGAGATAAAATAGATAAGCATAACTTAACATCATCAGTGTACATTAAGACGTTAGAATGCTTTATGGCAGATGGCAAATCGTTTATAAAAATATTAAATAATAATGGGCCAAGGTGGCTACCCTGAGGGACACCAGAAGTTACACAAATAGTCTTAGATATAGCTGTTTTAAAAATAACTATTTGGGTTCTAGAAGTTAGATAGAATGTAATCCAGTTAACTAACTTGGGAGGAAAACCAAAGGTATTCAGTTTTTTAAGAAGTACGAAGTGACAAACACTGTCAAAAGCTTTACTAAAATATGTGTAAATGACATCCATTTGATGTTGTTGTGAAAAACTACAATTAACCAACTAAGTAAATTCTAATAAGTTGGTTGTAGTTGAACGCTTTTTGGTGAAACCGTGCTGTGAAGTACTTAATAAAGGAAGAACGAAATGATGCACCTGATCGGTGATAATATGTTCAAACAATTTCAGAATAGCGCAAAGCATAGCTATTCCTCGGTAATTTGATATATTAGCTCTGCTGCCTTTTTTGTGGAGGGGGATAATATAGGACTGCTTCCAAATATTATGTAATACAGATGTATCCAGAGATAAGTCAAACAATTTGCAGATTGGTCTAAGCAAAGCATCAGCACACCGCTTTAGAATACAACTAGGTACATCATCTGGTCCCGGTAAAAACGTTAATTTAGAAGATTTTAAATATTGTAATACTGTATCACAATCAATAACTGGCATATTAAATTGATTAAATAGTGGCCACATTTTGAACTGCCTTTTTCTGAAATTATTATGTTTATGCCAGTTCGTAGTTGTAGTAGTGGGTAAGCGAACTCCTATGACGTCATGTGGCGTACACATTAATTCAATAATAAAAGGTCGATAGATTGCATTTTCACTGTTTTATGTGCAGCATTTTGAATGATATTTTCGCAATTTCAGGTGAACTCACGAGTTGTTTTTTTACATTTAATACCGTTGAATATAGTGTAAAGGGGACGGTAATTTTGAGGCAAACACTTTTGTACAAGTGCATGAAGTTAATGTAAGATTACAAAGAAATAAGTTTATCGATTTTCGAATATAATGTCAAGAAGAGTGTTTTAATTTATTATTTTAATCTCACAAATAATTACAAAAAAGTATGCAATAGCATATCAAATACTCGTATAAAGAAATAAGAACTTTATCGGGATATTGCGTGTATCAAACGCAAAAAATAAAATAGATAAACATGTACATTAAAAATTTATGAATTTATTCAGTCAAAAGACTTTAAATTAAGAGATACCAAAAATGGTTAACATTAAAAAATGGCCCAGTAAGGTAAGGCAAATTTGAATCTATTTGGGATATATGAATATTTTCACGAAAAAAAAAAAAAAAAAAAAGGACAGAAGCTTATTTCATCAAACTTGATAATTTATTTGAAAAGATTACATCTTCAACACAGTTTTTTTTCAGAGTTATTGCCAAGCGTTTTTAAATCGAGATGAAGATACATACAGAGAGAATTATTATTTCGTTATCAACCAAAATATTTTCTTGTTATTAGTTAAGTTGCAATTTCAACTTTTTTTTGATATCTTTGATTAAGTTGAAATTGATGCGATTGTGATAATAATAAGTGATGTTGTCAATCAAAGGAAAATGAAATGGAAAATGAAAATATGTGATTTCATACAATTTACTCAAATTACATCAAATAATCCAAGGTTCATCTTATAACTGTAAAGAAATTACCACGTCATTAAATATTCTTTGAACTAAATGGAGCCCGAAGTTTTTTGTTTGTTGTTACTAATTCAAAAAGGTGCACAAATCAGTGCGTCGCCTAAATAAAAATATAGCTTAATTCATACATAAATGTATTCGAACGTTTTAATAATAAGTTTAAATGTTACGACTCTAGTTACTTAATCGTCCCTTCTCATTACTGAACAGAATTTGGCATTAGAATCTCAATTGAGTATTTCAAACAGTTCTCCAACCGGCGCCGAGCAGGAGAATGATTTTGTTGTGTCTGGAGTAGTGGTGGCATTTTTCCTTGAGTGCTTGACTCAATATCATGAATTGAGTTCGATTGAGAGCCCCAGTAATTGTTTCTTTCGGTTTGTGCAACCCATAATATACGACACCAAGTTGATCCGACCAAATAAACAACATTAGTTTGTTTTTCAATAGCTGTCAATGTTGAAGCATGGCCACGTGGTCCCCATGGTCCTTATCTATGCGTTATCACAGTGAATTCATTTTTCGTCACCAGTGATTATACAATACGATGAAAAAAACCTTTTCGTTTACTCCTGGCAAGCAGCATTTCAAAATATTATGATTGTTAAAGTATTGATCTTCTAAAAAAAATATTTCACTTCCTAGAGCAACACAATAAATACTACCTACATCCTACACAACATATCTTGTTTCTCTTTACTATGTTAAGTACTTTTACATTATATGTTGCATGTTTTGCATAGACGTGTTTTGTTACGATAATTTAGCACAATAGCACAAAAATATTATAAATTAATACACTTCACTTAAATTATCCTCTTTTTGTTCCATTTATCTATTTGAAACTGTCACGATAACTCACATCGTAGTGATCGGCAATTGGTGCGAAGGAGAGAAAAAGAAGGGAAAAAGTATAAGTATCAATTGATTCAATTTATTAACCCTTAAACTAGATTACCAACACTAAACTCATTTAAAAATGAGTTTGAATGATTGATTTATATACTTTGTAATAGTCATGCCATCCAGAAGTAAAATAATCACGGCTATGTCATGTGATTATATTTAGTAAGGCTCTGCATAATATTGTATTTCAGCTCCATAATTCAAACACTTAACTACTAGTTCACATTACATGATTTGGTATATAAAGATGGCCACGACTTTTAGCTGTAGATTGGATCGTTGGGATATAGAGCTCTATGCATTACAAACAACAGACTGAAGTGATAATGCATTTACACAGTGTGAAGTGTATTAAAATATGGTAGAAGCCATTATTAAGTTTTTATGAAGCAAACTAACGAAAGGCAAAGAACAAGTTTGCGCTTTTACAATTAAGGGGAGATGGTGAAATGAAAGAGTAAATAATAAGTGAAATAAAGAAAGTAAAACTACCAAGACAAGAGACTATAGCCCAGTAATTGAAGTCTTTATTAAGTTGTTGTTCTTACTTTTTTAATGGTCGTTTTTTAATGGAATTTTGGAAGTCATGCAACGAAAACATTACTTTTTATTATGAAGTGCAGCAGAAACAGCAACGCATTGAAAGCAGAAGAAGCAACTCCTTACATCAACAATAATAAGTGCATCTAGCATTGCAACAGCATGTTGAAAAGGCACTAATAACATACCGGAATAGCAGGACTACGGAACTACCCGATCTACCAGGCCAATTGTCTTTAATAGCAGAAAAGAGCATTGCATTTCACGGAGACTCAAAGCTACGCAAACATTACAGTGTCTGTCCGAATTGTTTGTGAATGTGTGCTTAATTTTTCAATTTAGCCAAAAATAAAAGTTAAATAAAGAATTTCAATTTTTTTTTAAACCTTAAATACATTTTTCTTTAAACATAACAAAAATATTATTTGGAGGGTTAAAGGCGTAAATCAATCAAAA
The DNA here is from genome assembly GCA_035041805.1 of Amiota mariae. Taxonomy (NCBI): domain Eukaryota; kingdom Metazoa; phylum Arthropoda; class Insecta; order Diptera; family Drosophilidae; genus Amiota; species Amiota mariae. The sequence continues at coordinate 1,937,122 of JAWNKV010000229.1, read as the reverse complement.
TTTTAAAACAAAATACAAATATGGAATAGAAATAAATATTTTATTAATTTTTTCCCAAAAGTTTAAACATTTTTTGCTTTATTTTCTATTTGTATCTCTTATGGCCTCTGCGATGTGCCACTCAAGTTGCCTTTATGGAGCATATTGAAAGTGTCGCATGTGGTAAGCAATTTCCTCTTCAAATAGCAGAGGCTGCAACAGCCGTCAGTTTAGAATTTATTGTCTTCTAACGATTTTTAATATGAAGCATGTTAGAAAACTATGATCAGGTTAGGCGAATTATGCAATACCCTTTAACACAGAGCAATATACAATACTTATTTTAGTATTTTTATGGTTCCGTACCCATAGGGAGCTAACGGGACCTTATTACTAAGCTTGCGATGCCCGTCCGTCCGTCTCCTGCTCTATCTCTGTCTCTAGAGAGTTAAAATTTTCACAGAGTGTGTAATTCACTTGTGTGTAGAACGACAAATACTAAAAATACACATTTTTAGAAGCATTGTTCTTTAATTTAACCTTTTGTTTAACAATTTTTTGTTTTTTGTGTACTTTTAAGCTGTTAATTGTAGTATACTTTTAGGCTATTGAATATACACACAATTTAATATTTTAAACAAAAAATCTTGTACCATGGTACGGAACCGTCCGTGTGCGAGTCCGACTCACACTTGGCTGATTTTTTTTATTATATACATATGTCGAAAGTTGTGTACAACTTTTAAGGGACATCATGTGATTGGTTTCTAAAATTATAGATGATTTTTGATTTTTTGTGGTGATCAAGGGAGACTTCTAAATAAATCCAATTAAAACATTATTTGATTTATATAATCACTGAAATAAAAAAAAAAATCGCCAATAAACGGGAAATTTGTAATGACAGATCGATTCTTTTCTCGCTGTTATACTTATATACGTATGTAGTCGTGTACACTATATGAGATCATGCCAAGTTTTGCAATATTACCATCATTCGCAAAGGCTTATCATACCCTATCATCTACTATATGTTATACACTTAGTATATGTGCAATATATTATAGATAGAATAGTAGGTATAAAAACCGCTTGTGTGTAAATTTTTGATATGATTAGCTTGTTTACTTTATGTCTGTTCAGTGTGACTTTGAAAAATGAAAATCTGTTGGCTTCACTTTATATTGTAGAACGTACTTTCGTCAGATTAAATAAACATAAAAAATATCTATTTTATATGATAATAAAAGTTTCCGCTGAAGTCAAATTTTAATATTGTTTCCCTTGTGGTGATGTGTACTAGTGTGCACATCTAACGGAAATAAGTACATCGGATTTGGGTTAAGGAAGTTTAACTGCAAGTACTTTGGCTTAAGCATGTTGTGTATTAAATAAAAATTTATTTTATATTACATACTTATGTTATCCTAATGATGTCATGATATTCTACTCAAGGATATCTATGCTAGTTTTGTTCTTGTAACAATCAAAAGTAAGGATAAAATATATATAAAATTATGTTTTGGTCATGCCTCAATATAACGGAAGTAGGAACAAAATAATGAACTCTTTTAACTTCGAATCTCTTGCAAACAATAGCAACTTAAAGCAAATCAAATGTCAATTAAGGACATTTCTTGCTCAGAATGTAACAAACCCAATTAAGTCATTATCTAAGAATATAAGGACATATGTAAGTAGGTGACTATGTAGACATGGAAAAAGTCACCAATTAATTTATTTGTCGCTTCGAGCATTGTGCCACATAATCCCCGGAAAGCGCACAAAGTTATTTAAAGATGCTAGATACGTCGGCGAGTAGGAGTTCCTCTAATACTGAACTAAACAAAAGTAATGCAGATCACTACGACAACCATTATAAAATGGAACTTTGGGATGCATGTTAATTAAACTTTAAATATGTAAAGTGTGCGAAATTAACAGCGCCCTAGCAGGATACTTTTTGAGGAACATGTTTTCTTTAAGATTGGGATTTCTTTAAACAAGATACTTTCACAATATGAAAGAGGTTGAACTCTTTATTTATTCTTAGTTTATTTTTTTTTTCGATTTGTTTTCCTGGGTATTCATAAATGCGATTTCATTGAAATCTGATTTAGTTAGACTATTGTTTATTTGTGTTTATAGTTGCGATCTTATTACTTTAATTTAACTTTTAACGACGATTTGAAATTTTTTTAAAGTACCATCAACTTCAAAAACTTTTGAATAAATTAGAAAAAACATAAAAAAAAATAATTATTGTATGTGGCAACTAAGTCTGAAATAAGATTATGTTATACTTATGTATATAAATTAAAAGTCAAATGGATTTCAGTTAACTAATATTTATACTTTACATAAACATTATTTGAAATTTGTAGACACGTACATGGGGGTACATAAGAATGTTAAGATACAATTCTTTCATTGTCCAAAAGTTTACCTTAGCTTAGGATTGCTAACAATACATATATAAAATCGTAGGCGTCTTTTAGTGTGTGTACTCTTATCTCAGAAACGGCTTAACCAATTTGAATGAGGTTTTCCTTTCACTATTGACCTCTCTCTAGATCGATTTTTTTTGCCATTCATTTGTCTCTTTATGTTCTTTTGGTGCTTTGGTTAAACTTTTTTCTCTCTCAGAGCTTTAGTCTTTCCTTGTTGGTTGCTCCCAACATTGATCTTTCCATATCTCTTTGTGTCGCTCGCAATCTATTTTATTATGTCTTTGCAATAGTCTGTTTTTAATCTAAATTTCCTAATGGTGTGGAATGTCATGTTGTAGTAGAGATACAATAGATTTATATGGCACACCCTGTATAACACACAAGACAGAGGAATGCTTATATAGTATATACCATATACAAAAATATGTATGTGTTCGAAATGAAATTTTATATATGTTGATCTCATGTACTCGTATGGTATTTGCTTTGACTGACTTTTTGCGGTTCACTTGGTTTTCCAACTAAGGTTCTTTTTGGTTAAGACTTTGGTTTTTATTTCGTCATTATTAAGTTACTTATGTATAAAGTTAAAATATTTCTCTGATGTGTTACTTTTCTCACTTTCAAATATCTAATATAGTAAGTATATGCTTGTATATACAATATGACAGCTATAAGGACTATTCTCCTTGAGTATTTGTCTAAGCATTTCCATCATAGCCACAACATTGTGGTTTTGTTATCATTATTGCCCATCATTCCATTCTAATGAAGTCGTAAAAATTGAAAACTTTGAATACGTGTCGTTTCTGCAGCATTTTTTGCTGATGCTTCTTGTTTTTGCTATCTTTTTCCCTCTTTTAAGATATTTTTATAAAACTGAATGGTAATATTAAAAATTTAATTAAGAACCATGATATTTGAAGAAAAAAAATTTGGTCTTTTCAAATTTGTATATAAATTATATACAAAACTGAGTAGGTACCAATGATGTTATTGATAGTTTACTTGGTTATAAAGATTATGAGTGATGACATACAATTGCCGGCCATGATGGAATAACAATATAAACATAAATTTTCCTTTTATTCATTCGTCTATAAATAGATACTCCTCAAGTAATAAGCATGTATTTTTAAAGTCAAAATCATGACTAGCGTACTCGACCTGGCTTCGCATGGGTTGCATCCAACTGAATATTTTTGATGACTATTTTATTTTGAGTATCAACAAAGGACACAGTTTGAGTATCAGAAAATTATCCCAGATCTTGAGACCAAAACCTATGTTCAAGCCGAGACCAACCATGGACATTCACAAAATTTCAATGCAATCAGATGAACGGTAGGGCAGAGGATAACATACGAATAATTTGAAAAACTAATTTTTATGTATAAAAAAAAGATATGATATTTATTTCATTTTTGTCGTAGGTTGATCTAAGAAAATTTCATAAAGTATAGATTAAACTGTCATAATAGTCATTAATCTCGTGAAGTTTCCCAAATACAAAATTATATTCGTACTTATTGTACTCATATATTAGCAGTCATGCGTACCCACATTTATAAAAACTCAACTCCGTGCCACACTGAAGCAATCTTCAAAAAATTCTCCATGCTTCGATGGATGACAAAAAAAGCAACTGAAACTGATGGTGAATTTGTATTGTAGTATGAATATGTTCATTCAATCGCGTTGAACGCAACTGAATGGTAGGACACAAAATAGTTTTATTTTATTTTATTTTATTTTATTTTTCTCTTCTTTTTTATACAATATATCTTTACTTCACTAGTGTAAATATTGTAGGTATTACCACTTTGTTGTACTGTTTGTTTCAGAGAACAAATAGATGATTTGTACATAGAAATCAACAGCATGACATAGAGATTTAATTAATAGTCTTATTTTATTTTTGCAATAGCCTACTTTATGCTCATGGTTGCCTGTAGTCAATAATGCAGATTTTATTAATGTTGTGTGAAATATTTTTGGCAATGATTTTTTTCTATCAAAGTGACGCCACGTGGGATTTTGACTATTTTTACGGTTCTGCAGTTTTTTTTTTTTCAAAATTAGGCTTTCATAGTTTGATGCGTAGGAGCATTTTTTGATGATGTACCATTATTTTATGAGCAAAAGAGTGAATTACGTAAAATTTCACTGCCTGAAAAATATTTTCATCGAATTTTTGGTTTTAGCAGTAAATATTTACAAACTTAGAAATATTTCCAAACAGGAAATTAAATCACAATCTATAGCTAACAAAAAATAAAATAAAAAAACAAAAGGAAAGATTATTAAAATCGTAATTTTTAAAATTTTTTTTTTCAATGGGTTAACAAAATATCTACATTTTTAATCCAATCGGTTTCCGCTGTTTCCAAAGAGTTTTTGAATGGAAAACTTTTACGTTTTTTAAAATATGAAAATGAAACTTAACAAATCGATAAGAAATAACAATTATGTGATGCTAAAAGTTGGGATGAAAGGTATTAAGAATTCGACTCATGTTCTATCTTGTTTTTAGTTTTGGTCATATACGAGTATATACATCATTATTATCAGGTTTCAACAATGGATTTTCACCATTCTTTGCATATCGTAGTAAATTCTTCACATTGCTTTAGCCATGCCACAGCGTAGTAGAGCTTGACACGTATGTAGATAAAGGGGCGAAAAACACTGAACAAAATTAAAAGAGAAATCGAAAGAAAAAAAAAACTATCTGGCAAAATGCTTGCAACGGATATGCGCTTCGACAATCGGAAGTTTTGTTGCTCACCTGCTGTTGTTGGCTACACTCATACTTCCCATTGCCCCAAAAGTCCATCATGATTTTCGTAGTATCCCCTTTTTTCGGTCTCGTCCATTTCCGCTGTATCGCCTTTAGTGCTGTTGTTTTTGAATTTCTTTTGATTTCCTGGTTGTATTGGGTTTTCATGAGTTTTTCGAATACATGCATGGCCGCCAGCGTGAGATCTTAATTTCGATATTCATGTCAAATTGTCGCATGGTTTAATTAAAAAACCAACAAACTGGTTTGTTGCTGTTGTGTTCTGAGTCGTGTTCGCGGAAATGCACCTCAGGGTGCCTCATATAAAAAACAATAAAAATAACAAAATCGAAAAAAATTCTATAAAAATTAGCCCGATTTGTTTAAATACACGTCGGTTTTATTGGCTTTGAAATTGAATTCGCACACTTCTCTCACTAAAAATGAGTATATATTAATAGTTTTCATACCATATATGGACTCATTATATATTTATGATAGTCATTATTTTAGTTGAATTATTCAAGTAAAACTTCAATTTATATCGCGAAGCATTGTTATTAATTCATTTGATCTCACCAAACCTTACACACACTTAATAAGTGTAAGCTATCTTTGTATCCCCTTTACTATATACATATAAGTGAATTTGTAAAACTTTATATATTAAACAAAATGAGTTGCGTAAGATCCTACAAATTTTTAAATGATTCGATTAAGACCGTCCATCCAGGAGCTTGGTTTCTACCTCGACGTAAACTTATATTTATTTTTGGGATAACCTATTTCTGTTATAGAAACAATATTACCTACCGTATGTATGTAGTTATTTTATAAAAATAAATATATGTATTCCACTAGCCACAATAGAACGCCAATCATAACATCCATAGTTTTGGTGATTTGGGAATGTTCCCAATAAAAATAACATGTATCATTATTAAATTCAGTGTCTTTTGCTAAAATTATGAATTTTAATATTACTTCAAAATTAGCGCAGGGTCATGGTAGTTCATTCGATCTGTGTTTTTAGTATAATGAACTTCTTAGCCAATTTATGTATTAAAATGTAAGATATTTGTTAAAAAAAAAAAAAAAATATTCAAGTAAAAAGTAAAATTTTATTTAAGCTTATTTAGTGTTTTGGGGTCTTCACTCAAACGTGTGAAGAATAACAACGTGTATTTCACACTGTGTTAATCGTCTAATCAGTGTGAATCAGCTGATTTCGTATTTACAAATGTAAACAAACAATTCAAAATGACTATGGTGGGGAAGATATGCCAATTCATAATAAATTCGCCCTCAATTCGCCCTCACTACAAGCGGTTTAGCCTACTCTATTGCAAATTAAGTTTAGGGCATAGCTTAAACTTTTATTGTATGGAGTTAGTTTAAGAGGTGTAAAATATATACACGCCAAATACACATTTTAGTGAAGACCATAATTATATTAATTTTTAATTGAGGTCGTAATACTTATTCCGATAGTGTTAGGATGTTTAATATAGAACAGTTAATTAATGCCCATCTGGACATACGGTTCCCAGCTTTGGAGGAACGCAATCCCAAGTAATGTCGAAGTCATCCAAACAGCACAATCGAAGATACTTCGCTTTGTAACAGGTGCTCCCTGGTATAAGTCAAACGCGAACATCCACAGAGACCTCAACGTCCCTCTAATTAAAACTGTGCTGGCCCAACTAAAGCAGAAATGTCACCTCAAACTCTCGCAACATCCTAACTCACCAACTCGCTCACTCTCACAGACAAGCAGCCACACTTGTTAATCATATGTTTAGAAATGAAAACGCTACTGTCGCAACGTTACTTGCTTGATAAACAGAAATAACAAATTATAACATAAGGTATCAAGACAGGGACCGCCCAATCATCGAAAATAATGCAAATGATCAAACATGTTCAATTCATAAGTGGGGTTCTCTATGCTGAGGGTAATGATAGAAAGTTTAGAAAGAAACATTCCCTTCATAAGACAAGTTATGGTTATGCTTAGACTTCCTGTTTCATTTTCGTCTATATTATTCCGTATTTAAAAGTTGTATATAATATATAACAACTTATTCCTTTATTTTTGACACCATTTTAAAAATTAACCATATTATAATATATATACATACATATAAAATATAGGAAGTAACCTTAAAAAGAGAACTCGCGCCTACGTCGGAATGACTTTCCTGCCCATAACCCTGGGAGGATCACGCAACAAACAGAAGTTTCTTCAGTTCACCACTATAGGAACTTAAAAAATGCGCCAATAGTTTTAAGATTTGTGGGTACAAAATGATTCAATAAATAAAAGTAGAACGCAAAAAAAATTGAGTTAAATAAACGATAATGACTTGTATATATAAATTTTACTTGATAGGTAGGAAATATTTTTATTTTTTACAAGAAGGTCTATTGATGCGATTCGATTTGATTCGAACTCTTTTTGAAGTTTAAATCTAAATCTGATGACAAAGATACCAAATTGTATATTCAAAGCTATGTTCGAGAAGCTTTAGGGGTATCCCCAACAATTTTTTTTCTTATTATTGAATAGGATTATAAACTCTTGCTGATTTGCTAATATTGTAGATTATACAATCTAAGCAATACTGCTTCATTATGATGAGTAAATTAAATTGTTGACTCCATTTTGAACTTTGCACAATTGAGTTATTTAATTTAATTAGCTATAAATAAACATGAGAACCGCAGAATCCAATTTCAAAGCTAATTGAGTGAAGTCATGGAGTCGGATAATTGCTTAAAACCAAATGCAATGACTTCAGGTCAAATTCAATTCAAATCAATTGACTAACTATAAATTGAAGAGCGAATTCTGACTTTTAAATGGATAATAAATAATAAAGAAAAGGACAAGTTGCTGCTTCTACTCGTTGTGATATATGAATGCTCTTTTTGCTTATAACTGTCCTATATGCTAATAAATGATACACGGCGACAGCGTCTGGAACAAAGGCGAGTTATGGCTGAATGTTGATAAATGAGGATTTCGTTGCGGTCGAGCGGATTCCAATGGAATATAGCCAGCTTCTATTAAAAATGTCAGTCATAAAAAATGAAAGAAATGAGTATAAAGACACAGTGGGGAAACAAATATCAACTGAATGAAATGGAATCGACTGAACGTGCACTGGGCAGAATGTCTTGCTAGTTGCTATACATACATATATTATTGTTATACTTACTCCATAGAAGTACGCAACATAAAAGAAAAGCAAAATATTCAATTTGTTGTAAACGACGGAAGGAGTTACAAAAACGAAAGGATAACAGGACATGAATGACATATGAGTTGAATATGTCGGTAGCACTCGTATGCTAAGGCTCCTCTAGTGCCTTTCCACTCATAAGTAGATTTGTAGAACCATGGTACCAAGGCAGACGTCGAGAACTTGTTTGAGGAAGCAGCGCTGGCAACGAGTGCAAACGGAAATTGGTGAAATATATTTATGTCCTTTGCCGCATACTAATCAGTTGGACGGAGCAGAAATCCTTTCACGTAGGGACATTTCCCATTTTCTAGCCCACAAATGTCGAATGCACTCAGATTTTAGATTGGAATGTGTTGCCAAAAAATACAGAATAGAAAAGCATACATTTCAAAAAGATGTAGGCAAAGCTGGCGAAATTAAATTTGTTGTCTTTCCTCCTTAGGATGACAACTGTGACGACAAGTTAACAAATAAAGGCTGTAACTGTTAGATCTAATAATGCGCCAGCGACGACACAACACGACAAACAAAGCTGGCAACATACATATTTGGCGATTTCAAAACACACAAAAATCAAGTCAAACAATCTGAGACTTTCATGTCGAACAAGTTGTCAAGATGGGATTTGTTGTGAGCTTCAATAGTATGTGAGTTGAGCTATATTTGTTTTAAAACGCAGGATATTCATTTTACATTTTTAGTCAATTTAAATCATATGTACTCACTCCTTCATAGTAGATTTATATACAATACATAGGCACACTGTCAGAGGGGATCCTGGCAAAAGACAAACAGAAGAAAAATCCTAATATATTCGTATACTGATTCATAAAATAACAAGCAGTTTTTTAAATGTTATTCGTCCACTGCACCGTAATTCAAATCGAGCCACTGACTATATATGTATGTACATATATATGTAGTATGTTTATCATATACAAGTGTGTATTTTTGTTTTTTGAACCATGAAAGAAAAGCAAATCATGAATTCACTTTTCTATGATTTCTAATTTTCTTTTTTTCTTTCTATTATACTAGTCGCTTTAAATTTATTGCTCAAATGAATTTTAAATTAAAGTTCAGAATCGTAACTGAAACTACGAGAAAGATGTAGTAATTTGATTTACATAAGAATAAATCCGATTACTCAGAAACCTGTAAATTACCCCAAAAAATAACAATAGATAACTTTGTACAAAGTTTATATGCAATTCAATCAAAATTTGATAAAATCTTATGCTTTTTATCATTTATTCACCACAAATGTAGGGTGGAAATCACTTGATATTGTATTTACAGTAGGTGTGAAGGACTTAATCATAAATAAAAAAATATGTATTATAACAACCACAGTAGAAAGTTATTGTTTTCTTTAGACTTATTTGTCTCCACTTGTTTAAAATCAACAATAGAGAAATATTTATAAGAGGATTTAAAATAAATCAATTTGAAAAATAAACTCGAAGAAGTAATAAACTTAAGTTTAGATCTAAATTGAATACTCTTCATAGTAATAAACTGTTATATTGTTCTAGTAAATTGTGAATGCAAATTTAATTAAATCGTCTATGGTAATTTGCCTAGATGTTACATCAGTTCTAAAAAATCGATTTACTTCTAATTCGTCCTATATTTAGTTAGAGTGTTTATATAATTAAAGCTTTTACAAATTAGCAACTAGTATATCCATTCAAATATCACTTATTGTACATATTGTATTTCAATGTATTTTCTTTCTTTGTATATCTCATGAAAACTTGACACTTATTGTTATTTAACTACAAAAGTTGAAAAAGCATCTTTGCAAAATGTACGTCAATAATACAATGGCAGCATAAATAATGTTGCCAACGAATAAATATCAATGAACAAAGGTGTCAGTTCGCTTTTGTACACGAGTTTGTTTGAAACCATAAATTCAATATATATAAGACTCAATAGGTGTTGGTACCTACATTTATAATATAATACATGTACAAAGATACATATAGCATAATCAGTTATATTGACAAATTGTATAAAAATTGAATAATAACGTCAAGTATTGGTTAACCAAGGCATATTGATTTATGAATTATACAATGCATAGGAAGATCATATTACTATAAATGTAATAATAAGAATAATAAAAGTGATGATGATTACTCAATCAAAGCTGTTTTGTTTAAAGCCCTCCCAATATGAACAGTGCCGGATTGATACATGTAGGGCTCCTCTCTCTCTAGGTATTGTTATATCTTATTATACGTTTTTAACATTTATTAAGTTATTTGTAATAGTATTTTCTATCATTCGAAATTCAATTTTTACTTGTTGTAAAGGTTTGTTGACACCATCGATCCAGTCTAGTATGACACCCCCAAAATGGCATTTTGCCATTTTTTTTTCTTCAATATATAGATTTTTAGCCTCTTAAAGGTTGCTGAACTGCATAACATTGTGAAAACTGTAGTAAACTTAGAAAACAATTGACTTTGACTTAATTTTCTTCCCAGGCCCTTGGTATTGCGAACCTTCAAGATAAGTAGTTGCCTATATGGATAATTTGGCACTGATATTGAGTAGGAAGTAATTTTACTCGTATATGTCTATAAACAAATAACAAAGCAAATTATCATATTAACTCAAAATAAACATCAGTAATTTCATCCTCGGAGTATGCAACATGTTTTGATTCCATTGAAAAGACACATACAACTGAGAGAGATAGACTATTGAATATGTAGTATGAGCATAACAAACTTGAGTACCGAGTGCCACTTAAATTCATAACACATGCTCATAACTTGTTCAAGTGGCAAACTAATATAATAACACATGTCACGATTGCAGGATTCCCCTTTTGTTTCTAGTCTTAAGTATTGTCCTTGGATTTAAGATGTTGTTTGTTTGGCGTATCGTACATTACGCTCGTGCTATAGTCCTTTTTATTTTGTATGTTATTTGTCTATATTCGTTTGTGTGTGCGAATCGTTTTATTCGGAGATTAATTGTTCAACATAAATGTACGTACACCTGCACGTGTTTCCATTATCACATCACATTGTGTCAGCAGGAATAACAACACAAAAATGGCAACAAGGAACAGGCAAAATGATAATACAATATTCTACGATAGAACGTGGGCCTTAATTTATATAAAGTATAATATGTAAATTAAATTATCATTATTACTTACGGTTTGTAAGACAAGTCTGTTGATAGATTTAAATTTTTTCTTTCACCCATTTGATTTAAGTCATAATTCTTTCTTTTTTTTTATTAGAAAATAGAAAAGAATTCATAATATGTAAGAAATTTGGAGAAATATCTTTATATGCAAAAGTCTTCCGTAAGCAATTAAGTATTTAAATAAAAGCTCTATGTATCTTAGTTTTTTACTTGCTTGTAATTATAACATGATATATGAAGGTTACATAATCTTCTTTCTTTATATGTATATAAAAATTATTGTTTTAAATTGTCCGTATGTTATGCGCTTCCATGCTCATCTGCTTGCATCAAAATTTTGTGAATGTCTATAGTTGGTTTCCGACTTGAATATAGGATAGTTTTGGTTTCGATATTTGTTCATACTCAACGGGTAATAGAGAGAATATAGTGAATGCTAAAAAGGGAAACAAGCTGCGCGAAGCAGAGTTGGGTAGGCTAGTATTTAATAAAACTATAAATGTATCTTCTATTATAAAGAGTATTAAATCAAATATTATTGTTTTTATTAAAATAATTATAAAAACTTTTTTTACAAAAAAAAAAAATTAATTACAATTAAAATAAAATTAATTACTTCCATTAGAGCACTAGCGTCAAGGCATTCAGCTCAAATATTATTATATTACGTTAATTGTGTGTAGTAATGTAGTTCTTTAAATCTTTAATGAAACAGTCAGCACAAAATGAATTTTGTAAGTCTTTCCCACAAACAACTTTGTATATGTCTTTGATTACTTTATCACAATGTTCTGCATAATACCTTAATGATGCTTTATCTTAAGCATAGTTGCTGATTGGAATAAACCTAGTAGGTGAAAGTTAGTACGTTAGATTATCATAATTATTTCTTTAATGTACATTGTACATAAATGTACTAAGATATATGTATTTAGAGCATCATGCTTACAGTAACCGATGAAGACAACTCGTCAGAAGTATTTTGATATGACTATTGTTGTAAGTCCACTGAAAAACATAACTACATTTTATGTCTTGTTACTGTTATCCTCCAAATTGTCTTAATGGAAAAGTATAAGGAAATAAAAGACGAATGCTTCTTCTGAATCATTAACAGCATAATTATAACTTATCAGTTTAAGTTTAAGTCAAAACATGAAACAATCTTAAAAATTATCAATATATTGTATGTAAAATTACAAATTATGCGTCGCACAAGCATTTGATCAGACATGACTTTAACGATAAGTTTATGAAATAAAACTTTAGCTATTCTAACAAGACACCATTTCGCAACTACATACTTATATGCTTCTATATTTTTTATATATGGTACTGTAAATATCTCTACTCAAGATTTAATGATGATACTATAGTAATCCACGATAGAACAGTTATAGAATTGGCCAATCATCCAATGTTTTCCATTGATTAACAAATTCTAGATTTGGAGTACAGAGATTGAAAAAATGAATTTTGAAGCATCCACTTTAACTTCGTATAATATTTTCAAAATCTTAGATTTCGAATATTATATTAATTATATTAAATCTCAAACTGTTTGATACAAAATCTAAAAATAATTTGCATATGTATGTTTGCAATGATTATCTGGGCTTAAAATAAAAAATCAAAAGCAACCTTCTACATGTATAATGTGTCCATCAAACAACATTGCTTATTATTTTCTTAAGTTATTAATATATAATTTTCTTTATTTCTTATTAAATTAAAAATACATACTTTTATATAAACATTTCGGCCTCCCAAATTCCTGAACACAACCCCACATTTGAAAACGTTTTATTTTTAGAAATAAAATTAAAAATTTGCAAAATCGGAATTATAATACTAAGTACCTTCATTGTTAAACAAGACACTTTTGAATATAGAATATTTAATTTAGTAGATCGACAATTTAAAAAAGAAGGAAAATAAATTTAAAGGGGAAAAAAACAAACGGAAGCTATCAGCGATAATAAGCTGGAAACCAATGAAGGAACAAGTGCGCATTTATCAAACCCACACCATAAAGATGCGTTAGTTATTAACACGAAGTAACGTGACATGATGCTACGTACAACGTATCAATGTGGTATAATACCTACCATATAGTATGTATAACGTATCGTATCGTATATGATAGCGATAAAATTGCGGAAGCGGAAAGACATGCCAACGCTGGTACTCATAGTATACTGAACGCTTGCCGCTAAAGATGCGTTACAAGCGATAGGAACTTCCCAACATTCCCTACTCTCACTACACCTCACAGATGAGTTTATAAAGAACATGTTAAGGATCTGATAGAAGGGGAAAATTGCTAAAAATATCAAAAAATGTTTACGTTGTCATGCATGTACACACGTGGTTGTATTAGATACAATGAAAACAACAACAATATCAACAACAACGATTGCAACAGTCACAACGATAACGATAACAGAATATGTACAGTAATACTAAGTATGGCGGCGGCAGTGGCAGTTGGTTTAAATAACAAAAATGTTATTCACCTGTCTAGATGTGCAAACAAGCAACGCATATTCTACACTCTCCCTATGAGAGATACTTAACATACATACATATATCGTACATACATAGGTACCTAAATGTACGTAAGTATATCTGAAGTAGAAAGAAAGAAATAAAGAATAAAGAAAGAAGAAAATAAACAGAGAAATGAAAATAAAGTGAGCCAGTAAAGAAATGCTGACATTAAGTTGTTTGCTCCACATACACACATACATAACTTAAACCTACAATATTTTTACTGTTTCTATGTATGTATGTATATGTAGTACACGATATTTTATAATAGATGACTTGGGCGTGAATGTTGTGATGAGTTCTCTATACTATATACATATATAGTTTGTTAGTAGGTTGTACGAGAAGTGTTTAAATGTCCCCTTTAGCTCTTTATATCATCAAATATACACATGTATGTATGTTTGCCTTCTATTCATTTCTGTATAAATGGGGTTTAACCTTGTAGTTAGCAAATTCATTGCAATATCTCAGGATCTTTTAGCGCTTCATTTAACATGCCTCATGCACTGTTCATCTGTTTGTGCAATATGCATTAAAATATCTTAAAAAAAATCATCTTAACATTTCTACTCTATATTTATTATTTCTTGAATTTCTATTTCTCATCTTGTGGAATGTATATAAATGCTAAGTACCATTGTTTCATTTACTAAAACAAATGGCAAAGATAAATATACTCGTATTTATATGCATACTACACTCATATAAGGTATATTAATATTGTGTGGGGATATGGGATTTCTTAGATGTTTTTGATTCGAATCGTATTGAATTGAATCTTTTCATCCCGATGAATCATCAAAAACTATAAGAAATCGAAAGATACTATTTAGAAGTGAAATCTGTAGGTTCTTATGCACTCATATTTGATTCTTATGATTACCAGCAATTGCAATATTTACTATTTTATTATTTAATTTAATAATTTTGTTTATTTAAGTATAAAATGTTTATTTATTTTTCCTCTTAAATGCTTCTAAATAATGCGCCTGTTACAGGGTATTTAATAGAAGGTATTATACAAAATTTCATAATAATAGTGTTTTTATTTTTATATAGAAAATTGTGCATTTATGCATTTGTGTGGTTGTTGTCTGTTTTCTTTGTATCGCATACTTTAACTTTGAGTGTTGAGTTTATTTCAAAAATAAAAGTGAATCATAAACATTCTAGCATATACATCTGTGAGTCTGCTTTTTTAATTTATCCTGGACCCTTAATTAAAAATTAGGACAATATATATGTGTACAAGAAATTAATTAAAAAAATAACAAATACATTATATGAAAAAGTAAGACCAAGTGAGTTGCAAACCTTGCAAATGTCTTCTTATTAACTTTCCTATGACCGTAAAAATGGACATACCATAGGAATGCCAATTAAGAAAAGGAAAAGAAAAAAAACCCGAATACTAAAAAATTACTCTCTAAAAAGGATGGAATAAGAAAATATTCTCATCTGAAATTGTTATGTACAAACTATTCAATATTTATCGTCTATTAAATAAACAACTTACATGTAATATATTTAATACATATTCATTTACAAATTAGCAATAATTATATATATATATATTATTTGTTTTTGGTTTATTATAAACATATTGTTATACAAAAATGCCGACATTCTTTCGGCAATAAACAAAACTGAGGAAAGAGTCATGCGAAAACTTTTGGCATCTAGAGCGGATATAAATCAAATTGAACAAAAAGTGGAAATAAAACTAAAAAAACTGGTAACAAAAGAGAATGTCAGATGGATGAAGTTCAACGACTGATCACACAGGCGAAAATAAAATACGTAATATTCAGAGACGTTTCTATGGAAAAGAACATAACAGAAAGACATATTAGGTGCAAAATTTAATATCCAGGCACCAGAATTAAGGGGAGCCAGGACCATAGCAACCTGTTCAAATGCAAGAACAATTGTTGCGGATATGTCTTCAGAGGAGAAAGCGGATAAATTCTGACAGAAAGAGCAAGCAGAAGTTGAACGACTGATCACACAGGAGAAACAAAAAAAAGTAATATTCAGAGGCGTTTCTATGGAAAAGAACCTAAGAGCATCGATCGTGGACATATGTCGTGCAAAATTAAGTTCCTGAAAAGCGCGAGGTCAAATATCTTCATAGAAAATGAATTGTGCGAAAAGAAACAATTAAATAAAAGAGACTTGCTACAAATAAAAAGTTATTGATCCAAAGCAAAAAATCTTGATAAAAAATGATTCAATGAAAGTGGGTAATGAGTGGTACTTTTTTAACAACCAAAGGGAGCTGAT
The DNA here is from genome assembly GCA_035041805.1 of Amiota mariae. Taxonomy (NCBI): domain Eukaryota; kingdom Metazoa; phylum Arthropoda; class Insecta; order Diptera; family Drosophilidae; genus Amiota; species Amiota mariae. The sequence continues at coordinate 1,920,659 of JAWNKV010000229.1, read as the reverse complement.
TTGTAGTAAAGAGAAAGAGCTTCAGGCTCTGAAGAGAACTTTCCCAGCTATCTCACTGGAAATTATAAATTACGACCGAATTATAGAGAAAGCCAATTCAAAAAACTAAGCGCAGGTAAATACTGAAAGCTCGACACAACATACACAAACACAACAAACCAATTAAACATTTAGTTTTTGCATTTTATGATGTAAATTATATATTTTGTTACGCACCTACCCGTATAATTTATTTTTTAAAAATTAATCCCTTTCACGATGGTTCGAACTATTGTATTTCATTTAATATTGCAATGAATTGATATTAATCTAACAAATAGCATTTGAATAAACGTCTCCTAGAGGTTTGATTATCATGTTCGAAATATTTGGTTTCAGTTATGCAAGAAAAGGCTCTGTTAACTTTCTTCTTCGAAAATGATCGGTTAATTTGAATTCAATGATTCTGCTTATATGTTGACTTTGTCTTTTATACATATGTTACAAACATCAGGTTTACATCATAATACACATACTTATTTCACAATAGCATGATGAGTATAGACAGAAATCATAAATAGTTAAAGGCGATTTAAAAATAAGTTCAACTATTTTTGATTGAAAGCGAATATCAAATGACATAAGCAAAAGTTGACAGGATGAAAAAAAAGTCTGCCAGAAAATTAAAAAAGGAAAGTTTAATCAAATGTCATTCAAATGCAGTATTTTTTGTTTAAAGTCATATATAGTACATATAATGAGCTTATACTTAAGTAAGAGCGAAGATATGTGAATGAATTGTAATCACTTATATTTCAAAAGTAAGTCAAAATTATATGTATGTTAAAGGATTATTTATAAATATGTAAAGGAGGGAAGTACAAAAATTATAAATAAAAGAGACACTAGGAATGCACAATATTTGAATAAAAAACTTAATCATGAATATGTGTTTGAAATGAAATGTATCAAATACAAATGTTATGTGTTTGTGTTGTATGATTAGTGTACTTAAAATTCTCGAAAGAAAAAATTCAATTCTTGAATGTGTTTGGTTGTGATGTGTTCCGACTTAGTTAAATGCTTAGAAGCATAAAGGAAGTAGATACACAGTTTAAAGTTGCTGTGGTTGTTCTCGAAGTTGCAGCGGAAGTTGTTGGAACGTGGCCTATTCGCTTGAAACGTAATATTGCATGTTATGTTGTGTTATAAATATTTTCTTTTTAAAAATTACGAATCCCAATAATGTCTCCTTACAATTCAAAATTTAGTTCTTCAATTTTCAATCACTGAAAATAATGGTGAAATTCATTCAATTTGGCTTTTAATTTAGGTATTCTTTTCATTACAGCAGATTGATTATTCGTTGTTTTAAGTGGGTCCCGAACACTGACATCAAGTGATTGTATAAAGCTTTTATATTTTCCATCCATCTGATTTCTGATATTTTGCACACAATGTTCGCTTTTCACGCTCTTTTGAACTATACATATATTTCTGAATTATTCGTTTATTTCAAAATGACTTCATATTCTAGGTTTTTATAGGTCTAACGATGTTCTCTTTAACATAAACAAGAAGTTGAAGATTTGTTTAAAATGCATGAAGAGTTTTTACTAAAGTATAAATTGATTTCAAATTCTCTTTGGTTATTATACAATATAAAAAGACATTTGCCACAAATGCATGAAATCCCAATTTCTTAAACGTCGGCAATAATAAATTCAAATTTACAGTAAATATTTTATGTTTTGTTATCGTTAAATGTATCCTTTTTTAATTGTGTTGTTATAAATATAAAATTTTTAGGATTTAAAACTACATTGGATTATAACAAGTTGTAGCATAAGTTGTGAGCTTGACATAAGACGTGAAATGAGTCATGCTGAAACTTGAAAAAATACATTAAAATTTATACTTACCAAAGAAATATGGGGAAAATTTACTGCCCATACATAAGTATAGTGAAACGATCTTTAAACTCCTTAGACCAATGTTTAATGTATCATAATACGCCTCGTAGTTTATTGATAGAGGAAGTGATATGTGTCCCAAAATGCAACTTTGAATCTATGAACACAATCAAATCACTGAATTGTGTGACACGTTCTAGAGAGTCATCTTTGATGATGTTGTTGTTTTTTTTCCAAAAAATAATACGATTATAGTACATAGTATTACATTTGTCAGATTTAAGCATGAGGTTGTTTATGGCGCACCACTTTGACAAGGAATCTAAATCTTGTAGAAGAAATATTTGTGAAATGGGAGTTACAGTTGGTAAGCATAAGTTTACATAATCATTAATACGTGAGAACGTTTTATGGCAGATGACAAATCTATATATTGTATATATATAAACGCATTTAAAAGCCAGCATAATAAGGATATAGTTATTAATAATCCCAAGAAAATTTGGCTAATATGGGTATCAGGGCACGTACCACTCAGCATCCCGCCAACTCTAAATATAATTCATAGCGTTAAGTACACTAGATTCAGAATGGGAGACACCAGATTTACACATGAACATCTTTTAAACAAAACACCAGCGCCAACATGCATTTTTGCAATGCAGCTACACTGTCGATAAGCTATCTTACATAAAACTGCAATCAAATCCAATTTCTATCTAACTACCTTCACATTCCACCTAGCTGGTATTTACAGAAGCCAGTCAAACTAATATTAAAAACTTTATAAAACTAATAAATAATCTTAACATCATACAATAAAGATAATATAGCTTTATTTTAATATAATTAATTAATTAATTATAGTCTTAGACTTTTAAATTGTAAATAAAGTCAAACATATTAAGATCTATCACCTATCTCAAAGCCCTAGTTGCTTCAGCTTTATATTGTAACTAGCTGTATCAGAACATCAGAAGTTACGCGATTAGTAATATATATATTTAATCAAAAGTATTCAGTTTGTTCCGAAACACTACAATTTATCAACAAAGTAAATTCTATTAAATTGGCTGTAGTCGAACGAGTCTTGGTGAATTTGTGTTGTGAGGTCCTTAATAATGGAAGAATAAAAATGGAAATGTTGCACTTGATCAATTGGGAATATCTCAGAGTTTAGCTATTCCTTGACAATTTGAAATATCAATTTTGTTTCCCTTAACATCAATATACAATCGTATCACCATAAGTAGAGAAATATTCTCATAATGGATTGTGCACTATTTTAATAAAGAAAAACAAAGTATTTGTTGTCTTAATTTTTTTTATTGAACTCAATGCATACAATTGTCGTAATATATAAACAATATTTGTTTGTTGATTTTGAGTCATCTCTTTGTTTTTTGTTTTGTATTAATCTTTTTATTATAATTTTTTTTTTTTTCATTTAAAAAAAATAACTTTGCATTAAAATTACAATAAAAAACAATAGAAAAAAAAAATAAAAAAAATAAATACATATGAAATTAAAATAATGCTAATTTCATAAGTTCACAGTTCAAATAAGTAATAATTAGTTAATTAATGAATTTATTACACATAAATGAATAAAATGAAATTACGAATAAATTTACAAAATATGCCATGTAGTTTAAGGATAATATTTATAAAGAGCTTTTTACACAAAAAATAAATACTATTTAATTTTTTAACAAAGTCTTTGTTTTAAATAACATAATTTTCATTATTTTTGTGTAAATTTCTATTTTTTTTAACAAATTTTTAAACAAATTAATAAATGTTTCATTTTTTTTAAATATTTAATTTTGTTTTTAATAATTCTAAAATTTAAACAATTTCATTTATTTACACTTAAATATTTTATTTTAGTTTTTACATACATCGAGTGGAATATGTTACTTCATGTTTTATTACCTAAATAAACATAAGTACATATTACATAAGTAGCAAACTCATCTAAAGATAATACAAGTACATAAGTTTAAGTTTATACATAAAGAAGACTGAGGAGTATGAGTTTCATTAAGTTAAGAATTAAATAAAAAAGTGTTATTGAACTTAGGTTAAATTATGTATCTGTTAGTCTATGGAATGTTTGAATGGAAAATAGTGTAAAATCAGTAATACGAGTAAAAGCGTTTTAAGATGTTCTTTTTCCTTGTTGCTTTGCTCTTTCGAGATTTATAAATTTTATATAAATTGTTTTTCGTTTTTGTTTTGTTTTTTAATATAAAAATTAATCAGTCTAAGTATTTTTTTATCAATGAATTAATTTGTTTTCATAAATTTTATTAAAAATTTTTTTTTTTTTTGTTATACAAAAATGAGATGGTATAAGTAGTAAGAAAAAAAAAAAATACAAAAATTTCGCCTTAGACACAAAATTAATACAATACAATACAATTTAACTAAAAATGTTAGTTTCCTGTGTTCAGCATTTTTATTATAAATACCATCATCATCGTATTTTGTATATCAAGCGAACGAATCTTTCCTTTGTCTTGATCTACTGTTGAGCAACACAGTAGTTGTAAATGTCATTTCCAGAATCAGCTACACTGAAGGAATGATTGACATCTTCCCAACTTGTCAGATATACAAATACTAGTAGATAGATACAAATTAATTTTCTTTAACGCCGCTCAGCGGCATCATCGGCCTCGTTAGCTAGTGTTTTTGGCTTTGCTTGCATCCTTTACATTACATTTTATGTTTTCACGCAAACTTTGTTGTTGACGTGAAGACCCAACGTTGTGTACTCAATGCCGAGTTGCAACGTTGTGCGGTTACACCATGCTCGTTATGATCCCGGGAGTCCAGGCAGACGTTTATCTTGTGGCTACGCACGAATCCACCCTCTTTCATGGTCCAACGCTGATTGGGCGTATCGTCGCATGTCTTGAGCACGACCTGAGAACCGCGAGCAAACTGCACAAGTGTCAGGCAGAGATCATCGTGTTTGATTTCACCGCGTTTGGTGTAGGCCCACTCCTGATTGCCGCCAGTGTTGTGGCATGGAAAGAGTCCTGTCAGGAAGACATTAAAGAGTTTGATTCAGTCAAGTGTTTTGGGTGTGTTGGGGAAGTACAAATTCGAGTACGAGCATGAATGCAAGTGCAAGTGGGTAAAGGTGTAAAAGTCATTTCCCATTAAGTGCGCAAAATGGCTTTTATCGTCACGTTCAGTTAAATACATTCATTTAAACCACGTTCGTTGTGTTGAGTGGAGTTGAGTTGATATTTTAATTAAAATTAAAACTGAGAAGGACCATCCATATGTATCAATCGTTTCTTTTAATCTATTGAATGTGGAATGATAGAACATCATGAAATGTGTTAAATTGATTTTATTTTAACAACGTTTAATTTATTGACGCTTTTTAACTCGTCTATGTAAATATTTAAACTCAGTCAACTGTCTCAAATTGTTTGTAGTTATTGTCTCTTTATGTAATAGTAGTTGTTGCTTTAGCTACTCGATTAAGGTCAGTTCAAAGCTCTAAATGAGCTAAATGACCTCAGTTCACTTTTTACTCCAATTAAATGCTTGATTCATTTCATTCGATTTCGATTTCAAAGCTCAAATCTAATTTATTCTCTTTTGTGTCTATCTTCTGAGGTACTCACCCACTGTGCCATCAATTAAATTGCCCATTGTATCCAAGCAGTCAGTCACATCCTGTCGGAACTGACCGAACTCTTGCGGCTCTGGTACTTGTAAATCGGGATAAACGTTATCCAGATACCACTTAAAAGGCTTGCAATGTAATTTCTCTTTGATAGCCAATCGGTCGTCAATACTAAAAGCGAAATGAAAATAGAGAATATAAAGAGAAAAAATGGGAGAAATTTTTAGTATACTCAAATAGGGAAAGAGAGAAGAAGAATATGTGCATGTCATGCAAACATTGAAATGCAAACACACAAACATATAGATATACGCACAAAAACACACATATACACATGTACATATATGTTGAAAGTCAACGACATACAATAAATAAGTTGCTCAGTCGTGACTATAAATAAGAATCCCAATCACACTGAAGACAACGCATTCAAACATTGTCCAATCTCATCACCCCACTAAACTTACTTGCCAAATGGTATATTCTTAGCCAGAGGCACCGCATTATAGTAGTGCTGCTTGTAATCATCCATCCAAACCTCAGCCGCACGACGTGTATTGCGTGCAAAGACATTGCCACTGCCGCCAGGGAATGTATACGGATGGCGTTTGCGGAACACGTGACCCACCCGACTACATGGTATGATTTCCAAGCTGCCACCACATTGCCACACACGGAACGAAATCTCAAGATTCTCGCCACCCCAAACATCCATTTTCATGTCGTATTTGCCAAGCTTATTGAAATACGCCTTGTCGATGACAAAGAGACCGCCCGCAATCATTGGCGTGCGTATGGCAGTTGTGGGATCATTGTGGCGGGACGTACGTTCTGCGTCATTCAAATACTCCCATTTGAAAATTAAATTCCAATCGAAGCCACCACGCAAATCTGCTGAGGCGCCAATGTACTGAAAATTATCCATGCTAATCACATCGATGACAGGACAGACAACGCGCGTGGGATCCTCGCGCACGCGTTCCAACAATGGCTCCAACCATTTTTCATTGCACTCGACGTGACTGTCTAGGAAGGTCAGGACCCCTGAAACGGCCGCATCGGCACCGCGTACTCGTGACCGCACAAGACCTTCACGTTTGTCATTGCGTATAACTCGAACTTTGTCGATCTTTGCAAGTTCAAGGCCATCATCCGCTAAAATTGAACATTGTTGAAGAGAAGAAATTAGCTTTCAGACTAATAATAGGAATAAGTGAACTTACGGTGGTCACTATAGTCATCAACTAGTATGATTTCTCGTATCAAATGCTCTGGACTACGATTCAAGACGCTAACAATTGTACGAAGTAGTGTCGATCTTGCCTCATTGTGGAAGGTTATTACAACGCTTGTATCCGGTAGATCCTTACGGTAATGCTTATCACGACATCTAAAGAAAATTCAATGGTTGAATTTTTTCTTAATAAGAGTTATTTTTGAACACAATGTTGTGTGTAAGACTTACATTTGATTTCTTGTATCAGGTATCTCACGATTACTTGGCAATGCATCACTAGCCTCTTGATTAAAACGATTCCTTATGTAGGGATCTTCACCAGTGCGCAATGCGCCTCCCTTTATATAGCCTGCTTCATCGAAATATTCAAAGTCACTATTGTGTGAGTTGGGAGCAGCTAAAACCACGGCCCCATTATTTCCATCAGGCTTGTTCAAAAGCCCGCCAGTGCTACTCTCATCAACCGCCACAATGCCATTCAACTTCAGTCCACCTGCATGTGAATTAAAATCCTGCGCTGAACCAATTATTATGATGTTGCCACCAGGATCATCGGCACCCACGCCACTCGTTTGCACACGACTTCCTGTATTGTAGCGCTGCGTACGATGTTGCCGCATTGTCGACGCTGACGAAAGCACTATGGAGGACGTATCAGGGTCCTGATATTGCTGTTGCTGCTGCATCGCTGTGGCCACCTCTCGAAGGCGGAGTGCTCGATTTTCAACCTGAAATCAGTTGAAAATGTGTTTTCATAGATGAGTATGACATCAAATCCTTATAGATTTATAATAACGTGCTTTAGTACTTATTTTTTTTTTTTTTTGAGTATTTTCTCATAATATGTTTTTAATGTTGCTTTGAAACTGTTAAATTTTTTTTTTTTTTTTTTTTTTACTTTTCCATATTTACTTATTTTGTGTGCATAATAATTCAACTGAGAGAGCACAAGATAAGTTGTTGGCAAACTTCTCTTTGCGCCTTGCTCCTCGTCCACTCTCAATGTTACTTTTATTTTAATACTATGTAAGTATTATTATTATCCAGAGGTGAAACTGTTGTAAAAGTTGTGAAACACTTCAAACATATTTTGACCTGATTCTTTTGCTATAAAGTTTAATTTTTTTTTTGCATGCTTTTCACTATGCCTCATTTAAGGCTTTCTATACTATTCGCTGAAATTTGTTTCTTTCAAGGAGAAAAGAAAAACTTCTAACTATGTACTAAAATGAGTAAGCACTTGATACAAACTACTTAAAGTGAACAGCATAACAATTGATCCTGTGCTCTCCTATGATAATAAAATTATACGTCATATGTCATATCCATAAAAAATAGACTTAATTTAACAACAGTACAGTACAGTGGGTTTGATGATACTTGTAAAATATTGTAGTAACATTTTCGCTGGATAGTTTACTTGGTAATCTATATATTAGAATAGAATATTTTCTACTTGTCATAAAGATGCCAGAAAAAAAAACTTTTTAAAAATAACCAAGAAGACTGGCGAATCTGATTGACTTCTTTTGATCCTATGTATGAAAGTTTCATTTTCTACAACATCTTATTATATTAATAGTTATTAAAATAGTCTGATAATATAATGATAAGTCAGTCAGCGAATCAAAAAGTCAAATAAAAGGAGAGTCCGTCCATTGTTGGCATTCCGTGATTAAGTCTGGATAAAGTTAACTACCTATATCGGTTCATATTGATATTCTTTTCATAAATTGTTGATTCTCAATCTATCACATATAAAGAGCCTTGCGACGGGTTAACCCGAGTAAATCTTCGGTCGGATACCTCGGTGGTGACCTATCCAAAGAAATCCCGCATTATAGTTTACATGTATGCTTTCTTAAGTTCTTCAAACGACTTAAGGACAATAAGCTTTCAGTTCAGCTTTCATTACTTTGTGTATGTATGGTCTCTTATGATCTCTCAGTCATACAATGGCATAAGCCACACATAAGCCCGAGCAGGTTGTGCACATGATATATTTTCCATTTCTCAAAAACTTTGCAAAATATACAAATATACAATAGTACTGTAAACTAATTATTCATATATTGTATTTATTTCAGTTGGAGCGCTCCATTACTTTATGTAATCTCAAGTATCTGAACTTCGCTTAGGGAAATAGAGTTAAAAAAATGGATTGATAGGGTATTTACGTCGTGAGACCAAAACAACTTTTATCGAACCAGACCCTTGACAAAAGATAGAAATATAGATCGCTTTACCAACTATACTCGAAAAAATTGTATTTTTTAGGTTTTTATTGTTATAAAACGTTCAATCTTTTGGACGTCAGCTGTTCATTATTTAAATTCTACTCCATTGCTCCATGGTCGGAAATGCCTCTTTTTCTGGCATTAAATCGAAAAAAAAAACAGTGAGGGTCTTTATTAACTTTGCTTTTTTTCAGGTTTTTAAAAAACTTTTAAATTTCATTGATACTCGTAGTTAGAAAGCAAATTTTATTAGTATGTATATGTGTATATAGTAGCTAAATGAAATAGTGACTATGATTTGCCGATTTATGTATGACTTAATTTAATATATTTTTGTCTTTTCTTGGGAAGCTCCCAAAGATATATATTTTATTTTCACTTTATATGATGACTAATGATCCGTAACCATTCTAACACTTAACCATTTTCCATATGCCTCTCGCACTATTCTACTATTCTATAGAGATTTTAAAATATTCTATTTTCTTTAGACTTTTATTCATACCAAATGTTGTCGCCATCGACGCTTATTCACGTGACTCAATTATTAATTGTTTGAGTTTGGTTGTTTGTCATTTAGTTTTCTTGGGATCATTGCCTTTGAAACGAACAAACGTTTTTTGGTTCCTTTTTCAGCGTTTACGTGGTTTATGTTTCGCTGGGTTTTAATGCTTTTTGCTCGAGTATCTGAATCGCTTAATGCTTTTGACTTCTGGTTGAAAAATTAGCAATTTTTTCTTTGCCAAAGAAGTGAACATTTGAATTGTTGCCATTGATAAAATCTGGTGTCACCATTCTGTCATTTTATGGGCGTATGCGTTTTGCCAATTTTGAAATGGGACCTTCCTGTCTGACTGCCTTTCTATTTGTTGCGTGCCCCACTCGTTCTCCTTTGATTTTTTCGTACACACAAATATTCTATTTATTTATTTATTTATTCACATTTTCAGAATGGTATTATCACTTTGACATGATGTTTGTAACATATGTATGTTTATATTCTAGAACTGTCATGTATGTATGTCGAGGTCTTTTAATTTAACAATAATATACCATTTATCTGCGCAATTCCTTATTTTCAATTGATAGCCTTAAGTTTGGAGATATTCAACTGAAATTTTACACAGCACAAAACGAGATTTTATATAAAAAATTTAAAACTGACCATATAAACCTCTATGGGCATCTCGAGATTTAAACCGTCTTTTAAGTTTCTTGTTACTCTAATTAATAACATTTTACACCACTAGCTACCCGGGGAGAAGTCTAGCATCTCCTTTCCAAAAATGAGTGGAATTGATTTTTAAATATGCATCTCACTTGTACAATTAAATTTATTTTTTTTCTTAGATTTTTCGAATGTTCCACGAGTGAAAACCGTATGAAAATCTGTTTGGTAGTGTTTAAGTTTATCGCGTTAAGGGAGACAGAAGCGGCGGGGAAATTTGTCTTATACATAGATATAGGTTTCTGTGAAAAGTATTTAATCTTCGGTGGAACCGTTATTGTTTTATTGTGCGAAATTTATCGATTAATTTGATTTAGTTTATTAAATATTTAAAATGCATTAAGTGTAAAATTATGTTCAGTAGAATTGAATAAAACATACGAAATTTTAATGGAAAAATTTCCAAATGAATGCGTACAGTATTTTAGCTTAAATATAGTATAAATTTTTTTTTTTTCTTTTTTTGTATTTATCAAAAGAGACATTGAACCTGGTTTTGGAATTTTGTTGTTTTTGTTAAAGGGTTTAAAATACTTCAAGTTAATTTAATATTCCTTGAACTGAAGAATTTCATAATAATGATGATGATGAAGCCTGGCATACAAAATAAATAACAAAATATTTATTCGTTATTATCGAGTAGACAATAATAAGAATATGGAGAGATAGAGAGCTGAGTGTGGATTTGGAAAAGTGTTCGTTTTGTAGAAACATATACACCAAAACACTTACTCACTCACTTATTCAAGTTTCATATTACTTTATACTCGCAACTACAATATTATGACAGTTTGACGGCTCATTGAGTATCATATATTGCTAAGGTGACTTAGACTGATAAATCTCATAATACGCTAGCTTCAGAAGATATTCTCATATATTGAATCCAATAATGAATACATTCATATATCATCAAATCGTAATCCATACGTTTTCCAATAATGGCGTGGGCCCTATTGTTTAAGCCGACAAATTGTATCATGAAGATCAAATAAAGCAACCTCATCATGTCGATTCCTTTTGTTGTCATTTGTTACAGTTTTGGTTACGTAAAAGGACGCTTAATTAAGTTCATTATTTACCCGCAGGCTATGCGGCCTATTGATTAAGTCTGCGTTTTGGTTTTTGTAACTCAAATCGTTCAATGTGAATGTGAACGTGGTATTATAGTACATAACGTGTATCTATTGGATATTGGCTTATAGTATGTACGAGTATGTAAGCCTGTAGCTACTTTAGTGCAGCATAATTGATGCTGATAGTTGAATTGAAGTCATAAATCAAAACGCAGCCGGGTCATTTAATAATTTTGAAAGTTCATTGCATATTTTGCTTCTATTGGTTTACTTGTGTGGGTTGAGTTCATATTTCATTCAAGTTAAAAATAGCTAACTTTTGCCCAAGAGCAATTCTGCTTTCTGTATTATCAAACTTCATTGACTGGATATTTGATACCCTTAGACGTCATCAAAGAATGCAAACTAATATTACAGACTAAAGCGATAAAGGTTTTTCTTTTTTTTTTATTGTATTTGAATGTGGATATACATATGTGGGTGTTAATACTACTATGACGGGTATGTGACATGTCTGCTATCTGCAGGCGATGCTCATCAAATCTCTTGTAATAGTATTTCATGATATGAGTGAATTCGATTGAATAAATGATACTTTATTTGATTTTTATAAAAGTTTTCTTGACGATACTACAAATGTACAATTCCTAACTATCATTTTTATATCATAAAACTGTTTTTGTGTTTCAAAAAATACTCCATAAATTCTAAAAAAACATTTGTTGACATTATCTCCATTTAATTGTCATTGATCCGAATAACTATAAACAATACTCGTAAAATATTGTAATGAAAAACATGAACAAAGTCAAGAGTAAAACAGTCACAAAACACAAAAACATCATGAAATCGAAAACAAAAAGCAAATGACATTTTTAATTACACTAAAAACAAAACAAAAAACATTCATTATTTAAAACAAAAAATCAATTTTATCTTTTTGTTTTATGCTTTTTTGAAGCTCTTGTATCTTTATTTGGTATCACCAGTTTTTCAATTTTTTCAGCTTTGTTTTAATTTTTGTTGGTTTTCAATGTATTGTGATATCTTTTATCTATGTCATGAGCCAAAAAAAATGAGACAACAAAAAAAAAGGCAGTAACAAGTTACCTTAATTGCTACAACAGCAAACATGAAAGATATGAAGATAGTATGATAATAGAAATGAAAGATGGCCTTTGGTTTGCGATTAGACTTTTATCATTCCCCATGGTTTTAGGAAACAAAAGGCTATAAAAGTGAAACATTATTGTAGAAAATTGAAATCGGTTTTTTTGTTATGACAAAATGTTGTCCATAAAATGAAAAGCGCAAATATTTTTGCACACAAATGTAGTATTCAGATAACAACGCATTCTTATCATAAAACATCTTAAAAAATGTCGGTTGCTTAAAGGGATCCATGCGAAAATAAAATACATACTTTGTAATATTAAAGAATAATTGTTTTAAGAAACACATACTTACAAGCTACACATTATGCCTTGCTTTCATATACTGGACTTCATCATAAAGATGATACTTAGCGTTTATTTAAACATCACATGTAGTGTAAATTATCCAGATGTTTGTAAATTGGCATTATTTGTAAAATTCATTTGTAGTCTCTCTGTTTTCTGTTCAAAAATAAATGACAATTTCGCATACAGTATTCTTAATCTTAGACTAAAATCTACAAGTAACATGGTGTAATACAAATCGAAAAATAAAAAAATAAAAAAATATATAAAAAAGACTAACTTTGGCTATGCTATAGTTGTAATACTCTTCAGGCCCCTGCTAGTAGTCCGAGGGTCTTGAAATTTATAAAACTGGTAGACATGAGTCAGACAATTATAGAGTCCAAGACGTTAGTACAAAAAACAAAAAAGTTTTTCTAATAGGAACTTTCATTTGTATCCCGGTTTGTATGGGGGTAACCCCTAGTGGTCCGATTCGGCTGATTCCGACAAATGTACTACGTATCGTGAAAAAAAAATATAAAAATCAGCCAAGTGTGAGTTGGACAAGCATACGGAGGGTTCCGTGCCGTCGTACAAGATTTTTTGCTTAAAATATTAAATTATGTGCATATCTAACAGCCTAAAAGTATACTACAATTAACAGCTTAAAAGTATACAACAAAAAAAAAATGGTTTAACACAAGGTTAAATTAAAGAACAATGCTTCTAAAAATGTGTATTTTCAGTATTTGTCGTTCTACACATAAGTGAATTACACACTCTGTGAAAATTTCAACTCGCTACCTATTACGGTTCATGAGATAGAGCAGAAGACGGACGGACGGACGGACATCGTAAGCTTAGTAATAGGGTCCCGTTAGCTCCCTATAGGTACGGAACCCTAAAAAGAGTGACAGTATACTTCAGTCTTGCTATTTGACTTCATTCCTTATTGTTTTTTTATACATATTTTGAATGCCCAATGAAATGTTGCCCACTGAATAGGGGTGACTTTTGACTTAATGCTATTGATAGAGATTAAAAGTTATTTGAATTTGGCTTATACAATATTTGTATTGCCATTTAAATCTATAAAACTGATAAAAGAAATTTTTTAAACAAACTATTGAACATAATCTGACATTTGGTTATTCTATGGCAATCGCCTTCATCATGAATTTTAAATTTTTCTCTTATTTCAAACACTCAATTTTATTAAAATATTCATTTTGTAAAACAATAAGATTTGCAGCTTAAGTGTACGGAAAGCCGATTTGAAAACTGAAATCAATTGGTCAATATTTTTCAATTGAATTACTTTTTGTGGATCTTCAACGTTTTCGTTTAATTTAAATCTTTATTCGCACACACAGAGTACTCTGTTTTTTATGCAATATTACAATATTTTTATTGAAGAAGATGAAACTTTGTCTGAGTGCAGTTGTGTATTTATAACCAATCGATTGAGTGACAACGTGTTCAGATGAAGTGAGTACATTCATACATATATACAGGTTGCCTTTAAAGTGTTAATTGGATTTCTTTGTTAACTCGAAGTAAGGTACTACTGACCATTCAGTGAAGGTTTTTTTATTTATATTTCTTTTGTAGAAATGTACAATAATATACACTTTTTATAAATTTTATTTTTGATCAATTTCTTCACTCTCACTTTATTATTGTATTGTATTGTATGTTATCAGCCATGAGACCTTTAAAAATTTAAGTGAATAAAATGTTTAGAGAAATGAAACTAGTTCAAATACATTATAAAAAAACATGAAAAAGACTTTACGCGAAATGTATGTAGATAAAATATTTACTTTCATGTTTCAGAATAAACATTATTAAGGGAAGTGGTTGGAGGGTTAAAATATACTAGTATAATATAGACACATACACGTACAACAAATTTGATACGTTCCAATTACTAAATTATGCATGGCAGCTCTGTGTATCTCAGTAAATTCCAACAAAGACTCTAGTAGATTCAAAATGTAGTATAAAACGCGTTCATCTGGAAGACTGAACAACGCAACAACAAAAAATTAAAAAATATAGAAATAAATACGTATGTAGTAGTAAGAGTACAAAAAACTTTGAATCTTAACTATTTTTAGTAAAATTGTTCCTTTTTGTTTTGTGTTAATGGAGTAGACTCAAAGCAAAAATAATAATAATAATGGTAATGAAGCCAGTAGGAAAACGTTAATCTACATTTGGAGAGCATAATAATAAAATAGAAAATAAAAGAAAGAAATAAAAAAAAGAAATTGGCAAGAAAAAAAAAAGTAATTAGAGAAAAACAAAAGAAAAGAATACCAAATGAAATTTAACATAAAGTTGTCTGTGAATTTTTCTCTAATTAAACAAAACAAAAGCCATATGAAAGATCTAATAGAATGTGATGGGATGCGTTAAATGGCAGTAAAGAAGGGGTTCTAGGGTTCAGAAAGAAGCATCAAATGCCAAATAAGAAAAACATTTTATGTAGTATTCTCCAAATGGTTCTAATTTAGTCGAAATGAAGCTATAAATTCCAGTGAATTTAAAACAAAGCTGCCAATGCTTTTGATGTTCTACTACTACCACTACTATTACTACTAGTCCTTTAAACTTTAGTACGAAATGGTACTACTAAAAAACATAATCTTTCATTTGACCATTTCGTTATGTTTTTTATTTTTTACAATTTTACGTTTAATTAAAACATATTTCAAAAATAACTCAAAAGGAAAGCAAGTATCTTGCATAGAATATTTTGTTTAAAACAACTCGCTTTCCTCAGTTATCTTACTTTCGCCATTAGATGCACGCTCGCTTTCGATTTCAGGCTTCATGCTGGCCAACAGTTGTTGGGTCTCACGTGCCATTGACATCAAGTGTTTTAGATCACGCTCTAGTCGCTCAATGCGTTGACGTTGGAATTGTATGATGCCTTCCGCCTTCCTTATAACATGTTGGCGTTCTTCAGCAATCGATTTCCAATAATACATCTCTCCAACATTGTCGCATGGTTGCCGTATAAAAAGATGGTGCCTCGCTAGATACATCATTACAATAGCAAGTGCTTTGAAGCTCAAACGTTTCTTTACGTCGGAGCCATCGATGGTTTTGATGGTATTTACCTTATCATCCACAATGTCGGTGGTACTTACTTCATTATTGGAAGTGTCGCCGGTATTCATTTTAAAACCGGTAGTTTCGGTGGTATTGACATTATCATCGGAAGACACGGTGGTACTCACTTTATCATCGGTAATGTTAATGGTATTCACGATACAATCGGCAATGTCGACGGTATTCACTTTATCACAAGTAATTTCGGTGGTATTACCTTTACAGTCGACATTAATATTTAACGTCTTAACCTGATTTTCTTGTTCGATTGTGGCCATTCTGGTAATTCTTTTAAATTTTATTTAATTTTTTGATTATTATGCTCCAACGAAAAATTCGTTTATGTTAAACTAATATTTCTATTTTGACATTCCGAAGTTTGTTTTCGAATCCGAAACGTAGATAACGTTGCTTACTTGTTTAATATCGCCTACGAAATGATGTTAAGTAAATTGTAAGAACTCTATCCTATATTGTCAATAAAAAGCTTGTATTCTCAATGGCAAACCAAAATTTAATAAACATTTAAGACCTCAGTAAGTTTTAAACTTTTTTCAATAGAAGGCCTTAGTTGCATAATAATGATGTCTCTTCATGTTAAAGAGTTATCATGCAGACGTAGCCAACATTGGGGGAATTCAAAGACAATCGGAAAGAATGGATGATTATACACATAGGGTAAATCTATTATCATAGCCGTAGAAGACCAGTTAAAAGTTATTTGGATAATGCCAGAATGAAAGAAATACCTTTCAACTCTTGAATACCATTTACATAGAATACCATCTTGTGTGAAATTTACGATATTTTAGTTATATCATTCGAAAAATCACTTGATATGGACGGAATCCACGCAATGTTAAGCTTCTATGCTTTATAAGGCATCCAATGTTAGGTTCCAGCTAAATATTGTGCATACTGCAGTTTAAAATCAAATAAATGTATATTGTGTGACAAAACATGAAGATGGTAATTAAAGATTATCAGTATAATCACGATTTACAAATACTAAGATACGTATATCATTATTTAATTGGCAAATGTTTTTGTCAATTGATCGATACTTTGGATTGAAAAATCATTCAAGAGAACAAACTTAATCGTCCGTTTAACGATGTAAATGAACATGAACCAAATAATAGTGAGTGGTATAGATAGATAAGAGTGCAGTTTAGGTATGATAAGATGTATGCGGGGGAGTTTCTAAATTATTAAGTACCATCACTGTGTTTGATTGCTTAAAATTTGTTAAGTGAATTTAGCGTGTAAGAAAACAAACATTTCAGTTAACTATTTTTCTTCTCTCAGCTTTTCGCAGATGGCAAAGGTTAATTAAAGAATTCACTTGCATGAAGTTTTCTCAACAGTGATGATGATGATGATGCTTGCTGATGAGACGAAGTTTGTAAGAGTGGCACTCAACTCAACTTACCGCTTATACTCTTCTTATACACTACACTGTGCAACAAATTGGCTTGTCACAAATTTCTGGCAAAATATTTACATGTGTGTATGTGTGAGTGAATATCCGTGTAAGTTGAGTGAGTTGAGTTGCAGTTTCGGTAACATCACAACTGTAAATTGCGGTAATCTGCGCACCGCTGTCAGTGATGCTTCACTGCAGTTTTGTGGTGGCAGTTTCCATCATTACTATGCCAACAACAACAACAGCAACAGTCATTTTAAGTGGCTTACTGTGGATTAGCTTTTGTCTGGTTTTTAGAGCTAGTGAATTTTCGCCAACTCTTGGAAAATTGTGAGATTTCAAGACTTAAGCGTTTTTATGGAAATCTCTTCAAGAATCTTGTAAAAGTCAGTTAAGATGTTGAGTGAGCCTTAAGAAGCTCTTTCTAAATATAAATAAAATAGAACTAAGTTCTTGTTGACAACAATTTTCATATACCAAGATTTAAATGTTGCAATTTGTAATATTTCTACATAGTACATATCTATTCTTGTGGCCTTCTTCTGTGCGATTTCCCAAATCTTGTATTGTGTTGGACAAATGAAATTTGCTACATTGCAGCAAAAGTTCAGCCATGTGACACATTGCATTGTCAGATTAAAATGCTTGTGTTGCACATTATTGTTGCACACTTAGCTACACTCCACTTCACTTCACTCTATCCCACCTACCGCAATCATCTTCAGCCCATAATGCGATCTTGTGAATGTGCCACTTTAAATTCGTTGCAGTTCGTTACCTTCGTTATGCCCAAAAATTATTATGGTACTCTGCATATAAAATGAAGTGTAAATCAATGTGGTCCTTAGGTACACTAGAAACATCATCATCATCAACATAGTCATCATGGCATTCATCATCAATATCATTATCATCATCATCATCATGGACAAAATTATGAATATTGTTGATGTTGGTTGGCTTTTGTTGGATTTTGCAATGTGTCATTGTTTTGATCATTACACAAATTTTAATGTGACAGTTGACAATTGTCATTGTTACAGTTACTGTTATTTTTAATTGTTTTTGTGGTTGTTATTATAATAATTTTCTTATTGTTACAGTTGTTGTTACTTTTTTAATGGGATTTCCGTATACTATATATACATTAGAGAATCTGATTATAATATGTTAATTTGTTATGACATTTTGAAATTTCCTTTCAGCAAAACTTTAATATTTGCAGAGCGAATGATTATCCAAAAGCAAAGAAATTAATTAACTTTTTAATTAGAAGTCCAAGGTAATAATTTTAAATTTTTATTGACTTCATTTGCGTATTCATTTAGTTTATAGTATTTAACAACCGATTATCATGAACGTGTATAGTTCCATTTTATATTTCACTTTTGTAAATTTTATTAGTCAAAATAATTTTATGATTACATACAACATACATTTTTTGGGAATTTAAAATTTCATAACAAAAGCCAGAAAAGTGTCAAGTAAAAAACCTCCTCTCTATTTGTAAATCATATTATGTCCAAATATTGAACGCTCTTATTTCCTTTTTTACCATAGAGGTAAATTATTGTGTCACATATCATTTGTAATTTTATATACAAATTTTTATTAGATGATGATTTACTAATGGAAATCGCAATCTTTCTACCATTTCATTTGAGAAGTTCTTTCTATTAACTAATTCCTGCAAAGATGAAAGTAATCAATGCTTAATGTCCAACTAAATTATAGACAAGAAAATAGTAAGTCACAAAAATAGATATTTTGTCCATCTAATTGAGCATTTACTTTAGAGTAAAATGAATTGCAGAACCATCGGAGACGCCGTAAAAATAATACTTCATATTTTCATGATCAACATGGCAAGAAGAATCGATTCTTGATATTTTGATAAAGATTCTTGTCTTCTCCAAAATAACATTAAATCTTTTGCGCATAAACTTCGTCAGTTTTAGGTATATTAATATCGGGTGTTATTTATAAGACTTTCAATTGGCAATACTTTTTTATATGTGAAACTCATCGCGCGTAATCACCCATCAGCAATTTATTCGAGCAAACAAGAATGATCATGAGATTTATATCGTGGGGATATGTGAAGTCTGTGGTCTACGCCAATAAGCCACAGACAATTGATGCCTTGGAAGACAACATTTGACACGTTATCACTGATATACGGTCTTCATTGCTGCAAAAAGTTATCGAAATTTGGACTTCCCGAAGTTGGCAATGTTCAAATAAAAATGGCAAAAGAATTATATTTTATACCTCTAAAAAAAACACCGTATATATTTAAAGTTGGAACCTTGACATTCTTAGTTAAATTTAAATAAAATTATTTATATACATAACAAAGTAATTAGACACATTGTCACCTTTACTAACCTCATAGGTTCATAAATTTAAATAGTAGGTTTAAAAGGTCTAAGCACTCTCAGAATATTTCTAATTTACACATATTAAATAGATAGAATAATAAAATATAATTTAATATCTACTTTAAAGTTATATTTAGTTGAACAAAATCTTTCGTTTTGTAACTATTGTTAGATTTCAGGTTTAAGAATATTTTGTGTATACAAAATAAAGTTATATATGTATCTTGAAATGAAGATTTATTGCAACATCTGTCTAAATGTTGATGTAAGTATGTAAATACATTGGTTGTAAACGCATTCACGTGTATAATAGACAACTTGATAAGTAGTAACATAAAGTAGTTTAACTTTGTTTTAAATTACTAGTTGAGATACTTTTTATTCTATTCAGTTGCGCTCTGTTTGTTGTTAGTCACGCTGAAAAAAGATATTGAAAAAAAAAAAATAATAAGAATAAATTCTGGTTTAGAAATAATATCCAAAGACTATAAATAAGACTTGCCTTAAATAAGTAATAAAATTCCAAATGAAATGATGATTCTGATGGCATTTATCGATGGGTGTAAAGTTATTCCTAATTCAACTTTTTTCTAAATAGAATACTGGTTCTGAATGACGTCCAACTTACACTGTTCTATTGTGAACTGGTTTTATAAAAAATACTTAAAATATTATTGCATTCTGGCTAATAATGCTTGTTTGTTTGTTATCAGATTATCTTGATGTGGTACTTCTTTTCTCAAATCAAAGGCGCATCGTCGACGAAACTTTGCTTTGATTTGTGGCTTTAACATTTACAAAGTTATTGATTTATTGTGGATAATTAAAGTTTGCAATCATAATGTCGGGTTCAAGCAAGACAAATATATTTGTTTTATGTTATTCGATAAATTAAATCTAATGATTAACGAATTGGAAGAGATACACAAAAGTAATAAAATACTGACTAAGGTAAAACAAAATGAAAATAAATTAACATCACAAAACAAAAAAAAAAAAAAGGAAAAAGCAAAACATCTTGTTTAACCGGCTTAAAGAAGAGCAGAGCAAAACCATGTCCGAAACAGGAACTGGGCATAATATTCTATACTTCAAGTTGCCTCGTTCACATTTGTAATTTGATCATCTTTACTTAAATATCATTATCATTAACAAAAACATCATAATAATTGTCATCATCATTATCATCATTATTATCATCATTATTGTTGTTATGAAAATTTTGTTTGCGGTTTTGTATGGCTTTTGTATCTGTTACACAAAACGACCTTGCGTTAAGTTTACTTCTTTTCTTTTTAGAGTCATTCATTTCATTACTTAATTCGAAGTCGTGCAGATAGTTTTGCCGCTTTATTCAACATCATCGTCATCGTCATCATTAACTTCGCTCTTTTGTCTCACTTTGGTTTGGTTACTTTCAATTTCGTTTTCAGTTTATATACATTAGTATATTGTTGTTTTATAACTTGTTTTGAACAGATTTCTTAAAAGACAACAATAATAAATTAAATAATAACTGAATAATAGCCAACGGTGACTCGAATACGCAATAAAATCATCGTCCTCAGCTATGTTGAGAGGTGAATGCCACACTTTTTCATTTTTTTTTTTATTATGTATACTAACATTTAGAGATATCATTATATAAACTTGGTTGATTTAGATCTTTCATCAAATTATGAAAAAAATTAAATGATTCTAATTTGCACAAAATGTGTGAAAATATATCTAGAATTTTTTCTCTGGGATTGAGCCAAATCATAGATCTTCACAGATAATTTGAAATATTTAAGAGATTAAAGACTTTAAGTTTGACATTTTGTCGATGAAATATAAGTCAATACATGTATATAATGTGGAAGACTTCTAAAACTTAAATTATCAGGGCTGATACGACAACCGAATGTTTTCTATCTATACAAAACAAAAACAAATTTCATCGCCGTGCCTGTCTGCCCATCAGTCTGTCTGACCGCGATGAAATCAAAATCGGATTTTCATATGGTTTTCACAAATGGACGGAGTGATTCATGTCGATACTTTAGAATAAAGAAAATTCAAAAAAAAAAACCCAAACGAACAACCGAAAAATCGGTAAAATCAAAAAGACTAAGGTGTGAAAGTGAGATACATATAAAGCTTAGGGACATATGTATTTTAAAATCAATCAAGTCGTTTTTGACAAATATCTCTTCATATCAACCAAGCAGATGTAGGACAACGTCTTCCCGGGAATTTAGTTTTTAAATAATTTAGGAATTTTTGGAATGTACAACAATTTTGAAGGTTTTGATTAAAGACCAGAGACTAGATAAATCAAAAAATCGGCTTAAAAACTTAGTGTTGGAAGATATTTCATATAAAAATTACACATGTTAATACAACATGTTGTTGCGTTATCTTGAGCAATGTCATACTTAGTTGTACTTTATTGTTGTTTCCGTGATGTAGTTTGAATCTGGGTGACAGTTACATGAATATAAAAAAAAGTTGAACACGCTCAAATTGCCTTTCGAGTAGGATGAATAGACAGATGGATAGATGGATGGTTGGATGGATGGATAGGCAAATAGCGGCAATAAAAAACTGGCCAAGTAACCGGCTGCTAAATACCAAGTTCACTTCTTGTATTTTTTCCACCATTTATTTTATGCGCAACAGATTTGCTTCGCTTTTTTGATAATTTTTTTTAATGTATTTTCTGCTTGAACTTCTTCGTGAATTGCAATTTATTTAATTTATACTACTTTTTTACTTTCACTTGTGGTTTACATTACATTTTTTTTTTCTTTGTGGTTAATTCGAGAAGCTTTTTGTTTTTGACTGAAAAAATACTTTGTGAAGTTTTGTGGTTAGATATTTATATTGTCAAATACTTTGCAGAAGAAAATAGTTGGACACATGTCAAAAACGGAAGGTGTGGAATATTTTGTGATATACTCGTATATTTGTGTACTTTATTTTTGTTAGCTGGAATCAACCCTGATCAAATGAGCGTGTGAAAGACGGTTACGACCAACGTCACTCTGAGGGCTGTTGAAATGGATTAGGTTAACTTTATGGCTGTCGGTTTGTGAATTGCCAATTGACGATGATTGTGGCCTCCCAATGCTTGTGGTCAGTGTTGGTCGGTCCACATTGCCTGTTATTTGTATAATTGCTTCCATCAACGCCACTTGACACTTTGTCCAAGCTCAGCTGACAAATAAATTGTGCTATTTTAACGAAGAAATCAGTTAAATGAATTTTTATTGGTTTTTTTTTTTTGTTATCATATTTTGCATTTTAAGCTTCTGCTGTAATGAAAATGTTACGCAATCACTTGAGTGGTTTTTACTTCTTAGCTTTATTTTTGTTTTTAAAGCGGCATTCAACAGCTCATTAATTTCCAAGTGCTCACTGCAAATATTTTCTTATTTCTCATTGCCTCTATACCCTCCTACAGTCAACTTAATATTACTTTTTTTTCTTTTTTACTTGAGTTAAATGCCAGTTGGTGGTCTTAGCTTTGTTAAGATGACTTGTGTTGGCTTGCGTTGTTTGTTGTCATTATGAACTTGAACTAAATGTTGTTATAAATGAAGAGCACTTCGAATATCACAGATATAATGATGATGCTTATGAAGATTGAACTAGGATACTTGTACTCATAAAGTGTTGCAGTTTATTAAATATTCTCAGAGTAGTTGCTTGATTCTTTGTTATGAACTCTTTTCAATTGAGATATACTATATTTAAATAATTAATTGACACTTTTGCTAACACCAGAATGCATTAAAAGTTTTTTCTCTAATTAAATGGAAATAATTATTTGGATTTTCTTCTATATGAACTATGAATTGCACTGGTTTAGTTTAGTAAAAGAAATTAAACTACCATCGTATATCTTTAATCCCGATAAGTTGTGGAAGCAAGTCCAAATTGTTTTAAAAAACTGATCCGCAAAAAAACAAATATGTATATACTTATTTACGTTTTTGCTTACTTGTATTTAAATTTTTCACAGACTTTTCTTTTATTCATTTTAATATTAAACAAAAATTCCGCGCACACTTGTACTTGTACCAAGCTATTTGCTATTCATTGAATTTAACATCGGCGTCGAAATTGAGTTGTGCAAAAACATTAGAAATGGATCACTACTCATAAAAACAAAAAAATTTCTTCAAGTAAACCAATTGATGAGAATGAAATATTTTAACCTGAACAATCGCAGTTTAAGTTTTAGAGCATGTTTTTCTTAACTACAGCAAATAAGGAAATGAAAAGTGAATTAGATAGCCAAAACGTATGTTAAGTGTCGAAAGTAATGCCAAAAATTGACGGAATTTATTTGGAATTGGCTTTGGGTTTTCTGATCTTAAAATTCTCTTTATTCACAGAGAACATTGGTGCCAATGCGCTGGAATATAAAATTTTGGCTCTTAAACTCTACCAAAAATTATAAAATATGTCTGCTTACCTTCCAACACAACCAGATAAACTAAGCTGCAACAAAAGAACAATCGGCAGGTACAGCAACCACCTCCAATTTCAATACATCAAAAACCAAAAGTAAATTATTATTTTTAGTATTGTAAATAATAAAACAAAATATTGAAAACAAAAAAAAAAAAAAATACACTTAAACAATAAAAAATCGATGAAAAGAAAACTACGAATAAAGCAAATCATAATTCAATTGCATATGATAACACAGATATAATGTAATAATTACTAAAATGAAATCAATATAACTTATCTCCATTAGACTTATGGAGTAAAATTTACAGTAATAGCCCTCACTTTTACTCCGTCAGTCACCTAAATTTCATGGTTGTGAATCCCCAGAAGACCTTTATTTTCATCAGTTAGCTAATTATTTCTGTATCCGTGCATATTTAACTAGCAAATTTCAACTATTAATTAAAAATGTTTCCACTTAGAACATATTGCTTTAAGAAATAAACATTTCTAACACTCAACAATATTCTCATATCCATATTAATATCAATATTCAATAATTAAAAGAGAAGCATTAAATAGTCTTGTTGGTGTTGCTATCTTGGAACACAATTACATCGAACACAGTGAGATAATAATTAACAATAATTAGGAAGGAGTAGCTATCGAAAATGTGACCACAAAGCAATGGAAGAGGTGAGCAAAATACAACACGATACGTTTACTCATATAGACTTATCCCTCTATTTCGCCAAATTATTGTCATATACCAAATGGAAAAATACCGATTTCACTCTTTCATCATCGTCTCACAAATCTCACAAATAACTTTATCCGATCAAATTGTAAACAAAAGAAACTAATTGGCATCTATTTGAAAATACATACGTGTAAGTAGTATATCAAATGAAATAATTAACAAAATTCCATTGAGCTTAAACATCATCATATTAGTAGCATATTGCAAACATCAACTAATAAGCTTATCCAGATCCAATAATGTTAAATGAGTTTTACATCTTTAACATATGGTAATATTAATTTATCACTCACTTTTTCATGATGTTTGACACTTAAATAATATTGGGATATTGAATCAATAATTTACGTGAATATGTGAAAATCATCATATTAACGATGTAAATTGTCTTGGCATAGTCCTTTTGTTCGATTCTATTGTACGAGTATATAATTTTTGAGCTGTCGAACTAAAATTTGCTGCAGATGGGAACAATAAACTTCGGTTAAGTACAGGGTGGCGCAATAGAACGTGCATTTATTAAGTATAGGCTAAAAAAATAAATACAAAAGGTATAGTTGAAATAAGAGATAGGATGATGAGGTACTTAAATATATTTTATTTTTTAAAAATAACATCATCTAAATGACGGCCCTCTCGAAGACGACACTCCTCTAAACGCGATCGCAGATTTGTGAAAACTCTTGTCAATAAATCTGGGATGATTGCTGCTACACGTATTTCTCCACGGATATTTTCCTTTAGTTGACTGATGTTCCTCGAATTGTTCATGTAGACTTTATGTTTGATTCTCGTCGTTCCAATAACGACAATTTTGTCGCTTTATGAACCCATTCAAATGGAAATGAGCCTCGTCAGAGAAAAGGATGTTGTCAAAAGTGGAAAATCGACTAAGTATATCTTCAGCAAATGCCAACCTTGCTTCACCCTGTATTTTACTTTTAAAGAAAACTAGTCTATTAATTATAAAGATAGTATGTAGCTTTACCTATTTTTAACATAAATGATATATTTTAATTAAAGTTTCCTAACTATTGGAATGGATTTTTTGTATGGAAATCTTTTTATTTTGCATTTATATGAACATATTGTAATCTTTAATGCATTTCAATAATCAAAGAAAATATCAATTAATAAAAACAATGATGTCAATAAATTAAATAACAACCAGAGACATAGAAAATTGCATTTGAATTTATATTTTGTGTTGAATTACTTACTCTAAATACACGTAGTATCTCAAATACTCATATGCTATGTATGCAATACATACAAACAAAGATAAAATAGTATAATAAATACAAATTTATACATTTGGAAGTAAGTATATCATCAACTGCAAAATGAGCTCATTTAGGGCGAGATAATGCCGCATTGTACTATAGCTTATATCTTTTTACCCTTTGTTCTACTTACTACTGCTGCTGCTGTTGATGATGATGGTTACACTAATGATGATAATGATAATGATGATGGGAAAAAATAGCTTTGTTGAAATAGCGTGTCGTTGATGTCTTTTGTAAAATTGTTTGCCAAACAAATACAATAATATTTATTTTTATTATTGTTTCGATGTTGATGTTGTTGTTGTTATTATTATTATTGTTTATATTATTTATATATATATTTAAATAGATATATAATAAGTGCTTAATTAAAAGCAAAAAATCATCAGCAGCAGTCAAAAAAGGGACAATATGCACCCGATGCTTATTATGACAAGATGTTGAAAAGGGATTTCTTAACCTATTACCATCCAGGCCGATTTCCATCTCCCGCTCCCCATGATTATCATCATCATCATGGTGGTATCCCATTATTGCTTGTTGTGTACTTGTTTTATGTGTGTACAATATATCTTTATAAACATTTTGTATCTTGCGCGCAACGGCTGCTTGCAATTGTCTTCTTGTCTTATAAGTTCAGCTATAAATTTGCCCTCTCAATCGCAATTTTCGTACATTCATTTATATATGGAGGGGGGGGGGGGGGGGGTTGGGGGATTGAAAGAGGGACTCGAAAGGAAGAACAACTGAAATTGTTGGAAAATGTTATAATTTTATGATTTTGGTTTTCATTTGATAGTTGACATCTGACGGCCTGCAAGGTGTTGGGTGCGGTAAGACAAAAATCACTTTGAATAATTTTTTTTCCGTTTTTTTATAGATTGTCAGACAACTGTGCTGTGTTTGCTTGTTTTTGAGGCTATGAAATGCTTATTCATGAAAATGTTCTTGTTCTTGACTATAATGTTGTTCTTGTTTTTTGTTTTGTTGTCATTATTGTTGGGTTATTCAAACATTTCCATTTCGTGCACAATTGTCACTTGTCAGAATATTATGTTTTTTTTTTCATTGGTTAGTGCTAGATAATTAATGCAGCGTACTATAACTAAAAATAACAATGTGAAAGATATTTTTTCTATGATTATTGTCCACTTTTCTATTTCTTTATTGTAATATAAGAAATAAATTATAATTTTACTCAGAGCATCTGAACTCACGGTTTGAAATAATTGTAACAAAAACTAAATGATATTTAATTGAAAATGTGAATGATTTTTCAGTTTCAAACTAATGAATTTTCTACTTTCTCAAATGGCACCCATCTGAGAGATTTTAATTGAAATTGGAAAGTTATGATTGATCACATGTTCCATGAGAGACCTCAAGCGTGAAAATCGACAATCAACAATTGTTGTTAATGAACCTCGTCGTCATCGTAATCGATGGTTTGCTTTTCGCATTAAACGCTATTTTATGATACAATTTGAAATAGTTTTAAATAATACTTTGTCATAGTCCACCAACCATTTATGTATTTGCTATAATAATATCGTAACAGTCGTCATTACAAATAAATACATATTAATGATATCAAATGAAACCTTAAAACTTGGGCAGTTTAGTTTCGTAACAAGTTAATTTTCTTTATCTAGTTGAATTTTCTTCTCAAACTAAGAGACCATCACATATAAAATTATGTTGCTATTCATTTATATTTCCGATTTAATAATGTTGATTCCTTATTTCTTATCATGCTCTTATTATAGATATATTTCAATATTTAAAATGCCATTTGCTTACGCTATGTTTTCCTAAACAGACAACAATTAAATATTACATTTGATACACCGTTTCTCGGCTCCAGAATCACAGTTGTGTGAGAGCGATAGGCAGCATCATTCATATAATTTAAAAACTTGTATGTCACTTTGTAGCTTCGCGAAAGATTAAATCGCCGTGATATTATCAGATGCCCCTGATTATATATTTGATCGGACATTTTCCTATCTCCATGCTATCATGTCGCAAGGGCTCTTTTCTTCCTTCTATTCTTCTTCTATAGCCAATCTCTTGCATTTAAAGAACCTTGCTGCGGGTTACTCTGATCATTTATATCACAAGTAGATAACCATAAATAATATTATTCAAATTCTACTTTTTCTACATCATTATAGAAAGATTTAAGAATAATTCATGTTAAAAAATGAGATAATCTGAAATGGGGGTCGAGGGATCATAAAAAATGGAATAATTTATTTAAATTCAATTGTTTAAGTTGTAAAGCTTTTTAAATAAATTATAGGTAAGTCATTTTTCACATACTATTATTGTATATAGTATTTTTGAGGGTAAGGAATACGCTTTTGATTTACAAAGTATTTTATTCATCGTCATCATTCCTTTGACAATCATATCAAAAATCAAGACACGAATTCACTGTCATGGATTCTTCTCTTCTTGTTCATCTAAAATAAATAACTAAGTGTAATAACACAAGAGTCACATTCGATTCAATTCGATTTATTTTCAACTACACAAATAACAACGACAAATAAAACACATTTCGCGCAACTGGGTAAAGATAACATAGTACTACTACACATTTGCAATATACGAGAATGTGTCTGCATGTGGATACTTACATACTAGATACATATGAGTACACATGTACAATAAATACGTAAAGCATACGCAGATATATGCAATATGTGTTAGTGTATGAATAATTGTGTGGGTGACTTTGGTGACGGTGGTTATGATGATGATGATTTCATGGCTTCCTATGGTTTCATTTGAATAAGTGAAAGGGCTTTCTGCGGCTCCAGCGAAAAAAGTGATGAAAAACAAGGATATTTTTATGTAGAGTTTTTTTCTCTTTTTCTGTAATTTAAAATACTTTTATTTTTTTCGGTTTTCTACTAATTTTTTTCGTTCTGTTCTTTTTTCTTTTTCCGTTGTTGTTTATCTTTATGTTGGAAAACAATTGCAACTCTCATGTTGAGATATATTTTTTCCAACATTATTTATTTATACCAAAATAAAAAAGAAAAACGAAACATTTTAATGAAAATGGGGTAAGGGTGAATTTACATACTCTTAAATTTGTTTAAAATATTTATTTGGTTTAATTGCATTTTACATTTGGGAAAAATGTAAATTAAAAATAAAAATCACAATTTTTAAGTTTTTATCCATTAAAAAATTATTATATCAACAAATGAAATGAAAAAGAAAAGAAAAAATAAATCAAAAATATAAAAAAATACTAACTTTGGCTATACCGAAGTTGTAATACTCTTCACGCCCCAGCTAGTTGTCCGAAGGTCTTGAAATTTATAATGTTGGTGGCTATGGGTTAGACACTTATAGTGCCCAATTTTAAGTCGATAGTACAAAAAACATAAATGTTTTTCTGATAAGAACTTTCATTTGTATCCCGGTTTGTATGGGGGTACCCCTCCTAGTAGTCCGAGGGTCTTGCAATTTTCATGGTTTGTGGATATGGGTCAGAGACTTATAGTGTCTAAATTTCAGTTCATTAAGTCAAAACAAAAAAAAAAAACGTTTTCTAATAAGAACTTTAATTTAAAAGGGGGTTTGTATGGGAGGTACCCCCCCTAGTGGTCCGATTCAGCTGATTTACGAACTTGACCGGCGTTTATGTACAAAATTTCAGCTCTCTAGCCCAATAACTGAAGGAGTAGGAGTGCGAACAGACGGACATGGCTAAATCAACTCGTATCATCGCGCTGATCAGGAATATATATATTTTAAGGGGTCTCTGATGTCTCCTTCTGTTTGTTACAAACACTAACGTGAAGAGTATAATGAATGTAAATATGCATAAATGCTTCGCAAGAACTGTTAAATATGGTTATACTATATAATACCGGATGGGTTGGGGAGGGTAGAGTAGGGTACTTTGGAAATGTCACATAAATTTCGGTGTAAATAATTCAGCTGTAAATTGAAAATAAATCGAAGAAATACGACGAATGAAATCTGATAAGCAAGTTAAATGAATGAAATGAAAAGAACTAATGAACTAACGAATGAATCGACGGAAGGATGAATGAATGAATGGATGGACAATTGAACGGATACGTTTAATGAAAATAAATAAACGATTAAATTGTGTTGAAATCATGAACTGTAAGTTTACTCGTGCAACAAGCATTAACTATGTAAGGATATAAATACACAAATATTGTACATGAATAGTGTTTAATGTTGTTGTATATATATACATACAATTGATTAATATCATCATCATCATTGACATATCAAATGATGTGCATTAATTGAATAAGTGCGAAATGCAATTAACTTAACTGCTTTGATCTTTTATGGTCTTTATTAATATAAGTAAGTAACTCTGCATTGGAAAACAAAAAAAAAAAGAGAATTAAAAGCTGCTTAAAAGGGACATAAGTCTCAATTTTCCATCTTGAAGGCAGCAGCATTAAGATGTCATAAGCAGATCAATGATGCTTATTATCAGTAGATGAAGCCAATAGTAAGGTAAACTAAGAGTAATATTGCTTATGGTAGACTTTTGCCTTAAAATAAAAATAAATTTATGTTGTTTAGGCATCAAATTGGTTTTAGGGAATTATATAACCAAGCAAGCATATATGGTGCTTTTCTTGTTAGTTATTATATAGAAATTTCGGTAAACATAATTCGATTTCAAAAGAAGTGTCATCAAAGATTATACTAGAATATTATACAATATTTTTATTAGGAAATATAATCGCAGTGTATAGCTCTAGGTATCTACACTAGATATGTTACTTGGCAATGATTTTACCATTTTTAGGGTTCCGTACCCATAGGGAGCTAACGGTACCCTATTACTAAGCTTACTATGTCCGTCCGTCCGTCCGTTTGTTTTTTCAAATTATCTAAATTGTTTTCAAAAAATGTTTTTATTATTAAATATAAATAAAAACATAAAAATGTATTACATTTTCTGGACATGAACCCAATTCAAAGACTTGATAAAATACAATTTATCAGATTATGATTTGGGATAACTTGAAGCTATTGGACAGTGTGGTACTAAAGATTTTTTAATATGTCAAGTATGAGTATTAGAAAAATACATTAATTTTACCAATCGAAGAAGACTCCATATTCTCCAAAGCCTATATAATATATTTCTCACATTTATATGTGGTAAGGTATTATTAAACAATAGATATTCCTTATGGTACTATTGAAAACTTGTATTTTTGAATAAATAAATAAATACTGGTATTAAAGAACAGGAAACTTACGTACGATTCAGGGAAGTTGAATGGCTTATCTAAATGTTGACTACCCTTGAGCCGTCGGAAATGTCCAGCAAAAATTACTCTTATGTTTTTCTGCTAAATCTTTTGATTTCATTGTTTATAATCAGAAACTTAAAATCGCAATTTTGTATGGTTTTTTTAATGTATCACGATATTAATTAGCATATGCAGAAGTTTTCAGTTAAAAATTTTAAAATAAATATTTCAATTTCTTTGAGAAAGATATTAGAAATACTTTAATTTAATTTTAAAATTTATTAAACTAGGATATACAGTAATTTATGAATAATAACAAACTAAGGAATAAAATAACTATGTACATTAACAGAGATGGTGTTCATCTTCTAAATAAAACCAAACAAGTTTCTTTATTGAGAAACACTACAATAGAAAATTAATATTTGAAAGTATAAGAACTAAATAAAGATCTATTGTTTATGCAATCACTAAAAAAAAACTTAATAAAAATTTATAGAATTAACTGTGAAACACTTAACAATCAACTTAATAAGATTTATAAGATGTAGTTTGTTCTCCTAGCTTAATGAAAATGATTAAGATTCTCCAAAATATTCTTAGTAACAGTAATCAGTGGCAATTGTCAATACAAATTAATAAGTAAAGATTACTTGAAACTAATGATAATTAAGTAGAAGAAGAGAAAGATGTTGATTTTGGAACAGATCAAACGGATTACTATGCACTTTCTAAAGTGAAATTAGAAAAAAAGCGAGCTGATGATTATATTTGATTGATTACTCATTATCTTTGAACTGTAATTGCTCACATTCACTGTGATTCTCACATAATTTTCACTCTGTTAGAAACCATTTACACCTCGTAGATAGTTAGTAGTATTGTAGTGGGGCGAAACAATTCTTTTGAAGTCTTATTATTATTATTTCAAATTTTATTCTTTTCTAATTTCTTTTTTAATTTGGGTGTGGGGTAAATTCAATGAAAAATTCATTTCATTTATTTAATGAATGATAAGACAATTAAGTCATCGTCGTTCGTCGAACTCAAATTATTTGGAAGCAAAATAAAGAAGAAAATTTTTATAATTTTATGGCACGCATTGCGCTCGCAACGGTACATTAAGAAAGGCACGAAGAGATTGATAGAAGATATACCATCTGACAGACCGTCAGACAAACAGACAATCAGTCACCATCATTAACGACATGTAGTGGTCTTAATTAAAACGAAAAAAATAAAATAAAATAATAAAGAAAAAGAGGAAAAAGTATCTAAGAAAAGAAGTAGCAATAACGGTTAGGCATCTAGAGAATACATAATTATATTTTTTTTTCTATACACAGAGTACATATGTATGTATCTGTGGTATATATACACATTTAGTTAGAGGTTTACATATAAGTATTTACTTGTCGATACATATGTATGTACGAGGTGTGGCTATGATAAAGCGAAACTAATGATTAATGCAATTGACCCCCACTTGATCATTAATATTTCCCGGACAGTATCACAATCACAACCTTAGGCATTCACACTGTTCTTAAAAATGTAATTTCCGGTTCAATAATATCATATGTCATAGATGGCGACCCCATATTGATCTACGAGCCCCATTTTCTTAACAAAATTAGTAGCAAAAAAAAAAAATTTTTAGTCAAATAAAATTATTTAAAATTTCGTAATTTGCAATGTATTCTATTGAAGAACTGTAAGAATATTAGGACGACAAAGTAGCTTTGCGGCAGAACACACATTGAAATAAACATTAAAAGAGTAATGAAAATTGATAAAAAGTCGCGGACCCAAAATGATATCACTGCAGACTTTCAGGGGTCAGAGGTCATTAACGCACAAGGTCAAATTTTCATTAAATAGAGCAAGATCGTTGAAATCTAAAACGTCTCAGATAGGAAGATTTTGCAAACAGTTTCAATAAATAGAAAAATGCATAGATCGTTGTAATATCACAAAATTGAACTATCAGTCTCGTTATTTTATAATGACACCTCGTCAATACTTGTATGTTACTGTAACTGAGTGACAATATATGTTAATAAAGTAATTGCTATGCACGAAATGCTTTTGTCAAACACTTTTCAATCACTCTTCATTCATTCAGTCATTTAGTCAAACAATTGATCAATCGATCAAACGATCATTTATTGGTAAATTCATTAAATTGCATTAAATTTATGTTTAATGATATTTTTTGTATCGTTCAATAAGAAACAAAAATATAAATATACTATGAAGGGTTGCTATTGTTATTTGGACTATTAACCCAAAATTTTTGTATATTCGAGTACATTTTCTGCCTGATAGTTGATAGAGGGCGGTACTATCTGTTTACTTTCTATTTTTTTTTTATTATTATTTTTACCAAATTATTATGCACACAAAGAAATAAAATAAAGTTATTTAGCATTTGCATTTTATTGTACAATACAATATTTCGAATGTGCGTGCTACCGTTTTCGTTTGGTATTTTTATTATGGTTTCTTTCTTTGTTTCTATTATCTTTTTACTATTTTTTGTTTTTGTTAAAAATTTGCATACATTTTTTACTTTTAATTTTATAAAATTTTTGATTTTTCTCTTGTTTTTTTTTCAGTTATCACCAATAATAAATTTAACTTACCTTTTCGGTGTTGGTTTGAAAATAATAAACCATTACAAACATCCAGATTACGCTAACGAAAACGATTAATTTAATATTTCGACGCATTTCTACGTATATTTTTGTTTATATAGCAGTTGATGTTGTTGTCGTTTATAATAATAATAATGTGTATTGTTATTGTTGTTGATGATGATTAAGTGAATATTAGTTGCTTCACGATTAGTTGTGGGAACTAGTTTTTTTTTAATTTATGGTTTCCCTTTCAATGTTGGTGAATTTAAATTTATTTCTTTATCTTCTTCTCAATATTTGGCAATTTTATTAATTTATTATGAAAGCTAAAAGAAAATTATTTTACATTAATTTAATCTAATAAATTTTTAGAAATATAATTTATAAGTAAATTCTCTGTTAACCTTTGGAATTTGCAATGAAATAGAAAACAAAATTTTTAATGAAATTTCAAAAATTTTGTTGACTTAAAAATTGTTATAAAATTTGAAAATTTAAATAGCATGTAATTTATAATTTTAAATCTATTCTATAATCCTCATTATGTAATTTTATTATATGACGGACACATCATCTTGCAAAGGGAGCTTTGGGGAAAAGCAGCGCGTTTCAGAGAAAGAAGCATTCAAATGGTTTAGTTAGATAAGAGATTTGTTTTTCTTTTGATAAGTGATTATAAATACTCTTTATATTGTTGCTATTATTGTTAGAGTTACGTATGTTTCTTTCGTAAGCCGGTTTCATCAGTTGAATAACAATAATGAGCAATTTTCCATAAAAAATACTTATTTTTAAATCCTTGCAATTATTATCATCCAACATTCACTTATTAACTCATTCATTCTCTGAACTCAATTCATTTTAACAATTTCCTTGACGGAACTTTTCAGTTTCAAGTGAGTGAGTTCACTTTACCGTCGCCCAATGAAGTACAAATTTGGAATAATTTTAATGATAAAACACAAATTCTCAATAAATTAAACGTATTTTTTAAGAACAAATTTTTAGTTTAAGTTTTCCTCTTTAAGATAATTCTCACATTTATTTATAGACGATAAGATAAGCTTACAATACTTAAGTTTTATTTTCTTAGTTATCAATTTGTTATATTTTTTAATTTAAACACAAATACAAGATTTTCTTTTTGTTCGAATCAAAATTTGATCAAGATCATCATCACTCATATCACTATATCTTTCACTGTACTTTTTAGTCACTGAGTGTTTAGCTTTCTTTGCCAATGATATTTATAAACTTTGTTTTTGTTATTGCAACAGATACAATTATGTGTATTGTTATGAAAATATGAAAAAACGCAGGTCGCACACATCTAATGAGCACAACAAGTTACTCGTACTACTTAGTATAAAATATGTAATTTCTTATTACTATTATTTCATACATTTCACTATGAAACCGTATCACTTTATGTACTGGTACTATGATTAATTTATTCAGTTATATCTTTGCATCTTAGTGAATTCAAGAGACAAACACTCTTATCCGTAGGGTCACTTAGCCGCTTACCGACGAAACGACGACACGTCCAAACAAATGGCCAAAAACGAAAAACCGTTGTTGGCGTATATTTTATGATTTTATGTTGGTTTTCTTAGTTTCATTGCTTATATAAATCATGATTTGCCTTATGTTTAAAGTACTTTCAATAAAACATATTGCAATATGTTTCTTTGCATTGCGAGTATAAGAGATTTCGGTTGGGTTCGATCTGAGGTTGGATGCATGATTGAATCGAACATGTGTGCTTCGTTTTTCGTTTGATGGATGTTTGAAGTTGTTCGAAGACCCACTAAAGAGCTAAAGAGGAAATCAAATGACCAAGAACTTATGATTGGGAATCTTCAATTATTTTCATGTTGAAAATGAAGAAGCAAAAAATCAGCCAAGTGTGAGTCGGACTCGTACACGGAGGGTTCCGTACCATCGTACAAGATTTTTTGGTTAAAATATTAAATTATGTGGATATTTAACAGCCTACAATTACAACTTAAAAGTACACTAAAAAAAAAAAAAAAAATTGTTAAACAAAAGGTTAAATTAAAGAACAATGCTTCTAAAAATGTGTATTTTTAGTATGTGTCGTTGTACACCCACGTGAATTATACACTCTGTTTCAATTTCAACTATCTACCTATTACGGTTCATCAGATAGAGCAGGCGACGGACGGACGGACATCGTAAGCTTAGTAATAGGGTCCCGTTAAAAATGAACTTATTGAAATTAAAATATTTAATTTTGATTATTATGACTTATTAAAATCAAACAGTCTTGACAGTTCATGTTTCGTTCAGTTTTAATGTGAATTTGTTACTTACTTTTTTTTTACACTTCAAGTTTATTTTTCCGATGGGCAAAAATAGAAAAATGAGGCAACTTAAAATATTACGACTTTTGAAATTTGATTTTGGTATAGCAAACATTCCTTTTTTATAATTAGTAATATTAAACTTGACCTGTAGTTCATTAATATTCTTTCATGTATGAAAAGTACGAAAATTGAATCCTAAAACCTGAACAAAATTAACATAATCAGTTGTAATTCCTTTGTTTAACTTTGGTTCTTGTAAAGAGAAACTTTCATTAAGTCCAAATCACTCTGCCCAATTCAAATTTCAAAATTCAGATGACTTCAACTATATATTCGTACTGGGAAACAAAAGAGCTTCCAAATGCAAAGAGATTTGTCACCCATAAAGCTCAGAAATCGAAAACGACGGAACTGGCAGAGACATAGAATAACGACTGACCGTGTCCGTTTCAGATGGGTAACCCTACTCATCTCCGACAAATAATCCATATTCCGTAATGAAACGTGTAGCAATATTGAATCCTCGCTTGACAAAGGTTCTTCTCTCCTTTGAAAACTGACAAAAGTCATAAAGAAGAATTATGGTGATATACCCATTCTAAGTGACAACTCAAGGTGTTTATTCCACACCTAAAAAAAATAAGAGATTTTAGCCCAAACATTTAGCTTAAATCACGTTATCTCAAATAACATAAGTGACCCAATCACAACTACTTCGGGCAACAATTGCATTACTATACTTGATTCATACTATATAAGAAATTGAGAAATGTCAACGATCTTAAAAAATCAGAAGTGCAAGAAAATATATTCATAATAGCACTTTGCAGTGGAATAAAATATCCCACTTAACTGATCAATGAGCTCTTGCGTCTTGCTATTTTTCCAAGCTATGGAAAATTCAAAGTTATTCTCATTAGAAAAGATAACAAACCTTTTGATAAACCTTCTTCTTACCGCAACAAAGTTTCCTGTCATCGGTCAACTCAGTTCCTGGATGACAATGACTTACTCCCCCTGCAACAATTCGTAGTATGTTGCACCCGTTGGTCAGAATCAAGAACATTGTTAAAACTAACTTCATAAGATCCAAATCAACTGGCATGGTTCTGTTAGATATAAAAGCAGCATTTAACTCAGTTTGGCATGATGGGTTAGCTTACAAAATGAACCTTATGAACTTTCCCACTGAGCTCTCAAAAATAATTCAAAGTTTCCCAAAAAATCGTCTTGTCCATATTAGCAATTCCAAATCACAGGCTTTTTTTTGCAGGCTGCCCATAAAACTCAGGCCATTTTTTTCACCAGAAAACCGTAAAGACATATACCTCCCTAACAGCCATATAAAGTTAAACCTTATTGATGTAAAATTGGATAATAGCGTTAGATATTTAGGGATAATATTAAATAAAATGCTGATATTTAATCCAACTTTCTGCATATTAATAATGTAGCACAAATACAAAAATTTAGTTTTATGTCCTAGATATAAATGATTTTCATGGGTTTCTGTAAATTTGTATCCCTCTTTTTTCCAATAGAAACTTATTGATCAATCTCTTAGTTTTTAATCATTTATATACATGTACTAGCTGTCCCGGCATGCGTTGTAACGCACTCGCTCAAAAATGTCAATGAATGACGGTTAAATTATTTAGATATTGTTCATACAAAAATACAAAAATCGCAATTAAAAAATGATGGGGTGGGGGTAGGAGTGTAAAAGAATACTTTACAATCTATTCTCATACCAACCAAATATACAAAAAAATTCATAAATATTGGCAGAGCCGTTTCGGAGGAGTGCGAACACAAAC
The DNA here is from genome assembly GCA_035041805.1 of Amiota mariae. Taxonomy (NCBI): domain Eukaryota; kingdom Metazoa; phylum Arthropoda; class Insecta; order Diptera; family Drosophilidae; genus Amiota; species Amiota mariae. Next base: position 1,882,423 of record JAWNKV010000229.1, on the reverse strand, counting down.
ACCGTGACACTAGATTTTTATATATTAGATTTAAGTAGCACAGGATATGTAGCCTTATATCTTAATTATTCTATTGTATGTTATATCACAAACATGTAAATAAATACCAATTTAATGAGAATAAATACATAAATTATATAAAAATAATACCTGATCACACTAGTGAATAAATAGATTATATTATTTGTAGGTGTTAACTTTTTATTTTGAAAATCTCCAATACTTTTTCATATCCATGTCAACTTTTGTCAATCAAACTGAGTAAAAAGTATTAAAATATTACATCGAAATGTTGTCGAATTTAATTCCTTTATGGATTAGCACTCAATTAAATTCTCTTTAAATAATTTAAATAGTATTCATTGCATAAAATTGTAGAGAAAATAATAACTTTAATTTATTACTCATTCATTTGGAAAAACTTTTCGTGCACATTTGGTTGTTTCCACCCAAAAAAAAAAAAAAAAGAACTAAAAATAAGCATCCAAACATCCAAAAACTAACATAGCAGAGTATTCAAAAATGATCGTATGCATATTTCAAAAGTTTATGTGGAACAAAGTTGTGAAAAATTACACATATTATAACAAGCTTTGCAGATGGACACACACACACACACACACACACACACACACACACACACACACACACACACACACACACACACACACACACACACACACACACACACATATATATATATTATACACATAGTTACACAGATAACAGACATAGATACATACATACATACTCGTAGATGTAAGTACGAGTATGAGTAAATGACCATTAAAATGGTCAATTGTAAAACGTTGTCCTAGAATTCTCCATAAATTACATGTGCATATAGAAGTAACCCCAAACCAAAAGTGGTAAGAGCAAGCATTGGAGAATATCACAAGTGGAATTAAAAACTAAAAATACAAACAATAAATGAACAAAACAACCAACCTTCCAGTAAAAAAATAAATAATAAAGGACTAACAATCTGAGAATAAGGATGAATGAGGAATAGAATACGAAAATGGCAAGTTATGTTAAAGTTACCCGCAACATGCAACTATGGAACTATGCAACTATGTCGCATGTCGCATTGAATAATGAGTGTCGTCGGTTTGTACTATGCATGTGTGCATTTGGTTTGCAAAAGATACTTCGGTCAATTGGTTAAAATAAAAGAAATAATATCCTAATGAAAAGAAGTTGTAAAACGCATCACAAAGTCATGCATATGTAAAGAGTTGTTACAATGCTTACATTGTTTCATATACATATTAAGTTGAGTGTGTGGGTCTGTCTGTTGAATAACATTCCATTAGCCGTAATTAGAGCATTTAACAGTCAAGTTAAGGAAGCCACAAAGAAACACAAACAAGATACAAAGTAAGTATTTACATACATAAACTCATACACTGGTAAATGCTCATTTATGCTTATGCGAATATAAGCTGTGGTCAAATAAACATTTATCTACATAAGGATCTATCTACAGGTATGTAGATACAAAGTGTATCTCTTCATTCTTCCAAGTAATAATCAACTGACTAGAAAATACCCTATCTGTTCTTCTAAATCCTGAAAAATTCTGTAAGTCAATTTGTGAAATGACCTTTAGTGCATTCGTTGCATTCCTTTCAATTATCTTAATGTCCTCGAACTGGTGCTCTTTGAACGGAATTTTCAATTTTGCGAACTGACAAAAGTTGCACAGTGCACATTTTCATCATTAGCAATTAGTATGTCCAAATTGTCCAAATTAAGTTGGAAGCAAAGCTTTTCTCTTTTAATACGCGATCCATTCATAAATTCTCGATATACGAAACAATCTTCCTCGACCCCCACATATTCCCTGGTGCAATTGTATTCGAAGGTTGGCCAGAACATGGGTCACTTTTAATAGACATGCCGCCAACTTTAAGCCCTTCTTTATCTGTGTTTAACCAATACATTTGTCAACAAAGACTTGATAACAAAATTTGGCGAACTGTTACTGATATCTAATACTGTATGGTAATCTGATCGCTAACTACAGCAGGTATTGAGTTCGAAAGGAGACGGTCGTACCCCACAGAAGTCGCTGAAACATTCAGGAGTGAAATTATGGACTCAGATCGGATACCTCATAAAGTCCGCACCATTTGAATAGCACGCCCCTTAATGTTATTTTTTTAAAACTTCATAATTTCCATTTCCGGGAAAATAAAGACATCATTTTTAAATTACAAGAAGGGATATTTATTTAGTTATAAAATGCACCAAAAATATATTTAATATGTCAGTGTGTAGTAGTATTTATGTTTGTCTCATTACTTAGAAATTTTGACTAAGTGTCTAATTATCTTCTACTCAATGTTTACATGTGTGAGTGCATGTCCTCTATCTCACTCACTGACTATCTACTATCTCAGTTTTTAATTTTGTTGCAAGCAATCATCATTAAGATGGCGATGATGACGATGATGGTAGTTAAAAGTTGCTTAAATGTTGGATGAGTTGTTGCATCCTGCATTGCCTTCATTCCCAACCGAACCGAATTTCGTCTTTCTTTCACAACTTGCTAATGATAATGTGCGTAGCTTGGATGAGTGTGTGTGACTCTGTGTATTCAAGTGTACGAATGTGAGTATCTGTGTTTCCTAAGCGGGAAAAAAATGAAATATTTTAAATGCTGAATGTGTGTGTGTTGTGTGTGTGTGTGTCTGTAAGTGAATTTACTGAGTATGTGTGTGTATTTGTATGATTTAATTGCAACTTCGTTCTGTGCACATTTATTGTATCTGCTCCATTTCTTTCTTTCTTTCTATACTCGTAGTTTAAATGTTTTCCACTCATTTCTCCATTCGCTGAATTTGCACAACCGGAAATCAAAGTGTAAATGTATTTTGTCAAATGAAGAAAACTTTTTGTCTATCTGACTATATATGCCCCACCCCAGTCCGTTTGTCTATTAAACTGTCTGTCCGCTTGTCTATTTGGGCTTGTATCCATGGATGTGCATGATGCATTGTTACTGCAGCTTGTTGTTGTCGTAGAAATTGAATTAGTCAAGTTAATTGTAAGCGGTTGTCAGCAATTCATTACCTCATAATTGCAGCGTTAATGAGAAAGATGAAATCTTTGGAATTTGCGTTAATATCCGTGTATGTTTTTGGAATGCTAACAAGTGTGATGTTGAATATTTAATGATATACATACATACATACATATGATTTAAAGATAATACTAATTAAAAAGGATAGGAATGTTCATCGTAAGTCAAGTAAAATCTTTAAAACAATAAATTTTATATTTGAATTTTCGAATATAAATGGAATTCTACAAAATTATTAGTTAAGGTTTCTTGCAGAGTAAGAGAGCTAGTGCATGTCTTTAGAGTCTTTCCAAAGTTCTTTTGTTTCCTGCTCTGTCTTAAGACCTCACATACTCAAATATCATTAAAAGGTTTACATTTTGTTATCAAATTCAATAGATAATTCATGGACAATTTAATAAAGTGGGTCCGGATTATTTTTTGAAATCTTGTATTAGGATCAAGTGAGGTTAGTTCTTATAACAGATTAATCTTTTGTCTTTAAAAATTTTGCCTTAATGAGTTACATATGACTGTTCTGCAATGGTGTTTTGATTTTTGCTACATATCGAACCGTACTTCGGGGATCCTTTATGATATATGAAAATGATCAGCGCATTGGAAAGAATCGATGGAGCCATGCCCTCTGTGACCAATGGTACTGCCATGAATTACACTAGTCTACAGTCAATATGCAACTGAGTGGCTATTGGTGTTTTCATATAAATTAATCTGTACTAAATATCAATTTATAATTAAAAAATTCGTATCACGTCACAATTTTTTCATTCACATTTGAATATTGAAAATTGGTCAAAAATGTCATTTTCATAGCCAAATATAACGGTAAAGATATATGTATTTCCACAAAAACAAAATTCAGTTATATTTTTCAATGCATTTGAAATAATTATGGTTAAAAAAAATTACATTAAACAAATGGGAAGTAAGCTAGATTTTTTGTTTTAACAAATGTAAATTTACAATCAGTTGGAACATAACCTAACCATAACTAACAAATATAACAAAAGAACATCACAGTGAATGGTGGCAGAAACCTGAAATGTAGATCCAGGGTGAGTCCTTTTAAGTCGACAGGTGTTGATGATAGTGACTAGCAGATCTGTGGCGCGATCGTTAGGGTCTGCTACAAGACGGGACAGTTACTTTCTGGTGAATATGCCATTATCGTTTTTGATCCATGAAACATAAAGATTTCTGTGTATGGTTGTATTTCTGACATTCACTAGTCCACCGAAAAACATTGATTGGAATCTCTGGAGTTTCAGAACTGTCTTGTATAGCAGGAGTTTGTTGCGCAGAGACAGTTTTAAAAATGTTAGAAATGAAAAAGAGAAAAGCTTTTCTGAATTTTTAATTTTTTTTTTCGTTTTTTGAAAAAAAAAAAATTGTTAAGGCTTAAGATGGCAATAGCGATGCTTTTAAATACCTTAAAGAACTTTTCCCGAATCTAAGTGACGCCAAACTTAAAGTAGGAATTTTCATTGGACCTCAAATCCGAAAACTGCTGAAGGACGAACAATTTCAATTTCAAGCCTGGAGATCATTTGAAAGCATTGTCATATATTTCTTGGGAAACAAAAAGTCTGACACGTATGAGGAACTGAAAAAAAACTTGAAAAAACTACCAAAAAATTAGTTTCAAAATGCCAATAAAAATTCATTTTTTACATTCGCAATTGAGTTTTTCTCCAAAAAATATAGGTTGCGTTAGTGATGAGAAGGGACAGAGGTTCCGAAAGGATATTTTAAGAATGGAACAGAGATATCAAGACCGCTAGGATCCTGCAAGAAATTATTGTTGGTTCTCAATTAGTTACAAGTTTCGTAACGTCACATATCAAAATCTTAATTATTAAAACGCGAAGCTTTACCTGTAAACAAAAAACTTAAAAATATTACCAACACTATCTTTAGGCTTTGTGACCTATATAAAACCTTAACAGGTAAACTTAAAAGATAAGAGATATTAAGTTAACTCTATATTATCGGTTTTCTCAAAGTTTAAAGTATTATTAATATTCAATATTAAATGGCAATAAAAATTATTTAGAACTGCTGCTTTAATTTAATTATATATATATTTATAAAATTGAATACAAGAAAAAATTGCCATTACCTCGAAAATACAACACGTGATTGATATTATTAATTTGCTAATTCAGACTTAGGAACCTTCAAAGATAACGATACACCTATAGCCACATCAGTTACATTTTTCCACTAGTCTACAACTAGTGTTTTTATCGTTCGCAGCTCATTTGTTAAAATCAGTTGTTTTTCGATTACTGACAGAGATAGATTCCATATAAAATTTACTTTAAAGTCATGATTGTTGTTGTTTGCTTTTCCTTACTAACAGAATTATTTTGATTTTTTTTTTTTTGTAAACAAGGAAGTAGAAATTTTCAATAAAGTTCAAAGGTATGTAAACTTTGATGTGCCGAACTTAACGTTTTTCTTGTGTTTTTTCTTTATTTTAAAATTATTTATTTGTTTGTTCGTATGTTATGCGCTGCCATGCCGTCCATCTGATTTATTGAAATTTTGTGAATGTGAATGGTTGGTTCCTGGCTTGAGTATAGGATAGATTTGGTCCTGATATGTGTCCCCCTTCCCGAGATCCGGGATATTCAAAACACTCCTAAAAGAAAACTAAAAAAACCTAATATATCACTTTAATTTTCTAATACTCAAACTGTAACAGAGAGAATATAGTGATGCTTTGAAAGGAAACATATCCGATATCTGGCATTTGTCCGGGTGCGCAAAAAAAACAACTGTATTATGGATGCAACCCGTGCAAATCCGGATCAGGTACGCTAGTTAAATAAAAAAATATTAGTTTTTTTCAGTGTAATTGAACAGCTGAGCAAGTGCACGTTAAAAACGTCAACAAATGAATTTTTCTTGAGAGTGGACGGAGAGAGTAACATATTTATTTTCGTTCTTTTTGCTAGTATTTTCACATCTTTCCATCTCAATGTTTTCATATTTTCTTTCCTTTATTCGCCTTTTTTTTAGGGGTTGTTACTCTCTCTCTCTCCTCTGACTTGACATGGAATGCAAGAAATGTCAAAAAGCTTACAAACATTTACTATGACAATGAATGCGAAGCGTTACTAGACACAAACAACCCTTTCACTACCTCCTCACTTTAGGCCTCTATCGCCTGCCTGCCCGCTTGAATGTTAGTTTATTCAACCGCCCATCTGTCAAGCAGCCAAGGCCCGCCAATATTCTCGCTATCATCATCATCATCATCACCATCTCCATCATTATCATTATTGTATTCGTAGTTGTCGTCACCATTGTTTTTGCTGACGATGTCGCCGTTTTGACTGCAATACACTCTTGGCACGCAATCAACACAAGGCGCCTTAGAATAGAATAGAAAAGAATTGCATTCCAATTTGTTTGTCTTCGTTCGATTTTTCCGCTTTCGAGAAGAGATACAATTTCATACATACGTACATTTTTGTTTATAGCACACAAGTTATCTGACCTTATTCTTTACTCGATTTCATACAATTTTTTTTACTACATAAATACTTAGATGTTTTAAAATACATTAATTTTTTAATTTGTTGTTTAAAGCTTTTCTTTTCTAGATTTTGTTAGGATTAATGAAAAACGATTTTGCGCGTTTTATGTATAATAATAAAATCAATTAAATGCACTTTGGTGTTTTATGTTAAACTACTTGGATTCGAAACGGAATGAGCTTCTTGTGATAAGGCTCCTTTGAACTATTCTTTATAAATATAAACTATTATGATTTAATATGATTTAGCAAAATATATATGATTATTTATAATTTCTTTATTATTTTATTTTTCTTTCGGTTCGCTTTTATTATTTCACAGATACTACACGCGTCGCTGTCTTTGACTTAGCGTTGTTCAGGCGACGCGAAAGAAACTGAAGACCGCTTCTAATAGTCGCTTTCATATGATTTGACGTTTTTTTTTTTGACTTCCGTGTTTACCCGTTGCTTTCTCATGGTTTCTGTTTTGGATGAATGGACAACGTAGCAAAACAAGAGAATCTACAATACAAGAAAAACAGGAATGGAAAACAACCCAAAGAGTGTTTGACAACAACAGAAATGTCATATTAAAGGCAATATAGAATGAGCGAATGTCATGTCGAAGAGAGCATAAGGGCAACGCAGGCGCAGAAATAGCTCTATTCAATGTCACTTCATATGCATCTATTAGTAAGATAAGCCTTCTTAAAAATTTAATGAAATTTTGTTACACTCCATCCGTTTAGTCAATGGTTAATTTTCTTATAAAGACATCGAGAAGTCACAAAGTCAACGACTATGGCACAACATGGTAAGCGGACATTATCTGAATAGAAATAGATATGGTTAAATTTCTATCAGAGGTTTCTTAATGCCATACATATTCAATGCATTGTACAATAGTCGGAGTTCCCAATTTGTTGAAAGTGGCAACCATATCCAAACGTACATGTAGAAAATTGCTTTTATATTTGGCCCATGCATGGTAGAAAAATGAGTTATACTTATAATAAAAACTAAGATATACCTACTTAATATAGGACAGACATTGGAACCTATTATTTATCGGGCTTTTTTTGTTTGCTTTCATCTAGGAATGACAAGTTCCAATGAAAGTATTAAACAACTTTCAATTGTGTATAGAGTTAAAAATCGTCGACGAAACCGATGCTGTTTTTCCTTGCTTCAAATTGAAAACAAATTACATATTAATTTTAGTGAGTGTTAGAATACGAGGGTTGATACTTAAGTCTTGAGATATGGCAACACCAATTTTGATATGTCAAATCTGACATTGGTTTCGTACAGCTTGTCGTTTTTAATGATAAATGTACTCAGAACGTTTTGTCATACGAGTGCTATTTGTATTGTTTACAGTGACTTGAAAAAATCGGTTGTTGTGCCACAAAACATTGATGCTGTGCGTGAACTGATATTGCAAGATCGTCATGTGACATATCGTGAGATAGAGACATGTTTGGGCATTAGTTCCACTCGCATACATTCAATATTGCATGAACATTTGACCGTCAAAAAGATTTGTTCGCGTTGGATACCGCATAATTTGACAATCGCCCAAAAAAGGCTCGTGTCGATTGGTGCAAAGAAATGTTGAAAACATTCAATCGCGGTGCTTCAAAAGACGTCTATAAGATCGTGACAGGTGATGAATCATGGATCTATGCATATGAGCCTGAAACTAAACAGTAGTCGACTGTATGGGTCTTTCAAGATGAGCCAAATCCAACAAAAGTTGTTCGCGCACGAAGCAAATGATCGCCTGTTTTTTTGGAATAACCGGACAGTCGCCACCGTGCCATTAGAGAAACGTAGAACGGTGAATTCTGAATGGTACACCATCATTTGTTTGCCAGAAGTGTTCGAAGAAATAAGAAAAATCAACCGCAGAATACGAATCATTCTCCACCACGACAATGCGAGCTCTCACACATCGGCTCAAACAAGTGACTTTTTAAACACTCAAAACGTCGAATTGATGGGTCATCCGCGCTATAGTCCAGATTTGGCACCCAATGACTTCTATTTATTCCTGCACACCAAAAATAAATTGCGAGGTCAACGTTTTTCGACGCCTGAAGAAGTGGTTGATGCGTTCAAAACACATGTTTTGGAGATACCTCATTCCGAGTGGAAAAAGTGTTTCGAAAATTGGTTCAATCGCATGCAAAAGTGTATTGACTTCATGGAGAATATTTTGAAAAAAAATAAAGTCATTTTCGATAATACATATTTGTTATTATTTGTCTGTCTCAAAACTTAAGTAGCAGCCCTCGTATTTTGATATGAAGAATCAGAATCAGGTAAATTTTGTTTTAACAATATGAATTAAAATGAAACGGAAATTTTTAAAATCTTTCTTATTCTCACATCCTATTATTTCATATTTTAGACAGTTCAACTCAATTACAAAGTTTCTGAAATGACCTTTTTCATAGTTCTAAATCCTCATCATTCTTCTTCTCATTACAGAATCAAATATTAAAAAGATTTTCTCCTTCCTAAAAACTTGTCAACTCTCAGATTTAATATAACTATTTATTAGGAAGAGTCGAAGACAATAACAGCTAGTTAGTTAGTTATAGTATTATTTATAAATCTATCTTTCTATTTATAAATATATATATACATAAATCATTAGCCTCATGTTTTTCGGCTCGACCGATTTGGCTAATTTTTAGAGTTCCGTACCCATAGGGAGCTAACGGGACCCTATTACTAAGCTTACGCCGTCCGTCCGAAATTTTCACAGAGTGTGTAATTCACTTGTGTGTGGAGCGACAAATACTCAAAATACACATTTTTAGAAGCATTTTTTTTAAATTTAACCTTTTGTTTAACATTTTTTTTTTAGTATACTTTGAAGCTGTTAATTGTAGTATACTTTTAGGCTGTTAAATATGCACATAATTTAATATTTTGAGCAAAAAATCTTGTACGATGGTACGGAACCCTCCGTGTGCGAGTCTGACTCACACTTGGCTGATTTTTGTGTTGTTGTGTTTGTTATTATCACCTGAATGTTTGTAAATAAGATTTTTGTAAAGTTGATTTTGTCGGAGTGCAGCATCGCGCGCCGTTACTACTAGTGTATTATAATTAATTTTAATAAATAAATAAGATAATCATTTTATAATGCGTTAAATATTTCTTAGCTGTCTTAAATAATGAAATTTTTTCTTATTTAATACAAGTGAAATCTATAGCTTTTAAGGCAGTTCCTTTTATTCAATTCATTTCACTTCGAGCTGTTTTCAATACAGAGTGTTATAAGTTGAAGAACGCTTTTAGTAACATAAGTGTGTGTACTTGGAAATAATGAAAATTACAAGAAAAATTGAGATTACGTAATGTCCGTTCGACATTGTATTTATTTCTCAGTTTTTGAGCTATCGATATCGATTTTAAAGATAGCAAATTTACGTCTTATTGTAAAGAGGTGTTTGATTGAGACTATAATTCTCTGAGTACTAAAAAAATGCATCTTGCACTATTTTTAATTTCGCTATGATTTCATATTTAAGTAAAGTCACGAAACATTTTCAAATATTGGAATAATCTAATAAATAAATAAAAATATTGCTATATTAGCTACCCTGAAAATTATGGTCAATCTGATCAGTTGTGATAGGTAATACATACATATAAGCTTTGGTGATCTGAAATAAATTAATACTTTGTTTTTTTTTTTTTTCGAACTGCTGATAATTAACAGGTGTCCTTCTATTAAAATTGGTGTAGTTGACATCCCCTATACTGACAATGTGAGATATTTCGGAATGTACCTGGAGAGATGCTTGACATGGAGACGACACATTGCCGTGGTTACTAAAACAGTTATAACCAAGTTACACAGGTTAAACTGGCTATTGCTTCAAAGCTTAATGCTGTTGCATACAACAAAATATTTAGAAAATTTGAAAACAACTTAAGTAAATATAAAAACTTCAAAGTGTGGCATCACTTTACAAAGTTTTTCTAAGCCACCATAATTGCTTTTATCCATGTGGTAACATTTAACTCTATACAATATGTAAGTATGATAAGCCAATATCATCATCATCATCTTATGATTTCAGTGATGCTAACACTTCCGGACAAAGACGAAAAAACAAACTTTCAAATTGAAATTTCCTTTTTTATATATGGTAATAAATGATGGTAAATATTGTATTGTAGATAGGCTATTAGAAGTGATGAATCAATAACGAAGATTTATGAGTGCCACATCAACATGAAAAAACATTGAAGATGTGAACGAATTTGAAATGTAAAAATGTTATGAACGCAGTTGACTTTAAATATGGGAATATTTGCATCAAAAATGAATACACCTGATAAGTATTTTATTTGTTAATGTATCTTTAAGGAATTTTTTTATATCCAATAAATCGCATTATAGTAGCAAATTTTTTAAGCACTTGCCACGAAAACATACCATAATGCCACACGTGTTTCCGAATCTCAGTGGAAGCCATAAATTTGTATTATATGCGACGGCGCGATATTAAAATTAATCGTTTAACCCTTTCACAACAAAAGTCTCGGTGACTAAGCTTCTCGCACACTTCCTTACACGTCCTGCAAATATGAAAAATAGAACAAACAAAAAATCCATTGTCGTCATTACAAAAGCGTCACATGTAAATGTTTCTCTCAACACATTGTCCTCTGCCCCCTGTTCAGTTCTTTCTGTCTCCATGGAGAATGATTTTTATTTATTTTTTTTTTTTTTGTAGTAGCTTAAGATATTTTTCGGTTGCGTATTTTGAAATAATTTATAAGGATTATTAATTTTGAAACTTTTCTTTTTCATCTTGTTTTTGTAAAGTGAGCCTCTCTTTTGTTTGCAAAAAAAAAAAAAAAAAAGTAACACAAAACACATTAGCATAAATTGTCTATTTTTATATTGTACTAAAATATTTTGATAAGGATTTCTTGATAAATTTAAAGGTCATAAAGGTACGCATATTCTATACATTAGTACGAAGGCTGACGAAGGACATTGAAGTGACGCAAAAGGAAAATTTGAATGATTTGAATTTGTAGATGTAACAAGTTGAAGTATTTTCTAATTATGTCATTTGCTATAGTACAGTTTTCATAATAAGTAATCTGCTTAACATATATTCATACGTATGTAATAAAATTGACTCCCAACTACTGACCAAGTTATAATGTATTGTTATGTAAGTATAAGCAAAAGTTTACTGCTATAATCAAATATTTTCATTCATTGTGTCATAAAATTTAATACATCTCCCGATTCCAATTACATTTTGAATTACTCCAAAAAAAAAAAAAAATAATGAGAAATGCTTCCTAGTGAATGTCCATGGAAAAATAAAATATATTTTTGGTATTGTATTAATACAATATTATAACACCAACTACTACTGTAAATTCATGGACTATGGATGCATTCGTTCGCCTTATGGCATTGTAATGGAAAAACTTTTGTTGATGGAAACTTGGAAAACAGGTTAAAAATGCAATAAAATGAAAAGACGACACTTTCGTGACTCGCATATTGCCAGAAAGTGAAAGGTGCCTTCCATAAAAATGATACATAGACAGACAGATAGACAGACAGACAAACAAACAAACCGGCGACGATTTGGACTGACATAGTTTCGAATTAGAGTTAGGCTAATAAAATATTGTACGATAAATAGGTTCAATGACATTATGACTATGATTTACAATACTTATTTGCATATACGAATACATAAGTATAAGTATGTACATTGTATGGGTATGTTTATGTGAATATACTCGCACATATGTATTTCCAATTTACAAGAGTAGGATTATCGCATATAGAAAATTAAGCAAAAAATCATATTTGCATGGTTTTGTGATACTTACAATGCTTGTAACCGTTAGCAACATCATCATCGTATCATCATCATTAAAAGCAACATCAACACAAAATATCACAAACAACGTAATCAGCACATTGTGGTTTTATATCACTTGATATACTTGGTATCATCATATGTACGAGTAGCGTATAGCGAAAAATTTAATCTTGCCTTGTCTCTCATTTTGTGTCGTAATCGACGCACAAGTTATCCATCAAACAGACATTAATCACTGATCTAACGAGTTGTGATGCTGCAATGTATGTAGTAGTAACTGTACAAAATTTAAGCCGATGAGTTCGCCTAAAAATTGTAATGTCGATAGATTGTAGATTGCGTAGTAATTATTACAAATTGTAAATTCATGAAATAATTGCTTTGGACTTTTCACTTTTTTGGGTTTCATTAAAACAACAAAGAAACTTCTCTATAACAAACAGAAAATATATAATACAACAAAAATATGTTATCACAAGAACAAGATTAAAATACCCAGTGTAAAATCGTCTAGTCTATCCGTCAGATATTCCGGAAATCTGTATAATTAAAATATTCAATTTCAAAGACAAAATTTTTAGTCAGATGTTTAGCTTAAACATTTGTTTCAGATCCCTGAAATTAAATTTCCTATAAGAATTGGCTGACTTAATCTCTTAATTGAATAGTTTGATCGACCATAGGTTATATATATAATAACTCACGATTATGAAAACACATGATTTTAAGCCAGGAAACAATTCAAAATAAAAGAATTTTTATTAAAAAAGATTAATTTAAGTAAAGTGTATTCAAAATTATAATAACTTTTTTAGTACGATAATTTAATAGAAAAAAAAAAATTAAAATTAAATTCCATGTAAACTTGAAAATATTTAAAATATTTTAAAATAACATATGACAAACACTCATTGATTGTTTAGTTGGTTGGTTAGTGAAGATCAAAAACCAATTCACATAATCCAACCAAAATGCCGGCAATAATCACTTTAAATAACAGTTCAGTGATTATTCGATTTGTACAATTACTTCCGCATTATCTCGGTTTTAGTTTAGTTCCCCTATAATCAACAACTACAAAAATTTAATAAAATGGGAGTGGTGATATTTTTACGGTTTTGAATCAAATGTAAGATTAATTAAGCATGAAATATTTCGATATGAAAAACAATTGGAAGACAAAATGATAACCTTACCGGTTATAATTTGTTCCGCCAAAGGATTTTTATGAAAAATAATGAAAAATTAGAGAATAGCTAATTACCAAATTAATTTTGCAGAAAACTAGATTAAATATAATCAGTATGTACAGTACAATAGACTTGAATCGATATTTGGCAAGAGAGAAAAATCCTTTTTTTATCACATGTGCGAGTGTTTTCATACCATGGATGTTTTCTTCCTTCGAATTGAAATTGCCTTTATATAAAATCAAAACAAACCCACTGCTCTACTTATGGTTATAATAGACCGATGTATTAGGTCTATTCCTATGGGATTGCCGTTTGTTTCTTTTTTGCCAAGAAGAGCATTCGTGGGAAGATTAACTTTTCGCATGTCATTGGATGAAAACTGCTTCCGAAGCTAATGGAATACATGTGGACGCCTACGGCGAACATGCTCTTTCAGAAAGAACATGCAGAGACTGGTTCCAACAATTCAAAAAATGTAATTTCGATCTTGACAACAAAGAGCCAAATTGCAAGCATTATTGGATGAGGGTTTATATCAAACGCAACAACAGCTTCCAGTCGCATTAGAAGTTTGTCAAGCAACTGTTAGCAAACGTCTACGAGCCATAGGAAAGATTCAAAAGGAAGGAAAATGTGTGCCATATGAATTGAAAGAAAGAGACATGGAAAGACGAGAAGCCATTTGCAAAGTTATGCTTGTCAGACAAAAAAGAAAAAGTTTTTTGTATCGAATCGTCACTAGCGATGAAAAATAGATTTATTTCGACAATCATAAGCGTAAAAAATCTTGGGCTGATCCAGGCCAACCATCAACATCGCAGGAAGGGTTTGCTAAGCATCTGGTGGGATCAGAAGGGTGTCGTATATTTTTAGCTTCTTAAACTTGGTCAGACGGTTACTGGTGATCACTATAGAGAACGACTCATTGATTTGCACCGAGCACTGAAAGAGAAACACGAAGAATGGGCGAGCAGACATGGGAAAGTGATTTTGTTTCATGGGAAGTCTTACCCCACCCCGCGTATTCAACAGACTTACCTCCCTCAGACTACCAATTACTTCGTTCGATGCAGCACGAACTTTCGGAACAGCAACTCTATTATTACGAAGATGTCGAAAATTGGTTGGTCCAATGGATTGCCTCAAAAGACCAGAATTTCTTCGAGTGCGGAATCCGTGCTTTGTCTGACAGATGGACGAAAGTCACAACCAGCGACGGCAATTATTTTGATTGACGTATTCCATCATTTTGATTTCAAAATAAATGGCTGAAATTGACGAATAGACTTAATATGTGTGTATTTTTATTCTTTTCTATTATTACATACTTCTATGTGTATATCGACCTGTTATTTGCAAGGCTAATATATAGACTCTGTTGGGTGGACCAAGTGTCTTTTTGATATTTCTACAAATTGAATATAATTTTGCGCAAAGAACTTAATTTTGGCTTGTATGTCAGTGCCATTTTTTGGAGTATTCGATTTGAAATTTGGTATATTTGCTGCCTTAAAACAGAAACAAAGACAGATAATTCTAAACCATCAACAACACTTGTCAAATCAAACCACAGATTTATGTGATGTACTCCATGACTGCATTGTGTGTGGATATGTTTAGATATGCATTTATGTACAGGTATTTGAAGTGCATAAAACCGTTCTTCGAAGATTTTATCTTGACTGCATAGAATAAAGTTTAAAATGGCTTAAGTAAAACTTCTTAAAACAACTATTCCAAAATCTTGTTTACGAAAACTTTAAAAGTGAATTAAAAAAACAATCTCAAGTTATACCTGAGATGCAATCATTTATTTTACATATTGTGCATATATACAATAAGTATGTATCTTCTTTGTTAAATGTATGAATGTTTGGAAGTTGACTTTCATAAAAATTCGAATTAATATATTGTAGCAGTGGAAATATGGAAAGAAAATACCAATCCTTTTTATTATCTCAGCATCAACAATAACACGATAACACCAACATTTTATGGCTCTGACTCTGCTCTTCATAAGCTGAAAAAGAAGGAGGGAAAAAATAGAAATAAAAATCTCCCAGGAAGCTCTAAGAACTGAAAGTTACAATTTTATGTGAGTCAAACCGGAAGTTGCAAATTTTGAAAATACGATGGCCGGAAATGCAGTATGCCAACAGCAAAGGGAATAACAGCACCAAAGTTAGTTGAATATAATGGAATCTAAGTAAAAGTACTGAGTAGAGGAGGTTTAGTACGTTAAAGGGAAATTGCAACACAAGGCAGGCAATAAATGAAAGTGTATTTGATTTTGCCTTTCAGCAAGGTTGGTTGGTTGGCTTAAAATGCTTTTTACAGCTTTCGAACTACTTAAATTAAAAAGAGATATTAAAATTGTAAACAAAGGACGACTTAATTAAAATCGTACGTTGCTACTCATTTTTTGTTCTTGTTGCTTTCTTTCATTTCAGGATCAGTCGGCGGCACCAATAAAATTAACTATCATATTCAAATCAAAAGATTTCAGCTTGAATCAGCTTCGTCGGAGTTCCAAAGATACTCAAAGATGGTTCTAATTAATTAATTTACTTAAAGCAAACAACACCAATTCGAGTGGAATCCTAAAGTAAAGAACTATACATCAAACAAAAGGTGTTAAATTCCAACCAAATAATTTCGAACAAAGAAGTGAAACATAGCCCCACCATAATCACCATCAAAAGAATGACTCGAGTAAAGAGACCAACTGCTTGTTGTCGTAACCTAAGTGGAAAATTACAAAAGGATGGCGTCTTCTTTTTGAATTCATTGCTTTGTTTGCTTTTGATTTTCCGCCTCCACCTCAACCTGCTTCTGAATCTATGATTTTTAAAGATACGTTGCTTTTCATAAATCAATTTGCATCTTTCGCTGTCCACAGAGACTCTGGTCGTAGTCGTAGTCGTCGTCGTCGTCGTCTTCTTTTCTTAGTGGGTCATAAGGTTAGATACAGGACAGGGAAATACCGTGACATAATTTTATAGTAAATCATTTCTGTTATTTGGCAGTAAGTCTTGATTGAGTTTATTAGTGTAAAAGGACAATTTACAATCACATTTATATCTCAACGTGATTAATTTACTTAAGTAGTTTAGTCGAAATGCATTAAGGTACCAACATATTTAAATAATGAAGTAATGATTGTGTGTACTAGAGATTAAATTTCAATGAATGAAAAATTCTACAAGATATATAAAGATATTAAATGCAGTTTGCATGAAAAATTCAGTAATAAACAAAAATAAAAAAAAACTTTAAACTCTTTAAATCAGAACGTTACTTTTCTCAACTAATAAGCAGAAAAGCTTTTAAAACTTCTGTTGTATGTAAAAAGGTGCTTTGAATAAGAACATCAGTGTTTTTTTTTCGTCTCTTCTTTTTGTTTACAATCTGGTTGTGACGACAGTAGAAGAAGTGTAATAAAAAAATAGTATATCACATGTTATATATTATTTTTATTGAGTAAGGGTAGCCTTGTGAGTCATCGGTGGATTAATAATCCGGGAAGCGGAACTTGAGATTCATACGATGAGTATATCTGCTATTGTCGAGTAGGTTGATTGCCAATTGATTATCATGATTGATTTGATTGCTTTGTTTATAATCTAGTAAAGAAATCAATTTATCTATCCGACAGTTTCGGAAATGATTGTTATTGTTATTAAATTCATCCAAAATGTCCAATGGCTACTGTGTGCGAACAACAAACTGAACAACAAAGTGTTGATTTACAAACACGTAGTGGCCCAGTTTGGTGATAGACTTCTTATAACATCAAAAGATTGCAATTAACACAATATAAAGTCCTACGATGCATAATTTGTGCACTGTGGTTTGTTAGGAACACTTGACGTTTTCAAAAAAATATAAATACTACAAATATAAAAAATCAACTCAACATGTATCGAAATAGTCAAGATTAGATCACTAAACAACCCACTACCTTAGATAAATTATTAAAATTTGCAGAGTGAATTGCTTGGAATAAGAAAGTTCGAAACCTTGAGCAGAAATCTATGAACTGGACTAGATATAAATGGTAAATACTTGTATATTTCCGAATTTGTAGGAATGAAACAGATACTACAAAAGTAAAATGGCAGTGATGGTATTTATATCTAAGATAAATTTATAAGGTTATTGGAGCGAGTCGCTTAGTTCTCTCTAATATGGCCATGAGGATTTAATGTAAAATATTTTCTTATGCCTTATTACTTATGTAACATCTCTTACATACTAAGAATATATCAAATAACATTCTGATATGTCGTCTTAAGATGTGTTATACATTTCAATATACTTAATTTATATATGATAAATGATGTCGTGGATAATAAATGTTCATATAAAATATATTTAATGAATTTTTACATAAAAAATTTAATTTGTTAAAATTGCTTTTAAAATGATTATTTCATTTCTCTGTTAAAAACATAAAGTATAACAAATTCTTCTTAAATTATATTGCTTTAAGCTAATTTAATTTAATGATAAAATGACTAATTATTTCATAACAATTGTTTGAAAGTTGAAAAACAATGAAATTAATCATTTCTTTGAAATCAAATGTGATTTCAAACTTTTGTATATACGAGTACAGTGATAAATAAATGCCATACTTCTATATTTTATATACCACATATATTTTCTATATTCCAAAATTAGGATAACAAAACTTTAGGCCACTAAAAGTAATAATAATAATTTAGTTTATGTTGTTCATTGCTTCATGTAAAATGCCAGAAACAATAACAAACAAATGTCAAAGAAAGAGAGTCTGTCTCTCTTCGAATGTTTCTTTCCTGTTAAATTTCCTGTATAGTTTACCGTTTACCTAAAAGTATTGTATGCAAAGTCGAAAGCTAAGAATAAAATATGTATAGAAATATCTATACATACATTGTACTATTTCTAGAAAATTAATGAAAATAATTTTAAAGAACGTATGAGGAGACATTTGCATATACATAGTATGAAATAAACAATAACACAACTAAAGGAAGGACAAAGTAATCGGATTGAAAGATATAGAGGAGGAGGAGGAGGAGTAGGAGGAAGAGGTGGAGGAGGTTGCTACGAGAATATGAAAATAAGAGATGCTGGTCTGATCAGCAGTTATCCATTCATTCACTAAACACAATGTCAACCAATTTGGTTACTACACACACACACACACACATAATATATTTATTACTGTCTGTGTCTGTCTGTCTGTCTGTCCCGATGAGTATCCTTGCAGTGGGTGTATGTGTGTATATATGTTTTACAGGTGTGCCAATAATGAAAAGAGCTACTTTAATTGGGATATACCAGCAAAACATCATAAAAACAATAGATACATACGAGTACATACACGTATATACGAGTAAATGCCACAATATTCATATTGGATATTACAATTTTGTGTTGTGGTTCTGTGGACATGTGTATACCAGCGTGTGTTAACAATTTGTGCATATGTCATGTCCCTTTTCAATTGTGGCTAAGAGCATATCAAATATTTGCAATATATGAAAATTTAATTACAAATTATATATTGAAAAAAAAAAACAAAAACCGCATCATCATATCTCTATTAATCAAACGTTGCTCAATTTATGTTCAAACTATAAGAGTCACGAATAATAAGGAGTGGCATGGCAAAGTGTGAAGTAAAGTGTTTACTAATTGTCGGGGCTAGGGACTTCATTAAGAGCTCCTCAGTCATTAAGTGTACTCGTATGTAGTGTAGGTAGGTGTGATCATTTGTTTACTTGCATTGCTTGTATTGCCTTCACTGAAGCGTAATCTTCTTGTTTCCTTTTAATTGCATTGATACTTAAATTCAATTGACACACACAACATTATTGCGAATTACATAAGTAAATATGAACAGCGACAAAAGGACGAAAAAGTGGACAGATGACACACGCAAATGTGTTTCATAAAGAGCGCCTGCTGAATGCCAGTAAACATAACAATGTATTTACATAGCCGCTCATACTGCTCGTCATTCTTACAAGGGCAATCAAAACGAGAATTCTGTATACTTTCTGCAGCAAAAAGGAAATTGTGCACTCACAAACAAAGTGAAAATCAATGACAAAACCAAAGCGAGCCAAGCCGGATCTCAAATATTAGTCGAGAAAGCAAACCTCTAGTCAAAGCAGGCAATAATATTGTATGAATAAAGTACTCACTAAACTTAATATTTATTATATTTTCTATCTATAAGTAGTATTATGTATTTATCTTTGACATATCTTCTTTGAACCATTTCAATGGCTTTTGAGATTTAAATGAATATAACAAAAGAATTTATAATAAACAATATAAAAAAGAAAAAGCTCATTGACTCTCCAACTAACTAAATGACTTTTAGTTAAATAGAAATACATATATCGCTTGAGCATCCAAAGATTTGTTGGTCACGTATGAGGTTAATTTTTAAGGTAAAATTATTCATACGCAATGTTTCATCTTTTTTTCCTTTGGTTATTTATTGTTATTTTTGCAGCCTTAATATTTATACTCGTATACTTACATATTATGTATATGATAACCTGTCAAAATAACTAAGTCAAAAATATAAATGAAAATAAACAATAATAAAAAAGTAAATAACATAACATAAATCAGTGAGCAGTGAGATGTTAGCAAATAACCACAAAATTTAGTGGTCAGGTGATCCCAAAATGCCATAGATAAGGAAGGTAACAGATACAAGGATAAGTTTCAACTTTTATGGGTTTGTGTGCATGTGTCAGTTATGATGTTGTGTGTTTGTTATAAATCTCAGAAACATTTGTAATGTGGGTCTCTTTTCTTCTATTGTGAAATGCCATTGATTAATTATGTAAATCAAAAAATGAAATATCCTTACAACAAAGAAAAAAAAGGAGGCACTGATAGAATTGCAAAAGTTTTTCAATATTCAAGTTATATTTATTGTACCATTCTCATTGTCAGTCCTTCTTCTTATAAAAGAAGCAAATGCTTACTTTTTTAAATAAAAGAAAATCCTTTAAGTTGTCTTTTTTCTTTTCTTCTACTATTACCATTTCTTCATTCATTTATTGAACAAAAATATTTAGAAACATGAAAACACATTACTTACAGTTGCACCGAAAATTATATACCTTTTATCTAAATAGATATTAAAGAGGTGTGCAATCCTACAATATAATAATCATTTAAGTAAGTAAGTCATCTAGTGAGCGAAAAAAGATTTCAAAGGGGTACATAAAAAGTAGTTGGGTTGCAGAAATTGGTTTGCCAAAATTTGTAATGTTACTTCCTTTTCTTGAAATCAGCGAAATCTGTAATCAATAAACTATCTAAGTACTTCAATAAGGTACATATATCTGTACCAAACTACACTTAAACTAAACTTTTTCTGGTTCTTGTTGCAAGCTCCTACATGTCACAAACATTACATCAAAGTAAAAATATCCTCCACTCTTTGTGTGAAATGTATATTTTGAAAATACGGTTGCTTTTCGGTAAAGAGTAATTTAAACAATTTTTTTTTGTGCTTCCTGACTTCATAAATGTTTCCCATTATATTGTAAAATCGCTTCCTAGTCTTTTTAACAATTTCCCTTTATATTCATTACGAAGCCAAACAAATGTTTTTGCCAGCATAATGATCATCATATTGCAAAGCTTGTGCTGACAGCATTGTCCATCATTTTTACCTATTACACCCTCCCGGCACTGCTGACCCTTGTAGTAGTTCCATTCACTTTGTTCTACGAGTATGTAAGGTAAACGGGCACATTATTATTTTAGACATTATTATGGTCATCATCACGGTAGTATAGGGACATTGTCAGAGTCAACACCTTGCGGCATCTGCTCATTATTTTGCAATATGTTTTTTTGTTGGTTTTTCTTCTTTTTGTTGAGTTTTTTATTCATTAGTTTTGATTTTATGTAAATTAGTTTTCTTTATTTTGTTTCCTTTCTGTATTTAAAAGAATTTAAACTGCTGCCGACCTTTCTTTACTGTTGGACATAATTAAATTATAATAGTTCAAAGTTGAAGTCATTTTATTATTATTATTTTAAGAAGAAGGTGATGAAGCATTTATAAGCTGATTAGCTTTTAGGAGTAAACCAAAGATTAAATTTTATTAAATGAAACCCTAAGAGAGAACAGAGGCAGTATTTCAATGAATACATTCACTTGACAAATGCATCAAAGGAAAGCTATGTGAATAATTTATAATGTTGCAGTCTTAAAATAATAAAGATATATTCATTTGTGCGTAACGAAGCTTGAAAATCATAGCACAAATTATTTGTGAAAATTAATGGAAATTAGAAATAAAAAAAATAAGAAAAATCAGCCAAGTGTGAGTCGGACTCGCACACGACCATCGTACAAGATTTTTTGCTCAAAATATTAAATTACGTGTACATTTAACAACCTGAATATATACTACAATTAACAGCTTCAAAGTATACTGCAAAAAAAAAAAATTAAAAATGTTAAACAAAAGGTTAAATTAAAGAAGAATGCTTCTAAAAATGTGTATTTTTAGTATTTGTCGTTCTAAACCCAAGTGAATTACACACTCTGTGAAAATTACAACTCTCTACCAATTACGGTTCATGAGATAGAGCAGGAGACGGACGGACGGACGGACATTGTAAGCTTAGTAATAGGGTCCCGTTAGCTCTCTATGGGTACAGAACCCTAAAAATTGAATGAAATGTAAATAAATTAAGAACTAAAAAAGAAAAAACATAAAAATTAAATTCACATCAGAGGCAATTATTGCGTATTCATATACTCGTTTAAAATACAATAATATACTTCTATCTAGATACATAAACATACGTGTTCATATTTGTTTTTGTATTAACTATACTCTTAATTGAATTAAATACTTTGGGCGATTGCAGATGTGGATGCTTCAATTAACGAAATTATTGTCACTACTCGTAGTCGTTCATTATTGGGACGCCTGGGAGCAATTGCAATAATACTCATATACTCGACGTATAAAGAACAACAGTAGCAGCATCCAACAGCAATTTTCAATGAAAATGCTCGTAATCATAAATTTTATAGTTTGAACTCACACTTTAACACGCACCCACACATCCATCCATAAACATAAAGAACACTTACATGACCAAAATACACACAGTCAAGCATAAATATACGTACGTACAATGTATTAAGAGTGCCCAAAAAATTGGGTCAAAGCAATATGGTAGAATTGTTGCAATGTTATTCATGAGCCCCCCACCTCCAATTAAATGAGTGCGAATAGGCAAAGAATACGATAATAAATCGAGTGATGCAAGTGACCGAAAGTGTAAATTGGAGTGGACCACAATAAAATGAACAAGTAGTTCCATTTTGCGATTGTAGTTCCAATTTACTTCTGTAAAAATTAAATAAATTTCTGCTAACGTATATAAATTATCAATGAATCAATCAATCCATCTATCTATTGATCTATTCATAGATCTTTACATTTAAGTTTATATATCTGTATATAATCAATATCTATCTATCTAGTTTCAGTTAAGAGTCACAATTCATACTCATATATGTATGGAAGTACATTTAAGCAATTTTCAGAAATATTTACTTTGATGTTAATTCATCCAGCTACTCAACTATCCCATTTTTTATTTGTCATGTTGGCCTCTGACTTCGATCACAGCAAAAACTTTAACTAAAATTCAGCAGTTGCGCTGTAAATAAACTGAATATCGCAAATATTTTTTCCGTTTTAGCAATTCGCCCTCCCATTTGGATCAAGAACAATAACAAGGGTGGCAACCTGCTTTACAACACTTCAGAGAATACATTGGTTGCCTCTTGTGGCACAATAACTTCTAAGCTTAGACACTCTACCACATTCGAAGTTTTCGTTTTCATACACTTCATGTGAGAGAAGTCTCTTCAATGTACCTTAATGTTAGCAATGCATAGAAAAGTATAGTCGAAGATCTCATAAACTCAAACAATTTACTATTTACTTTGATTGATATCATCAACTCAAGATTTATACCATCATTTGAATACGTTGACAAAAAGAACTTTATTATTAATTGTTTTACAATCGATAATCGGGCCACAGGAGATAAAGCCACCGCAAATTAGTCACATTATCATCCATATTTCCATTGTTAAATATAGAGCCCTTCTAGATTTTTTCCAAATTGTATTTATTTTCAGCTGTTTTAAAACAGTTGCTATTTGTTGTTATTTTCTCTATGTCGTTAACCAAATTTCTTTTTTATTTTCTATTGGTTTATACACTAAATTTTTTTAATGAGTTAAAGCTCAATGTTTTCACAAGTTGAACTTACTTAAATATCATGTGTTGTACATATGAAGAATAAGCAATTCAATGTAAAAATATCAGTAATGACATTCATGTGAAGCATATAAATGCGTTTGTTTGACTTACAATAAGTTTGCAATTTTCTTGTTCTATTTTTCTTGCACTTCGAATATTTTGGTTAATTTTTTGATACGAGGATAGCCTCCGAAGTACCTGACCTGACGTTTAGATTGCACTTATCATTTTAATAGAATGACTATAGTAGTATAAACCTAATAACATTTTAGTTTTAAATTTGACAACTCCACATTGCTTAGTATTTCTTTGACAGCCATTCGTATTTATAATCGTTATAGGACACAATACGAAATCGTACTTACATTTGAAAGGTCTTCAATCCAACCAATGTTAAAGCGGATCTAGATTCTTTTCAAGAGGAGTCTGCTCCTTCGATTACAACATTAAAATTTTAGATGACAAAGTTTAAACGATACTGTATAAGCTGCCAAGATGAACAATCCAGTGGCCAACCAAATAAGATAACCATGGCAGAAAAAATAAAATGCACAAAATGGTATTGGATGATCGTTGACTAAAAGTACTCCAGCTCGCAGATACGGTAAACAAATCAAAAAGTACTGTACTTCATAGCATTTTGATAAAAAAATTGAAATCAAACCTGTGTGCAAAAAAGTTGCAGCGATAACTCACAATGGACTAAAAATAACGTTGTGAGCAGGCACTAGCACCGGCCACCCACGCATTGAGGGTCTTCACAAACCTTATTACTTTATCTTTCTTGTTCATCACTTTAAATTTTTATTTTATTTGCAGAATTTCGAAGCTATTGAAATCGCTGCGAAAGGGTATCGAAAGCTTGATGGAGACTATGTAGAGAATTGAAACTATATTTTTAAATTTGTGTTCTCTGGTAGGGTACTTCTGGAACTGTCCTCGCAAGTTATTTGAACTCAACATTTTTTGTTGTTAAGGCTGTTTTTGTTTTTAGTGGGATTTAATACTTTTTTTTACTTCGTATACCCCGCAAATAAAATAAGGTATTTTAATTTTATCGAAATGGATGTCAAATTCTGAAGGAGAAAAGTACACTAATGCACAAAAACTATCAATATGACGAAAAGAATCGATTCAGCCAAGTCAGTTTATTCGTCAGTCGTTCCATCATATTTCAGTTGTTTGTTTCACATGAAACTTAGAGCATACAACATAGTAATTAGATACTATTCTTTTAAATTATTACTTTATTAAAGACCGTGACTTTCTTAGAAAATTCAGGAAAATATAAATTTAAAACAAATGTTTCAAAATACTACATACATCAACCTCTCAAAAGACTCCAAAATAGAAAACCAATAGCGATTTCCATGATTGAAATCTGGATATCGAGAATTGAACATTTAATATCTATATTATTTGTTTTCAATATTTCAAACTACTGTTCGAAAATATTTTTAGGGTTCCGTAACCATAGGGAGCTAACGGGACCCTATTACTAAGCTTACGCCATCCGTCCGTCCGTCCGACTCCTGCTCTATCTCATGAACCGTAATAGGTAAAAATACACATTTTTAGAAGCATTCTTCTTTCATTTAACCTTTTGTTTAACATTTTTATTTTTTTTTTTTGCAGTATACTTTGAAGCTGTTAATTGTAGTATATTTTCAGGTTGTTAAATGAACACATAATTTAATATTTTGAGCAAAAAATCTTGTACGATGGTACGGAACCCTCCGTGTGCGAGTCCGACTAACAATTGTCTGATTTTTTAAATTTAAATTAAATCTTTTAATATTTTCTTTTAACTTTAAAAAATCAATGATCTCCAGAATTTCTGAACCTAATTTTTCCTCTTAACAACATTTCTATATTACATATTTTTATTTCTTTTACTTTGGTCTATTTATATTATTCAGTGTTCGAGAGGGCATCAAATAGTCGTCCCTATTGGACTAAAGTAAATTGCAAAGTTTTTTTGAATTTTTTATTTTGTTGGCAACAAAAACAAGTATAAAATTTGGCCAAAGATTTATTTACGCATTTATGTTTTGCACTGAGCTGTGCTCTTATGTTTTGGTTCTGATTCTGATTACATTCACTGCTCTAAACATTTTGTCGCTACCGCATTTCCTCGACTCTTAGATTTCCCTCATTACCATACTCTTGGGGATTCGATGTCATTTTATAGTATAAACAATACAAGTATTTTTTTTTTATTTGTATATTGTATTTTCTTTATGCAACTTTATAAATACAAAAATAATGTATAAGGAAGAGGAGCATCTATTTGCAGTTTTTGGTGATGCTTTTGATTACAACCAGCAAGCGAAAGTATTGCGTTTTTATGCTACAAAGGCGCTTTTTATATCCGTCGTAGAACTTAAGTTGCTTGCCACATTTGCTCTCCGTTTGTTTTTCTGTAACTTCATGTGTATTTCCCGACTACGCCACGACACTAACTTAACGCAGTAACAGAATCCAAATACTTGTATACTGTGCATTTGAATCTATGTGTGTTGCAGTTTTGCCAAGACTCTCTTTTCTCTGAATGAATGCAGCAATCTAAACAACATTTTTTCTCAAGTATAAACAAACTTGGCTGTAGCACAACACCTATGTAAATGCAACGATAAATGAAAAGTGCGAACGAATAGAAATTTAAATTTTTACATCATTATGTATGCATGGATTGGAAAGAATAGTGTGCAAGTTTATACAATAAAATAAAAAATTATGCTAAAATAGTTTTGTGGATTTTAAATAAATAGATACAAATGACTACATGTGAATGTATCTACTATTGTATTTACATACACATACACACATGTGGATATTCAAGTATATTTGAAAATTGTATCAATGACAACAAGTTGTCCAAAACCCATGCAAAACGTTTATGGTGTTTTTGCAATGAAAGATTTTATATAATAATATCTGGTTAAGAAAAAATATACATTTTATATTCATATTTTGAATATAACTAAGAACACAAAAACAAAAATTCATATATGAAGATATTATTCCATTCACAAAGGAAGAAGCTATGGAAATATTCAAAAACATTTACAAAGGAAACTATAAACCGCCATGGCAAACAGCCATATATTTCAAATTATTAAGGAGCAAACAAAACAAAGTCCCACGCCGTTTCTGTTTGTCCGTTTGCGTTAAACTCAAAAACTACGGAACGGATTTTTAAACGGTTTACACCAATGAACCAAGTGATTCATGAGGAAGATTTAGAAAAAAGAAATTTTAAATCCCAAAGGAACAGCCAAAAATCTATGCATCAAATAGAAAAATGGCAGGCATGCAAGTGAGAAGCATATTAAGCTTAGATACATGTTTTAAAAGAGGTGCAAGGGGTTAGGAGAACACTGCTGGGTATGCAGCTACAGCAGGTCCTCCGAGCCCAATTCCTATTCTCACTTCCACGTCGTGCACCTCGGGCAACGTGAGCAACCTATGGCGAGAGGCAGTCTTTGAGCTACAAGGAACCTAAGGTCACGGCCAACGAGAGAGGGAGCTAAAAACCCAAAACCTATTTGGTCTTTGGTTGATCGTTGGGCTAACAACCCACATCATAAAAACTACCATGTTACGAAACGTTCACAGCCTCGGATAAACAAAACGACTAACGGCCAACGACCCCTGCAACGAAAAAGGACAAACGAATTGACTCTCGGAACTTGGAATGTTCGAACTTTACTGAGAGCTGGTGCTATGCATGAAGCGGCAACACAAATGCAAAAAGTAAACGTAGACATCCTCGCTCTTCAAGAACTACGCTGGAAGGATCAAGGCGAAATAAGAAAAAATGACTATCGGCTCTTTTACAGCGGGACGCCGAACAAGAGTGGATTGCATGGCACTGGCTTTATTGTAGTGAAAAAAATGTTTAAACACCTGCTAGGTTTTTCACCTATAAATGAACGGCTATGCTCCTTGAGGATTCAAGGAAAGTTTAACAACATAACTATACTATCAGCATATGCTCCGACAGAAGATGCAACAGATCTAGCAAAAGACAGATTCTACTCTGACCTGGAATCCACTATTAGCAAACTATGTTCCTACGACACCATCATCATCCTTGGGGATTTCAACGCTCGCATCGGCAAAGAGAAGCATTTCATGGACGTCGCGGGTTCACATTCCCTGCACGACACCACCTCACCCAATGGTGAAAGGCTTTGCCATTTCGCCAATTGCGTGGATATGTTCATAAGTAGCACATCTTTCCCACACAAAAACATTCACAAAGGGACTTGGACTATCCCAGGATCGTCGTTAGTGAACCAGATAGACCACGTCCTGATATCCAAACGATGGAAGTCATCGATAACAGATGCACACACTTGTCGCAGCGCAAACGTAGACAGCGATCACTTTCTGGTGAAGGCGAAATTCAAACATAGAATCACGACAGCTCAGCAGCAGAAAGGGGTAGCCAGACCGAAGTGGAACCTAGATAGATTGAATAGTACACACGTTGCCCCGCTGTTCCAGAAAGTATTTACCGACCAATATAATCCAAGCAATGTTGACAATCTAAACGCGGAATGGCAGAGTATTCAAGGTGCTCTTACCACCGCCGCAGAAGAAGTACTGGGTATAGAAAGAAAAAACAAAAACTTGGACTGGTTTGATGACGAATGCGAGCTCGCAATAAGAGAGAAGAACCAAGCAAGAGCACAGATGCTCAATAGGCTTACAAGAGCAAATAAGGAAAATTATAAAACCAAGAGAGCATATGCCACAAAACTATGCAGAAAAAAGAAACGAGACGCCCTCAATCTGGAGCTGGAAGCGATGGTTGAAGAATATAACAGCAAAAACAGCAAAAGCTTCTACTACAAGCTCAAACAGCAGACAAAAGAGTTTCAACCACGACCTACTTCATGCAAGGATAGAAACGGTGTCATACTTAGCGAAGAAAGGAAAGTGATTGAGCGCTGGAGAGAATTCTTCAATGAGCTTTACAATCCTGTGACAACGTCGACATCTCTTGTCCCCCCTCTTGGAGATGACAATGCAGAACCCGAACCTACTTTGGAGGAGCTTCGTAAGACAGTGTGTCGGATGAAGAACAATAAGGCACCAGGCGAAGACGGGCTTACCATAGAGCTTATTAAAGCTTTAAACGACGAAGGACTTCAAATTATCCTACAGCTTATAGTGCGACTATGGCGTGAAGAAATCATCCCCGAAGCATGGCGTGTAGGGCTTGTAATTCCGCTATTTAAAAAAGGTGACAAAACCCTCTGCGAAAACTACCGGGGGATTACCCTCCTCAACACTGCCTACAAGATCTTCTCAAGTATTTTAGCAGCCAGGCTTACTAATGCAGCAGAAACTATTTTAGACGAATACCAAGGCGGCTTTCAGCCCAACCGTTCAACAACGGACCAGATATTTATGCTTAAGCAAAACCTCGACAAGTGCTACGACCATAACGTAGATGTCCACATGCTTTTTATCGACTTTAAACAAGCTTTCGATAGCATACATCGTTGCAAAATTCCCGAAGCCTTAACAAACCTTGGTATAAACAAAAAACTAACGCGCCTTATAATGGCGACTTTAGCAAACACGACTGGAAAAGTCGTAGTGCAGCAAGCGGTAACTGATCCTTTTGAAATTTCATGCGGCGTCAAACAAGGAGACTCACTGTCCACATCTGTTTTCAACTTGCTGCTACACTTTGCAGTAAGAAAAGAGGTAAAATCTGGTAACCTCTTCAGTAGGTCAGGTCTCACAATTGCTTACGCCGACGACATAGCTATTTTAGCTCGTAACAAAAGATATCTGTCCGAAATTTTTCTTGGCATTGAAAAAGGCGCCAAATCAGTTGGTCTTAGAGTAAATGAAGCTAAGACAAAATACTTGAAGTTTTCGAGATTTGAAGAAAGGCGCCGCCCAGAAAATATTACAATCGGTAACTACTGCTTCGAGGGTGTACAACAATTTAGGTACCTCGGTGTCATGATCAACAACGACAACAACATACACAACACAATACAGGACAGAATCATGGCTGCAAACAAGGCATATTTCGCCAATATAAAACTCCTAAGGTCCAGATTACTTCCGAGATCGTGCAAGCTACGCATCTATAGTTCGGTAATTCAACCGGTGCTAATATATGGGTGCGAATCCTGGACACTCACGAGTAGGGACGAGCAATGCTTGCAGGTCTTTGAGCGCAAAATACTTAGAAAAATCTTTGGGCCAGTCAGAGATAGCGACGGAACTTTTAGAATCCGTTTTAACGAAGAACTCAACTCGTTACGTAAAGGAGAGACCATAATAAAGATTGTCAAAGCGCATAGAATACAATGGTTAGGCCATTTGGAGCGTATGAACGATGGCCGTCCTCAAAAAAGCATGGTCGCTTTTAATCCACCAGTGACAAAAGCCAGAGGACGCCCAAAGTTCCAATGGTTGGACCAAGTCATCACAGACCTGAAGAAGATGCGTGTAAAAAATTGGAGGGCGGAGGCTAAAGACCGTAGCGCCTGGAAGAGGATTGTGAACGAAGCTAAAGCTCACCCCGAGCTGTAACGCTGCCTGATGATGATGACATGTTTTAAAATCAATCATGTCGTCTTTGTCAAACAAACATCTGATCAGGTCAATCAATTAGTATCCACAATTTTTTTTGGAAGAAAATTCAGAACTTGGTATCTAGTAATCTATCTAAGTATATACAAAATTGGATCTATGTATTTTTGTCTGTTGTCTATGGACTCAGAAAACACAGGACTGATTTTGATGAAATTTTCATTGAAACAAGAATTGGAATTGGTGTTTTAATTTTAACATATAATGCTAGAGCCATATTTTAATATTGTTCAAGTAGTATTTGTCAAACATCAATATTTTAATTGTGAGTCATCAACAAACTAATATTAATATGTACCTTTCATTTTATCATTCAGGTGCAAATTCGGGCGGTTACATTAGTTAACAATGAATGATTTGATGTTGTGCTAGTCATGAAAATAGATTTTAAAAAAAATAATTTAAGTAATTACTAAATCCCTAAACTCATTTTTAATCATCAAAATCATTTCGATTTTGTTTGTTTTCCTCCGTTTCTTTTCTTGTCCGCTGTCAGCAACACGTCTATTCACAAAGACAATTTCATCACAATGAAATGATTTCGCCACCAACACATAAAATGGCTCATCAAATGCAAAAATTTAGAAAGATAAATTTGAAGAAAATCAAAACGTTTTGATTTGGTTCAATCATTTGATCAAGCGTCAAATGACCCCCATCGATACGTCAAATAGCTTCCGCTCTCTCTTTTTTGAAACATTTGATCAAGCATTGGACATGTCGATGGGTACCTTAAGTATATTTTTCTATTTCAATCTTGACCGTATCAACAAATGTTCAAACTATCTTTGAGAAAACATTCAATTCGGTGATTTCAAATAAGGATTCTACTTTTTTTACACAAAGATAAACAGTCAAACAGACATGGTTTGATTGAAGTACTTTAATATCTAAAAGCTACTTAAGCCATTTAATACTAGTAGAATAATGAATAACTTTTCTTTACTTGTTCATCATAGAGCCACAGTTAAAATATTGATTGAGAAATATTTTATTTCTTTGAAATTGTATACTGTAATTCTTTTCGATTTAGTGACATATAATACCGACGTACATAAATATTTATATTATTTGTTTGATTACGCAAATATAATAAATGTGAAAATAACTGAAATGTTAATAATTAAATATTTATTTATTAAAATTTAATTAAAATACTTTGTTTGATGTAACACACAAAAAACAAAATATATAATTTAAATGAGGCCATGACTACAAGTTTCTACTAGATAAATTATAGTTTTTTCCATGAAATAAATATTTATGAGATTCAATTAGTTGAATTCCAAACAAAAAACTTTGAAAATATTTAGGCGAAATTAATATGATGTTTACCAAAAAAAGGCAGATGCCATTTGCGAAAACAAATGAGTGGATAATTTCGCCAATTACTTCAACTTAATAATTTTCGTCCACTGCGGATTGGAAAGACAATAAACTCAAGGTTAAGCATCATTAGATAACTAAGTAGTATAAATCAGTTTGATTTTTAAATTATGACTTGAAGCCAAGCATACGCTTTTTGACTTGAGTTAAATGGTTGAAGTTGAACCCATTGTAAGTAAGTCAAGTAAATACAATTTAATGAGATTATAGTGATTTTGAAAATTACAATTTAATTGTTTGTAAAATGAGGAGAGTGTAAGGCGAAAAAGTTCAAAGCAAATTATATTGAAGTGAAATTTTAAAGTTTCAATGACAACTGTTTTTATATAATTTCATGTTAATTTAATTGAATTTAAATACAATTTTTCATTAAAAATTTATATTCTTTAATACAAAGACAATTTATCTTTCCCGGATATTAGAATACTAGCTCAATATAGAAGATATTAAGGGTACCAACCCCAAACTGCTTATAAAGCTTTATATTTGCAACGTTATTAATAAAACAAGTGTATTGTACATAGCAGTTTCAATTGTAAATATTGTAGTAATCATCTAAGTCAGGTTTTTCCAACTTTTTTGTTCCCTGGGCCACATAAGAAGAATCCGGTGTTAGTTGGGCCGCAGATGAAAGATTATAAAAAAAAACCTACGGAGCAAAAAAAAGACCCATTTGAGCTGCTTGGACAACCCTGATCTATGTAGTTAAAAAATTGGTTATATATTAAAATCTAGTTTTTAAATGAGTTTTAACATGTTAAAGACTGTTATTCTTCTATATGTATGTTCAAATAAGCATTGTTAATTGTTAAGTAAATACAATACCTAAAGGACAACACCGATCCCACAATCAATCGAATCGATGTCCGCAACATCCAAGAAGAAATTCAGATTGCATCTTTATTTATACAGATGGATCTGCCAGCAGCAACGCAATTACATTTGTCATAAGCTCGAAAACTTCTGTACTAAGATACGGCCTTCTTCCAACATGTTCATTGGTTCTATCGGCCGGAATTGTAGCAATTTATAAGGTGATCGCTTTGGTTTGGAAATCCTGGGGGAAACACATTATTTGCTCAGATTCTCTCTGATCATAATAATTTAATAAATGATACTATTTAATTACTGGCGCCATATGCGTAGCCAATATGGAAAAGACAACACCTGGGTTCCCAAATGATGAATTTTTTGGAAAACATTAAACAGGTATTTAATAAATAAAAATTCAGCCAAGTGTGAGTCGGACTCGCACACGGAGGGTTCCGTACCATCGTACAAGTTTTTTTGTATTATGTTTATATTTAATAACCTAAAAGTATACTAGAATTAACAACTTAAAGTATACTACAACAAAAAACAAAATGTTAAACAAAAGGTTAAATTAAAGAAGAATGCTTCTAAAAATTTGTATTTTTAGTATTTGTTGTTCTACACACATGTGAATTACATACTCTGCGAAAATTTCAACTCTCTACCTATTACGTTTCATGAGATAGAGCAGGAGACGGACGGACGGACATTGTAAGCTTAGTAATAGGGTTCGACTCCCTATGGGTACGGAACCCTAATAATATGTTCAATGTTAATTATACACCTTAAATAGTTATATTGATGTATCGTTTTTTTTATTTAGGAAAGATTGGATGGGATTGTTTCTTCAATTTCCAAACGACCACGTCTCGAGACAATCGAAGAAGAAATCGACTCCATACCGGAGGATACTGACAGGGGGAATGGTGATGATGACAATGACGGAGGGATGTTTATCGATTAATTAATTCACTAAAAATGTTGAATAAATCGAAAAAGTGTCGATATCTCGAAAACTATAAAAGATATGTAGCAGTTTTATATAAATGTATGTACTTCCGTTATTGTAACGATGCCATGTGAGAGAGCGTAAGAGCATGCAAGTACATGCAAACAACCGTTACTCTCTCGCTCTCGCCTGGTTGATCGAGAACGAAGCACATGTTAAGCAAACAAGAAAGAATTAAATAACGACATTCGGTGTGCAAACGTAAAGAAAGACAGCGGCCTAAAGATAGACTTTTCATTTATTTTTTTTCGAATTCCACACAAAAAAAAAACATAAAATTTCCTTACAAAAATATTATTATATATAAATTTAAAATTTTAAAAATCAACAAAATCGACATCTTAAAAACTATGAAAGATAGTTTTTTTTAGGGTTCCGTACCCATAGGGAACTAACGGGACCCTATTACTAAGCTTACAATGTCCGTCCGTCCGTCTCCTGCTCTATCTCATGAATCGTAATAGGTAGAGAGTTGAAATTTTCGCAAAGTATGTAATTCACTTGTGTGTAGGACGACAAATACTAAAAATATACATTTTTAGAAGCATTGTTCTTTCATTTAACCTTTTGTTTAACAATTTTTTGTTTTTTGTAGTATACTTTGAGCTGTTAATTGTAGTAGAAACATAATTTTATTCATTAAGCAAAAAATCTTGTACGATGGTACGGAACCCTCCGTGTGCGAGTCCGACTCACACTTGGCTGATTTTTTTATATTTTTTCAAAGTTGAGCGCTCCCAAAAACATAATATTACACCTCAAAATCACCTCGGTTATCGTAATCTCCCCATTTTTTTTTGGATAGATATAAATATCATTTATAACCAGCATACAACCTCGAGTCTAACTCCATGGAAAGCAACACGGTAAGGGGTCACTAGTTAATTAAGTACTTTACTCTCAAATATACTGATCCTTAATGTAATTAGAGGATTCGTGTTTGCTTATAATTATAGGCTCTGAAATTCCACTTTGTCCATAGCCCTCCTCACTAGTCAAAATATACCACTGATAACTCTATGTATATACATAAACACGTATATTTTTAAATACTTACAATAGTTTGCGTCAAGGGCATATAAGTATCGGTTAAGCTTACGAAATGGTTTTTTCTTGTTTATCTTTTTAATTTTGTTGGTAAAGTGAAAGGACAACTGTTAAAATGAACAAATGTACAAAAACAAAAAAACAAAAAAAAATTAACAAAAAACAACACAAGTCAAAACTAATCCGACTAGAGTAGTGTAGAGACAAGTTTAGCTTTGTACTATAATGCTGACTGTACCCTTTGGGCGTGTTGATCTTTTGTATGATTGTGTGCACAAAGGTTTAAAAAAAACAGTGAATAAAGAGAGAAAAAAAACAATTTTTTTTTTTTCATTTTCATCAAAAAACTGTGACAACTTCTGCCATGAAATGTTCAAGAAAGAAATAACGAAATTTTATTTAAATTAAACAGGAAATTTCGCAGTAAACAATTTAAATGACGTCAACGAAGGCATTGTTTCTCTTTGATTACACCTCCATATTGGGTTTAAGACCTAGCGGTCTAGAGGGGCTACCAATCATCGAGAAGTACGTTATAAATTCAGGACGCCTCCAAACCTCTGGAAGATGGCCACAAAGCGGACTACATATCCTAAAAAACTTGACTATTGTTTTACCGCACGGGTCATCAAAGGGCTTAGTCCACCAGTGAATTAAAGCAACCAAAATCAATAAGAAAAAGTTTCATTTCGATTACCCAAGTTTTACCTTAAGAAAACTAAATTTTTAGTTTCAATTAAAAAAACTTTCTAAATGCATCATTGTGATTACATCAACATCAAATTCCAATTTCTAGCATCCCAATAATTTACGCCTACAAAATTATTGCATATACACATGTACTATATATGTAATTACAACCGACAGTTTAATAACAACAAATTTGAAAAATCATATGTGAAAGGAAAATATGATGAAAACGAAAAACAAACTGAGTCGAATGTGATAAGCTTAAATAAAAAACATACTACAACGCAATGCATCAACAACATCATCATCAGCATCATCACGTGTGGTTGGTAATGGTGATTGGTAATGGGTGATGGCAACTGAAAATCAACTAGCAACCAGCTAACTGAAATTGTCAAACGGAAGTTACCGTTGTTGTTATTGTTGTATCTATTAGCAAGCGCGACTACTGCAGCAGGCACTGTAAAGATGCACTGAACCGCAACTAAGCAGCTTCAGTGTGGCTTGCAATGATTTGGTCTGGTCTGGTTTGACTTGGGTTAGAGACTATGACTGCGAACGCGTAAGAGTATGCGATTACGAATACGAATGCGCCTGGTTGTGAACTCAACTGCAAGCTAGCTGATATATCTCTTTGTAGATGCTTTGTTTTGTACTGCCTCGTAGATGAATGGTTAGTATGCTTTGGAACTATTTTGATAGATGCTTTTGTTTGTTTCTTTCAATTTCATCACATCACAACACACATATCACAAAACATATTCTATATGAAACATGCAGATAGACCAGCAAACAAACAGACAGAGGACAGATAGACAGCTGAAGATACTCTACCCAGATTTATTGTACGGGTTTGTGCCTTAAAATGTTGTCAAGCCATGTGTGGCACATTGGCCAAAAACATTGTGCAATTGAATTTTTTTTTTTTTCCATTTGCAATGAAAAGAAGATTCAAGATTGAAGATTTTTTTGCACAAATTAAAACAAGTATTATGGTATTTTTTACGATTATTTATTTGTATTTCTTGTCAATTTTATGTTTTTCTTTATTTTTGTTATTATATTTTGGTATTTTTGCTTAACATTGCATTTTGTCTGCGTGTGACCTTGGCTCAACTTACTTGTTGTGACTGTGGATGTGGCTGTCATGAGATTTCGCAATACCAGATAACAGCAAGACGAGCTGAAGCCAACGGCTTCTTCATCTTAAGCAATGCAACCATAGACAAAATTGTTTATTTGCTCACTACACACCAAAGTAGTGAAGCCTTTCGGCATTGCGCAAAAAATGTGAAAAAATACACCATTTTATGTTTTGGAAATTCAATTAGTATTTTCTCCTTTTTGTTTGGTTTTATTGTGGATAAAATTCAACAATGAGTCAAAAATATGCGTCTGTGTTTATTGTCTAGATTTTGTTGTCAAAGGTTATACGAGTATGTGAGCAAATCCAATAAAATATACTATTGAAAGAAATGTGGTTATTCGTTGTGACTGTCGGAAGTAAAGGCAACTTCAATAGCAAGCAAATGTATACAAGATTTTGAATAT
This sequence comes from Amiota mariae, assembly GCA_035041805.1. Taxonomy (NCBI): domain Eukaryota; kingdom Metazoa; phylum Arthropoda; class Insecta; order Diptera; family Drosophilidae; genus Amiota; species Amiota mariae. The sequence goes on along the minus strand of JAWNKV010000229.1, from coordinate 1,845,289 downwards.
AGTTAAAAATTTTATGAAATATTTCTTAACATTTCATCATTTTTCTCAAACATGGTAACCACTTATCGCGGAATAAAATAAATAATTTCAAAAAATTTAAAACTAAAATCTTCAAAGTTCTTAGTACAATTAACAATAACTAAAATATGAATACAAGAAAGATAAGATGATTCTTAATTTACAATTTTATTTCTCTACTGTTTATCAGCATGAATAAGCAAATGTTAAATATCTTTAAGATTCAATTAATATTTCTAAAACTCAATTAAAACAAATTTTACGCCCACATCAAGGGTTTGACTGATTCTCGCTTCAAAAATTCATCTAGTATTATATGTTAAGTAGTTTAAGTTTTCACTAAATTTGTATCTAATGTTTTTCTGTTGCCTACATTTATTATATTTGCTAATCGATATTTCTAATTTTAGTATATCGAGTATATCTCAGCTGTAAAGCTAATGTGAGCTCACTCTGTATATACAAAAATATTTGTAACTGAGTTGTATGTTTATGGGTAATAAATAAATAAATAATAATAAAAACACAAAAAACGAACTTCCAAGGAGAATACGAGTGCGCCATCTTTTATTTCGGTATGTTAACATTGAATAACTTTAACATTTGTCAACCGATTGACTTGAGAAGAAATGTGTTTGAAATGTGATTTTAGTACAGTTTTAAGTATGAATCGGTTAGTACCGAAAAAATGCAGCGAAATAATGACGCTTTACATTGAAAATAGTTGTAACAGTTATGTTAACTTAACGTGCATATCGTCGAAAATTTCCTGGCCAACAGGCACCGTCTGACAACACTATTCGTCGATTGGTGTTAAATTTTGTTAAGCACTGATCAGTGGGAGATCGTCAACATGCCGTTCATTAACAACCAAGACAATGAACTGGTTGAAGCGGTCAGAGAGAACGTTGCCCAGAACCCAAAAGTGTCGAATCGGCACCGCGCTCAACATTTTGACGTCAGTGCAATCAACACAAATACTAATATTGCCGACAGACCATCCACGTCACTTGGAATTCGGCCAAACGTCTGACATTGATTGGCCACAAATATCTCGAGATTTGAACCCTTCCGACTTCTTTTTGTGCGGTTATTTGAAATGCAAAGTCTACGGCAGCAAGCCTCAGGCCATTGACGTACTCAAGACCGAAATCATCATCATGGCACATTGGCAAAAAACCCGAGATGCTCGAAAATGTAAAGGAAAACGCAGCAAAAAGGGCACATTTTGCTGTGGCCAATAAAGGTGGCCACTCAATTGATTTTGTATTCAAAAACTAGTCGAAATAAATTGCAAAGGACCAAATTGAAGAAAAATACCTAATACATAAAACTCGGTTGTTTTTTTGAAATTTATTCATATGGACATTAAAGATGGCGCACCCCGTATTTTCTATTTTAAAATACCGAGGTTAGGGAGTCTTTTTACTTTATCATAATATTGTATTTTTCCTAATTTAATCTAAAGATTTTTGAAGTCAAAATTACAATTACTAACGATTTAAAAATTGTTTCAAGATATATAAGTGCAATTGTTTTTTTTATCTTCTGTTTAATGGAAAAGCAAATGAAAGTACTATTTATTTATTTAACTTCTTTTTGCTTGTTTAGTCAAATCTTTATTTTCATACATTTGATCTTGGTTAGAAACCGACATAAATCCATCTTAACAAGTATAAATATACAAATTTTCCATTTAGGTTCAAGCTGTCAATCACTTAACCATTTAATGACAATCAACTAAGCCAAAATAATACATGGAAAAAGTCTAACTTTGGCCTCATCAAAACTTGTATACACTTTATATAAAATGATTTTGATTACACTTGATTTTAGTAATAAGAGGCAATGGAAAAATTAACAATTGTAACAATATTCTTGTTTTCAAATTGAATTCTTTGTGATATTAACAATGCACTATGGTCGGAAATGCCATTTTTTTTGGCATAAAGTCAAAATTTTCATGAAAATATATTTATATTTTAACTGAATATTCGTAAATTACCCCTCTTACCTTAATAGGGTTGCAAAGTGCACTGTTTGTTCACCTGTTTCTTTTTGTAAACAATGCGGAAAACTTTTTAAAACTTTATGGTGCTGGCAAATTGATTTGAGTAAAATAAAAATTTCTGCAAAATATGGAAAAAAAGGTCAAGGTATGTAGAAAGTGTATAATATATGTTTAATGTGAATATTTGTCAATTTGTATTTGTGTGAATTGTTTTAATTATGTGTTATAATAGAAAAAATGTAACCAACTTGATCGTGTCTCGTGGATTGAAAACTAACTTTTTGCCAATTTGTGCCAAAATATAAACATTTGTGTTCATAGTTTAATATGTCTATTTAAATGTGTTATTAACTTTTTTTGTCCAATTTTGCCCAATTTACCAAATATTCTTAAAAACCTCCATACAGTTTTAATTGCAGTTTCTTGCGAATATCATCAATATTATCAATTTTGATAACCTCAAATTCCACCAATTCTGAAAAAAATCTTTGGAGTCTTATATGTCTACGTATCCATGGAACCCAATGTCGCCAACAGTTCATAAGATTTTAGTCCACGGTTACCAAATTATGGCTGTATCTCTTGTTCCTGTCAGTTGCCTTGGCGAAAATGCGGTAAGAGTGTGCGTTCTCGGATTGATCTGAAATTTTGAATATTTCTTTTTAATGTCATAAATAATAGAAAATTTACCAATTTACGGCTCTTTAACATCATTATTAGACTTCATGCCAAAAAATGGTATTTCCGACCATAGTGCAATATATGGATCTATACGTTACAAACAACAGATTATATTGATAATACACACTAGATTGGTGATAAGGAAAGACTTTGCAGTATGTTTCATTGAAAATATTATACCCGTCATGTACTTACACTTTTTTGTTGTTATATTCAGTTCAATATTTTTAAAACTAAACGATTAGTTTATGTGTATATAGTCACCAGCTGGGGGTTATATAAATGATCAGAGTCATATTTGGTGCGTTTTTTTCATTATGTCGCAACCTTTTGAGCAAATCCATCATACCATTCAATAAAGATGGAAAAAAGTTTGAGGTAAATAAAAATTCAGATTAATTTGACCTTTACCTTTTTCACTTTGTCCGAACTCTTTTTTCCGTTCAAATATTGTATTTTTTTAAACGAATTTTAATGGCATTCATTCCGAATTAGTCACAAAACCAAAGACAAAAGCAACAACATGAAAATTCAAATGCATTTAAACTGGTTTCTCTTAGCCAAGTTACCTGCTACATACTGTTGAGGTCTGCAAGGGGACAACATAGAAACCAAGTAAACTTGAGTCGTTATTTTATGTTCATTATATATTCCAATGAATGCATACAAATCGTGTCTTCTTTTTCCATAGGATTTTATTCTTGAAGTCATGAACACGTTTCTCTATTTAATATTTTACTGTAGGTGGCTGACGCTTAGGTAATGAGTGAAAAATAAGAAGAATAAATATATGTACACATAAATAAATATTTAATGAATTTTATATTGAATTTAATAAAGTTGGAACTTTTCTCCGGCCACTGTAATTTCCATTTTTACTTGGCCCGCACATTAATATGATGATGACGTTAAACAATTAAAAGACCAACGAAAAAATATATGTCAATCGTGGTTTATTCGACAAGCCAACATTAAATGTACAACAACTCAAATACAAGTCTGGTGAAAAAAGAGGCACGGTATTTGTGAAGTGAAGTGAAGTCTATAACATAACAATGGGCTTGGTAATAAAGTAATTACCATATGTTGACGCGAAGCCCAACACCCAACTCGGCTAAGAGCGGTGAGGTTGAGTGAGTGAATTGTCTGAGTGAGTGTAACGTGGTATGAGCTTTGAAGCGGCACAAGTGCTGAAAACACCAAAGATACAAAACCAAATATACAACAAAAACAAAACCACTGGTTGTGCCTTTGGTAAAAGTAACGCTCGAGTAAAGCGGCAAATTGAAATTCAAATATTGGCCAACGGCGCATATCAACAGTTGGCAGCATTGGCGAGTGAGCTAAGCCGCCAGCCTTCTCTACTTAACTCAAAAGACCATGCCATTGCCACTAACTACCTCTACTACTAGATACAATTTAAGCCTTTTCGTGTATGTTACATCTTCTTCTTCTCTGTATTTATGGCCACTATATTTTTTGTTAACTGTTTATTTGTTATACATAACACCCGCAATTTGGTCCTCATTTCTATCTTTCCTATCTTTGTTATGCTGTCTTCATTGTTAGTCAACATTTCTTTTTAACTAACTTACTACTACTCTCAAAAATAACAAGCAACATTTGGTATGAAGTCACAAGCAAGTGACTATACTATTCCTTTCAACACAACACAATACTCATACTTACAACACAATGTATCTATCACATGTGTACATACTTAGATACAAAATGTTGATCAAAAAATATAACAACAAATAAATTACATTGTAATTATTGTATTGTATTGTTGTTAAACAACAAAGTTAAAATTTTGTGTGACTTTTTTAAAAATCTTATTTAATGTATAAATAAAAGTTTATTGTTTCTTTATTTGTGTTTTTTGTTATATTTTTTTTTTATTTACTTGGAGATAAACTAAAATGAATGAAATATTATTTAATCAATCAAAAAAATAATAAAAAATTAAATGTTATACTAACAACAACTTCGGTTTCATAAATTATTGCATACCTTACAATAGAAAGGAAAACTTATTACTTACTTATTATAAAAAAAAAAATAACACATTTTGTATACTTGATTCAGTTGATATATGGTGGTTCCAGAATGTATACCTTCCAATAACCGGGGTGGGATAGGACTGACTGGCAACAGATGTCCTATTTGGATTGCTTCAGTGTCTTTACACTTATTGAGCCCCCTTACCACGACAAGGTGGCAATCCAATAGGGGATTATAAGAGTACTAGCTACTGATGACTACGTCTCTTTGGTTATTATTAGACAATTTATATTTTATTAGTTACATTGATTCATATATCTACACATGCTTAGATTATATAAATGTTCTCAGTTATAGGCTATTGGAGGAGATCTGAGGGTTTTGCATTAAAAAAATAGTAAGCTCTTCCACAGGTCTTTCTCAGTTGTAGAGTTGAAAAAGATCTATTTCTATTAAACTATGAAGAAAGGGACTGACTCTATACAAAATTTCGCAAAAACAAAGTCATGATAAATTAATATCTTCTTATCTATGAAAAATCTTGTTGCATCTTTTATTACGTTACAAATATCACACGAAAATTATAACTTTTTCAATGTGGAAAATGAAATAGAGCAAAAAGAAAGGAGAAATAAATCATTAAAATAATTTCATTATCATAAAATTGAAATATAATAAACAAATTTTATTTAATTTTATTCATTTTAAATTTATGACTTTTTGTTTTATTTAGTAAGTTCATCTCATTGAATGGAACAGTATCCATGAGGCTATGATTTTATTACCGCTGACTGACTGACTGACTGACTGAATGACACAATGTCAGAGCCAACATTAAAGAAAGAAGCCATCACTAACTAATTGATTCTCACTATATTTTTTAATTTTAATTTAAAACTTTTCATTTCTGAACAATTCAATATTTTTTCTTTTAAATTGCATTTGGTTGTAATCACTGAATTGTTAATAGATTGTTTTTTTTTTATTATTATTATTATTTACCATTACTTTTTTTGTATATTTAAGTGGTCATTTTATTGTAATTATTGAAATGAGTTTTATAATCATTTTTTAAAATCACAAAAAAGAAATGTTTCATTATATTTATTATTTTATTGTTGTTACTGAAACGCTTTGGTAAGCCATGCGTGATTTATTTATTTATTTTGTATTTTATTCATATGAATTACTTTTCCATGATCGTCATTGAACCCATGCAGTCATTCATTAACTTGGTTTTGGTTTTTATTTAATATATTGTTTCACATTTAATAACTCAATATTGCACATATAGAAATTAAAATTAAATCCCAAAACCAATTTTAATTAATAAATGTATTTGCGCTAAGTGGGTTCTGACATATTGCAGAGAACTTTATATTTTTTATTCTTTCCATAACATGGAATGCAATTACAATTTTATTTTGATTTTTTTTTATTTCTAACTCTTTTAGTGATACTTGATCTTAGCCTACCTTAAATCATTTACGAATCTTACCTTATCAGTATAATTTTTTTATAACAAACCATCATGTTACCCCTTTATTATTCAAAAAATTCAAAAATGTATGCTTCAATTAACTTTGTTTGAGCAAAAAGGCACCTCATGTAGTGGTATAAGAGTTTCAAATTGTTCGAAGTTTAATTGCTTCGAATGCAACATAAAACATATTTGACGTTAAACACAGCACAGGCAACATGTTCGACTGCACAACACATTTTGTAATTTGAAATCTAGAACAAAAAGCGGAACCATTTAATTCTGAAATTTGTTAAACATTGAAACCAAATGGGAAGAGTATCCATATTTTAACTTCTCAAGGTTACTGTGCTTTAAGTTTTTGAGGTAACGAGTCCAAATTTGTAACAAGTTTTATTATTGATAACACCGCCCAACATAATGTCTTTTGCATAAAATATTTACATCATTCTAAGCTTTGACGCTTATTTTAAATAGAGTATATAATCAGTTTGTTTCAGAGACCGAAAATAACAGTTACGTGGTCGATTTTTAACTAAAAATAGTAAAAAGAATATTAACTTTGGCTATGCCAAAGTTGTAATACTGACTTTTTATATATTCTGATTATTGTTATAAGATCATGTTTTGTATAGAAGGTACCTCTCCTAGTTGTCCGAGGATCTTTAAATTTACACAGCTTGTGGATATGGGTCAGATATAGTACTTATAGTGTCAAAACGTTTTTTTCTGATAAGAAGATGAATTTGGATTTGGGTTTGTATTGGAACTAGCATGTATAGTAACTTTGAAATAGGAGAAGAAGTCGTGTTTTCTTATGACTTTGCATTTCTTATTGTATATTATACGAACTAAATTCAATATTCTTGTAAAGTATGTATTTTACAAAATGTATGTCAAGCGTACGAATGTATTATTAAACATCTATAGTAATGTCACTTAACAGTTAAAGTTATTCAATTAAGTAATTTTGTAAGTACATAAATATTAGTAATTTTAACTAACAACTACACTTAAAACACAATTGCTTAATAATAATGTGACAAAAAAGAAATATGATAAATACTTTAGTATAGTTGTATCTAGCAACACTGAATTTGTTGAGTTGAAACTTAAATAATAAATATTTATTTATTTATTTTTGTTGATTTATAATTAAAATAACAACCTAAACAACATATGGAGCACTAGAATCAGTGGCTATCAGCTCATAAATATTAAATATATTTATATTTAAGAACAATATGTATAATTCTATGACTTTCCAGTTAAAATTGAATTTATAATTTTTATTCATTTAAACAATTTAGCAAAAATGAGAAAATAACATCATTGAATTTGTTCAACTCAAAATTATATTCGATGATTGTATTATCTTTAGGAATATATGTATTTATTTGATAAACTGTTCTCTTTATTTTATTTAGACCACTAAAGTAATTTTCATATTAAATTGCAATTTGACACTAGAGAAATTAACATTCTTGGTAGATTTGAACAATAATTTTATTGTTTTATACCAGACACATTCAAGAGAAGTAGTGAACCAATTCTTTTATCCCAATTATATTAGTTCAATGTACTACTACTTACCAACTCATAAACATAAACAATAAGTAAATGTAAAATAATGAAATTAAAACAAATCTAAATAAATAAAGTAAAAGAACTCAATGTTAAAACACAATTGGAGCATTTGAAAACGAATTATAATAAAGTTGGAGAATATTACAAATCTTTCAGTTTTATCTTATGTTTAATACCCAATACGAAGATAAAAAACTAAATTTTATTAACCAGAATAGAGTCCCACTAAAGTTAAAACTTAAGAAGTTTTAATTTTATCCATCATTGCATTAATGAAAGAAAATTCTGATATGACTTTACAAAATCTGACTGAATTTTTCAAAAGTGGGCATCCAACAGAAATTATAATCCTTAAAAAGTAAAGACCCTAAAATTTCCTGATTTCCTCATTGTTTCATTAGTATCAACATCAAAATTATTCGAAATTGTATTTTGCTAAATGTTCTCACAAGTCAAAATGCACCACAGTCTTCAAAAATATTGTATGTACTCATTTGTCAAGAACTCACACTAATTGTGTGTAAGGTATTAAAATATCATAGCATTAAGACAAGTTAGATTATTGTGTACGTTCATCGAGTTACCCATCGTCTGAAAACGATAGATGGGAGAGAATCCAGCACAAGATGAGCTTTTGCTACTTTTCTTCAGATTGGATTTGTTGTTGTTGTTTTTAAATCCAGACGCATCTAAGCAAGAGATATGTGAAGATTTGTACAAATACAATACAATATAATAGATGAAGGCATGCATACAATGCAACACATTAGTACTACATATATTTGAGAGTTTGTTGCACACCACGTCAGATATAGTAAAATACCGAAACTAGTACGAGTAAATGAAGTAAATAAAGCCTATGGATATGAACAAGTATTGCATATTTATATTGTAGTATGTAGTATTTTAGAGCTAAAATAATTGCAAGGCAATGAATTTGTTTCGGCACAGTAATTAAAAGTTTCTAAGTTATGTGTAGATACAGTAAATGAACGTAGTAATATATTACTTTACTACTGTATGTATGTAGGTAGGTAGGTAGGTAGGTAGTTGGGTAGGTAGGTAGATAGCTTATCCCGTGATCGTGGTGCGAGACCGTCCCAGAAGAAGCAACACAAGTTAATTGGTTTTGCATGAGTAAACTGAGCGTACAACCACACACACACACACACTAAGTCAGTACAATATATATGTATGTATACCCACATAACCATAAGTTGTGATACTTTTTGGTGCAGCATGCAACAAACTAAAACTAATAACTGCATTTAACGAAAAGGCAGGCAGTCAGCAACACTATACACCATAAGCAATAATAATGTTAAACAACATTTATGTTTTTCCGCTTGAAGATGTTTAAGATATTTTTTTTAGCCATTTTAGTAAATTACTAATTGCTCTTAGGGAACGCTGTTAACGCTATTAAGGGCCTCCACAGTTGTTTACTTTACACATTGCACATTTTGAAGTTTTTATTTATTTTAATTTATTAATTTACTTAAATTCACGTCCCGAGTGTTACTTTCATAAATAAAATTATGTATTTCTTTTGTTCTTTATAAACTTTTCACTAATTTTATAACATAATTAACACCTGCCACCTTGAACGTGCAGCATGTGTTATGTGCGTCTGTCTGTATATTGGTAAGTAGTCTTCTCTATGTCGCTCACAACTAGTAGCTGCCATATGTTATTGATGTTGCTACAACTACTTGTGATGATGCTGCTGATAATGCTGTTGATGCCATTGTCACCGAAATGTCACGATGTCATGTCTCACTGACTACAATGGCTGCTTTAATACACTTATTGCAATATCCGTTATTGTTGCTTTTATTTCAACATTAATTCATGCATTTACATGGAAATGTTTGGTATTGTACTTATGTAATTACATATGTATTTATGTGGCCCAACATACGTTACATATTTATGGATTAAGTAAAGGAAGTCATTACATCATCATTAAATACGATTGACATTGTTACAAAGATCAATAAAAGATAATCAAAGTATACAAGGAATATTAGCTTTAACAGAAACCAGCTTAATATTAAGATCTTCATCTGCAATACTATCATGCATAGAGATCTTAAGATATTTACAGTAATCGCCCAAATTTTCAGATGATGACTCTCATCCAAGGTATGCAGAATGCAGAGGCTCCACTTGAACAACTTTTCGCAAAGTTTTAGGTAAATTCCTTTCCAAACTCAAGTAATTAAATATTATATTATTTATCAGAAAATTTCATCTAATTAGAATTAAAAATTAACATTTGGATGGATGTTTAAAGCTGAAAATTTTTAATGGGAAATGAAATTTGTTAATATTTTTAAAAATGTAGGCTATATTTACCTTAATAATGTGTAGCGCCTAAGCACCATTACAACAAGGAACCAAAATGTAGCCTTTTGAGCCTCCGGATTAGGGTTGCTTTGGTCAGTGGTCTGACCAAACTGTTATTGTGAGCCAATAGACGGTCGTTATATCAGATTAAAGCCCACGTTGGCACATTTGTTGCTATTTCTCACATTTCACCGGTTTTCCCATGTCTCTAAAAAGTTTAGGTTTAGATAATATATTGAGCCAACACAAATCTTCTTCCACTTCTTTTGTATTGTCGTTTCTTAGCAACGACAAGAATTTGTCGACCATTCGAATCACTAAATCTATGACATAGTTATATCGTACATATGTACATACAATATATGCAAAATGATTGTGGTATGTGTTGAGAGGCTCCCCATGCAATCAACAATACATTAAAATCTAATGCCACATTTCGTTTTATTTCTTTAAATATTATAATTCAATTTATGAAAAAAATTAATATATTTTTGCTGGTGTCAACTCATAAATTTTAAAATGAGCAAAAGACTTATGGCTTGACAATTTTTAAACAAAAATTTCAATTTAAAAATTTGCAACTATCAAACTTTAGTACAGAAAGTTGCAAATGCATCAAAAATAAAAATACACAGAAACGGAAACAAAGTGAAAATAAAAAAGTATTTTTCATTTACAGCAAATAATGAAATTTATATGCGAACATATTTTCCTGAACACTAAAAGCGAAAAAGAAAACAAAGAAAATGAAAAGATAAGTGTTGCAGGAAAAGAAATAAAAAAATTATTAACTTTTATCTCACCGAAAATTTAATACTTTACCCAAAGCAAAACATATTTTAAGCTCAGAATAAGTTTTAAAAATGTATTAGATCTTTAAAAAATCAAATTTACATAAACTCTGTAACAGTAAAATGTGTAAACTATACCTAGGAAAAGATAGTAGTATAAATGAAATGTGTATTGCTTATTCGAAAGGTTTCCGCAGATCTCCAGAGATGTTTGTCTAAAACGATTTGAAGGAATATTTGTGTCGTAAGGAATCATTGGATACAAGTCGATAGGAGCTTATTAATTTTAAAGTGATTTCTTAAGCTTATGGCCTTTCGCATTTGGTGACATTATTCTCCTTCTTTATTTGCATAAAAAAAAAAAAAAAAATATGGATTTATCTAGTTGTACTGATGATTGAAAATATTGGTATGCATCGCATATTGTTTCAATTTTTTCTAAAAAATTAATATACCATTCACTTCATGATAGATAGATAAATATATAATAATGGTAGATGTTATATGCTATGTATGTAAGTATGAGTATGTACTCACATATGGTATTATCGATAGTAGAAGAAAGTAGCTTTCAGTTTTCAATAAAAGCCGATATGAATACTTACAATCAGTTATGCACATATAACTACATGAACTACATTCTGTATGCAGAGATACTTGGATGCTACAATTCGAAATCGAAATTTATGTATTGCAACGAGTATTTGTGCACATTATTTACGATGCGAAGCGTGATGTCGACAGAGGCATGCAAAAATTGAAGTCAATGTGAAGAAATCGGTCAATATATCAAACAATTTATTGTGATTGCCATTTTCATATTACATTGTTATCTCAAATAATAAAAAATGCAATGATAAGTATTTAACTTTTTTGCTTAAAATAATCCAAAGACACATATGTAATGAAAAATAATGGTAGGAACATATGTACATGCATGCAAACTCGTAGTTTTACCCTATGGGCCTATCCTATAAAAGTTTTTTGTTCAAAAGTTAATACCGCAAGAAGCATTTTGATACAATCGATAGAAATAGCGCAATTAGATCAAGTTATGTGATAAACAATTCAGAATAGTAAACAATAAATGTTTTGCCAAAGAACTTCGTGGGTATTTAGAAAATCAACCAGTGAATACAGAATATAGAAATGCGATTCATACAGGCCAAAACAAAAGTCATTTTAAAAAATTCTTACTAAAATATGTGATATCTGACGGTATTCTTTATATATTTATGTATGTATATCAAGTAATAAATTTACAAGACTATTGATTGTGTTGAGTTGTGACATATAACCACGGGTCTCTAAAAATTGTAAAAGCTTATCCAAAAAGCGATTTTGATTAAATCTTTTCCAATCAATCAATCAGAACCGTGATCAGTTAGAGATTGCTTGTCGAGGCGAATCCATGTTCTGTCTTGTTTCCATTCCAATTCATAATTTCCGAAAAAAGAACTAAGAAGGAGTTAAATTTTACAAAGAATTTTATTGTATTAGATTTGGTTTGCATTTTTCAAATTATTTATTCTTATTTACATCAATGCTCCACACCAACTGAATTCAAATATACAATTTCGCATTGTTGGTGACATTAAACTTTTGTCCATGACATGACACAATACAAAGTGTCAACTCATGCTTAAGTATGAAGACACAGATGAGAGTTGAAGATGCATTTTGATTTTGCAAGTTTGCTGCCTCAATCTTAAGATGTTCCATAGTGGATTTGCTACAAACGGCTGCTGCCATTGTCACTGCTGCAAGTTACGTTCAGCGAAGTCATTCAACATCATTCATTCGGTCGGTTGGTCCTTCGTTCGGTCGGTCGATTTTGAGGTCTTTGAAGCGAAGTGCCAAGTGCCTCGTGAAGACACTTCCAATAGACGCCTATTTAGTAATCACTGGGCTGAAGTTAAGTGGCAGCTCGCTAGACTGTGAAGTAAGCTGACGGACTGATTGATGATAAGTCACGATTTTGACAGCTGCTAAATACTTGGATCGTTTGTTTTTAATACAACATATAAGAGAAACAAAGGCTACTTTAAGCTTTCAAGGTGGTGTTATAATAATTTTAGTGGTAGTTACGAATTCAATTGCTTCATTTAAAATCAATTAACCTGAAAATAATCAAATAATGATGTGAAGAAAGTTAATGTGCAGAGATTTCCAAATGAAATGAAAATATTTTCTTTATTCATTTTCTTGCTGCACACCGAAGCAAGTAATTACCTTGTATGCATATCTCATATCTTCATAGAGAAGAAATTGCGTAGATCTGTAAAATGAAAATTAATTGTAAAACTGATTTCAACTGTAAAGTGTAATCCCCTTTCGATTCATTTCAAATGCCAATCAAATTGAGTCCAACAACAACAATGGATTGCAAAATGGAAGAATACTCTATGATCAATCAATTACTATGCGCTTCTTGTGTTAGACAGTTCCTTAATTAGTAGAGTCGGTTTTATTTCAGACACAATTCACTCATCAATTTACCATACAACTGCAGCATGAAAAGGTTCTTCTTCTTTCTTATTTAGCATTATCATGGTCTTTTTTGCTTGTTTTCTAATCTCATTCAAAATGTTCATAAAAGAAAACAGAAACAACAAATACGCACACGTGAGCACAGCAGGATGTGCATTCATTGCTAGAATATTCAAAATGGCGCATACACTCATAAGTCCAAACATCTGGTTGCTAAGCACCAAAGCGCATAGCATCAGACAATGCTGTGCCACATTTGCATTCCGGTTACATAGTGAGTGGTGATACCAATACTAAATAGTTGTAGTGATGGTGGCGATTGTGGAAAGTTCGGGAGGTATAATTAAGAATGACGGTCTAATGTACCGCAATAAAGACAATGCGTCACTTGCTGCGGTTGCTCATTGGGACATAAATTAATTGTGTACGTTGCGCATTTACGCATTCATGTGTGACAATCATTGTTTTGGGAGAGAACATCGAAAGGCAGCATCGATTTTGTACAATAACACTAGGTGAAATGCTACACTGATATTTTTGAGATGATCCGGAAGAGATAATTAATACGAAATTGAGACTAAAAATTTTGTAAACTAATGAATTTGACATAATTACTCCACTCACTCATACAGCTGAATTAATGAATTGAAAATTGAATAGAATGTATCTATGATTATATTGAAAACTGCATACTTTTAGGTTTTACTATAACAAAATTGCTGCGAATTAATCGGGGTTTGCACATATACAATACTCATACATGTGTGTATACGAACCAGACTCAATGCATACATACTTATACAGCTTCAATAATAATTGCGTATAATTTATTCTTAGTTCATAATCAGTATTCATATCTTTTCTGTTATTTTACAATAATTTTTTAGTATATATAAATTCAGAATGTCGTATAAAATGGCCAATGGATGCAAAATATGACTATGCAATTGGATTGCATGTATTAGGGATGTTAAAAACATACTTCTTCTCATTAATTTATTCCATTTCGGCCGACTCCATTCAAGATCTAAAAAACAACTGTCGAGACAATGCACAGTACTAGAAATAGTGTATATAAAAAGGTCGTGTGTAATAAATGTCAATTTTTTTATTTTTTTATTTTCAACAATATATTGCACAAGCTTTTCATATCACATACATATAAGTATTCGAGGAAGGCATAAACTCTTCTATATACCCTATATATAATATAAGTTTTGTTTATAAATGGATAGATATCAATTTACTTTGCATATTTGTATCAAGACCCAGTCTCCTAAAACTAAAACTGGGTAAACAGCAACAAAATTTGCACTCAGGACTATAAATTGGTTCACTATTGAATTGAAAGAAACAGATCATACATATGACATGTATAATAACCTCAAATGATTACGTACATACATATAAATTAAGGTAATTAGAAGAAAATTAGATGAAGTGATAGTATTGTAATATTAGAGCTCCTAGTATGATTTCAATTGGTTTGTCAAATAAACCCCTTTAATTTGCACTAGCCCCGTCACTGAGCTCACTTCATTATATTATAATTAATTTATTTTGCGACTTTAACTTTAATTTATTTTATTTCTTTTGAGATTGTAAATATTAGTTGAACACGATTTTTCTAATGGCGCAGTCAGAATAGTGAAGATAGGTTAGGGTAGCATTAAACTCACCTAGGCCAGAAAGTGTGATACCACTAAGAATAATGGATACATAAACAGCCATGCGAACGTTAATTCTTTTAAGAACATAGAAATAGGGGCATTTGCGATTCATAAAGTTCAGAAAAATTGCTCTGAAATGGGTTACTAGTGCAGGATAGTGGCGCAGTCATAATGAAGGTGAAGTTTGTTTTGAGCATGCCAACAACAGAGTTGCAATAGTTTTTTTTTATCCAGTCACACATATGCCTATTTAATAAACAATTTAACAGATGTGAATATCATATTACCGATTAAGTAAATCCTGTCCTGGCTAGTTAAGAAACAACAATAGATATCTATCTATATATTTAAAAATCTCGTGTCACATTGCTTGTCGGCTATGTACTCCGAACCTACTGAACCGATCTTAATCTAATTTTGTATATTGTATGTAATTTGGATAGGATAGTTTTAAATTAAATGTTTTTTTTGTAAGTTCCATAAATTTCTAATATATGGCGCTGCAATACTAGTATTTATTTACATTTATATTCTATCTATGCTAATATACATAAATTTGGATCTGTATGTATATATTTCTGTTCCCAAGTCATTGGACCGATTTTGATGACATTTTATGGAAAAACTCTAGTCCGCAGAGTATTCTTGTGAAGTTTGGTGTGGATCGGACAACTTAAGTAGTTATAAATATCTTACATCATCACTAAATTATTTTAGTTTTAAATAAACTAGTGGCGAGTCCAATACTTTTAGTTATGTCACATTACCTCTGTCTAGTCAATAACGGATAAATAGTCATGAAGACAGTTTATAGATTTGCAATTACTAAAATTTCAATATGTTCCACTTTTATCAATTGAAAATATTTCCAAAATAAGTAATTTTGGGTGAATTTTGCGTATTAAAATAACAATTTATAAAGTATTAGGTTAATCTTCTCAAATTAAAAAAATATAAACAAAAAAACAGAAAGTTAAACTATAAACACATTAAAAAGATGACTTTTCAATTCGCGTACAGCATATAAAAGATCCACTTATGGTTTATCAGGTAATTTAAATTTATGAATGAATCGGATTGAAAAATATAACGATTCATACTCGTATACATACTACATGAAGGAATTGAACTTTTTCAAGTACGATAAGATAAACAACACGCTTTATTTGCATCGATATTACTCGTATACTTTAAATATTTGCATTAATGCCTTTGTTAAATCAGTTGCTTTTGAACAGTTCATTTAGACAGTTGTTAGAGAATGTTTACTTTCTTGCTGTTGGCATTTTTAGGTGCAGCAAGTTGCTTTACAGTGGATAGTTCTAATTTGGATCCTTATATCGATATACCTTTTAAACATTTGAAGACATCTGCTGATCGTATACAAGAAAATGGCTATACTGCCGAATCACATTTTGTCGAGACGAGCGACGGTTGCTTGCTGAATGTCTTTCGTATACCTTTTTCGCCAAAATTGAAGAATCAGAAGGCAAAAAGACCAGTAGTACTTTTGCAGCATGGTCTGTTCAGTTGCTCAGATTGTTTTCTCCTTAACGGTCCTGACAATGCCTTGTCATACATCCTTATTTTTGGGCCTTTAGTTGGCATGAGATTGGTGCTATTGATTTACCTGCCATGATTGATTATATTCTGAACAAAACTGGTGAGACCGCACTGCATTATGTTGGACACTCGCAGGGTACAACAACTTTCTTTGTAATGAGTTCTTTCGTACCGGAGTACAATGCCAAAATTAAAACTGCGCATATGTTGGCTCCAGCTATATTTATGGGTAATGCGACTCATATATTAGTCAGAACCTTATCACCCTATTTTGGGAAACCGGGCATTGGATCATCATTAATGGAAAATCAAGTGTTTCTACCACAAAATGTGTTCATTCAAAGGCTGTTGGATACTCTTTGCGGTGGATATAATTCAATGTTTCCAGAATACTGTCGTACACTTGTCCTTTTGTTGGCTGGCGATAATTTTAACAATCTTAATAGAAAGAAATTTTTTTATTTTTTTATTTTGTTATTTTATATTCCATGGATTCCATCAGACATTATTAAACATGATTGCGGAAACTCATCCTGCTGGTGCCTCGACAAATCAGGGCATACATTACCTTCAGTCGTACGTCACAAATGATTTTAGACTTTACGACTGGGGAGTCAAGAAAAATCTCAAATACTACAAACAGAAATATACACCTTCATATGATCTCACTAAGATTACATCGGATATGTATTTGTATTACGGACTTTCGGATGCTTTAGCCACACCAATGGATTGTCTTCGACTGAAAGAACTGTTACCCAATCTGAAACTCTTTCATGAGGTCCCTGATCCTACTTGGGGACATCTGGACTTTATATTCGCTATGAAGGTGAAGAAACTTGATAAACGATAAAGTTGTTAATTCTTGTTTGGAATATGAAGAAGAGAAACGAAGATAGAATTAAAATAATATATATATAATTTTTATTATTTGCATTCTGTATTCAATCAGTCGTTAGAGTACATTAATTGATTAATTTGGTTATAAGATAGAACCAAAGGTGCAACATAAAGTAGCGAATAGACACTGCAATCTCAGGCTGGTAAAGTAGTTTCATCCGCTTTCATGTCAACCAGCAAAAACTGGCAACTTAGCTATATAAATACTATTGTGGTATACAATTTTGGCGGCCCTGCAGGACATCACCCAAATATTAAATAGAATTACTTTTATCTTATTTTTTGTTGTTGATAAAAAAAAAATTACGTATTGACCCTTGGAGCCCCATATATTTGATCTTCTATTTAATTTTTTGTCAAAAACATTAATATTTTATTGCTAAATAATAAGTAACAACAACGATTGGAATTCAATCATTTGATGTTATCATAAAATTGAAATGAATTGACTAATCTAATCTTGACTAATCTTACCTACTTTCTACAAACTTATTATGGTATAGACTATTTTTTGGGCAATTGGTTTTAAATGTTTAACATACATACTTAAGTTCCGTAATACATACTCATAAGTTAGAATTATAAGTTGAAATTGGCAATTAGTTTTCATATTGTTGTTTACGAAAGCAATAATCTAATCTCCATAAGACAATTGTCACCGAATTAATAGGCTTGGACTAAAGACTTAAAGTAATAAATATAATTAACTTGTGTTAAATACTTATCGAACAGCTCTCGTAGTTCTAATCAGTGTGCGTGGTATTAACAATAGATGTTGTCTCGTTATTCAAATTTAAATATTTTCTATTTTTTTAGTGTTTAGATCTTAAGAGCTTTTAATCTTAATTAAATCATATTGCTGCATGAATGAATTGAAGTATTTTTACTGCTTGAGCGATAGCACAGAAGATTACATACTTCAATTAGTTGAGAAAGAAAGGATTTTCGCTCCTTCGCTTTTCAATACGTAATAAGGTATTACAGAGGCTGGCGACCTTGATAAATAAATACTCGTACATCAAAGTAATTACGTTAATTGTTCTTAAAAACTCTAAGTTTTTGTCCCAGCACACCTCCTTTGCTTCTACTTGACTGCACATATTTTTTTTTTAAATTTTGTACCACTTATTTTAATTCATTCATCCATCCATTTTCGGTCTTTTACTTTACTCCAAGTGTTAAATTTTCCAGCCAAAATATTCGCGAATGCCAAAATATAAAAGTTTTTTTTTTTGCCAATTTTTCAAAGTGAGTATGATGAAAGGGCTAACCTAAGCGCAAGCAAAATTCCGTGTCAGAAGCCTTTCTCTTCCCAAATTTGTCTGCGTAATATACAAAAACAAAAGAAGTTCATTCCAAATGAAAACAAAAAGAAAACAAGATTTTTCCAAAATTTAAAATATGTAAAAAAAAAGTGCGAAAAAAAAATGAAAATCAAAAACTTTTACAATTTTGTTAGTTTGTTGCTTGCCAAATGTTTATTGTCAAAGTTTGTGCATTTAGTTTTATGATTTTTGGTGCCAGAAATTTCCATTATTATTTTTATTATTGTTTATTAAACACATTACCTTTTTGTGTGACAATAGCAAGTTAGGTACGAAAGGAACCAACGAAAATATAATAAAGATGCTGAAATAAGAAAATGCAATTACAATACGAACAAAGTGTTTTAATTTCAGAAGGTGTAGTTATATATTAACAAATATTTTTAATTTTACTTTGATTTTAAGATCACAATATTTTCCCAGCAAGCTGGTATTTAATTATGAAGCCAACTGTAATTTAATGAAAGTTTTATATCATTTCATTGTCAGTGAAAATATGTTGTATATTTCTCTAAACCAATTTGTATCTAAATTTTCTTAAATAAAAATCTACATATGAGTATACTCGTAAATTTTTAAAGGATGTTTTGTAGTACCGAGCCAAAATGTTATATTTTATTAATTTTAAAATATATTCAAATTAAAGTTATTGGATACAAATTGTTGTACTTAGTATCTATAAAGAAAGCATCATCTGCAATGTTCTTATTCAAGAAAAAAAATATTCACCAATCCCTTCCAATTAATTCTTATCATATTCTTCTTCTTATTTGTCCTAGCCTTGTCCTATTCTGGGTCGACTCTCATTATACGACCTGGAGACAGGTTGCACGATCCTGCGTTGTCTGCGTTGCTGTGTAGATCTGATTTTAAAGTAATTTTATTTTATTGGGCCTTCCTGGCCCTCTCTTCACTGCCTCCATTGATAGTGTTAATTTCCTATTCATATATCATAATTTAATAAATATGTCAATGACTTATTGTTAGAAAAAAAATGTTATCTATAAAGTTGTCACATACTTATATTGTTATCCCAAATTAAAACTCAGCTTAGAAAACAAAGTGTTGCTATATAAAACGATACTGAAACTTGTCTGGTCATATGACTTGCAGTTATGGAGAACAGTAAGCAATTCCAATGTACTGTAGAGATTTCAATCAATATACCTTTGTAATGCACTATGGATTGTTACTAATAATAGCATCTATAAAGACATAAATACATACATATTCCAAATTTTTTTTTTTTTTTTTATAATAAAAGTCAGTACCAATTATTTAGAAAAATAAGAAAACCGTAACAAATAACCTAGATATAAATCTTGTTTGGATTTCACTTACACTTCCGTAATTTATAATATTTTGTATATACTTGTACTTATTTATATCAAAAAATTACAATTGTTTTTCTTTCTTTTCATATACCTTCAAAGTGAACTAAAACACTTTTCTTCCTCTACCGAAAAATTGAAAATTTTGACTGAAGTGTTAAACATGTACGATGTTATTGTATCAAGGCATTGAAGGAAATACCTAAAATCCATCCATTTTACTCATTCCATTATATTCCCTTATGCTTAAAGCTTTTGAGATAAAATTGAATCACTCATTACAAATAGTCGTAAGTCCCCGATCACTGGAAGAGATAGTTTTTATATGTTAATTTCTTCATTTTTAAGAACTCTACAAATATTTTTTAGATAAAAAAACTTGTTTATCTTTATTAACTTTTTCTTAACGGTCATGTACTAATTTTCTTTATTTTCTTAAAAATACAACATGACTTGAATACTGAACTTGTTGCAAAGCTTTTATGTTTAGTCCAGACTTGAACCCATCAGCTGAAAGTTTTTTTTTATTTTGTATTTTCGTTGATTGCACCCGCTTTATATAATTTCAAATTTTAAATTAATGCAAATTATTATAATTTAAAATATAAACAAAATAATATAAATATAATTGTTAATTGCTTTTATTTTTTTGAAAAAAAAAAACTTTGCTTTCAACAAAATATATATTACTTATATATACAATATATATATGAGCATGATAGTTAGTTTAAAAAAAATGCGTACTCAAATCTTTTCTAGATTTGAAATCTGGTTATTGTTTGAATGCTTTCCTTTAGAATACAGTAACGAAAAGCTCAATAACGATCAAAAATTATTAAAGTACTAGATAACACGTCAAATGTTGTTTTGCCTTTCCTTCTATAAAATATAATGGATACTGCAATCAATTATGTGAATATGAGGTTCGAATCAGAAGAGAACCACAAATATATTTTGCATAATACTATAATGAAAGATTATGAATAATTTGAAGTAAGTACCTTATGACGATGTATGGAGTATATGCTACATATCGCTTATCGAATGGAAGTGAAGAAATTGTATGTACGAGGCGAAGAAAGGAGATGAGAAAGAAGAAGGAATATATCCAAAATAAATTCAGGATAGTTTTAATTGATATGCCAAAACAAAAAGCTGCCGCTAACAATGTTGGTAAAACGGTAAGAAGATTTTTTGGAGATCCGGAAATAACGTCAGACATAACATATATTGTATATAAATCTCCTAAAATGGTTTCCCACTATACTTTCTTGTATAGGACTTGAGTGTCAAATAAACTCTGTAGCGTTTGACCACTATGTCACAGAGACAAGAAAACTGTACTTACCATAATACGCATGGTGCAATATGCTAGTGAGTGTGCATAAAATTTTATTTCATGGGAAGGATACAATCGCATATTCTATTCTTCCTATTGGTCAACATTCTAAACAAGAATTCACTAGAAAGACATTGAAAGTAATTCAGATTTGTTGCAGAGATTGATCATACCGTCAGTCCCCTTTATATGCAGTTTGCAGAAAGCGACTAAATCAAATCAGCGAGTATTAACTAATGAACTTATTGAATATGATGAACATATAGACTCGGACTAGCTTTTTATTAGGATTCCGTAGCCATAAGAAGCTAATGGGACCCTATTACTAAGCTTACGCTGTCTGTCCGTCCGTCCGACTCCTGCTCTATCTCATGAATCGTAATAGGTAGAGAGTTGAAATTTTCACAGAGTGTGTAGAACGACAAATACTACATTTTTAGAAGCATTGTTCTTTAATTTAATATTTTGTTTAAAATTTTTTTTTTTTTTTTTTAGTATAATTTTAAGCTTTTCATTGTAGTATACTTTTAGGCCGTTAAATATGCACGTAATTTAATATTTTAGGCAAAAAATCTTGTACGATGGTACGGAACCTTCCGTGTGCGAGTCCAACTCACACTTGGCGGTTTTTTATTTTCTTGTCACTTTTCTTATTTTAATATGTACATACATATTTTTTTTTTTTTTGTTTGTTTTTTGTTTGATCTTTTAATACGCCAATCAACAGTACAGTACTTCTGAAACATAGGACTCATACATTGACAGAGGATATACTATTTATATTTATAATTATATTAAGTTTAACTAAATATTAACATTCTGAAGTATAGTAAGTTAAATATTGTAACAGTTGCGTCCACGGGGGAGATCACTAGGGTGAAGTCGTTTCAGTCGTCTGCGACACTTACGGATGAGAAGTTCGTTGGCTAGTGGATTGAGGTAAAAAATCAGCCTGTTGCTCGTGTGTGTGCCTGTTAATTTCAAAATCTCAGAAAGAATTTTGATAATGAAATTTAAAGACTCTATTTCAAGTTAAGAAACACAACGTTCCCAGCGGAAAACCCCATTGATCTCAAGGTTATTTTTGATTTCATCTTGACATATAGATTGATATACCTAGGCTATAAATTAAATCATTTTCTATGTCCTAATTGTCAAGACAACATTAAATTTGATTTGATGTTGAAATCAACTCTAAAATATCCATAAAATCATTAGGTACCATCTTGTTGACCACGCTATTTTTCTCAACTTGATATCAAGGGTTTATAATGTTTAATACAGGGTGGCGCAATAGAACGTGCATATTGCGTCTTTTTTCGCAACGAAGTTTAGAGCGAATTTTGAAGTTGGATCTTAAACTGCATCCTTATAAGCTCCAGTTAACACAGGAATTAAAAGAGTCCTACTTCGGAGCAAGGTTGACATTTGCTGAAGAAATGCCTAGTCGATTTTCCACTTTTGACAACATCCTTTTCTCTGACGAGGCTCATTTCCATTTGAATGGGTTCGTAAACCTACAAATTTGTCGTTATTGGAACGACGAGAATCAAACATAAAGTCTACATGAACAATCCGAGGAACATCAGTCAACTAAAGGAAAATATCCGTGGAGAAATACGTGTAGCAGCAATCATCCCAGATTTATTGACAAGAGTTTTCACAAATCTGCGATCGCGTTTAGAGGAGTGCGTCTTCGAGAGGGCCGTCATTTAGATGATGTTATTTTTAAAAAATAAACTACATTTAAGTACCTCATCATCTTATCTTTTATTTCAACTATACCTTTTGTATTTATTTTTTTAGCCTATACTTAATAAATGCACGTTCTATTGCGCCACCGTGTAGTTTGGAATAAATCTAATTCAAAAGTTTTAAAAATAAAGACATTATGGTTATCTAAAGTTACACGTTATATGGGAGACAGATGGAAAAGTGGGCGGATCAGACCCATTTTTCCTGTCCAATGCAATGTTAGTCTCTGTATGACTGTTGCAAAATTGTTTGTCTGTTATGACTTTTGACATCCTAGATAATATCAAATTTGATCACAGTGTTAGTGAAATGTTTATATGTGCGTCTTATATACAATATTTGATGGAATATCCGTTTGGCTATTTCGTACAGCAACACTTAATAAATGTGATCTCAAATTTCATATATAAATTTCTGTGATAAAAGTTTGAAATCTTAGTAGATGCCCCATCTACCCCCCTCGATATGGCCATGTACAGATCCAATTACTTTCTTTTGATTGTAATGTAAAGTTGCCAGGTTATTCGCCTATCAAGATACAAGGGTCAGGCTCAGGCTCAGTTTATCACGGTGTCTCTGCTTGAAATGACATCCCCGATTCTGACTACTGGAGTACATGTCATGTGGATTAACAAAAATGTGATATGTTTGGTCTTCTCAGCGTTCCACCTCTTCATCCACTACTCAATGAGGACTCACTATCCAGACACTGTCGTCAGTATTCGTTGCTATCGAAAGGAAAGATGGTCAATCAACAAATTCATTTTTGGATAATTGTTAAATTGGAACTTTAAACAAAAAACACACGCCAATAAAAAAATAATGGTGAGGATCAAAGAATATTATGAGTTCAGGATCGATCCCCGAATTGTGATCAACAAAGCAAATATAGCTTTAAACACATATGAATATGTATTATTTATTTTATAATAATTTATTCACTATCGCTTCCTTTTGGAAGTTTAATTTATAAACTACAGTATATGGTACTGGCTACTAAGGCCAGTCATACGCACTGCGGAATTTTCTATATAAAGATGTATTTATCATTTACTAAATTTTATCTAGACCTCTTGATTGATTTGAAAATATATCTCTAAGCTATATAATCAAAATTTAATTTAATAATTTCGACCGATTATATAAATCAATTTTGAACAAATAAACGCTATGTAACATATAAAAAGCTTGCTGCAATACATTAGTAAGAACTGCTTTCAAGTCGGTTAAGCCGTTTGTGAGATTGATGTGCACAAACTAAAAAACGATTTAAAATATGTATACATAGATTGGGTGATCAACAAAAATGAAATAAATATAAGAAATGTTCAAATTTTGAATCTGTACATTGAACCTCACAAATTTTTTTATTTTTAGACAATATAATTTTAAATTCCGTAGAAGTATAGCATACTCGTATCAGACTATTAGGAATATCAAAATATTTGTTTTTTTCTTTTGTCATCAACTGACAAACTATGAAACTTCGTAAAATATCTCAAATGTAATCAACTTTTATTTTCAAAATGTTTGTTACTCTTTCCTATGATTATTCATAAGAAGTATCTACTTTAAACTCTTTTCAATTATTTTTCTTGCTATAGTATATCGAACGTTTGTGTGTTGTGTAGCTCCATACACTAAGTATACCATATATGAATCTTTAGTAAAGTAATATGGTATGTGTTACTCTCATTCTCATTTTATTACAATAGTTTGCTCTTTAAGTTGTTGTTCTTCATTCCTTGTGTACGGCACGAATTTAAGAGACCTGTTCGTCGTTTACGAGTATCTTTCTCGAAAGAAAACAAATACTTTCTTTGGTTAAGTTTTCTTAAAAGCAACAGCTCCAAATGCTTCTGGTTTAGTTGTTGGTCAGAACGCGACTAGTTTAGAACGCAAAGAAGGAAAGAATATTCGGTATTCTCTGTGTGTATCTTTTGAATGATCTTTAATGGTGTAAAGTGTACAAAATATTTGTTTGTTTGCATTCGAAACCAAAGGATGAGCAAGCAAAGTGGTATGCTTAAAGCGCATGACAAATAAACAAATATATTGAAGAGTGTTGCAGTAAATGAAAAAGAATAACAGTTAAAATACAAAACAAAAACAAAAACAATAAACAAAATACTACTAGGAACATACATACTAATAAAAGAAGCAGGTAGAGTGAGTAGTGAATGTATTTTAATAATAAAGAAAAAACAAAGCAAACCAAACCAAACCAAACGAAACGAAACTAAAAAACGAACGCATACAATACTCGTACTTGTAGTAGGTGCCGCTTATATGACTATGGCATGCATAACTCATAAATGCAGTTGAAATTCATGTAGCTAAACTTACTTAGACATCATGGTTATGTTGCAGAATATGCGGGAGCTGCTTTCATATTGTTTTCTATACAATTCACTCCACTCTAAACACCTATAACCATGGTTGGGGCATATGCATCTTACATTGTGCTGTTTAACAGCGATAAT
This sequence comes from Amiota mariae, assembly GCA_035041805.1. Classification (NCBI taxonomy): domain Eukaryota; kingdom Metazoa; phylum Arthropoda; class Insecta; order Diptera; family Drosophilidae; genus Amiota; species Amiota mariae. The sequence goes on along the minus strand of JAWNKV010000229.1, from coordinate 1,819,512 downwards.
AGTATTGGTTATTCTTTGGTAATCTCTGCTTTGCTCCTGATTCACTCAACGACCATTCGCATTCACAATACCAATAGGAAATGATAAATTTATAAATATTTCTATTTTTGCCTTGTTTTAACATCTTTCTATAAGTATGTGTATTCTATGTACGAGTATGTTGCTTTTGCGAAGTTCTTTGGTCTTCATTGCAGTTACAATATCTTTGTAGTTTGTTCATAGTTTGTCTGTCCCCTTTCTTTGAGATTTAAGATTGTTGTTCTTTGAGTTATTATTTTTTTTTTTTTTTTTGTTCATACTTTCAGATACATACTACGTACTCGTATATAATTGTTGTGTGTATCTGTGCTTTAGTTGTCGCTTGTCAGAGTTCTATTTATTCGCAGTTTCTTTATTTTTTACTATGTCCATCCAACTCGTGCGGTTTCTGTGGTTTCGCACACACATAATAATAAAAACCTTTGATGCATTGCATTGAGTTCTTCTCTTTTTCCTTCTATCATGTATAGTTTGTATAAAAACAAAACAAAAGCAAAATGAAAAGAAAAGAAACTATCAACAAATAAACAAAAAGAAAACAAGCAAAAACATTTCCTTATTTTCTCGGGGAGTTTGCCGAAGTTATACCGTTTTTCTCGGCTTTAGCTTTTGAGAAAATTAGTAACGTATGTTAACGTGTTTGTTGGTTTTTGTTGGTTTTGGTATTTGTCTAGATAACGGTATTTATATAGAATGTATATTGTTGTTGCTGCTGTTATGTTGTTGTTGTTGCGTTGCTTGTTCTAAAAACATCATGGTCAGTCAGTTCATTGAAATATTCCTTTCCTTGTTTTACTGTAATTTATTATCAATTTGTTTACTATCTTTTGCTCAAAGAAATATTATTATCATTATCAGAGAGATTCCTAATTGAATAAAAATATTGATTGATAATTATGGAATTATTTAAGAAAGTTATAAGAATACAAGTTTTGGGAGTAATGCAATTTAAACTTTATTAATCTGCATATTATCTTTGTGTACCCTGCACTTAAAAATGGTGTACTAAGACTATGCAGAAATACTTAACAACTAGACGAAGAAGGGGAATATGTCCCTTTAAGTATGGATATAAAATATCGAGATTAACAGAAGAACTACGCATTTGCCAAAGTTAAACGACCAACAGTTTATAGCGTGAAGCTGATCTTCGGCAAAATATTGCAAAATCGGTTTTCTATTCGTGCGGTTGCTAGAAGTGCTTCTTGTGGCATCGTATTACTTCTATCCATTAAATCTGCATTAAAAGGAAAAGGATTTCAGATAATTAAAACTGTGAAAGAAAGAATTGCACTTATCATGTGAAACCAGAAGAATAATTTCATGACCAATTTAAACAATGCAAAATTTATGGGAGAATGGAAGGGAATATTGATAGAAATAATATTTAAATATCTATAAATTACAATTAAAAACTCGTTATTTTATATTCACACCTCCAGAAATATCAGTTCGTCTGCTTATAGTTTTGGAATTACATACATAAACTTTTTTAAATTCAAATAACTGAATTGGAAACTCTACGAACTCAAAAAACAAAAAACACTCCTTTCTTATGGCCCCCTGATCCATGATGATTCTGATTCTTAAACATCATACTTTCCTGTTTCCCATCAAAATTTAAAATTTAAACAATTTAGAAACTGTAAATAAAAGAATTTAAGTAAAGAAAGAAACAAAGCTTAGAAAATTTATTATTTGTGCAGACGACATTAAGCGAATTGCCTGCAGAACATTAAGGAAAAATACTTTCATACTAAGTACAGAACAGAATGTTAATGATGTAAAGTAGTAGCTATTTAACTGTTGAATGCTAACAGCAATAGCAACAACAAAATCAGCAACACCAACAAAGTAAAGAAAAGTCTCATCATCTAAAACATATACATATGTAGTATATAGAAACAATGAACTGATGACGACTCAAAGAAAGAAAAACAAAACCAAAATCATTGTGCGCATACCTAACAAATCCGTTACAATGGTCACAGTTTGTTTTTTGTATCTTATATAAATAGTAGTAGCGTTGAAAGATGAACTAAGTCGAACTGGAAAGAGTTAAGATGCTGACACGCAGGTAGTAGACACACCGACAGACAGTCAAACTGGTAGATAGATAGACGACAGTCAGATAGTTTGATAGACCGACCGACAGACAGACATGTCAAGGGTCTGCGTTACCAGAACATATAACACACGACATATATAGATAGAGAGGAGGCAAGCAAGCGAGCAAAGCGACAATCAACAAGTGAAGAATGTAGGTTGCATTCGGAATGAGTGAAAATATTCACAGTAGTCTTACAGATACAAATTCAGATGATACTTTTTACACTAAACTCGTATATTACTGTTGTTGATAGTTTTTTTTTTTTAACTTTGTTTGTCTTCTCTTCCGCTGTTTTTGTTACTTTGGATGCTGTTTTTTGATCATCTTCGCAGTACACCGCTTTATAATCATAATGATGATACTGATTCTCTTGGCTCTTGGCTATGTTGATTATCATTACTGGAAGAGAGAAGAATTTTTTTCGATTGACATTGTCTGCAGTTGTAGTATTGTATATTTGATGTTATGTGCTTATGACATAATGATATGCAATCACCGTAAGTTCAACTGAATGCGGAAAAATTCATTAAAATTCAAAAATAATATTATATGTGTATGAAAAGAATGAAAAGCGGATAAAATAAAAAATTAATTAACTTTTTATTTACTGCAAATGAGAGAAGCTCACTTGATTCAATTTTAAACTCAAAATTTTTTTCATTTGGGTGTTGAAATAAATAAAGTAAATAAAAGAAAAGAAAACTAAGCTTGTTCTTATACCATGAGTATTCATATGTTAAATTTCATTTACCTTGATGTCCCATAACTAGGATCTTGTTAAATAAAGGTAAATTGTATAATAAGGTACTACCTAACGATAATAGAGTACTAGCTACTAAGGCCTAGGACTCTGATTGTATTCACAAATTTATGGTCTGGAAACCCAAGTTATAGAGAATATCAAATGATAAGTGAAATATTAAATCTACTTTCTTTAATTAAACTTTAACTCTCAATTCTAAGAAACCGTTTTGATTTATAATTTAACCTACTAAATGTAGAATCATGTTGAATCGACCAATCCTATTTCCGTTCACCAAAACCTGTTGTAATTTAAGAGTTTTGAATTTATAAAAAACAATTTTTCAACGTTAAAACCTTAAGAAGCAGTTCAGACCAATTCCCAGTTCTATGTCCCCCAGACATCACACTAAAGTGTTAACCGCTAGCCACGCAAGTCATAAACTGTTTTTTGCTTTCTTTCAAACTGAAATTCCAAGGCGGAAGCATGTTGTTTTTGATTTGTACAACTTTTTATTTCATTAATTAGGCAAATCCTAAAATGCATAACATATTTGCACATTTGTCGAATATTATGAAATTTGATGATTCATAGAGAAATTATTTTACAGGTTAAAGATTAGTGGTCATTTTATGGGCACATTGTACTGTATTGAAAAGTATCATGCAGAGAAATATATAAATGATACCCGAGAAGTTCAAGAACGTGAATATTAAAAAACACACCCATTAAAGTAGAATTGCATTTCATTGCTATTCTCATTCCAGGTAGAACTAAAGTTTATAACATAAAAGGATTAACATTTTTGTTTTAATTTGTCTTTTTTTTTTTCATTTTATACTTTTCATGGTCATTCAAGGTTAAAACATAAAATCATAACAAATTTTATTTTTTGAAAGCTCCACTCCATCATCATGATGTTGGCATATAATATTTTTCTGTGAACGTTTTCACTGTCATTAAGAGTATTTTCTGTGGAAGGAGAATATGTATAATACATTCTAATTAATTCTAATTAAGTATTATATACATTTACAGGGACGTGTTTTTAATTTTTATATAAATATTTCTTTTCATAAAAATATTTTTGTTGGAGTATTTATTGTCTTTACTAAAGATCATACTAATTTGAAGAGAAATGAAAACTTTCTTATATTTAAATTTGGATAATAGAACAGCAAGTAGAAATGACAATTTATAGTACAGCTTATTCAAAAATTCTACAAATCTAATCAGTATGTAATACAGCCACTATATAAGCTTGTAATAGTAAAAAAAATAGTTTTATTGAATGTTTGCACTAATTAAAACTTTTTAGAAAGACAATTAGTCTTCAAAATTGAATTTATTAAAACAAAATTTGAAATAGCTTGATTACCAATATCTCTAAATATTATATATTATGCATTCCTCTCGCTTGGTCTGAAAGGTATATAAGATTCGGTGAAGCCGAAGATAATATTGTATTTTGATTTTAAATAAGTGGTATTCATATCAAATGTCAATTTTAATTTTCGATCAGAGTCCGATCGGAAATTAATCTATATGATTTCAGGTAAAAATTAAGATTCAGATATGTGGGTATGAATAACAAAACTAAGTCAGTCAATCGGGCGAAGAGTCGTAAGTCTCCTTGTTCATACTATTAAATATTTTACTATGTGATATGCTTATAATAATAATAATCCCTTTTTGTGTATTCGTTGTCAATTATTCATTCTAATTTCATTATAATAACAATCCGCTCCTGTTTAAAAGAACTTCATTGTTCTTAAGATTATAGCGCGCATCAGTGCCAAAAGCGCTACAGGAACTTAACTTTGCCGACCCAAACAGTTCCAGATCAGTGGGCACGAAAACAATAAATGCTTATACTATAAGGTTTGTTGTTGTTGTGGTGGACCGTTTTTGCCACGTTAAGGTTGAGTCAATCTGACAACAATCAAATGCTGAGTGGCAGTTGATTCTAGAAGTTCTTGGCCATTTCTTTTTATCGCAATTTTTGCTTATTTTTAAGTACTTTTTCTATGTAGTAGCTTCTACTGTATTTGAACTAATTGAACCGCAATTCTTAATTATGTTTCTATAAAAACACCTTAAACTTTGTTTTATTTTACATAATAAAAAAATGAAGCTATAAAATTCTATTGTAATAATATTCAAGCATTTTTATAGTTTTGTACTTATAATATTATAATACAAAGAAACGTGGATAGCACTATCTACAAAGAAACCCACCTCACCTCTTCACCAACCCTATAGTTGACTTTGTTTAAACTTTCTTAGGTTGTAGATGCGTAAAAGCTTTTAAATATCCGTTTGGATTATGTCACAATTCCTATTAACGGTACCTGGTCAAGACGTCAGAAGATGATGTCGTATGCAAGCCAACTGCATGTCTACAAATATGGTAACAAGTTTTAAGAACCATTTGCATAGTGACAGGCCGAGAGATAGAGGGATCAAAGAACACAGAAAGCGAATTTGTGTGGTAGACAGGAAAAGCGCACATGACAAAAGAAAAAGAAGAAATAGAAAAACAAAAAACACAATTTAATGCATTTAAATTAAAACTGAAGCGTTAACGGCACATTTATGAATGTCGCTGCTGCATTGTTCGCATCCGAAGACAATAAAAGCGCGCTCAAGTTTCATGCAAAAAGCAACATTTGAGTCCACAATCAAAGAGGAAACAAGTTTGTAGCGATACTTGGAACCCAGCAGTAGAGCAACACCATCATGGTCATGAACGTCAATGGGAATCATGCTGGTGGCATGAAAATAAGACTGGACGACGCTATCTAAACTGCCGATTGACTACCCAACTAACCAACCAACCAACCAACTGATCGACCGACAGACAGACAGACCCCTGCAATTGTTGCATTGGCAGCTGCATAAATGTTCCCTTCCTTTCTTTTTATTATTTCTTATTTTCATATTTTGCTTGGTTTCTTCTAAGTTGAGTTTCTTTTTGCAATGTCTTTCATTGAATTGTATCACCACCACCAGTTCTCATTTTACGTATCACAATTGAAGTCGAAAACAATAAGAAGACAAAAGAAAACAAAACAATTGTAAAGAAAGCAAAGTTTGTGTCTTAACTCTTTTGTTTTGTTGGTGTACTTATGATATTCTGTTGGTTGGTGGTGGCTTGCCTCAGATTTTTGATTTATTTGTTATGATTTTGAGGACTTTATTAATAACAAAAGCCATTGTCATGTTGACTATTTTATTAACACAAAAGAGAAACATAGACAAAAAACTTTATTATTTATAAGAATTTTGTCTAGAATAAACAAAAATTTAAGAAATAAGTTGGTGATGATGATGATGATGAGGCCATCTCAATTAGTGTGGGAGCTAAACTTTTGTAAGTAAAGTGAATGTGAAAATAAATTGTCTTGAGGTAGCTTAGAATTATGGCGACATACATTTCAAACATTACGAACTCAAACTTTTTATTTTGTTATTCGATTTTACAAGAATTAAAAGTCTATATATTCGTCGTTGGTTGTTGTTTTTGTTCTTTGTGAAAGGTGCACTCAATTGTTGCATGATTATCGTACTTCATTCCTATTGGGCAACGTGACTGCTAAGTCAAGTGATTGTAGTGTTCTAGTTTGTTCTTTTTCTTTTCAATTTTATACAATTTTTGTATTTGGTCAGTCGCTGTCAACTTTCACCGACCATTTAGAAAAGGTTCTATCGAAAGATACTAATTTAATAGATACTATCACCCAAATCGCGAAGGATATAATAGACAATAAAAAAGCATCCAATGAAAATAAATCTTCATAGAAGTAAATTATAATTCTCCTAATGAGTTGTTGTTGTTGCTCCAACAATTTTCTAATTGACCAATTTGCCGCTTATATTTTCATTTTCCTCTAATTAACTGCAACACACTAGTATTACTATGCACTTCCTAAAGAGGCAAAGCACTTCTTAGCACGTGCCTATTAAACCGGTCAATTACACTTTAGGGCTTGGCTTATTTCATAATTTTATTAACATCTTCTTTTTTAGTATTCTTTTTATATTCAAGTTTTCCGTTCCAGTTTTATCACAGTCAAGTATAAATTAATCAACTACGAAACATGACGAAGTATTCAAGTATACAAAATTATGAAATTCAATACAACGTGACAAAGATAAAAAACACAACTTGGTTGCCTTAGCAGGTAATAATAGTAAGTTCGCAACTTAAGTCTTTCATTTCCGATGGGGCATTAACTATTTAAGGGAAAAATTTCAATGCGTTCAGACATTTTTATTTTTATCTTTTCTTGTTCTTTTATTTCAGTTATGCTATGTATTTTTTATACTCTTCTTTTTTTTTCTTTTTTTGCTTAATGTACTTCCGGTTGAAGATCACATAACAATATTTGTAAGTGAAAAATCGACGCCCATTTATCATGCCCTCGAGTCTATAATAGACTTGTGTGCAGCGTGTTTTTTATCAACGCACAATGATCAAATCAGTTAAGATACGTATATCTACAACAACAACAACAATAGTTACAAGAAGATGAATATTATAGTATAAGATGCCATCACGTAATAATGTATAAGCAGAAGCAGAAGCAGAAGCAGAAGAGGCAACAACTACTTACAATAGAACAAGAAAAGTGTTGCAACATGTTTGACTGCTAAATGACAGGCATTTGTCTACACACAGATACACACATTCACCTATTCATTCATTCAGACAGACAGACAGAAATATGTAGTTACGTACGATTTAAAGGAGTCCTTTTTGTGTCTGTCCATCTGCTTGTCCATCATCAACATCATTGTAACATAAATGCTCGTACTTGGAATACATAAAACAAATAAAAATCATATATGCCATCGAATGTGTTCAACTATTAGATACCCTTTTGTAATCGTTTTTAAACTTCAGTAGTCCTCTAGTTTCTCGGAACTAAACCCAACTCTAGACATTTTATTGTGTTTCTTGAAACTTCATTTCGTGCTCAATTATCTCTGAGCAAAGGATAGCGATCTCATAATCATCTATGGAGCTTCATTAACTCAACCAAGTTGTTTACTAAAGCCAAAAAAATTGTTTAAGTCGAATGTTTTCCTTTGAATTTGTATTTTAATCAAATCTAATCTAATGTCAAAATAGTTTTGCTGATTTCCGGTTTGCATCAGGGGTCCGCAAACCACAATTAAAGATATGCTGCTCTATGGCCACTCAATGAGAGATGGAGTTCACATCCATGACCATGCTACTTTTGCTTAATTTAAGCGCATTCAATTAGGAAAATAAGTAATATATGTATATTGAATGTTCTCTATTGTTTACCTCATAGAATTTTGTTAATAATGTCAGGCAGATAACAGAAAAAGTATACAAATCGATTTATTAAATTGTATTTTTTATGACTTTATGGAGAATAAGTATTTGTTTTTTCCCAAAAAAGGATGACGTAGGTAAAGATCGTGGTAACATTTTGTAATAAACTTAATCTCCAAGGAACAATCAGATTGTACATAACAAAAAGCTCATAGAGTTTCTGATCATTTGCTTATCGACCAAAGCTCCTTGATTACTGGTAGATGGGTTTATCTCATCAGGAATATTTCTAAATGTCACATTCAGTTAAGCAAACCTTATAATATAACCTCTTATGTATGAATTGATGCAGGGTATCATGAATATGGGAGGGTGTATCTGAGTCTCAGATTCAACCTTAGGGATTCTTGTGCAAGCTTCAATCATGTCTGGCATGAAAATTGCCAGCATAGACGCAGCAGACATACCCACATTCCACTCTTAAGAGAGACGAATACTTATTTTACATCCGCACACATACAGAAAGTGTGTTTTTTGTAATATTTTAAGAGTTTAACTTTGAACTTGTATGACAAGAAGTTCTTTACTTTGCTTAGTCTTGAAGCTGTCTTTTTAGTCTATAGCCTAGTTTAACTGACCACAAATGTATTATAGTTTGTATCGTCTTTCTACAGAATGATTTTTATTATTACAAGTATATTTTTCTTTGTATTCTTGTATTCATTAACTCAAGTACCGACGACTGCTTCACTGAAATATACCAACACGTTTATGTAAGTAATGCTAAATATCCAAATACCGGCAACAGTGACGAAGTTCTTTTGTTCACCGATTGACACAAATTTCACATTTTTAGATGTCTTTTTTTTTTTGTAACACAATTTTATAGTAACCCTGCGTCTCAATGAAATTCAAAATACTGTTTACAGTTTGTTGAAGAGTTTTTAATTTGTTGTTTCTTCACTTAATATTCAACAGTATTATTTCACTATGAACACTACGTCTTTGGATCTACCAAGTTTTGGATAAGAGACATTATTTATGCAATTTATAAAAAGAAAAAATATCTTTGGTATCAACAAACATTTCATATACTTAATTCAAAGAAGTTTTGACTTTATAAGGTTTTTAATAACACACATATACATATGTGCAATGATAAACTCAGCACAATGTTTTTCTTTATAACTGACTTTGCTGGAATTAACTGTCGTTTCACTAAAGATTCTTTTATTTCGCCCTTATAAAAATGGTCTTAAAATGATAAAAAAAAAAACTAAAATATATTTTTATATCATCATTTACTCCATAAGACATTACATCTATAGAGTATTCTTATCTCAATTTTTGTATGCCCTCATATATTGCATACTACATTTCTTCTTAAAAAGAAGTATTGTATTTTGTTCATAATTTCTATTTAACATTCCAAAAATTAAATGAGTAATTTGTAAAAAATAATTAACTAATGGAAAACCTAGTTGTCTTTAAAATGTTACAAATAGTAATACATTTTTACTATGTAAACATTTTCTAAAATTTTCAAGTTTTATTCACTACATAATTCTCTAAATAAAAGACTGTGAAACACTAAGGGGAACCATTATCATTGGAATTATGTTAACAAGAATTTCTCTTTTCATTCATTAATTTAAACTCGTAGTTTTGCACAAATGCTAAGCACATTTTCATTTTTATATAATAAAATGTATGAATAGTTATTATCATGGTGCTGATCGTTAATGAAAGCTACGATTATATTTAACTTATTTAGAAACTAGACAAGCTATGAACTAAGACACATAATAGTAAAAACTCAAGACATTAGAATAAGACACCTTTGTTTATTAGTGAAAGGAATTTATATAATTTAGGGTTTAGTGTAGCGGGTGAAAGTTGTTATTGTCATCGAAGTTAAGCATTCGTTGTAAGTAAACTAGAGCTCATAAGTTGTAAAGAACCAGTCCAAGAACTATGTCATGAAATCCCCTTGGAGAAAAGTTCAAAGAAAAACAAAATAAACTTAATAAAAACAAAGGGCGCGCATTTCATAAATCATAAGAAGCAAAATTAGTCCCGAAAGTTGTAAGCTAAGTTGAAATTAATTATGGATAACCAAGTATTATGAATAAATGATTTGATGTCTTGAATAAAAAGATAATCAGTTATGTCTAGTTGAGTTGAGAAGCTTTCTCTATCTCATGCTCTTTATAACAAATTTGATTACACATATTATACACTTTTCTTTAAATATTGGTTTGGGAAGCAATTTGATAAGAAACTTAAAAATGTAATTATTTTTAATTTTAAGGTAATATTATTAATAAAATATTCGTACAATTGAAGTAAGAACCCAGTTTAAATCAATTTTAACAGACAAACTTTTTAATTGTTTTATCAAATTTTTTATATAAATTGATCATGATTTTTTGTATAGTTTTTTAAGATAATAAACCTCACAGACACTTGATGGAGTAGCATAACTTTATTATATATATTAAATACATATTTATACGTATATAAGAGCCCCAGAAAGTCTATCGTAAGAAGGTTATATGCAGTATGAACCCGAATCGAAAATAGTGAAATTTCCGAATTATCGAAATTTCAGGACTATCGAGGAAAGAAAGAACACGAAAAAAAAACCTGATGAACTTCTAAGTTCTACTTATTTTTTATTTATTGTTGTAACAATTATTTTCACTTCAAAAATGTATATTTTTCAAGATGTAACATTTTCCATGTTCTTGAAATAAAATATGTAAATTCTCAACTGTCGAAATTTTTTTCCTTTTTGCTTTTGTAAGCAACACTTTTTAGACTTACAAGTTTTAAAATGTCACCATGCAGCAAAGTCCTGTTCTTCTCCATATCTATTATATAGCTATTTTATTGCTGTTATTAATTTAATTGAAATGTTTTAATGAAAATATATGAAATCCCTTCTTTTAGTCCAAATTTGACAATTCAAGTTGAATTTTAAATTGTAAACAAAAACCACGGTGTAGTTTTTAAGAAGTGTTGTTGTCCACAGCTAATATCAAGCAATTTATATCTTCTTAGATACATACGCTACTCTGATTCTCCCGAATGTTGGTGTTTGAGTCTCATCTCGTTTTCAAGTTATTTTTGTTAGTCTTGAGAGAATACTCACTTTGTCATTCCATTGGACTACCAGTGCTTCTTTTTACCATAAGTCCTTTGTGCAAGGGTTAGTTTTTTCACCTAAATAATCTCCTTCATGGTTAACACGATTAGAAAGTTGCTATGCGTAAACAATGTGACAGATTCTATGATGCTCATATACCAATAAATACTCAGAGCAAGAGTAGTTGGAAAAGTAACAAAACAAACTAACAGCAATAAAGAGAATAGAGCAAAGAAGTACAAAGTAGAGTTGAGTGACAAAGCAAAGAATTATGGTAGTAAAACATTCGTTTGAATAGCAAAGCAGCCAAAGTTACTGCTTGCAAAGAGGAAATATTGAATAAGTATTCGATTCTTTGTAACTTGCTCTCTCATATGACTATAGTAAAACCAACACAGTATTCTTGCATGTGCATGTGTAGAAAATTGTCTTCTGTCATTGTAGTTGCACAACAGGACATTCGAAGACTGGATTTAAAACTCAAAAAACATCACAGAAAAGGGCGTCAAAACGAACAGCGAAAGTTTTGAAAATACAAGCAAACTTGTGTGCAAATCTGGATGATGGGGTTGGCTTTTCGCAACATAATCTTAAAATTCTTTTATGGCACTCTTGTCATCATTCGATTTACGTGAAACTTCACCTGAAGAAAGAAATCATCTCAAGTTTATTACATATTTTTTAAGCTAACTCGTGTACTTCGATTTTTTTTTTTTTTTTCATTTTTTAAAATCGTTTAAATATTCCAAGGTGCTTACAATTAGATAAAAATGATCCGATCTTTATCTTGACTGTCATTATTTCATTACTTCAGCATTTATATTTTATTTCAATACAATACAAATCTCTTATCTATCATTGAAACGACAAAGGGTCAGTATGATTCGTTTTCAAAACAGAAGCAAGAAATAGATTAACCACAGGTACAGAATTTTTGGATCTTGGTTTTCATTTACATTGTAATTGATGTTCTCGATATTGTCTTCATTCTCATCATTAGCATCATTAGTAGTAAACTCAGTGTCATCATTTAACCACTCATCTATCTCATTATACTTAATATACTTAAACCTTATAAGGTCCCCGTATTCCGGACACTATGGTCTGACCAGACCAGGCATTTATAAGGGATATACGTGGTAATTATTTATCGTTATGTCTCTTTTATGTGTCTATTCGTATGTCTGAGTGTATAATGTATACGTTAATGCCATTTTCATTATGTGTTCATGAAAAAAGGAAAAATCCGTAAGTAACAAATTGAAAAAATTCCATACAAAATTTGAAGAATTGCATAGGGGTCTGGCAACACCATGATGTACAAGATTGAGATAAGAAATTCAAAATGCCCATGTCCCATACTTTGACTTAATTTTTTATTTTTTTTTCCAGCACACACTCAAAAATAGTCCATTGAGGCTAACCTGGAATCTCATTGATATAGTTTAATTCTTTGTACTTTGAAAATCAGCGTAACGTCAACGAGGTCCGACCAGATCATAGTGTCCAGAATCGGCTATAGGTTTGCAAAATGGCCATATCCCCCGTTATTTATATATATATATATATTTTTTTTATTTTTTTTTCCACTAAAACACTCAAAATTAGTTGATTAGAGGTAACCTGCAATCTCATGCCTGTAGTTTATTCTTTCTACTTTTAAAATCAACTCCAAGTCAAAAAAAGGTTTAGCCATGGTTAAGAAAATCTGATGCCCATTTCCTCCTCTTCGGATTAGGATATACCCATTTATTCACACGAAACCCCATTTCTTGAAAATAAATTTGTTCAACGCTAAATCTTTTGGGAAGTGTATAATGTATATTTGGTAGCAAATTTCTTTTGTGTCTATTCTCTAATAAAAACAGTTTTTTTTTTTTTTAGTCTAAGACAAACTGTAAATACAGTTAAACATACTAAGATCTACCACCTAGCGTAAACCCCTAGTTGCTTCAGCTTTTAATTGTAATTAGAATTACGTTCTAATCTACAATAAATAAGTAATAATATTATTATTTAACGTTATTTTAGTAATTTGAACCATCATCATTAATACGAGTATTGCTCTCAATAAATCTCAATTTTGTTCAATAATTCTTTCTTTAAATAGGGAATTTACTTAATTTTATGATTATGTTCCATGCTAGCAAACATGTACAATAAATATGGTGGGAATTTGACATTCGTAACCTCTGAGTTAAGAATTAAAGAAAGAAAATAATTATTCTGTCCATGCGTGTTTGGCATCGTTAATCTTTGTCTTCACATTTAAATAGCATTTGTGATTTAAGAGTTTCTCCCACAGTTATTCTAATAATTTTAATTTCTTACGCATTAGAATAATTTATAGGTTTGTTGCTTTTTCTTGTACTGAAATTGTTTCTTTTATATTTCAGCTTCAATGGCTCTTCAAAGAGTAGATCTATCTAACCATATACTCACTGCTAAGTGATGTTGTGAAGTTTTTGAAACTAACAAGTGTTGCCTGTTTATGGATTTGGATTTACTTGCCTCTTACTTTTATACTTTCATTGCCAAACATAAACATGAGCATGAAAACAAATATTCTTTAGTATCTGGGACAACTAAAGTTACTCGAAAGATCTCATTACTTTATTCAAACTTTATAAATGCACTGTATTTAATTTAACATGAACAACTGTATTTAGTTACTGTAATTACAATTATAAATACATTTCTATGAGGTTAATAATAACTACAAAATAATAATAATAATAAATATTACATTATTCTCACAGCATCTAAGCTCAGAACAAAAAGAAAGTTCATATAGATTAAGTCATCTTCATCATCATTATCATTATTAACAACAGTATCAATATTTTGAAGAAAACAAAAAGAGTGATTTTTAAGAGCAATTTACAAATTTCTCTTTTAATACACTTGTCAGTTCTCTTCTTTCTCCATCTTTGACCACATTTCTTTTTGTTTTATATTTTTCATACAAAAGCACTTGCCACAAGCTACGCCAGTCAGTTGTAGACAAGAATCGGTTGTGTTTAATTCTAAAATGGAGAACCATTAACAAGTTTCTTGTTTCATTCATTAAAAATTATTTGAATTGTAATACATATATCTAAATTACTATTTATCAGTTATTTATTATGTGAATAGACACGTACTTGTGAAAAACTTTAAGTGACTCTTGATTTGATATGATAGAGAAAGAGTAGATACTCCTACTGTTTGAAAGAAGTTGTGCGATATTCTTCCTAATTAGACACTTTATGCAAACAGAAAGGAAATAAATAGCATCAATGTTTGCACAGATACTAGTTACATTAAGAAGATTATCTTTTGAACCAGTTGAATTAAGAAATGTAAGTAAGAAAAGAAGAGTGAATACAGTGTTATTATTGTTTACAATAACAAATACTTACAACCGGAATGCTGTGTTAATGAAGTTGATAGTCATGTTAATAATGAAAGTGGATTTCGCTGACTAGTTTTTATTTGTTTTGCTTTCGTGGTTTTGTTTATTTGTATCTGTTTCTATTTGATTTTGGCTTAATTTTTCACGCAATATCTGCAAAAAAAAACAAACAAAAAACAAGTAAAATAAAACGTGTTACATCTGCATGCACATTGTTCTGATTCTAAGACCAGTTTACTGCATAAATTTATTTATATATACATACATATTTTTACATTATCATTGATAAGACAAATGGGTTAATCTTGTCCTAGTTTGTGAGTTTATAACAAAACCAAATTAAAATATGTGCTAACTTTGACCGAACCCAAGTTTACAAGAATTTTATAGGCTCTTTAGTTTTTTATAGCCTTCTGCAATAAAAATTTTAACTAATCATGTGAACTCTTGATATGAGTGATCTAATTTTTATAAACACAATCAATAAAACTAATCAGCTATGATTTCATATTAGTATGAATCAATCACAGGCAAAATTGCTTGGAAATGTGTGACATAAGCAAATTGTGATATATTCAGATACCCGAAAATAAAAATCCATAAGAAATCTATATAAGTATAAATTAACAAATTTTATTAAATTCTTTTATTACAATTTGTTTTACAATTTCTTACAAGTAAGAACGCACGTCCGATTGCTTTGGATTCTAGATTGAAAAGGAAAGATCTACCTTTCTATTATTGAATTCGAAGCTCGATTTTCTTAAGCTCGTGATGATGATTTTCACTAACACTTTTATAGCAACGCTACCCTGACAGCTGACGTGGTTGAGTACGAGCGAGATGATGCAGTTCAGGGTTGCCAAGGAACTACTTAACATAGTCAGACCCTTGCGTGATTGGAATTATCAAGTCGATGTCGCCAAAATATTGATTATTTGGATGGTATTCTATTATGTTGTTCTGAAATAAAAAGATGTTTAAGTTCATACTATTATATTTATTTGAACCAACCAGACTTACTTAAAACTTTAGAGGTTGATATAATTTTCTCTAATAAATAAAAATGGATTCTTTTCTAATTGGAAAAACCAATCTTCCACCAATTTTTTGCTTAAAAAATCAGAAAGAACTTGGGAAGTACTATATAATACTAAAACACAAATATCTTAGAATTTAGAGAATAAGTGTATTAAAAGATGCCTATCTTAATACTATTGGTGGATTTTAGTGAGCCTTGTTAAAAATACATGTATCAATGTTAAATAAAGAAAGCTTTCTAAAGTGATTATATCTTATAGTGAAAATAGCTTCTGAAAAAATTGAATGTCTTCTAACAAGGCAAAGGATGCAATATTTTATATTCTATATTTTTCATTTATAACTTTTTATATGAAATATTAACACAATATTATTTTTTCAATTTCAGTTATATTCCATTTGTTTCACGACAAATCGTAAAGCAGTTAAAGTGACAACCTAGAAAAGCATTTTATGCAAAAACGTTCTACATTGTTACACGAATAATCTAAAGGCTAGATATTTGTCATTCGAAAGTTGTATTTTTTTTTTTTTTTTTTCAAACATTTCTCCCATTAGAGACTGACTAAGTCTCTAGGAGAGTCTGTGTTTGCGTGGATTTGTTTTATTCAAATAGAGGTAGACAACCCGATACCGACTTTCTAGATCGACTACATATGTGTGCATATTTTTCATTTTTCTTCATGCCACATGCAACATGACTTCGCGTTTATTCCACATATTATCAGTGACGTTAGTTCTTGCTTTGCCCGCACAGTTGGATGCTTATATCACACAAAACACAGGTGCGTATTACACTTTTTTTGTTTTTTTTGTTTTACATTATGGCAACTATTATTTTTTGTAAATTTGATTCAATTTTTAATTGTCTAAAACTCTTTAAATCTTATTTTTTTAACAAAACTGGTTAAGTGTTTACATATGTGTTTTTACAGTTTCAATATGAATGATTAATAAATTTTGAAGTTAGTAGATACTTACTAGTTTAAAACTATCAAAACACAATATTCCTCAAGGTATTTTAGATATATTAATATGAAATTTTGTTATACTTAAGAATTTTTTGGGGAAGTTAATTTTTACGAAACACTTTTTCATTCATTTCATGGCAATTAGAAATGTTGGGTTAGATCATTTTTAGGCATACGAGGTGTGGAATAAAGAAAGAAGATTGCTGTACTACCGACAGCTACAAATTAGCAATCATATCATTTGAATATCGATCATTGTCATCGTTGTATTATAACCACATCTCTTATATATTTTATGGATGTAAACATTTTGTTGAACATATCAAGAGAAAATTTGAATAAAAAAATATACTTACCTTGAAAACATTCTGTTTTCCAATACCTTTTACATCTACACTTGTTAACTAAATTTTTCCTGTTTTTCTTTTCTTTATTTCACTTCAGGTTGTCATCACAATGGTACATGGTATGCCGATAAGTCACTTGTACCTGCAATAGAGAAATGTCTCCACTGCCAGTGCAACAAAAAGACACTCGTCTGCCGACTAAAAGTTTGCCCCGAAATGCCGATGCCGCCACCGCGTGGTTGTGTCGTCGTGCAGAAAAAGAATACATGCTGTCCTTATCTTTCGTGTGCGCGCCTCGATGCATTCTATAAGATACCGACGAAACGCCGCATTATTGCCTACTTAGATCACTACGAACGTGAGTCTATCGATAGAGTCGTGAACGATAACATGCTGCAGAGACGTTCTGACGATACGGAAGTCGATCTGTTTGGTTCGTAATCATGCATTTGGTTCATTTGCATTTCGAATAGAATTAAATTTAAATTTTATTGATTCATAGTTTGTGTAAAGAATGGTACCGTCTATAAATCTGGTTCGGCTATGTCCTCTTCAAATCTCTGCAGCTACTGTTACTGCATAGGTGAGTTTGTTTTTAATTGTATAAATGGATTTTCCCATTCTCTCATTTCTTTGTTCTAATAGGTGGTTCGGAAAAGTGCGTTAAACCAAAATGTATGTTGCCAGTTGAGGGTTGTAAGCCTATCTTTGTCGACTCCACTTGTTGTCCGGTGCGCTACGATTGCAGTCAGAAAACGTCTGGCAAATCATCACAAGAGGTTCGCTTTCGAAAATCATCTAATAAGCATTTCCTACGTATATCTCAGCGTCCTCAACGAAATCGTGGTTGCACTGTGGGAAAACAGTTTTATGCCGAAGGTCAGAAAATGAAATCTGACCATGATAAGCCCTGCGATATATGCTTTTGTATACGTGGTGCTAGACGTTGTGCACCCAAAAAATGCTCACCGGCGCTTAAGAATTGCATACCTGTGGTTCCCAAAGGACAATGCTGCCCTTCAAGCTATGACTGCGGCTCACAACGTGACTACAGACGTTCACAAAATTCCAGACAGTTTAACCTCTTCTCCCTTTTCTTCGGCAAGGAAGACCAGGACGGTCAAAATAGCACTGCACTCGCTGAGCACTATCCCCTTGATCGGCACCCGACAGATCCATCGGTAGGCAATGCATTGCAGACGAGTAGCGAGAAGAGCATCTTCGATACTCTGCGTCAAGGTTTAGAATTCATCGATAGCAATAATAATCAAATGATTGCTGATAACTTGGATTTAATAGCAATGCAGACGTCCAATGCACCCGAAGCAACGACAATATCTTTACCAACGGGGGTGGTAAATTCTGATGAGAAAAATGTTACAGGAATTAGTTTTCTGGACCTTCTTTTGGGTCCCACAGAACATGTTTCAGACGGCGCTAATAGTGTGGAGCAAGAGGAATCAACAGAGAAAACTACAACGCCTTATAAAGGAATTTCATGGGTAGATCTATTGCTAGGCCCAGATGAAGAACAAGAGAACACCACATTACCAGAAGCAATTTCTGAACCAGTTTTAAAAGAAATTGAGGTCACAACAGAAAATGCTGTGAACACAAATATTGAACGTATTGCTGATGATTTTGATGACTATTTGGGTATTGATGAAATCGCTGTTGGTGAATTACCAGCTGAAGCTCAACAAATCCTTCAAACAAACAATGCCTTTAATACTCCAACCAATTATACAGGCTTATTAGACTACACCACATCTAAGTTGACTAATAATACCACAACAATGCCTACCACACCTGAAAAACATTCAAAACCCTTAAAGACAGAGGAAGTTACAAACCGACCAACCTTGCAAGAAAATCTTCTCAATGCATTTTTCGATGGTATTTCAAATATATTAAATGCATCTGAAAACGGTACGAATATTACAATTGCAACAACAACAATACCAGATGAAAGCACAACATCAACCATCAAATCAATAATCACGTCAAATTCTACATTAGGTTTCACTCAGCCACCACCCCCACCTATGTTCAAACCTTTACCCTCACAAAAACCATATTCCCGAATTAATTCAAAAATTGCAAATCTTATAGTTAATCCACCTATGATTACAACAAAATCTGGTCAAAATATCACCTTCAAGCCGTTGCCTAAAGGTTCAATAAAAATGCCAATAAGAATCAGCAACATAATCATAACTTCTACAGCTTTCACAACAACTACAACATCCGCAACAACCACAACAACGAAGGAACCTCCAACCATAAAAACTACCATAAAACCAAGCTCGACACCAAAACGCTCAACAACACGTAAGCCTACCACAAATAAGTCTACTACCACTAAGTCCACTACAGCAATTCCACCAATTTTCATCACATCAACGACAACTGTGAAACCTTTGGTTATAAAAACAAATCCCACAATTTTGGAGTCAGAACCGCTTGACTATGAAGCAACACTACCGCCAAGTCTACCAAATCTCAAGATAATACCATTTCTACCTACAGATGCAGTCAATGCAGAACTTAAAACGCAAAAACAACAGCATCAAAAACAACAGCAAAAGTTCTATGATTACTACAATAATGCCCAGGGAAGTTCAGCACAAGTCACTTCAAAAATTGATTATGCACCATATGATGATGCTAACTTATATCCAGAAATAACATCCGATTTTCGACATTTTGAAGAGACACCATTGGACAAGGCCGAATATAAATATAAATTCAAAATTGAAGGACCACACGAAACCATATCCGAACTACCACCAAGGACCAATGTAGAACCAATTGAAAGTAATACTGACTATGTGAAGTACGAATTTGGTTTGGATGGTACACAACCCTCGAAGGGTTTCTCACCACCTACAAGAACAGAGGGTGGTTTTCTGCCAAAAGAATCACTACTTATTGGAGGCGAAGTGTTGTTAGACACTACTGATATCAAAAACAACTACTATATAACACCACATATTATTGATATAACGACTGAAGAGCCCAATTTAGGAAACATGACGAAATTAATTGGTAAGAAGTCATTGATTTAACGAATTAAGAATTACTTTATTAACAATTTCATTTCTTCGTAGATTTTACCACACCAGATCCCTTTAAAGATGTCATACACACAGAACCTCCACCAGATTTAACATCACTTATTAATGAAAAAGAAAATCAAAAGCCAGGCAAAGTTGTCACATTAGTAAATAATGAGACAGTTTCATTTGTGCCAGACAATGACCACAGACATGGCCATTTACCCACGTCCGCTGAAATGCTTAAAAATATGAATGCGGCCACTCGAATTGACAATGCTGAAATCAAACAGATTCATAAATTAGACACGCTTTTGGATGAATTACTTGCTGTGGTTGCCAAACCACAAACTACCATGCCGCCATTCAGAACATTACCAACAACAGTAACTTCGACGCTTAAACCAAAACCAGAGATATTACAGCACAAAAAGGAAATCCAAAACCTAATTGAATCGCATTTGATTCCCTCTACAGAAAAACCAATATTTACAACATTGAAGCCTTCACGCGCCAAAAACATCACATCAACAACAATCAAATCAACTGCAGCATCAACAGAAATAGCATTAACAACACCAACAACAACAACATCTCTGTCATCGACCTCAACAACAAGTTCTCCCTTGAAAATAACTCACACAAATTCAAAGCCAAAATACCCACAAAATATCACAGCAACGATAGAAACGGTACCATTGACAACAACAATAAAACGAACATCAAGTACTGCCATCGGTGCAATGGGACAAACTTTGAAACCAAGTCGCACGAAAGCATCACATCGTCGTACCACAACAACAACAGCGACGAAAACAAATCCAAAAACACGCACAACAACTGGTCCTAAATCAAGCAATACCAATATCAGGGTCACAACTTCATCAGCGCCATCTCCAAATACTTCTACTATTCCGACTACAACAACGAAAAAAACCAGTTTGACATCAACACCAAAAATAAGGAAACCCATTTCCTCGACTACACTAAAACCAATAACAAGTACAAAAACAATATACAAAGATACAATATCTTCTACAACTGTTCATCCATTTTTAATGTCACCATTTGACAAATTGCCCTTCATGGACACCAGCTATGAGGTTAAACCGTATATGATGCAACAGCAACGACATCCAGAAGACTTCAATGTCTTGCACTACAAACAAACACTGAATCAATACCAAGGCCTTGAGCCTAACGCCGATTTCACCTATGCCTCCACTATACAAACATCAACCGCTCACTCAACTTCTTCCTCATCCGCAGCCAATTTAATTGATTCATCAGGTATGCTAAAATTGGCCGGTTGTAATATATACGGTCGCATGTATCGAGTTGACCGTATCATACTCGAACTATCGAGTCCGTGTCTGGAATGTAAATGCACAGAAGGAGGCGTCAAATGTGGACCATTAGACTGTTAATTTAAGCTCAAGTAGCATCATTATAATGCAAATTAAGTTAGTTAGTAGTAGATTTTTACATAAATATGTAAATTCATAAGTAACTTAGCGGTTTTAGCTAATTTCAGTGCTTAGCAATAAAACTTATTTATAATATCATAGTTCATTCTACATAACATATTACAATATTATATACTTACTTACATATGATATTTAATACAGTAGTGTATTTAATTTATAGCCTTAGTTTTGATATACTAAATTCTGAATGAATAGTAACAATAAATACAAATACATAATTTAATTAAAAACAGAAATTTTTAAACTTAATTTTAAAATCAGAAATTGGATAGGAATATTGGATTTGGTATCCTTAAAGAAGCCGACATTTCCATAATATAATGTGGTGGTACCAATGATATCTTATTTTACAAGCATACAAACAAATTTTAAGTTTATATCGTCATATGATAATAAGGGCATTGCAATATTTAAGTTATATTAGATACAGACCTCAGATACAGACCTCCGTAATGTCCAACTTAATATTACACTATGGAAGCCACTTTTGGAAGAAACTTTTTTTCATTGACTTCATACAAACACTATGCCCTTTTCATCATGCTTAAAACTGATATTCCTTCTCAATAATCTCAATTTAAAAATTGTTCAATTGACGACTTCGTACCTGTAAAATTTTCAATTTCTCAATTAGGATTTGGTTTTTAAAGTGAATCTTTAATAAACTTAAAACTATCCTCATTAATCAGCAAAAAACACGTTGGGTATCACCCGTCTTGGAATCATATAATCTATACATATATTATAATCGAAAATTTTGTCTGTTTGCGCGCGCATCACTTAACAACCATGCAAACCGGGATCCAAATTCAGGTTTTTATTAGAATTTGTTTTGTTTCTTGCACTATCGACTTAAAATTAGAACACTATTAGTGTATGACCCATATCCACCAAACTTATAAATTTCAATGCCCTCAGACAACTAGGGCGTGAAGGGTATTACATCTTCGGCATAGCCAAAGTTAGTCTTTTTTATATTTTCTCTTTGAATTATGATTCATGAACAAAATAAAATACATATCGTTCCTTCCGTCATTTCCATGCAAAGATGAGCCGGGTGCACTAGGTAATGTAAATATTGGTTAAAATAATAAATAACGGTTGTATTGTTGATAAGTTGAAGGTTGTAAATTTATTATTAAAATATGTCCACAGATCGCGGCTTTTATTTTATGACTCTTTCTGAAGAGACCCTAAAATGTTATTATAGATATAAACGAAGCAGACTTTTGAATTTAACACAAAAAGTATCTTAATATTGTATTTATTTGTCAATCTACATATTTCATCTTGAATATTTTTAGCAGAAATACGAAAAAATTATGACACAAGATGTCTGCTTGTTCTATACTCAATAATGTACAGGTACAAGGATGGGCGCCCTATCAAAAATCTGATGAAGCCCCATATCAACTACAACCAATTTTGCTAGTACCACTTGATCAACTGATGCTTATAATACCACAACAAGGAACTTTTGTATTGCTCAGTCAAACAACCAGTCAAACACCAATCACCGCATCATTTAATGCAACAGTATTTGAAGCTTCTTTGCCGGTGACACCACTATATTTAGTTTATCCGCTTTCGTTGATTGGCCAAGACCAAGACGTCCAAGAAGCAATCATGCCGGGATGTTATGTTTATAGTCCAGGAGATCTCGTACCCAATCATACAACTAGAACTAATTTTCAAGAACCAATACAATACCAGCAGAATAATTATGTGGCTAAGGAGACAATTGGAAATCCTAGACGTCAACCTAAGCAGAATAAGCATGTACGTCGCTATGGTGCTTCTCTAGATATGCTTATTTCTGGCTATGGATTTCCATCTTTTTACTGTCGAAGAAAAAATGGAATCAAGTAGTGGTACTGATCCAACATTTTTGATATTTGTTTTTAAGAGTTTAAATAATTTTTGCAAATTGTTGTTATTAATGTTCAATAATCAATTTAAATATATTTGTTATTTTTTTTTATATTTTCCACGATGCATCTTCAATTTAGTGGAACGAGACATTATATTCTTGTCAGCTATGATAACATCTAATATTTTGCATTCCTTTTTTCCTGTCTATTATTTGAACATAAAATTATTAATTAAAAAATGATGTTTTAACAATAAGTTAGTCCATATTTGTACACCCTAATACCATAAATGGGCGAAGCAGATATCTGTCACTTAGAATAATAAGTGATTTTAAATGTACGGCAATTATGGAAATCAACAAACGTGGTACAATATAAATTACTCGTACAAGTAGAAACTTGTAGAAGCATTCGCCCAAATATGTTGTTATGAGAAACGCACATGGAATTTCCGATTAGCAAATAATCTATAAAGATTTCAATTTATTTAATTGTACATTGAGATTATAATTTATACAATCAAAAGTAATGAACTTAACTAAATCTAATTGGCACTTAAATAAGTGTAATTATTGGCAGCACAAACGGTTTGCACAACTATGACTAACACGCCTTCTCTGAAATATAATAATGCCGCAGAATAGTCCTGCCATACCTCCAGCAATATGTGCTTCGAGACAAATTTTCGGATGCGTGTTGTGATTTACGATGAAGTGAAATGTTGTAAGGCCAATGTCACTCAGACTCAAGATCAAAAGCGCAACAATGCGCACATAACGATATGGTAAGTGTGTGAAATTCTAAAAACAAAATAATACAAACATCAAATGTGAATATTTGCCTATTTTATGGGTTCGATATTGTTACACGCTCCACTAACTTTGACCAAATGGGGAATGTGGCTCATTAAAAGTGCATAGACGCCAGCCGATGCACCCAAGAGCGACAATTGCGGCTGCAGCCACGCCGTAACCAATGAACCGGAAATGCCGCCTACAATATATACACACCCCGTTCGACAATGACCTTGTTCAAGTTCCAAACAAAAGCCAATCAGGCACTGCAATAAACAATAACAATCATAATCAAAAATGAAATCCATCTACATATCGATTGGTTTTGCTCACCTGTAGACATAAATTCAGCACCAAATGCAACAAATCCGAATGCAATAACATGTAGGTAAAGTAACGCCAATATTCATACCTGAATGCCGGTATAAAAATCAAGCGCTGCTGCAAGCAGTCATTGCCAATCACATGAAATGAAATCTGTAAAGAGACAGAATCACAGTTCAGCTTATTAACCCATCTATCCATTGATCGATTGATCGATCGTAACGACCTAATGTGCGATAAACCTAATTATCCGCAAGCATGCAAAATTGTGTTGCAACAACTTTACATATCTCACTTTCATTTCTCAATGGATCTCACTCCCTAGATGCTATTAAAAGCAAAAACGTTATCTTTGTTGGATGTTGACCTTAAAAGGTAATGCGCGTAAGTGCAGCAGCTAGTTCCCAATACCAACATTGCACCTAGTATCTATGTATCTAAATTAGTTCATTGGAATCGATCGACTTTTCTGTAACCGCAAACAAAAGTCTCAATGTAAATCATCTTGACGAAATGAATTCAAACCAAATATGACAGGTACACAAGTTAGGCACATAAGTACAAGTATAAACTGCATATTGTCATGTATCTACGACTGCATATGGCGATCGGATTTGCCATACTTTTTTTTTCTATCTTGAATTGCATCGTGTCGTTGCGTCGTGTGATTGCCTCATAAGTCTGTAAGTTTGCTTTAAATGGCAAAAATTGTAAGCGAATTACAAGTAGATGATTGTGCAAGACTCATTGGTAAATTGTTTTAAGGCATCGTTCGATACAATGTTATATTACATTGTGGTGGGAATCAGGTGTAGTTTTTGGTATATGGGAGTTGACTTAAGTAGAAACAAATAAAGTTATTATATTATAGTATGATTCAACAAACTTTATGTTTGACTTTTATTTAAGAATTAGATAATCTGCTAATATTAGTAGACTGACTCGAAGACATCTTACCACATTTGCCTATCATTAATTTTTACCAGTTCTTTATCCAAGCCAAATAACCCAATATGTTTATAAGGAATTTCTTCATTTAATACGTGTATGTGAGACCATTGGCCGAAGGTCACAAGAGCCATGGCCACCTTCTCTCTTGTAGTTTTATTTCTGCTATAAGCATATATGACTTAATATGTTAAAATATATAAATATGTGCGAGTACATATAAGAAAACTGGATGTTTTGGTCAAATATAAAATACAAACAGTATGGAAAACCCGATAATGGAATAGAAGCTCTAAGTCTCAAAGTAAGTAAAAAGTAATGGGGAAGCCTTTCAGTATTAAACTTCTAAGAAACAATAAATAGAAAACAAACCAGTAAATTGTTATTGAATCCTAAGAGTGTAAATTTCTTTTTGATAAATAAGCTGTCAACTTTTCTAGTTTAGAAGATTTTAAATTTTTGGAGAATTGTTGGATCAGATTTATTGAGCTAAAAAACTAGAGGGCAATACATTTAAATTATTTATATATTTGAAAGAAATGTTCTTTAATACAATATACTCGTATATTTTTCTACACAAACTTATTACCGTTTAAGCGACAGCTTAGTTCGGTCTTAGTTAGTTCGAAGTAAGTACTAACTCATGCATAAACTCTTTTACAATGCTATTTTAGCAAATTAAGCGCTTTAACCTTTAAATCTCGCGTTTTTAATGTGATATTATTTTTAAAGTCGAACTAAAATGTAGTATAAACACAACCCTTTAGATAGCATTGAAATGTTGTTTCGTGCAGAGTTGAAATGTAGTATAATTATATTGCTTTATTTTGTGAATTATATACTAAAAAATCATTGTGAAACGTTATAAAAAATCAAGAAAGTATTATTCATTTGTAATTTTTTTGTTTTTTTTTTTTTGTTTTAAGCAATCCGAATTTAAAACGAAAAATATTTTCACATTATGTTAATGCATATGGCAACTCTGCCTTGATTTAAGCAACACAAAACCGAATTGAATCAGATCGAAGTGCAGTCGCAAGCATAAACACGAGCAAACCAAGTACCACCGAACTAAGATGTCGCATAAACGAATATACTATATGAGACATTTTTCAGTAATCTAAAGAACTGGAGATAAAACACATCACAAAAAATGTCAAATTGAAAGTTAGAGCCAACATACTCGTATGTAAACTTTAGAGAGTTGCAAAGATAATCCGTTATCATTCTGACTGCGGTTTCCATTATTCAGATTACTTTTGACATATAAAATGATGATAAGTTTTGAGAGATTAGTTTACATCTTATCATAACATAGTCGTCTCGACTTTTCTTGTTATAAGTTAGGATTCTCTCCAGCTATGGATATGAAGAAAACGATCAAAAATGAAATGAAAAATTAATTTTAATCTAACTACTTTCTGTCGCACACCACTTTCCTCCTCAGAGACCGCGCAAGCTGGGATCCATTAAAAACCGAACAAGACTGAGTATCGACCACAGTCACTTCGGTACTGAACTACTGGAGTTAGTAGACAAGCAATACAAATTAATTGACTAATATATGGCTACAGACCTAACGTCATCAGCCATTTATACTAATCATCATGCACTATAAGGAGAGTTAAGGAGAGTTATTAATACATTAGATTTTAGATGATCGGAAAAAAAGAATTAGATACAAGGTCATAGTATAGATTGTGTGATTGACATAAAACACGAAAAGGATCATGCTGCAAATAAGTAGTCTTACATGTACCAACAAGTATTGGAGAATAATTCCTTGTAACCCGAGAAGGAACATTAAAATGTATACTACCAAGCAAGGAAGGGGAAATGATGCTGCCTACAATTAAATTGTGCAAGAATGTGACACCAAGAGTCGCTCTGCGACTGGATAATTTCGGGAGGCGGATTAATTTAAGACGGCTTTGGTAAGATAGAAGGTTTATATTGGGATCCCAGTGTAAGTTTTAGCTTAGTCAAAACTTATAAAGTTATATTGTAAAAGTACTTGTTTGAATTGCATGAAAACATAAGCAATGCTATAAAAATATAAGATAATTTTACACTCTTTGTAAATGTCACTTAATCAAACATTTTGACGAACATATCGGACCGTACAAATTTTATTATATATTGGAGGTGTAATTATCACAAGAAAAATCAGATAATAAAAAGATCTTAAAAAAAAATAAAAAAAGACTAACTTTGGCTATGCCGAAGTTGTAATACTCTTCACGCCCCTACTAGTAGTCCGAGGGTCTTGACAGTTATAAGGTTGGTGGATACAGGTCATACACTTATAGTGTCCCAATTTCAGTTCCAAAAAACAAAAGTGTTTCTAATAAGAACTTTCAGTTGTATGGGGCATACCCTCTAGTGGTCCGAGGGTCTTGAAAATTATATGGATATCGGTCAGAAACTTATAGTGTTCATATTTCAAGTCGATAGTATGAAAACCAAAAAAGAACTTTCATTTGGATCCCGGTTTGTATGGGGGGTACCCCCCCTAGTAGTACGATTCGGCTGATTCCGACAAATGTACCGCGTATGGTAAAAAGAAAACTCCGTGCAAAATTTCTCTCTAGCTCAAAAACTGAGGGATTAGTTTGCATACAAACAGACAGACAGACGGACATGGCTATATCCTCTCGTCGCGCTGATCAAAAATATATATTTTGGGGTCTCCGATGTCTCCTTCTGTGTGTTACAAACTTCATGACAAACTTATAATACTATTCACTGCGTGAAGAGTATAACAATTGAAAAGATTGGAGGCCGGGTTGCAATAATCCATTGACACACATGGATAAATCGACTTCCCCCGCAATTCTACTCATGCCCGTCTTCTCTTTTTGGGATTCTTCGATATATCATTCTATGGAATATAAACATACAAAATCTAATGTAAGTTCATGCATAATGTAAAATAATTTATTAAATATATTATATATATATAGTTAAGTACCACTCAACTTTAAATCATTAATTTCGTACTATTCTCAACAAAACAAAAGACAAATCAAAATAAGAATCCAAAAATAAGTTTTTTAAATTTTATTTTCGTATACACGAGTACTTTCCAAATAGACCGAACAAATTATATGAGATTATTTCAAGATAAGAGCATTCAACTATAAGTAAACAATTTTAAAATGAATCTATATTTAATAAAATCCCGCGATTACTGACCGCAAAAACAATGCCTTTTGTTTATAGAGCAAGTTCAATTGTTGTTGAATTGAATGAAAGAAAGAAAGAAGAATAAATTATGTCAGAACTAGTACATATATGAATATGATGAAAAAATAAAAGTGATTATGCACTTGTTTCATCTTTAAGTACAAGTCAATAAAAAAATATGTGAATAATCGAAATAAAGTAGCAAAGGAAAAAGCCGCTGCCACAGACAAACAAACTTACAGCGTTTCACATAACGCGGTTTTCGTTGATATACCTGAATGAAACACATGAGCAATATAAACCATGGCACTCGCCACGAGCGTCGCCTTTCAGTTAAATCATCAATAAAGATTTTCTGCAGTGGTGCAACAATTTTTGTTTGCTTTGGAACTATCCCCGTTGATGATGTTTGTGGTAATAGAACGTGTGCATCATGTGGCAATGAGGATTCAATGTTATTTGTTGATGGAAATGTTGCCTTGTTGGGATTGGGACATTGACGATACTCGTAGTCAATAAAATGCACTTGACTGTTGTTGTTATTGTTGTTACTATAATTGTTATTATTGCACACTTGAGTTGACATTATTAATAAGTGTTTTTTAAAATATTTTCATTATTCTACTATAAGATAAGATAAGATGTATTGTACTATATATCAGCCTACACAGAAACTTATTAACTAAATGAATGGCGTTCAAAGATTTCCCACTATTTTTATATTTCTTTATTTTTTTTTTCAATTTTTGCCACTTGTAATCGATAAAAATTACGACAACGAGAAGGAGGATGACGGCGCGTGACTTAAGCGTTAAGCGCAAATCTGACAACTGTTGGAAGTTTTCATTTTGCGCTGAATTGGATTTATTTTTATACTAGCAACGAGTAACGCACAACGCAGAGCGGATATGTTGTGCCTCGTGAATGATTCATTTATGTTCTGATGACGCATTCCATGAATATGATTGCATACCTTTAGGCATTACTAAATGTTTTTATTTATACTGTACTGCATATGTGCCATTTTATGAATGAATAGCTTGAATATTTAATTTAAAAAATCACCTCCACCACCTGGACGACGATCTGTATCGTCTTCTGCCTCATAGAAGATGTTACGAACTTCGTCAAGTTGTTCATCGATTTCATCTCTATCATTCATTACACCTCCATCAGATTTATCCAAATCGCTTTCATCACCATCGATTAGCTCAGCATAAACGATGTAGTTATTGCGTAACATTTGTTCCCATTCGTTTGTAAAGTCACTACCAAAACGAACGATCATCTTTGTAATATCACGTCCGGTCAAGTTATCATAATCGCCGGCATATTTAAAGTCATCTGAGGCAGAAACATCATATACTCTATTTTTCAATGCAATCAAAATCCGTGAGCTGGGACTAAGTGAGTGATGTTCTCGCAACTGACTTCTGGTCATCGTGATGACAAATCTGCGTATTCCATTGTTGTGATGATAATTCTTTCGGATCCGTTGAAATAAATTGTAGCAGGCACAAGCAACAGATGATAGGAAGAACCATTGTTTTAATGTTGGAATTAAGTAGGTTATGCAATTTGAAACAGTTGACAATTTTGAGTTATTTGTTGAGGTAGCAGCCATGATATTTTGTGGTCTAATTTCGGATCTAATGGGGGTGTAAGAAATTTTGATCTGGTTTTGGTTTTTAGGAAAACTATTGTTTATGATTTGAATTTTGAGCAAAACTATTTGAATGATAAAAATATCAGTGTTTACATATAATAAAAAAGTCAAATGAAAAGGGTTTTGGAAGTTCAATGACAAATGGAAATGCAATTCAGTGACATCACAATAAAGTTGTTGCTTGCGGCAAGCAATTCGCAAATATGCACATCATCAGCAACCTGCGGCTGAAAACCTTGGCATTTGACATTTGTCGTATCCATGAATACGCCATCTTCTTGAAAGCGTGTCGAGTTTCTCGACAAGATATTTGTGTTCGCTACAATAATGTACATATATACATATGAAAAGTAAATTCAACACACTCAAAATGTGAACACACCCACAGTTGACAAAAAACCCCTCAGCTCCTGTGGTGAAAAGCTCAGTAGGACACGTGTCCATGGCATCTAACTCTAACTACATACAATAAATGGTACAATATCCGAAATGGTATGTGTATATGTTCTTTGTTTTTATAATTTTATATATGTATGTTCATATGTATATGCATTCACATACAATATAAATAGATACTTGTGTAATTTTATTTATGAATGAGTTTAATGAAATATTTATGTAACCAACAATAAAACACATTTTATTTATATGGCGAATGTAACCGTCTGGAAAATGGTGAATGCAAACACCAAAAAAACATGAAGACAAGTTTTTATGACAGAAGAATCCAGCAACTTTGAAGTATCTATGCCATATGATATGTTTATCAGCGCATTGACTGAGCAAGAAGTCATTAAGTGTCTGAACACAATTCGAAATTTATTAAAAGATAAGTAAAATGCGGTGGATTATATTTTGATAAATTTTGTATAGATTGTAAGTAATCACTAGAAAAATATTTTAAGCAAATAGAATTTTAAATCAAAGCAGAAAGGACAAGAAAGGTGTTATTCTTATTTTTAAACAATTGACAGATTTTCAAAAAAGCACTTACACTATAGATTAGACAGGTTTGATCAGAGGTTCTTAAGCTTATGTAGACTGTGGACCCTCTCTTAGACAATGGCTTTTTCAGCGCACCCCACAGCATCTGTCGCTATTACATTCATAGACCCCTTATATATAAAATCTGATTGCATTGAAATTTTGTGAATATGTATGGTTGATTCCCGGCTTGAACATAGGATAGTTTTGGTCACGATATGTGTGCCCGTTCCCGAGATCTGGGATAGTGAAACAATCCAAATTCCTAAAAGTATAGTACAAAAAATTAACTGAAATATCATTTTTATATTCTGTAACAGAGAAAATATAGTGGTCGGGTACGCTAGTATGTAATAAATATTGGTAAAAATGTTAAAAAAGTTGGAAACAAAATATCAATATAAAAATATTGTCATAATAAAATTCTGTTTTAAAAAATCAGTACTGACTTGTCAGTGTTATTCACTTATATTGCACTAAATATAGGGAATCTATGCAACAATGTAATTATTATGATGATACTTGATATATTGGATATTGTTTGAGAACGATATATCATTACTAAAAGGCATTTCAAACAAAGCAATGGCCAGAATAAAAAGAATACAAAGGAATAATGATTGAATTGGTCAAACATTTTATTGATTTCTAGAACAAAACTGTGACTACCGATAAATCATATTTCTTGTTATCTGAATTAGTAAATAAACACTAAAATATTAAATAAAACTTTTGTATAACACACGAGATCCATTTGCATTTTTGATGAAAGGAGCTCATAATGCATTGATATCTAGCCGTACATGATTCTTTCCGAGTTTTATATACTTCTTGTAATAAATTCTAAAACGTCCCCTCTGCGCTTAATATCTTCGTCCTTCGCTAACTTCCGGAATAAATAAAAAAAAAAAATAATTATGAGTTTACCATCAAAAAATCTCAACAAATATTGTAAGTAGTAAAAAAATGACAATCCATATTAAAGTACAAAGATCTTGGTGCCTCTTTAATAGAAATTATATCTTTTGTTGTTCGTTCTTATTGATGACTTGTCGATAGTTAATTTATATATGATCTCAATGTTATTAGTACTCCTTTATAATGGTAAGTGGCGCCTTAGGTGCATGAAGCGCATATGAGTAGAAAAGTGCGTTCGTATATTTTTTGTAGCGTATCTGGTTTACGTTTTATGCTTCAAGCTATAGAATCTAAACAAACTTTAAGTTCCTTAAGCCAAAGAAAAACTCATAAAATCTGGTAAAAGAAACCGATAAAACTAATATTTTTTAAAAATTCAAGCAAAGAGTCTTTAACTCTTTCATTTATAACATACTCGTACACGTATCACATACCATACTATGTGCTCTAGTGAAATCCATTTCATTAGTTATGTAAGTCCGCCTTCGCTCGTGTGTATAACTCATTGTTCTTGAGTTAGTATCTTTAGTTTGTGTATCTTCATCATTGTATATGTTTGTGGATGTGTATCTAATTTACCAACTCAATTATTTACAAAAGCAATAGAGAGACGCCTCCTTACCAACTTAGTTTCCATTACTTGCGGATTTCGGTTTAAGGATCCCTTTATTGTTTCTTCCGTTGTGTTACTCTCGTGGGAAATTTGCATTTCTCATTATGTTTCGCTGTTCAACACTTTGTGCGGATGAAAATAAAAGTGTGGACATGAAAGGATAATGTGTGAGGCATTCATTGTTCAAGTTATTTAAATAGTTTTTGTTCTATGAATATGTGATGGTTGCTTGTTTGTGTTTATTGTATTTAGTTCTAGTTTAATCTATTAGAGCCACTCGAGTTTAGCAAATATAATAAAATGTAATCAGGATCGAGAATTTTGTGCTTGCCTTTAAAGATAACAACAGAATATCGTAAAATTTATAAAAATTTAACTACGGAACAGATTTGAGGCTTCATCTCCTATAGGATTAATGCGATATTTATATCAATGAAACATATTATACTCTAACTAATTCATAGGCACTAGGATGATATAGAAAATACAAAATTGCAATTCTTCGTAATTCCGAAAAAGTTATTTTCGAGATGTGGGATGTAAGAAGGGTGTGCAAAAGGTATGTAATTTTTAGTTAACCTGTCTGACTTTTTATCTATTGTATTATATAAGTATGTACAGTAAATGTCAATTCACTGTCAATTTACATTTACAGTTGTCATTTCTTTCCCAAGTATTGTATTGAAAAATATTGTTGCCTAATATTAATTTTTTTAAGTGTATTGTTTTTTAATAAACTAATTCCATTAAAAATAGTACAATAACAATAAGCATATAGCGTAGATATTATCAGATGACAGAACACACATATATATACATTATGGGGTAAGTTCGATGACTATGAAAACAATTTATTAAAATAATATAGCAATTCAACCCTTCAACATACAAAAACCCAAAGGTTCTAGTTCAGTTTTCTACTAAGCGTGAATCGGGAGAGTTCTTCAAATTAAATCGATTTGTTTAGTAAAATCAACGAATAAATCAACCAATTTTTTTAAAAAAATGATGCAAATTGTGAATTGGCCTTCTGTGGTAAATTACTTTAAGACAACTTAAGCATTTTATTATACTTATCCCTATATATCTTATTCTACAGTTCATTGGTTTGGTGCCTTTCAATAGACATTTGTCAAGCAGTAATTTTTTCTTCGACTACATCATAATGATTGTCATACCCATTATCTATATATCTTGCTATATGCTAAGTATTTTCGCTGATGACTATGGTATTTACGAATTGAGCAAGTGTTTCAGCGTCTGCCAACTGAGTAATTCGCTTTTTATGCATTTGGGTGCCTTTCTCTATATCTCAATTGTGTTGCTCAGCTTTTATAGACGTAAGGGTTTCTTTTTGACCTTTGAGCGTTCCCTGGAGGAAATTGATGTCGTTTTAAACAAATGTCGTAAAGTAGCCGAATTAGATAAAACAATATTGAGCTCTGTGAAGCATAGCATAACATATCATTTTACGTGGCTCTTTGTTCTATGCATTTTCCTATTTGCCTTATACTTTGATTTCAAGGAAATGTATATGTAAGAATGATATACAATATTGTTCTTTTTTTAAATAATAATCTTAAATTTGATATTTTCAGTACATTTGCTGAATATGCCTTCATTCCGCTTATGGTCAGCAGTTTCCCATATTTGGCAGGAAGCATTATACAAGGCGAATTCATTTATCATGTATCAGTGATATCGAATCGTTTCTCTCAGATAAATACACTGTTTGAGAAGATCAATCAAGAAGCGCGTCATAAAAATGCTCCGCTTACAGTATATGATATTGAAAATGAGGACAAGAATGACCAGTCGATGTCAATAAAGTCACTTTTCATCAAGAATCTTAAAATGAATGATCAAGAATATCAACAAAAACAATCAGACGATGATGATACTGATGTCAGTGATACCGATTTTCAATTTGGCGATGGAACTATGGCTGAGAATACAGGGTAAATTTGAATATGAATTCAAAATCCAAATTCATTATATCTGCAAATTTTCTATTAATATTCTATAGTATTACTTCTGAGTCGAATCTACCTGATCTTTTTAAGTTGCATGACAAAATATTAGCGCTAAGTGTATTGACCAATGCCGAATTTGGGCCACAATGTGTACCATACATGGCAGCTTGCTTTGTGATCAGCATTTTTGGCATTTTTCTTGAAACCAAAGTTAATTTCATTGTAAGCGGCCAAAATCGCCTCTTGGACTACGTCACCTATTTATATGTTATCTGGAGTTTTACCACAATGGTTGTCGCCTATTTGGTACTTCGTTTATGCTGTAACGCCAATAATCACTCGAAACAATCGGCCATGATAGTCCATGAGATCATGCAGAAGAAACCCGCTTTTATGCTTAGCAATGATTTGTTTTATAACAAAATGAAATCATTTACATTACAATTTTTGCACTGGGAAGGCTACTTCCAATTCAATGGCATTGGCCTATTTGCTTTGGATTACACTTTCATATTTTCTGTAAGTATTACAACCATGGATGTTACAACTTCTATATAATTAAAATTATATTTCAGACTGTGAGTGCTGCCACTTCATATTTGATTGTTTTATTGCAATTTGATATGACAACAATATTGAAAGCCGAAGGATTATTGTAATCTATATACTCGTATATTACAATTAATATACCATTGATTTCCAAAAAATTTAAGTAAAAATATTTTAATACGATATCCCGAATTCAAAAACAAATTTATATTAACTCTTTAAACAATATGAAATTGTTATTGTTGCACGGCGAAACTTTAAATAAAAAAATGTTTGACTTTGAATCCACAGAAATTTATTAACCTTTTACATAATACAATAAATTAGCTTACAAATTGAAAGCCTAAAAAGTGCAGTGTTTTTTTCAATAGATGATTGGTCTTGATGTTGACACTTAATCTAAAAAGTAACAAAAAAAAGGTGATGATTTTCAGCCAATTTTATTCTTGCATTTGTAGCAACTGAGGCAAGGACAACAAAATTGTGCAAAATGCACAGCGCCAATTTCATCGAAAAACTCTTGTGCCAAAAGAAAACAACGAAGTGTTGGTGCAATCAAAAATAAAATCAGGCACATGCTACTGCACTTAAATTGTCCACTGGAATGGTAAGATATGGAAACTCGATATTTGGTTGTTACCTGATTTAAAAGAAATTCATAAAACGAAATACTTAAGCAAGTGATCGTGAGCGATACAAACTGGATTATTTAGAGTATAGATTGTAAAGCAATGTTAGGTAAACAAGAAATCGGAGTAAGCAGAAAGAAGCATCGCACAGGTTGAATCGAAAGAACCCTTCTTGTATGAGCTGCTTCAAAAAAAACGATAAACGATAAATTCCGAAATTTACTTTATAGCAAATTAAGTGATTCTATCTTGTGACTATACTCAAATTTGATCACATAACAAAATTGTCCAGACATTTCGCAAAACTTCTTGAGAAGTAGATTCTTTACTTTCTAAGACTTCAACAAACAGCACCTCGACAAGTATCTCACAGATCAAGTTTTAGCACTATATCATTATTTATACAGTATTCCGTTAATTTTTATATAAACAAAAATTGTAGATGCCATATTTGTTGGTATAAAGGGAAATGTTTCATTTTTTAAGGATTACAAAAGACAAAATTTAATGTTGTAGAAGTTTCGTATGTTTATCGTCTGTTTTATCATTTCCAGTCATCGGAGGACGCATTATTAAAAATTCTAAACTTATTGTCTTGAATATGAGAATACTAGTGTAGCTTGAATACAATTAGAAGGTAAACACAGCCAGATAATTTTTCCTTTTAGTGTTTTTTTGTGTCAAAGGTAAGCAAATAACATTTTATACAAAATTTTCTGCATTTGTATGTACTACTTTAGATTTATACAAATACATGTAAACGCGTATATTGAATAGCAAAACGAAATAAGTACATATGTATGTACTTTAATCTATTTCTTTTCACTATCGAACATCCGCTCATAATCACATTATGGTACTGAGTGCATTTGTGAAGCAACTGTTGCTTACTGTCGCTTTGATTCGCTCCGTTGACGTTGACGATGGTGATAATCAAATAATCGATGCTCTTAAGCTTAACTCAATTCCAACAAATGTCAATGGAAATTTGATTTTTAACTGTTGGTTTCTTCTTTTTTTTTTGTGCTGATTTTGTGGTATTTAAAGAGCGACAAAATGGCAGTAAAGCAAGTGACGAAGAAGTCGTAGAATAGAAGAAATACAAACCTCAAAGAATAGCACAATTTCCGTATCCAATTACTGTTCTCTTCAGAATAAGAAACTTATGTACGTCACTTTAAAGATTGATATTCATCATCAGAAGTATAAATCAAGTAGAGTATATAATGCAATTATCAGCATTGCAAGTAGTGTTGATTTATCTTTACTATATCAACTAGTCAATTGTATATACGCTAAAAGTGTATTAAATAATCGTTGAAATCAAACATTTTGATTCGCCGATGCGTTGGTGCTGCAGTACTAATTCTATTGTGGGTGATGTTGTGGCATGTTACGTGGATTGACGTAAAACCTTTTAGGGAATCACTTTCTGTAAAAAGATACGCAGGATTCACGTGCTTTCAATACATTTTTCATTAAGCGAAAAGCGTGTCAAGAGCAAATTGATTTTAGCAAGTGACATTTTGATGCAATTTTGATGGTCTTTTGTGACTTTATTTTTTCTAATAATATTATTTTTGTATGTAATTTGAGAGTGAGTGTAGTATATACAATAATTTATGAGGTCATAAATCAATATATCACACTAGAACAACACAAGAGTAAAATAAACTAACACACACATTGAAATATATAAAAAACACATATATATATATGCTGGCACCGACATATTGTAGTACACGTATCTTGAGTCATGTTTTTAAAATGTTGTCAGTATATTCACATTCTGTCCCAGCTTTATTTACCCTTTCCAATTTTACAAAATATTACATCCAATGGTCAGTCAGTTAGGGAAGTGTTTGTATCTGCAAATTACTTCAACCGTTGCTTTGCTTGTGTTCAACAATAAATAAATATCAACAGCAAAAATAGCACCAGCAAGAGGGTGACGCAATGGCAAAAAAGGCAATAGGGATGACGGAGGAATTGAGAAAAAAGTGAAATGTCACAGCACTTTAAGAAGTTCTTTTGGCTTGTAAAACAATCTGTTGTTGTTTTCTTCTTGTATCTATGTATGTATGTACGAGTATATACAATGTCACAATGTCGGGTCAAATCTAAATTCAATTGTCTCGCATAGGAGAACGTTCAACGTTCGTTGTCAACAGGTTGTTAGATGGTTATAAGGGTTGCGTTTTCAGTTCAATGATTTTCGAAAATAAAAAAAAACCCTATCAATTTACATCACGACCATTTAAAGTAAATTTTCTTTATTGATTTATTATTTTTATTGTCTCGTTTTTTTAAAACCACATACAAACAAAAAAATGTTCTAAAAATATTAAAATTTGCAAATTTGTAAAAAAAAACAGTGAGAAAATGACATTAACTTTGATCTCTCTAAAGCTAATGCGCTTATAAACCTATTACTTACACGTATTAATATCATGTGTGTGTTTTTATAGTCATCAAAATATGCACTGATGTGATTTATTTTTAATAATAATATATCCGTTTAAGACCAGAGTCATGTTGATTCAATGAAAAGAATTTCGTTAATATTTTTTAGAACAATTTAAAATACGAGAGGTTGCTATACTCTTTCAATAAAAATATTTGGAACATTTCCCGGCTTTGCACGGAATTTATGATAATAAAGATAATTGTCAACAGTATTGTTGGGAAATCTTTTACCCTGCTGTATGAGTTTTAAAATTCGAGATATGTCATACAATACAATGAATAGGAGTTGTCCCAGTGTGCTTTGATATTTCAAAAATATACGTTTGACAAAGACTACCTGATTGATTTTAAAAAATGCGAAATTTGATCCACCAATTTCGATCGATTCTGTAGATCGATTTTGATGAAATATGTGCATTGAGAGCAAAAGTCTACGATTTTTTTTTTTTTTTTTTTTGTATAGAACTAAGATTATAATTACAAATTAGTTATTAATATGAGCAATAGCGACAAAGGCCTTGGCCTTCAGAGTTCAACGGGAGAGTGAGTTAGGAAGGATTGGAGGAAATTAGAAAAGTGCAGGACCAGACTTGAGCGGGAATCGAACCCGCGATTCTAGGATGTCAGCTTGGCGCATTATCCATTGAGCCAACGAGCCAGTCTCTACGATTTCATTATGTATATAGAATAGTTAAAATATAATAAATTCTCAATTATTGAGGTAATTGTTCGCATAGAGGCTATATATATGTCAAGTGGACCGTCATAACTTAGTAGATTTATTTTCCTTGCATGGAATTGTTACTGTTGGTTAACTACATATAATATATTTCTACCATATCTTAGTTAAAACATTTTGAAATAATTTGAGTTGCAATACTATAATTTCTTTTAGTTTTAAGGAAATTAATATTTATTCTAAAGGATATTTCTTTTAGAAGTTCTCAACTTTGAGTTGACAACTGACTTATCAGCTGATAGTTGCTTTTTGTTTAGTTTGAATTGGCATATCATGCGATTCCTTCCGATTAGTTAAAATGAATCGCTACATGAGAGAACGTGTTTTCATGATTAAAAACTTGATAATGAATTTTAATAATCGAGTAATTTCTTGAAGAACAGACGTGAATTGGCCACCAAAATCGAGTGATTTAACCCCATTGGACTATTTTCATAGAGGTTATGTAAAGTCTCTTGCCTACGCCGATAAACCAGAGCCAATTGAACACCTAGAAATCAACATTCGAAGAGTTATACGGCCGCAAATGCTGCGAAAAGTGTGTGGAAATTGGACTTCCAGATTGCACCTTCTACGTACCAGCCGTGTCGGCCACATGGCCGAAATCATATTTAAACATTAATGTCATACAACTATCTATCTAATAAAGCCAGTTTAATTAATATTAAAAATATTTTTCTTTGTTTTATTTTAATTTAAAGTTGTGAACCTTTAAAAACAATACTCTTTACATAAATAAAATAAGTAAATAAAATCTTTTGAAATATTGTTATAAATTTTACAATTTGTTTCTTTATTCAATTTATGAGGTTGGCGACCGGTTATTGGTTTTTAAACAAAGGTGTCAATGTCTACGATGTACTGTGTTGCTGGTGTGGCGTGTATAGTGATCCGACGGAGGCAGTTGGCAGCGTGATGATTCAACGGCGTCTTGCAGCTCAATGTGATGATCCAGAGACGACAGTGTAAACACAAAAGAAAAATCGATTACTTCACGAAATATAATCACACCTTACGTATCACAAAGACAGAGAAAAAACTGTTTCATCATTCAGATCCAATTCCCAACATCGTGGCTTTTCCTTTGATCCTGTTATGCCTATTTTTTACTTCATCTTCATTTTTCCAAATTACTCTTTTTTTTCAAATCACCCTCTCTGTTTACGTTCTTCTTCTTATCGATCATCAGGACATAAGGGATATCTGCATTCATTAAAGTGATGATCGATAATTATCGATTTCGTAACAATAAAAATGAAAAAAAAAAATTTTACGAATTTCTACGACTATGTGGACGCAGAACCTTCTTTAAAAACCTCTAAATTTTGATAAGCTGAATCGTAATGTAGCCCTATTAAAAGTTTTGACGTGCATTAAATAGATCGTCCACTTCTAAAACGACCAAAAAATATATGAAGCGAGATTGATGTGGCCATAAGCATACCATGGTATATTGGTATAAAATTTTGCATACCTTGTCTATATTGTGAGTTTGATAATGATATCAACAAAATAACTAAAATTCTTTGTGATTTCAAATCATTGTTGGAATACGTTTTAAAGTAATCCAGATGAATTTCAGCATTGTGGGCCATGGATTAATTCAATCACATTCTTAATAGGAAGAAACAGTCAAAAGAATGGCATCTGCAAAGCAAAAAAGCTTTCCACATGCGTATTGAAGGCTCAAGATCTTCTTCAGACTTCGCTATTTGTTTTTGATGTATGGAAACGGTTCGTTTTCTTCACTTCATCGAACACTTATGGCAAGCAAATGATTGTATACCATTTAAAATTGACTGTCCTACGTAGCTGTAATATTACGGTGGTCACATGTCCGCTTTTTTCGGAAGAAAAAACAGACGAACTTTTGCTTTCTTGGATTTGTGTCGTCGCAACAGACGCATACAGTCGATTGCTGTTCAGTTTTAGTATTAAACGCTTAGATCCAAGATTCATCACCTGTCACAATATTATTAATGTTTTTTAAAGACGTATTTCTTTAACTTTTCTTTGCTCTAATCGACACGAGAAACATTTTGACCGATCGCATATCCAATTCGAGCAAATCTTCTTGACGGTCAAATGTACTTATAATATTCATCTACACCGGTGGAACTTTGCCCACAGAATCATTAATCTCACTATATTCGCACATCATCGATGGTTTCTGGCAGAACAGCTAATTGTGGACGACCTTCACGAACATTTTTGGTGTGCGAACATCATCCACTATTGAATTCAGGAAATCACATATTTACTGAGATTTTGGACAAATATCGAATTTCATGCACATCGATTCACTCTTTTTGAGATAAATTAAATCGGAAGTTGTAAAAAATAATCGCAAGAAAATGCGTATGAACCATACAACTTTTTGGACGAGATAATTAGAAAATTTTAAGAATATATTTTACAAATAAAAAATTTCCATATTTAGCAATTATGGCATTTTGAAAACATTTTGACACATCTTATCATTTGGTAAGGCTTAATTAACATAAAAATGTATAATGAGGGATTATGTTTAAAACAATAAAAGAAATGACCAAGATTCTACTAATAATATTGGATAAAATTTTAGAGATATTGGAATGTAATTTTGGCTGGAAATGAAGGTCAAATAATAAATATGGCAACACCTGCAAAGCTTTTTAGCACACTACAGGTGTTTCTGAAAAACCGACCGTCCCACAGTTACCACAAAACATATAACGACACCAGCAACAACAATAATTATAACAACAGGAACTTAACAACAACAATAACAAAATTGTAACAGCAATCACAACAAAAGAGAGACAAATAAACCAAAACAGAGAGCGTGGTGAATAACGAAGGAAACGACACTTGCATACTCTCATACTAGATACGCAACAATGAAAGAACCTTGAAAACAGACAGGAAATGTAAAAGCAACAATAACAAAAATAAAATAACAGAAGACAAGCAAGCAACGAAAACAGCAGCAGCAGCAGTAGCAGACAAGCGAACGAAACTTGTCCGAGGACGAAGACTTCGAACAGCATGAAATCGTCCTGATAACAACTAAGCACAGATACGCACGTCCACACACAGATACGTACACATACATAGACAAACTTTACACCTACAATGATGAGCCACGAGAGCAAGTTAAGTGTGCTCAAACAGTAAGACGAGAGAGTGAAAATTGTGTTTAAAGGAAACGAAGCACGAATTTGTTGATGGCTTTTTGTTGTAAGAGACTTACGCCTATAGCCAAGTCAGTTCGTGTTGGAGTTTTGAGTGCGTCGGTTGTAAATATCGGATTAAAATGATGAAGATGATAAAAAGATAAAAAACAAGTTGATTGTGCATTTGATTATAAAATTCTATTCTTTCAATATAAGAAGAAAGTTTACATAAAATTTATAAACAAAAAATGGAAACATAAATAAGATTAATAAAACTGGCATTGAATTTATCAAAAATTTAAGAGAACAAAAAACTAAGTGAAAATGTAAAATATTGAAAATTTAATTAAAAAAAAAACAATTTAAGAATTTTACAAATAATTACGGCTTCCATCAGTTGTAATCAAATCTTTGTTAAATGAACTGCGTATTTTCTTGCTGACAACTTTTGTTGAATAACGCACCCACCCGAAAAAGAACAACCCAACGACCCAATAGGAAAAACAACCGAAACGAAAGCAATCCTATGAATGGATGATAGGACAAAATTAGAATAAAAACAAACCTAGCAAAATCAGAATTTTTATTATTTTCACTTTTTTGACTTTCATTCTTTTTACTTGCTTACAGGTTATTCTTGTTGTTGTTGTTGCGGTTGTTATTGTTTTAATTGAAATTGTTAATGAAAAAGGAAAAATGCCCTTTTCCCAATGTTTTCCTTTTGAATTTTGCTTATAGTATCTCTGTATATGTCTGAACATCCTGTTCGAAAAGGGCCTTGAGGAATTGAAATTGAGTGTGCGTGTGTATGTGTGTGTGTGTGTGCATGTCTTTTTGACTATTTTCACCTGCTCTACGTTTATTTACTACAAATTACTTTTGATTTTCTATTTTAGCTTATTTTGAAACCAACACTATCTATCCTCCTTTACTTCACACTCACACGTCTAGCGATATGTATTTTCGTAGGCTTCAAATTGATGTTTACCCATTGAGTGCGCTCAGCAGTTCACAGTACTACTATGTAGTACTATAGATACTTTTATGCTTCGAGAGGGTCACGTTTCCGCTTTAAGCAATTTGTTTATTATTAAGTTCTGGTTTTTATTATTTTCTATTTACTGACAACGACAAAAACAGAGGAGCTGATCCTAAGTGAAGAGAAAATCATGTAGCCAAACAAGGAGAGTCAGCATATGTGCATATTTGCAAACTCAGTTTCGAGGCTTATTTTATATAGCTACAAATTGTTTTGTCATTAACTCGATTATAGGACCATAAACTTCCTTACATACTACTACTAGTACAAGCGCACAAAATTATTTATACGAGTACATGCATCTATGATGATTTCATTAAGTCTAATTACTTTGCGTTTCTTTGGTCCAAGAATATTATTTTTAATTAACAAAAACTGATTTTAGTCAACGTAAGTGTTATTCTCATTTTGCCTCTATAATGTTATAACTCCTTTAATTATAATAATACTATATAATTAATGAAAATTTTATAATGCTACAATTTTTACTCAAATAATTAATTTTAATACATTTTAAATATTAGTATTGTTACAAGTCACCATCATCATTTCCTGTATCTCGCACTGGAGCATAGGGCCAAGTAACATAAGTATATTGTTAGATTAGTCCGATGATTGTATAAAATATAAGTATACTGAAATAGTAAGCTTCGTTAGCAGATCAAACTGTCCGTTTAATTTACTAAGAGAATAAGGAGGATCCGACCTATATTCAAATTTTTCGAAGCAAAGCTCTTTGCAGTGAATCTAAATGCCAGACCAACTTAAGTGTTTTCATACTTTTATTTAAATAATTATGTTATATAGATGTATCCAAATTAAGAACTTTTAATAAGACAATGGCATGTATAAAGTTTACTAGTTCTTTAATATTCAATTATGTATGCAGAAGCTGTTAAAATTTGATAAACTTTTTTAAGATATTAATGAAAATATAAAACTCTAACGAGTTACCATTCACATGGTAAACTTTTTAAAAATGTTCTTAAGTTTACAATGACAAAAACAAAAGTTATACACGTGTAATATCAATCAATACTCAAGTGGCAAAAGAAATCGATGTTTTTCTAGTACTGTAAAAAGTACAGAACTCAATTTCATTAGTTTATTGTTCTATTCAAAGATTTCTTTTAACAGCGAAATAACAATAGAAAATTTTACCCTTCGAGATTTAATGAAATTTTAAGTGTTTTGCTGCAGAAACCAGCTAAATTTAAATAAATAT
Source organism: Amiota mariae (assembly GCA_035041805.1). Lineage (NCBI taxonomy): Eukaryota > Metazoa > Arthropoda > Insecta > Diptera > Drosophilidae > Amiota > Amiota mariae. The sequence goes on along the minus strand of JAWNKV010000229.1, from coordinate 1,774,793 downwards.
CCCAATTATGGGTTTTTTAAACTTGTTTTTGGATTTTATTATTACCTATCGTTAATAGAACAATGAGCTTTTGTAAAGTCTGCTCTGGGGCCTGTGTATTAAGAAGTGATTTTCAATGTTTTTATTTAAGTCACAATGTTCTGTTGTCGGAAGGTCAAATCTTGCAAGCTGAATTAGGACTACATCTTGACATCCGATTGAGCTGAAATTTTGCACATACCTTAAGTTCTAATGACAATATAATATGCAAAAATTTTTGCGAGTCGAATTTTTATTATCTACCAGCAGCCGCTCATATCATTATAGGCATGCTTTGAATGCATCTTTTCAATAGACAACTTATGCACACAATTTACCTAATGATAAGAGCCCACAATTTTTTTTGATGAGGAGAGTGGTGTGATGATAAACTAATTATTTTTAATCTTTTAGTACATAATCTGCATCGTCATTATGTTTCTTTACAAAAAATAAAACAATTTAACTTAAAAATGATTTTTAATTATTTTTTATAAATTTATTTTATATAAAATCTAATTCACATTTCTTATCTTAAATCTTTTTTTCATTTTTAGGGTTCCGGACCTATAGGGAGCTAACGGGACCCTATTACTAAGCTTACGATGTCCGTCCGTCCGTCTCCTGCTCTATCTCATGAAACGTAATAGGTAGAGAGTTGAAATTTTCACAGAGTGTAGAAGCATTGTTCTTTAATTTAACCTTTTGTTTTTTTTTTTTCTAGTATACTTTTAAGTTGTAATTGTAGTATACTTTTAGGCTATTAAATATGAACATAATTTAATATTTTAAGCAAAAAATCTTGTACGATGGTACGGAACCCTCCGTGTGCGAGTCCGACTCACACTTGACTGATTTTTTATTTTATTTTTTTTCAATTGATCAAATAATTGATTTGAGTATCAAGTACTTGGACAGTTCTACTTATAACATATTAAATTGCTATTGTACATTGTTTTTCGAATTGGTTACATACAAACTATACAAGATCTGTAATATTCATGATTCTTTAAAGAATTTAACATAAATTATTAAATTAGTAAATAAATTAAATGTGTTTGCTTAGAGAAGAGGAGGCAATTGAAAATTGACGAAAAAGGAACAATACTAAAAAACAAAATAAAGCACAATATCGATTTAGTGAATTTAATAAAAAAAAAATAATATATATATAAACGACAAAAAAAATTCAAACAAAGCAAATTCGGTTCGAACGAAGAATTTTGTTGAAAAACAATCAAAGGAGCGGTGGACACATTCATCAAAGTAAAGTTGGCAAAAGTACTGTACTTTTCATGAGACAAAATCACCCAGGCGGCGTGACTATACGCAATATCGAAACACTTACAAGCGTTTGTTTGAAGATGCCATAATATAATTTGATGCTTTATTCATTTTCTAGTGGTAGGTAAGTGAACTGTTCTGAACAAGTAACATTCCTTGTTGATGAGACAATATCTTATGTACATAGATTATAGATACGTTTTGTATTTACATTAAGTATTTATTGTGCATAATTAAATTCAATATTGATAATGATTGCATAAAAGGGTTTTTCTTTTCAAACATACCTTTGTTGTCTTGTAGCTAAAATACAATAAAACAATATAAGTAAAAACAATAAAAGCAAAATCGTAAATATTATATAAAATCATTCATACATTCTGCAAGTGAGAAAAAATCAATATCATATTATGTTCATTCACCTTTCATGGATCATTTATTCACATATTTAACATTTTACTCTTGAGACCTTACCAAACCGTAACACAAAAAAAAATTTTGTGTATACATGAATGATGAGTTTATTCATTCTTTCAGTCATTCTTTCGGTCATTGATTCATTCAATAGTGTTTCCCACTACCTTCTTCTATTGTTTTCTCTGGTTTCCACTATTCAAACACAGAAATCTGAATATAGTAGTAATAAAATTGCAATCACAAAAGTTTATATTGATTTTACAAGAAATAAGAATAACGTATGTTTCTTGTATAAAGAATTATGGTTAATTGGTTTTGATCTTGTAAAATTTTAATTGAAAATTTCCAGTATGTTAATTGACTTGATGATGAGAAAATGTAATTAAAATTTTAATTGAAATAAAATAAATTTCCGTTTCTGTTCATATACTTACAATATAAACTTACATACTCATATGAGGATGTGATAATTTGAATTGTGTTAATTTTCTTTAGGATATCCTTTGAAAATAAGTTAAATTATGTTGAATGAGAGAAACTTACAGACTCGTACATGAAAATAAACATTTAATAGTAACGAAAATATTCCTTATTTAAAGACGAAGATAGCATTTTATCTACAATTTTTTTCTTTAAGAATTCCTCTCATGGTTAATGGTAATTACATAAAATTTACTATTATTAAAAAGTAGAATACAAATTAAAATCCAATACTACTTGGTATGAAGAGGCAGCCATGTCTTTCTACTAACTTATATTCTTTTTATAATAGGAAAATATCTTAAGTATTCCAAAATATTATGTGGCATAATCTATGAGAGATATAAAATACTTTTCCTTCAAACTTCATGATAAGAAGCTAAAATGTTGCATTTTATTAATAAATCAGATTCAACCAAAGGAACTTAACTAGTGGGTAGATACATGTGTTTTGTGTTTCTTTCATAAATTTTAAGATTAACAATAAAAATTGTATTAAAACAATTCGTTAAATAATATAAGTATTAAAATATTTGATAATTTCAAACCTTCTTAAGTATGTACTTACTTACAAGGAAATTGTATTTTTTCATAGAAAAAATATAAATATTATAAAGAATCAAATTAATTTTGAAATTATTTTAATTATATCTTCAAAAACAAGTTATTATATTCCATAATTATTTCTTTTGTTGAAACTTTTTCGAAAAGGATTATATTTATTCATATGATAACTTTGAAATTTTTTTGAAATTTTACTTACAATACTCGTATGAACAAATAAATATTACTTATTGCATCTGTAATATCGTTCAAAATGTCCTTTGACCTATTTAAATATGAAAATAAGCTAATTATGGCACTCCACTTATGTATAATAATAAGTAGTAATAAAACTGCAGATATAGTACATTATATAATATGATGACAATATGTACTAATAACACATTTCTATACATTTCGTTACTTGTCCCAATCAAGTACAAGTAGGAGTAACAACAATATTTTATTAACTTTAATCAGTCCATCTAGTGAATGAACGAAAATAACATGGCAGAAATAATATAGTTGTCCTACACTTCAATTATTATGTAGACATTGGATATCAACTTTTTCTAAAGCAATTTCGAAATATACATAGAATAATAAGTATGATATGCAGTAGTTAACATGACATTAAAGATGAATGTATCAGAATTCCATTTAAGGCTCCACTTATAGTTATTTAATGAACTATTTATTGTTATTTTGATCAAATTTCTTAAATACACGAGTACATAAATTAAATCAAAAAGTACAATGACAAACATTCACTTTTACCAGTTAAATATACAAATGGTCAAGTGACAATTGTATTTAATTCCAAGCAAATGACGTTAAATTTAATTATCTCATTCTTGTCAAGGTTGATTACAGTTTTCCTTACCTACTTTCACTGTTTATTGTGTCAATCTTGGCCAAGCCCAAATCAATAATTCGATTTTTTCCACATTTCTTAGACAACTTAAACAAGTCATTTTTTATTAATGATTAACTTTTTTATAATTTACACCTATTTCCAAGTATCTAACCTACCAACCTAAAAATATATTAGATGCATCCGACTTTTCACTGTATACCCAATCATTTGGATGCTTGAATAAAGAAGATATTGTTATTTCCATTCCATCGAGAATAAAAGTTTATTTTCTATAGTTGGATTGAGTGGCTGATGGGGTGATGGGACGAAAAGGCTTTTATAATAACTTGGAAAAATATATATTAAATGCGGATTATTTGGAAACTTAGTTCAGGTCTAAAAAGATAAGAAAAAGTTTGCAGTTTTAAATGTATTGAAAATAGTAGAAAAGGAAAATAAAATTATATCTCATATTTAACCAACTCTTGGTATTTCCGTAACCGGGGAAGCAGCCGGATAAAAATAAATACTTTATCTAGATAGAGTAAGGAAGAAACAAGGCCCTGTACAAAATTTCTTTTTGATACCTTTAAAAACCAAAAGACTATACTCGTAGTAGTTTGATTTTTTTTTTTAAACTATTTTATAGTAAAACCGTTTTCGATTAATCGTTATACGTGCAAGTTAAACTTCTATTATATACTATAAAGGCCAAAAGTTCATTTAAATAAATGTGTGCGGAATCAACTTTTCTCATTACAAAATTTTGAGCACAATTTAGAACTCAAACTGGGACACTAAACACAAAAGAGAAAATACATATATAAACTACAAAGAAAATAAAACAAACAAAATTATTTAAAACGTTGATTTTTATGCATTTTTAAAGTTTACCTAAAATTTGAAGGCAAGTTAGAAAGTTATTTTATTAAATCACACTTGTTTTAATTGACTTATTTTAATTACTCAACAGAGCGACATTTTAGCTAGATATTTAATCTAACATTTGTAATGTTCAAACTATTCGAATATGATCTACTTATGTATCTAACATTTCAAAACCCTTCTGTGTCGTATCATTTTCAGGTACCAACCATTCCATTCTTTCTAGCCATTTATGAACAAGCGTCTTGTTGTAAGAAGACTTTTAATTTTAAATACAAATCTGTGACAACAAGTCAAAGTAGCTTATATCGAAAATAAAGTAAATCGAGTTAGAACTTTTTATTATTCATTGCTTCATATTACGTATTTCGACTAAAGAATTTCCTAAAAATATGTCATAGAATGATAGTGATTTATGAAAGCTTCATTTGTCAAATCGATTAACTCCCTAAAACAAAAGGAAGAATAAATTACAAATTCAAATAATCAATGTAGCTGTATTACTGCAGATGTATCCTTTATCTAACTACATATTGAAAGTATAAGATGCAATTTACTATAATTATTATTAAAATTTTTAAGTGTTTTGAAATTAAAATTAAATAAAATTCAAAAACTGGATTTAATCGATTAGGCAAAAAAACTATTCATAGGAACTACTCTGGTCACTATTAATTCGCACACCTACGATTTTTCACAAATACAATTTTCAAACTCTTTTAAAAAATTGTTAGAATAAATAAACTAAATAAAATTTTCACTTTTTGGAAAGTTTGTGAAGTGAAATCTACTTATAAAAACTTTTTACAAAATTTATTTAACAAATATTTTATGTATTATAATCTTTTTTGTGTAGCAACTTAAAAATATGAAATAAAACCAAACAGAAATTATTTTACACAAAATACGCATTATTTCAAAATACAATATATATTTTCGACATAAGCTACTTTGACTTGTGGACACAGAAATAAACTCAATTCAAATTTTCTTCCTTTAAAATGTTATAAAAACAGTGAGAACAAGTGGCATCTATCGATGTGTCAGAACAATATCGTGGAATTTATTGTTTCTTTTTGGAGTGGCAGGCAGCCACCTTTAATTTCAATACTCTAATTGTACACAGTTAGAAAAATTTAATGCATTTTAATCGGCTTTGATTTCATCACACTGAGAGCGGCCTATAAGGTTTTCTTTACTATTTATTGAATTAAACTAATTTAACATCGCATTATTTCTGTCAATTAAAACCAAATTATATTGAAACATCTTTCGTATTTGAAAATTATAAAACTTCATTATATAATAGGGAACCCATAAAAAACAGAAACAAAATAAACAATCTTAGGTTATTCCTTTTATTTTTATTATTTTCTTCTTCTTTACGCAGTGAATAGTACAATATTATAAGTTTGTCATGAAGATTGTAACACACAGAAGGAGAGATCGAAGTATATTTATATTTAATGAACGCGTCGAGATGAGCTGACTTAGCCATGTCCGTCTGGCCGTCTATCCATCTCTCTGTCTGCAAACTAGTCCCTAAATCTTTAAGTTAGAAAGCTGAATATTTGATCGAAGCATAGCCAAATATAATCTTCTTGTTACTGTTTTTTTATTACAAGCCTCATACTCTCTTCTCTTTCCAGCTCTTACACTTAATTTGTAAAAAAATAGCCGTCCTGATCGACAGATGGACATGGCTTGATTGATTCATATACTTATTTACATCTCTCTTCTTCTGACTATTACTTACATTTGCACAAGCTTAATGTACGCTTTACTCAATATCGTATAAACATCGCTATAAAAAAGAACATTTTTCTGCAATTTAAGCAGTAAATGTAGTTTTTTAGTTTTTCTGCTCTCGCATTCAACCGCTGTTGCTTTTTTATGAATTTTCATTATAATGATTACGATGGTCATGGTGATGACATTGATCCTTGCTATCATAATATAAAGTGTGTTGTAAAAAAGGAAGTATGTATTAAGTTAAATCAGTTATGAAGAATCCTCAATACACTTCTACGAGTATAAACTTTAATTTTAAATGCAAATCTTACAAAGGAAATGCAATTGATTAACTGACTAAATTTTACTAAATTCCTTACATACTCTAAGATTCATTCAAGATCAAATTCATTCTGTATCTTTTGGCCTTTGCACTTACCCACTGACTTTGAGTTTAAGATGGTATGGTGCTTGGAAAGTCTTGAATACTTAATACAGACAAAGTACCTCGGCCGCTGCTCCTTTGTCTTTTTTGGATACTTCTTCTACATGAGGCAAAGACACATTTATTCCTCAAAATGTCGCTTCTGTTTAAAGTTTACTGTTTTTATATCGTCCACGTCTGTTGGGTGTACTGAGTATTACGCTTAAAAATGATAATATAAAATGAGAAAATACAGCACAGGATTATAATGTTGGACACATTTTTTGTTATGTTTTTTTGTTTTAGTTAAGCTTGACTTTGCTTTATGTAAAAGATTAATTCGAAAAGTTTTTCAACACATTTCGCTTACACTGGAATCTGCAAACATGTAGATACGTGTATATCGTATACCTTGTTTATGTAAGCTAGGCAGATAGAGGATACAAAGTATGCAAACATATATTTTTGTATATAGTTATATACATATTGTATATAGGTTAAATTACTTCCTCGTTGAAGTTAAAACAAACAAACAACCAACCAACAAGAAGAATAACAAATGTCACCGTCCCTTTCCCCCTATTACTATGTTGCATATTCATTTGGCTTAAACATACACTCACCCTCACACTCACACTCGCTCTCACACTCACAAACTATGTTTGACTTAACGCTTTTGTCCTTTTTTAAACGTGTATCTGTATTTATATATAAATAGACGTGTTAGACTTACTAAGCTAAATGTCGTGTCATCCTCATCACTGTCAGTTGTCGCTAACCACATCAAAAAAAGCGGAAACAAGAACAACAACAGCTTATTGCCCTCTTGCTAGCTGGTGCAGGAATTCCCATAGATCTTGGGCAGACAAAAATGGTTCAAATGGATGTTCAAACTTTATAGTATGCCTGCCTGCCTGATTGCCCCCGGCGTTTACTGACTTTTTTTGATGCCTTGTGGTATGCTATAAATACATGCATGGTGTGTGTGTATGTATTTGAATCTGCCCTCACTACTTTTCTCATATACGTATATATGAATCAATAGTTGTTGTTATCGTCATACTATGTGTATATACATACGAGTGTATGCACGATTCGCTGCTTTATTTTTTATGTGACATTATTTACTTACGAGTATCCTTTAGTATTCGACGCATCCTTGGGCATCCGTTTTCTATTTTCGTATCCCTACTCTAGTTTCTGGAACAATTGTTTTGAAAATATATTTCATTTTTCCGATTTGTGCGCGTATCTTTCATTTCTCTATTCTTCCCCTTTTTTATTGTTCTTACTGCTGATTATGTAATTTTTCTTTGTCATTAGTTTTCGCATTTATGATAACCATTTTTCCATGATATGTTTTATGTTGTGGAAAACAAAATTCTTTCTTAAGTATTTGTTTCATTCCGATTTTCTTTTGTTTGACCAATTGATTATGTTCCCCAATGTGAAGCTATGAAGGCAAGCTGTGATTTTATTTGACGATTTAACCTAAACACTTTCTTTTCAGAAGCATCCTACATCAGCCAGCGCATCATACATATAAAAAGGATTATATTTAAGGTCATAATTTTTATGATTTTGTTTTAAGTAAAAGAGGTAAAATATGTTAGATTTAAAGAGAATTTTTCAAAGATATGACTAGATTTTCAGATTTATATTGATGTTCCAGATACTATAATTTTCAAAAAAAATCATAACTTATATAATAAATAGAAGGAACATAATCATATCCATCCGATTTTCAAACCACTTTGCTTAAAATTAAAATAACACATTGATTATATTATATTTATTCATTTGCACATACACGTATATAATATGATATTACATAAAGAGATGACCATAATATAATCCGGACACAATTGGATTTAAAAACATTTTTTTGGACAAATTTAATTTTGTTAACAAAAAAAATTTATTAATTTTGCATTAACTTATAAAAATAACAAACAGTAAAAGAAAAAATTTAAAAATATAATTACACGATCTTAATGCTGATTCTTCTTCTTTTTTTGCACAAAAAAAAATATGAGCTCACCAAACTTATCTATCTAGGTAAATATAATAATGAACGAAAAAAAAAATACAGGAAACATGAACAAGATTAGGAAATTCGAAATCAAATTCGAATTACATACTCATCAAATGTATGTTTGGTATTTAGCAACAACATATACATATAATGAGAAATGTACTCTTCGTACATATACTCTATATGTTGCTTAGAGTATTGAGGATAGGATTATGAACAAGAATTTGCTTGTAATTATGGTTCAGAATTCTCGTAGCCCTTGTTAGTAGCACTACATCGTTTACGACTACGATTACTACTAGTTACATTGGAAGAGAACTTAAGCATTTGTCCGTTTTCCAGATCAATATCATCTAGCTGGAATGTTGATGAGCTAGAAGTGTTTGTTTTAGGTGAACTAGCACCAATACCATTGCTAGTGTTTTCATCTGAGACAGCTTCAGATTTGCCAGTCGCACGGAATGCAGCATCATTTATGTACATATATCTATAGCGATATGCCAGGGCCATGAAAATCATCATGTCGACAACCATAAACATAGCTAAGAACATAAATTCTCCGGCTTGGGTCTCGGTTATTTTTAATTGTGAAATGACAACGACAAGCATGTTACCAACGGATACGGTAAGGAGCCAATAAGCTTGCAGTACGGCTTTCATGGATGTGGGGGACAGTGTAAAGGTAAACTCCAGGCCGGTAATGGAGAACATTACCTCGGCTGCAGTCATAACAACAATCTGAGGCAATTGCCAGTATATTGGTAGTGCGCTAGCTTGAACAACTTCAACGGCATTTGATTCATAACCATCCTGTGCGGTACCCCGCATTATGACTGCATAAGCCCCACCAGTGAGAGTACTAAAGTTAGCTGCCTCAATGCCATTAATATCAATGAACTTTGCTCCATTCTCAATGGAAGTCAAGGCAGAGATATCATGCTTGTCCAGCCCAGTTGTTAAGTCTTCGGTATGATGTAGCAGAATTGGACCCTCGTCTATTGGTGAATTTATAAGCGTACGCAACAAAGAATTAATTAAAAGTGTTCAGTAATGAAATTCTAAGTAATGTATAATATCGTGCAATTTAATGATGATCTTTTTTAAGAAATATTGTAATAAAAATAAGTTTGAAATATTTTATGTAACGCAAAACTGTGAAACTACAAGAAAAGTGTTTTTATTAAATGAAGAGATAGTGGAGGCGAAAAAAAATAAAATTCTATGAGTAAAAAGGATAAGAAGTTTATTTGATTGCGTTAAGAAGATATGAAAAATAAAACTAGTCTAAATCCCATATTGAAGCCAATTGAAAGTAGAGTCGAATTCAATGCCAATGGAAACCGACAGCAAAAAAATGGTGAACACTTTACCAATGAGTTAAAAGAGCCTGTAGTTAATGCATATCGACGCTTCCGGATCTCTTGCCAATTTCAAGTTTCTTTTATTATTATGATTTTTGCGGTTTTTCCTTTGCCCACACTGTCTAATGGCGAACCAAGTCGAGGCAAGCGTGTGGGAACTGGGTGAAAATGAAAGGAAATGAGTTAGGAAAAGTCCTTAGGCTTGCATTAATTTAATGAGATTTTTCCTTTCTACTCAACCATATTTCTTTTCTTTTTTTAAAGCTTTCGCTTTTGCTTACATTCTCCAAGGATTGACATTAATGCGAATTTGCTGTTTTCACTTGCGGCAACTCATAACTTTCTCGGCCCCTTTGTTGCGCCTCCGAATTATCTAGAATTCGACTTTTTAGGCTGACTTTTTAGTGTTGGTTTGTTGGCAATTCAACTTAACTCAACTCAGCGCAGCTCATTTCGTTTAAGTGCTAACAAAATTATTAAAATGAAAGTATTTGCAGTATTAGAATAATTGATGTTGTTAGTTCGAAGTTGTTAGTTGCTGTAGTTCATGTTTCTAGTATTTATGATTAGAAGTTGACTTAATCCCACTTACAACTGCGGTCTATGTCACTCTTGTACCTAAGACTGATTCTTTTACTGATTTGCATAATTGTAGTCGATTTTTCTTGTTTCACTTGGTCATCTATAGAGTGAATAGGCTTCCTTCTGTTATTTTTTTTTTTTTTTTTTCATTTTTTTATTTATTTGTTTTTTTGTTTTATTTCTAACAAGTTCTTATGATTGCAATGCGATAATTAACTGCTATATTGCCTAGACCTCTTCTTATCTATGCAATGATGATTATTGAGTTTTTCTAATAAGAACTTTCATTTGGATCCCAGTTTGTATGGGGGGTACCACCCTAGTGGTGAAGAGCATTACTAATTCGGCATAGCCAAAGTTTGTCTTTTTATATTTTTTATTTTTTATCTTGGGAGTTCAACGAACATCGTACACTGTATGATAGTAAAAAAAAATCTAAGCCATAAGTAAACCAAATCTTTCATTTGTAGAATGGACACATAAATAAACGAGGAAGGAAAAAAAACTAATATTAAACATATCTTTTGCATTAAAAGTACTCGTATCCTTCATGTAGTTCAACAAATTCCAGATTTCTAAACATTAAACATACTCCACGTATATATACTTTTATGGATCAGACATCTTTTTCACACTCAGACACATAATACAGAACAAACTGTATCCTTTTATGCTAACACGTAAGCACTTCAACACAAACATTTGTGGGAATTTTTAAACTGCAATGTTGCCGTAAAAGGATTTCAAAGTGGCAACTCAACTCGGGAAACGGATAGTAAACAATACGCGTATTGTGTGTATATAGTGGAGTTTAAAATCATTTGCTCTGTTGCACTCCCTTCAGATCACCAAATGAAAGTTCAGTTCTTTGAGTACTTTGACAAAGGCGCATTACATTTGAGAAATATGAACAAAACAAAAACAGTTTAAGGATATGTTGTATAGAGTCATTTAACTATTTTATCTATTTATCCTTGGATTTGGAACAATGAAAATTCATCTCTCAATGGACTATGGAAAAAAATTAGATTGACAATCGCTCACGAAATTGATGCTTTTCAATTTTTTTATTCTTTACAGCAATTTTGATGTATTTGATCATAAGACCATAGAAATTGTCTTTGAAGAATTGAATATTCCGCTATTATTCTAAAATAAGAACATTGCATTTTTCGTAAATAAGAGAATAACTTGTTAAATTATATTAAAATTGAATTCAATGAGAATATTAATCATTATTGGCATTTTTATTCGTGTTTGTATTTTGTTATTTGATTAAAAATTCAATACAATCGATCTCCACTATAACGACCGTTAATAACCGTTACATTATAGCGAGGTTTTATTGTCGGTGACTATACCATTATCAACATTTATCAAATCATTCAAGGTTGAATCGACTATTTCATTGGTTTATTTCGACCATAATTCTCCTAGATAAATCATCATCTTTTTTGAAAGTGACAAAATGCTGTTAGAGGCATATTTCTATTATGCTCAGAAGTATCCAACTCCATAACTCTAAATTTTAATAAAACACCTTCTTTGAAATAATTTTATGTTTCTCATCTTCCCAAGCTTCACTTATTTCTTTTATGGTACTCTTTAGCTTTCCAGACATTTTTATAAGGAAGACTGTCTAGTTTCATAAGCAACTAGCCGTCAAAATTTCATCAAAATCGGCCTTGTACGAAAGTGATAGATAGAATGATATTTATTTTATTTTGCTGTGTGTGATACACAATTAAAAGAGAGATGTTTGACATAATAATCTGAGATGTTTGACAAAGACTACATGATTGATTTGACAATGTGTCTCTAAGCTTTATATGGAAAATTTGATCAATCAATTCTAACTTTTTCCGGTGGTCCGATCCGCTTCACCCTTACCAGGAACACTCACCAGACTATGCTAGACAAACGGACATAGATTTCTCATGAATTTTTCTGGGCATCCATGCTTTTGCATATCGCATTTTTATCTTTGACAATAACAAGTATTATAATTTCAACTTGTCAGTTCCAATGAAATTACTTCGTTTACATACGTTGTGATTCAATAAATTCGTTACAGATGCGTTATCTTATATACAAAAATTTGTGTTTTAAATTGTTCATCTGATTGCATTATAATTTTGTGAATGTGTATGTTTGGTTTCAGGTTTGAATATTGGATACTTATTTCCCTTTTCCCGAAATCTAGGATATTCAAACAACTCGAACCCCTATAAACTGTGTTCTTTGTTAATTCTCGAAGTGTAACAGAGAGAATATAGTAATGCTAAGAAAAGAAGCAACCCGTGAGAAGCAGGGTCCGGTACGCTAGTTTTATATAAAAAAAGGAACGATTTGATTTATAGAATATTCAGCAAAGTTGAAAATATTTGCAGTATTCGACGGACGCAACAATATTTATAAACATTTAGTGAAGCATTTACACTGAAAATTTTTGTTAAAATTAAAACTCTAATTCAAGAAATAATAATCAGACTCAAGTGAACAACTGAACATAAACCCTATTTAAAGTCAAGTCTTAGCATCAACATTAAAATTCAAAACGGATTTCGCTCCGTTTTGGTCTTTTAATTGTTTTTTGATTTAGCGCGTAAGCAATTACTTTCTACACTTTGTGAATTCGTTTTATGTGTGCAAAGTACAAAACACTTTTTAAATTATTTTTCTTTCCTACGGTATACTTAAATCTTTTCTATGTAGGAAGTGCAAAGAGAATAATTAAATAAGTTATAAGTTAAACATAAAGTGTAAAAAGTCAAAGATGTGTTTACATAAGACAGGAAACTACAAAATGTTAAGTAATGAGAATTTCCAATTAAAACCTTAGTGCTGCAAACAAATTTAAAAAGTTCTTTCTTTTACGGTGTAAAAACATTGAATCCTTATTTGAGTGCAAAATGTAGTGTGAAGGTTTTGTTTTTTTATTACACTAGTTGTACACTGTAAATGCTTTCGCTATCAGACCAAAGACCATTAATTAATGTTCTGAAACCTTAGCACAATATTTGCATTACATTGCTGGAACTCAAGCAACCCCATAACTGGATAATATAAGTCAGTACAGGTTTTAGAATTTGTGTGTACAATAGTAGTTCATTGCAAATCGATTGTTCAATCCGCTTGCCAATGAGCTAATACATTCTATTTTTGAATTCAAGTTATTCTTTTTTATTTTTGACGTTTTTATTCTACTTGAGCTTGGAATCTAGAGTCATCCTTAAGTATTTGGCAGTATTATGGTGCGGAATTTGCACCAAACGCTATTTATATACATATACATGGAAGGTATCTTATTTTTTTGTACGAGAAATTTATATTATTTCATTGATAGGTAGACCACATATGAATAATACATATTTAAAGAATGGGCCCCAATAAGCTACCCTGCCATCTCCAGATTTTAATTCCTTGATTTCTGAATATAGCTTTCAATTCAGAATATTGATTTGGGCACTTTTATTCTGTATACTTGATCTAACGTTAAATGTTTCGTGGAGAAGCTAAGCTGGTGAGTAGGTATTAGCCTTTTTCTTATAAAACATGTTTCATTTTGATGGTAGTATTCATAATTACTTTTAACTTAGATATGATATTTTGAGGGAGCTGCTAATGTAATTTATTACTGATGAGCTTCAGTTTCATTATCTCGGCAGATAGCTAAGCATCTGTTTCGAGGGGAATTTCAATATCATTGCGTAACGGACAAAGATTCATCTCAACTACTCTTGATGAGTCATATGGCCTAAAAGTGTTATTCGTTTTTTTAATTGGTGGATGGTCAGTTGTGTAAAGTATTATCGCTAATTCGTTAGCTCACTTAATTTTGTACAAATGGAGCTCCTTTTGCCAATTCGTAGCTTCTTAGCAATAATGATCCTCTATATCTGCAGGTTAGGGCTCACCAATTTGGTTCCTGCTGTTCTGGTTTATTGCAATCTATTGACTTGTGCTTTTCTGCTCACTTAAACTGTTTCCCGCAGTATTGAGACCGAAAGACTAACATTATTTACATTGAAGGATCATTTTGAATTGCTTAACTGCCTCAATAGCAAAATTATTCTCTCTCGCTCTAATGAATCATATGCTATACACAACACTACCATTAGCAACCATATAAGTCCAATATAATTTCAATTTAGTATTGGTTTTTAATGTTTTCTTTTGCATCAAAGGTAAAAAGGGACATTTCTCAAGGTTCTTAAGTTTTCTATTTATCTTGTTGACTGTGCTCTTCTATAAGATCAGATATCATGGATTTTGAATCTTTTGATTTTTTCTCTATAATCGTCACGGGAATTTGGACACATTTTGATATAAAACTAACTTTTGATTCTCGCAATGCTAAATAGTTGCTGATATTCGGATTCACCCGATAACATTACAGGTGAGGGCCGTGGATACAAGGGAGTCTTGGGACTGTTCAACCTTTCTTTTCTTGACGATTTTTAGGAATCCAATCTGATTCATACGAGTACACGAGTTCCTCCTCATCAGTTTTTTTTTTTTATTGAATAGAATAATGATCATTTTTAGTAAATGCTAATTGTACATCCAGAACGACGGGCATTACTTAAGAACAAATATAATATGAGACTAGGATTTTTTACTCAAAATTATTGCAAATACTTAAAAGTGCTACAAGCTACTACTTTTAAGAACAACTGTCTAACCGATAGTTAGTAAATACAATTTAAAATCCTCCTCATTTCATATTCAATTTCTTAATCAAAAACAAAAAAATAAATTTGTATTAATTGCAAACAAATTGCTTAGAGACACACAAGTTGAGTACTTCGTTATGCAAAAATGCCTTTCTACTTATGTTAATAATGTACCATTTTATTTATTATTTTCCTATCCTCAGCTTAAGTTACCGATGAAAAATAACAATGAAATGCATGTTGACACCATGGATGCCAACAACAAAAGCAATACGAATGCAAGCAACAAGAACAGTGAAAGCACAAAGGACGAAGACGAAGGAGAAAACAGTGGCATTACCAAGGACATGTCACAAAACAAACAACAATGATCACTGTCAAAAACACAAGCTCAAGCAACAAGTGTTGCGCAAGCGAGTGGTGGCGGCGGCGACGACTTCGAACAACACTAAAAAGGACAACAGAAACAGCAAAAGCATTTTATTTAAAAAACAATTGGAATTGGCAACATTTCTGTTTGTGTTGTCGATAATTTTTCTGTTACGAGTTGAATATGTAAATGCGACAACTTCTTTATTGTCTTTGCCATCGTCACCAACAGCAACGGGCGACATAACAGCAACATCTGGCACAGGGACTGCATCGACAACGACAACCAGTTCCATGCCATTCCCGGGAGCAACTGAAGAAGTAACTGCAACGAAAACAAATACAGCAACCCATTCATTTATAGGCGGACAAATGAAAAATATTATGAGAATAGGTGATGGCAACATTGTAACACGGGTAAGAAAAAGTATATAATATCCCTTTGATTTTTATATAATGCCCCTATCAGATTGTTATGGCTATGGCAAGTTCATCATCTTTAAAATCATAAATTTTGAATTTGACATCTAATGAAATGTTCAATTATAATGGTATGGTGGTATTGTCGGTAGTAGAGGAGATAACTCATTGAGAAGAGAGCTATTTGTTGTTATGTAATAAGACCTCCTCAATTATTTATTCACTTTGTTGTTTTCTTAACTTACTCATTCTCTCCGTCATTTGCTCAATTTATTACATACCAACTATATTTAACGGAAGTGCAATTAATGTAATGAGACTCACTTCAAACTCATTGGAGCAAAGGTATGTGCTACAAAGTGTTTTTCTGTGGCTGCATGTGAGGATTTCTTACAAAATGTATTCAACAGTCTTGTTGAATATGTACAATAATTTTAGTAGTGTGAGTTCCTGCTTTCATAATTTACTCGTGTTCTCTAAAATGTGAGTTATTAAGTGAAACAATTAAAGTGTCAATAATAATCGAGTTCTTGTAAAAGAAGGGGTATCTAATATTGTATATATTTTAATATATAAACAATAGTGTTTTTTTTTTTTGTTCGTGTGTTATGCGCTGCCATATCGTTTATCTGGTTGCATTTAAATTTTGTGAATATGTATGTTTGGTTCCCGGCTTGAATATAGGATAGTTTTGGTCGTGATATGTGTCCCCGGTCCCAAAATCCGGGATATTCAAACTACACCTAAAAGTATACTACAAAAAATTAACTAAAATATGAATAATTTTCTGATACTCAGACTGTGTTCTTTGTTGATACTCAAACTGTAACAGAGAGAATATAATGACGCGAAGAACGGAAACATATCTGGCATTTGGGTTAAGATTTATTGTACTAAATAGACACAAAGTAAAAAAAAAAACATGATAAAACAAGATTCTGTTTGATGCAACCCGTGCGAAGAAGGATCGGGGACGCTAGTACTCTTATAATCACGCAAAACTGTCTCGTGCAAGATGATAATAATCTCAATCCAACTTTGGATAATGAAAAAGGGACCATACATTTCCTTGGTGGTCGGGTCTACATCTCAGAAATTCTTCTCACAATTTCGATAAGGACTACATCCAAGTCGTAGTATAAAATATTTTTAAACAGCACGATTATACGTTGTTTAATAGTTTAGCATGTTACGTTTCCAAATGTATTGCTTGTCCAATCTTTGATTATAGTAAAAAAAAAATATTATATTGTCTAGACAAAAAAACATAATAAGTATGGAAAAATTATTGTTAAATAAAAAGTCCAAAATTGTACATCCGTACAATATATACATATATGGGAAATAGGGAAACTTAACTTCACTACAAGTGATTAAAAGGGCGTGAACTTTATATTTGTTTAAATATAAACAATTGTGTTGGTATAATTTATTACTCAAACGTGTAAAGATAAGCAACGTCTATTTCAAACGCAATTGCGTGAACAACCTTATTTGTTTTCAAATTTAAACAAACAATTCGAAATGCCTATGATTGGGCAGACTCACCAATTCATAATAAATTCAAAAAGTTGGCAGCCCTCAGTATAAGCGGTTTAATCTACTTAATTTACAATTATGTTTAAGCAATCACTTAAACTTTTTTTGTATGGAGTTAGTTAGTTAGTTAGTTAAATATAAGCAGTTTACACACCAAAAACACGTTTGAGTGAAGACTCTAAAATTATTTCATTAATTTGAACTTTACAAAGAAAATAATACACATTTATATAATTTAAGATTATATATAGATGAAAAATATTAGACGCATTTAAAAAAAATCAATTAAAAATATCAGTAAAAAGAATGTTCGCTCACCGAGTTGAATTTACAAGTTAATATTTTAAGGTTGCTCCAAAATGTTGGGAAAACGGTAAGAAAATATAAAATAAAAGCCAATAACGTAATTTTCCACTCAAACGATAAAAGGGTCTGTTCCATTCAACTCAGTTGGTTAGGTACTCGTTCATTCAGTCAGCATGTATTCCAGGATCACCAACACTACACGCCAATTCCACAGCTATAATATTAGACTTTCACACGTTTAGACCAAAATGTGTTTAGGGAGCAACATTTATTTCTTGTTTATTTCCGTTTTCATTTTCTTTTGAATGTGTTGTGTTGTTAGCTGTAAGTATAAATAAAATGATTTAGGTTGTTTAGATGTATGCATATGGCAGCCCAAAGGAGTACACAATATAAATAAGTTAATATACTCACTCTATTCCTTTTATTATATTAAACTTAAATATGCTTCGTGTTCTTCCACACAGGATGCCATTGAACAGTCTCTCGTGACAATACACGATATTGCAACAGAGAATTTGGGCACGCTATGTATATCGACTCTATATCGTCCGCTTCAAGTGCCCATCAACTCAGAGCGTTTTGAAAGTTCGAGACAAAAAGCTGACTTGGCAGCTTCCATACTGCAGGAAGTGGGCATTATTCGACATGGAGGTGAGTCTACATAATACTTATTATATACGTAGAATAGAATAAATTAAATGAGAGTCGATATAAATACCGAAGAATATTGATTATTTTGTATTTATTTATGTATTTATATATGTACATACTTTTATACTATATACTACATATTATTATTCAATTGAATCGTAGCTGGAAAAATGACGTTGAAAAAATGTATAAATTGATTCAAATTTATTTGGTTCTCGTCACAATTACAATCAAAATGTAAAATGCGAGCATTAAATATTCACAACAAGTGATAAAGGATGTACTCGCTCATATTCATCCTGTTGCTTTGGGCAATAAAGAAATTTTACATTTTATTTGTGTTTTCTGCGATTTTCACTGTTATGTCGTGAACCTTTAAACATGAGAGACTCGTACACAAATCCACACTCAGATAAGCCATTATGTCAGTCAGTCAGACTTAAAATGTTCAGTAAGTTAATGAGTAGGTCGTATACAAGGTGTGTCCCGAAAATATTTGACTTGTGTTCATAACTCCGCACGGGTATTTTTTCGCCATCCTTCTAAATAACCCCCAACGCGCTCTTATCGATGTTTCCACATCATAATGCAGTTCTGAAAGCTTGTTTATGGAATGACCCTTAAGTGAATTCTCAAAATATAAGTTTTCGTCACTCTATTACTTTCAATTCGATCTTCTTACTCTCGCGGGTCACTGTGGTGTCATTACTTACACTCGTACCCCACAGAGGTCACTATAACATTCTGACGCCGTTTTAGGAACGCAGTTCAGAAATTTTTGAGGCACATTTCGTTTATTCAACAGCTGCATACTAAACCTGCTTATTCGTAGATAGTTCGTCAGTCAGTCAGCGAAGCAAGCCACTTTTTAAACATCTGTATGTCTATAGCGGAAGCACGAACTCAAACAGTCGCCATATTTGTGTGCTTTGTTGTTGTTTCTGATATTGATGTTATGCCTTGTCCTTGGCAAAATGACACGTTACGCAGTTCGTGGCATAACAAGTGCGCCGCGTATCTGATACCGACTGTGTAGCTGAAGTACTATATAATATCTCTTTGCTTCTCCAATGATGAAGACTTCAAGGAATCCTCAACGCGCACTTGTGGCGCGTCAAGCATTTGTACTTGACGTTCAAAACTCACAAACATAGTTTTTTTTTTGTTGCGTTGGTTCTTAAAATCAGCTACAACTACAACAAGTTTATCATTCTCATGCAAACGTATTAGTATTTCAACAGATTTCTACTTTTCTTGTTGTTCTTCTTATATAATTTAATTTAAAGTTTTGAAGAGTCGTAATGCAAACAAAACTTCTCACAGATTGAGTATATTACTTCTTCATTATAATTATGAAAATGTTAAGTTTTCTCTTTGGTAAAGTCCTTGTATTGCCATTTGACTATGACCTTAACCTCTTTTTGGAATATTCGGGCATGTTCATTAGAAAAATCACATATTTCAGCTTGAAACAAATCCTATAATTCATTTTCTTAAACACAAATCAGACTCCTATAAAGTACTAGGTTTAATAACTTGTAGTGAGTAGTGTAGGTGAATACCTTAGCTTCTTGTGCACAATTCTATACTTTCCCTGCGTTACAAACTTTACTTTCCAAGAAAATACTGAAACCAATATGAATATTTGACATACAAAACATCATTCTATTTCCATTTTCCGAAGTGTTTAAGTCCCGATGATGAAAATACAGAAAACGATATTACAATATGTCCATACCGAACCATACTTTTATCTTTAGTAGCTGAAGGCGCATATTAAAGCCATGGTCTAACTCGCTTCCATCTCCATGTTATGTTATTACAATGACTAGACTAGTTTACAAACTTCTTGCGTAATTTGATGGTTTTAGATGTTGTATGGGAAACGGAAAAAATTCTTAAGAAATTCAAACGGTACTTACAAAAGAATAAAACCTTACTCAACACAGCACATCCCAAATTTTGACTAATGGACTTAACTAGTTTTATATGGCCGACATCTTTATTAAAAAGCTCGGAATGTGAACTCAGCAGCATATGTATATTAATGGACCATTTCATACGTTTTTATATGAAGGTCCTTTTATTTTTTTTAACTTTGTAACGATTTTATTTGTATGTAAATTTTGAATCAACCGGAATATGTACGTATGTACACAGAATTATGTATTACAACTATTATTGGGAAGCAAAGGACATGTGGAATTACCAAGCAGTCAATTATCTAAGTATTAACCGTGCCCGACGCTGCTTAATTTCGGAAATATGAGGGAACCAATGTGTTGCATGGTTGTATTCCCTTACATACTCGTTGAAGATTTTTTGTTTATTACAAAGGATTGCAATTCTCAAATTCAGGTGAAGCTCACAATAAATATGAATTCCCTTACTTAGTTTTATAATTAAGTACATATACAGCTAACATCAACACTCAAAAAAGAAATGGATATTTAAAAACGCAGAATGTCAATGGCAACAATGAAAACGGTCCCTTCTTGACAAAACCCTACCAAAAGGGCATGTTTTCACAATCTTTTTTTTCCATTTTGTAACGTAGTCACCTTTTAGTAATATACACTTTTCCCAATGATTCTTTTAATCCCCGAAGTATAATAATGGATCCAGGTTTCAGCTATGGTGACGACTTGACGCAAAAACGTCTGCGAATTTCGATTGCTGTTCCCTACCACACTCCTCTGCACTGCCGGACGGTATAGGCGTTCCTCATCAAAAACAGATGTACAACCTCGTTTAAATAGCCAACTTACCTTAGCAATGCCATCTGTCTTTAAGCATGGGTACTTATTAATCGATCATCGTAACTAATGACCGTAATATAGATTACTCGCTTTAGAAATACATATGCAAAAAAATTTGCATAATTTTGTGAAATTATGTAAGAAATTGTAATATCATTCACAATTACACGTAACAAGAAGTCAGCCAACTCTATCTTTATGTTTTGTGACCTACATATATGCATACTTAGAACCCTAATGAAGAGACAAACATTTAAAGATAAGAGAAATTAAGGTAACATGATCGGCTTTCAATGCAAAATATGTGACTTCATGAAATTCGTGTAGATTTGGGTTTCTTTTCCCTTAAGCAAATAATCTATGTTTAAAAATGTGGACTTAAATGATGGTCTGAATACTTTTAAATGGGGAACTGATCAAGTCAGACACCGATATATGTTACAATGATGATGATAGTTAATAACATGTCGTTTGGGTTTCTTTTTTATCGAGCTAAGATTGAATATTCTTCTACAAAATGATACCGAAAAATGCAAATATTTTGTATTTTATACAAAATTGGTTCAAATCCAATGGTTTTATTGTTTGTATGTATAAAAGATATTGATTCATTACACGACATTTCGATTTACGACATAAGTAGATTACTTCTTCATCATAATCACGAAAATGTTACCTTAACCGTACAGTTCTTAAAGAAAATAAATATAAAACATATTTATTGGATTTATGGCTTTTCGCTTTATGGCCAACATTTTCCAAACGTATCTATTTACAAACTTTGATTGAGCGAAAGTTAATATTTTTCAATTTAATTTATATCTGTACAAAAGATGTGTCTTTAAACTGCTTTGTTAGATAGTTTACAATATTAAATCTAAGGGATTTCACTCATTTGTAACATTATAATGTCAATCCCCTCAATATGGTATAAGAATCAATAAAAAGTTTTCAATTTGTATGCATAGAAACATTTTATTGTGCACTTATATCAGTAAACGTTTACCCCGTAGGCCCATTAATTCTATAAATATACATAAATACAAACAAAGAATGTTATAAACAAGATATAAAAACAAACATAAACTTGAGAAATTGCCAAATACAAAAAACGACAACAACTAGAACAAGAGAGATTCAAAGTATCTGTCATTGTTGAAGCGCCATAGCAATATTACAATTACTCATTCATCTCAGTTCAATGATAACAACACACACACATCCATCCTACTTACGACTATACACAATGTATCTGCCACAAACAATTGTGTACAAAATTGTTTTTCACCTCGATATTGATGATGATGGTTAACATACGAGAAGAATGTGTATTTCAGGAGATTCTAGTAGGTACATATATTCAAAACACAATGACATGCAGATGATGAATGACAGTAAAATAAATCTACATACATATGTACTATTGTATTTAGTATTTGTAATGTAAGTTAATGAGTAAAGGGAGACAAAGGACTAAGGAACTTTTATATTAAACAACAATGCTAGACGGCAAGTAAGTCTAACAGCAATCATCAAATATACAAGAAGAATGGAATACCTACTCACATATAGTATAGATGTTTGTGTACCATTCTACACAAACTTCCTTGAGTATAATACTTTGCTTATCATGAATTTCTTTCCACAACATTTTTTTTTTCCTTTTGACCTTGACTGGAACTTAACTTTTCATTGCCAACAGTTGTTGGCATCATCAGGTCGCCATTGTGGCGAGAAATTTTTGTACAATATGCCAGTATTCATTGGTCCAAAAGTTCCTGTTTTGAAAGCAGCTTGGCAAAAGAAAAGAAAACGAAATTAAATAGAAAAAGAAAAGATATAAAAGAAAATATTGTACATACTGTAGATTTTTATTTCTTTTGTAAGTAGCAACTGTAAAAGTTACACAGCCATTTAACGAAGCCTGACAGGACAAACGCAAATGCCAGGACCAAGGCAACAACAAGGAAATTGCGCTAATCGAATTTAAATAAGTTTACTTTGCAAACAGTTTTTTCTTTTTGTTGTGAACATCATCGCCGCTTTGTTTTACTTTATCACTGTTTCTCAGTCTCTTATATAACTTCATTTGTTGCCGAGCGTGTTGGATTTAAACAAAATACACGCCTACTGTACTGTGTGTGTGGTAGGCAAGTGTAATAAAAACATTAGCTTTTGCTTTTATTTTCCTTCAGTTAAATAAACGCACGAAGAACATTTTCACTTGCCGTTCTGCATATTTAAAATAAATCTTTCTCTCTGTGTTTACACTACTGATACATAGTAGGTGGCGAAATGATGTGGATACAAATTTTTGCTTTTAGAAATTCAATGTGCAATAATAGTCTTAGATGGAATGAAAATGTTTGATATAACAATACGTACAGTTGATGACGATGATGATTATGACTGGGTATATAATAAACTTGTTGCAACTTTCAAAAAAAAATTAATTAAAATTTTACAAAAAATGAAAAATTTCACTGAAGTTAAAGAATTTGACTTTAAGTTTATATTACTAATTTCTTAATGCCATTGTGTACTATATATTATGATATTGCTGATCACTCTCAAATTTATGAACCAATTAAATGGAATTCCTTCGAAGGATGTGCCGTGTGTTGTATGTAGTCTTTGTCAAACTATTCGGGAGGAGATTATATATATGCATTCCTTGGCACTACATTACAATTAAATTTATAATATAGTGCCGCACTTTAGTTAGTGCATAGGGCGGAAACTAGACTCCTCCAGCGACTTCTGTCTTGTGCATAGTTTTTGATCTGATTCCAGGAACCGAATTTTTCGCTCTCACTGCGCACCGTTCTGATCCATGTCATCCTCGGGCGACCCCGACTCCTTTTCCCTTGCGGGTTCCATTCAAACGCCGTTTTCGCCAAGTCATTTTCCTTCCGCAGTGTGTGACCGATCCAGCCCCATTTTCTTTTTCTAATTTCCAAGTTTATGGGAGCGCTGCGGGTAAGGGTGAGTAGGTCTTCATTTGATATTGTATTTGGCCAGAAAAAGCGACAGATAATGCGTAGGCATTTGTTTATAAGTCTGCAATTTATTACAGATCACCTCAGTCACCTTCCAGGTTTCCGAGCCAAACAGGAGGACTGGCTTAATACTTGTATTGAAAATTTTCAGTTTGGTATTGCGAGATAAAACATTTGAGTCCCATATCTTTTTGAGCTTGAAAAATGCTGCACGGGCCTTGCAAATGCGCGCATCGACATCAACGTCTGCTCCTCCGTCCTTTGTGATCACGCCACCCAGGTAGGTGAACTGGTCAACGTCGTCAATTGAGCCGGTTACCCCCTCCATATGAAAAGTCAAGGGTTCTGTTACCGGGGTCTCCATCCGCATCAGTTTTGTCTTGGCCATGTTCACCTTCAGGCCTACTAGCCGCGCGTTTTCAACAAGTCTCTCAAGTTTTTTCTTTATGCCATTTAGTGAGTGGGAAAGAAAACAAATGTCGTCCGCGTAATCGAGGTCGCATAATTTTTGAAAGGGATTCCATTGGATGCCGTCAGGAACTTCTTGATTTGTTTTCCTTAATACACCGTCGAGCACTAGAATGAATAGCAAGGGTGACAACACGCAGCCTTGGCGCACTCCCTTCGTTATTTCAAATTTCTCGCTGTTCTTGCCTTTGAAACGGACGCAGCATTCTGCATCGGTGTAGAGCTCTCTGATAAGACTAGTTATCTTATCAGGTACGCCGTTTTTACGCAACGCATCCCAGATAGCGTTCCTGTTTATGGTGTCAAAAGCGCGCTCGAAATCAACAAAGAGAAGGAAAAGCGGGGAGTGCCATTCGGCCGATTGTTCGATGATGATCCTTAGGGTGTTGATGTGGTCAACGCAGGATCTGCGTGGTCTAAAGCCATTCTGCTCTGGTCTTAAAACGGTGTTTAGGGCCGGGGAAATACGATCGAGAACTATAAAGGCTAGAATCTTCTGAATTGTGTTTAGCAACGTGATACCTCGCCAGTTTTTGCAGATACTCAGGTCCCCTTTCTTGGGAATTGTTATTATGACGCCCTCTTTCCAGTTCTGTGGTATCCGTTCCGTTTGCCAAATCTCTTTAACCAGTCGAAGTAAGATAGGAGCTAGTTGTTCTGAGCCGCATTTGAAGATCTCAGCGGGTAAGTTGTCCGCTCCGCCCGCCTTATTATTTTTAAGTTTTTGTATTGCTCCTTTAATTTCTGCCACTGATGGGGGCGAGGTGGTTATATTTCTATTCGGTAACAATCTGATGGCTGAAATTTGCTGTACTGGTTCTGACGCCGCGTTGCTGCCACCTGAGTTTTCAAAGAATTCTTTCCATCGTCGGAGTTGCTGCTCTTCGGAAGTTAAGACATTGAGTTGTTCATCTTTAAGAGGTGGAATATTCGGCTTGGTGTTAACGAGAGCCTTAATGGCATTATAAACGCCTCTAAGGTCGTTCCGATGAGCCGCAATTTCAGCTTCTTCCGCAGTGGAGTTTACTTGGTTGATTTTGTCTTTTTTCACCTGCTTTCTGATCTCTTTCTGAGTGGTGTTATAGTGGGCTGCAAGGTGTCGTCTTAGCTGTGGATTATTAGTGTTGTTTATCCTTGTTTTAATATCGCGCCTTTTCTCGATCTTCTCCCAGGTCTCGTCACTTAACCATGGCTTTCTGCGGCACCGCGACGTGCCAGCAGTTTCGGCTGCGATTGTCTTGCAGGTAGAGCAGACTTGTTCCCATGAGCCCATTTGTAGCAATGGCTCGATTTCATCGTGCAACCTTTGTTGGAATTTTTTGGCGACCGCCTGGTCCTTAAAGCTGTGGATGTTAAGCTTGGCATTGGATTTTGCTGTTCTTATTCCAGCTGGACGTAGGCGCAGTTGTGCAACGACAAGGTTATGATCACTATAGATGTCTGCACCACGACGAGTGCGCACATCTAGCAATGTGTTGTGAAATTTTCTGCTTATAAGAATGTGGTCAATCTGGTTCCTTGTCCTTCCATCAGGGGATTGCCAAGTATATTTATGAATATCTCGATGACGATATCTTGTACTGCCAATATATAGGTTGTAACTCGCGGCAAATTTTTTAAGGCGTTCTCCATTATTTGATGTTGTGTTGCCTAGCCCATGCTTACCCATTATATTTTCGAAGCCAAAATTATTACTACCTACTTTTGCATTAAAATCGCCAATGGTTAAAACGATGTCTCCTTTCGGTAGGCCGACAAGTGTGGCTTCTAAAACCTCATAAAACGCATCCTTATTTACATCATTGTCTGGGTCTGTTGGTGCGTAACACTGTACAATGGATATTTTGCGAAATTTTGAATTGAATCTTGCTGTTATAATGCGATCCGAGATAGGTTTATATTCCAACAGGGATGCCACAGCGCGCGGAGCAACGAGTATACCGACTCCGTTTATTCTAGATTGTGCATTCCCACTATACAAAAAGCGGTGTCCTGTAGGGACGCGTAGTTCTCCTTGGCCGGTCCAACGGGTTTCTGCTAGTCCAAGTATAGATAGACCGTATCTGTCCATTTCTTTGCATACCTGTTCAATCTTGGAGGGTTCCGACAGTGATCAGGGAGGAGATTACATTCCCATATTGAATTCGATACACCACAGATTTCTGCATACTGATTTCAAAGCATTTTCTTTCCTTGGGAGTTCAATGCTTGTTTTACTCAATTTATACCTTAGCCGTTTTTTTTTTGAAAGTGGCATAAGTTACTTTTTCAAAAAAATCAGTATTCCTTCTGCAAGGAAAACACCAACTGGTCATAAATAATAAAAGAAATGGTATTGGAAAAACTGAGAATGCGGCGACGGTGGTCAGATAAGATCGCCTCTTGACAAAACCGTCCAAAACAATTATTCAAAAAAACTTAGCATGACAATTAAAGAATGCAATAATAGAACCGCAAATTTTTTTTTGCAAGAACTAACAAATGAACTACTCACTGTGGAAATACCCAAAAATACTGAAACAGCCATCATTGCAATGCGCACCAGTTAATAAGTTAAAACTAATAGCCAAAAGGCAGATGTCTTTGCAAACTATCTTGAGGACACTTTTACTCCATATGGCTCTTTTAAAGCTACTGACACGGAATGTGATCATTATGAGAGATTACAAGAGATTCCTTCGACAACGTATGATTTAATAACTGCTAAAAAAAAATTCTGCCAAGTGTCAGTCGGACTCGCACACGGAGGGTTCCGTACCATCGTACAAGTTTTTTTGTATTATGTTTATATTTAATAACCTAAAAGTATACTAGAATTAAGAGCTTAAAGTATACTACAAAAAAATAAATTGTTAAACAAAAGGTTACATTAAAGAACATTGCTTCTAAAAATGTGTATTTTTAGTATTTGTCGTGCTACACACAAGTGAATTACACACTCTGTGAAAATTCTCTACCTATTACGGTTCATGAGATAGAGCAGGAGACGGACGGACGGACATCGTAAGCTTAGTAATAGGGTCCCGTTAGCTCCCTACGGGTACGGAACCCTAAAAACAATTAATTATCTAACATACGTCATCCACGCAACATTTAAGCTAAAATATTTTCCATTTTATAGGAAAACGACAGAAATCGTAATGTTTAATAAATCAGGCAAATCAGCGAATGAAGTAACGTGTTATCGATATCGCTTCCCCCCAAATTTGGCTAAAAAGTTTCTGATTCAAAGAATCAACATCATAATTGATAACGAAATTATACCTTCTCACCAGTTTTGGTTCCGTGCGAAACATTCAACAAGTCTGTAGAACTAGTGTTATTAAAATTCATTTGAAGAGAAAAACACCTGTAGTGCGGTCTTCCTCGACATGTCAAAGGTGTTCGACAAAGTGTGCCGTGCTTGGTTACTGAAGAAAATCAATGCGCTTCTACCAAACCAGTACTTTTTCATCCTAAGTTCGTACTTATCCGACCGTTACTTTCGAGTAAAACTGGAAGATGATTATTCACAACTCAAAGAGATAAAGGCTGGGGATCCTCAGGGAAGCGTGTTGGGTGCTTTCCTATATATACTCTTTACGTGTGACCCGCCATGCAAAACTGCGTCACAGCGACATTTGCCGATGGCAAAACTATTCTCTCGGTCTGAACAGAGTTGGAATCTACTTACAAATTACAACACGCTCTAAATGAAATATATGATTGGACGATAAAGTAGCATATTAAACTAAATGAAATAAACTTCAGGTACAATAAAGTGGGATATCTTCTTCTTAAGTTCAGGAAAAGATAGAAGAACTGGAACTAAAATATAGAAATTTGTATTGGCTTATAGGTAAACTGTAATCCTTATCAATTACTTACGGCACTCAGTTACAGCTTAAGCAATACATAGCAAATCCAAACGTTTCAAAACAAATTTCTGAGATGTGCTTTTGGTGCCCCTTGGTACATTCGCACTTCTGATCTCAAACGTGATCTCGCAATCGATTTAGTTGCGATCGCTATTAAAAAACTAGCTAACTCTGATCAACCATATAATTGATGAAGCCTCTACCATCACGGACTCGACCGAGAATGGGTAAGAATTCTTAAACGCAAAAAAACCAGAAGATGTAATCCATTAAAAACTTAGTATAATATTTTCTACAATACAATACTAGGCACAGCATTTTTATACTCTCCGCGCAGTGAATAGTATTATAAGTTTGTCATGAAGTTTGTAATACACAGAAGAAGACATCGGTGACCCCATAAAGTATATATATTCTTGATCAGCGCTACGAGACGAATTGATCTAGCCATGTCCGCCTGTCAGTTTGTTTGTCCGTCTGTATGTATGCAAACTAGTCAGTTTTTGAGCTAGAGAGCTGAAATTTTGCACGGAGCTTTCTTTTTACCATACGCAGTACATTTCAGAATCAGCCGAATCGAAGCACTAGAAGGAGTACCCCATACAAACCAGGATCCAAATTCATGTTTTTATTAAAAAAATCTTTTTTGTTTTTTGTACTATTGATTTGAAATTGGACACTATAAGATTCTGACCGATATCCACCAACCTTCTCAATTTCAAGACTCTCAAACTACTAGAAGGGGCGTCAAGAGTATTACAACTTCGGCATAGCCAAAGTTATTTGTATTATACATAATTATAAATTGCTTTTGTTAACGGGATGTTTTTACAACGTTTATTTCAAAAGTGGAGTAAGTCTCACGAAACTAATTGCGTGAATTAGTGGAAAAGAGATAGAATTAATATTTTACTTCTTAACTCTTATATATACACCAGTCTTTTCAAACGCATTCCATACACCATGGTCCGGTCAGTCCGCTAGTAGTTATTTGGAATTTATATGGGATATTGGTGGTAATTATTCAGTGTAATGTGTCTGTGCGAGTGTCTGAATGTATAGTATACGTGTTTTTGTAATTTTCATTGTGTCTTCAGGTAAATTGGCAGACATTTTTCATGTGAAAAATTTTAAAAAATCCATTAAAAATTTAAAAGGTCGGGCAATACCTTGATGTACAAGATTGAGATAACAAATTCAAAATGCCCATATCCCACACTTTAACTTAATTTTTTAATTTTTGTTTTCTACCTACACCCTCAAAAATAGTCCAATGTGGCTAACCTGGACTCTCATGGTTGTACTTAGTTTAATTCTTTGTACTTTGAAATCAGCTCAAAGTCAAAGTGATCTGGCCAGACAATGGTCTATTAAATCCACAGTATAAATTCCATATGCCATATCCCATAATATCTCCACATCTACTTAATATATTTTATTTTTATTTTTTCACACTCAAAAATAATTCATTGAGACAAACCTGGTATCTCATGTCTATAGTTTAACTATTTTTACTTTTAAAATCAGCTCAAAGGAAAAAGGTCTGTCCAGACCATGTATACATGTAGTTTTATTGAACGTAGTTTATTATAATATTGTATTTACAAGTAGTTTAATATTAGTTTTTACAAAGTAATATCTACTTATGTAGTTTTATTGAATGTAGTTTTAACATATTAATGTAGTTTAAATAAAGTTATCTTCTGATCACGTTGATGTTATCTCAGGAACTGGTTCCTGAGATAACAAATACAACGAACTTTTATCAAAAGTTGATATCAATATTTTTAAACATGTTAAAACGAAAACCTTTAAATATCTTGATTTGAAAACAAGTGACTTATGCCACTTTCAAAATAAATCTCTCAAGTTTTATCAATATTTGGTAGCTTGAACAAACTTCACTTTACATAAAACTTAAGATAAGATACATACAACTATAAGACCTAGTTTTTGTCGAATTGAGTTATTGTTAGAACAAAATAAACCAGAAGGATAATCAAAGTGAGTGCGATTTTATTGTTTAATTGTTAAAAATGTTGAATAAAATTATAATTGAATTGGGTTTTTTTTAACATGAATAGTCATTTTTTATGAATGCATTAAAGAAATTATATTATGAAGTTGTACTTACCATATTGTTTTGTCCATAAGTACTGAATATACATATACTATTTTAAGGAAATACCAGAAACATGCGAAAAATGTATCAACTAATGAAAATATTATTGAAGCATATAAAGTTTGCTAATTGTTAGTTAAAGCACAGTAGTTAATTTTCGTTTTCAATGAATTTTTTATTCATTTTATAATAACTTTCCCTTGCACTTGCTCTAAATTTCCTTTGCCTATGCAGGTTTGTCGGATGCACTCGCAAAAGGATTATTGACAGATGAATATATTACGGGTGCACGCATTTTAGCTTTGAATATAACAAATGGCGCTGTACAATCCTATGTCTGGTGGGCTAAAGGCAACCATGAAAAGTTGTCGTCGTCATTGGGAGAAACACATCGTTATGATGAGGATGGTCTGCAAATTGGAAAGAAGCCTGCATATAGTTATCCTTGGTAAGTACTTTCAATTTCAAAAAACGCATAATAAAAAAAATCACATAAATAAAGGAGAAATTTGCAATAAAGAATGAAATGGATGAAAAGTTACTAGAAGAGCTTGCAGATTAGCAATTAGCTGTTCATCGTGGCGTATGCTTGTTTATTCCTTTGTATCGTTAAACTTTCTCTTATTTTAACGAAAGTTGCAAAATTATATTTTAATGCTTGGTTTTTTTGCATGAACTGAATTTAAAAGCCAATTAAAGAGGAATATTATTTTAGTACGCAAAAAATAAATGATATTTACATATTTTTTTTCTTGTGTACATGAAGGTTCGAGGACGAAATATCCACACCGACATTACGCTCACCGAAGTTCGCACCAAGCCCTCCGAATATCTACTATAAAGGATGGTGGACCTATCCATATTTCTCATGCTCGGTCAGCAAGTGGATACTATCGTACAGTATTGCAATACCACCGAATGGTAGGCATGGACTACGTGGATTTATAAGCATTGACATTGATGTGACCAGACTGCGTGTTAATCAGTGCGACGCACCTACTTATAGCTTTGGGCAAACAGCACAACGACATCAGCAACAAACGCAGGCTCGCCAGCGTTTCCAGCAACTACAGCACCAGCACTTGACTTTCGAACAATTGACATCATTTGCACTTGCATCATCTGAGACCATCAACGACTTGCAAGCATTTCACAGTTCTCATAAATGTCATCGGGCTTCTATGGTGGTAAGTCAGCATATCAACATGAGAATACTTTCTACATTACAGTTCATCAATTGCGAGACGTCATCAATTTCTCGCATGACTGTGTATATACTTAACTGTGTGTCTCGTTGCAGTGCGATTATCGATTACCGAACTCAGAGGCGCCCAGTATCACGTCAAGCAAGTTGCTTTCCAATTTGCCAAACACGTGGTCACGTGGTGCCTACCAGTGCTTGTGCAAGCGGGGTTTCTACTCAATACGCCATCCGGATGGCTTTAATGGTACTATCATGGAGATTGCTTGGAAAGAGCAACAAGACAATATCAGTAATTACTATACGGACGTTTTCAAGTGTTTGCAGTGTGCACCAGGCTGTGACTATTGCAACGGTCCGGAGCCATGCTTGGCTGACTATCATTGGCCATTCAGGTGTGTAACAATGTGCATCTTCTTACTTTTCTTCAATTGAGTGTGCATGTTTCTGTGTAATTTTCATTTTCTAGGATATCACTGTTGACCATTTCAATTGCCTGCGCTGCAGGTACTTTTGTCCTTGCTGGTTATCTCTTTCGACATAGACGTGTCAAGGTCTTCAAGGTAGCCAGTCCCATCTTTTTAATGATAACGCTCATTGGGTGCGCCATCATGTATCTGGAGGTAATAAAAATCATAAGTTAGTGTAATCTTTATAATATCCATTATCAAAAGTAAACACAACTCTTCATATATTTTTTTTAACACATCTTGCAACATGTAGAACTCATTTAGACTTAAACAAATAAGTATTGTCTCTCGACCTCATTCATTATGCGCCACATAAAGAAGCCAAGTTTCATTTACAATAACCACCCTTTTTGCATAAAATACTTTTAAATGCCCTCTTTGTAATTATGCTTTCAACGTGGTAATAAGAATGAGTCCCTTAAGTCGCGTTAAGGTGTTAAAATGGGATGAAAGCACATGTCCCTTTGTTATAATGTTTGTATGTACATAATGTATGCATACCCAGGAATATTATGATTCTTAACACGGTACAACAGGTTAAGAACTGCGACACATTGGGTGACCCGAGATGTCATCGTACTATAACAAAGAAATTTAATTGTGTGAATAAGAGTTCAAAAAATACAACGGAAACCCTCAAAAAATTATTAAGTGATGAGTCGAAATATGGAAAAAAATATGAAAGGACAATGTGCTTAGTGGCGTGAATCGACGACATATGTATTTTGAAAAGCTAAATATATAAAAATTAAAAAGCTTCCACTTCAAACTATTCCATATCCAAACTAAAATGTACTTGTCCACTCTTTGAATAGCTTTTTAGACCTTCGGGTCATATTAATGATAATGCACAAATTCACACTGCTCAGATCGTTAAATAGTTTATCGAGAGCCATAAGGTAGCGCTATTGAACTGGTACCCATACTCACCGACCCAACTTGGAGCTCCAATCCATTAAATTATATACCCGTACGAATCACTGTCAAATAGGATCTGTGAAGTGGAGTTCAACAATTTACTAAAACTAGTGTTGTTCATTTAAAAATAAAAGAAAACTATGTACGGGTAGGTCTCCAGGAGCTTTAACTGTGCAACGAGGCCGTCTGAATACATCGCTAAAGTTTATGTGACAATTCGATAACTTGTTGAAATATCAGCAGTGTACAATATAAAAGGATTGATTCCTTTTGAGCCCAAACACTTCTATGATTTCTCACTAAAAACACACGATTTGAGATGTAAGATGCAACTCTGACTGCGTGACTGTACTGAATTCCCAGCAACTGAGAGCATTTTTGAGCACGGACGACGGACTACCTTATCGATTCTCTTCGTTAAGCTGATCGTTTCTATATAAGTGCATATATACTTTATAAGGACACCGATGCACAGTTATATGTGTTACAAATACCCTGTTCGCATTAGTCTGAAATGTATTAAATTATTTTCAAATTATACAAGGGAAATCAAAAATGACTTAAATGGTTTTAAAAATTCAAAAACCAAAACTTTGTATCCAAATTTTGATCCGCTATCGCTTCATAAATTTTACATTTGTTGATCCAGCATTTTGGTCTGGACATTGACTACAAACTTTCAAACATAAAAAGATTAAGCTTAGGCGGCTGAACTTATTTTGTAGATTTGAAAAATCTGAGTAAACTCAACATTATTTGTAAAAATAATGAACCCCACAATATCGCCTTCTACAAGTGACTCGAAAAATAATAAAAACCAAAAGCAAAATGAAAACCAACAGCAAAATGAAAACTTAGATACAAGCGAAAAGAAGAAAGAATATATAACAGTGGACAATCAGACATCGTTCAGCAGTAAGCTTTCAACAAACGACTCGATAAATGGTGAAAACCAACAGGAAAGTGAAAACCCAGAACCAAATCAACCAGAAAAAACAGAAAAAGTGAGGGACAGTCCATCACAGCGCACACTGACTATTTTGGGACACTCACACATAACTTACGGTGATCATTGCCATTGGAGCCGTCACGACGGTGTTGATACCGCGGCACGCAGGAAATTAATTATTGCCTGCATTCTGTGTACTACTTTTATGATCTTAGAGATAATTGGTGGTATACTTTCCAATAGTCTGGCCATTGCGACAGACGCCGCACATTTACTCAGTGATCTTGCTGGATTTCTTATCTCCTTGTTTGCCATCTGGCTAGCGGGTCGACCTTCTACGCAGCGTTTATCCTTTGGTTGGTACCGTGCCGAAGTTATTGGTGCCTTAATATCAATCTATGTGATTTGGGTGCTTACAGGCATCCTAGTATGGCTCGCCATTGGGCGTCTATGGAATAATGAGCATGAAGTGGATGCTCCAATTATGCTTATTACATCCGCTTTAGCTTTTATTGTTAATTTAGCTATGGCCATACAATTGACCTGGGGGGGTGGTGGCATTGGCCACACACATTATCATCCTGGCGATGCGCACAATTCTCGACGTAAACGCTCTCCTTATGTAGAAAGGAAATCGGCTCAAGCATCGTTATCCATATTACCAAATACAGAATTTTCTCATATTACTACAGCTGTGTCAAGACATCAACAAATCTCTGAACCAGAATATATTGGAAGAAGCATTTCGGTTCAAATGGCTGCTGGTCATGCACACAATCCAACAGAGAACATCAATATACGTGCAGCAAGTATTCATGTGATCGGCGATATGATTCAAAGTGTTGGGGTCTTCACTGCCGCACTTATAATATTCATTTGGCCAGATTGGGCTTTTGTTGATTCTATCTGTACTTTTGTCTTTTCCATTATTGTGATTATTGTAACATTCCGAATATTGCGTGATATTCTGCTTGTTCTGATGGAGGGAACCCCCGACTATTTGGACTACGACGAAGTACATGAAACATTTTTGAATATCGAAGGCGTCGAACATGTGCACAATTTGCGCATTTGGGCGTTAAGTATTAATAAAGTGGCACTATCCGCACATTTGGCCGTTAAACCAGGTAGTGATCCCCAAAAGATACTCGAACAGGCAACAGTAGAAATACATAAACGCTATAACTTCTTTGAAACAACTATACAAATAGAAGAGTATACAGAAGGCATGGAGGATTGCGAACAATGTCAATCACTAATGTAAACATAAAATTATATTAATCAATTAAGTTAAGGCGTTAATTTCAAATTTATTAAGTATTATTAAAGTTTAGTTTAAGCTATTGTAATGAATTGGATTATTATGATTATAAATATAGGTTATATTTTATACTTATGGATTGGTAAACATATGTACAGAAAATTGCTGTGTCAACAAGTCAAAGTAGCTTTTTTCAAAACACATATTTCGACTAAAAAATTTTCTAAAAATATGGTATAGAATCATAGTTATACATACACTACCCTGTCCACTATTAATTCGTACTATTATAGTATATCTAAGATTATTTCACAAATCCAACTTTCCAACTCTTTTAAGCAATTATTGGAATAAAAAACTAAATAAAATTTAAATTTTTTGGACAGGTTGTGATTATAAAAACATATTACAAAATTTATTTTGCATGTATTTTATTTTTATTATTTTTTTTTTGTGTAGCATCTTAGAAATATGAAATGAAACCAAACAGAAATCACTTTACACAAAAAAACCATATTTCAAAACATAGATTTTCGACATAAACTACTTTGACTTGTTAATACAGATATATAGTTTGACAGATTCTACTCAGAATAATTGCAGATTTTTTTGTATTTCTTCGAGTCACCGAAAGAGTAAACAATTTGGAATCATAAATTCACAATTCATTTCAGATGGTTGCCATTTTTCCATATCTGGACACAATGTGGTGTATTGTTACCAAGTGGACGCGGCACATGGGTTTTTGTATTACATACACCTCCCTTCTTATGAAAACTTGGCGGTAAGTTCATGATAAAGTTCCAGTTCAGAAAAATATTTACTTGATTACATCTGAGAATAAATACCTCCAACAAAGACATAATAAAAGGAAATAGCCGATATACGTGGACTGATCAATAAGTCTAAGAAAATCTGAGAGACCGCTCTCGTAGCATCGATAACTTTTTTTTTTTTAAGTTTAGTCTATCACTAATCAGCTGTTGAAGTCTCAGTGATATCGATGTAGTTTTATTTTTAATGTCAATAGAAGCAACAAACTTTTGTGTATTGGAAAAAATGGAAAAAAGTGAGTTTCGTGCGGTGATTAAACACTTTTATTTAAAAAGCTTAACACCGAAAGAAATCCTGCGTTTGCAACTACTTACAATTGGGTAAATGAGCTTAACCGTGGCCGTACATCAACAAAAGATGAACATCGTTCGGGACGTCCAGTGGAGGTGGGCACCCAATAAGATTGAGAAAATCCACGATATCGTTTTAAGTGATCGACGAAATAGTTGAGGCCACAGGCATATCGTATGGTATAGTGGTTTCAATTTTGCACGACAAAATGGGTATGAAAAAAGTCTCGGCAAGATGATGTCTTTGCCCAGTAGAGAATAAACGCAATCGTGTGGTAAACTATAAGACTGTTTTGTTTTTGTTCTGTTTCGTCGCAATCCTGCCTGTTTTTGCGCCGATACATAACTGTTGATGAAACTTGGATACATTACTATACTCCAGAAACAAAGGAACAGTCAAAACAGTGGATTTCTGAAGACGAATGTGCTCCGAAGAAGGCGAAGACGGTGAAACCGGTCGGCAAGGTGATGGCCATGGATTTTTGGGATGCACAAGGAGTCATCTACACCGATTACTTGGGAAAAGGGAAAACAATAACAGGAGGTTATTATGCTTCCTTATGCTTCACTTCTTCTTTTTATTTCCAAATTTAAAAAAATGGCTCGGTGGACGACGTTTCACATCGAACGAGAATGTCATCAATAAAACAAACGCCTAGGAACTTCCGAAAAACTACTTTTTGGGCGATTTAAAAAATTTAGAAAAAGTGTATAGAACTTCTAGTTCTAGATTATATTGAAAAATAAAAAAAAAATGTCTTTCTTTTTCTAAAGACTTATTGACCAGCCCACGTACGTACTATGCATGCAATTCATGTTCGGGTGTGTTTTTTTTTGTATAAGAAGTGCTTACTTTCCTACTGGAAAAGGTGTTTTGTATGAAATGTAAATACATGTAGTTTCCGTATCTGACAAAAGGAGTGTCCGCCTACTGTCAAAAAATGACGGCTTACAATTTTTAAATGACATTGTGGACGCCATTCCCAATCCCAAGCATAAAAAGATTGTCCAGCCAAATGATTACCCATAACGTAAAACACTATTAGCTCTCAGAGTCACCATTTCAGTTGAAAGAACTTCCGACCCAAAGTGCAGAACTGAGGCCATTGCAGAAGTGGATGCTTTCAAAATCGATTAAAGCGTCCTCTTTGAACGATTTATTTGGGGTAGAAGCCAGCATGGTTTGTTGGTTACCGTGGCTGACTTGTATAGTCCACTACAAGCCACAATTGGCACTTAAGTGCCGTTTTGAAATCACTTCCTCGCCGAACACAATCAGCCCAACCCGTAGAGATTAGGTATTTTAAAATGTCACCCTGACATGTGACCGAACAGTTCGAGAGGTTATCGATGATATATTTTCCCAGGAACTTATTTCTAGTTCTTGCCACTGCTGGGCATTGACATAGAAAGTGGGTAAGTGATTCCCTTTCTTCCACGTCAACACAACTTCTACAAAGGCTCCTGAAGGGAACACCCAGTCCCAACACACCAGTGACCAGTAAAATCGCTGTGAGCCTTCCGGTATCTTTGCGTCTTCTATTGATTAGTCTAAAAGAGAATCCAGCATTAATGGAATAACAATCCCAGTGTTCCCATCGACACAAATTGGTAGAAAATATGTCTGAAAATTAATAATGAGAAAAAAACAAGGGATTTTGGACCAAATTTAAAAAAAAAACAGTAAAAATGAGATTGATTTTGACTATGCCGAAGTTGTCGCGCACTTTTTATATTTTCTGATTATTGTTCTAAGTTCATGAATATAAATGATCATACCATCAACTGTACTTAATATTAAACTCAATTGCACACCACCCATGAGGCGGGGTTCCTGGTGAATTTGATTCTGGGTTTGTATGGGAGGTTCCCCTCTTAGTGGACCGATTTAGCTGATTCCGACAAATGTATTGCGTATGGTGAAAAGAAAGCTTCGTGCAAAATCTGATCTCTAGCTCAATAACTGAGGGACTAGTTTTACGTACAACAAACGGACATAGCTAAATCAACTCGTCTCGTTGAGTTGATCGAGAATATATATATATGTACTTTATGGGCCTCCTTTTGTGTCTCCTTCTGTTTTTTTTTTTTTTTTTTTTTTATTTCATAATTTTCTATTTTTTGTGTAAAAGTAACGACCATTTATTTATTTTGCATCCCATTCTTCTCGCGCTATCATAAGAACGGTGTCCACTTTATAAAAAATTAGTTAAGACCCAATTTGTAGAGAATTTTAGACTTACAAGAAAAATGCCAAAAGCCAATCGGTGGGGACTTTGCACATTTTATTTATAATAGTGTCTTTAAGGCCTATACCAATTTTCAAAGTTA
This sequence comes from Amiota mariae, assembly GCA_035041805.1. NCBI lineage: Eukaryota > Metazoa > Arthropoda > Insecta > Diptera > Drosophilidae > Amiota > Amiota mariae. The sequence goes on along the minus strand of JAWNKV010000229.1, from coordinate 1,735,754 downwards.
TGAATATTTTTTGTCTATTTTGACTGGAAGAAATTGGTAGATGTACTTATATACATAAGTATACTCGTATGTTAAAAATATGACAATAGAAAAACAATATTTTTTTTTTGTTTCTTTTTTAAATAAATGTTTATGAAATAAACGGAAGTTTCATAAACAACATATTCGATCACTTGACCAGAAAGGGTACTCTGGATCCTAAGAGTAATAAGTATTATTATTATTAAAAAATATCGAAAAAGTTTATAAAAAAAAGTTACTTCAAAAAATTCTATATACCTGTTTATATGTTTTAAAATTGACAGTGTCTCACTTACCTACCGTGTTAAATCTGCACACAAAGTCAAACTCACCGATCAACAACTGCTCCAATGGATGGTGCCCATATTACTTGTCATGCTCATCTATTTGGGGACGTGGACGATCTCGGCTACACCATATGCCGAAAATGTAAGTTACGTTTTATATTTAAATACAATGTAAAATAATGTTTCACTACAGATAATGATTCCTTGTTCCATAGATATACGACAACAATGGCTTAAAATTTAAACAGTGCTCCTACAACTGGTGGGATCACAGCCTCGCAATTGGTGAAGTTTTCTTTCTTGCCTGGGGCATACGTGTCTGCTACAATGTCCGCAATGCGGAATCTTTGTATAATGAGGCACGACTTATTTCGTATGCCATCTATAACATAGCAATGGTAAACATTGCAATGGTGGCGTTTCAGTAAGTATGGCGTACAAACAAAACCCATTATCAGTGTGTGGTGAATGCAAATCCAAAAGGTCAAATATCTATGTGTATTTATCCTCCACTTCTGGAGATAGTTTTAATAGTTGTATGTAGTAGTGGCTTTGTTAAAATAACTACGATATACGCCCACATTGTTCTTGTCATTAAATAAAAAAGTAAAAGTATTCTTTGCCTATCATCACCATCGTTATGACAGACTCCATCGCTTTCCTCCGAGTGAAGTATATTTACATCTCATCGACTTGGCTTTGTCACTTAAGTTGTGCGCTGCGTTTTTAATTAAATTTCTTTTTCAATTGTGTTATAATCCTTTCACCTTATTGTTGTGTGTTGCCGTACGCTGCTATATAAATTGTCTAACTTAGTTTACGTTAAAATGCGCATCACATCACGATGAATGACACTAAAATTGAAATCCTTGGAAGGGTTGTTATTAATGCAATTTGTACTTAAATTGTTTTAGTTATAGTCGTCAACTCTGAAAAAGTTTATAAATAAATGTTGATTTTATTTAATAATCAAAGAGAGCGTTAGTTACTTGTTAGCTTACCTATGTATATCCAGGTTTTGTCTAATATGATATTGTAATAGGTTTATTGTGTTACTTCTCACAGCATCTTCTTGTTCCCTCACGCTGGACCCGATTATAAATACATGCTCGGCTTTGTGCGTACGCAGCTCTCGACGACTACCACAATAGCGTTGGTATTTGGACCGAAAATCGCTCGCGTAATTAAAGGTCAAGGTGATAAATGGGATCAGAAGGCTAAAGTACGCAGCATAACAGCATCGTTCTCACTTAATGGCGTAGGTTTGGTGCCGGAGGAGTCACCCGATTTGTATCAGGAGAATGAAGAACTAAAAGTTAGTAAAAATTACTTTAAAGAAATTATGTTGTCTATATTTAAATTGTGTTTTTTACCAGGAGCAAATTCAAAAACTTGCACATCAAATTGAGTTCATGAAGACTGTGCATATGCAGATGAACAATAGGCATTTGAAGCCAAAACCCGGTGGCTATTTTACCATCACATCGACCTCATTCCAGGCGCCTTTTAGCAGAAACACAATGTCCACCGTACAAACGCAAACCGGAAAAACAGGCACTGAGAGTGCTGATAGGTGAGTGCAAAGTGTACATTGTCCAAAGTAATTACACTTTAAAAATAAAATTTCAGCGTGAACAACGTCACGCCTTCAAAGAGCAAAACCCAAAGGGGTAAAGTTTGACGAGGTCAACGAAGTGTAAAAGATTGCTCAAACGATTTTAGTTTTAAGACAATACACAAGGACGCGAATGCTGTAGCGAATCAAAGGTCAAAGGAGTCGATGAAAAATAATATCGTCTGTGATGTAGATGCGGATTTACTCAAGCAATTTCGAACAGTTTTTGCGCCAGAACAGTTCGCTTCTAATATCTATTACGCGCTCAATGCGGGTGGCGAAGGTAGTTGCGAGGAAGACGATGACGATAGTCAGATGGCGCACATCATAATTCATAAAACGTTAGCCGAAATAAATGAATTGACAGGAACAAGTTCAGAGGAGACAGCGACAACGTTCTTAACTTCAATAGTGGAGTCAGCGACTCCAACACTTCAAGACTCGTCATCGTCTTCATTATCACCTGCACCACCGACGACGCCATCAACTCTTGCTTCGACAACTTCAAGCACATCATTGTATGCGATCAGAACACCATCGCCACTCATGCCAGTGCCTTTGAGACGTGCCACAAGTACATCACTCTCCTACATCGAACCCAACAACATAACTGAGTTTGTGGAAGTGCATTGTGAGCCTGCGCACACGTATACCATCACTATGAACAACAATGAAACAATTAACGATTCCAATACCCGTAGTTGCAATGTTGCCGGCAATGGTGGAGTTGATGGCGTTGATGAGGAAGAAAGCAGTCGAATCAATAATAACACTTCCTGCTCATTGTCCTCCACATTAACCGACAGCAAGACTTTGGATGCGCGTTCACCAATTATTGTTTAGGCATAAGACATGATTTTTTTTATCAAATGGCAGCGAGGAAGCTAAACAGTTTGCGACTATGTAATTTTTAATGAAGCGTGCTCTGCACACCCTACATGAATGTGATTTAGTTGAATATGTATATCTATTGTAGTTAAATAGATCTCTCGTTGTCTATCTACTACCACTATCTGTATCGTGAAAGACTATAAAACATATTGTCTGGGCAAAACACTCACGAAATTGTGTCGTCTGACACAGAAAGTCTGGAACAATTGTCTATTGTTTCCAACAATGATTTCGTCAATTTTATTTTTAGAAACTGTACAAAATTGTTGTTGGTATCCGGAGGCTAGCACACAATTTAGAGAGTGAGTTGTCTGTAAAGTCTATATGTTAAAAGTGTTTGGTGTAATTAATATGTAAGCTCAGCTTTGCTATTTTCATCGCACTACAAGCAAGAGAAATGTCTTTGTTTTTTAATCTAGTGAATTGCATTAACCAGCATTGCACCCAAATTTACACTACGTGACATTGCCAACTGTATTTATATTTTACCATTATTGTAAATTTCATCAATACAGTCTGTCAATTAAATGTTTGCAAAATCCAAAATGGCACTTAAACTTCAGTTTAAATGTAAATTTAGACCAGGGTTATCCAACCATTTCCCGGGACCATATAGGAGTTTTGCGCTGTTAGTTCGGCCGCAGATGAATATTTTTTGACGATAAAAAAACCGTGCCAAGCAAAAAAAATAAAAAAGTGACGAGCAAAAAACACAAAAAATATCGCCTCTTTGAACGAGGTAAGCAAAAAAAAAATCCGCCACTTTGAGCGTGTCTGGACCGCGGGCCGCGAGTTACAACCCTGATTTAACCAATAAAAATCTCTCTATATACGTTGTTAAATGTGTGCAAAAAAAATGAAAGAAATGTATACATCTATGAATCTCGATTATTTTGATTTGTATATCACTCAGCTGGTAGTTAGCAGTGTATACTAGTCATTATGACCTAATTAATAAAAACATAAATTAATTAAATATTTAATAAAATTATATTAAGAGAAGAATTATTAAACAGATGCCAAAAATATTCTCTGCTACTTAGAACTGTTTATAACATTATAAACCGCGAAAGGAAGGAAAATATGTAGGTTAAGGTAAAATGCTGGGCCGACCAAAATATTGTTGAAAACGTCAGTAAAAGTCAGTAATGGTGAGAAATGGTTAGAAATATTTTAATAATCGTCCATAAATACCAAACGAGAAATTTTTGTCGGATGGCTCCCATAAAACCATTCGTAGAGTATTATTTTGCTTACTTTCTTTCTTCACAAAATATTACAAAAGACTGACTTTCGCTTCTGCAAACATTTTTCCGCTTTAGAGTACTGGAGGGGAAGGGGGGTTATAACTATTTATAACAAAATTAAAATAATGCTTTATTACTACAATAGTCCCCAACAGTTTGCAGAATACCCAATTCAACACTCCAACAATAAAATTAATTTAAAAAAGTTTGGAATGAAAATCCATAAAGACTTTGGAAAAACAGTTTAAAATTATACCAGGACAATGCCCCCAAACAAAAATCCTAATTCAACACTATAGTAAATATTTGGGTTCTTTTGAAAAAGTGCTGGAAAACGGGTGCCAAATAGTACCGCTGACCTGACCAGATTTAATCATTAGGAATGATAGAAATTATCCTAGTACAAGACACTAGATGTTATAAATTATTGTTGGATAAATAAAAGAAGGATTCAATCAGTTATAGATGGCTCACCAAATATTAATTAAAAATAAGTTTAAAAAAGGATATTTTTTTAAATTTCATAATTGCAGTGCTAAAACTGGCTTTATTTCTTCCTTTCTCTTCTACTTGACATTTTCGTTTTGCAAACATATATTTGACAAGCTGACATCATATTTTTAAGTTCATGTACATATAAATTTTATTTCTCCATATTTTATGTTTAGATTCTTCGCGCCATTTTTTGAGCAATTTTTTCACTTCGTTGAGAAAGCAAGTATCTAATTGTAAGTAGAAAACATGGAAATGTTTTGATAGCATTCAATTGCGAATTAACCCATTTTATGAGAATCTATCAATACACTTAGAAGCATGTAGGTATGTATGTAAGTATAAAGCAAGATTTTAATACACTTTATTTATAGCACAAATCTCAATCAATTGAGTTTAATTTTTGCACTAAATTCACCGTTTAGCTTTTTTGTAAAAATTCATCCTTTTCACCTAGCAATTTTCAAAATTATTTCACCTATAATTTTCTTTTATTTCTATGAAAACTATATTAAGATTTCAAGTCGATTTTAGTGAATGGTACAAAACAAAATAAAATTATACAACTTTTTAGCCTAATTGTTAAAAATCTTAGTAAAAATACAGTTAAAAAGAAGGGTTACATACATATACGAATATGTATGTATGTATGTATGTATAAAATGTGTGCAAATCACAATAAAAAATTGAAATTGAATAATTAAAAAAAAAAATAAAATTAAATGAAGATTTACAACAAAATGTCATTTAAAATTTCAAAATTAACATTATTGAATTACATGTGGAATATAAATGTATCCTATGTACGAGTAATAATAAAAATAAATGATAAATGTTAAACAAAAAGAAATATGCAAAATAAATATAATTAACACTTTGTGCCAATAAATACAATATATAAATGTTTTTACAGTGTACATAATGAACAGGGGTATTAGCGAGTACTAAGATCAACTTAGTGATTACGCTGTGAACTAGTGTTGGGTTGCTCATGAGTAAGTCACTGAACTGAGCAAGTGAACATGTTCTTTCTTCATACAAGAAAACAAGGTAACGATACCAGTTTACATTTATGTGGTTCTCTCTCAAGAATATACTTACGTTCTTCTTCTTCTAAATTTTTACGGTGCATAAAACTATCATATGTTGTTTATTTATGTTTATTCAATTCATAAATGTGATAATGTGCATATTTAACTGCCAGAAATTTGAAATTTATATGAAAAATAGAAAAGTTGCTGTTTTGTTCTTTACTTTTTTATTTTATTCATATTTCTGTGTGTTTTGCATTGGGTATTCACTATTTTTAATTTTATTTTAATAATTTTATTTTCAATAATAATTCACACCGACACAATACAGCAAACAATTGACACACATTTTCACGTTATGTTCAACACTAAATGATATACTTAACTGAGAGTGAGCAATTTTTGAGAGAATAACAGGGCGAATTGTCGCTGCCTTGTTTTCTTGTATCAAGATGTTCCTTTGTTCTTTTTGGCTTACTTGTTCTTTTTTCTCAGTTGTTCTATTTGTTCACATGTTCTTGCTCAGTGGTGCTTTTTGCTCATTTGTTCTTTTTGCCCAATGTTCATGTCGAATAGTAGTATCCTTTCTTTGTGTTTTAGATAAAAGGCAACGAAACTTCAATTTTCCAAAGGATTCCCAATGAAGTAGGGAATCAAAATTTATTTTATAATTTTATATTTTATTTTGTTATTTAATATTAATAATGAATTAATTAAGTGAAAAGTTTTCATTATGCCACGTAGACACGATACAACGGTTGTTAGGGAAATTTTAGGGAAATTTATCATAGTGTTAGTTAAGTACGTACATGAGAGTCACACGTACGTGGCTGTACAACGGGGGAGAGAGAGTTTGTAGTGCAAAGTTGTCTCATTTACGCCTCCATAAGGTGAGTGTGTATGAAAGAGACGATTATAGGTAAGTGGTCATTTATTTGAAATTTTTCAAGTGAGCGGACGTGTGCGCTAGTGTGAATAATTGTCGTAAAGATAAAAAGAAATGGATGTTTTACAACTTCGTTGCATGCATTGTATGCTGTATCACACATACATACGTAATTTTGTATTACAGCAAGTTGTATCGTGTTTAGGCCGCTTAAATGACCAAGTGAACAACTGAGCAAAGTGAGCGAATTGACTCACTTAAATAGAAGAACGAGTGAAGATGTTCACCAAAGTGAGCAATGTTTACCCAACACTACTGTGAACATATTTTATTATGAGGGCCTTCTCGCAAACGTATAAATCACACAAGCGTGTAAACGTTTAAAGTTATACGGACACTTTCGTCCGTCAGTTGAATTTAAACAAACAATTGAAAATGCCGGAAAAAAATAGAAAATTTATTGAAATAAATACGAAAATTGCAATAAATAGTTTATTATTCGTACTGCTATATGCTGTAAAACAATTGTTATTAGAATTAAATCCATAAAACATTTTACTTTTGGACCAATCACAATAAATTCACAATGTTGGCAACTCATCAATCGTCACACAAATTTATACGGTGGAAGACTTTCTTTTTTGTATTGAGCAACTGTCAGTTACTTTATGAGCACAGAAAGTTATGGAGTTTATGCGATTTGTACATTTGAAAAAACCTCTTTAATTCTACAAATAAGTTTCCATATTACGAGATGAATTGGACATGTCCATTCTCTTCTGGAGCCTAATTTTCAGATAAATATTTCAATTGTACTTCTGTTTTGATCTAATTCCACATTAATTTTAAGAAAGAAATCCCTGATCCTTTGGAAGTTATCAGGTCGAAATATGTAAGTATTGTGTGCATTTGTTAGTAACATTGTACTTGGGGAATTTGACCACTATTTCTGCATAAATTAATATCTCAAAGACAAAGCAAGATTTTTCGTTCCAGTTTTTTGCTTTAGGTTTAGGTACATACCAAATTGGTAAAGATGAAATGGGTAGCTGTTTTGCCGGATAGCCGTCCGAAAATAACCAATTGTTGCGTCTTACAAGCGAACATTCGTAGGGGGCGAATTCGGGCCTTTTCATTCATGAGCCAAGTTAGAACTTCATTATCTTATAAAAGACTATACAATGGTGGACAGACCTTCGACTTCAAGAGACAGAGTCGGCAGTAACTCACAAAGCTCACGACACGTTCTGGAACTGCTTTCTTGAGGTAGAGAATGATGATTGTTTTCAATCTCACGATCAAGAAAAGAACACGATTACAACGGAGATTGCTTTTTATCTAAAGTTAAAGCGCTTTGGTCTTAATTTGCCCTTAGTACAGTACGAGTATTCATTTTTATTTATTGTGTAATAAAAAATAATGATTTTATTTGTTATATGGATTAAATCAAGTGCCTCTAAAGCTTAAACGTAGTTTTTTTAAATCGGTATCCGGCCGGATGCTTGTTTATTATGCCCGGATAGACCGGATAACGGAATACCAATTTGTAGAAATGAAACGGATATCCGACCGGATTTTAAATTTGCACTTTGCCTCACCGTAAAAAGGGCACATCCCAAGAAAGCTACTTATTGGTGGACGGATGATATTAAAAATCTGAGACAGATTTGCATTCGGAGCCGAAGGATATACACTAGAGCGAGAAAAAATGGCACAGCTATAGCGGAGCTCTTCGAATATAAGACTGCAAAGAGTGCGCTGAACGCTGTCATTCAAACTAGCAAACGAGACAAATGAGAAGAGCTTCGGCGGGACATAAACAAGAACCCGTGGGGGCTTGGATACAAAATAGTCATGAAAAAACTAGGAGCGAGGAAAAAACCTCCTAACCTCGATGAAGATGTGACGGAGAACATCGTAAATACTCTGTTTCCAACACACAGATAGAGAACGGACACCACAGAGGGCCCGGTAAACGATACACCAGCGTTTTTCACAGCAGAAGAGATGGAAATATCTGCTAAAATGCGTAAAGCACAACAACGAAGCCCCACGCCCAGATGGAATCCCAGCGGAAGTTCTAAAAATTGTTGCAGCAGAACGCCCACATGTACTGCTAAATATGTACAACAGATGTCTGTCAGAAAGCCTCTTCCCGATGGAATGGAAAACACAAAAGTTGGTCCTCATCATCAAAGGAGATCCTGAAACCGACTGACACGGCAGGGAAACTCCTAGAAAAGATGCTGAATCATCGCATCTCAGCGGCAATTATTGAGGCAGGTGGTTTATCAGTATTGCTTCAGAGGTGGCAGATCAACAATCAGAGCAGTCGAAGAGGTTATAAAAAGTGTCCAATCAGCACGAAACATAAACCACTCTTCAAGACCAATAGTACTAGTAGCGACAATCGATGTCAAAAACGCCTTTAACAGAGTAAAATGGGACGACATGCTAGATGCTCTTGATAGGCATAGAACAACTGACTATATAATGAAGATGGTACGTAGCCACCTGAAAGATCGGGACAATATCTACGACACAAGCAGAGGACAGCGGAAGAAGCAGATAACGGCAGGCGCAGCTCAGGGCTCAATTCTCGGCCCAGATTTGTGGAACGTAAGCTACGATGGAATTCTAAGGATAGAAATGCCCGACGAATGCTACTTTGTGGGCTACGCAGACGATATTGCAGCAGTCATAACGGCGCGAAACCTCGAAGCAGTATAAAGCAGGCTGAACCAAGTGATTATTAGGACGCAAACTTGGCTAGAGTCACATGGTCTTCGTTTAGCAACCGATAAAACAGAGCTTGCTCTTCTCACGAGAAAACACATGCCCCTCGAAATGGAAATACGTTTATTCTCGCAAACACTGAAGACTTCAAGACACTAAATTACCTGGGGGTAAGAATCGACAGTAAGCTGACGTACTGGGCACAAATTCAACATGCAGCAGAAAAATCAGCAAGAGTGACAAGCTCTCTATTGAAATTGATGACAAACAGCAGAGGACCACTTGCTAGTAGGCGAAAGCTCTCCTTGACACAACGCTATCGATAATGCTCTATTGAAGCGAAGTGTGGGCTGATGCATTGAATGTGGAAAGACGAACAAAAGTATTGGGTAAAATACAGAGGATGGCAGCTCTTCGGGTAACCTCATCCTATCGCACAGTGTCGGAAGCAGCAGTATTGGTAATTAGTGGCACGATACTAATAGACCTCCTTCCAAAGGAGATGCAGAAAATATGGATGCTGAAGAAAGACAATCTGACAAACGCAACATGACAATCGGTCAGAGCGCAATCCATACAGCTGTGGCAGCAGCGATGGGCTGCAGAAACGAAAGGCAGATGGACAGCTTAACTTATCCCAGATGTGAATCCATGGCTAAGTAGACAGTGGGGTGACGTTAATTTTTATGTCACACAACTGCTATCGGGACACGGCTACTTCCGAAAATACCTGCACAGAATATGGAAAGCAAATTGCATCTATGGGGACGGAGAAATAGACGATACGAATCACACGTTCTTTGAATGTGATAGATGGCAACAAGAGCGTGAGGAGCTAGAAAATAGTGTGGGACCCATCAATGCAGCAAATATCGTTGGCAATTTGCTGGTGAGTTAACACAACTAGTAGCTCACTACATTGAAAAGATTATAAGATGCAAGAAGCGGGACCTGGACGCAGGTGCTACAGCTGACATATGAAGTCAGAAGAGGATACCACCTTGAAGTAATGCGAAAGCAGTTCCAGGGTGGATACTTATCCTAAAAGGGGATGTTTTAGTGGTACATCACATACCGGGGGTGCGACGGCACCCTAGACGATGCGAAGGCATTTTCACCTCCCTAACCGCAAAAAAAAGAAAAAAAAACCGGAGTTGTTTGCTTCAAAAAAGGGCACCTTGAAACAAAGTACAACGAAATCAGAATAGACTCTATTAAGTATCAGATTCCATCACTACTAAACCAATAAAATATTTTTTTCCAAATTTCAAGTCAATAGTACAAAACACAAAAAAGTTTTTCTAATAAAAACATAAATTCGGATCCAGGTTTGTATGGGGGGTACCCCTAGTGGTCCGATACTCTTAAAATTTGAATGGTTGGTGGATATGAGTCGGAAACTTATAGTCTCCAAATTTCAACGCGATAGTACAAAAAACAAGAAAGCTTTTCTAATAAGAACTTTAATTTAGATCCAGGTTTGCGTGAGGGGTGTCCCGCTAGTGGTCCGATCCGGCTGATTCCGACAAATGTACTGAAAAATTTCAGATCTCTAGCTCAGAAACTGAGGTACTAGTTTATACACATACAGACGGACATACGGACATGGTCAGCTCAACTCATCTCATCGCGCTGATCAAGAATATATATACTTTATGGGGTCTCCGATGTCTCCTTCTATGTGTTAAAAACTGCATGACAAACTTATAATACGATACTATTCACTGCGTGAAGAGTATAAAAAGGTGCATTTTCCAAGTATGTACTTTTCTCTGTCAACAACTACTGTGTGGAAGGCTGTTGTAGAGCAGGCCCTAAGCAAGCGAGCTGAAGTGATTCTCCAGTCTGGTCGTATGTAGCTTACTGTGCCGTTGTTTTTCTTCGATGGCACCCGATGGTCGCTTACTTCTCTTCTCAGAAGCTTCGATTGAAAGCATTAGATAAATCCTATAAAAGTTTTGCTGTTGTACCCCAAAATTGGCTGTCAATATTGATATAGTTATTGGCTTGTACAATAAGACTTAATAGCCAGTTCAATTTCCAGCTTTCCAGGATTAGTTGCTTTTTCTTCCCCTTAAAATGCTTCTGTAAGTCAAGCCATCTGTCCAGGTAAGACCGAATTTTAGTATAATTAGTAAATTATTAAAATTTGATCTACCAATTGCGACTTTTCCGATGGATTTTGCAAAAATCGGTTCAGTATATTTTGTATAAAAACTGTATGGAAATTGACAACAGCGATACCTACCGGGTCCAATTGTGAATATAACCCCATCCACAAATGCACTCAAACACACACAAGAAATGTCATCAATATCAGTCTAGCCATAGAAGAGGAGTAAAGTGACAAAAGATCCGTACTGAAGATATATATTTCTGACATCAATTCAGCTTATGGAAATGTTTATCAGAAACGTAGTAGGTAAGTTATTTTTGTATTCAAATGGGGTTTTGTAGATTTTTAAAAAAAGTTATTCACAAAGTAATTTGTCATAGACTAAATAAAGCTTAACAAAATACGCTAGTCCGATTCCATCAAGCAAATTTATCTAAAATTAAATAAATTTTTTTCCAAACAGAAAACTAAAATCATAAAAATGAAATTATGTTGTCGTCGCCAAGCAAAGTTAAATGAGGGAATACTTCTAGATGAGGATTTCGAGTTCCTCAGACGTATTGGATGGGCAATTGTGCCAACGCTTGCACGACCAAAAGGTGACTATCGCTAGAAGCTAAGAATTTGTTTAAACTTTTTCTTTATTGTAATGATGATTTTACCTACCATTACTAGATCGAGAACTTGCTGGTGAAATGTTTGATCGTCTCAAACAGATGAATTCGACTCCTAACGCTAATGTGAAACGTGATATAAACAGATTTTTACGTTACTATCTGCGCGTGTTACGCTGGACACAATACCATCAACCCATGACTATATATCGACAATGGGTAATATGTTAACATTTACCAATCCCCTTGTTATATAATTTATTATTATTATTTAACTTTAGTACGGTGCATCAGCTTATGGCGATTCCATTGAAGGTGCAGTTGGTGGCGCCAGCATTCCAGCACGTTCAGTAGCAGGTGGCGGCTATGGCTGTGATGAAAGCACTTGTAGTAGTTGGCGTGGCGATACATCAAACATGGAGTCTGATGATGACGACAAAGAAACACGCTTATGGCTACAAGATGCGCAATCCTTTTTAGCGATGAAATCATTCCCGGATGGGTCTACAATTGTCTATGCTGCTGTGACTAAGAATCCATCAGCCGGTTGGGCAGACGGTGGCTTGCGTCTACTCCGTATGGATTCTGCACGCGGTTCTGGTTGAAAGGGCAACAACACTAGTGGTTCAAATCCAAATCATTAGTTGATAATTTCGATATATTTTTTCATATTACTTTTGTTTATAAGACATTCAAACATTTAGCTTAAAATTAATGGAATATAGAAGTGGACGGAGTTTCAGTTAAAATGAAACGTGAGGTTGATATATATAGGAGGCATCTATGGTAGCGTAACCTATTATTATTTACGCAGGCATATCAGTAGTAGAGCCAGACCCGTTGCTATGCTGATTAACGAGGGACTCATGATTAAATTGTGAGCGCCATTACAACTGTCACTAGAGCAATAGCATTCTTCCCAGTATACTCCATTTTCATAGACACCCCAATTACACACTCCCGTGACACCTGTATCGGATACAGAAGCGCAGCGTCTTATGACCTGGCGCCAGCGTCCATCCCCTACGCAATATAAGAGAAAAGGGATTTAGTGAATAGTGTTTTATGTTGTTTGGTAACAAGTTGATGTTTGAGATACATACAGATAAATCCTCGTGGGCCTTGTTGCACCACCTTCATGCAAAAGGAACCAGGCATGGCAGACTCATCGCTGTTGCATTCAATGGCAATGTGTTCGGTGCGATTGAAAGTTTTATAAGCGCCGCAACTATCATGTCCTTTCCGATCCTGATCTGATGAGCACTGATAGCAGCGTATAGCCAGAGAGCCTGGGAAATTGAAGAAATTTACTATATAAAAAATGCGTTCAATTAACTAAAAACCACACCCTAAGCCGAGCTTGCCGAACAATGTAAACAGTCTGGTGGCTGTTGACCCCTGTACATACCACTAATGCTGAGCATTAATAAAAACGCAGTGCATTTTAAAATCTCCATTTTAAATGTAAATATTGTCCATAAATACTCTAAAAAAAAAACTAAAATTACAAACAAGCAATAAAAACAAAATGCAATAAGGCACTTCTTGTTCTTGGCTGTTGACTACAGCGGAACGCAGGTTGGCAGTACAAAAAAACAAAACAATATTTAAATGCAACTTGGCATCATTGCAAACAATTTTCCGCAATGACATGACCAATATTGATTATGCCTCCGCTGTTGATATCATGAGCGAACCAACTAAATTTTCATTAAATTTATTGAATTTCAAATCGGGTTTATAAAATATATTTAATTAATTATAAAATGAAGAAAATTGAAAGTCGCGAAACATTGCAATTGTCGTAAGTAGAAAATATTGGCCCCTCGCGCCATTGTGGCCAACTAAATTAGTTTTTCAACTCGCTGCCATTGTAACCAACCAAATTTTCAAGGGCCACGCTACTCGCTACTTTTCAAGGTATCAATGGAAACATATTTTTAGGGCGTTGATCGTATTGCATTTCTTCTATTTGAACATTTCGAGCATCGTTTCTCTTCATTTGTTTATTTTGTAAACTTTAATATTTTGAAAAATGAAAGACCTCAAAACTCTGATCGGCGCTGCGTCGTTGCTGCTTTGCTTGCTTCAAACAGGTGAGTTTTGAGCCGCTCCCAAACATAAACACACTAATCTTCTTCTTCCTCTTGTATTTACACCTGCTCTGCAGCCAACGCCATCAAATGTTGGGACTGCCGATCCGACAATGATCCAAAATGTGGTGATCCATTCGACAACAGTACTTTGGCAATTACCGATTGTGCACAGGAACCAAATCTGGAGCACCTGCCTGGTGTACGACCCACTATGTGCCGCAAGATAAGGCAAAAGGTGCATGGAGAATGGCGTTATTTCCGGAGTTGTGCTTACATGGGCGAACCGGGCATTGAGCGTGACGAGCGCTTCTGTCTAATGCGTACCGGCAGCTATAACATATTTATGGAGTTCTGCACATGCAACTCAAAGGATGGTTGCAATACTGGAAGTTTGCTCAGCAATAAAATGTTTACCATATCTCTAAGTGCGGGGCTGCTTGGAATGTTAGCAAGACTGTTAAGGCAGTGATCCTAGTCGTTGTAATGTGATGAGGTTTGATGGCGAAACATATCCAATGTTCAAATATAGTAATAATGAAAGTGCCTTTTTTAAACTAATGGCGATGATGCTTCTTCCTAAGCAAACGATCCATTGAAACTTAACTGATAACTCCTCCGTCCAGGTGTCGTCGTCGTTTTCCATTGACGTCGTCACTCAGATATAACGAATCTGTATTTGTATTGTACATTCGAATTCCGTTCAAAGATATTTTTGTATGTAAATGTAGCATTTATTTACAATTTAATTTTTATTGTAAATTTTTATAATTTATTTGAAATTTGAAATAAATGAAAATTTCAATAAGATTTCCGTTACAGTGTCGTCCATTAAGGACATAATTACCATTTACCATAGGTGACAAAAAATTAACCAATGGTGCTTAATGCCACTGAATCTTAATTTACATTTATCGTGGGACATTTTTAATTCTTTTAAATTTGACATCTAAAATGTGGTCGATGGAGGACATGGCTCCGCAGGTACAGAATTGCGGTGTTGCGCCAGTGAAAAGGTGTTGATGTGTGAGTTGATTATGTCCGATACGTAGGCGAACAAGCATAGATCACCGGTGTTTTGAGGATTTTTATGGATAATACATACCACCCACAAGATGGTGTTGTAACAGCAAGATGCTGCTAGAGGTGCACATGCAATAAATGAAATACGGTCAAATGTAAAGGAAAACGGAGAATTTATGTCACGTTAATATTAAATAGAGATATTGTGGGAATAGAGCACATCGTACGTAAGTATGTATAAAAACCAAGAAATGAAGCTAACTCTATTAGACGCAACCATAATTCTATAGAGGTAAGTTTTGTTGGTTTTACTAAAACAGTTGAAATGATGAAACTTATTGAGCGGAGATCCTCCACACGGGACAATTGTTGTCTGAGAGACCCTTACGTTATATGTAGCAATGTTGGATAAGAGACCAGGTCGACCTAAACTGAGCTAACATTGTCCGAGTGCTACAAGACAGTCCTATATCACTATCATCCACAGGTGAAGGGCGGGACTCTCAACTGTCCTCTGGCGTAACTCTTCACGCGCCGACTTACAGCGTATGTTCATTTACAAACGGCTGATCCTTCTGAATACTCTGATTTCTTTCTTTTATAGAATTTTCATTCGTTTCCATAAAAAAAGTATGTACTAGAATTTTTCCCTTCTGTGGCGATATTTTTCAAGAGTCTCTTGGCACACTGAAGTAGAGCGTCACATGGGTACTTAAAGCTCAGTAGGTACGGTTTACAACGTTTTTGAAGCAATATTGTTCAATCTACAATTTTAAAGAAAAAGAACATTTATGTCATTTTATAAAAATTTGTTTGACTAAGATATCCATATTTTGTTATAATTGTTTTAGAAGAAAACGAAATTACAAACAGAAAAAGCTCTTATTACGCCCAGTATCCGTAACCGGACAGTTTCGTAGATTCAATATATTTTTTTTTTAATCTACGATTTTTTAAGTTATTAAGCATATTCCTTATTTTTTTTTTCTAATAAATATATTTAATAAATAAGCAAAGAAGATACTATTTCTTACAAATCAATACATTTTGCTGGCATATCCAATGATATTGAAACTATATGTCGGCCCGGTACCATAACATTTCCAAGCAGTCGCCCATCTTTACCTTCGACCAAATATTCGGCACACATCGAGAGCACAATGTTGGCATCCCGATCAGTGCAATTTAAAAATCCTACAAGAACACGACCATCCGTAATGGCAATCCGGACCACACGACCAAGCCAGCTGCGTAATTTTTCTCTGCCCGGCGTCAGTTGATGTTCGTCATTTTGATTTGGTGCATTCGTCAAAACATTTTGTAAAGGATTCGATGGATTTATTATTGTATTCAGATTCAGATTCTCAAATTTATCACTTATTTCCGACATTGCTGCTGCTATTGTATTATACTGTACTGTTATTGATACACACTACGTATGTGTTCACTTAATTTTAAATTTTACATTTGAAACAAGTTTTTAATTTACAATAATTTTGGACATTTTCTACGAATTATTCCCAAATAAAAAAAAATATCAACTCAGATCAGCTGATTTTTATAGGTAGTGTATTATAAGTACTATAAGTTTGTCATGAAGTTTGTAACATACAGAAGGAGACATCCGAGACTCTAAAAAGTATATACATATATCATATTATTGATCAGTGCGACGAGAGGAGTTGATCTGGCCATGTCCGTCTATTTATCTGTCCGACTGGATGTCTGTCTGTCTGTATGTATGCAAACTAGTCTCAGTTTTTGAGTTAGAGAACACGGAACATTCTTTTCACCAAACGTAGTACATTTGTCAGAATCAGCCGAATCGGACCACTATGGAAACATTTTTGTTTTTTGTATTATCGACTATATCCATCAAATATGTAAATTTCAAGACCCTCGGATTACTAGAAGGGGCGTGAAGAGTATTACAACTTCGGCATAGCAAAAGTGTTTTATTTTTTACTGGTTTGTAGTCTATTTTTCCCGGTCTACGAGCGTTCTTGTTACCAGTCACGCACACTATTTTTTAAGAAATAAGGGGATAAATGCAATCAAATGATAATGAAAAATAGCCAGAACCGACTGCAGACACTAAATTGGAAATAATTTTGCTGTAGATGATCTACCATTGTCTGAAAAAAACAATAAAATGCGTTGGGGCAATGGAAAAACCAAAACAGTGATGAGTTTTTAATATGTAAAGATAATAATGTCTTTACTGATGATGACTTTATTGACAAAGAATTTGAAAATATAAGTGAAGAATAAGAAAATAGTGGTTCAGAAAACGAGGTAATCGTAGACTTAATAAGTTCTAAGGAAGCCTATCAACATCTAACAAAGAATGTCTATATAGAACTGCATAGCTTAAGTAGAATCAATCCACAAAACGTCGTAAATGTTGATTACGCCGGAATCTTTCTACGCTAAAGTGACAGTTGCCAAAGACTATGAAATGATATAAACTGTCAGACTTTGAAATTATATAGACTGGACAGTTCTTTCGTGAAGCATCGCGTTCTAATTTTTATCTCTTGTAATCTTGAGACAGTAATAGTCTATTCACACTGGGCCATGATTCGAATCAAAGAGGAGTCGATGTTTATTTGTATCGAAATCGCCAACAACCACAAGGAAAAGTGACGTCAATCGGGAGTTGTTGTTGTAGAATGTGTCGTATCAAGAATTGATATGCCTTTGATTCAGAATTGAGGATGGTCAGTCACGTTAGTGTTGGTCGATTTCTGCCTTTTTTAGGTCATTTCCGACTGTTTTTCTCCTTTTTTGTTGCGCTCCGACATAAAACAGCTGATCATTGCACAAAACAATTTGAAGTAAATGAACAAATATGCTCTTGCTCACGAATGAGAGCGAGCGAGAGTTTGTTTTTTTGAACTATGCAATTAGCCACAACGTTCCATTTGTATGTAGTACTTACTATGTACAACCAAAAAAGAACAACTGTTCATGATTCAAAATTGACAATCTGAACGACAAAATGCATCATCGTGATTCAGCGCAGTGTGAATACGCTATCGTATAAGTTTCGAACAAGTTTGTACGGTTTTCAACAACAAAAACCAATGCATCGTTGTTGGAAACTTTTACCTTCAAAAATTTCGAAAATTTGCATGCCAAAGTGAGGATGACCAGCGTTGTGAATTTATTGTTAATGGACACGCTGCCCAAAAGTGGAAACCAGGGTTTGAAAATGCTGTAGTTTTTCATTTCATTTGCTGCGTTTATGCTATGCTGTTGAAAAGTTGGCACAGCAAAACTATAATACTAAAATATCTGAATGCTGTGCTATTACTGTGCTGTTGTTTTGTTCACAGCAAAAAAAAAAAATTACTTTAAAAAAGAGGTTCTTGCAGCACAGCGGCAGCATATTTTTCGGTGGTGTTGCTAATATACTGCCAGTTCTTCAAACCCTGGTTTTACCAATTTAATTCAAATACTAATTGAAAATAAAAATTCACTTTTATCGGTAATTTCAATTAATTCTTTGAATTCAAGTGTTTACGAGAGCAGCTGGTTTCCGAAGTGCAAACAAATCGTTGCTCACGAAATTGAGTTAGTAAATTTTCGAAAATATTTTACGAATTCCGCAGGTTACGACGTTTCGTGAATCTCCCTAATATTTTCTACCAACATCTTAATAAAATGTATAATTATTTAACTGCTGCATATAATAATATTTTTTTTTTTTCATTTTACTGTATTTTCACAAAGCATTTGGAATGTTTACAGTTTACAGCTTCCATAGCCGGATAGATGCAACAACCGGACAATTGGTTTCGAGTTTAATTTAAAACATGTTCCTTACTTTTATAATTAATTCCTTAAAATATCGCAAATAATGAATTTTTGAATTTAATCATTTAATATTATATATTGTATATATTATTTTATTTATATTCTAATGTATGATATTTTAGTGAATTTGTTTCAATAAGTAAAGTATTAAATGTAAGTATTCTCCATCGATTAAAGAACATTCCCAATGTTTGGACTAATAGGACTAATATCTCATCTTTCACATTCTTATATGAGATTCGTACATAATTGTGAATTAAGTAGAAACAAAGTCAATGAAATTATATAGACTAGACAAATCGCTCACAAAGAGTCAGAGAGAGAGGGAGATAGAGCTCTCTTTGTTGGGAATCTTGAGACTACACTCAATTTGTTGTTGGGTATGACGAGATTTAAAATTTAAAAAAGAGACACGATTTTGTGAGCGATTTGACCAGTCTATATAATTTCGTAAACCTTGTTAGACAATTGTCCTATTTATTTATTATATGAAGTGCATCTTCTTTCATGCGCAGATCTGTATGAGGTGAGTTTCACTGTTCTGATTAGAAAATGTTGGTGCTATATTCACTTAAAGTGTAACTACTTATGCGCGCAGCATTGTCTGAGGTGAATTGAGCAATTTGCATGAGATTGGCAACCCAGGTTATTGATATTCCTTTGTCTTTAAGTGTCCAACTGCATCGTGCATTTGTTTGATTAAACGTTTTTATAATTAAATGTATGTTTTAAGTGTAAAGTGTTTAATTGAATTGTTTAACTAGTGTGTCTACCCCAAAGTAGTGTGAAAAAGCACATAAATATTGTTAAGAATACCTTCAAAATCATGTAATATTTGTAGTGGAAAATTTTTGCAATAAGTTCCGTTATATTGGGCATTGCCAACTGCAAAAAAAAATATCTACCAACCAACTAACAACAACAACAAAGTACACTAAATACATAGAAATTGTTCTGCTGCTGATGTAGAGAATAAAAACAAAGAAATTAATATACATAAAAAATTGCATTTTGTGGTGGTAAAACGAAATAAAATATAAAATATATTTTAGATTTTTTAAATTAAAACAATAACAATAACCAATCAACATGTATTCGTATAATTCAACCAAGAAAAGAAAGCTAAATTATATATTGAACAATTTTCGGTAAGTTTTTGTGATTTATTTATTAATTTTTATTTTTGTTTTACTTTGTACAATAAAACAAGTAAAAACAACAATTTATTTTTAAAATTTTTTTACTAATATTATTTCAAATTCTTATAATGATAACTGTGCTGCAACCAAAGCTAACAAAGCCACCATGCTTAGAGCCCAAAAGTGACCGGCTCCAGATGCATTGCAAAGATCGCCTTTGCATGTGAAACATGAGTCCACCTGGCGACTATGGGAGACAGTGCAGACATTATCCTTTTGACCCACAACCTCGAAGTGACAATCACGGGAGACAATTATGCCGGCTTTATCTAGAACAAAAGAAGAAATGTATTTCTATTGTTATAGAATTTTTTATTTTGCGTTTAAGTCGGAACCTCTTTTAAAAATTTTCAATACTCTACAAAGATACACCATTCTAATTCAATCAAATTAGAAACGCATTCGTTTGTGCGTTCACGTAAATTATTTTATTTTATTAGAGAATATGCTAATTGGCATTGGCCTCCAGTCGTCGTTGTCGTCGTCGCTTGTTTCGACTTGACGTCGTCTTAGCTGTTCAGTGATGTCACGCACCTCGTCTTGTGTTCATTTTTATATTTTATTATTTTTCCACTTGCGCAATTATTTTATGTGAATATTTATTTGATTTACTGAATACAATAATTTTTGTATTTGATTTCATAATGACTTCACTTCATTTGTTTTTGGTTGTGTTTTGCCCTTTCCCTTCTTTTTTTACTTACCACTTGTCACTACTTTATTGCATTTGGTAACTGGCTGCAATTGATCCATAATATTTGGTCGGGCAACCTCATCACAATTCACTTGACGTATATTAGAAGTAGAATCAATGGTATCCTTGGAACAGTTAGGATCAGTAAGAGATTTACATTGATAGCATTTGATAGCAAAGGCTGTAATGGATGAAAAATACAGCAATAATTAAATGTTGTTAAAATTAAATTCATTAAAATTATAATTATAATTAAAATATATAGCTACGAGTCAACAGATGTCAATTAAGTTGGATTAACCATTGTAAACAGTATTAAATGGAGATCAACCATAGTGTGGATAGCAGTTGTTAGCAGAGAACCGAAGACGTTCACATCAACAGTCGAGAAGTCGGATCAAATACTACAACCTGAGTTAAGGTTATCCCAGTACAGGAGGCAGTGTCATTTTGCTGTCGTTAACAGGTGATGATCGACCTCAACACTTACACACTTCCGATGAACACAAATCGCATCTTTAACTGCCTTATTCCGATGTAACTGGTTACGACACGATATGCATGGGATAGTTGTTTTCTTCGGAATCACCCTGCATTTGTCAACCAAGGACTATTCAACTTTATCGCGATGCTAATGAAAAGTATTTGATGTTGACATATAATGACATACTATTGTGTTTGGATATTTGGTGTTGAAGTATCTATTGATGAATTGTTTATTTATTTATTTGTTTGTCTATCTGTAGCTGCAGTCATTTGTTATTTGTTTACTGAACTTTGATACGGTTTATTTAAGAGATTTCAAATGGCAAATCTCATTAAAAGAACATTAAAAAATATTCATATAAATATAATCGCTTAACAATTGTCATGAACTAAACTCTCATTTCTCGAAATGAAACTGCTTTGCAAATGTTGTGATTTTAGCAAACAAAATTCTCAAGTATTTGTAAAAATTAACGAAAACTAGTGGAAGATTATGAACTAAGACTAGTTTTTTTTTGAACATTTTAAAGATCAAAAGCTTTTCCAATTCGAAAATAATAATATAATATTATAGGAGGGAGGGCCAAGGTCGTTTCTTTGTAACTTGAAATTACAAATTTACATCAATAGAACGAGTTTTTTTTATTATTGTATTTTGCCTACAATAATGTAGTATGTATGTATGTACATACTACATGTAAAGTATTTAGATACACATTTGCATACGTATTTGTATTTGAGTCAGGTATGTAACTCAATATTTGCGCAATGAAGTCAGCTTTATTTTTGACATTTTGTATAACGAAGGAATAAACAAAAAATCGAGACAACCCACACATTTAAATTTATTTTGGAAATTTTGTTATTTTCATCTTAAAATGGATTAAAAATTGTTAATTTTTCATCATCACTCACCATTTGGCACAAAGCAGATCAATGCAACAAAAGCCAACACAAACATTTGTTTCAACATGTTTTATTCTTCACTTTTTTATTTTATTAAAAGAAAAATATATAATTTGTTCCGAACCGCGACAAGTTCACTCAAAGACTAAACGAGTAAACGATCTAACAAAATTATTATTATACATTTTTTGTTCACGAATTGTATGGGCTAAATGCGAGAGAGAATAATAGAAAAAAAACAAGCAAAACAACACTCGTCAAAGCTTTTGGAAATTGTTTAAACATTTTATTTATATTTGTTAAAATTTCATAGTAACATTGAGCATTTCCAGAAATTGAGTAGGCACTCAAATGCGATTCAAGTTTGAGTGGAATTTGAAAACAAGTTTTGAGCTGGAATCTATTATTACATACATACTCGTCTATCAACCGTAATGTGCACGCCCGGCATCTGTTAAATAACATAAACAGTTTTAATTTGTTCCGATCTATAGATATATGGGAAAGTTTCTTTACTTGGATTGAAGTATTTTAAAGCAGCTGATTTTAACAGATTGACTTAGAGTTGTTTGAAATGACGAACTCGGATGAAAAGAGTTTCATTTATTGACCAGTTAATGAAATGTACAATGATAGAGGCCATGTCTATTGCGTATTGAGGTTCATTTCAATTGTGATCTACTGTAGTTCGTTCAACTTTACACATACTATTAATTTTTAATCGAATTTAATTGCATGCTGACATAGTTTTCCCCTCATTTTGTTTGTAAACTTTTTTATTTACAAAAGTTTATTTTCACAAAAATGTATGTTAAATTTGTCGAACTCAGGCGAGTTAAGACCTCAAAATGTAGTTTTACCACGTGTTCGATTATCAACCTATAAATGGCCTATTGGGTACATATACATGCAATGTACCCAATAGCAGACTAGAAAAATAGCAAACATATAACCCTTAATTGTGTGTAAATTATCGTCTCATGCATAAATTACTTACATATTTTCCATCTTTAATTCCTTCAAATTAATTCGAATACTGGATATTCAATAGTTGGGTTAGTCAAGACTGCCTATAGCGTTCAATTGCAAGCAATGAAATATATTAATTTTATTAAATTATAATGTAGAATTATATGTAACATTTCATGCAAAAATTTATTTGTACGGTGTCGCTGACAGATCTCCAGTATTTTGTTTAATTCAAAATGAGCAGTTCATGATCAATTAATTCTCAAGTCAAGATTGTGAATTGTAAAGACAAACTTGAAACTCGTTTGAGTGTCTTTTGGTAATTGCGCAGTTTTGATGTGTTTGAAGCTTTTTAACGTGATGTTGTTGTTTGCAAAGCTAGATTATTATGATTTTGTAGTACTACATATTTAAAAACTTTAAAGCTTGTGGTTAGCGGTTGGAATACTAATAAGTGAGTGTGGAAGTTTGAATATCAAGCAAGATTTGATTGATGGCGAAAAAATCAAACAGCTTTTTGGTTTCCATTGTCCTTAACAGCTTTCTTACCAATTCACCACGGATCGAATTATAGGGATGCATGAATACATTCAAAACGACATATTTGTCATGCTCAATTGAACTAATTGGGATGCCATTCATTTAATTTTGATGAATTTGAATGAATATATGCAGTTGAGTGAATGTTTTAAGCATTCGTTCAAACGAAGCGGTGCCGAATTTTATTGAATTTGTACTCATGTGTTATTTTGTGCGGTAGGAAGAACTCTATTCTCATTTCGCTTCCACATAAACAAACCAAACATCGAAATGAGATAATTGAGATTCCTTCCTGAGGTAGAAGTAACCAAAGAAATTATAACATTAAAACCAAAAAATCGATGAAATATCAATATGTATAATACTATCAACCCCACATTTAAGTTAAAATAATTTTAATTTGCTTGGATTCCGTTGGAAACATTCAACAAGTGACAAAGTCCATAGGAAATCTTGTGTTATTGAATATTGATTTGCAGAGAAAAACACTTACACCGCGGTGTTTATTGACGTGTCCAAATGACGTTTGACAAAGTATGCCATCCATCTATCAAAGGAGTACTTCTGTATATTAAATTCGTACTTATTAAGTGGCGTTTTAAGGTACTTCACGTACAAAATTGTACGATGCCTACCATTACACTACATACATATTCTGTACTTGAATATTGCAAATTATTTAAGCACGCTAACCACATGAGGAGCGCATTCGTAAAGAAAAATCTATTGGTTCATGGGTAAGCAGTCATCGTTATCCAGTTAAAACAATATACTCCCAATACAAAACATTATTCAAACCTGTGTGGAATTATGACGCTCAGATATGGAATTGTTCCAACTTAAGCAATATCCTGTAAATTTAAGGGTTCCAGAACATGATCTTACTATCGATTCAGTTGCTGATATGGTACAATTAAAAAGGTAGCTAAGTCCCACAATGATAAACTTGGCAAATATGTTAGAAGCTTCAACTCAATGAAGAAGAAGTCTTAAACGCAACAAACCATATGATTTAATTTGTTAAATAAATACTCTCTAATGTATTTTCTTTTAATAATGTAGAGTATTTCCTCATTATTTTGCTATTTGATTAATGCAAAATCTATTACAAGTTGCTCATTAGCTTTACTATTCTTGTAACAAGTCGCAATGTAAACTTAAAAAATAACTACAATGATTTGTAGAAAATCATTTACAAAATACAATAAAAAATTATGATATTAAAATGCACACATTTGTAATATAACCTGACTCCTTGCTTATTTTCACTTGACCAAATTGCATTGTCAAGCCAAAAAAAAAAAAAAAACGAATCGAAGAAAAATTGCACAATGAATAAAGAAGGCAAGTAAGCAACCTAGTTGGATGGTCTCTTTTATCAAATACCCTATACTGCTAAAATAATCACCAATCTTAAGTAGGGAATGTACTGAAAAAATTTTAATACTGGCATAAATTAGAAAGTTAAAACGCATTTTCGATTAATATTTTTGGGATTGAAGAAGAGTCATTATTATTATTATGTAAGTAGATTTATATTGTTGTCACCTTGAAGGGAGGAGAAAAGAAACTTTTTAAGCAGCCTTAGTATGAATCTACATAAGAAATTAAAATTTTCTGGGTTTTATACTCTACGTATTTTGGGCTAATTGTGTTTTAAAACCAAAATAGTCTTTCATTTCTGGTTTTGAGCTCTTTGACTTGATCGACTCGTCGTGTCACGATATTTACAAATTAAATTCTTATTGTATTGTATAGTATATAGAACTAAGATTATAATTTCAAATTATAATTTACTTATTAATATGAACAATAGCGACAAAGGCCTTTAGCTCAAGGGGAGAGTTAGGAAGGATTGGAGGAAATTAGAAAAGTGCAGGACCAGACTTGAGCGGGAATCGAACCCGCGACTCTATGATGTCAGCTTGGCGTACAAACTAAATAGCCAGTCTTAAATTCTTATAATTTTTGCAGGGTTGAAAAGAAGAAACGGAATGAAGGTCTAAAAAATCTTATAAGAAACAAATGGCTATCATGGCTTTCAATTATCGGCTTATATGTTGGATACTATGTCTTCTAGTGGTCGGATATCCATGATAAAAAAAAGATTGTACGAAATAGTTTCTCAAAATTTCTAAAACTTTACATTTCTACTAACAAAAGAAATAGGCCTCTTCAATTTTCCTTGCTTTACTAATTATTCCATAAGTAGTATATGGAGTTTGTGATGCACGGTTCTCTACGTTACAAACGTCAGACTACATTGAATATATATTTCACACTAGTATATTGCAAAGTGTATGATAGAGTAAAAGATTGAATACTAAAAAAAAAAAAAAAATATATAAAATAAAAAAAGTAATAAAAAGATGATATAGAAAAATATGATATAATCATATTGCAGAAAATGCAACAAAGTAGTCTTATAATAGAATTATTCTTATATTGTGGTGGACAAATATGTCCGATGGAAACATAGTTAGTTCTGTGTATCATAGCAACAAATACCCATAATAATGACGATGATGAAGATGTTGACAACGATGAGCATAAAAATAATAATAGCAAAAAAAAAAGAATAATATACAAAGCGTCGAAGTTAAGTGAAAGTGGAACGCTGAAAGCTAGAAAATATAATTGAATTCCCAGCTCAAAAGCCCAACCATGCAGAGAAACATCTCGAACAGGGCAAAGGCAACTATGCAAAAATAGAAACGCACGCGGTGCATAAATGCAAAATGATATTGCACTCGTTCGTTCATCCGTTCTTCCCTCCAATCTTCGTTGCCTTCCCAATATCATTCAATCTGATTATAGCCAGTTAGTACCTTTAATGGCATCAAAGCTGCTTATTGCAAGCGGCCAAGTTTCAAATTGGTTGGTTAAAAATTGACAAAATGGGAACGGTAACCAAACCGAATCAAACCCAAACCATTACCCAAGTAGTAACATCTGACCAATGATAAAACCAACAACATAAATCAGAACAAAATTGATTGCATTATAGAACGCACATTAATGTGTAATAACATGCAGCAAATTGTGCAAATGTAAAATATCATTCGGAAAATTTGCAACTAACAATGAAAAATCGAAATATGAAAAATGCAACACTCAACAAAACAGTGTCGGAGCTAAGCGAAATAAACGTTCTGTTCCCTAAATTGCTCATTTGATTTGTCCTTATTTAATTGCCTCGAATAGTACTTACATACCGTATTTTGTTCTCGTAACCGGAAATTGAAAATCGCATAACTTTCGTTCGTTAAATTTCATTAGATACAATAATTCCACGCGCATTGTTTGTCGCTACTAATTTTTGTGGACTTGTTCTCACACTCTCGGCTCTATCAAAAGTCATTGTCTATATCAGTTTGAAGTTATCAATCTTTTGAGAAGACAGTTTACATGACAATCTATGATTCCATGTATTTCATCGACGATTTTTGGCGTGACCACCTCTTGAGGACGAACTGAACGTTTGACGTCACTTGAAAAACATCTTAACTGAAAAAAACTATGTTGCTTCAATGCACATTACAAATGATACCATATGATATATTATTATGATAGCTTAAGGCCTCGTTGTCATAGCTATAACACACTTATTTTACTCTATTTTATCTATAGTGTGTAAGCATTTAATAAATAAATAAATAATCATTATTATTGAGATGTCAACAGCTGATTAGTGATGGACGAATCTTAAAAATGTTTTTTTTTCGATGTTAGGAGCTCCATTTCTCGGAGTTTCTAAGGACTTATTGATCGTTGTACTGCGTTTATTATCATTTCGAATTGTTTAGTTTCGTTTGAATATTTTAAGAAATGAAAAAATTTTCCATAGAATAAATCATAAAAACCATTTTTCTATCATATTTTTGGATATTTTGCGTTATCATTTCATAGCTAATAAAAGTAAGACCAGATCCTTTAGGGGTCATCCACATATTACGTCACACGAAATACATATTTTTGTATACCCCCCGACCCCTCCTCATGAAAGAATGGTGAGGGAAATAAATTTCTTTTTGCGCAAATATATTTACTCAAAAAAAAAAAAAATCGAATGTGAACGGCCGGCAAATATGTTTGCCGAAAAATTATTTGTACCTATTTGTCCAAACAAAAATGCGGTAAATATTTTGATGTATTGTGAAGTCTTGGGCAAATACTTGCCGCAGCACAAGTGTTTTGCGCAAACCACGGCACATATTTTTATAACAAATATTTGCCTAATGTGAACGCTGCTTTAGGATTTCTATTAGAGCTCTATATACGTAGGTCACAAAGCATAAAGATAGAGTTGGTAATAATATCTCGTTTAAAAATTTTTAATATTTTAGATTTTGTCATGTTACGTCACAAAGCTTATGACCCCTCCCCACTCCCTGTCACAGGTGATCACACTTCGCTAACCCCTTCCATAACGTGTGACGTAATATGTGAATGGTCTCTAATAGAAAATATCACCGTGTCGATGAGACGATTGTTGCAGTTGCTTATTTAATTATTCAGGTGTGTGGCAGAAATCTCCGAAGGTTTTGTGGTCGGGTTTTTTCAATATCTCTCAAAAAACCGTAGATGTGTGCTATTCACGAGATTTCATTTTGTGAACATTGCTGTCCGAATGAACTGATTGAAGAGAGTTTATTTTAGGGTCGTCTTACACGTATTGATTCTTTGGCGACACTTATAATTGATTCTTCTTTGGTGTCTCTTGCTAGTGTTTACACTCATCGACAGATGCCAAGCAAATATTGTGACACTGCTCAGTCTCTTTCACATCCTTCACTCTACGAAAACCAAACGGAAAACAAGAAAGACACAGAATCAAGATACCTGGATCTGTTCTGTTGGGGTGTGGCAACATAGAACAGAAACGGAAATTTGAAAACAAATTAATATGATTGACAAATATTGGACATTGACATGCTGCCGTACCAGAAAGAAGTGAAAAGTACTGGTTCACGTTCATTTCAATGCAATCAGGTAAATGGTTTGGCGTACAATTGTAAACACTATTTTTTATATACATTTTTTTGTATAATTGTGTTGATTTAAAAAATGTATTAGTTAGATAATGTAGTCGCGGGTTGGGGTGGATAGAGAAAGTAAGGGTGGACACCTGGAGGGGAATTGTCGTCTTTGGGTGTTAAAATTGGGGCTATCAGAGAGGATATGTTGGACAGATAATCTTATACCTTGCGCTTAATGTTCTTTTAGGGTTTGTTTAATTTTAAAAAAGTGAGAAAATGTCAAAAATGATTAAAATCAGTGAAGGGGAGGAGGAAAAAATCATAAATAACATGCTTTTACATTCTGTCAAAAAACTACCGGGAATTGTCGATTTAAATCTGGCGGGGTAATCTAGGCAGGTACATTTTTTTTTCCTAGGTTGGTACAACTGTCCTTAATTACTATGCCAAGTTTGAGCGGGATCTGTCAACCAGTTTGTTTACAGCAGCTGGTTAAGTAAGTCGATGTCAATAGTGCGTGTCGATTTTTTACTATGGGTGATTTCGTTGAACAAAGAATCTGTTTAAAGTTTTGTGTCGCGAATGAATTTTTGTGTGCCGATGCATTGAGAATGTTACAAAAGGCCTTTGGCAATAATGATCTATTGAAAACTCGGGCATATGAGTGGTACAAAGCCTTCAAAGACGGTCGTGAAGTGGTCGAAGACTTGCCTCGTTTCGGACGCCCATCGACGGCTTCTACCGACGATAACGTCGATAAAATTAAGGAAATGGTGCTCGAAAACCTTCATACCAGCTTGATAGAGATAGCACATGAGCTCAATATATCCCACGAGTCATTTTAATTGGTACGATTTTAATTGATATTTTGGGCATGAGAAAGGTGGCCGCGCGACTGGTGCCAAAAGAGCTGAATTTTCTTCAAAAACGCTATCGCGAACAGGTCGCTTCGGACATGCTGGATCACTGTAATTCCGATCCCATATTCATGGAACGCATCATTACGGCCCCCTGTGACTTTTTCCTTTTTCCAAAACTAAAAATTGCCGCTTCGTGGCACCCGTTTTGAGTCCATTGAAGCCATAAAACAAAATTCGGCGCGTGAACTGAAGGCCATCCCGGAAAGCGCATATAAAAAATGTTTCGATGATTGGAAATGCCGTTGGCATAGATGTACTGGAGCAAATGGTGCCTATTTTGAAGGCGACCCAATAAATTTGGATGATTAAAGGTAAAAATGTTGTTTTATTTATAAATTCCCGGTACTTTTTTGACAGAATGTATGAATAGTTTTCTTTTAAAATAAAATTTGTGACATTTCATTTCCTTACAATACTCCTTGTGAATTGAATCAAAACAATAATATGTAATACAAAAATTCAGATTCTGTTCTATGTTGCACACCCCAACAGAACAGAAACGGATCAGAAACAGACACAAATCCAGATAACGTATTGTTGTGTCTGTATCTGTTTCTGTTCTATGCGACACCCAGCCTTGAATGCACTGTTTTAGTTGTTAATGGAACCTGGCAGCACTGTTTCCTGGTTCTGTTCTGATCTAGTTTCTGTGTCAAATGTACTGAAATCTGCGTCATTGTCTGTTTCCAGCCCTTAAAGATTATTGTGAATCTTCGAAAATGTTAAAATATAAATGCGAGCAGGTTGGCATATCCAGCATTGGTTGATTTTGTTGTAATGCAAAAAAGATTTGGGTAAAATGCAAATTTATGCTTAAATTCAACTGAAATGCTTAGTTCCTTAAATGCAGATAACCGAGGAAAACAATAAGCTAAAGTTGTTTGTACATTTTTTTTTTTATAACCAGATAATGTTATAGTGTATTCACACTGAGCTGAACTCGAGTTCGTCGATGAACTCGCAAAGAACTCGGTAATGATATTGATCACTCTGCGACAGTGCTTCCAAGTCTTTGGTCATATCCGCCTTTTTTTTTGGTTCGACATTAAACACTTGATTATACAGAAGAAAATTTTAAATTGTAATTTTTTTTTTCAAATATTAATAAAATAAGTAACTGGAATGAAAAAGGCTGCTGCAAGAATTATTTGTATACAATGCAAATTGTTCTCAATCATGTATTTCTCGCACAAATTCCATTTTAATTTCTCACAATTGGCCACAACGTTCTATTTGTATGTACAACCAAAAGAAAAAACAGCTGTTTTCAGAACTCGCAAACTCACAAAAGGCCACTGTGAACGGTTACCCGCGAACTCGCAAAAGAACTCGCACTGTGAATGTAGTATTATGGTTTTCATCGCCTATACGAAATTATGAGGTTATAAAACATTCAAAATAGAAAATTACAATTGGGTTGAAATTGATGAGAAAGTGATTTCTGGCACACACCCGATTAAAATTGTTTTCTTTGTGACATTTAACATACAATTACACTACAACAACTCATTGCTCATATGCTACAACAAAATCATCTGTTATTATATATATCAGGAAATAATTAGCGTTTCAAAAACAAGTAGCACTGCTAGCTTCATTATTGTGCCATATACATAGTAGTAACTACTCTGACAATGGTTTTTGGTTGAGACTCAGCTGCATATTTCAGCAAAAGTAAAGTTAATTAAATTGTGCATTTCAAGCGGATAAATGAGAACGACAGACAGACAGCAGGACAGAGAAACAGATAGACAAATACATTGATAGTATAGAAATGAATGTGTGTCGTTCTAATGTGTTTACATAATACGAAATAATGTGAAAATAACAATAAATTAAAATCAAGCACAACGCCAGAGACAATCGAACAAATATACAGACAGATGTGAACGCAAAAGTGCAATAAATTAAAAGTTTGGTTTTGCTAAAACAAGTTCAATCAATAACAATACAAACTCGAGTCAAGTTCTTCGTAAATAAATGCCATAGGTATGGCTGATAGAAACAATTCTTTGAAACCATGTAAATAATATTTCTAAAATGCTTAAAACAATTGTATTTTGTTTTAAGAAATTTCTAAAAAAAAGAAAAAAGAAATGCATCTTCTATCGATAAAGATTACATACCAGAGGACGATTTTGAATTTCTGTTGATATAAATTTAAGCCATTTTAATGAAGGAATATCTTACAAGCAGCGACATATGGAACAATTGAACCAATAAACCACAATTGAATCGAATGCGTTCTGATTCTGTTTTATGCTACTACCAAGCTAAAAGCAAACAAAACCACACCAAAGCAACTCAAAAGCAGAAAGACATAGAATGCGAAGAGAACTGCTTCCAAAGTAGTAAGTGGGGAGTCAGTCTCTATTATGTTATAGTATAACTATCGATGGGATCATGTAGGGAATGTTTGTGTGAAAACACGGATATAAATTTCAATTTCCGACACTCTAAGTGGCGGCCAAATGAAATAACATTTTCATTTAACCTGCTGCTACTTCTCCATGGAAGCAGCAGGATGTGTAAGGACACTCGCTCGTCTTCTTTACATTCATGATAACCAGTCAAAGTAGCAGCATCAGAAAGCGCAGCACTGCACAGCACAGCAACCTCAACAAAGTTTGCTTGCTTACAAATATATTCGATCGATGATGCTATGCCACAAGCTACTACTCCAGTAAGTAAGTTTCCTGAAATCGTTTCTTCGTTTCTTCGTTTCTTAGGTCAAACGAACTCATGTACCTACATCTTAATGTTGCACATTGCATTGCTTGCATCGCATCAGAAATCGTGTATTGGTAAACTGAAGAGTTGCATTTGGAAGGGATGCCGGGTGTCAGTTCACTACACTCTCACACAGACGCTCGAAATTGTCCATAAATAACGTTGTTCCTTACATTTCATTTGTGTAGTTTGTCGGTGTGCGCTTAAATCAAATGCATTTTCTTTTCGTTTCTTTGTTGTTAGTACTAGTAAGTAAATCGATGGAGTTTGGTAATTCTCGAGGTTCGATGGAATTGACTGACTGTTTGGGCGTAGCTTATATGTGTATACGCTTAGTTAGTTGGTGGTTCGAGCAATTGGATATTGTAGATAATTATTGGCGTGGCAGCACAGTACTTCCTACATATTTAACTAATTAGTTAATGATGGTAATATAAAGTGTTTGAGCTATAAGTATCATTTACCTGAGCCAATAGTAGTACTTATCTATATATTTCATTACATACGAGTATACCTGATACTTTAATAAAATTTATATCCAAATTTGGCGAATTATTAAGAGAATAATTGCGACTACATTTCAAGCTCTTTTCCAGACCTTAAATTTTTTTTAAATTTCACGTGGATTTTTTGTATTGATGCTCAGTATTATATACTCTACTCGTATATTTTCACTAGCACACCCGGCGCGCGTTGGTACTCTCCCGACTTAATGTGTTAGTGCGTGATTTTTGTATTCATTGGTCTTGTCATATTTTTAAGTCGCCAACATTAAATCGGGTACTTTTTCTTGAATAAGTCGTTCGATGCGTTGTTCGGTTTTTTTCAAGTCGAGATTCTCATTGTTCTTCCGTTTCAACTGCTCTATTTTCACTTATTTGGTTTACTTTCGATGTATTTCTTCCAATTGATGATATTTTTCGTTGCATTATTTTCTCTTTTTTATTTATTTAATTGAACAATGAATTGGCCTTTAATTTGCTATTTTTAGTCACAATGTCTACCTTCTTGGTATCGGTAATCTTGGAACGCATAAAAAGTTAATTGTATCTGATTTTTTGTTGATTCTTAAATTTATTGTCTATTCTTCTTCTTTGGTGTTTTTGTTTGTTATTACACACACAAACAGTTCGAGAGGCAATATTTTTATATTCCTTTCCATTTATGTGTGTGGTCATGCGGAGGTATTCATCAAAGTATCGGTTCAAATTAGAGGTCTGCATGAAGGCAAAAAAACCACGTTCGAATTAACAATGTTCAAAATGAATTGAGTGAAATAGAATGCGACGTCGAATGAATTCGAGTGAATTCGAGTGAATTTGTGCGCTCACGTCAGATTCAGTTGCACAACATTGAAACAAAGAGAAACGAACTGAATGAGTTCGAATGAGAGGTGGTTTCGAATTAATTCGAATGCATTCACTTTTTTGCAAAAGAATGAGGGTTGTTTTTGTTTTGTTATGCGTAATAAAAAAGAAGGAAGAAAACAAAAAAAAGCTATGGAAAATTTTGTTTAGAACACACAACCACTTACAGACTCGTCGGCGTCTTTTGCTGCGCTCATTATCTTGTACGACAAACGAATGAATAAATGATTCAAATTATTTCGAATGTCTCGGCTGAGCCGATGTATTTATTTGGTTTTGCACGCTATTTCATTCTAACTTATTTCACAGAATGCAGACGGCTTTCGAACTCAAAACGCTGCCGTATTCACATTCATTCATTTCGTGTTTCGAATTCAATTCAATTCAATTCAATTCGAGTTCATTCTATTGGACTTCAGTTGTGAGTGAAGCCACGCAGCTGTCTAGTTTAAATTGTGAACTTTTTTTTCTTCCTTCTTACATAATCAAAGTGTCATAATGTCGTAGACAGTAGGAAGAAGTGTATCTGATAATGCATAGTGTAGTTCATATTAGTCATATGGTTAGCATTTGGTCATGTGGTTCCCACAGTTTACTGCTTTCATTTTGGAAAATTATGTACATGATGGAAATTTTTAATCCGATCAGCACCAAACTTTAGACAAACATATTTTATTACACAAACTATTTTACAGTTTTCTTCGAAATTTCATCAAAATCGGTTCAGCGGTTTTAGAATCCATAAGAAACAGACACACAAACATAGTTCCACTTTTGTGTATATAGATAGATAGATAGCATACATTTTCCCTTTCAATTAATTAATACATCACTTTACTAAATAATCTATTACAAAATAATTTTATACTTTGTCTATGTTAACTGACTACTACCCTAGTATTTGTGATAAGATTATAGTGCGAATACATGTCACACTGTTTGGTGGAGTGTGTAAAATCATAAACATATCTTTGTTTTCATCAGGGGTAAATTTGACTTTATTGCTCCTCAATTCTCAATCTAGAAACCTAGGAACATTATTTAGTAGTTAGATGCGAGTTTCAGGAACTTCTGCGGAAGTATTGCGCCTTCCTAGACATAGAAGGTGCTTTTGACAATTCTTCACATGACGCTATCAGAAGAGCTCTTACAAGAAGAGGAGTTCACAATACTCTAGCTTCTTGGATGAGCAATATGCTTCATACCAGGAATGTTGAAATACCAACTAGTACGGGAAGCATAATCGCTAACACCTTACGGGGCTGCCCACAGGGAGGTGTGCTATCACCACTTATGTGGAGTATAGTAGTAGACGAGCTATTGGTAGAATTAGGAAACAATGGTTTGTCATTTCGGACGACATAGTCATCATCTGCAGAGGCAAATTTGAAGATACTCTATGTGATAGAATCCAGTTAGGACTAAAACTAACGAAGAGATGGTGTGCCACGGTTGGGCTGAATATTAATCCAGCAAAAACGATGTTAATACCATTCACGCGAAAATATAAATTTAAGCATCTAAAACCTATCCACTTAGATGGAATAGAGATAGAACTGCAAAAAGAAGCAAAATGTTTGGGTATCCATTTAGACCAGAAATTAATGTGGAAAACCCACATTAAGGAGGTAAATCAGAAAGCCGTTAAAACTTTCATGACATGTAGAGCTATCGCGGGTAAAAGTTGGGGATATACACTAAAAATTCTGCGATGGATATGCACAGCAATTGTTAGGCCAATGATAACCTACGGGGCATTAGTCTGGGTAAACTGCACGAAGCAGCAGACAGTAACAAACACTTTAAGCAAGATAAAAAGACTTGCATGTGTTTGTATAACGGGAGCTATGCGTACGTGCCCAACGGCATCAATGGAGGTACTCTTGGATCTCACTCCTCTGCATATATACACCCAATCACAAGCGAGGGGGGCGATTTCGAGGGTAGCTGGGAACAACATCAGCAAAGATAGTTATCTCAATCAAAGGAAGACACAACTTCTCACTGAGCATCTTCCTGAAACCTCGATGCCAAGGAACTCAATACTCCCAACGTTCAGCTTTAAGAAACTTTTAGGTTCGGGTAACATCACCCGTATTATTTGGGAAGTAGAAGATAGACAAAGGAAACTATACTGGGAAAAACTACCGGGGCTATCACACTCCAAAGTAGCGATAGGGACATACAACCCAAAACGCTACAAGGACTGTATGAATCTGACGAAGAATAACCTGAGAATCATTACAGGATTACTAACAGGACATTGTAGGCTGAACTATCACCTAACTAAACTGGGAATTTCCTCTAATGGTCTTTGCAGGTTCTGCAGAGAGGAGGACGAGACCGCACTGCATGTGATAGGAACTTGTCCTGCCCTGATGCACAAGAGAAGAAAACACCTTGGCGAATTCATCTTACAAACTCAGTAAAGTAGGAACAATACTACAATTTATCAAGGGAATTGGGCTAGGAGAAGGGGGCACAATAGATCTCATAGGTCGCAGTGCATCTTCCCCCCAAGATAATAATAATAATAATAATAGATGCGAGTTTCTTACATAAGAGATGTTATGTTAATTCAGTAGTTTTTATAATAGTGTAAAAGCAAATAAAAATGGTACTCCTTGTTCTTGTTATGAATTACAATAAAGGGGCGTAATTACAAAGTCGAAAATCCATAGATTTGTAACTTTAACCCATCATAAAATATACATTCCAAATACAATGAAACTTACACTTTTATCTATTATACTATATCATATCTTATATCTATTTCACATTGAACTTTTACGACAAACTAATTTGGTTTTCCAATATCATATCTTTAAGCTTTCTCTATTCTTATTTAAAGAGCACTAAAAATTCTGTAGTGAGGTACATACTCGTATATGTAAATAACTTCGTACCTAACAAATTTTAATAGAATTACCTCCCAAATTGGAAAGTATGTATTTTGAATGGAATTCTCGGAGTTTGCTTACATGCTACCAATTGGCTTAACAAGGCCCATGAATGTTGTTGGAGCAATACAAAATAATCGCCTTGCATCAGAATTGAAACAGCGCTTAATCTCAATGAACTGAACTGAACTCAACTCAACTGAACAATGACCAAATCGCATAAACATGGGCCACTTAAAAATGAAACAATACAACACTCACACCATGTTTTAGTCAGTGTACTACATATATGTAGATACTTGCTCGTATATGGGAAAATAAGTATATAAGTAGCACAGAAAATGTGATGCAAATTATTTCGACAGCTGATTTTAAGCGGAAAACAAGAGATTTTCAGTGTACAAAAGCAAAAGCAGCAAGTAACAAAACAACATACCCCTTACAACACACACAATCTGTGTTGGCACTTTTAGTCATTTAGACTTGAATGCATTTTCCAAGCATTTTCCATACAATCTAGTGCGGGGAGAAACGCAGGACGATGGACTTTTGTGGACGCCAATCTAAACTTACCGCTTTATGCTGCATGTTAAGCAAACAAACTGCAGACCGACAAACTTACCGCACACTTTGCTTGCTGCATTTGCATGAAGAACATAAAAAGCTCATTCACACCAATTTGTGACTTTTTAGGTGACATTAAATACACTTCTATACAGATACAATGTCACACAGATACAATTCTGTTGCTTACTGTGTGTGTGTGTGTGTGTGTGTTATGCACTGCTTTTCACACTTCATTTGATCAAAAGTGACTGATAATGGAAAATTGTTATAGCAATGCTTTTGTATAAGCCTCTGATGCTCCATGAGATGAACTAAGCCAAGCCATGTTGCTACTATGTGGATTTGTAGCTGCTGCTCTTTAAGGATATGTGAGGGATAATGCAAATGGACAAGAGACTTCTGTTTACTTCATAAACTGTTTTGTTTTTTATGTATTTTCATTTCCCTCATTTCTTTTGAAGGACATTAAAAATGTATTGTAAAAAGTCTTATAAATGAGATTGTGCTTTAGTAAGTTTTGTCTATGTCAGCATATCATCAAAACATGCAATAAAAGATACGAGATAAAAGATACAAGATACAAATCATGTGTTAACTGCAAGCCATTTACACATTAAGAGATTCCATTTCCTATTTATAGTCGAAGAAGTGATGTGAAGTCTTCATATTACAATTGATTTTTTGCTGATTGCGTAAAACTAGAAATCTTTACTATGCATGCGTAGAATTTTAAAATTCTTTTATTTTTTTTTATTTGCCTGCTTTACTATGTTCAATTTGAAGAGCATCGTTACTATAGCATATCGGACACGCACTCACATGAGTCTCTCGAGCCACTCGGAACGATGATATGCATCGTTACCTCGAGATTCTTCGATATGCTGAAGGTTCTGCGTCTCCAATCTCCTTTTTATTCCTCTTGCAAGTCATTTTGATTTATTGGCCATGGATTTCCAAGTTATTAAGCAGTTTATATGTGCGTTTGTTTTGTTTTCTAACCATTTCATTTCTATCATTCTGAGCTGTGGTAAGTCTACCCCAACATGACCCGATTGAAGCTCAACACAATTTGTTTATGTTCAAAAGCATTTTGTGAAGCATTCGTTTGCAAGAAATCGTGAAAAAATTGCTTATTGGTTTTGTTCGCTTTAAGCTCACAGCATATTTGAGTGTCAGTGTGGGTGGATGTCTGTTTTTGTAAATTCATGAGTGTAAGTGGCCAACATTAATATGTGTAATCAGTGTAACTTGCCATATCCTTTATGTTTTAAATGATAGCTTAGCTGAAATAGGATTATAATACAATTTAAAATCTAATAAAAGTCATTTCAGTAAATTTCCAAGTACCTTTATTTAAAGTATAGAAAATAGTGAATTGAATTGAAACTTTCTTATGTTGTTAGATGTTGAATTTACTACTTGCGATATACATCTGTATACACTTGATATAAACGTTTTTTACTATTCAACACTACTTAGTATTACATTTTGCGAGCTGAGAATACACAACTTTTATTAAAGGTTTCTTAATTATAAAAAATCACATCTTAAGAAATGCAAAAGTCATAGGTTTATATGACAAGCTTATAAATTATTTTTCCAGTATTTTGCATCAATTGTCATATCAAATCGTTTTGCTAAAATCAAATACTCTAGTATTTTTGAAACTAGAAATTATAGTACAAAAAGTTTGGTTTGTTTTTATATGATAGTATCCCGATTGAAACATACGTATATCTATGTATATACGACGATAAGTCTTGTCTGTATCAGCTCGAAAACTGAAAGACTAGATTGTATAAAAAAGGACGAAAAGACTTGACATAGTCGTTTGTAGTTGTAACACTGTGAAGTTAATAATGATTTAATTTACTACATCATTAATATAAGAATTGTTCATTGACCCATTAGCAATGTTTAAAAATTTGTTGTGCTTTAGGGTTAATTTTTTTTTTTAAGACGTCGATGTTGGCTAAGGTTAAAAATTTGGATGTATCAGTTCAAATTTAAGGTTTGGACAACTTTTTAATTCTTCACCGAAGTAAGTTTAATCCGCCGTACTTATTTCAATAAATTCACTTTTTTTTTTTTTTACTTTTTTCTGGTATTTTATTGTTTGTTTACATTCAACTGGCAGTTGTGTTTGTGAGAACAGCTGGTTTGACAAGTGCAAACACAATTGGTCGTTCATGCAATTCACAATGGCAAATTTTCCAATCTGCCATTTTGCCGATTTGACACGTTGCGTGAAGACCCTTATTATAAAACAAAATCTCCCCGCCGTGTCTGTCTGTCGGTTTGAACGCGATAAACTAAAAACTAACGAACGGATTTTCATGCAGGTTTCGCCAATAGATGGAGTGATTCATGAGGAAAGTTTAGGTGTATTAACGCACCTTAACACAATGAATTATACGTCTTAACCTTCCACTGCTACCCGTGGTAAAAGCCGGGCAGTTTGCTTGTTAATAAAGATATTTTTGTACTACAGGATTAAATTGGAAGTTTATTATTAAAACTAATTATTATATACAGAAGTATTTACAAGTTGAATTTAAATGTATCAAATTATGTACTGTGTTTTTTTAATTTGTTTTCCGAAATTCATTATTCTTTATTACAATTCACCAAATGCGAACATATCCTTTCCTCCTTCCTTCCTTTTCTTAACTTTTGCACAATAAGTTGTAGTTTAACACTTCACAGCATGATACCTATAAATTACTATTTATTCTGGTTGGTTGTACATATAAACACACATTGCAATCTCATCGCGTTAATTTTTCACATATGCAAGTCAAACTTCTTCTCATTTAAGCATACCAAGATGCATACGTATATACTAAGTATATATGCACTTGCATACAAGAATGTACAATATGTATATCTGACAGAAACAGCATCAGCAGCAGGAGCTTAGCATCCTCTCTAGTTGCATTGAGTACAAAAGCATCTCGAAATAAAGTAGAATCTGTTTTACAAAATTGAATTTATTTTGCACACTTTACGTTCTTGCAAAACATCCTTTGAAGCGTGTTGTTGGCATAGTTCTGGGAATACGTTGCATGGAACCATCTCTTAGTGCCATAGATACTCAATGGATGTATATATATATCATATGTACATCCGTATGTATATGTATATCTTCATATGTGCGTATCCTGCTACAATAA
The DNA here is from genome assembly GCA_035041805.1 of Amiota mariae. Taxonomy (NCBI): domain Eukaryota; kingdom Metazoa; phylum Arthropoda; class Insecta; order Diptera; family Drosophilidae; genus Amiota; species Amiota mariae. The sequence continues at coordinate 1,695,453 of JAWNKV010000229.1, read as the reverse complement.
GTATCAATAAGTAGTGCAGCGCAGCGCAGATACAATGTGTTTGCCGTATCCAACCAACAACTAAGAAAGATAAGTGTTGTTATTTCATGCGATCGCCTTCATTATTGTTATTAGTTTTAGCTTGCTTTCGGATCCTACTTGGCTTTATAGTTGAATCAACCTTATTGGATTGGGTTTTACCTTATAAGATTTATAGCGTTATTTGTGCATGTGCTTTAAGTATAAAGTGTGTGTGAAGGCAAGCAGATGCTGCTGATTCTATTGATGCTACATTAACTGAACCAGAGTTACAACACACCACATTGGATTGGCTTGGATTGGTCCCTCCATTCTATCATAGTGAAAATAATAAAAAGAACAATTTTTCCTCAAATTAAATATATTATGACAAATTTTCAGCACATTGCGAAAGAAACAATAAAAGTAATTTTATGATTGTACCAAAACTGATAAGCACAATCAACAAGAAGACAACGACGAAGAAGAAGTTGAAAACGACAAAGTTACTGACTGTTAGGGAAATACTCGTACATGTGGCACAAACACTCAGCAACAATTTGAAATACGTAGTTAGTTACATATTATATTAAAGTTTTGGAAGAACCAAACATTTGAATCAATTCAACTGCTCCTTGCTTTCTTACTTTTTCTCTTGCACAGTTTGCTATCTGTGTCTACAAAGTTAGTGCTGCCTTAAAGCTTATAATGCCAAGAATAAATTTTAAGATGCGATTTGATAAAATACAGACTCTGTCAGACAATACATAGAAAGACAGATAAACCGATAGACTTGAAGAAGAGGGACTGACGCACAGACAGACACATTAAAGATGACAGCATAAGGCATTTGGTAAAGCATCATCACATCAAAAGCCTGACGGCAATGAATTGCAAATTTCACAAACAATGAACACTAGAATACTTGAGTTATAACGAAACTTATTGTGCTGTTCAATTGTTGTAAACAAAAATCTACATAGATACAAGATACAAAGATAAAAAGAAAAGAAAACACAACAAAAAAGGACAAATAATGAAGATACACTAACACATGTATGATAAACAAGTATCTCAACAAAGCTTCAAATGTGCGCGCGTCACTTAGTCAGGCATACACATGTAGTATCCATCATATATTGTACGAGTACGTATATGTGTATTATTTTGCAGTTTCAAATATATCTTTCCCTTTTTTCTGTAGCTGCTTCGTTGTCTATAACGTTTAGCCTCATTCAGCATCACTTTTTCCCTTGATCCCTTTTCTACAACTCTTTGCCCATTTGTACACTTCTTATTGGTAATATTTGTAACAAATTTTATGATTTTTACTCTGATAAAATGATTTCCATTGGGAAATCAAAACAATTTTTTCATAACCGTTCTTGTTGCCACATATTTTCCGTTTTATTTGTGTGTGTTTTATTGAATTTCTGTATTTCCGTTTTATATTTGTATCCTTATGTTCTGTAGTATTGTATTGATGTTGATATATGTATTTTAAATATTATTAAATAACTAAAGAAGCTGAGCAGGATTTTTTTTTGTTATTTTCCTTTTCTTTTTTGTGTTCTTAATGGAAGTACAATTTGGAAATTAAAAAGTCTACCCATTTTCATGGAGCCATATGGTAATTAAAAGTTGACTAAATTAGTACCAAAGACATCTACTAAATTTTTTTTTTTATTTATTTGTACTTTCTTCTTTAAAATAGTCTTTTTTTTGATAGTATTAAGTGCAACGCTTCTCTTCTTTGATGTCGTTTTTGTGGAACGATATACTCGTATCTTTTGATTCAAAGTGTGTTAGATATTTTTAGCGGTTATGATTTCAGTATTTGATGCAAATATCTTTTATTGGATAATTTCTTTGAGGCATTCCTTTGGTATTTAACCCCCTTTTTCCCTTGCATCTGGTGATTTTTTTTATACTTTTCAGTGAATATTATTATAAGTTTGACAAGAAGTTTGTAACATACAGAAGGAGACATCGGAGACCCCCTAAATTATATATATTCTTGATCAGCGCGACGAGGCGAGTTGATTAAGCCATGTCCGTCTGTCTGTCTGTATGTATGCAAACTAGTTCCTCAGTTTTTGAGCTAGAGAGCTGAAACACACGGAGCTTTCTTTTTACCATACGCAGTACAGTTGTCAGACTCAGCCGAATCGGACCACTAGGGGGGTATCCCCCCATACAAACCGGGATCCAAATGAAAGTTCTTATAAGAAAAGCTTTTTTGTTCTTTGAACTGTGGAACTGAAATTTGGACAATATACGAGGGGGGAATTACGCTGTGGTGGGGAGGGAGAGTGGGGGTACCAATTGTTTGACCACATGTCCGTTAGTGTCACGCGTCAGTGTGGAAAGTTGTGTCGCTGTGAGTGCATCGGTTCGCCTGTGAGATTTTTTTTAGTAAAACAACTTTTTACATTTCGGCGAAAACGTAATGGCAGATTGTCGAGAACAACGCGTGGCTGTGAAATTTTGTTGGGGAAATCGGCCGCGGAAACTATTGTAATGCTTAAGACTGCTTATGGGGATGCTTCCCTGAGTAAAACCAGAGTTTACGATTGGTTTTCACGTTTTAAAAATGTCTATTGAAGGCCAACTTCGTTCAGGACGCCCCTCAACGTCAAGAACTGGTGAAAACGTCGACAAAATCAATGCCCTCGTTCGTGAAGACCGTCGCCGAACCATTGATCAACTCTGTGAGATGTCGGGAATGTCATGGAGTTCAATTCAGAGAATTTTATCCGAAGATTTGCACATGAGAAGGGTTGCAGCCAAATTCGTCCCGCGCCTTCTCGCAGACGAGCAAAGGGAGCGTCGACTTCAGGATTGTTTTGAGCAAAAACGCCATGAAACGGATTGTCCACCCCCCATACTCACCGGATCTAGCCCCCTGTGACTTCTTTTTGTTACCCAGGCTCAAAAGGAATATGAAAGTAAAGCGTTTTGCCTTTGTGGATGAGGTGAAACAAAAATCGCTGGAAGAATTAAAGGACATCCCGATGAGTGAATTAAAAAACTGTTTTGAACAATGGAATAATCGTTTGGAGAAGTGCGTTGTTGTCAATGGCGAATACTTTGAAGGTGATCAAAATTTGGTGTTAAAATATTAAGAAATAATGAAGTTATGACGAAATTTTTTTTTGGTCCCCCCTCGTAAGTGCCTGATCTATATCCACCAACTGTATAAATTTCAAGATCCTTGGACCACTAAAAAGGGCGTGAAGAGTATTACAACTTCGGCATAGACAAAGTTAGTCTTTTTTAGGTTTCCGTACCCATAGGGAGTTAACGGGACCCTATTACTAAGCTGACGATGTCCGTCCGTCCGTCCGTCCATCCGTCCGTCCGTCTCCTGCTCTATCTCATGAACCGTAATAGGTAGAGAGTTGAAATTTTCACAGAGTGTGTAATTCACTTGTGTGTAGAACGACAAACTCTAAAAATACACATTTTTAGAAGCATTTTTCTTTAATTTAACCTTTTGTTTAACATTTTTTTTTTTTGCAGTATACTTTTACGCTGTAATTGTAGTATACTTTTAGGCTATTAAATATGCACATAATTTAATATTTTAAGCAAAAAATCTTGTACGATGGTACGGAACCCTCCGTGTGTGAGTCCGACTCACACTTGGCTGATATTTTTTCAAATAAAAAACAAGGTTTAATTAAACTACGAAATAATTTTTACTATTGAATGAGCCTATTGTAACAAACCCCATAATTAAAGTTTTTCCGAGTTACTGATATTAGGATTATCAGGAATTTCAAAAGAATCTTCAGAGATGAGACTGAAATTTTTGTTGGATCTAGGTAATGGTTACCTAGATATCAGAGTTTGGTCCAAATTAAACTCTTATATGCAAATGATCTGTTGTTTCTTCTTTTTCATTACATAATCTGCATTGGTCGTACAGACTTATCCGCATATTACATCAGTGTTTCATAACTATACAATGTGCTATTAAGAAGCCTGATATTACAGGGATACCTTTGCGATTTAGTCTTTTTATTTCTGCGAGAATCGATTTAACGAATATCGATTTTTGGGCTAATGTTTACATGAGGCAGTCGACATCGGTTTGACTAAATCGATTCTGGTTTGTTTGTATTATGTCAGATTTACCATATGCATAAAATATAATGTGAATAAGAATAAGAATAAGTTATTTTTTAAAATCACATTAAATAAAATAATATATAAATGTAATATACTTATCCTGATTTTTAATAATGTTCTACAATGATTTTTCAGTATATAAATCACAAATTATTAAAAAAAATCAGTCAAGTGTGAGTCGGACTCGCACACGGAGGGTTCCGTACCATCGTACAAGATTTTTTGCTTAAAATATTAAATTATGTGCATATTTAACAGCCAAAAAGTATACTACAATTACAGCTTAAAAGTACACTACAAAAAACAAAAAATTGTTAAACAAAAGGTTAAATTAAAGAACAATGCTTCTAAAGATGTCTATTTTTAGTATTTGTCGTTCTACACACAAGTGAATTACACACTCTGTGAAAATTTCAAATCTCTACCTATTACGGTTAATGAGATAGAGCAGGAGACGGACGGACGCACAGTGTAAGCTTAATAATAGGGTCCCGTTAGCTTCCTATGGGTACGGAACCCTAAAATTCTTATTTCATGTTCGAATATTTCTAATGCACTTTGCTTTGGCATTCCATACATAAAATATTACGTTTGAAGCAAAAAAGCCACGTTTCGGTTGCGGTAGGGCTAGTAGGTGGACGCTTTCAAGGTAATTTTAAAGCTTTTAGCCTTAACTGCTACTACTGGTGCAACACGGAAATGTGTTTGAAAGCAGTTAAGATAGTTCTATTTCTAATTTTTGGTGTCCAATACTGAAAAGAATCACAATCCTCTTCGGAAAAAAACTCGTTGAAGAATTGAATTTATTCATTCGACACTTTAAATTGCACTAACCAACTTACCTTGAAGATGCTATGGTTTTTTCACTTCTTGTTACGAAAACTGACTCAAGGAAACGACTTCATTTCCGTGCACAGAAAACATACCGCTTTCGTTTAAAAAAATCAAAATGGCACTCAAAGTTTATTCTCTTAAAGAAAAGTTAGGCTGCATAAGCGCTTTGACCTATCTAACTCACCATCAATTCAAACCAATTTGAAATAACAATTAACTTAATAAACAAACACTACTTCAGTGTGCAAATGTTCTCACTTGTTTAAAATTCAATTGAATATGCCAATCACAGCTCATCTTTAGATATTCTAAATATGCGCTTCGCGACTATAACATCATCATTTCACTGTATCGCATCAATACGTAATTTTTTTTTTGCCTGTTTCTGATATTTGTACGTATCTTTTGCATTAGAATCTGAAAATGCTATTGTATCAGAGTATCAGTAAAAAAACATAAATATAAATTGACATGTATGTACTCGTACTTGTGCGATACACTATGTTTTGTAGTTGAGCACATATCAGAGCAGTATATCGCCAGAGTCCCTGTCTTGACTGTCTGTTAGATTGAACATTAACTGACGTGACTGGTTGACTGACTGACTGACAGTGGATGGGCAGAATTGGGAACAATACTCAATGGAACAAAATGTACCCTGTTGCGTTTTTCTTTATATACAATACAATTGGATTGGCAGTTGCCAATCTGACAAGTGATTTCGATACCTACATACCTTTATATCTACATATAGGTTCTGTATATAGATAGGACTCTATGGGGCATTGACGCAATGTAATCACATTTAATATGAGACGCAATGCAGCACAGCAATGTTGGAATAAGAGAACTACAAAAAAATCATCAACAATATACTAAGGGAAGCAACAAATCAACACGAAATTGTTGTTAATAAAAATTTATAGCATTATGCTTTTTACATTGTAGTATCTTTCCCACTTTTATTTTGTGAATTTTGGTTTTGTTATAAGTTGTTAGTGGAAAGTGGGCCATATTTCGCATTTGGCAGCCACTAATTGACCAAGCGGAAGTGTGTAAACCAAAAATGGTTTAAATAAACATGTCGACCACTAAGTGACTTTAACCGCACTCAGTAAGCATGGAATTTAAAACTTAAACCAAAGAAGGATCCAACGAATGAATGAGCACGAAGTCAGTCAAAGCCAAAACAGGACATGAGCTAGACTTAAGTAGGGGCTTAGAAATTTCTATGTCTCCGCATTTATGGATGATGATGTGTCTCTCAATTTTGATATTATTTTTGTAATATTTTTGAAATTGTCACTTGGACCAAATGCACTAACTTAGTTACTTTTCCAAATGCTTCCGGTATAAGACCAGAGGGTAATGGGTATAATTCATTTAAAGTGTAGATTCTGCATGAGCAATGAACATAATTTCATACTCAACATTACCGCAAAGAAAACGCCATTCTACATAACATTTGCTTTTGCTGCTATTTTATCTCACTGAAAATATAAACCTCTTTCCAAAAATGTGTGTGTGTGTATGTTGGCCTTACTTCCGGTTTTATGCTGACCGTCATTATTGCGTTGCACCATGCCAGTTGAGTTGCTTTCTTCAACTTTCTCTTCGTGTTTGCCAGTTGTTCCAAGCCTTTTGCTTCTAGTAGTTGTAAGTCTTTTATTCCATTTGCTTGTTTAACTTGTATTTGTTTTAAATGTATTTTTCCAAATTTTTTTGTCTATCTTTTTTTTCCTGAGTGTTTTCTGTGCTTTGCTTTTGTTATTGAAGATTCTTGCATAAACGAAAGCCGGAAGTGGCACTCATTTTGTTTGCCCAAGTGTGTACGAGAGTGTACATATGTATTTTTGGTTTATGCTTTCTAGTGGGTTTCATGAGTGTGCTTGTGTGTGTGTATCAATGGGCTTATGTGTGTTTGTTTTGCTTCTACATTTGCAATTGCACTAGCGGTTTTCTTCTTTTATTGTTTTTTTTAAAGAAAATCATAATTTAAATATGATTTTTTAAATACATAATTTCTTCCCAGTGGCATGCGGTCCGTTATAGATTAATAATACAAGTTCTCAAATTCCCCGTTCTTTTGGATTATGTAGCCACATTTCGATTTATATAGCAATTTCAAAAGACAACTGTGCTGTTTTATCAATGACCCTGTAATTCAAATGGTGATTTTGTGTTCATTATTTTACAATACATTTTTATGCTTTTAAATGAATCTTTAAGTCTTTCAAATTGAATGATGGAAATTAAAATTATTTAAAAACTACACACTGCATACTCATAACCGCAATGATTTCTCTCAATGTTCAAAAGTTTCCAGTTTTACATTAGTCCATTAACCACCTGTGCCCCAGGAATAAGGCCGAGTTTAACACTAATGTACTTCGAATTGCAACAAGACAGAGAAAATATGAGACTAGGATGCTTCCGGGTACATTAGGTACACACAAACACTCAGAACTTTTATGTCTAACTTGATGTATACATATTGGATAATGGACCACGGTCAGTTTTGCAGCAATTAGTAGAGAGAACATTGCCTGCAGCGAAATTATACTGTATTTTGCTGTCGATAGCTTGGGTGGCTTGTATCTTGTTGTTTGTTGTTGTTAATGTTATTTTTGTTGCTTACTTGTCGAAGATACACGATTAAGCAAATCGAAATACATATTAATAAACAAACAAAACATATTCTTGTATGCCCTGCCTGGTTCTGTAGGTTTTGGTTTATGGGAAGCCGGAAGTGCTTATGGCCAATGCCTTTATTACAACAACAGTGAATTGTGAAGTTTGGTGAGAGAGTACGAGAGAACAAATGAATAACTGCCAAAGTTTTGCACATAAATTTCCGTCATGGGTGTCATTAATTAAAGGTTTATAAATTTAAAAGAAGGCGCAGGATGAAAAGTATCTGAATAAATGCAACAAACGAACACAAATATGAAAAAAGCACACGAACGTAAAAAAAAGTTAAATTGAAAAACTTTTGAAAGGAAATTCGCGCTAAAATAGATGCATCCATCATACATCATTAATATTGTAGTTGAGGCATTATTACTATGTTGTGTTGATGTCCTTTTCATCTGTCGCTCTTGGACACCCATATATCAATCCTATTTTATCCTATACTGTTTATTGGCATTGTGCACTTGAGCTGCTACATCATGATTTGAATTTGTTATTATTGCTCTATGCTAGTCCATAGGTTTACATAGATGGTATTTAAAATTTAAATCATCAATCATGTCAAACATGAGGAGAAAAAGAAACTACATATAATATAAAAGGTAAAAGACGATGACACGATGTTAGTATATAGAAACGCTAATGAAAATCAAACAAAGCAACAAGGATGTGAGAGAAACAACGTGAAATAGAGAGTGATAAAATGCAAACTAAGTACAGCAATATGCAATTATAGATAACAACAAAAACATGATTACAACTATGTCTTCATACACACGAAGTAAATAAAACAACTAAAAGTTTTAGTAACTTGGTACGTTGTTCAGACTACAGTATACTCTCAACACGACAAATCATAAACATATTGTAAGTATTAGTAAAATCGACTTGATATATTTTGTTGATATCTATAAGAATTAATGATGGCGTTGTGTTGCGCTTGATGGTAAAGGGGATTTGAGGGTTATATCTAGTTCATATTTAAAGGTTCCAATAGCAATATTTTAGACAACAGAAGCGATCCGAGAAGACAAACGTTATGTCCCACTTGATTTATGATTTATATTCTATATATTTGGATTCCTAAACCGTTGTAATTATATTCTAGGTAAATGCTCGATTTAGATCAATTTGTAATGTTGAAAAATAAACTTATCTAATGTGGTTAGGATGTATGGTGAGATCTTTGATTTGTATAGCAATCAATGAACCAACAAAGTTAATGTATTCTTTTAACTGATTATGAGTACAGTAATATAAGTTTGTCATTAAGTTTGTAACACAGACATCGGAGATCCCATAAAGTATGTGTATATATTCTTGATCAGCGCGAGTTGATGTAGCCATGTTCGTCTGTCCGTCTGTCTGTCTGTACGTATGTAAACTAGTCCCTCAGTTTTCACCAGACGCAATACATTTGTCGGAATTAGCCGAATCAGACCAGTATTAGGGGTACCTCCCATATAAACCCAGAATCAAAATCATCTTCTTATTAGAAAAACTTTTTTGTTTTTTCTTCTATGGAACTAAAATGTGGACACCATAATTATATGACGCATATCCACCAACTGTGTAAATTTCCTCGGATCACTTGGACGGGTAACTCCAATACAAAACATATAAAAGATGCGTGAAGAGTATTACAACTTCGGCATAGCCAAAGTTAATCTCAAGAATACAATATTTCAACTTTAAAATCATCTGTTTTATTAATACCTGATATGTACATATGGATAAGGACAGATATTCACGAAAGAGTTTAAAAACAAATTCGACAGGAATTAAACACAAAAACATAAAAAAAGATAACCAACAACAACAACAACAACTGTAACAATGAGCACGACTTGACAAATATTGACGCAACTCTTCAAAATTGTACTTATTGTTGTTCATCTGCTGTAAGCATTTGTGTTGTTGTTTAACGGTGTTGCCAGCATGATGCTGTCAGCAGCAACAACAGTAACTAGTATAACCCCATAAAGATATCTGTAGATACTAAATGTGTATATATATATATATATACATATTTTTTTTTTTAAATAGTAATAGTTGTAGTGGTAGTAGTAGTAGTAGAGTTGCCTACTTGCTGTTTGCACAAGGACAACAAGAGTAGCGAAAAGATTATGAGACAGGAGGCGGTGGCGGTGCAGAAGGATGTTCAGTGGCACACGTTAGTATTTGTTTCAATTCTGGTTCTGTTGTCGATGTATTTCTTTTTTTTGCTTTCGTTGCACTTTTTACTGCCACGAACCATTGTCGGCACTTCATTTGCTGCTCTCAAGTGGATCCACTTTCATTTGTTTGCTGTAAAGCAAAAAAAAAAAAAAAAAAAAAAATAAAAAATGGAGAAAATAAAGCGAGATAAGCTAGAAAAAGGGAATGAACAAAGACGATGATGGGCAAGGGTTCACTTTAGCGATTCCTCAAACTATGAGATACTTTCTTTGTTTTGTTGTTTTGTTAGGTTGTCATTGGATGTTGGTTGATGGTGAAGTTGTTGTTGCTGTGTTGCCGCAGCCTTTTCACGGACGCTATGGGTGGTTTACCCTACTCTTGTGCTACAATTTCGTTCAGAGTTTGTTTTTACTTCTTTTTGGTTCAAGCTTTTGCCTCATTGTAGCTTGAAGAGTTGCTGGCACTGCTGATTCAGCTTTGTTTGTCTTAAGCCTTTGTGTAAACATTTTTGCCTAGACAGACTGACAGAGAATAGCAAAGGAGCAAGTGCTGCAAACTCTATTGCAAAATAGTAAATGGTTTGAGCTATAATAAAAGATCTGAAAAAAGAAATACTTACATGAAGCATGGTACGACCGTTGGAAAATAGTCATACGTTGTTCCTTTTCCCACTTTATTTGGAATATTCTTTGGTCTTTGCTTTTGTCCTTCGCTTTGGTGAATCAACAAATGCATCATCAATACTAGTAGTAGCCCTAAAGGGCTGTTGGACTTCGTTTTCGATGGAAGCCCTGAATCAGTCGAACCCAACAGCTTTAAATTTATCATATGAGTTAGTCGAGAATAAGTACTTTTTATTCTTATTATTGTTTTTATTGCATTACTGTTCTTTTTCCTTTCCTTTTTTCCTTGGCACTGTTTTTCTTATAACTGCCACAGAAGTTTCATTAGTTATTACCAATTTGTCCTGGTGTTTGTAACATAGAAAAAAATGTACAGGAGACCATAAACGAAAATAATCAGCTTGATAAGAATAATCGATTGGTAGAGTTTCTTAGTTTTTAAGTTACTAACTCTGAACTAGAGTTCCTCTATAAATGGAACTCTATAAAAAATTTGAAACAACCTTTTTTTTTTCAAATTACGGTCTTGCACCCTTAAGTTAGAATTTCGAAGCTTGACAAAACAAAATAAGTTTATAGTTTACACCACATAGTCTAATTGAACAGCTGAAGCGTATCATTCTTTCTTGAAGCTGGTAGAAGTCTGCTATGAAGTGTGGATGTTTGACACTCTTTCCGGCAAGCATACTAACGTTCTGCAAATTTTTATCATTTTGTAATGTCGACAAAAGCGCTTCAATGAGACATTCTATTCGGAATTAACTTGGCTTGAATATAATTTTTTCCAGTATATTATTTTCTTTTCTAATTGTTTAGAAGTTCATTATTTGAATATTTCATATTAAATATCGTTACACCTTGTACTAAACGGTAGTTTTAAATATATTCCTACTGTTATCCGATATCTGTAATGCATGTCCCCTTCTTATTGCTTTAGTCGTGATAATCGTACGATTGGAACATAACTCTTTGAAAATAAGCTTGTAATTTATTCTTAAGCTTTTATTAGCCAATATTGAGCTCGATAACTAAACAACTGAAAAGTTAGTTTCCATGGAAACCAAAGGATAGATGGAAGCGGTTTAATTGTTCCTCCTATCCATAAAAACTTTATAGCTGTCAACTAATTTGAGTTGATGTATTTTGTCACTTCTTCTATATATATATATATAACAAAGTTGGAAAAAATGTATGTTTCCCGCTAGCGCCCGTAATTTTCTACCGATTTGAAAGCGCTGGTGTATTGTACCAAACTTCCTGTAACATATAGCGTTTATTTCATCAAAATCGATTTATAAAATCGTTCAAAATTAGTGGATCAAAATTTGCACATAAAACTTAGAGACATATTTTCAAATCCATCAAGTAGTCTTTGAATTCTGAGTCACAACAAAATAAAATTAATATAATTTCTTTTTTTAAATGTAGATAATTACAGTAAATAGCGATTTGGCTAAAAGAAATTCACATGTAGATTGGGCCACAGCAAAGCGGGGCTGGGCACAACAGTTATTTATAAAACTTTAAAAAGATAAAAATAAAATAACTAAACTTTTTCTAAACTGTTAACGCACATGGTTATGATTTTCGACAACAATAGTTTATGTTTTTGAAACATGGAATCTATGTGATACGCTTCCTCTTCGAAGATGTCACATATTTCAAAGAGATTTTCGAATTACTTATATATATAAAACAACCGAAGAATTTTACAGATCAATTTTTTAAGGTAACGATGTATGAGATTGTTGGTGTGAAAGTTTGAATAGAAATTACTGAGAATTCGTAAAATATGTCTATGTCTTTATTACAATCAATATATCACTATATAATTAATACATCCAATGCTTTTTGAATGTCTTTCCATGCAGGTACTTTTCTATATCTGCCCAATAAAACAGCTTCAATTCTTTAGTAAAAATTCTCCACTGTTCCAAATAATCAAGATTTATCTTATAATATCGATATCAGTGCTACTATTTTCAATTTCACCATCAAACTACGGGGAAGTTAAATGGAAGAGACTGATTTGTCTGTTTCTGAGTCATATTGTCTTTCAGTTGGTTGATTTCTCTTGCAGCTTCAATTGACGATAAAGGCAATTTTGTACGGGGACACCAGGACGTAGAATTCAAACGGGACATATGGTCACGTTATCTATACTTCTATACTAATATTATAAAGAGGAAAGATTTTTTTTTGCAATGGATAAACTAAAAAACTTCTTAACAGATTTTCAAAATTCCTTCACCTGTAGAAAACTACATTATCAGCAAGTAACATGGGCCCAATTTTTTTTTTTTAAATTAAGAGATTACTACGAAAGTTACAATAATCTTTCCCAAGTTATCAAAAATTTACGAAAAAAGATCGAGAGATTTGTTGAGAAGGGAAACAGGGGGAAGTGGGAGTTGTGGGATAGAGAGTATAATGATGCTAAAAAGGAAACAACCCGTACGAAGCAGAGCCGGGTTTGTCTAGTATACATATATGATATGTTATATTATAAAATATATTGACATTTTTAGTGATTTTGAGTGATAATATTTATAATTTGTCAAAATATTGTTTTTGTGCTTACTATGTTAATCATTTAATGTTTCCCATTACATAATTGGCTACACAATATACAGTATGTATGATGTGTATAAATCAATGAAATTATGTCCATGACTTGGCTTCTATTCCATTTATTACATCATTTAAAAGTGTTAGTCTTATTTATTCACTCGATTGAATATAAATTTGGCAATAAATGAAGTGAATCGAAATAATTACAATTATAAGTACTAACTCAAGAGATTAAACTCCCACATTTACCTCAAACATTATCTTACCACGTATTACTTTGGCTAATTATGGCAAGAAATTAGGGAAAAAAGTTTTTAATGCAAATAAACACACTGACGAGACCACAAAAACTTACAAGAATTGAATTTGCCATTTCCGAAGACGATGACAAGGATTGCTCAATTGAAGTCGTGTAGTAAGGAGACATTGAAGAAGCCGGGGAGCGAGTAAATAAAGTTTGAAATCCCAGCCTAAGCCAAAATGCAGCGAAGCATAAAAGAAATGCAAACAGAAAACGAACGATACGACGAAGGTTTCTCTCTCGAAGTAAGGAAATGAACAAGGAATGAACGAAGTAACGAAAAAAACGCTTAAGTAATTGCAAAATAAACAAGCATCAACAAAAGATTAAAACACTCAAAGTGAGACATCTGGGATTGTTTTGAATCAGTGGGCGGGTGGACGGGTAAAAAATCATTTTATTTGTTGCTTGTTGCAACAATTATTCTATTTTTGGTTTTGTTATAACAACAATTAAAAAACTCTTAAGCTAAAGCCAAAAATGTAGAGGTGCACAAAGATTGAAATTGAATGAATCTTTTAAATAAGCAGTTCTCAAACTTATGTAATCTGGGGAGTACATCTCACAAAAACAAAAGTTGCGGTCGGAATTCTCACTATATTATATTTCATTGAATATTCGTCAATGTATGCAAAAATTGGACATTTATCTAAATTAAATTTAATTGGAAAAATTCATGAAAACAATGTTTCGCGTAATGAAAGGTGCACAAGTGTTCCCTAGTTTAAGAACCGCTTTCTGAAAGACTGAGAGTATCTTGATATGTAAATGAAGTAAGTTGGAAGTTGGCTTCATGTCATCAGTTGTGGTCAGAGTCAGAGTTGGGATCTCTCGCACTCACTCAGCTGCAGCTTCAGCATAGAGACTAGTAAAGTCTATTGCGAACGCCAAGCGGTAAAAGTTCTTCTCTGGAATCGCGTTATCCTGCGTCTTTCACTTTTACTGCACTTAAGTAAGTTGCTGTTGCTGTAGTTGTTATGTAGAACCAACTAAATTGAAAGAAAGAGTAGAGGTTAGCAAAATTCTGTAAAAAGTTTTTGTTGCAGTAAACTGTGTTAAGAAAATATCTCGCGCATTTTGCAAATGTTAAGTTCAGATACTTTAAGCAGTTGCAGGGAGAATATTAACTGCAATAGAGATTTTTGAAGCGTAAAGCAATTTGCCAGTCTCATGCGCAAGTTCCTTAGCTTTGTTTCCCCACAAATTTTTCATATGCGTACTACTACACTCACATGCCGATTCTCCTTGTGTTCCCAGTTTGGTTTTGAGTTAAGTGTGGGATTAAGAAAAGATAAACATTTGTAAGGATTGAGTGCAAAGTTTGCTTGTGCTTGCATTCTTGTTGTTTGCTTAAATACTAGTTGTGTTGTTGTGTTAATACTGTTGTAAATGCCGCTACTAAGACTTTAATTTTACGTTATTTTTAAGTTCAAATATTGCAGAATTTGTCTTGCCTGTCGTGAAGACAGTATATGTGTATCTGTGTACGCAGAAAATTGTTGATGCAGTTGTTTGCTCTTATCAGAAGATGAAGTTACATTTTAGGCCTTCGATTGAAGTCAAGAGTGAATGGTTAAGTGGTGGTCTCAGTAAACATTTATTTTTATGTAAATTTTGCTCGGGTTGGAAAATGCTGGCGGTAGGACATTAAATAGTTAAACAGTTACCAACTGATCAAGGGAATCTGGAAAGTCAGTTAGATTTGTTTTACAACATCTTAATGAAAAGTCAGTGACCCTTAAACGAATACCATTCGATTTTTCGATGTATGGCTTCTTATCATTGATATACTTAGTAAATCTCATTCATCGAAGAAAAAAAAAACAAATATAAAATCGTACAATTAAATGCTCATTAATCATGAATTGTGAAGCAATTAAGAGATGAAGCTAAAGCAGCAGTCAAGGCTATCCGAGAGAAATCTATTTTTTTTCTATATAATTAACTAAAACGAACAAAACTAGAACCTTTCATTGAATTGGTTAGAGACAACAGACGACAGCATACATTTAACAAAATCCACGACGATACCAATAATGATTATAGTGACAAGGAGAAGAGCAACAATTGACAAGAATTGTATAAAACAAATGAAAAACAATTTTGCTTAAATCGGAAACGGAAGGACCTCTTGGCACAACCCTGCTTTCAGAGTTGAGTTAAATTGAGTGAGTTAGAGAGCAAAGCAGGCAAGCACAATCACGACGGAAGTCATTTTCGTACGTTAATTGACAAGAACAGAGTCGAATGACAGTGTTGATGTGATGTGATGATGATGATGATGATGACAAGTATAATGGGAACTGGAAAGGACATTGACAAAGTTGTCGATATGTTGTTGCGTTTCTTGCTTTTACTACTCTGCTTTGTTCAGTTGTAGCTGGTTGCCTGCTTGCTGGTGGTGTTGCCTGGCAGTATTCGATGATTGTCATCATCTATCATTTGAATGACACAAATTTGTTATTGTTGTTGTTACAATTCCTAAGTGTTGTTGTCATCAAGAGATTTGTAAGCTATCTAGAACACCCATACACCACATAGCACAGATTATTGAATAGTCATTCATACGAAGAATTATTCATAGAGATACTACAAAGTGATAATAGTGGACGACTTCAAGCAGTTAAATTTTCAATGACAATATTGTTTTCATCTTTTATTTTCTTTTATAATAAATATCAATGTAAAATCCAATTATCTAAACTAAATTTAATATTAATAGAAATGAAAAATTTTAATGTTTTCCCTTCTCCCTCAAATAACAAAATTTGATATTACTTCAGTTTAAACAGAATTAGTATTGTACGTTGTCGCCTTCAATCGATTGCATTGTTTTAAATGAAAACATAATGAACCTTTCAAAAATAAAACTTCCATTAAAAGTGTCTGAATACGTGGATTAAAGTTAGTATCTTATTTTCGCTTAAATTTCGATGATAAAAAAAATTCAATTCCCTTTAAATTGCCTATTTTTCCTTCTATTTTGCTGAGTCATGTCAATCTTGCCTTTCATTTGAAGATTTCACACTAAATTATAAAGTTGTGTTAATCTAATAATTTGCAAATATTGAACCTAATGACGGTATGCCCATGGTATGTTAAGAACTCTGCATAGAGATATTAACCTGGTGGTAGTTAAGGACCAGATCACCTTTCACATTAGACAATATAACGAACATCTGTTGGCACACAACAAATGTGTGGTTAGATCATTTCAACCCTTATCTGAAGGATCAAAAGCCTAAATTTTGCCTCTTTAACTAATTAAGCACAACAGGCGGCTGCACGAAATTATCAGGTATTGAGCGACCATTGTTTAATAATGTTTTTGTTACGAGTATAAACCCGGTGACAATCTTTACTCTAAAAATAAGCCCATTATGTAGAGATTAATAAGCCTTGATTATATAAATATTTAGGGAGTTTTAAACTTTCATTATCAGTTGATCAAAGTAATGCAAACACCTAGTTCTTTTTTAGCGTTCCGTTATATTGTACGATGGTACGAAACTCTCCGTGTGCGAGTCAGACTAGTTAATATAAAAAAAAGAAAAAGAAAAAAAAATCATTCTATACAAAATGAATAGACACATTTAAATTTTTCACAATATTTCTCTTCTAAGTGAAGTGTATATTTATTATTGTGATTATATAAACTTTCACTAAAAATATTGCATTTTCCAAAATTTTGGAGAATCACTGTTCATTTTGGTATGAAAAGATGATTTTTCGTAGTGTCTTTACAATCAAGAATTATTGAAGTTAATTAAAAAATATTGCAGGTGCTATTATCTATTATTCTGTTCAGCTGTGCATGTAAGTATTGAATAGAATTTATTCAATGAATGGGTAATAATTGATCATGACTAACCACTTCGTAATCATTATAAAAAAATGTTGTATTTTTGTTTTCTGCTGAATGGATAAATTGTTACTACTTTTGTGAGTGGTACGCAGCAGTTCATGACAAGTTTCAGTGACAGCAATAACTGGAAATTCTTGTTGTTTTCCGTGTCCGTTACAGTTAACAATGACCGTGATGATGATGATGATGGCGACGAGGACCACAACGACTACGATGATATAAAACAATGTGAACCAATGAAGAATTGTGCAGAATTGTACAATGGATATACTCTGTGCCGTCATTTTAAACTAAATTGAACTGACAGTTGCGTAAAAAGAGGAGGGTTGGTATACTGTACGTTGTGTCCATCATTGTCTCTGTGGTAGTCCCATCGAAATTGGAATGTACAAATGTTGGAGCTTAAATCGGAGCAGAATTAGTGGCAAATGTTTCTGCTGCCGCTATGGTGCCGTTGCCATTCAGCTTGGTCAGCAATATTGGTTTAAAGTTCAAATTAAACTAATTTTCGCAAGAGCTTTTCAACTTTTTTTTTTTGTTTTTTATTTTCTTTTTGTTTGTTCAACGAAGTTGTTTTTGGTACATTGATTACCCGTTTGGATGTTAGATGATGTAAATATATTTTTTTGCTTAAAACAATGATTTTATTCTGTGAAACAAAAGCTGCTCATTTAACGCAGTAGTTTCACTTCCTTTTTATTTGGTTTTGTTCCGGATGTGTGATCAATTTTGAACGCACAATTTTGTCATGTGCAATTCTCAACGGAAATGATTTTGGGGATTTCTGTTTACGTTCAATATGTATGAAGGATTATACGTACACAATTTCCTTCTTCATTGCAACGATTGTTGTTTGGTATCATCTATAATTACATAGTTAAAATTTTTAATGAATTTTCATAATTTTAATTTATATTTTTTATTATCATGAAAAATATTTTTGATTTACCTTGATGTTTTATATGAATAAATAAAATTATTATGATGAGGCTTAGCTTCTCTTTAATATCATCGGCCATAGCTCTCCAGTTAATACTGTTTGTTTATAAATGGAGTAAAAATGCGTTTTCTTGTAGATAGAAAAGTTGTCGATACGATGAAAAAAAAAAAATATTTTAAATTTTATTCTAAATAAAGACTCAAAAAAAAAAAGACAAAAAACTAAAAAGTGGAATCTTCATTATACACTCAAAAACAACAATATGTATATTTTTTTAAGCTAAATAAAAGATCATTTCAATTAACTTAAAATCAAGTTCATTGAGTTCATAAGTATTAAGATAATAGTTGCAATATTGAGTACTGCGCAATCAGCGCACACGGTTCAGACTACTCGTTGATCATTCAGATATCAATGAAATAGCTGAGGCCTATCGATGAATTGGATGTGAGTTCCATAAACCAAATCTCCTCAGCTGAAGTAAAAGTACAGATTCAAATGCAGAAATCATGACAAGAAGTGTCCTGGTCATGATAAGGTAGATTCTAATGTGAAAAAACCCTTCCCTGGAAGGGAGTGTTGTTTTTGGTATCATTGTTCAATGCTATGGAACTTCTTAACACAATGGAAATGCACATTGATAATAATGATACATAAACCTGGCAATTCGGAGAACCTTGTCGAATTCTAAAGACCCATAAGTATGTTTCCGACATTCTTTCAGATATATACACGTATATATTTGAAATTACATTTTTGAGTAGATTGTTGGACGTTAAAGAAAACATACCAAATCATCAATTTCGATTTATGATTCAGCATGACACACCAGAGCAATTGTCCAGCTGCCCTTTTGGGTGTTAAGCAAGATCAGAAAACTACTACCAATAACGCAGTACTAATTGCTTTTGCCCCGCTTCTTTTATGTACTCGTATGTTCAGATTTATGGATTTTCATCCATCAAAGAGTGGGGTCAGTGCTGGTCTACCACTAGGCAGTGTCCTTGTATAGTATATAGATGCAACTCTGTCTCGTCCACAGAAGCGGGGGAGATGATAAACAATTACTAGCAGCAATTCCATGCTTGGACCAAGCATGATTTCAACAACTTTTATTAGCCTTTACATATTTGTTTACCATTTTTTATTTTACTATACATGTATGCTTAATTAGATTTGGTAGATTAAATTACAAACGAATTTTATGAAGATTAAATTACATATTTACCAACATTTTTGGTTTTATTTATTATTAAAATTTTTGAAGCATATTTCATTTTCATGTGGTGCTCCCCACAGTCTCTAATTAATTTATATGCTAATTACTTTTTATTATTCGTTTATTGCTCTCAGTTATTTGTTTTTTCTGTTTTTGTATTTTGTTAATTATTTTTCTGTGGCTTCTATAGAATAGAATTCATCTTTTTTGACCGTTGATTCAGTGATTTCCAGACTTAAATTAAACTTGTGGATTTTCCTTTAGTGTTCAGAGCCTGCTGAGTTTTGCAAGAAAATTAATTAAAATTTGCTTTCTACCATACTATACTTTCTTTCGCATGTGTTGTGTTTTATTAATGTGTATCGCATAAATATCTTTTGCCAAGGCAAAGTTGATTTAATTTATTTTCGATTAGTTTCCTGTGCCAGAAATATATCTTCATTATATGAACTATTCATTTTCGAAACCTATGTATGTAATACATTTATTGTCATTAATATTGACTTCGAAGGTACTATAAAAAGAAATATTTTCATTTGTTGTGTGTTTAGTCTGACTTTGTTAGATATTAACTATTGACCGCTACACTTCACACAAAATGTCTAACATTTATAACCCTCACTATCGTAGTATGGTTTGCTGAATCGATTATTATTATACACAAACAAAATTACAAGGGTTGCTTAAAAAGTTTCGGAAAAATCTACGATATAATACAAAAGTATGTGTCTTGGGGAAGACTTTATTTGTAGTAATATGTACTTCACTTGCATTAGAAATGCTTGAAACAATACATGTAAAAATAATTGTAAGAATAAATAATAATGTAGCTTTTATAATCCTCATTTGTTTCAAACTTTATGTCTATATTTCAGTAGGACATTTTGCCAGCAATTTCGTATAATTTATAAAAGTGTCTATCCACACACATGATTTTCAATTCAACAATGGTTGAAGTTTATTCATATTACAAATCTATCTTCTATCACTCTCTCTATGTCTTTATAACTATTTATATATGTATACATATATATATAAAGTAGTAAACAGGTTTCAGTCTGTGTACGATAATCTCAGAAACGGCTTAACCGATTTGATTGCAGTTTTCACTGGTGTGTTGGTGCAAGAATCCTGTAACACATAGCTATGATCACAATCGACCTACAGAATCGGTTTAAATTAGTGGATCAAATTTTGCATATAGAACAATTAGTCTTTGTCAAACATCTATTTTTGAACTGATTTATTTTTCTACATTGGTTTCATCACTCCGAAGCCAACGATGTCTGTTTGCATTTCTTGTTCTATGCCCTATATTTTAACAACTTCTTAAAAATGAAGATGTTCAACAGTCTTTGTTAAACTTGATTGAATTTAAAAAATGTCTCTAAGCCACCTTATACCCAATCTACAAAGACTAATTAGAAATAATTAGAATTAATTAGAATGTTTTGTACTTACTATTTTTTCCGCAGAAAATTCTCTTAATAGCAGTGAAAATCGTATCAAAATGCGTTCAGTGGTGCTGAAGTTGTGCGTATCGGAAAAGACAGAATTTTCGAGTTTTACTAATACTATGTACTATGTATAGATGTAAATGTTTGTTTGTACATGACCTGGGAACTCGAAAAGTATTTTACCGATTGCTTTTATATTTTGACAAAAGTGGCATATTTCTCTAAAGTATACAAAAAAAAAAAAAAAAAAATTAAACAATGCAATAAATTTGTCTAAGAATATTAAATCAGTATTTCAAACATTTAAACACACGAATTTTTCAAATTGATTTGACCTATGTACATATTGAACATAAAAATATAAAAAATAAAAATATCAAACAAATATTTCCAAAATTTTTTTAAAAATCATTTTTCTATACTTAAGGTAAACACTTAGCTAACATTCAGCAGATTCGAGGTGTGCTTATAAAATAACGAGATTGTTCTCACTTCCGAAAGTTTTAGTTATCTCATGAGTAGTAATCGATTTCCATTTTTCTGTAATTCTTATTAATTTTTTAAGGGTTACATAATTTTCCACAATGTTGTGGCCATCTTCAAAACACTAAAACAATTCAAAAACTAAATGGGTAATAAACATTTATTGCAATATATGTACGTATTTCTTTTAATAAAATAAAAGTCTCAGTAGTGTTTTCTATAAATTTGATATAAATTTTTGTTTTTAAAAAAAAATAAAAATTTATAATAAACACATGGCTAAAATGAAGTTCACATGCGTATGAAAAGTTCTTTTGTAGAATCATCAATCTCAATATTTTACAGTCGCACCTCGCTCGCTTATTATCATTCGCTCAATAATCACTCTTGATTTAATTTAAATATAAAACTTTTTCATTTTAGGAGCTGCAATGGTATCCTGAAACGAAAATGGCATAAGAACTTTCATAGTCTTTATCCGAAATGGTATTGAAATTTAAAAAAAAAAATTAACAATTATAACATTGCGTATACTAAAATATATACTTTTTAAATACTCGTTGATGTTTATATAAAATTTATTATTTTTAACTTAATTAGTTGATTTGTATGTTTTATAATTTAATCCAGATTATAGATTTAGTTCGTTTTTTTTATATACGAGTATCATTTGAAATATAACGAATTTTCACAAGTGTTTCATGCTCAGGCTATTTAGTGAAGATGAAAGTTCAGCTTTGTTATTGAAATTTGTCACGCACTACATTGTGTTTCGCATGGATTAACGCTGGCGACAATAAAAGATTTTATTTAGAAAATATTTCATTCACGTGGATTGGGCCAAATAGAAAAGCCAAAACAAAGTGTCTGAAACAAAATGAGAGTTTGAGACAAGTTGTGATGATGACAAGTGGCAAAGTGCACGTGTTCTGAACTAATACCTGAGGGCTTAACAATATATGGGGGGCTGCCTGAGCACATAGTCCACTAGTAAAACATTTTGCTTTCTTAACGTGATAGCAGTTACTTGCACTCATTGCAGATATTTTCTCTGACCAATTGCTGAAAGTTTTGAAACGGCTTAAGTTATTTACTCAGTTTGTTGTTGCCTTTGCTATGAAAATATCATAAGTTTTGTGATGCGAATCACTTGGATTATTTACTGTCACACAAGTTTTAACAAAAAGATTTACTATTGTCCTATACTACTCGTACATTTGCAAAGTTTCCATCGAACTGGTGGTCTGAAAGAACCAACAACGTGCTTAGTTTTGTAATTTGATGTGTTGTAATGAAGATGTTATTGTATTGTATTTTAACATTTTGATCACAACATAAGTAGATATCGTACCATTTCTTTTGTGATTGTTTATTGATTTCTGTTAATGTAATTTTATATAGACTTCTCAGTCAATATAATTTTCTTTGTGGGTTATCTTGTTCTCATTATTGGGACTGCTGATAAGAAATATTAATTCTCTCATATAAAAGAATAGTAATTCTTCCCCTTTATACATATATAAACAAGCACGTACATAGCACGTTGAAGAAAGAGCATATGCTGCTTTCGCTTATCAGTTTTGTTGTATTCAAAATAGAACAACAAATCGAACTGATGAGTATAACAATATATTTCGATCGATCCGATTTATCGACAGCGAAATACAATAAATGCCGCCTCTTAATTTTAAAAGAGCATCTCAACTCAACTCATCACATCTCATCTCATCTCAATTTATTTGTTTGTTTGTTGGTGGGTGCCCAGGCAGGCAATAGTCCCAAGTACATCATCATCATCATCAGTGAGTGAGTGCATCATTGAATGTCGCCTTTAGTATGTTAAAGTCTGTTGTCTTGATAACGTTTCTTCTTCTGGTCGTCTATATATTCAAAAATCGTGCGTTTGTTTCGTTCGTTCGTCGATTTGTTGTGTTTCGTTCGTTCGTCTAGTAATTTGGGTTAATTTGTCAACTATTTTTTGTGCAAAATTTCATATTACGTAACACGATTTGCTTTCATTTGTATTGTGGCACAACATAGGTTATCATTAAAGGAACTTAAATTAGAGCATTAAAACTCTATCTAAATTACATGCGTAGCGTATATCACTTGTCCAGTTTACGTATCGGCTATCGTTGTCTTTGTCTTTGATATCTTCGTTATCTATCGTAATGTCAAAATCAAAAGTGTAAATCTGCTATATAAACATTTTGGTATTATTTATCAACGCTTTTAAACTACTATTTGTGTGGGTGCATTCATTGTGTAACGTCCAAGTAAACTTTTTGAAATTTTGAATTATTTGGAAAGAAAAACACTTGTAAAATATTGTCTAAAATTCTATATATTTTCGTAAGAATTTTCTTTGTCTCGTTGTATATTTATGTGAGTATTTATAAGTAAATTGCAAAACAATTGAAATAAAAAAAAATTAACCTTTTTCTCTTTATAATGACTATTTCCAACATCTATGTAGAATTAATGTGTATGTATGTGTTGTGTGCCTTAATCTCTGTTTAATTTTCACTTATCACTTTTGCATTGTAAATAAATTGTGTGTGTGCTGTGCCTGTAAATCTGTAAATCGTTTCTATATAATTGCTCATTACATTTGATTAAATTGGTTTTCTATATATTTTTCAGTGTTAAAGGCCCATTTTTCTAGATGTAGTCATAGTGGGTTTTAAATGAAATAAACATTACCAGATTTGTGTATTTTGTGTTGACTTGGATTGTTGCGTTTGGTACATTTAACTTTTTAAAAATCAATTTATTTATGGAATTAATATTTCTTTAATTTCTTAATCTTCTGAAGCATTTTTTTTTTTTTTTTTTAACAATTGTAAACAATATATTTACATATTTAGTATGACATTTAAAATTCATTTTTATTGTTGCTCAAAAGCGTCCACTACCAGATCTCAAGTTATACCACTATTAGACAAATAACAAAATATATACAGTCCAAGGAATAGTCAAAGTAGTGGAGTTCTCTTGGTGAACGTGCCTCAAAGAAGACCAAACATGAAGAAATGGCTCGGCGGTAAGAGATTATGGTCGAATGAAGAGGTCATTACAGAATCAAAAGCCCATTTTGAGGAACTTGAGTAAATCTACTTATTATTCGGAATGGATAAAAATTGGAAAAACACTGGACCTAAATGTATTGAACTTAAAGAAGACTACGTTTTTATTCAGAGGGTCATTGACTTATCACTTAACAATCTAATATTATTCACTTTTCCTCTAAAAATGAATCACTATTTACTATAATAAATTTCAGCTCCTCATTTATGTATTTATTACTACAAATATGTGTTTGTGTTAAAAATGCATTGTTTAATACGTTTTCTATGCCAAATTTGTATACATAAATAATTGACAATAATTACATGAATTTCTCGATTTGTTACTTGTTGCATAAAAAATTGGGCTAATAATTCTTTTGTTAACAAAGCTAAATATCAAAAATTTTATTGTCTTGCATTTTGTTGTTGCCTATAAGAACAACAACAAGAACAGCAACAGCGGCAATAACAACAACAACAACAACTCATGACAACAACAACTTTTAATGGCACTCAATAATACAATGAAATTATTTATGACAATAAACCAAAAGGACCAAGGAGAGAACGCACAAGCCCAGAGGATATAGTGATGCAACAGCCCCATTTAGATGTGAAAGAGGAGAGCCAGAGAAAAGGAGAAAACTGAAGAGACACGAATAAACAGACCAAACGGAAAAATTTATAAACTACTACAAATATAATAGAGAGACCAGTTCAGCACGCTGCTCTATGGTTCGCGTACATAGAGTTCTCTCACTGTGGTGTCAGGTCTTTAGACGAAAGGTCCTGACCGACTATCAAATTTATTTATTTTTATACTGCGTTAAAGTCTTTGGCGCTCCGTAGATCTTGAATTGATTGCCAAAGGCAACACATAATTTTCAGTTCTTTTTACTTATGCCATTTGTTTACAGAACTATGTTAGTTTCTTTATAGGTACTACTATCTATATTCTTGTCTCTCTGTATATACATACATACATAGTTTTTGATTGTGTTTGTATGTAAGTATATCTATGATGTGGTGGTGAAAGTGGTTGTGCGTGCATGTTGTGCATATAAATTGCATTGATACGAACCAAATAATAACCTCAACAAAAAGATTGTCGTCGTTGACTATAGATATTTTATTGAGTTTCGATTTGTATTATCTGCAGTTACTCTTGTTATTGTTGTGTGTGTATTAGTGTTGTCTATGTTTTTTTTTTCTATTGCTTTCCTTCAACTTATACTATTGTCTTTTTACTTGTAAGAGGATATTTCATATAGTTTATGTGACTTGTTGATGTTCATTTCGTTGCTTTTTGTTTGTCGTTTATAAAGATAAATAAAATATAAAAATATCAAGAAAAACAGTAAACTTTTATCTTATTAAAGGTTACATTAGACTCCATATGAAGACTATGAATAAACAAAGTACTCAAAACAACTTAGTTTTACTGTATTGCCGATCTCTGCCATGTGTTAAATGTCATGTGAAAATATCAATAGCCCTAGGAAGATACATACTATAAGGGGATGGATAGATAGACTTGATCATCTTGATTCCTCTTGTGTGTGGGTTCAGAGGTACGACGATTCTATTTGTTTCAAACATCGGACCTAAAGTGTAATACTACACTTTATTCAATAATGACGTGAAGTATAAAATATTTTGTAAAATAAGAGAAAAATACCAATTAGAAACAAATAAAACTGTATTGTTGTGTAATCCTCTTGTATAATAGTATACCCCTGCCATATTGCCTAAGAACAATTGTTTTTTCTGCATTATCTTTTATGTTTTTTCTGCATTATCTTTTATGTTTTTTCTATTGCTTTTATGTTTTAGTAGTTCCTTTTTATACTCTTCACGCAGTGAATAGTATTATAAGTTTGTCATGAAGTTTGTAAAACATAGAAGGAGACATCGGAGACCCCATAAAGTATATATATTCTTGATCAGCGCGACGAGACGTGTTGATCTAGCCATGTCCGTCTGTCTGTCTGTCTGTATGTATGCAAACTAGTCCCTCAGTTTTTGAGCACGGAGCTTTCTTTTTACCATGCGCATTACATTTGTCGGAATCAGCCGAATCGGACCACTAGGAGGGGTGCCCGCCATAAAAACCGGGATCGAAATGAAGGTTCTTAATAGAGAATCTCTTATTTTTTGTACTATCGACTTCAAGACCCTCGGACCACTAGCTTGGGTGTGAAGAGTATTACAACTTCGGTATATCCAAATTTTGTCTTTTTTTATATTTTTATTCCTCATTTAATAACATTCAGATGGGCACGTTTCTTGCTCAGACATGTCCAAATAAGTACAAAATATAAAGAAAAACTCGTAAAAAAAAATATGTTAATAATGATATCAGTGTACTTAGTAACTCCCCTTTAAAAATTGTAGTTAATTTAATTTCACATCTCTCCACCTTTCAATTTAAATACATACAATTCGATTCAATTATCTATGATGTTAAGTAAGTAGAAGGTAAGTAAATGTTTTTACTTATTTTGATTATAAAATTTCTTTAGATACTTTTATTTTGATTATTTTCGTATTTACACTGCATAAAATTGCCAAAAATAGCAAATGAAAAAGGCATTTGTGCATCTTTTTTTGAAAACTGGCACAAAATGAAATTGAATGAAGAAATTGTTGGTGTTTGTTGGTATTATTATACTATTGGTTGGGGGCCGTTGGTGCATTTCTCTGATAATATCAATGGGTTAATTAGAAAATAATTAAGTTTTGAAATGAAAATAGTTTTGGGTTGTTTTAAGAAGCAATTTGCATGCATAGTTTGATTTAAATTTGAATGCGAATATTTTATTTTTATAACTTTGTACGAAATGATAAGAAGTTAAATTTAACTAATAAAATTGGGAAATTTACTGCCAAACAAATGTTTAATAGTATAAATAATAAAATATCATTTGTGGTTATTGTATTTTTTTTATAATTATTATGTGGATTTTTATGTAAATTAAATTAAGAAAAAAAAACAACATTAATTTGAAGTATTGAAGTAGACTACAATACAAATTTATTAATCTTATTAAGAACATACTTTGAAAGTTGCTATTGTGCTTTGAATACAAACAACTTACAATGCCTCATTTCTCAAACAACAACTTTTGATTGAAGTTTGCAACCCCATAAAAGGAATGTAGAACTTAAGAAACTTAAATAAACTCTTTTTAAAATAATACAAACGACATTATAAAGTTATTATTCTTTTTTTTTTTTGAAACTAGCATCAAAGTTGAATTATAAACGAAAGAACAAACAACTTGAAGGACATAAAGACAGACAGCAGATAAATAGATAGATTGACAGACGAAAGACAGATGGAAAAACACGACAAGAGTAGGCACTTAAGATGCTTAGCGATGCTTGCCAAGCGAAAATAATGACGCTCATAAAAACAAACTAAACAAAACTTATCATTGTAGGAAAGAAGGAGGAGAGAAGGTGGGAAACTCCAAGTGAAAGATCCGACTGTTGAAGGCATTTGTCCTAATATAAGGATTTTGCTGGAGCGCACGTTGATGACAATGATAATGATGTGCGATAATGTTGATGTTCTTGCTGAGAATAAAATGAGGAAACACTAGAAATTGTGGGCTCTGATAAAGATGAAGTTCTTCCAAAGAGGCAAAAATTCTCAATGTTGTTTGGTAATGATGGAAAGGATTAAAGCACGAAAGCGCAATGAGAAAGATTAAAAAAAAAAACAAGCAAAGAAAACCAACTACTTGACAATCATTTTAATTTGCTGCTTGCTTAGCTTTCAGCCAAAGCCAAAGTAGTAGTAGTAGTTAAGTGCGATGAGTTGGCGTCGATAAGCGGTTTTAGCTCTAAAAATTTTCCTTTTCAAGATTTTCTTTTTAAGTTTTCAAGTTTTCCTTTTTTTTTTTTTTTTTTTTTTTTTTTAATACGATGACATTTCAAATGAATGAAGTAATTTATTTATTACTTTAATTGATTAGAGCGACCTAATAAGTTTTCCTACATTTGGTGCTATATTTTCCATTGGCTGCTTGCCAAAATTTTTATTTTACTTTCGTTGTGTTTTTCTTAAGGATTTCATTCGATTATTCTATATCTCTTATGTTTGAGATAATTTACTTAAGTAACTTTCTTGGCAGCTGTTCTCATTTTGCTATCTTAGTTAGTTTATAGAGAAGAAATATCCATTCGACAAGTTTTTAAAAATGACATAAAACAACGTAATGATGTTGGTTTCATATTGGGGCAATGTTGACCCAGGATCTCAATTTAGAGGAAAAATAAACATTCATATTTGATTAAATTGGAAACTGTGTTGACTTAGTAACGATCTGTTTTGTTTCTTCATCCCCCTTCGCTCAGCTATATAATGAATTGGCAGATATTCGCTTTGGGTTAGAGTTGGATGATACTCAGGATTTGTAGAAAAAACTAGTTTTCCTTCGTTTTTTTTTTAAATTATTCCTAAGGCATTCAGACTATTGTGAGATCATTCTGCCAGTCCAGCTTTCATATTATTCATTCATTATTATTTTTGAAGCATCTATCTTATCTTATCTCTGACCGTTGTTTTTAATAATTGAGGCTACAAAAATTTTTAAAATACCTTGTCTGCAATCAGTCGAAACAACATATTCTATATCAAATTGTGTCACCACATGAATTAAAGAATAACATTTTCTAAAAGTTAATGTCGTTTTGAAACCTTTGTTATGTTCATTATACATAAAACTTCCATATAATAGCTTTGTTCAATCCTTGGTTTAATTTATAACGAAAAAACAAGTTTAAATTACAAATATTGACTATATCTGATAACACGTAAATAGGTACGAGAAGTTCACAATGTTTCGTGTTTTTCGATTATAAATTTTATAAAATAAGTTGGCAGCGCTCATCAATATATGGATAATCAAACTTTAAAATCTAAGTATGCCTGTGTAAAATTTTTCGTTTCACATTTTGTGAATTTATAAAATCAGTTGTTAAATCTTTCCTTTCCTATCTCTATTTAAATTTCCTTTTTTTTTCCTAGTGTTTGTCATTCTATAATCTGTGACCCGTTCGATGTTCAATATTCTTTCGAATAAACAAGCAACGGCCAAATTTTTATAATATGTGTTAACTTTTTACAAAAATTCTAATCGGACATATAAAAATTGTAAAAATTATGAAAAACTTGTGTTCTTACAACGAATAAGAAGAAAGTACCGCAATATCAGGTGAGTCAATACTGTTGTTTTTGTTGTGTGGGTTGGTTTGTTTGTTTCTTGTCTCAGGTTCTTTTGGCAGTATATGTCGAAAGGACAGTGGTAAGGAATGGTCATTTTGTCACTAACAAAATAGTTTATGCAAGGGAGTCATTGCTGAGGTGAACTGAATTGAATATTGCTTGTCTATTTGTTCTGAAAGTCCATCAGCTTGTAAAGCTAAGCTCTCACTTGAGTTTAGTTATTGAAATTGCAGCAATTGAGCACAACACTCGAAGCTATTTAATTACAAAACTCAAGATTCGCTCTGCTTTGGCACAACATTTTGCCCCGAGTTGTTATATTTTGTCCTAAGCAGATAGCAATTGTCGCTATTCTCGTCCTTTTTGTCTGTTCAGGTCCTTTCAGCTTATAATACTATTCAAGTACTGATTTCAAAAAGCAGTAATCTTTTTTGACTGTCGTTTACACGAAACCACGTGAGGTAAGAAAACTGCACTGGATTGAACGTGGCAATGAGTCAAGGGTACTTGACTCGATTTACTCCAACTTGGCAGGTTGTGTTTTCTCTTCTTATTTGTCTGTTCGTGTCAGCAACATTTCAATTGGTTTTATTTGGCTTGTGCTGCTTTCGATAAGATCTGTTGCTGCTGCTTAGTACCTCAGTGTTCAGAGAATTCATAGAATTGTCATTGTACTTTTCCATTTTTATACCTTTCAGCATGGAAGTTATTCCATGTTATTAACACTTTTCACTGGTGTGTAATAAAAGAAACAGAGTCGTCAAGGTAGCGTGTGAACAGCAGTCAATCTAGATGTATTCGTCCTGTCGTCAGTCAGACAGTCAAAAATTCTCAATTTGAAAGATATAAAGATAAGTATTTGCAAAAATAATTCCGTTTAGATCTTATGTAGATAGACTGCATTCATATATATATGTAAAATATTAGGTGCGGAATATTCCAATTTTCGTATCGGATCCATAAGTCACAAAGCCTCTATTCGTCTATTTAGAATGGATCAGCTCCGTCTGGAAATAACAAATAACAATGTCCACACTTAATATGTCTGTCTTACAATAGGACTTCTAAATATATATATTCTTATATTTACCAGATACCTAGGGAAGAAAAATTGACTATTCGTATTGACAACTTTCGTGTATCAGATATCGTTACATATAGGTAAATCATATAGAGGTTTTAAAAAGCATTTATGTATTACGCGTTTTCCTTAATGTCTTAATTATTGAATTAATAATGTTTTTCATAATGCGAATTCAATTGATCTCACTTTGTTTTACTTGTGTTCGTGTATGTTGGATTTTTTCTACATACTCAAAGTAGATTCATTTCTTTTGGTAGTTTGTCTATTTGAAAAAATTCGTGGATAATCAAAGGCTGATTACAGGGACAACCATGGTTCCAGAGAAATTGTCGGCCGCGGGAGATGTCCGCCTGGGGGGTGGTCGAAGAAATATAGCATCGTAGTACAACTTGTCATTCATCCCTGAATGACATTTGGCTTTGATAGCGTCAAAGCGGTGCCAGACACAAAGGAATGTGAACCGTCAAAAAAGTAACAAAGGGGAATCACCAATTTAAACACAATTTTTGTGCACGATTTTTTTTTTTTCGTAAGAAAGCCTTTTTGTCCCCCTGTAAAGAGATGTATTTGTATGAAAAGTAAATAAATGTAGTGTCCGCGTCCGACCAAGGGAGCGTCCGCCCATCGGAGCATATTTTGTACTAAAAACATTACCAAAAATTTGGGACCAAGATATTTGTCCGGGCGCGGGAGATAAAAAAAAAAAAAAATCAGATAACCGGAACTGAGGAATCTAGAAAGAAACTACTAGTCAGGTTAGCAACTAGTACAGAATCAATTAAATGTAAATGTTTTATTTCAATTCAGGATTCTGCTTTGAAAGCTTATTAGTTGAAAGAAAATTCTTTTTAAAGCTGGAAAAAATATCTCCATTGATTTATTAAAATCAATTTCCAACTCAACCCTTATAAGTAGTCTCAAGCGAAGTTGGTTTATCAGAAGCCATATGAGGGAAATTGATTATAATAACAAACATTAGTGAATGTTGCTGCTGGTGCTATTGGGGGTATTTCTATTATATATGTATAACATCATTGTAAAATACCACACTCTTGTTATTCATTACATTCGCACTGAGTAATTATTAAGTTTAAGGGGCTGTGACGGGGGTGGTGTTGGTGTTGTTACCAACGAATGATGTCTTTGCTTGTGTATGGAATCTCTTGTATATTTCTATAGAAATTTATTTTTCTCTAATTTTGCTGGAATTTCAAACTGATGCACATGTGGGACTTCCTTTTTCATTTTCTATTGACAGCGATTGCAGCTCAGGAAACCAATTAAAATGATTTCAACTACTTCGTCGTGTTGTGATTGCAATTTGACTAAATTTTTCTATTTTCTATGGGTCCGCGTTGTATTTGTTCTTAACGATGTCATTCGAGATTTGCTCGATGTGTCAACTAAGTGCAGTTAATTAGTGTGAAATACACTATAGTTAGCTTCGGATTTTCTATTTTACAAAATATCCTGATGATGCATAAATGATTCGTTGGTTGTTGAACACTTATTTAGTTTAAGAAAATCCCAATCCGATTTTCAAATAAAGTGTTCGCACTTCATTTCACTTCTTATATCTTGTTATTGATCGTTATTTTAATTACTTTTAGCAATGACTTAGCTTAATTTAAAATGTTTGTAGCCAAGTTGACAGAAAAAATGCAAGATGCATAAATTAATTCATCATAAGTATTTGATGATTTATGTGTCAGTTTGTGATTTATAACAGAAATTATCATATCTTTTCTAAAATGTGAAAATATAAAATTAAAGTTTTTAAATGAAAATTCAAGATATAACAAATTATATCTTTTATTAGTCATTGGCTTTAAAATTCGACAAAATTTGTGCTATTTTTTATTTCTTCCATTTGCTAGAATTCAATATTTTAATGTTAGTATAACAAATTGAATTGAGTGAAGAAGTAGAAATACGTACGTAAGAAATCTGTTTTTCGATCGTTTAAACTGTGCCATTAAACTGGTTTTAAGTGTAGAAAGATGAAGTCACTACTGAAATTTGTATAATTGATTATTTCTCTGTTGTTCTTTTCTCTTAGGAATAGGACGGTGTGTGGATTATTATGGCCTAAGAGAGCATACCGTCTACCATATCTACCTAACCTATATACTATAATGCCAATGAAACTGATAATGTGTTCTTTTGTTTCACAGCAATTATTTTTAAATAGTTCAACTAATTTCTAACTGATGTTTATTCAGTTAGATCTATATTTTTGCAATAGTCACAATTGTTTTTTATTTTTTGTAGTAATATTCTCCCGATTATATTGTACTCATAAGATATTCAATTATGTGTAATTGCTTTAACAAGTTAGGCTTGTATTTTCTTATAAGTGAGTCAATCAAAACTGCCATAATCTACTAACAAAAAGGTTGACACATTGAAGATGACGTGTTATTTACTCTCTTGATTAAGTTAATGCCACCCAAAAAAACACGCCACGGTTACGGCTCATGGACAAAAGTCAAAAAGATAGTCAGAGATTATGAT
Organism: Amiota mariae; assembly: GCA_035041805.1. NCBI lineage: Eukaryota > Metazoa > Arthropoda > Insecta > Diptera > Drosophilidae > Amiota > Amiota mariae. The sequence goes on along the minus strand of JAWNKV010000229.1, from coordinate 1,662,261 downwards.
ATTTATAAAGAGAGAGAGAGAGAGAGATAGCATGCAAAAAATAAAGCGTGACTCATGTTCATTCACTTGGCACACATACGTGAGGAAGAAAAAGTACTACGCCGTTTTGGGGATTACATTAACGCAATTTGGTCGGTCAGTAGGATGATCGGGGAGAAGAAGGAGGAGGTGAATGCCAAGCGAGTGTTAGCAAATTAAACGCCCACTTAATCTCGGCTAGGTCAACTTGTGACACGAAACTCATTTGTGCGACGACTGGGGCAAAGAGTGCAAATGGCACGTCCAGTAGAGTGACTACCAACGGCTACGAAAACTAAAGTAAACAATGGAGAGACAACGCTTTGGTGCACGTATGTTTCTTTTTACTTTTAATTTGGGGGGGTGTAATGAAAATGTCATTTGGCAGAAATTTCAGGGGCACACAACACTGAAGCAAACGAATACTTCTCGTACTGTACTATGACTTGACTTTGAGAGATGAAAGCCTGAAGAAAAAACAGCAAGCAAGCAAGTCTAGTCATTTTCAATTAATTTTCTGTTCAGATGGACGGACACTATATTACGCATAACTTTGTGTCAAACTTGGCACGTTGGCGCTAGTCATATGTCCTGGCAGGAAATGAGGGTGGCAAGGCAACCCACTGACAAATTGTTTGTCTTGACTGGATGCAAACCAACTGACTGATACAAAAGAATCACTTTACTACTCTTTTCGCCACATTTGTGCCGAGAAGTTGTTTATAAGTGTCGCGGAATGTGGAACATTACTCTTTTCTGGTCTGGTCTCCATATCAAGTCTTTCGTTTTCTACACTCAATGAAGACGATGCTTGACTGTATTTTTACAAAATATGTTTGCATAAGTATTCATTCGGTAGAATTTGTGTTTTTAAATGCAGGAGAAGACTGGGACGCTTTGATGAACGAAGATATGCGTCTTTTGGGTGTCTTATAGAATAGATACTGTATGTAGTAGCTTTATCTTTGGTATAAAATTATTATTTCTTTTCACATTTTAAGTGTATAATCATGTGTGTAACACGGCAAAGTGTGTCTAAGTATGTCGCCAACACTGCGTCTTCTCAAAAATACTATTAATTAACATTGGATAATTTGATGCATTGCATTTTTAGGAATATCTGAAAGTTACTTTATTTTTCTGATTACATGGATTTGATGAGTCTTAAAAATTTGCTAAACATCTACGCATATAAAAAATATAGTGTAAAGTATCCGATAGTTCATGTAAATTGTATAAATTGCTTTTCCTAAAAAGTAAAAACTTTTGGTTCTTGTCGGTGGTAGTAATTTTTTGTTTTTATACTTTTTTCTTTGTTAACTAGTAAAATGATTTTTTTTTTTTTAAATGTTTCTCCTTGGAATATTCACATAAGTGGAAGACAAAAAAAAAAAAAACCTTGCAAAAGTTTTACAATACTTTTATGTTTTCTGCTTTTCCAACTGTCTTCTTTCCGGTGCTCCCCTTTTTGAAATAAAAAAAAAAAAAAAAAAAAATGAAATTTTGCCAAAGATGTTCAAGATTTGCCTTTCTTAGTCTTCGCACTTTAATCTAATATATCGAAACTCTTTGGGTGGGTAAGCTTTGTCGATGGCAATGCACTTGACTTTTTTAAATTAAGTTAAACAAAAATAAATAACTAATAACTTTAAAACCTTAAAGTAACAATAAATTTGATGGGTCATTTTTAGAGAGAATTTGGAGAAATTTATTTTTTATATTATTAGGTTGATAAAAAAGTAATTGTCGTTTACAATCATTTAGATGCTATTTACTCTTTTTGTCAAAGAATATATTATTGACTATCTCTGTTTTCTGAAAGTTACATACAAAATAGTTGAAGAAAAATGACAGGAAAACCTTACTAAAATAGGTCAGTAATAAGAACATGAATCTGGGTTTGTATAGGAGGTTCTCCTAGTGGTCCGAGGATCCTAAAATTTACATGGTTGGTGGATTTGGGTCAGACACTCATATTGTCTGAATTACAAGTCGATAGTACAAGACAAAAAGAAAATAAGGACATGAATTTGGATCTGGGTTTGTATGGGCAGTAACCCCCTCCCTATTGGTCTGATTTAGCTGATTCCGACAAATTGCGTATAGTGAAAAGAAAGCGTCGCGTAAAATTTCAGTTCTCTAGCTAAAAAACTGAGGGACTAATTTGCTTATATACAGACGAACGGACATATGGACATGGCTAAATCAACTCATCTCGTCGTGCTGATCAAGAATATATATATATGTACTTTATGGGGTCTCCGATGTCTCCTTCTGTGTGTTACATACTTCATGGCACATTTATAATACTCTTATAAAAGAAAACATTAATAAGAGTTTAATGTAAAAATCTCATAATTCCAATCAAATAAATAATATAATAGTCAAAGATAATAAAAAAGATACATTTACATAATACTCTCGGAATTCATGGTTTTTACTTTAACATAGACAGACCACATCAGTCCTGTAGATTCTTGTGAAAAGTTATGTACTTTTAAGTGTTGAAGTTTCGAAGAACTAACGAATTACGAACCGACACATGTTGATTTACACAATCGTCGGCACTTTGATGAAAATGGGCGTGGGGCCGTTGGTGGCTCATGACACAAAAGGTTGTACGATACTTTCATTGTACTTTTGGCAGGATTCATTGTTTCGTTCCATACTCTTTGGTTCAGGAATAGGCACTTACAGAATCGGAGTTAATGCTGCCAAAGGCTGCATCATCGTCATCAGCACCGTCGTTGACATTCTCAACAAAAACAATACAGCAGCAGCGATGCATTGATTTTGCGTGGGGTTTTGTTGCTTTTGCAACTTGGTCTCGTATTTAAGTTCAGTAACTGACTTCAACTGGAGTGGAGTTGTTGTAAATACGAGTTGGGTATTGCAATTTCTTGGCGAATCAACTTAATGGACTTTTGTGAAGCCACAAAAGCTTTTGACGACATGGATTTTCTCGCTTTTACCCATTTGATGTAAACAGTTTTGTCGTACAAGTCCCTTGTCTTTCTCTTTATTTCAGTTGTTGTTCCAACTGTGCGCGAATTATAATAACTACCCACTACTTACTACTTTATGTTTTACCACATGCACACTTTGTAATCTTTCTGTGAGTTTATGCATGTTAGAATTCTAGTCTCTTTCCAATCGTAAGAGCTTCATAAGTGTATTGGAGTCCTGAAACGTAGTATTTGTGTCTTTAGAAGTTCTGATGCGAGTTGTTTGTCTTTTGAGTGTTGGTTAACAAAAGTTTCTAATAGTTTAAAGCAGGCATATAGAATATATTTAAGATTTTACAAATCGTACAGAAATTTATGAATATTTACAATACAATAGAATTCTTAACACGTTTACTTTAATATAAATAATTTTTTTTTCTTTTCAGGTAAGTCGCTCATTTTGTAACCGTGATTGTAACTGTAACCGAATATGTTATTCAAAGTAAGTTGTGTGATTAAATAAATGGCCAGTAAGGATTTGAACGAGGCATGAACAAAAATATGATACATAAATCTCCTATAGTTTACCATCACCTGTTTAGTCAATTCCAGTGTTTTTCGAAAATATGAATATTTTTAGTATCGGAATTTTTATTCTCGTCTTATAATATTCACATTAAGCATACGTGGTAATTAATCAAACTGATTCTACATAAATATGTTTGCATCCCAAAAGACTGTGAGCATCATTTTAAGATCTGGAACGTCATCTGTGGTATACGAGTATAATGATATTTCCATGTTAAATCCACGGTACAAAAATCTATATAGATTAAGTTGAAGTAATTACAAATATTATATTGAAAATACAGACGCGGGTCCACAATGAGCAAATGCTGTAGCTATTTGCGTGATTTGGAAGTTGATAGGATGAAGTCACTGTATAATGTAATATGATTCTGGTGTCTCCAATTTCGAACATTTTTCATTTTGATAGTTAATCATTCGGGATATTTTCAATCATGTCTTTAGAAAAAATGCTTGTATGGCCACAATTTAAAACCAGATAACAAATATTTCATGGTTAGTAACAAAACACTGATAAACTCCACGTTGATGTCATTATTATTACGAATTTTTTCCCTGCTTGTTTATTTATTTTTGTTAATTTTGTAAAACTATAAAATGACAAAAAAATTAAATTACTGTTAAGCTAAGTATAGTGTCGTGTGTCAGATTTTGATACACGACCTGCCTTCACCCTTCGTATTTATAAGCTATTCAATTTTAATCGATCCTTAGTTTTTTGATGAAGTTTTTTACATGACCTTCTTTCTACCCATTTCCAAATGAAAGTTGATTAAAGTCACCGATCATTCGATATACAATTTTTTCTTAGAAACATGCAGTCATTAATTTTTCTCAGTCAGTTATAAATTTTACAGTCCATAACTCATCATAAATCACAAAAAAAAGTTCGATTTATCGAAATTTCGAGTTATATTATTTATTATTCATAAAACTAAAGAATTTTGCGAAATATGTGGTACAATTATTAAGTAACACATTTTTTTTTTATTTATTTATTACTTTTGTTGATTTTATTTATTATTATGTATTTACAATGGCTAAAATATCCGCTACATCTTCCTTGGAAATATGCTCAATAGATTCTTTCTCCGAACTGTCGTAATCATCTTCCGTGATTTATAAGCTCAGAGCAATAATGTTTAATAATGTCTTTATATGAATGAAAATCTATACTGTTCATATATCATTATCCACATAACAATATACCATAATCCTCAAGAGTAGCAGTAAAACTAATAGTGTTCAATTTTATCCATATTTAATAATCAGCTCCCATCAAGTATCGATCTTTAGCAATACTAGTCAAGAAAATTAAATGTGTGCCATCTTCTTTGTCGTAGAATATTGACCAAATCCATATTTTTTGAAGCAATTTGTCTGATTTGACTCTGAACGTCAATATCCCTTTGATGTATATTTAATGCAGTCCATAAGTCACTTCATGTTTTTGCTTCTGTAAAGATTCTGTTTTGATTGGGACATTTTAAATTATGAATCAATCACTGGTCATCCAATTGCAATTCGGATGTCATATTATTTTTGTTTTTTCTAAGTCTTTTGGATGTGCCAGACAATTATCTATGAATAAAAAGGGATTACCAATGGTTGCACGTGTATTTTATTTTTGTTCGAGTTGTAATTTAAAGAAGTTTGAGTTATGGAATTTTATAGAATTTTCGCTTTAAACGCTACTGTGATTCGGTTAAGTTCGAGGTTTAGAAAATTCGGATTATAGAAGTTCGAGCTATAAAAGTTTGACTGTACTAATTATATAATATGTATTTATTCTATGACTTGTAATTATCTCACAATTATTTGACCAGATCTGGAATATATTTGTATGACAACATGTAGCCCCTTGACTGTAGATAATTTTTATCCAGAAATAGAATTATTAAGATTCTTGTTTTCCCTTTGTTTACTAATTTAAATTCTATTTGGTTAGCCTTATAGATTCATTGACATTGGTTGGTTACAATGTTACATACAATTAATGTTTCTAAGCCATACTAACACTGAATCTTCAGGTCTGTATCTCTTAATCTACTTCACTCATTTACTTCACTTGAATAATGCTTACTTACACGATTTAAGTGATAATCATCGCTTTTCTAGCAGAAGTTATTAATATTTACATATTAGTCAACCAAACAATAATCACAACAAAACAAAAGGCTTTTCACGTATATCCTGGCGCATCCGCTTTTTTTTTTTTGTTTGGTTTTTTATTGTATATTTAAGGAGTCAAGCATTGTTTACTTCTTTGTCGTCGGTGGTTATATTAAAACCGTTGTCAACTACCTACTACTATGAGGGTTTTATATATTTTTTATTTTTGTTTTGACAATGCAAGCAAAAGTTTATAAACAAAAATTGTTTGTGGGAGTAAAAGTTTTTACATCATCGCGCTGTTGATGTTCCTGTTAAGCGCGCTCGACTACACTTGTCTCAACTCCATCCAGGACGAAACAACCAACTCCTGTTGCTCCTTGGTATTGTTGTGTTTTATATTTATTATTGTTGTTGCAGTTATTTTATGCTGGCGGTTTGTTCAAGTTGAAGTTTGGCATCGTGTTTTTTTGTTGTTATTTTTGTTTTGTATCTTTTATTTTTGAATTTTGTTTTACTTCTTTCTGTTGTTGTTAGTCCACCGTAGCCACTGTTTGTATGTCGTTGGTTTTTGTGGTACCCAAAGGATCTATATTAATGGTACACGGTATATACAATATAAAAACAAAATAATGCCTCAATGTTGCAGTTCAACTTTCATCAGTAGAGTTCTTATCGGCTTAAATGGGGTTTTAACGATTTTTGTTGTGTTTTTATTCCTTCTTTCGTTTGGTTTTGGTTTTTCGTGGTGTGTGTGTGTGTGTGTGGAGATTTCATTTCATTTGGCTTTGTTAATTTGCACATATGCCATTTTGATGTTCTGATGATTTCATTTTTTCGTTTTGTCCATCCCAAAGGATATTGCTACTCGTACTGGTCGCTCGCTTTTTATGTTTTTGATATATTACAATTTGTTAATAAATTCACAATCAATGAATGTATGATGTAACACTACACTATTTAGTTCTTTCATTCTTCAAATGACGTTTTTTTAATTAAACAAATTTAGTATTTCTCCTTGAACAATTTGAACCATCCCACCTACAAAGTGTATGTTGTTCTACAAATTTGTACCGAATTCAACAAATCCTCTATTGTTTGAGTTGAAACTTTTTCAAGAAATTCTAACAGTTATTTGTTCATTTTTGGTGCCCCTTTTCTATTCTCGATTTTTAACATCAAAATCACCAAAACCAAAATTTACATTTGATAATCGATGGAACATGATCAACATAAGTCCTTCACAAATATCCAAAACTAACGCTACATCATTATTTCTTGATGCCTTAAATTACATTCAAAAGTGATGTAATGATGTCTATCATTGACATTAAACTCTTCTATTTGATTAATTTGAATCAAAGATTTTGTAAAAGTAAATATTTTTCGAAATATTTGTAAAATAAAAATTTTGATAAGAGGGAATCTCTCTCTCTCTCTTAACCGTTTCATATTTCTACGCAAACGCGCTCTTCAGTTTACTCTTGTACTCTTTGCAAGGACTTATGCTCTTTTAGTTGGTTTATTTATGCTGTTGTTATTATCATTAATCACTGATAAGAATTAATTAAAAAGAATTGTGTAAATTTTTATTTTGCTCTTAAAAGTACACTACAATAATTTAACAAATACAAAAGCTTCATGCATTTTTTAATATTAAAAGAAAGAATTAAAAAAATATAATTTAATAATAATTTATTTTAAATGATAAAATCTTAATAAACATTGCACCTGTATAAATGGCACGCATACATCGCTTAAGGAAAAAAAAGATTCACACACACACACACACACACACGCACAGAAACACTTTTCTATTTTTTATAAAAACAACGTATAAAAGACTAACAGGTTGCTGGCAACATGTGGATCAAGCATCATAGACATTGAAGGGAAATTTCCAACAAAATTTAGACCACGAAAACAAAAGGTGAGAGAACACGAGAGCGAGAGAGAGAAAAAGAGAGAGCAGCTAAATGTTGTTGATGTGTACTAAAAATTGTAGTAAACAGAGAGGAGTTATTCATGTCATATTGTCGTCGGTATCATTTGCCGAATAGGACCACTGAAGGCAAAACACGAACTTTCCGCCAAAAGCAAATCCTGCTCTGCTGTTGTGTGCGAAAGGACGACGACGATGATGATGATGATATCAATAGCAGTAGCAGCAGTTGAAGCAGGCACAAGCATAGAACACAGCTGTGCCGAGCTCGTTCAACGACAATAAATGAATGAGTTTTTAGTACAAATCGTGCATTCATATAGTGCGGATGTACTGCGCTATTTTTCGTGTGTGTATGTGTGAAATCGGAGTAAATCTTTTTTGCAAAACTCCAAGTGGAAAGCGAGATGTCTTTCGAGTTTGAAAATAGAAAATGAAACAAAAATAGAAATAAATTAAAAGCTCAGCAAAAAAATATTTTTATATTTGAAAATATTAAGGAAGTTGGTGGAGAGAACAAATTGCGGCATAAAAGTAGACTACACTTGTTACATGATAACCGGCTTTTGAGCTTTTCCGTCTAACAAACATTCCTATTCGCGTCTTTATACAAGTATTGTCCTATGTGTATGTTGTCCTTTGTATTCGCTGGTGAAAGGATTTAAGTGTTCAATTAACAAAGCGTGAAAAATTCAATAAAAGAAAACCGTTTGGCGTGAGTTTTCTTTAGCATCCAAATTTTTTTTTTTTGTAGTGTTATTACAACGTCAAAGTGTGTATTTGTATAAGTGAAATAGTGAAAGTGTGAGTGTAGTCAGTAACGTCGTCATCATCAAGTTACAGTTGACATCAACGATAGATGAAATGAAATTCCTCGTCGAACGTTGTTTAATTATTTATTAAGAGAATAATTAAAGCTTATAAAAGGTATTGTATTCTGCAGATTCTTCTACATAATATGTATGTTTGCATGTGTTTTTTTTTAGTGTAAAAGTGTGTGTGTGTGTGTGTGTGTGTGTGTGTGTGTGTGTGTGTGTGTGTGAGGAAAGTGTTAAAGAAGTAACAATGAATGTGTGTAGATCTGGCATACTTTGAAAATGCGCTCGCTCGCTCGACTTCTATTTGAAGCACAGAAGAGAACGTGTTAAATGCAAATGAGTTTTCGCAGTTGAACTTTATCAGTGACAACAACAAAAATAGTGTAGTGTAGTAACATTGCAATAAGCGACAACATGTTAAAATAACATACCTTACACTTCCCCCACATCCTTTTGTCCTCGTGTTACGTTCTGTTGTTTTTATTGTTGTAGACACACACTCAGAACAAACATTTCAACCTTCTTTCACCCACAACTGTATTAACTTACAACATGCATATTTGCTTTAGTTTACTACACGCTTCTCCTTTTTGACTTTTACTTTGCATCCGTCGTGCATACATTCATATTTACATCATATGTACATGCAACACCCGCCACAGATTTAAAAACACATTCACACGTGCTTTTGCCCCCCGCGTGAATACCGGAAATGCAAAACTTCACTTAAATGCTGCAATTTTATTTCCGTTTCGTTTGTAAAAGTAATTTTTCTTACTCTCCTTCTACCGTTACCAGTGTCCTTCCGTTGCATTACAACATTACATTTCTCTATATTCCTTTCATTTCATTTTTCTTACAGTTACCGCCACCGTCGGTATGTGGAAAATGGCGCCATAAATTTTTTATTTAATTTGAGTTATGTTGCCTGCAAAACAACAACAAAAAGTTATATATGTATTCCTATTATTGTTTTGCTAAATTATTAATTTATTTATTGTTCTGCTGTTGTTGTTTCTAACATTTCATGTGTTGTGTATGTGCTTTTCCTAATTGTTTTTCTTTGTTATTATTTTATAAAATTTTATTTTCAAGAATTTCAGTGTGTGTCTTCTGTACAATAATAAAATCTGAAAATACATACATAAATGTAGAATTTATTTAATAAATGGAAAGAAATGAAACTATTTGATTAAATGCGAATATATTTTAAATTTGTGTGAATATTTTACAATTTCACTTTTCTGATGATGAATGTGCTTTCTTGTGAATATTTCTTTTAAAATAAATTGAAACTAGACTTCAAATGGATTAATGTATGCATAAACTAAAGCTTAAATGAAATCGAGTTCTGTGTGCTATAGTAATACAGTGATTTGTTTGATTTTATCATCATAAGTATTAAGATTTTTCTTTAAACCAATCACAACTATACTAAGAGTTTTCTTCAATAAAAAAAATGTGTAATTTAATATTAAGATATTTTACAATAGATGTACAGTAGAGGTATTTTCATTCAAATACTGTCCATTGTTAGAAATCTTAGCAATGTTAATGAAATAGTTACAGATAAATCGGTTCTTTGAGTTCCTTTTCATCTTTTTGATTATATAAAACCCATTTTAATAAATTGGAATTAACGTTTATGTTATTGTTATTACTATTAGTTAATTTTTCAAACTATCATGTAGTCTTTTTAAATATCTGATTCATAAAATTAATAAATGTTGCTTTAAAAAAAAAAAATCATATGAAAATTTAAAATATTTATTTTCTTAAATCGAAAGAAAATATATAGAATACATATAGTATACAAATATTCAAATTGAAGTAGGAATTCTCGTCTTCTTCTATTGTATAAGAAATTAAAAATTGTAATATAAAAATTCTAAAAAAAAATTTATTCAATTAAAATTAATAAAAATCTTATTTTGAAACCTTTTAGAGAAATATTTTAATAATTTTATCTTCATCAAAAGATGAATGAAAGATGGGTCTTTCTTTCCTTTCCACTCTTTTATGATTGTTGCAGTAATGTTGTTGATATTTCTCCCTAAATTTTAAAATAAATTTATTATTCAGTTCATAGAAAAAATGAAAAAAAAAAAATATATAAAAAAGCCATTAAATTTAATTTAAATATTTATAATGCCTCCCTTTCCCTTTGCTTCTACAATATATTAGTTGTTGGTCGCTTTGGGTGAGTTTTGTTGTGGGCTTCAGGCATATTTTGCAAACAATCAAAAACTGTTTACCAAAGTAACCGCGAAGCTGGAGACTATAGGACAAAATAAAAAAGCAAGTACAGCAGCAGGAACAGCTATCGGGATATAATAGCTACCTGTCGTTAGCGAAGAGGAAAATTGTGAATGGAAAAAATGGTGGAGAGGAGTAGAATATGGAAGAAGCGTAAATTTAGCTAAGTGTTGATGGTGGAGAGGAGAATGACATAGGAAGAAGGGAAATGTGGAAAATCAGCCACATCACGTATTCAGTGTCCGAAAGACGGAAACGATTTTTGCTGCGTTGATGGCATGTCGACATTTCCCATTTTTCATTGCCTTCTTCATTTTTATTTTTTTTTTATTTTGTGTTTCGCGAGGGCTCGAATTTCTTTCCATTCGCTTTCAAATGTCAGTAACAACAAAAAAAAAAGACATTTTTAGGTGCTGCCTAGACAAACCCAAGTGCATAGAAGCGAATAAATAAAAAATTGGAATAAAATGGAAAGGAAAATACTAAAATATGGAAAAAAAAATTGTTCAAGAAACAAGCTTTTAATTGAAAAACGTGACTTAGTTGCTTCGAGTGTTGTTGCTGTTGTTGTTGTCATTTACCTTTTTTGCATGCATTTAGGGTACAATTTCCGCAAAAAATTCCTACACATTGCAATTATCTATGTTTTCTTTCAATAGCATTACATTTCGTTTTTATTTTATTTTTACTTAAATTATCAATTGCCAAGCATCTTTTCAAACTGAACACCAAAAATTTAACAATTTCGAACACCTTTCTAAGAAGAAATGATAGATAGGAAATGAATTTAAAAGAAAAAAAAAGACTGTTGCTATGATACGATTCATTCACAAAGCAAATTAACTCACTTCTCATTAGTGTTTGACATATTTACCACAATTTCCGTGCTTCCTTAGTTGCCTTTGAAACTTTTCATTTATCGGAGTTGTACACCCGCACTCCCCAGTTAGAAGAAACTTCTAATAATAATTACTAGCTATTCAGCCGCTCTTCTAATGGTTGATGGTAGTACTAGTTAGTTAGTTAGTCTCAAGTAGAACATCATTTGAATGGATGTAAGAGAAGTGTTTCATTGGAGAAAGTACGTTCGCTCTTTTCTTTTAATAGCAAACACTCGTTCTCATAACTTCCGTTTCCTGTTTATCTCTTTTCTCTATTTTCTTAATTCCGTTGTTATTGTTGTTGTTTTGTTTGTTGGTTGGTTGCTGCTTGTTATTATGCCTCATTCTACTCATTTCGAGTCATATTATCTTGCGCTTTCTATCTATGCTTGGTCGTCGTCAAGTATGCATTATGTATCTATGAGTATCTGGCAGCTACTCTACTACTTCACACTCCTGACAACTTTTTTTCCCTATCATCGTTGAGCTGCTGCAACTTTCCTTGTTGTTTTATTGTTGCTAACAAGGACGCTTCACTTTCAAACAGTTGAAAAATTTAATTACGTACAAACTCTCTCAGGCATTATTAGAAAGATAACAGCATAATAACAAGAAGAACAAGTAGTAGAAGAAAAAAGACAAAGGACGAAGGATATAACAGCATTCATTACAAAAACAATAATGAACTATAAAAAGTCATTGAACGAATGAATGAGACTGGATAGAAATGTAGAGCGTTTAGCAAAGGATGATCATCGGTGCGCTTTCTCTTTGTTTCTATACAGCTTCAATTTCACTTTCCCTCCTGATTTTATTTATTGGTTTTGTTCTGTCATTAGGCTACCATTTTGTGTTTTGGTTTGTTTTTGTTATCAAATTCTATCATTGACGACATGAGGATTATATGCAAATTTTTTCTAGCTCGACAACATCAAGGATATTGGTATTGGATATGATACCTTTTTTCTAGCACTCAAAATTCCATAAACAATTATGTTTCCACTTTAAATAATGGCTTTTCATCTTTCGAATTGTGTGCAGACATTAAAAGAAGAGACCCTATGCAAGTTTGTCCCTCTGTTTTTGAGATATTTACTTAAAATTTTACAAAATGCTATGTTTGGCATAGTTAATATTATTTTGCCCCATAGTTAGCCAACTTAAATATACAAAAAATATATAATATTTTTTTTGTTGAATTTCCGTATTCTATTTGTTAATTTGTTGGTTTATTATTTGTATCTAATATTACTTACATGAGTTTCTAATTATTTCGTAATCGTTGACTTTTCCCCACCCAATTCATATCTGTCATCAGTAAATGTTAAAACTATTTTTAAAATTAGTAGGTTGGTGCTAAAGTAACTTCAGAAAATAAGAGTCATGTTTGAACAATATAACAAAGTAACTTTATTTCATCACATATTTTTCATTGTTATTTAACCTTTTGCCATCAATAGGATTAAACCGTAATCTCGTCTTTGTAGAAGTTCGGGGGTTTCTGATCAAAAAACTGATTTAATACTGCTTTGCAGTCGTCTAGGGAATTCATTGTTACGTCGCCAAGATAATGGAGCAAAATAAATGTTAATCAGATCGTTTTAGATCCAGACTGGGTGCATTAACACTTTCCAGTCGAGTTTCCTAAATTTGGTTTGTGGCCTAGCGTTATAGTAGACTATTCACTTTTTGTTGACTAATTGAGGCCGTTTTTCCTTGAGCGTTTAATTTAGACTTGCCCAGATGGGAGCAGCTAATAATGCAGAGGACTTTTGCAATTCCATCAAGTGCACATCAACAACTTGTCATACGTTACCAAATTTTCATCGCCAGTTATCAATTTGGACAGAAATGGCTCCAAATCATTCCGTTACAGTGACATTTTTCAAACTATAAATGCGATAAGATTTTTTTTCCGTACCCAAAGTGTGAAAACGTGGCCCTATTTTACTAAACCTACGCTGTCCACCCGTCCGACCGTCACAGAAATCTATCTAATCAGCCGTAAAAGAGAGAAAGTTGAAATTTTCACAGAGTTTGTAATTCAATTGCTTTAAAGGACTAATTACAATTATAATAGCTTATGTTTCAAGCAATGTTTTGTTACTTAAAGCAGTTGGTTATTATTTATGTTATTTCTGTATTTACTCAAAAACAGTTGAATTAATAATCACATGTTCATTAGCAGCATTGTCAGCTGCTAAACAACATTCCCAGTTCGGATTAATACTTACAGTTATTTTGCGCTTTTTAAATCTAGAAATACAATTTTGTTTTTTTTTTTGTTTTTTGAATAAAATAAATTTATTTATCATAATTACTAACAATAATCAGCTTACTTAACGCTATAACTTGTTAGGAGATAAACATCCCAGGATGGAGCCTTTTTAATCTTCTCCTCGGACGATGAGTTGCTAAAGCCTTAGCCAGTGAATTTAAAATTTTCTGAAGTTACTTCTTTCCCTCGATCAATGTGTAATATTTTTCAAGCACATAATTCTCCGCAAAATACCTAAATTTATTTCCAAATAAATCCACCTGACAATTATAATTTAGAACAAGTGCTTTATACTTATATAGAGATTTTTATTGAAAATGTATGATTTTAATTGTTTTTAAATTAGCAAATATTTGAACATTAAATATAAAAATAAAATAATGTGTCTAATAAAAATAAACATATTTTTTTACATATCTGGAATATGTAGTATACGTAGTAATAGTAGTACATGAAATACATTATTTTCGATATATTCATTCCAGCATGAACAATTAAAAGCTCAATTGGTTAAAAGCCGTAAAAAATGCACACAAAGGAAAATAAAAAGATATTAAAATAAAAACAACAGAATTTTATATAGATTTGTGGTTATAGTCGTACTTAAAAACCGATTTGGTTATAAATGGATGTGTGTGTGTGTGTGAGAGAGTGAGAGTGATAGTGGGGGGGTTGGGGTGTAGGAGGATGAGGATGAGGAAAAGCGAGTGTGACTTCTTGTATAAATGTGCAATTTTGTCGCGCCTCAAAAACCAAAACGCAAACTGTTGACTGTGGTCAATTGGTCGGTTGGTCGTTCATTCAACAGGGCATTCTACCAACTCAAATAACTAATTATTCCACAACAACCGAGTTCATTTTCTCGCTTCTTCCCTTTGTATTCCTTCTGTTAAACTCTTACTCTCATCATCATCATCGTCATCATTAAACAGTATCCGTAGAGTAAATATGTTCGTTCGTTCGATGTTTATTTGTTTATTGGTTTGTTTTTATACAAAACCGATTTATTTTAATTGCACACTTTTCTTTGATGTCATACACATAAATACAGGGAATGGGAATAAAAATAAAAACGGCGAAATTATGTGAACTGCTGCTATGCAACACTATTTGCTAATGTTATTATTATAGTTGTTATTATTGTCTCTTTTAAAAAGTTAAAATGGCTATTAAAGTGAAATTGTGTGTTCTTATATTCATCGGAATTTCATTTAATTTTTGTTTTCTTTAATAAAAAATTTGTACTTGTTTTTTTTCGTCATTTATGCTAGTTTTATGCAATAAGTATTGGCAAGGGTTTTATTTTTAATTTGTATTGTTGTGCATTTTGTGTTCTTTTCACGATTTTTAATACATATATTTTTTTTTTTTTACACTAATTTGTTCTTTTAAAATACACGATCAGAACTTCAAATAATTGATAGCATCTATCAACAACAACAGATTGCAACGAAACTATTTCAAAAGATTTATACTCAAACAAGAAATAGCTAAGAAACTATTTCGAAAGATTTACATTACCTTATGTTCATCTGATCAAATAAATAACAAGTTCATTCTAATTTCCTAAGAATGAAGATATCAAAACTTAAATAGTAAACATTTTCGTTTTGTGTGGAAAAATTATACAAAAAGTCAAAAACGAAATGGTTACGAAACAATTATAAACACATTAATTGATTATCGATTTGAATAAATAATAATAATAATCCTCTGTGATTACTTCACATGTCATAGGGAAATAGAAAAGTGAAATGAAAATAATCAGATAACAAGGAAAATTCAATATTGGTAATTGATCTTGTTGTAAACTAAGATTTCTTTCCTTTCTTAGACTCAAACTTTACTTTCGTACATTTTTCTTTATACTTACTGACAGTACGTTCAATAGTTTTTTATATATTTTTTTTCTGGTTTATAAGTATGAGACGAAGAAAAACAACAATAATAACATAAAGAGATACCAGAAGAAAGTTTCTAAAGAAAATTGCTAAATATCAGAAAGCATATGGTAAACTTAGCAAATACACACATTCTTATTAATTCGTTTTCTTTCAACTTTCTGTTGGATAAGTAAGCAAAGACACGCAACTTGAATGCAATCAAAGGCACCACCAGGCAGGGAACATATGGACATATTTCATTTCATATGACTATACATTGCGTGTGTGTGTTGGGTTTGAGACAAGTGAACAAATGACATAACTTCATCAAAATTCAAAGGAATTTGTTGGAGGTTGGATATGTAGTAGTAGTCAGTCACATTTAAATGAAGCGTCGCGCCAATATCAACATTAACAACGCCATCAAAAAAATATTATATGCCACATTTATCTAACTATTGTAGAAAGCGGCGAAGTGTATTTATCTTTCACACTGCGGAGAGTGGTGAAGTGTTGAATTTTTGTTTTATTATACACGTATGTGTGGATGAGGATGTGAAGAAAACGATATTCTGCTATGTCTGGGCATAATTTTCTTTCTTTCCGACCAATTTTTCAATGTTGCCATCTTAATGTTTTTGAAGTAGGTCTCGGAAAATATGTATGTGAAGTGAAGAAAGCAGTAATCGTACATACAAACCAAATAAAAAGGACGAAGAAATGGACAGACAAACAGACAGACAATTGGTCGTAAAGCATGTTGCATAAAAGAATGGAATATAGAAAAGAAATGAAATGAAAAAAAAAAATGTTATAAATGTACATATATTTGTGTATAAAGATTCTTGTGTGTGTTGGCCTGTATATACGTGTTTTTATGTGAAGCTTCTGTTCACTGACTTATGATTGATGCTTTTTGTTATTGCTGTACTTTTGTTCTCTTCTCTTCTGTTTTTTTTTTTTTCATCTGAGTCGTCTGTCTGCCTTGTCTTCATTGCCTTTTTATATATGTATATATATGGTCGATAATAATTTAGCTATGAAAGACGACGGCAACGATGATGTTGGTTGTGTGTGTGTTATACTCAAGACATATGTTCATCATATCAAGTTATGGTAGCAGCAAAGAGCAGTAGATCATGTTGAGTTTAGCAGGAGTAGTAAATTAGGTTAGGCACGCGCTTGAAAAGAAAGTCAGGCAGGCATTCTGTTTGTCTGTCTGTTAGTATTTTGCTTTAATCAAATAAACTTTTATCACCATCTGGTTTAAAGCAGATTTAACTAGTGCAAATAACTCAATTATTACCTAGAGAAAGAAGTATTTTTGCCACTTCAGATGTAGGAATTGGAACTATCGAAAGAAAGTAAGAAAAGATGCCGAAAACCAACAATTGTTCACATGTCTAGACATTTCTCTTCCTCAAACGATGTAATATATTTTTTTGTGTCCCTTGAAAAATGCCGTAACAGTAAACAAAAACCTTTTGTTGATGTGCACCTCTTTGTCCTTTTTTGTTTTGTGTTCATCACTGCACTTTGGTCTTGTTGAACAAACAAATTTTTAATTTCATTGCGTGTCCAAGCATTGCTTGTTGGTTGGTGGCTGTTTGCCGGGCTTGTTGTTGTGGTCATCTATAACCACAAAGCAACAACATGCGACAAAGAGTTCGAAAGGGAGGGATAGTAGGTTGGTCATGGAACGCATTTCCGGAAACTTTAATATGCCTCCAGTACTTCATATGACAAAAATGATGATGATGATGATGACGACGAAGAGGTTAGTAGTTGCAGTTAAAGTTCATTATACCATGCTTTATTTCTTTTGTTTATTTTGTGATGTTTTATTAATTTTTTTTCTTTGTTCATGATCTCCCGATGCTCACGGGTTTATGCAGGTGTCCATTTAACACAAATTCACATTTTTCTGCTGTTGTCAGATCGTAACACTTCCTTGGTCAGACGGGTAAATGGAGATCTAATTTTAATTTATTTTTAATATTTTAAATATGAATTACATAATTTGAACAAAGAGTTAGCATAAATATTAACTTAGCAAGGGCTTAAAACAGAGACTCTTGAGAATCAGAATAAATTAACTTTTTAATTAAATTGCTAAACAAAAGCTCAACTGCAACACATTCACTTGTGATGTGATGAGATCTTCTAAAAAGTTGAATAATAACAGGGAAGGGGCCATTAAAAAGAAAAGTCATACTTTGTTTAACGCATAGATAAACAAAAAAGAATTATTAAGTAATTATTAAGTTTTTTTTTTTTTTTTTTGTTTTGAAAATTAATTGAAAAGTCAAACACAAGAAGGCGACGAAGATGGAGAGATGTAGAGTTTATTATTTTTCTTAGACTTTCTTTTGTTTGCCAACGCATAACAAGTTAATTAAGAAAAATTGGTTAATGCAAACAACGCCAAGCACTTAGTTGAGATATTGTGGCCAATATTAAGTTGTGACGTTAACCCGAGTGTCATATACAATTTGTTATATATGCGCGGCATCGTCATCGTCGACATCCACATCTTCGTCATTCTTCATTATGCTCATTTTAAGTCAAACGTGCTGTGCTGTCCTGGTGGCTGTGCGATACTTTTTCATTCATAAGTAATTTTTGCAATTTTATTACGTAGCCGCACGGTTTACTGGCTTTTGAAATTACCTTCTATTACTGCTACTCTACTTGTATGTATGGTATGATAGTCTTTGCTGCTGCTCCTTCAGGGTTGTTGGTTGTTGAATTGTGTCTTTTAGCTTTAGTTGCTTAAGCCCTTATACTATATATATGTATAAGGAAGGTTGAGGTTTGTGCAACAAAGCAGAACTGCCTGCTTACTTGGCTTCAAAAGGAAAAGCGAAGATCGTCGTTAGCTGAGGCGTTGACTCACTTCAAGTGGAATTTAATGTGCACTGAAAAAAAAATTTCCATTGAAACTTTACGCCATTTGGGCATCTTTTTGAAGTCTCTCTTAAAATATCTCGCAGTGTGGTTCCACCTGCTGCTGGTGCCATTGCAAGAAGGGAAAAATTACTACAACCTGCCTGCCATGTTTTATTACGATATAAGTGAAGCTGCTTCACTTGCAACAACAACTTTGGTGGCACTAAATGTTACGTAACTTCATGCCATTTTTGTTTGCCCATCTGCCTGCTGCTTACTACTTTATCCTCATCTGATGTCTGTCTGCTCTGGGGTTGGTTGCTATTTGCTATGTTAAAGACGACTTCTTTGTTACGCCGTGAAATAAATCTTGCAATTGCTGCTTGAATCTCATTTCTGACATCTTTTCTGTTGAAGTCACCTCAAATTGTTGCCACTGTTCGCTTGCCATTAGTATTATACTACCTAAAATCCATGCTTCTCTATGTTTATATGGTGGCAGTGTTGGCGTTACACTTGTATAAATTTATGCTGTAAAATGTCTTAATAAAGTCGTCAGTCAACGAACCGTGCCTCAGATGCTCTGGTGCTCTTTGCTAATGTTTTTATGTCAAGGACATTTTATTTGATTTATTTTTATTTTCATTCTCATTCTTTAAAGGGAGCTGCTTCTTCATTCTAACTTTAAGAATATGATTTTCTTATTTATATGTATACAATATAGTATGTTTTCCTATTCAAATTTAATGCAACAATTCATTGCATATTCCTAGGTGAGCCACATTAAAAATATTTAAAAATAAAAGTTTCCTATTATTTTACATATTTAAACTGGGGATTTTTATTTGCTTACTGCATAGTAAAAAGTTTATAAAATAAATTTTATTGTGGTTCTGTGAATTTGGTTCTGTTTGTTGTTGCCTTAAAGTAGACATCAAAAATATAGAGCATCAATTATTAATAACAGTAAATGCGCCACTGTGTTCTTATTTGAATTATGATTACGCATACGCACACGTGTCCCTCTCTGTTGATTAACTATAGAATTCTGTGAAACTGTTTGTGGGAAGTGCAAAGGAGGAGCGCCTGTTAATATGCCTCATAAATAACAAATTTAGACCACAGACAGACTCACTTATACTACATACTGCTGACGTTTGCTGCTGCTGCTGATACATAGACAAGTGTCCTGTGCTCTACCTGGCATGTCCTCTCATGTTGAATCCTGCCGCTTTTACTACCACACTTCTCCACAACTGCTACAATTGTTTGTTTGTTTATTTGTCTATCTGTCTGTCTGAATATCTGTCTGCCTATTGCCAGCTTTGATATGCAAATTATGTTTCAATGTTGGTCCTTCGTCCTTGTTGATGTGTTGTGTTGTATTGTTTTGGTTTGGTTTATACTTTTGTTTGCGTGTACCAGATTTTTCGCTTATTTGTTTGCTTTGCTCTTTATGTCTTTTCCTATCTTTGTGCCTAAGCACACACATTTAATAGTTTAATAGGCTTATAAATATTGAAAAATTTTATCATTTTTAGTATTTTATAAAATATTTATTTGCTTTCGATGTACAATAATACAATATTTCAGATGTTGTTAATGAGAGTCAAGCCTCATTGTATATTTCTATTAAAATTATTATTTTATGAAATGCTCTTATTTCAAGTATTTACTTGTGTTTGTTTGGTTTAGTTTTTGAAGTATCAACTTTCAACTGAATATGACAATTTTGTTTGTACGCAATGCATCATCAATATTTGAGTTCCATTGAGCAGATTTGCATAGCATATTTTTAGGATTTGGGCTATGATAAAAACTAAAACAAATGAATTAAACAAAAGAGACTCTTCATATGGTTAACAGAAGTATTTCTCTGCAATTTCGTATGTCTTTTTAATAAAAAAATTATTTTAACAAATGATTTAAATTAAACTATTTTATGTTTGTCTGTAAAAATTGATTAGCCATAAAGAATATAAATATAAATAGAAAAACTCAGGAAAGAAAAGAGAAGGGAAAAAATCAAAGCAAATAGTAAAATTTAATTTCCGCACCCTCTGGCTCTGCTCTGCCTGCTCTCTATTTATTGCAACTTCTATCTTGAGTTCTCTTTTTGATCCTTTTTCTTCCCATATCTTGATGAACTACTATAATTTAAAATTTTTTTTTTCTAAACTATCAGAACGAAAAAATGGTGCATGGGAAGGGGAAAAACCGCGTTGTGCTGAAATCACATTTTTTTGATTATAAACACGCGATGCGGCGGCGAATTTGCACAACTTTGTTGTGTTTGTTCATGTACATACATACTTGAAGCTCCAGTTTTTTCCGTATATCCTTTTTTATACTCCTTTTTGTGGCATTTTATTTATTTGTTAATTTAAACTCAAAATTGCTAAAAAGGATGTTACATAACGAGATAAAACAAATGCCACATCGAGTTCAAACAAAGGACGCAGAAAAAAAATAACAAATGCCCCAAAAATATGACTATAAAAAACGTAAAAATATCACGAAAAATGCAACAAATAAAAATAGCAAAAACAATGAATGACGATGATGATGATGACGGCGATGATTATGATTCGAATGACTATACGGATGACATTTTGTAAATTTTAGGCTTTCGTGTGTTGATTCGAGTGTAATAGACTACCGAAAGAAAAATAAATAAATAAAATAAATAGAATCTATTTTATAATGAAATACTTGCACATGCATATGTTGTTTATGCTTTGATGCATTCTATAAGCGTATTATCTGCTGTCAATGCTGGTCATGATGATGATGATCCTCATCTTTTGTATTTTGTGAGTTTAACTTGTCTCCGGCTTATCTACGTTACACTTTGCCAATTTAAGCTTGTTGTTTGTTTCAAATGAAGGACGACAATGGACATTTCATTTGATTTGATTCGATTTAGTTTTATATTTTTTCTCCATACTCAATTTTTTTTTTTTTTGCCTGCCTGGTTTGCATAAGTTAGTTTAGTCAGTGTGATAACGTAACTGTAATTTTTGTCCACAAAAATAAATAAAATTTAATAGAATTAAGTTTGGTCAACAGTCGGAATCTGCTGCCTGGCATGCCATGATGGCATCGTTACATATGCAATTGAATTAAGGCAGTGAAGTGTGACGAGTTTGTGTTTTGTTTGTAAAGATTACCATTTTTCCTATGAAAAAATTTATTCTTAAAAATGCTATTATTTTGTCTCTGCATGTGGATTTTATGTATGTTGTTTCTTAGGAATTTATTATTTAGTTTATAAACAGCAAAAAGATTAAAATTGAAATAAATAAATGAGCAGCATATGAATTATGGGAATTTAATTTGATTTAAATTATTTTTACCCACCTATATTGATGGAATCTAAATGAAATATGTTTGCAGTATAGATTGATTAAAAAATAAATCGCTATCAAAAGATTTACCCGAAAACTTAGGACAACTTCATGAACACCCCGATGAGTCGTGAGTTGGATTATACCCACCGACCTGAGAGGCAGTTCTTTGTTATTATTATAACTAAATTTAAATTAATATTATTTATTGAAACATGTTCTTGATATTGGCCTAAAAAATTTTATAAAATTTTTTTTTTTTAATTGTTTTAATAAATTTGAAATGGATGTAATTTAAATAAAATACTCAAATGACCATTAAATGCATTCCATCACATTCTCATTCATGCAATCTTATGTCCTCGTGTAGTGGTAGTGTGTATCTGTTGTGAGAAATACCAGACTACTTGAAATCATTAATTATACTGCAATGCGTACTTGACGCGTCAGACAAAGCCATTGGGAACGTTGTACAGACATTCAACACACTCATAACAATCGCACACAGATACCTACATATAGAGCAGCCTCCACCAACGTACACCCATTGAGCTTGTAAACAAGCGATAAAGACACAAATGCAATTTAATGTATTTTCCCACACACCATAATAAATATTCAACACACTCATTTGATAATAATACAAATTATTGTAGACCAGCAGAATCTGGATGGAGTTAAATCCAACAAACATATTTGTACTACTACTCTTCTTCATCTCAAACAAGGCTAATTATAATTGTAGAGTAGTATATGCACACACATTAACAGTTAAACACATGACCACACACACATCATCCTCCCATCCACATATGTAAATATTCATATATATTGGAATCTATAATATTTAAAATGCATACATTCATATGTGCATATGTGATAAACATCTGCTTGTAAGGCATTCAAATATGAATGTATTCAAGTGAAATTTGCAAACGGAAGTGAGTTTAAAGTTTAGTTTTGTTCATTTACTTTACTTGCCTCCTACATAATGAAAATCCGGTATTCGTTTGTCTTTTTTTTTTCAATTCAAAGGCTAGTATTCGGATATTAGAGATGAGAAGTTTTTCTTGTTATACTTTTCACGCAGTTTTTGAGGTAGAGAGCTGAAATTTGTACCATACGCAGTACATTTGTCGAAATCAGCCGAATCAGACCACTTGGTTGTGGGGTGATGATTCCAAGATCCAAATTAAAGTTCTGATTATACCATTGTACACAAATTTTTAAAATATCAGACGAATGTGTATTAATGGTTCCAATAAATTCTTACAATATTCAATTTAAGAGTGATGTCAGTCATTTCATAAATTTTAGGATAAAATATAATGTAATTTTTACTGAGTTTTTTTTGATTGTTTGCAAACTGCTAGCAGATAGAATAGTTTGTTTCTCCTTCTCCATGCATAACTCACTCTCGATTACTTCTTTATTGTTATTGTTGTCAACTTTATTATTTTGCTAAGGACGCTTGTTTATTTGCACATTTCTCTTCAGTCTTTATATCATTTCTATCTAGCCAACCCTCATCTCTTTGCTCTTGTCATTATATATTGTTTTTGTTCGTCTCTATCTATCATAATCTCGATTGACACGCGATGTCTAGATCTCCCCATTTTGACTCACTAAATTCTATCTATCTATCTATCACCCTATGTATTCATCGACTGAACCAATGTTGATGATGATGATGACGAGGACAACGACAAATACACATGTTTCATTTCATTTTTCATCAAAATATCCATGTCAATTTTATATTGTAAAAATGTATAGTTGTTCTACTAAGAATTGACATTGTCATGCATTTTGTTGACAATAATTTAAAGGCGAAGTATATTTAGAGTCACGCAAACTATATTGTCGTAAGTTGATTTTATGATTGTAGGAATGAAAGAAATACCAATAATGCCAAAAAAATCAATAACATTTTCCTAGATAATTAACACATCGATGCTGCTGTATCAGATACTTAATCTACAAAATGATAAGAAACAATATCGCGTGTTCAAATGAAAATAAAAAAAACAAGTCAAGAAAGGGAGGGGTCTCTACCATTTAAAATACAGAAATGACTAAAGGAATACATCCTTTGCTACCTGTCTGCTTTCCTGCCACAGTTATTCATTCACTCAATTTATTAGCTAAGCACATGCAATGTAACGTAATACGTGTATATACAAGATTGGGAATATAACTCAGACATTATTTAACTGCCATTTAACTAATTAATTGCGTATAACATTTTTGCTTCCTTTTTTTTCCTTGCTTAACTAAACAACTAAATTTTAGTTTTATTTCTTCTTCCGTCATGTCCTATGATGAATATAAGTGTTCTGGATTAGACTTGGTTATTTTGTTGGTGGTCATTTTGACTATATCAGACGCTTGTCTTTAAGTCGACCATATCAAATCTATTTTCATGGCATCATTTTGACTTTTATTATTCGTTGTAACTGTTTGTCTTTACTTTTGTATTTTCTTTTTTTTCTTTTTATTAAATTTTTGATTGTTTTGTGTTTGTGATTTGTGCGTTTTTATGACTTTGTCTAGGTAGTGGAGTTGGAGTGGATCCGACCTAGTCTGCTGAGGTTTTTGAGCTTAGTAGTACATAGTTTGTTGTAATAAAAATTGTATGAACTCTCGTTTTGTGTTTACACGCACGCAACAAAATATTTATGTTCTTTTTATTATATTTTATTTTTGTTGTCGAAATATAATTAATGGCGTCTGTTAATGTTTAATTAATTTAACCTCGAGAAAATATGTTCAGATTTCATTGTTGTAATAATTGTGATGATTATAATGTGTAATCCATACTTGCTTAATATTTGCTCATCATCTATTATAATTGTATTATTTACACAGCTTGAAAAGAATGAATTTTATTAAGCACATCATCATTGATTTCATCTCCATCAAGCTTTATTTGCTAATTAAATAATAATTAAAATATAACTTGAAACCAAAGGCGACTGAATGTTTAAAGCAAAAAATAAGAACAACTCGTCTGTTTAGGGTGTTTTAGTCATATTTAAACTATCCATGCTTTATTCATTTAGCGGAATATTCTTTATTTGATCTCCAAAAACGTAGAGAAGAGCTCATACTAAATTTAAGTTTTTTAGCTTTCATGGTTTCAGAGACTCGGAACGGAAGAAACGTCTTGGCCCTATTTTGTAGAGTCTAATCTTTCTCCAACTTAATCTTTCGCAAATTTTACATATATCTTTTTAACCAAATATGTGTAAAAGTTGTACATACAATACAAATCAAGTCAATCCTATTGAGTATCAAAATCCAAATGCACAATAATTTAAATTGAGAATGAAAAATAAACAATTTCATTTTCTTTTTATTTATATAATGTGGTTTTTCACTTAATTCATACGTATATTCAGTTTTCTACAATAGTTTATCTAGACTCTACAATACTAACGAATATAAGAATAAATACCCTTCATACTGACAGGGAATATTTGAGCCAATTAAAAATTTAAAATAAAACGGTTGATCAAAATGAGTTTTATATTAAAGATACATAAATCATTTATAAACCGTTTCTGCTTTGATGAAATAATATTATAATCAAACGAGAATGATTTTTTTTTGTTTATAAGTGTGTTAAAAATCTAATCTAATCTATGGATTCAATCGTTGGCCGTTTTTGTTGGTTATCATTTCTTGATGCTATTCAGAAATAGACGTACTTATATAAAAGAATTTCTTGGAATCACTTAGCCTTCAATTATCTCTTATATTACTATTTTTCTTTTTATTAAAAAAAGTCAATCAATTCTAAATTCTATTGGTATTTTATGTATATTTTAATAAATTAATACAATTTAAATGCAATATATTTTTAATCCAAACCATACATTACTCAAATTTGTTCTGAACACTAGTCAGTAGGGGAAAGGAAGGTACAAAAAAGATTATTGCAAAATCTATTATCAAAACTGGGAACATTTGTTTTAATTGACATTTGAAATCTGAATAAGGAGGAGACAAGGTGAAGTACTATTCTGTAAACATTTGGATATTTATATAATACTTACAGCTAACGCAAAAGTGTCTTTCAACTGAGAACACTTGAGCCATTGAGCAGCATATCTATTATAGAGATCTTAACACAGAAAATCATATTGAAATAACTCAAATAAGGAAGATTTTTATAAATCCATATTTATTTTAAAAATTACAAAATCCAAATTCTGCTAGCAATGTTTATTGCCAAAACCAGTTCAATAATATTTATTTTTACTATAAACACAACAACAACAACAATTCTTCTCAACTAAAATAAATAGTATATACGAGTATGTGTAAAAAAATATACATATATGAAATTATTAGAGAGAACATTTGGGAGTTATAGAATATATAAAATCCATTTATCATTTCCCCCTTTTGGGCAGCAGACATAAAATTTCTCTTTTGTTACTCAGCACAGGTAAATATTTAGTTTCCAGAATACTAGTTTTAACTGTAATACAGTGAATTTGTTGTTTGTTGTACTCAAAGTAAGTAATTTATATTTATTACCAAACTCTTCTTCTCCATATCATGAATACGTATATATTCTTCGTCGTCGTTAGCCGTCATAGTCAATTTTATTGCACTTTTCTGAGAGTGAGTGTGTGATTGGAGGAAAACCATCAATATTTTCTAAAATAAAAGCGGAATCACACACAAGGCTCCCACACATGCATAAATTTTTATATATTTTTGTTATACTATGTCGGTTAGAATTGTGTATAGTAGATAGATAGATACATGCAGGTGTATGCTATATCAAGATATAGTAGAAATGGTTTCGTATCATCAAGCTCATGCAGTAGTTTTTCAGTATATTTGCCCTGTTTTTTTTTTTTTTTGTGGCTTTGTCTATGTTTTGTTTACTGTTCAAATCTCAAATGCCTCATAAAAACATACTCGTATGTATCTAGTTGCGTTTTTTATTATCAAATGACAACAAAAACCTAATGTTTAAAATGAAAATAATCAAAAATAAGAGAGGGATTTTTTTTATATTGTATAATCTAAAACTTTGATTGCTATTCACAATATGTGAAGTGAATAATTTTGGAATTTATCTAGTTGGATATTATCTTTTGGTTATTATATGCAAATAAAAATAAAAATGTGTATGTTTGTTGATTAAATATTTTAAAGAGAAATAATTCTGAGTTTTATTTTATTATTTTTGTTTATTGCAGATAACTGCATTACATATTTTTATTGAGATTAAATCAGGGAAGTCTATTATATTCATCGTGCGGGATGAGTCAGAAGCCTTGAGTGATGCCGACTGCTGTAAGAATTGGTCACCTACATAACCGTTGGGGTCTTGAGATATCTGTGTAGCGTGGAATTTCGAACGAAGGGAGAGGTGTCTTTCTGATAAGCCTGCAGTTTTCTAACCTTTTAATAGCAACAAGCCGCAACCATCTTCGTATGAGCCCTCCATGAGAGGCGTTTATTCAGAATCAAATAAAGATTTCGGATTTGCTCCGTCTGTAGAATAATACTTCCACGGTTACATTTAGAATGCAATTTGTATATCTTTTTTATGTTTTATGATTCCTTAAGGAGTAACTATTATTGTTATTTTTATAACCTTTCAAGAAGGAAATGTTTCTCAAGTGTCTTGCAGTAGATTCTTGATCGCAGAAAAAATTATGCGGAGTTACTGGCTGGAGGTCATATTAGAATATATTCAGTGTGCAAAGGGTTAATTTTTCTTTTTATCATCAAATTCAAAAAGATTTTTAGCAGTTAACTTTGTTTTAGTAAAGAAGAGTAAATGTATAAAAACTCTAAATCTTTAATTTATGCTAATTGCAGGTTTGTCTCCGAATAGAATATCGGAGGAACTGTAATTTCGAGGATTGTCTCAATTGGCTCCTGTCTTGACTTTATTCTAATCTAACCTATCTCTGGTAATGCCATAGTTTTTGATATATCGGGTGAAAATTCTCAATGCAGTCAATGCTAACAGAAGCGGAAATAAGACCCTGTTAGGAGCTGCAATCTTAGCAATCGAACAAATATGGAATTTAGAACCCCAAACTCTGTTACCAACCATTAAAAGCGTAAACAGCGAAGGTTAAATAAAGGCTTGCAAAAAGTATGATACAATTTTATGGCTATACAAAATTTGATATCTCTTTTAAATTTAAATCTATTTGCAATTTATGTTAAAATGATGATGGCGTTATATGATTTAGTTTCATACGTATATCATCAGCAAAATGAAAATCTTCAAAATGTGACAAGGACTTTCGATTCGATGACTGTTTTGGTAGTCTCAGTAACTCAGTCAAAACTACCATTGCTGCGGAGATTATCTCTCTATTTCACTTATTTGCGTTTTAGTTTACATAAGGATGTGGGTGATTATTGGCCTGAGACTACTCAGTACTCTCAGCCATTAATACATGTAGTTTTAGAATTGAAAAAGTCGTATTTGCTTTGTATCAATTTATGTATACATAATTTTAATTTGATATCATTTCATCCGCATTACTTTAATTAAATTAAATTAATTATTTACGAAAAACAATAAAATCACATGTGAACGTAAAAATTATCATATTCATAATCAAATAAGCAATTAAAGTAGAGCGTAAAACTAATTTACACATAATTGTGCAATAAATATTGTATTTATTTATTTATTTTAATAAATTCAATAAGTGATTTTAATAAATTTTACTTACCACAAACAAACAAGCCTTAGGCTTTTTTAGAAGGCATATTTCAATAAATGTGAAATAATGTTATGTAATAAAACCAAGTTGAAATACTGATGGTGAAAACAGGGGTGGGAGAATGTATGAAAAAGGATAAGAATTTGTTGGGAAAACAACCTAACGGAATTAGGCAGACAACAAACCAAGCGGTCAGAAGCAACATTATACGTATAAAATTAAATACTTCTAATTAAGGATGGAGAGTGCCATAGTGTAATCATCGATCGAACAAAAAGGGCGCAATTCAGTCTACAGTAGATGAAGCAAAGTTCACTTGAATATTTTGAATTTATAATTATAATACTTGATTCCTCAAAATTAATACTAAATAATGCAAATTAATTTGAAAAGGTTGATAAGAGGATTCCATAAAATGACCTTAATCTGACTTAGAGAAATAAAGTCTTAGAGCCGTTCAATTATGGAATTTTGCTTGATTAATCGTAGATTTCATTTCTGAAGTTCCTCATAGAGGGTCATACTTTAAGTCGCCGCTTATTCTGTGCATCGCATTATCCAACTACTTGATGGATTTGAGCCAGATTATGGCTTTCAGTTTTTGTCATTATACTCGTAAATCTATAATTTTTAACGAGATTGAGTAATACATTTCTTTAACCGACGCCTTGTTGCTTGCTTTAATGTGAATTGAGTACCATACATTAATGTTTGGAGGTGTCTGCGATACTCTGATTCCATGTACATATTTTATTTCTGAGATTTTCATTTTCACACTTAAATATGTAAAGTATTCATAAAAAATTATAAATATTTTTTAAATATTAAAAACGATTGGAATCAAGGAAGAAATAATTAGGGTGAAAGTCACTAAAGGCTTTTTGGGCAGCTTAATATATCAAGTTGTTGATTTTTTGTTGGAAAAGAAAACAAACACACACACACAGAGAACTGCCATTATTTTACTTTGTTGAAGTCTTCTGTTTGGTGGTAGTGAGTTACGAGAAGATACCAAAGTCTTCCAACAGTGCAATAAATTTACTATGATGGTCCAAGAAGTAGAACAATATTTTGTGTCTATAAGTAAGTCTTTTACTATAGTTGTATAGACCCTTGCTTAAGAAACATAAACGACATTTGTATATCTTGTAGGCATGATTTTGTTGTAAGCTTTGCGGTTGCCTAAACATGTGTTTCTCGTTTATGCTTCTTTTACTCCAACGTATATTGTGTACACTCTACTTCATTCTCTTTAACTACTGTACCTTGTACAACTTGCGTTCTAGGATGTTATATTCTACGATGTAAAATTGTTGCTTTAACAACCTTCATTCATCGCGCGCTCGCTCGCTTGCTTACTTGCTAAATTTTGAGGTCAACGATGTTTTCGTCACAAATCCACATGATTCCCATTCTAAGAATTTTCTCTACTTCTTTACTTGTGTTTTGTATTAAGGATGTGTAAACGTATTTAGAAAATATATACTTTGTATGTAGTATCTACAGATATTTTTCGACTTCATCGTCGTCGTTGTTTTTAGTTGCTTGACTTGGTTGGTTTTATATTTTGACTTGAATCGTCGTCGTCTCGCTTTTGTCTCTTGTCTTTTGAATCAAGTCGAATTGAAGAGCTGAGTTTATTTTGTTTGTTTTAACAAAGAAACAAAGTGATGACCCGTCTTGCTCCTGAAATCCTTCCAGTCCTGTTGGTTTTGTGTTGCTTTTGTTATTTTTGGCGTTGGTAATCAAGGCATTAAGTGTGTTTACTGTTTATTTTATTAGACTTTAAAGCTTAATATCTTATTTTAAGGATTTTTCCATTTAAGCAATTTATTTTGCTTGTATCTCTTTGTTTTTTGTAAATATTCAATTAAACGGAATGCTTATTGAATTTATGCATTTGAGTTTATTTATTTTTTTTATTATGAAAGAAATTTCTATTATTTTTCTCGTGAAGAAGTCTTTCATTTTGACTGACATTTATTAATTTCATTTAAAGTGACGGTTGAAATTCTTCTAGGAAACCAACCTCACTAAACCAAAACTAAATGAATAATTTATGTTGTGATTTTAAAAATTGAAGAAAGAAAACATAACGAAAAAGTGGTTGAAATAAAATGTGGTTGAATAATAAAAAAATGTAGTTAAAGATAAAGAGAAAAGAAAATTCGTAAGACAAACTTTCAACCGCATACTTTATGCCATGCCATCACGCTTCGACTCTACCATCAACATAAAAACAAAACCAGGACCAACCAACAACTCTTACTCTCATTAGAAAAGTTTTTATGTTATAAAAAAAAGAACAAAAAATGAAGAAAATGGAGAAAAAAAAGAAGTAAATAACCTTTCGTGGGCACATTTTAAAATTAAGTTGAAGAAAAAGTATGAAAGCGAATAGAATGAAACCAAAATTGTTAGAAAAAAAAAAAGAAAAACAATGTGAAAAATACGCGAAGTGCAATATTTTTATAAAAAACTTTTTCGTTTAACTTTTATATACAATATTTTCCTTTTTTGTTTTTTCGTAAATAATATTTTTTTTAATATACTTCACAATACATGGGACTATCGTCCTTTTAGTCTGATGTTTGCAACACATGGAAACGTGTATCAGATGTTGGACTTGATATTTTTGCAATTTTATAGTAGTTTTTGTGATCCTCTACGATACATGTCACTGTTTAAAAAAATTGTCATTCTTTCTTTATTATCCTTTTATAAATGAAAATAAGTGTTTTGTTTGTTCGTTTGTTATGCACTGCCATACCGTTCATCTGATTGCATTGAAATTTTGTAAAAGTGTATGGTTGGTTCCCGAATTGAACATAAGATAGTTTTGGTCCCAATATGTTTCCCAGTTCCCGAGATCCGCGATATTTAAACACCAATTCTTAAAAGTATAGTACAAAAAAATAACTAAAACACCACTTTTATTTTCTGATATTAAACTGTGTTCTTTGTTGATACTCAAAGTGTATCAGATAGAATATACTGATGCTAAGAAAAAAAAAAAATAGTTTGAAGGTGCGAAGCTGGGATGAGACCCTAGTATTTATATATGTTTTCATTACCTCCTATAATTAAAAGCGTGTGTTTTCAAAGTCACTTTGTCACCTCTAAAGTGTATAAAAGATTTAGTGAGACCAAAGTTTGACTTCTTCTTGTTCCTAGTTAACTTATTCTTTTTCGTTCATTCCTTCCTGTCTAGCACTTTCACAATTTCCGACGCATTGCCATCCTTCGCCGCTGTTGGAATCATAGTCTTACTTGTACCACATGCTTCAGGGACTTTTATACAACATCAGTTCCCTATCATTGTAGCAGTGCCGCTTCATTGCAGCTCTGTCAACTGACTGTCAGACTGAGTTCTCTATCGTTGTCTGAGGATCTCGCTTAAACTGACTCTTTGCCTGTCTGCAAGCCCTGTTTTGTTCTTTCCTTTTTTTTAATCTATTCATCTTTGTTGTTTTCTCGTTAGGTTCTAATAAATCGGCATTTCTAATCTGATTTGGTAAATCTTTAAATGATGTTTCCCATATCATTGGATATGCGTGTATGATCCTTAGTAACTTGGTTATTTAACTCTCTCTTATCAATATCCTTTCGATTGAAGGTTGTTAGGTATCGAAGAGTTGAAGGGGGTTGTATTTATTGAGTGAGTTACTGTTTCCAACAAAATCGCCTCATCATACACACTCTATGAGTAATTCAATAGCAGACTTAAGTTTAGTTTTCTCCTTGAATGACCTGATCACCCCATCACCCCCTTCTCTATAACGATTCCTCATTCTCACTATCTAATTCTCTATGTTTATGAGTTTGTGACTTGCAATTTGTTGCGTTGTGTGTTCTTTGTTTTTTTTTATTTTATTTTTTTTGTTGCAAATCTTTCAACTTTCTCTCTTTCATACTGTTGCAATTCTTTCAACTTTCTCTCTTTCATACTGTTGCATTCCACTGCTTCATTTGTTTTAAGGCGCATTCTCTCCATACCAGCGGTTCTTCAACTTTTGTAAACCGCGGACAAGAAATATTCTGGCACAGCGCGCGGACCATATATTGTTCTTTACTGTGTGATACAGTACCCCTAATTGCTGCCGCAGCCTGCCAATGTCAGTTGCAACATTAAGCTGTCATATTTTTAGCTTCAACGATGCCACTGCATAATTCTTTATGATATGTTGACTAAGGATCTTTCGCTTGGTTTGCCTGCAACTACCATAACCCACCCGCTTTACGCAGTCATTTTTAATTCAAACGGAGTCATTTTTATATCCTTTCTGCTGCTTGCAGTTTAAAAATTGTTTGCGCCAGAAGCATTTCCTGCAACGATTCCATCTTTCTTTCTTTCGTCCTTCCTTCGGTGTTTTTCTTATTCTTTTTTCGGTAGATAACTATTCATTTCAAGATCTGCGCCAGAAAATAAATGAAAATGAAATTACTATTTTTACTTTTCCATATTTTTTATTTTGGATTCTTTTCCAGTTATACAATAGTACGTGGTCGGGGTGTATCTATCACTACTATTGCAGCTTAATCCTTTAGAGCGCGAATGTGTTAAAAAAAAAAAAAAAAAAAATATATAATAAAAACGCTTGAAACATGCGCCATGCGGCACTCGGCATTGAAAGTCCGCAATTTAGTTTAACTTTTTTTTTGTTTTGTTTATGATTCTCTTTTTCTTTCAATTCTTGTGCACATTTCATTTCTATTCTACTATTTATGCCAGAGGATCTATGTTTTTGGGTTATGCGCGTATTGCCATCACCATTGCCACCGTCATCGGCATCATCATCCATCTGTTTTTTTTTCTTTTTCATTTACTTTCTTTCCACTCACTAGTCTTACTCGCAGGAAGTGAATCCTTTGATGATGATGCAGTTTTATTTTTATCTCTCAAGTCTGATGCTGCACTACTTTTCGCTTTCGAGCGCACTTTATGCTTTAAAGCATGGAAAATAAGTTGATGAAAATTCTATTACGACTTTCCATTCACATACACAACTAGTCTATAATAAACATAAAAAGCATTGCTTTGATAAAGGGTGGTAGTGAGGGAGGGTAGACATGTGTATGAGTGTCAGTGAGAACTACCAAAGGCTTTTAATTATTCATTACTTTTAGTAATTTATTTTTTAACTTGAAAAGTAAATTATAAAAATTAATTAAGTAAACTCAAAAAGAAAACTTTAAATAAATTAAATATATGATGGAAATTATAAAAAAATCATTGCATACTTTATGGTAGAAGTTTTTGATAACATGAACTCTACGCTAGCTGGTCATCGTAGCTCTACTCTCTATTAAGACAATGTCGTCTTTTGTGTTGAGATAGACAAGAATACAATATATTCATCTGGGGTGTACCTTTGTTCAATTCTCATTAAAGTTGTCCTCTCTTCTCTACTTTACGCTATCTTCCCATGTCCCTGTTGATCACAAGATGTAAAAATGCGAGGACATTTACAAAAATTTGGCTCCGAGAGTAGGGGGAATGATTTACTAATATTATTCAAGTGTCATCATGATGTACAAAAGCTTCTTTTTTTTACTTGTTGTCTCAGACCTAAATAAGTGTTCTGAGATATATAGATAAAGTATCTAAACTACAATGTTTACTTAGTATCTTTTACTACTTTTTTTGTTTGGAATTTTGTTATTGTTGTTAAGGATGTTGTGTGCTGTGTGTGTGAGTCCAAGGACTAACGTAGACTATGACAGACTGAATGAATACCTATTCTGTCAGTCAGTCTGCTTTTCTATTCTTCTGCATATCATCGTCATTTGACACTTGATTGTATTTGTATGAGAGTGTCTGTGTGTGTGACATATAAAAGTCTCGCTTGCATAAGGATATATTCAAGAGTATATGAGTTGAGTGAGTATGCCTTGATTTCTATCTAGTTGCAATTGCATTTGAAGTGGTTCTATCGCAACATGAAGTTGCTACATGTGTTCGTTTGTTCGTTGGGGTTTGCGTTATGAGTATGTAAAAATGTGCTGCTTATCTAAAGATTTGTGTTGGGCTTTCTTCTTAACCATCCAACCACCCACCTCTCATTTCTCTCCATAAGCTATTTTTCTAGTATCTATGCACAACATTTTGTATAGAACTTTATTGCAATGTGTTCAGTTTGTATCTTGTGTACATAGATCTTCTTTTAGAGCCTGACAATTGCAAAAGTATCTAACGGCAAGTGTTTGCTCTTAGCAGATACCATCGAGTCATCTTATATATGGTGGCTCCTGTGGAGGCGGCGTGTCTTAACAAATGTCTTAATTACTTCCTGTTGAAAGAAGGAAATCCCTATTTCCTTCAAATGCTGCGAATCTTTTCAAATATCATAGGAATTTCTTTTCTTTTTATAACTGCAGATTTTTACCTTTTTGTCTGGATGTGTGATTTTGTTTTAAAACAAACTAATGACATACTTATGGCCATGTCTTTGGCTTTTACATTGGCTGACAGACAACGAGACGGATGTACAGACAGGCAAACTATGATGTACGTACATATCCTTGAAATGAGTTTTATGCATGTTTAGAAACTCACACACATAATCTAAGTTTGTAGGTATGTAGTTAAGTTGCTGTTGGATGCCTTTAGAAACTCAAGTGGTTGTGTTAGTCATACACGTGTTAAGAAGGTCTTACACTGCGCAAATCTACGATGTCTAATTCAATTCGAATTCACTATAAATTAAGAATTTCTGAACAGTGTACAGAAGCAGAAGAGTGGGATCAGTAACGAGTACGAGTTGTTCAGAAAATTTCTCGTAAGGAGTCAAGAAAGTCTATGCAGTGGAAATATAGGTTAGGTTAAGTTAAATTGGTTGGTCAGTAGAATTGAGTGTACCCCGTTGAAGATATTCCTTATTCTTCTCATCATTTTGCATGTATTTCCTACTTTCCGACCAGTCTACATTGACTAATCTACAGCTCTCAAGATTGATCCTTGCAGGTACAATAAGTCTATCCATTTAAGCATCCTATACATGCTCATCAGCTCAACAATAGATATACATAGTATAATCTCACAAATATTGCAAAATAATATTGAGTCCGTTGGAAGAATATCAGTCGATTCCTTTCAACATCTGAATGTAGGAACATGCGTGATTTTGCATAGAATAGCTTTCAGTGTAACTGGCTTGAATGACTTTTGATGTTCTTCTTGTATTGTAGTTTAAGTGTGTTCTCTTTGGCAGCTGGCTGGCATAAGTTTGTATATATTTATTTTTGTACTGTCATTTTTACTTTTTCTGTTTTTTTTATTTGCCTTATGACCCCTCCTTTTCTCCATTGGAAAGGAAAACTGAATTCATCCTTTTTTATTTGTTTGCAGCGAGTGAAGTGTTTGTATTTTATAACCACAAACAAACAAACAAACAAATAACAGAAATGCCGACATACACGAGTATGTAGAAATCATATATGTATGTATATGTATGTTTACCCATACTCAAGCACACACACACACCCACACACACAGTCACAATGACGTTGAGAAGCACATACAGATAGAATATATGTTGTGTTTAAGTGTTTGTTGTGTTGGCATTTTTTGTTGAATTTAGCTGCTGAAGTGAAATGTAGCTGACCTAAGCGTTAAAATAAATACTAAAATGCAATGCAACGAAAGGGAAATTCTACAATATATAAAATCGGGACACTAAGAAACTGCATTTCTACATTCTTTATATACATATATAACATATGTATACATTTGTATGTAGATACTCGTCTGTGAAAAATGTTTATTTATAAATAGAAATACATAAAAATAAACATACATGACTTCAATATGCTGAATGGAAGACAAGACACGATGATGTCAAGCAAAATGTTTTTTGAGTTATTTATACATATACATCTCTTATATATTATTCAGGACGATGATGATGATGAAGGATTTGACTAGCTTCGAAGGACATTGTATATAAATAAATGCTCGTAAATATTATTGTATTTGTTGGAGTTTCTTTTTCTAAGAAAATAACCATGCCTTAGTAGTAGTCACACATGGATATATATTATTTAATGCAAGTATCTAGATATTTTTGTCTAAAAGCACTTGGTGGAGGACACACTTAATATGAAAGTGAATTGTCTTTGTTGTCACTCACTTGTGGTTAAAGTAGTAGTGCTGTGCTTCAAGGTTACTTTCTTGCATGTGATATTGTTGTTGTATACAATTTAAATATGTCACTTTGAATTTTCCTTCTTGTTTTATTTTTTTATTTTTAAAACGTGCTTTTTCTTTCTTAGCTATATCTATCTATCTATGAATCTCTATTTCCTTTCTCTCATTTTACATTTAAGAGTATAATTGTTATTGTCTCTTATTGTACTTTACTAATTCCTTCATTTTTCAATGTCTTACTAATCCATATAAAACTGTCATTTTCCCATTCCTTCAGGCAAAGTAAAAAAACACAGCGATCAAAGAAGAAACTAATAGCAAAAATAAAAGATAACGGTCTCTAACAATTGAGCAAAACCAAGAGTGGCTTAGGTGAATTTTTATATTTATTCTGTAACACAGCATCAGCAGTTGTGGACAAAGAGCTATATCGAGAGCCAAATACTCAATAATAATTATCACAGCAAAAACAAAGTATCTAAGACATAACATAATGCTAGGTTCCATTGAAACAACGTTAGCTAGCAAATTATCACCTGGTACGACGACGATAACAACGACGTCACCTGGTAAAAATAGTTACAGCAATATAAATAACAATAACAGCGATCCGCTGTTGATTTCAATAGACTCAACGTCACCGCCAGCAGCAGGAATTGCAGCATTACCGTCCAGCAATAAAACCAATCACATCAATAACAATAACATCAATAATATCAGCAATTGTATAAATAGTAACAGTAATCACAGTTTGAATGAATTATTTCATCATCGGCGTCAACTGTCCACTGGGAGTAATAAGAGTAACAGTAATTGCCGGAGTTATCACAACTTGACGACAAAACATGAGCAGCAGCAGCATCATCAGCAGCAGCGTCAAATTCACCATACTAGTCACCAGCAACATCAGCAGCAGCAACAACATCAAATATCGCCGCCACAACAACAACAATCCAAACACCAGCTGATCGAACAGGAACCGCCTGCAGAACAACTTTATCAGAATCAAGAACAAAGACTGCATCAACAACAACAACAGCAAGTGTTGAACAACAATCGGCAACAGCAGCAGCAACCACTGCAGACACATGAGCAACTGTTGCAACATTTGCGTTTTAATGATTTGGATAATAATAGCAACAAGTTAACGAGTCTCTTTCAACATCATAACAATAGTAACAACAATACCACCAGCAACAACAACAACAATCACCACAGTGCAAGTAATCATCATAACCATCACCATCATCATCCCTACCAAAAGCAACAACAATTATCATCATCACCAGGCACAACCACGCAACGGGCAACATCTCCATTTCCATTCCAATTGGCACATTACACACCCGAGCAACAAGAATTGTTGCAAGTACAACATGAACTGTTCCAAAAGCAGTTGCAGCTACAGCAACAACAAACTGAAAAACTAATTGCAACAATGAAACAACAATTGCAACAACAGCAGCAGCAACACCAACAACAATTTCAACAATTGGAACATGATGCTGATTCACAAAATGAATTTAAGATTTGCCTGAGGGAAAGGTGAGTGTGAAAATTGAAAAAAATAATTATGAATTTCAATTGTACACAAAATCTCCATTACCACCACACATAATAAAATACTTCAAGACACAATTCACACAACTTACATACCAAATAGTATGAGATTTATCTATTGATAATATTAATTATCATCATCATACAAGTTAAAAATGAACACAAATAAAACATTTGTTGCATGTTTGCAACTAATAACCTTATTTATTCAACAACAACAATTAACATTAAAATCAACAAAAGTTGTTTCTTTAACTTGCTGCTCTCTTCTCTGTTGTAATAAACATTTACATTTTATGAGAATGATAAACTCTGGAGAAAATATCATATGAACTTTTAAAGCAAAGCATGCAACAGTTTTGTGAATTTATTAATCGCGTATGTTGGTTCTTCTTGCACATGTACATACAGGGATGATGGCATGGGTTGTGGGTATGCATCTAAAATGGTAATAGCAAAATGACTCAAATGTCACAAAACTTAACAACAATTCAAGCAAACTCAACCCAAATCGTGTGACAACAATACTCTTATATAATCAGTAAAAAAAAGCGAAAAGAAACGAAGGAAAACAAGAATTGTACAACATTTTCACGTGACAAATTGCTCAAGGCAACTTAAGCAAAACTCCCTCTTAACTCTTCCAAACATAGTAGACTCCATTACATTCACACTCAAATACATTCAAAAGAGCTTAGTTCTTTGCATAGATACAACGTCTATGCATGTAGTGGTGGTGTACCAAATTTGTAGGCTTTTCTTGCGGTGTATTCATATATAGATACAACAAGCATATGTACATGTGTATATACATATGTGGTATTGTAGTATCAAAGCCTTTAGGGACTTGAAGCTTAACTAATTGCAATGTATAATAACATCTGACATATTGTTTTTCATGTATTATTTTGATTTGTTCTTTTCCCTACTCTAAAGATCCGCAGGCATAGATAGGTACATATGAATTGTGTCTAGGATTTGATTTAGTGTACAATTAAATACAATATATCATAATGTCATACAAGAATACACACACACACACCTTTTAGTCTTAAGTCAACTAATATGAAATGAAAATATAGAATATAATGGATTTAAATCAGTTTCTATTTGAAAGCGGTCATTGATTTCAGGGATAATTGATTTCATTGTTGCACTTTTTCTTATTTTCTCTCTGACATGTAACGTGATAACAAATATGAAATCAAAATTGTAGGCTTGCGTGTTTTTAATCTTTAAATTACATCATATACTCCTTGTATTTATTAGAGTCACTTTACACAAGGCT
Source organism: Amiota mariae (assembly GCA_035041805.1). Classification (NCBI taxonomy): domain Eukaryota; kingdom Metazoa; phylum Arthropoda; class Insecta; order Diptera; family Drosophilidae; genus Amiota; species Amiota mariae. The sequence goes on along the minus strand of JAWNKV010000229.1, from coordinate 1,622,597 downwards.
ACCATTAGTTATTTACAACATTTATTTATGCATATTACTATGTAGTTATATAATGCACAACACACTACCGTACGTATACGGAATATCAGAAGAAATACAATAGATAAAATGAGTGTGAACACATTAAGATAGACCACAGGGAAATTTATATGCAACGTTGAAATGTGACGCAATGCAATATAAAAACAATTCCATGATCAAAGAAAGAAAAAATTATAAAATAAAATAAAAATGGTTTAAATGTGAACACACTGTGTGACGTAGTATAATAATAATTACTTAAATGTGCATTTCGTGTAAAGTATAAAATGATGAAGAAGAAAATAAAAAATAGGGATATTAAAAAAAAAAAACGAACTGTCACTCATTCAGACAAAAGAATGCGGCACATGTGATGATGATGATTTTTCATTTATTTAAGTGCCTCAATTTTAACTCACGCAGTCAGTCATTCATTTACAAAGTTACTAAGGCAAAGTAACAGAATAATACAAATAAATAAGCAGTCACTGTGTCTACCTAATGATGTTATACATATGAGTTTATAGTCTTATCTAGTCGATTGAAATGTCGTAAAATGCTAATTATTTTAAACATAACTCATCAGCTTTTTTGTTTCATATTTTTCTCAAACCGAGACATTTTTACTATATTACCATGTTAAATCTTTTAGATCATCTTATATTAAAGTGAAATGTGTTTCAACTATTCATCTTATTTTCCTTGCCTTTTTCTTTTTTGTTTGTTTCCTTATTTATGCAAATTTATAGAAACAAATACCATACAAGAATCATATATGTATTTACAAAGGCCTTTCGAACTTATACGTATATGTCTATGCATTACTTTATTCATATTCACAGGTACTGGTGTGTAGTAGTTTTCCTCTATGGTTCTATTCCATTATTATTGTGCTGCAGTTTTGATGCATTCATTATGTTCCTGACTTGTAGCTAATAACTTAGCTTAACCCATGATGCTGAATTGACATTTTTATTATTTTTTAACGTGAACATATTTTAAAAAGGGAGTCATACCAAATTTTGAAAAGGCAGCGTTACACCCAAACGCTTTTGATTTTGATTTTGTATTAAATAGCATATGTTTCAACCAATACTTTTTGTTCGTTATTTTCGAATCAATAAATAAGAAAGTGAAGCATACCTATTGTTGCAAGTTTTGTGTCTATTACTTACTGCATTCAAAACGAAATATGAATTCATTTATGCACATGTCTAGTCGGAATGACAACTTGTCATTCGGTGTAAATGCACCTGTAAGCGTTGATTTGCATGGAGTGTATTTCTTTATACCTTATGGTTCACGAGAAACGTTTTCACGCAAATTGTATTACGGTAGTATAGTGATACTACCTACCCCATTTTTTCCATACTTGTGTTCATAGTGTGCCCATACAAGACATAAATCATTTTTACATTAATAATCTACCATCCTTGCCATCAAACTCTTATTAGTTGAATATCAAAATTACTAAAGTGAAAAGAAAATGAAGAAAATTGAATTTTAAATTAATAAAAATAATTTTTTGCCTCGGCGGCATATTTCTCATTTTACCAATAAATCGCTGTCAAATGCAAGTGTCTGACAGAAAAAAAAATTTGTGGCTTAAAATCGTGTTGTGAAACTGACCAAAGGCAACATACTCATACACATAAAATAATTTAGCCCAAATAAACAAACCATACTACAAACCAAACCAATTCGAACAAAACCAAACTGAAGCGAAAAGAAATACATAAACGGCGAGCAAAGTTCATTTCGGGCGCCAAATCAATGAACCACTAAACGTTAGTTGAAGAAGTGAAAGAATCAAATATAGAGAAAGCAAAACAACTATGTGGAGAAAGCAGTCAACTGTGGTAACACTTACTCTGTTATTGCTACTAGTCAAACCACATTGCAACCCAAAATAGAAAATCAAATAAATAAGAACATGAAAAATGAAAGAATAATAAAAAAATATATGTATATATGTATATATATATATATAGTATACGTTATGTATAGAAAAACTGAGGGTATAGTAACAAAGTCAAACATTTCAGACACCAAAAGGATCAACAAGAATAAAAACAACACCAAGCAACGAATGAGAGCTACAAAAATTTAGCTAAAACCGCAATTTTCAAGTAAGCAATTGAAGTATAGCGTAGTTCTGTGCAGTTCACTTCGGTTTTAGTCGACGGTAGGTTTGTTTGCTTAGTTAATTTTAGAACTCATGTAGTTTGTGTTGTGGGAGAGTGAAGTTTTCAACAAAAAGAGAAAGGAGAGCCTTAGAACGAGCAATAGTAGTTTGTAAATTGTGGCAAGGCTGTGTGGCCGCTGTGGCATGAGTCATAGTATAACCCGACGCCTCGAGCATTACGTTCAACAACAAGCAAGTTGGATTTTAAACAACAACAAACAACACTAGTTGGTTTTTGTTAATACTTTTTTTTCGTATTTTTTTAACATTATTTTTCGAGGTTTGTCCGATTTTCCTTTTTTTACTTTCACTTATAGAGTTTTTATTTCTTTCCTTATATTTTTCGCATGTCTGCTTGCTATACCATATATCCAAGAAGGGTCAATCGTAATTCTTTGTGAAACAGCAAATGCTTAGTTTCCTTTTTGGCTTGCAGTTATTTGAACATATGTCAGGCTTCCAATCCTTGGTCTTAGTTCCCATTGTCTTAGTCGAATAAGAAAGAGGAGAAGAGTAAAACAAAATCAAAGCATTTGCGGTATATTTATCTTTCTTTGGATTTGCATGTTTGTTTTTTATTTTTTCTTTAGGTTTTTATTTCTATCATTTTTTCCTCGAATCGACTAAAAAACCGCGCATTGCCTTTTTCATTTACTAATTTTTGGTTATGTTAACTGGTTTTGTTTTGTTGTAGGGTCTCCACTTGTTGTAGCTGATGATTAGTTATTGGTTTTGTTTCAAGTCCCTTCACTCGACCAGTTTCGATCCACTTGACTTGAGGCGCATAAAGTTTCTAGACTACTTCAGAGAAATGGAGTGGCTTTACCACATTAAAGCTTTCATATCCGTTCGTGTAAAACATTTTTACATTTTTGGTGCCATGATTAATACTTCTGGTCAGTCAGGCATTTACAAATTTGAAACTCAGTATACTCTTAATAACGACGAATGATGAAAAAGTCTATAAAATTCACATAGCCATTATTATTTTATATACGAGTACAATCGCATATCGTTCTTTTTAATTTTTTTTTTTTTTCATTGTATTGTTTTTTTCTGCACACTTGAGTAATATTTCATTTACAGACAGATACCCCTCCTTTTAGTATAACAATATATTCTTCTTTTGCAATGTTTGTGGTTTTAGGTTTGTGTTTTTGTCTGTAAAAGCTTAAAAGTGCTGACATGTTATTTGTGAAGTTAACGAGCTTAGTTATATTTCTCTCTGTGTTCAGTACCCAAACCCCAATCTGCTATCAAAATTCATTCTGAACCTGCCTGTCTTCCTTACGGTGGTGATTGTGTTGTGTTCCGATACATGGAACTCTTTATGTCGGACTGCAATCTCCCTCATTCAAGTATGTTGTGGTGGTGCCGTTTCCATTTATCAGTTGCCTTTCTTTTGATTTGATGCTATTTAACAAATCAAATATATTTATTTTTGTTTTTCGCTTGTTTAATTAATTAAACAAGTGCAGCCACTAAGAATTTTTTTTTAAAGAACCACGATACACTGGCGACCTTTAGAAATTGTTTTAGTAGAGTATAAATTCCAACCGATGCTTACATTTCATACAACTGAGGAAATGGAAACATGTTTTTAAAAAGTCGCGAACAGCTCCCCCAGATGGACATCTCCCGCGGCCGGACAAATATCTTGGTGCCAAATTTTTGGTTATGTTTTTAGTACAAAATACGCTCCTGAGGGCGGATGCTCCCTTAGTCGGTCGCGGACACTACATTTATATACTATTTATACAAAAGCATCTCGCAGCGGGACACAAAGCACTTTCTTACGGAAAAACTCGTGAACAAAAATTGTGTGTGGTGATGTGTATTTGTTACTTTTGTGACGGTTCATATACCTTTGTGTCTGACACATGACCCACAGCCGAAAACTGACAACCACGACAGCCTTGCTTTTCCACTATTCGGGGAACGGACGAAAGGGAAAAGCTCTTCTTTTTAATGCAGATTATGGGATCTCCGATGTACGTGTTAATCCCTATTATATCTTTTGTACGTGTATTTTCAGAAGTTTTGTACATTTAATCTAATCTGAAACTCCTTCAAAAAAATAACTTACATTTATTCCAAAATGGAATCAATCTACAAATCAGTTTAAACTTGTTTTTCTTTTATTTATTCAACTTCAATTCAGTTTTAGAGAACCACACAAATGCAAATTGAAAGAAAGCAATATAAACATAAACTGAAAGATATATCTTTATGAAGAGAGAGACTATTATCCCTAAGCAGTGTGTGCAATTTCTCGAAAGTACTTTTAACAACCTGAATTTGCACAAAAAAAAAAAAAAAAAAAAAAAAACAGAAGTATAAAACCTTTATAGGATTTTGTGGTGAACAACAGCCCAAAAAAGTATTGATTGTTGTTATATGCCATTGGGCAAGTTAGGATCTCGAACCGCTCCGCTGTAAGAAAAAATCCAACCCAAACTATGAATGACTGAAAACAAAAACTACTCCAGACCATTGAATCGACAAAATAATCAGAAAAAAAATAAAAAATAAAAAATCCATCATAAAAACCAACAGAAATTCAGATATGCATGAAAAACGAAGACATAAACTAACATAAGTGAAAGGAATGGAATGCCAAACCAAGAAAAAAAGGAGAACTAAGGAAGTTATTGTCGAATGGGATCGACTTTTGATTGCCCTGCTCCCCACAATTATTATGAATTATCTTCAAAAATGAAATGACAGGTGGTGGACGAGCAGAATTTATTTGTTGTTATTGATCATTTCCACTTAACATATTTGACTTGAGTGCAAGATCTAACAAAAAGACTAATATTTTACGCAATATTCTTCGAATTTCGCTGATCATTTCCATATATTGTTTATGGATTTCTGTTCCTCTTCTTTCGTCTAAACTTAAAATACCCGGTTTGGGTCAAAGGCCTGTCAAAAAACTGTTCTGTGTGGACGAAGTACGGTTTTTCGTATCTGTGTGTGTGTATGTGTATTTCTTTTTATGGATAAACGTAAGGCGAAAGCTATAAAATAAATGTTGCAAAGAAATAAATGCGAGAATAGAAAATAGAGGAAAAGTAGACAGAAAAAGCAATGAAAATCTTAAAAAAAAAAAAAAAAAAACAAAAAAAAATTAAGTAAAAAGAAAAGAAGAATCAGTGAATGAATGGCAACTGTGAAAAGCAAATTAATAACAAGAAATGAAGTAAACTGAATAAAGAAAATGTACGAAATTTCTTGATATAGGAGAAGCAACAAATGTTGTAGCAAAGTCGAAGATACTCCACCACTCATCTGGTGGTGCCGACTTAAGCTAAATAGTAGAAGCAATCGAAAACGAAACCGATTTATAAATGTTGCCCCCATAGTCGTCGTCATTTCATGGTTGTTTATGAACAGGCAGGAAAAACGATAAACTAAAGTCGCCGAAATCCTATCCCCGACATTTGGTAGTGTTGTCTGCTAAAAGAAAAGCAGACACAAATTGTAACAAGCTTCGTATCAAATCGGAGAAAATGGTGATGATGGAGATGAGGATGATGACGTTGTGGGAGAAAAAAATCAAAAATCGTAGTAGTAGCCAAGAGATAGGTGGGGGATATGGAAAAGAGTCTTTCGTTTAAGCTTTAAGTCAGTCATAAGCAGGCGTAAAATGCGATTACGATTGCCAAGAATAAAAGGCATTGAGTTCGGCAGCGGTTAAGGCCAAAAATCTAAAATGCCAACAATCGAGGCGCAAATGTTGCCCATAGGAACGAGACCCAAACATTTGTTTGCTCTTTAGTATTTTCCATTCAAATGAAATGAAAATGTGTAATGCAGGCAGCGAGAAAGGCTTTTCATAATATTTTCAGACATTTGGCTTGTGATTGAGCGCATTTAGTGCCAACAACTGCCGGCTTTGGACCTTCCTTCATTCGTTGGGTTTGGTGTTTGCCTCAAGTGCTAAAATAATTTCTTTGGTTTGGTTTTATAGCTGTTTTGTGTTAGGGATAGAAAGATACTTGAGCTGGGCCTACCCGTATATATTTCTCTTGTAACAAATGCCGCTGGATTTAAATATATTTGTATCTGGCGTAGATTTTATGTTAAATCAGCTAAAATCGATTACAATCCAATTATATTGTTTGGTCTTAGGTATATTTTTGCGCATTAAAGTCAATGAGCGGAGAAAATTGTCGAAGTTCTTGTGTTTATTGGATTAATTTCGAATTGGGAAAGTTTCTATTTCACAAAAACGTGACCGCTTTTCTGGATTAAAAAATTGCCTACGTATTTGCAACAAGTTTAAACTATAACATCAACTACCACTCAGTTTCAGAAATTCATTGTTTGTGTCCCTGCATTGTATTGTAATATTTATCAGCAAAGCTTAGATTAACAATCTTATATACTCGCAATTGATGTATAAAAACATTATGTCCGGAAGCTACATTAATCACAATTTACAAACTAGATTTAGAATATTAAAATAAATAAGAATAATACTCTCGGAAAACTTTGGTTTTTATTGTGCTTTAAAACAAGTTTTCCAAAAAATCCAATACAAATAGTATTTGAAAGACCGAAACATAAAGAAACAAATAACAAATAAAAAAAAATAAAAAATAAAATAAAAACTTTGAAATAAAAAACCAAGCGTATTATTGTTGTTTTTACCTTGGAGATTAATTAATTGTGACATGGAAGCGTGTATTTCTGTGTTGTCAGAATCATTGAATGAAAGAATAGCCTCTTTCTACATCCTTAATTTATTTTCTATTTTTTTCCCTAAATTAAGGCGTGTTTACGAGAGGTGGCTAGTTGAGAGAATCCTCGTTCATCGTTTCCTTAGATATGAAAGGAAGTTCGTTCTTCATTCTTATTGTATAAAACCAAAATTTCGTTGACTGTATTGTATTGTTTGTTGTTATTTATTGCTACGGTGATAAGCCTTTTTTATATTGGTGGTGGATGGAAATGACTTGGGTGGAGAAAAAGCTAAAGTTTAATGTAGATGGATTATTTTCAATGCACACAGACATTGAAGCAGAACCTGAAAAGAAGAGGTTGACAGGGAAAGTCTTTCCCGACCTCCCTTTGTAATTGACATGCAAATAAATGGCAAAATTTAGATGCTCGTACTTCTTCGACTTCCTTTGTCTTTATGTTCCTTTGTAATTGATATACTTAGTGATAAAGGCGATTAATAAGTTTTTTTTTTTTTTTTTTGTGTTAAACTACAAAATGTCCAACAAACTAAATCGGATTTGTGCTTTTATAGCAAAGTTAAAGCTATTTTGACGTTGGTAACTGATTTGGTAGATTATAATTAAGAATAATATATTATTTGGAAGGTTTTTATATGAAAGGTTTTTTTGTTGATAGATATAACAATACGTTGTTAGATCGCAGATACATTTGTATTATCTTATATAAACTTTGAGAATTGTAGAGTGGAATAGTTCTCAAAAATATTTTAAGCGCTGTCTATTGTAAGGAAAAGAGAAATGAATATGGCGAGTTTACTTATTAGGTAAGAGTATCATAACGTCATCGGTTGTTATCATGTACTGATCTATTGCTTAAAATTCACTTAAAAATAACGAATTTTGATTAGGCTTATCGTGCTTCCCGCATAACCATGACGTGGCTTCTAGGTCTCAACTACCACTGGCCATATGTTTGAATTCCTTTCTCCGAATAATCAAATGAATTATCAAACTAAATAGAATCTGTTTTAGACAATTACAATTCCATAAAGTATGCTATATTATCTATACGCACTTAGTACATAAAACTAAGGCCATTAGTTTAATGAGTTCCTTCTTGGGGTATTTTTTTGTTTTTGTTTATTATATTACACAATTTTACGACAAAGTGTAATGAAAGCGTAAATAAATTAAGCTCATGTTGCAAATGGCTCCCGCAAGGACATTTTTGGTAATCGCGTCCTTTTCCCTAAAAATATTTACAAAACAAAAATATTTTCTTTATGTAATAATAATAATAATGACATTCACTCACCAATTTTCTAAATAGATAATAAATTGGGAAACCGACAGAGGGGGGAGCAAAGAAGATATGAAGAAATTAAAATTTTAATGTTAAAAAAAAAAATATTTTAAAAATTGAGAAATTTTCACTTTATATAGTAGATGCAAATTAAGAGGGATAGAAGAAGGGACAGGCGGTTGTGTCTTTAAATGCCGAGTATCATCTGAGGCGTACTTCAGTTTCTGCTTTTCCTGGCTTTGCTAATTTGCCATACTTTGGCATGAGTTGTTTCCGCGCCTTTTCATAAAATGTGAAACAAATACAATATAAGAAAAAAATAGAATTAAATTTTGTTTATTTTTATGTTTATTTCATCATTGTCGTCGTCGTTGTCGCCGTGGGTTTTCGGTCTTCATCTTTGCCTTTATTGTCGCAATCGCTGACTGACTTCCTTCCGTTTAGCTCATTAAACACAATGCGTGTGTCTCTCAGACATCATAATTCTTTCCTTCTTCTCTTTATAATTTCGGAAAAAAGGATGAGTTTTTATTTCTTTCTGCTTTCATTCTTTTTCACTTTTGCTTTTTCATTATTTATTTTTAAAATGTTTTAAAGCTTTCATCAAAATGGCAGCACACTCAGTGCTCTCCAGGGTGTTGCATATTATAATTTGGGCTGTCCTGCTGTCACCGTCGCCTCCATCTCTCCATCTCTTCATTCTTCAATTCTTCCTTAATCATCCTTTATGTGTACTCCGTGTTTCTATTTCTGCCTGTGTAAGTGCCAAAGCCAAATTGTGGCATTGTCGCATTTGTTTTGGTGTTGTCAATGTGGATGGATGGTTGGTTGGGTGGATGTTGGCGATGGTGATGATCATGGGGGCACGTATTGCGGTGGTGTTCCTTGTTAGCATTTCACATTTTAAAGATGCTTGCATAATTTTATTTGTTTGCTTTTTAAAGGAAGAATTAAAATAAAGGGGACTTCAGCTTTTGCTTTCCCTTTCTTTATACTTCTTTTAATACGCGAAATCGCTTTTATGTCTTTACGTCTGAGTGCAGACTTTAAATTGAGCATACGATATGTGTATCTGTATATGAATGTACAATACATACGAGGATGCGTTTATTGTATATGTGTGCATGTGGTTGGAAAACTTTGTTGACATTTCATCGTTTGGTAAAAGTAAAATTTATATCGCCTTCCTTTTTTTTGTGTGTGTGTGCGTTTTGTGAATATTTTTGATGTAAATCATAATGTAATATTGACTTTGATGTAAGGCTTTCAAGTGGAACTTATATTATGTATGTTACATACGTATTAATGTAAGGGTGAAATTGGTTTATTGCTTCAGCTTGATTTCATTAAGGAAATATTGCCAAACTCAATTTACAATTTATTAATTTGACATGCAGGGAATTTTAACTTTTAAGATTCTTTCTTGTGTCTACTTGTGCACTCTCAATTACTATCATTCCCCACTGTAAGGTGCTAACAAGTTGCATTAGCCTTATATTGTGAATTGTTTTGTTCCCCAAGAAAATATCCTCATATATTGTGCATTGATGTTTGTATACTCGTACATATTTGGCCAACATGTAACGAATCAGTTGCTTAACCTAATAAACGGTACAAAGACCCAAATCGCACATCACCAACACGTGCACACGTCAACTCCCATACCCTGCACACACACATCAATTCTTTTGATTTTTTTCTCACTTGAATTTTTGGGGTTTTATTTTTGTTAAATTATAATGTGTAAATAATTGTTACTTTTATGTCCTATTGTCATCCATTTTTCCAACATCAGGAGGATATTGTATTGGGTTGGGAGCCTGCTAGATTGTCGATATAATAATGTGTTAGGAATATGTTAGATGGTGTTGATATATACCACACACATACACTACTCGTACTACAGTATATCGTCTGACCCAACTCTTGCCGCGACTACTGCTGTTTCGTTATATATAGTAAAGTGTGTCGAAATGGCAAACTTGATACGAAACGTAACCAAGCGATGAAGCACTCTTTAGAAGGGGTAAGATTAGGGTACTCCTGCCTGCTTGCCTTTACTCTTCATTTTCATAATATACTGAACATTCCCAGGTTCATACTACATAAGTACATCGTAGTGGTTGATAACGTTGTTACCGCCATTTTTTTTTAGTTACATGTGGGCGAGAGAGTGACTGTTTATTTTGAGTTCACCTTTATCCTCCTCCGCTCTTGTTGTTGCCATCATCACTTTGCTTCGAAGCATACTTCATTCGTATACTTTGCCTTAGGTGGTGAGTTAACCTTTTAGCTTATCAACGCGTTATGCCAAACACTCCCTGGGCATCGTGGGTTCTTACGATATGGCTGGCTTGCCCTGCTGACTAACCACCCAATCATCATACATAGACATGCCATGGAGTGGAGTGCGCTACTTAGCCTAATGTAAACGTGCGCTTGCATAGCTCGTTGCCTCAGCATAGCTTCGCGTAGTCAACTTCAAGCGTTTCATCGTTGTTCTTTCCTTCCATACACCTTTCTGCATATGTATGTTAATACAAATATCTTCAATATATACATACATATTATATATATACGAGGTGTGTTCAAAAAGTATCCGACCTACCTTTAGGAGTTTGGAGTAACTACTTTGGGTTACGAACACAACCAGTTTGTCCTTTTAGTACGCTCCGTCAATTTCAATACAGTATGTTTTTCTTTAAACTCGAAAGAAGTTATGTTGAAACTTCTGAAATTATATAGGAGGCCTTTATCACGATCTTTGTTAATCTAGGCTCTACTAAGAAGTCGTAAGTCGCTCAGGGCAATTCGGAAATAAAAGTTAATAATAACAAAAAATTAAAAGGATCCTGTTCCTATTTGCTTTTCCAAAATTGAAAATTCCGCTCAAAGGACACCAGGACTACAAAAAGACGAAAATAATGCAACGAGTGTACTTAAGGATATTTTTCTACTTCACAATATGGAATTACCAAGGTGAGCACTATTTTTACCTAATTGGTGATAACATGGAAAAAGAAATATAATGCCATCGTTCAGTTATTAACACAATTTTGTTACTTTTGCGACACTGCTCGTATACGAGTATGTGTACATTTAAATGTGTTTGTTGGATTGTTCCTAGTTATAGCGCCGTATTTCGTTTTAGCCTTCCTGCTTGGCTTACTGAGTATTTCATGGTTTAACTTCAACCGAGATGTGCTGCCAGTTGGAAATATTGCATGCAGCGACACGTGTTCTGTGTGTGTGCGTGTGTGTGTGTGTGTATGTATGTGATAGAGTAGACGTTCCCTACTGATTTCCAAAAAAAAAAAATAAAATAAAGCAAAACTTATTAGCAAAGTGCATTCTTTTAAGAGTAGCAGAGTTTGTTGCCACTATCCGACCGTCTGTCTGTACCTCTGTTTTAACGCGCTTTGAGTTACCTTTTCGCCTTTGTGTTTTAGTTTCAGCCAACTTTGTTTGTTGAAAATTAAATTTAAAATGAATTCCTTTTTTAATCAAGTTTATTATTATGTAATCTTTTCCACCGAACTTATTTATATTTTCTTTTCTTTGCAATTTTATTTCATTAAAAGTAGTTAGTATAGTTCCTACATTTTAGTGTGGGATCTGTGAAAGTTTTCTGTTGTGAGAAGCAAATAGTGAATACATTTTTGTAATTCTATTAAAGTGAGCACAAAATAAGGTCCTATGACGAATAAAAGGTGCTCTATGGTTTACATTACAAATATTGATTAATGTTACAAAATTATTACAAGTAATTGATCAAATAAATATCGAGTGCAATATATAATCTTTTGATTTAATTCAAGTATCATATATTTTAGTAAGAAACTTTTTATTTTTAAGCATATTCATAAAATTGTCTTCGGTTTATCGAAATGAAGTGGCTAAAGTAATTTATCTTCAGGAATATTTTGGATCGCCTATTATGTTTGTATGTCCTTGTTATGAAACAATTTTTTAAAAAGATTTCAATATTGGACTCAATAAGTTAGCATTGGTTTCTCCTTGTAGCTCACTAAAACATTGACCGAAGCTAATGATAAAAAGGAGCCGAGTCAAAAAATAAAAAACACAGCTTGGAGAGTTACACGTCCCAATGAAGTACTTTAAACGTCTCCAATTTCAATCCTTTTCATGTTCAAACGGATCTTCTTTTCGACTGAGATCTATCACTAATATCACTATTTGTACAATATTGTTTTCTTTCCATGGATACTCGTCTTTGGCGTTGATTTCAATCTTTAAATTGTTTTATGACATTTAAGATTATGGAATCCAGAAGCATTATTGTTAGTAACATATAGCGTTTATTTCATCAAAATCGACCTGCAGAATCTAATGAAATTGGTGGATCAAATTTTGCATTTTTTGAATTTTTATTTAGAATTTTTTTTTTTTTAAATTTTATTTATATTTTCTATCTATCATCTATCTGTCTATATGCAATATATTAAATCGTGTATCTTAGGATCGCATGTTCTCCGGAACCATAAGAGCTATCGATCTATAATTTTAACCGTGGGTTCCGTTTTGGCTCTTCTGGGTTTTTTTTGGACCTGGTAGGTGGTCTCTGCGATTAATCAAATTTACATAACATAGCCGAAGGGCTTTGCCATTGATTTATTTTTAATTTATTCATATTTACGTAGCCATTGCTTCATCCTAAATTTATTTATTTAAATTTAACTACATTAATCCTAAATTTAATTATTTAAATTTCACTACATTATGGTTTCGGAAAACATGCGGAACATCAACAAAAGCACAAATCAACAAAATTCATTGGGTCAGTTAGTTTTTTATATTTTATAACTTTTGTTGACTAGCATTTTAAATCATGGGATTAATTCAAAATTTGTTCTAAACTCTTCCTTAAGTTGGGGAAAATCGTTGACTATCGTTTGGGCACATTTGTTATCCTTAAAGCAATTAACGTAATTTTGATTTTGTTCCGTCGCGATTTTCAAAGTGTAGCACGCTAAGACGTTATTCATAGTCTACTTTTGGGCTGAATAATCGTTCTACTGTTACCTGTAGCAACTTTTGTTTTTGTTGTTGCTACAATACTGTATTTTAGTATCGTAATAACCTGAGCGTGAGTCAAACGACGATAAGCACATCGCTAATTTCGAGTGCCACGTGCTTTAGACAGTATTCTTAACCTTCCCTGCCTCCTGTTCAAAATTATACTTTTAAAACTGAAAACCACTTCTAAATTTGACATACATAAAAGCTTACTTCCGCTTCAATTTTTATTTTTATTAAGAATTTTATGTGTTGATTTTCTTAGACTCACACAAAGTTAGAATGTCGAAAATAGACGGGATTGGAACTCATATTCAATGGATGTTGGCCTATTCGGTTGGCTGTTTTCGCATCACCTGTCGCCACTACGTAATTGTGCAACACATTAACTTTGGTAGATGCCACATGTGCAGGCATGTGAGTACTACACGTACATTAAACGTGACTCACGATGTTGTTTTCATACTTTTTTTTATTGGTTGAAGTGCAGACGACAGCTTGACAGATAGTCAGACAGATGGATAGATAGACTGACTGACTCACTAACTAACTAGGTGAGTAAATGAGTGAATGAATGAATGGCATAATGATTGGCTTACAAACACACAGACTGGCTGGCTAAGCAACTGATGACTGACTGACTAATAGGGAAGTCTTCGTGTCTGTCACACAAAAAGAAATTACTTTCCTAACGGTTCGTCGTCACTTCTACTGCTGTCTACTGTTCGCCTCTCTCAGTGAGTCTGCCCTTAATGGTATGCAACATTAAAATTTTTGAACTAATTGAAGCTCGTGCGCAAGTAATTCAGCCTCTGCCACTAGTTTGAGAATATTTTCAAAACTTTTCGTAATGTACATATCTGTTTGCCATTTTTCATTTGCAGACACACAATTCTCTCCAACTAAGATTGACGTCTTTAATATCCATATTCGCAACTCCACTCCACTTTACTTCACTAACTTTGATCTGATCTATAGCTAACTGCACAAGAACTCTTGAAAACTACTAGTTCTTAGAGGCCATCGAACACAATGAAATAATTTTATTTTTTCCTTTCTTACTTTCTGCAACATAAAGTTCTGATGCACTCGATAAGGGTTAAATGCAACTATCGCTCATTGTGTATCTGAGTGTAGCCGTGTGTACTTGTGTGTGTGTGTGTGTGTGCGTGTTTGTCTGTTACAGAAACAACAAAAACTGCTAACAACAACGCAGTCATGCAACAAAAGTAAAAGAAAAAAACTTCAAACAACTTAAAGTCACTAACAGCGTTTGCAGGCTTTGTTTGGTTGTTTGGATGGTTGGTTGAGTATGGTGAATGAAGTACTAACAAACTCAACTGAACTGAGACTAACAAAAACACAAATACAAACATACCAACATACACACACACAGGCACTACATACAAATACAGATGACAAAACACATACAGATCCTTACGCACAGTGGGAGCATGGCTCTGTTTTCAAGTACTTATTTCTGTGTACATACATACGAGTATGTGTGTATGTATGAATTTTGGCGCGATTGTATTTGACTGCCATATTGTGAAAGCATTTGCCCAGAAATGATATTGACTGGGTTAAGTGCATATATGTTCGATGTCGTCCGTCGTTACTGTTGTTGTTTTATACCCTCTTGGTGGTTCATGTTGCATGCACAGCTGGTGCCCCTGACTGCATAATGCATAATTATGTATTAGAATTGGAAATATTGGTACACCAGTGTTGGTTTGTCAAAAGGTGAAAGTGAGAGAGGATTAGCTCATTTTATCTTTTGTATTAGACGCCAAAAACAAATATGTATAGTAAAAATAAAAAATAAATGTAGCTTTAAAAATAAAAAAAACACTTTAAAATATAAAATTTTCCACTTTTTTCGTTAAAATTAGAACGACAAAATTAAAAATAAAGCATCAGAGGATAAAAAAGTGGTAAGTGGGTTTCTTTTTGAATTAAGTGCATTGACAACAATAATGACAACGACGATGACGACTTTTCTAAATGAAAAACTTATTTAATTATCACATCATGAAAACTTTTTGACTTATTTAGGTTAGTTTTGTAAGCTTCATTATAATTTTCTTTAAATATATGTAACAACTAGACGGAAATAGGCGAGCAACGGGAAGCAAGACAGGAGAATGAAGAGTGAAATCCAAGAAATGTGCGGAGCTTGTGGAAAAGTGAAGTTGCTTGAATCACATTTACGACGGCCAAATCAATCAATCAATCATCAATTTGAACAGCTAATAGACACAAGTCTCTTTAGCCATGACTATAATTCGCTTATTTCTCTGAATGTGTAAAGCTTAAAAAGTAAAAAATTGATGTAGAGGGTTCATATTAAACTCTAAAAATCAACTTTCAAAACATATCACCAACATGAAATAGTGAAATGAATAGCGAACGCTTTGATGGTGATGCGAGTATTCAGTTTTTATTTTTTTTTAGTGAATTTTAGGGAATCTGAAAGTCGAGGCAAACTTACTGCTTTTTACTGTAGTTTAATACTACTATTTTATATTTTTGTTACTGTTGCATTTACGTAAATAAAATAAACTTTTACTACTGAAATAGAGATATGTATAATATTAAAGGCAAATAGAAGCACAGAGATAGAGAGAGAGAGAGAGAGAAAGAGAGAGGAAAGTGGGTGAGAATGAGTCATAAAATGAGAATCAAAAAAACATAATGTGGAGATGAAGAAAAAAGGATTCTGCTGCTTGCATGTAAAATGAGGACAAAATTACAAATTTCATGAAACTTAATTAAAGAGCATATTTTATATGGATTTTTTATCCAGTTCATCATTGTTACTGTTCTCGCATTTAGGTATATAAATTTTCTGTCACTCACTTTGATATATTCGTTTATTTTTATACCTTTAACACATATCACAGATGACGATACGGGCTTATTTTATTACTTCATCCTTAAATTTTTAACTTTGCTAAGCAAATATTTCATAAAACCAAGTTCCAGCTTCTTTTATTCTGTCTGCACTTCAGTTCATTTATAAACAATATACTCGTATTGTCTCATATTTCCGGAACTTGCGAACGACTTCCACCTGTCATAAGTTAAATCCAAAAAAGGAATTCCAAAGTTAGGTTATCCCTAGAAGTTGATTTCTGCTGTATTGCTTTTATTTATAAAAGTCGAAGGAGTGTACAGTGCTTGTCGGTTTATATATTTATAGGTATGGTAAGGTATCTAAACATAGGATTGACTGAAGTTTTTTTTTGCTATTATATTTTTATTAGATTGTTTAAAATATGCATGGATTCTTAATTAATGAAGAATGGCGATGGTTGGTTTCAAAAACCTTTTATAGTGATGCAAGAACTGAGATCGGATTGGTAGAAATGAGAAAAAAGGTTTTTCTGCTCCTCCGGGGGGCCATTAAGAAATACAATCCTTCTTTTGGGTTATAAATGCATGCATAATTCTGCTTTACACTATGCGTTGCTCTAGAATCATTTTTGGAAGAGTCGTTTGAACAAATACGTTACTTTCAAATATTTTCTCATTGTAAATCACGAACAAAACAATTGATTTCTTGCAGATTGAATCAGCGAAGCTGCCATTCCCAAAGGTAATAGTGTGTTATTGTTGTCGGTTATCATTATATGTATGTACTATGTGTTCTCAATTGATATCAATGTCTTAGTGTGCTCGTTTAGTGTGAATTCAAATTGGGGTTTATGATACGTTGCAGGATGTCTTCACATATTTAAATACCATTTTGCGGAAAAATTTAATGAAATCTTCGATTATTTTGTTAGCCTTATTTATTGACATAAACACGTGCAGTACACTGTCAGTTTATTCTCTTAATATCCTTTAAATTCCATTTCTGATATGGTAATCATACTCTCACCTATAATTTCCTTATTCTCCCATTTACCCGTTATTTTACGTACTTTTTAAGTTCTTCGAAATGAAATGTATGCACCCTCAACATACATAGTTGTTTTGTTTGAAATTAAAAAAAAAAAGAAAAACAAAGAAAAAACAAACGAAAATAAAAAAAACTAACGAATCAAAAACAACAAAATTACAAAATGTAAAACAAAAAGAATGCACAATAATACAACTTTTAGCTAAACGCATTTAACTTGAAACTGTACTTCAAAGAAATATAAATGATGCAACAAAAACAACAGCAACAAACAAGTAAATTATAAGAGTAATACAAAGTATCCAAGTCAAGTTGGTAATAATGAGAACAAAAACAAGAAGCAACTTTAGTTTGAAAGTACTTAAAACAAAACTAAAATGAATCCCTACTTCATAAACATAATCAACATGCACATACGTATGGATTCATTATGCATATGGTACATTGATGATGATCATGATGATGATGATGACAAAGATGGTGATTGTGATATGGTCAGGTACAGAGCTCAACAATAATAATAACAGCACCAGAGAACAATTAGAAACTCGAACTGAATGCAACAAAGAGAAGAACTTCAATTAACAAACAGAAAAAATAAAAAAAAATTATATCAGCGATTCTGAAATAATGGACAGCAATTCTTAAATTAAGTTTATAAAACCAGTTGGCTATCATAATGTGAAGAATTGCATTCCTAGAGAAGTGACATCCAATCTTCTATATAGTTTAAAATGTAAATGTTCGTTTGTTCATGACCTGTGGTCTCGAAAAGTACTCACCGATTGCTCTAAAATTTTGACACAACGTTCCATTCGACTGTGATCGTGTTTTTACATACGTCTTATTATAAAAATCTACCGGAAAGTCGGAATTTTGCATATAAAGCTTAGAGAAATTTTTTTAAAATTAATCAAAAATCTCTTTTTGAAATCAATAATTCTTGATAATTTGTTCAATATTAAATCAAATTTGTTATACTTGAGAAAACATAAAATCAAGCAATTTTCTGAGCGAGTTGTCCAATCTATATGTTTAATAGTTCTTGTCCTGTCTGAATGAGTGCACAGCTTATAAATATTGAGTTAAAATTTAATTGAAAACTAACGATTTTAATTTTAGACGGTCATAGAATAATAAAACATCAAAATATATAATTTTGAAATGAATTTTGTGTGGGAGGTACCTGTTCCAATAATCGGAGAACTTTGACTTTAACAAGCCAATGGGTCACACTTGAGTGGAAGGTTTAAAAAAGTTAGTTTTTATTACTGAATGAGTCATTTTGCTGGCATAAAATGTTTAGGGGGAAAAAAGTTCTCTTCAAAAGAGTGTGTCCGCGGACGGTATTAACTTGGGAACCACTGAAGACAATAACAACTACAGAGCAACAACAACAAGAACATTTATACTACTGTTCCTGAAGTACTTCTCATCATCGTCATTAGAATCATAATCGTTTGGACTCCTCTAAATATTTACAACAAGAACAATACCAGCAACAATAAGTCAGTCAGTCATTGTTTTAATTGTTCATTGTGAGTTGGGACGAGATTCTTTACCTGATGTTTTTTCGAATTGTTGTTATAAATAGAAAGCAATCACATACACACACACACATATATATATATATATATATAATATGTAAATTTTGCGACAAAAGAAAGAAAGAAAATAATTAAACTTGCTCTAAAAAAGAAACGAAATGAAAATTAAATCTTAGCATTTTGCAATTTTTATTTTCCTTAAATGTTTTTCAACAATTTTTATTGTTGCCCTTATTGTTTGTATGCGGCGCCCTTTTTGTTTGTTTCTTTGTAAATAATTCTTATTGTTGTCGTTGTTACCTTTGCTATTATCCTTTTGAGTTTAATTTTGAAGTCTTTTCTCTGTATAATTGTCGCTTCTGTGCTCATCATAATCATAATTTTAATGTATAAACTTTTGTCATTCCCAACGACGACAATAAGCAGTTTGACAATCATCATTATCATTATTATGTACGTCATCATCCTAAAAACAGACAACAACTTTAAATGACAATTATACGACGATGACATGCATAGACGACGATGAGATGGACGGACGACGGTAAGGACAGCGAGAAAACTTTTACTGGAATTAATTAAAAGTGCATGCGACAAGTGTCTTCTGTTGGAAAAAGGAAGAAAGAATACTGAAATACCAAAAAAGAAATGAAAATTGAGTTAATTTGGTGCCGAAAATGAAAGTGGCAAGGCTAGAGAAAAAAACGAATGAATTTTTATTGAATTCCTTTATATTCTTGGCCACAAAAGGTTTGCATCTCAACTGAAAATTAAATAATAACAGCAATAACAATTAATAAACATTTTAAATTAAAGTGGTCGCTAAAAACAATTTAAAATAATATTGTGGTGAGCCATTTTGATAGTTTGGTGTTAGGTTCTTTAATCAGTCGATTTCTTAATAATTTGGGGTTTGTTTTATCTTTCAGAGAAAAATATCTGGGTATCGGTATTATTATGTTGTTATTTGAAGTTTTTTGAGTTCCATTTGTGATCGCATAGATAGGCATACACTTTCCGTGTCTTAAATTCATTTGAATCGAACTGAGAGAGAGAGATGTTTATATCACGTTTACCTCTCTTAAACTGGAGGGCGTAATTCTGAATGTTCGTTTAGAATTCTAATGCAATCCTTTCTATTTTTAGTCGTTAGTTAAATTGCGATGCTATTGTATACATTCCTTTTGAAA
The DNA here is from genome assembly GCA_035041805.1 of Amiota mariae. Taxonomy (NCBI): domain Eukaryota; kingdom Metazoa; phylum Arthropoda; class Insecta; order Diptera; family Drosophilidae; genus Amiota; species Amiota mariae. The sequence continues at coordinate 1,602,722 of JAWNKV010000229.1, read as the reverse complement.
CATTTAAACCAAACGACAAGTTGTCATTATTGTGGGTAAACGCTGATTGGCATATTGTGAATGCCTTTACTCTGTCATTTCAAAGATTGCCAGCGATCGACATGATTCACATATAAGAATTGCAAATTATAATTTATGGCTCTTCCCTTTGCCAAAATTTATTGATTTGATTTATTCTACTTGGCATGCAATTTATCAGTGCTGCTTTAATGTACATAGATTCGCTTATTTTGTCTCATTTCGCGACCAAGGGCTATCGATTTTTTTTAAACCTAAACCTGAGATAAAAGGATTTCATACAAATCCCCAAAAAAATTGGTATATTTCTTGAGATGAAGAGTTCCTTCGCTGTTGTGAAATGTCTAGTTCTCCCCGATAAGTGTGTTAGTAAACTCAATTAACAACAATTATCATTATATCATTCTGATAGATATAATGCAAGGCAAGGCCTTTGCCGCATACCTAGAAGCAGCCGAAACCATAATGGATCTACCACCATGGTTTCGTTTTAGTTGGGTCTGTCATAGCGAGCATAAATCGTGGTAGTAGTTCTTAAAGAAACAGACTATGTGAAGACCAAAGAAAGACGTTGCATAGCGGAAAGTCGTATTGCATGACAATATCCCGTTACAATTGAATGAGATATAAACAAAATAACTGCATATATTCTTTCTTACCTGAAGTATTGTTAGATCGGACGTGACAGTTAGGTTGGAAAAGGAAACCTATAATTACGATCAGTAACTAAGTGAGCTATAAATTGATATTGTTATCAGAGACGGAGTTGAAAAGTTGATTGATAAAAGTTTTTTAGTAGTAAGAGAAATTGAAAAAAATAAACTAGAGATGCTACTTCTATCTCATTCTCTAATTCTTAGTATCATTCTACTTATAATCATACACATTTCTGTATATGTACATGGATGTATGTACCAGTATGTATGAGAGTTTCCTTGTGTGGCTTCATGTTCACCAAATGCATGTCTCATTTGTTTGCATTGATTGCGCGTGTGATGCTCCATTAGGCATTCACTAGCGACAACAACTAAAACAAGTCAAATCGATCGTCCTTTACCCACAAAAAGAAATACACGTTAACAAAAAAAGTCTAATGAAAAATAAAGTAGATGGAAAAAATTGGTTGTGTCTATCAACAGATGACGACGTCGACGACTTCACCCCAAAGAAGTCTATATTTTGTATAGAGTGTAATGTTGTGTTTTCTTTGTGTGTGCATGTGAGTTAAAATTTCAGTGCTTAACAAGGATATGACTTGTTAGTTACTGAGGCACATTTCCTGTTTACGAAAAACCTTGTATGTCGTACACCCATCGTGTTGTTGGCAGTAATAACTTTAAGGAACAACATCACTATAAAAAGTGACTAATTTTAGAGTGTCGACCAAGAGTTCCTTTTTCCATTTTCATTTTCTTCTTCCTTCCTTGTTTCATTTCTCTTCTCTGCTCTCCAATTCCAATTTCTTCTGTATTTACATTTGGTATGAAAGCTTAAAATCTCGTTTAGGTAATGATGACGTATATATTTAGTTGCGCCGTCGTCATCGTTGGTCTTTTCTAATGCCCTGATGTTGTCGTGTGTTGTATATGTACTTTGGCTCAATTTCCGTTTTTTGACAACATTGACATTCCAGCAACATCAACATCCTTGCATTGGGATCGGAAGTGAGTATGCAGAGTTTCAAGACAACATATGAGGACGATAAAGGAAAAGAAAAAAGGAATCGCAAGAAATGTTGTTTCGACTATTGAGATGTTAGTAGTGAAGGAAAAAATGGGACTTTCCTTTCCCAAGTTCTGTGATTCATTTGACAAAAACAATATTTCCGGGGACTTAGGAGGAATCCTTGTTCAATCAAGTCTTAATTTACTTTATTTTAGGTATTTTACTTCAGCAATATTTCCCTGACTCCAAAACGTCAATAGACTTCTTTCATTCCTCTGCTGTTCCTTTTTAACGATTTGATTCTGCTGCCAATGAAGCATTTAATGTGCTGCAAATTCATGATAAATTATGCGAAAAGGAAAAGTTAATGAAGTGTTGAAAGCAATGTGGCGCTAAACAGTGAGCTCCTTTTTATATAATATTTCAGTATTTTTAATTGAATTTTTAAATAAAAATTCACGGAAAATGAGGCAACAAATTTAATACTAAAATAAAGTAAAGTGTTCATTATATGGCAAATGATGCAGCTCACACACTGAGAAAGACTTATTGATATGAAAATCAGTAATTATTCAATCAACTTATTTAGTACTTTTCTCGGTTTGTATTATTAATTTTTGTCTAGCCTGGACACAGTGTGTGTGGCAACAATTTTAAAATTGTACACACACCGAGCAACTCTTCTATCATATACCACATAAATAGTGCAAATAAATTATTAAAAGTGTTAAAGAAACAAACTTAACGTCGTCAACATGTACACCAACAAAAGGGAAGAGCATCAGCAGACAGTTGGACTTACCACAGCCATCACCATCAACCAGGCAAAAGGCACTTGGTATAAAATTTGAGTCAACTGCTGAATGGCTGTACTACTTACTACAGCACTACTTACGATGTCATATGATTTAAAATAACTTTTTCGCTAGTATGTAGTTGTTTTTTGGCTTGTCTGCCTCTATCGTTCTGTGCCTGCCCATTCCTTGTTTTTCTTCCATTTAAGATGCTTAACAAGAACTGAGGCAAATACTCGTCGAAACGCTTCAAAATATTATACATATAAAAAAAAACTGCAACCAACCACAAAAGTTTACAATTTTTTGTGTTATTTTGTTTTCATTGTCTCGCAGACGCTTAAAAGTAATAAAAGTTGTGTTCGTCGTTGTTATAATAACAGCAACAGCGACAGTCAAGCGGCAAAATGCCACCTGTGACCAACCGAAAATCCTTTTGGAAGACAGAAATCGCAAATTGCAGTCAAGAGTCTCTCATTCTCATTTAAGAGAATTTTAAATCTGTTTGAAAATAAAAAGTTTTAAATAATACATACTCGCATGTACTTGACTGACTATTTGAAACCTAGAACAGATTAAAGAGCTAAATAACATTCAATTGTTTGATGTGAGTCAAATTTTTTCAAAAAATCACAAATTTTCATCATTTTTAACTTCTTCATCATACATACTAAGTACTTGCAATACTTTTAAATCCAATTGAGAACGTAAAAAATGGTACTTGAAACATATTTTCCTCAAGATAAAGTCGAGGGAATGCCAAAACAAAACCAATGAAAATAATTATCACCGATCCAAGCCAAGTTGTACTGAGCTGATAAAGGCATCAGTGAGTCAGTCAGCATTTCAGCAAAGTATGTTATTGTTAACTACCCACATTTGCCTACTTAAAGAATGTGTGGAGTGTTTTATTTTTCACTCATCCATACCGTGTGCCACTTAAATAACAATTTCCTTCGTTCTTCCATTTATTCAGAGTTTCATTTTCATACAACAATCTCATTTTTAAGTGCGGCACATAACGACGACGTCGAAGAGGCACAATTGAAGCACATAATTTTTGTTGTTAAAATTGTGTAGTTGAAAAAATCGTGTATGAGTTAAGCTTACTATGCCCAGTTAACTCTTAGTCAACAACTCTTCAGTAATTTTTACGATATTTTATTTTTTTGTGGCTGTACAACTACAACTGTAGAGAGTATTTATTTTAATATCTGCCACTACTCTTGCAAGACTATTTAAATATGAAGGTGTAATTATTCTACTTATGAATAAAATGTAAAATTTTTTTCAGTTGAAATTTCTTATTATTAAGTCGGATGTTTCATTCAACATCTCATTTATTTCTCTTGTTTATAATTAGGTGAATGTTAGATTTGAATGATTTGTTCTCTATGGTAAACATTAAGTTTGAAAAATATTCTAAATTTCGTACTATATCGGGTGTCTCATTTACAAATAAAAACACGTATTTTTGAGCGAATGTGATATTTTTATTGCATTGTAAAGTAGACATGTTCCGATTAAGTATGGAATAAAATATCCGCAAATGGCCCCCGCGGTTATATATTATTAATAATTATAATTTAAAATGAAAATTACTTTGAATCTTTGAGAGACCTTAACGGAAATTTTGATTATTATTAATAGTTTTCAATGGTACTCCTAATAGAAAGACGAATGGCATATCTGGAGTTAGTTTTTGTCGACAAAACTATCATTTAATGTTTGGCTTTTAGTTTAATAGCCTATTTAGACAACAACAGGGAAAATGACAAAAAGAAGGATTACTTTTGTAGACATAGATGCTTACATCCGCCTCGGATGCAACATTCCGGACAATGTTAGAATTGTCACCCTGCAGCAGTTGTTAAATCCAATAAAAATGCATACTAAATAGCGTCTTTGCACTTGAATAAAAATCTTTAAAAAACCATCATCAATTGGTAGGTAAAACTTTGTTCTTCAAAAACTGCTCTCGTATCTACATACAATGAATTTTTTTTTGGGATGAGTTATCCCAATAATTGAACATTAACTTTTTAATCGAAGACTAACTCTTCACTCATGTTACAATATTTTAAATTGATATTGACAGTATTATTACAATATTGTTGTTGTTGGTTCTTTTTTGTTCGTTGTTGTGATAAATTGAATGTAGAATGTGATTATGAAAGACACACAATTTCTCTGTCAATTCGATTGTTGGTTATAAAAATAAAAAAAACAAACATAATATTCAGGAAGGATAACGACAAACGATGAATGGAACGATTTTTTATATTTATAAACATTTCAATATGCGTGAACAAATTAATTTTTTCAATGTTGTCCTCGATGACATTGTAATTTTTGTTGGGTTTTGTTGTTGCTGCTGCTATACGTATAAAAATACATTTAAATTTAGGTCAACGACTTAAATCTTTCGCGTTTTATTTTTTTGTATCTTTTTTTTCTGGGTTTGACATGCTCCAAAATAAACAGAAAACGACATTTCTTATACGTTTCACACTACTTGTGAATGCCTATTTTCACTTTATCGTGATGTTTGTGACACATAAAAACTGCACCGTTTGAAACTCCTTTAGGAATTGAATCGCTTCTATTAGTTACTGTCACAGTTGTTGGTGAGCTATTGACCCGTCTTTCTTTACACAAATAATTAAAATGTAAATAATATTTTAGACATATCGATTTGAAAAGAATTTAAAACAAATTTCAATAAAAAAATTTGTGTGAAGTGTATTAAAGTAAACGGTAAAACGAAATCCAATTTTACTTTTTTATTTTTATTTTTTTAAATTTATTTTTCATTTTACATGCAATTGATTCATGTGTCAATGTTCTGTTGTATATTCGTGTTTTGAGAAAAAAAAATGAAATGACTAAATAAAATATAAATACAATTATTGGGGTATTGTGTTGTTGAAGCTTAAAGTACAATGGCATTCAATATTCCTTTGAGTATTTGCTAATGTCAGAAAAACGTTGCATTAATTTTTAAATTATTAAAAAAATATGAAAGTATGAAAAATAATTAAAAATTTATTAAAAAAGTAAACATATTTGTTAATTGTATTTATTTATTTTTTTATTATTAAAAAGAAACATTAAAATTTAAATATTTTTATCCAAGAAAGATACAAGAGGCAACCAACATGAACATCAACACAATTTGTGGCAAACACTTTTGGTTTTTCTTATTCACTTTTGTATTTATGCTTTATTATTTATTCTCTCTCTAGGAAGTTTTATTATTTTACACACGAACAACATAGACAATTTCTAGCAAGTCTACAACGAGGAAAATCTTTCTTTGTTTTATGTTTCATTTTGGTTTGGCACTTCTGAAGATTCTCTGATTTTCTCTTCAGAATCTTTTTCGTTTTCATAGTCTCCTTGAACGTATGTTGTCATACGTATGTTGGTTAAAGAAAACACATTCAGCTCGACATTTATTATGCATTTCTAAGAACATTAAAAGTCAACTGTGTAGTATGTACTACACTGAAAAAGAAAAGTTGCGTTTAGCCTTGAGGCATGACATGGCCGTAAAGATTTCTCATTCTCCTTCTTTAGTGCTGCCATGCCGCATGTGTCTTAATTTAAAAAGGTTTTAGGCGCTTGACTTTCTTTAGAAAGTGAAGTGAAGTTTTCTATACTCTTATGATGAACCTTCAAGCAATTGTTTGTCTTTGTTTTCTTTGCTTGTAGTAGCTTTATTACATGATCGTCTTACAACAGAACTAAGTCTTTTTCTATCTTGTAAAAATTTCATTCGAAAAAGTAGGAAAAATTGAAGCCAAGTCACGTAAATAATTAAACACGTGACATGCGTGAGTGTCATATTTTTTTGTATGTTATTCTAGGAAATTATAAGTGGATGAAGAGTGGATGGGGTCTGTTTCTGATTTATTTGAAAGGAAGGTGAAACCATAAAATAAATAAAAATAAAACGGTTAGGGAATATGTTTTTGTTGAAGATTTGCAACATTGATTTGTTTTGGCATGAAAAATGTCCTCCCTATCCCATCCCCATATCTTACATACACCCATTTGCATAAGTCTACGTACAGGCAAAAAAAAATCATAATTTCAACTTTGACTGTGCACTACGCAGTAAATACAAGAGATATTGAGTAAATTTTTTAAAATCAATTATGATTTTTTTTTTTGTGATTGAAAAAAGATATTTCTTTTAAATTGAAAGCAATAATTAAACGTCGAAGTTAATGAAGTGAAAAATTTTATTTGTCATTAAAAAAGAAAAGAAAATTCTTACTAAAATTAGGCTTTAAACTTGTGGTTCACAAAATCTTATGAAAATTGAAACTGCTAGGTGAAACCTTTTTTCCCAATCGTGTTTAACTTCACTAGAAGTGATAAACGAAAAAGGAATTATCCTGAATATTCCCCAAATATTTCCAAATTGGAATCTGCAGCTCCATTTGTTGTTTCAGCAAAGACTACTTGATGGAGTTATGAAGTTCTTCCCTGACTTGGATTCCATGGAAAACCCCTTTGGCATACTCCAAGTAAACGCGTTTTTAACTATAAACATGGATGAATGCGTAGAAATAAGGGTTAAAATAGTATCAAATTACATATTTGCTGCTTTTCTTTTAAACGCTTCACACAAGTGGTTTGATTTTTTGTAATACAATTAATAGTATTACTAAATGCTAGTAAATATTTCATATTTGTATTGCAAAGTAAATATATACGGTAGATTAAAATACAATATATAAAGAATTAAGGGAAAAGTGCGTTCTTCCCGGGAACATTACACGATTGACACTTTGTACGAGTATCAATATATACGCTTGTTTGATGTTCAATCGACTTCAATCGTCTAAACGCACAATTTTTTTTTTTTTCGTCATTATGCTGCAATATGGATTAGAGTCTCGAACGACAACCATAGTCGTCAATAAAAAAGGATTTACGTGTCATTTCATATCAGGCTTTGGATACTATAAGTGTCTGACCACTATCCACCAACTATATAAATTTCAAGACCCTCGGACTACTAGGTGGGGCGTGAAGAGTATTACAACTTCGGCATAGCTAAAGTTAGTCTTTTTTCTGGTTTTTAAATTGGGTTAATCGAAATTTCGATTGACGTTGCCGAAATTGACACTTTTATGTCAATCGCATAAACCGTGGATAAAATCGGTTTACTACGCTCCTGTCAAAAATGCAACAATCAGACGTAAAACTATTGACGCACGATTTACGCTTTTCTGTCAATCGTGTAACCTTAGCTTTACCAATTTACAAATAATTCTTCTTCTGAGGAGCGTCTTTCTTTTTGTTTGTTTAGAATGTTATTTTACATATTCATGTGCAAGCAACTAAAATTTTACTTTTATACTCTTCACGCAGTGAATTGCATTATACTAAGTATGTCATGAAGTTTCTAACACACAGAAGGAGACATCGAAGACCCCATAAAGTATATATATTCTTTATCAGCGCGGGACAAGGTTTTTTGTTTTTCATACTATCGACTTGAAATATGAACACTATAAGTTTGTGACCGATATCCATCAACCATATCAAGACCATCGGACCACTAGTCATATTTGTCTGGATATCTGTGTGTATGCAAACAGTTTTTTTGAAATTTTGCACGAAGCTTTCTTTTCACCATACGCAGTACATTTGTCGGAATCAGCCGAATTCAATCACAAGGGGGTACAAAGCTGGATCCAAATTGAAAGTACTTATTAATTTTGTTTTTTGTATATCGACTTGACCCATATCCAACAAATATTTAAATTTCAAAACCTCGGATTACTAGGAGGATCGTGAAGAGTATTACAACTTCGGTATAGCCAAAGTTAGTCTTCTTTTTACTGGTCCTTTGTTCAGTATGGACTGAAACAAACATAATTTAATGTCAGTCAGAGCGACCCATCCACCAACCGACAGACAGACAGAAAGTTGTTCTTGCCATTCAACCGCCGTCTACACCTAACCCAAGTCAGTTGACTGTCACTAAGTGTTGACGTATAAAATTTTGCAAAGTTGCAAAACTACAATTATAAATTTAATTCTTTCGAAAGGGAAATCAGAGAGAAAATAATGGATGACTGATGTAAATTTGTTGGTTGATTTTCCTGACTGAGTGCGTGAGTGTGAGTGTGAAACAAACTGAGTACTTACTAGATTGATATATATTATACATTTTTGACATGGGTTCGAGTTATAAAATCATTTTACTTGGGACTTGTTTATAAAAAATTGTCAGTGCAAACAATATATTTCCTTGCACGTTTTTAATATTCTTATTCTGTTATGAATTTTATTTTAAATATGATACATATGATAATAAAACACCAACACGCTACAGTGGAGGTACATAGTAGAATTTGGATGGAATTAAGTGCCGCCAACAAAGTTTTCAACCAATATTTGTTTAAAAGATTTTTTTTTTTTTGAAAAACAGTATGTGCTAATGAAACAACAAACACTAAACAAAAAAAAAGGCAAAAGCATATCCTTTTCCGTTTACAGAAGCAAGTGTATCCTTGAATCCTTTTAATTGTTAAAAACACAACCCCGCATACATAAACAGAAAGCTGCAAACTTTTTTTCTTTGCAACCCTTTGTCTTTCATTTTGACATCGTCGACGTCTCAAATAATTTAAGTCAATTTTATGGTAAATTTAACACAATCGCCTGTCAATTTTACGCTCATCATGAACAGCACCAAGTAAGCACCTTATTATTCTGTCAGATGCAGGCGTAGTCATCACTATTTCTTATTCTTATGCTCTTGTTTGTTGACATGCGTCGTTTTCGACAATGCCCAAGCCATTAAAATAACTGAATAGTAGTAAGTCCTTTTAAATGTAATTTGTCAGCCATTATCGTCGTTAAGAATTCTTCATTTTAAATTTGTTGTCATTCTACAATTTGATTTCGATTGTTGGTTAATCATATAGACAATTTTATACCTTCCACTCGTTAAGTAAATAAAATTTATCATTTTGTCACAATATTGGTTAAGCATATCAGATCTATAAGAAGAATTCAAAAAGATATGTTACTCGACCCCTCAGTTTTGGAAGAATGTAATAGCCATATTTATAATAATAATTACTTATTAATCGTTGTTCCCTAAATATTGGAAAGCTTAGTTCCTATAGAAATGTATCGCTGAAATATATGTTTCTATTAAATAACCTTTTCAACAGTTTTAATGTTAAAAAGTCTATATAACGCTAAACAATAGACAACATAGACACCATTCAATTCTTAATTAAATTAAATAACTGTGTCATATTTTTCATATTATAAACTGAGTTTGTTTTGATCGGGTGTTCACTACTGAGCTTTTTCCCTGTTAATAATGAGTGGAATCAATATCATACCATGGGAGAGTCACCTTAAATACCTTGGTTTGCATATATCCAAAACTTTTGATAAGATAAACAAAACTATCTGTATCCTATACGAGGCGGGACCCAAAAAAACGGGAATTACGCTGTGGTGGGGAGGGAGAGTGGGGGAACCTATTGTTTGACCACATGTCCGTTCATGGAGTTCAATTCAGAGAATTTTATCCGAAGATTTGCACATGAGAAGGGTTGCAGCGAAATTCGTTCCGCGCCTTCTCACAGACGAGCAAAGGGAGCGTCGACTTCAGGCATGTTTTGAGCAAAAACGCCATGACACCGATTGTCCACCCCCATACTCACCGGATCTAGCCCCCTGTGACTTCTTTTTGTTCCCCAGACTCAAAAGGAATATGAAAGGGAAGCGTTTTGCCACTATGGAGGAGGTGAAACAAAAATCGCAGGAATCCCGATGAGTGAATTAAAAAACTGTTTTGAACAATGGAAGAATCGTTTGGAGAAGTGCGTTATGGTCAATGGCGAATACTTGAAGGTGATCAAAATTTGGTGTTAAAATATTAAGAAATAAAGAAGTTATGACGAAATTCCCTGGTTTTTTTTTTGGTCTCCCCTCGTACACCTTCATAAACCGTAAATCGCAGTTATCTACTCATAGTAAAATGATCATTTTTAAATTTATTTTTATCCCTATCATGCTGATGCGGCTGACGTCTGGGCTGATTGTGCCTATATCCATATAAAAAAACTTCAAACGTCACATAACAAAATACTTAAAATGATCCTGAATCTACCATTCTACTATTCAACAACTTGTTTGCTCGATTTAACCGGTGCTAAAACTATCAAAGAAAAAATCATTATCAAAAAATTATCATTAACTTCTTATATTTCCTTGATATCACGTACTGTTGCCTTTTAGATCTAGCCTTAGGATATCTTAAATTAAGTAGTTTGTTAGTTTTAAAACCAATTGTTCAGCATTTTCATAATTTTTTTTTACCAGTCTATACTTTGGTTTGCTTTCACGTATCAACGAGACTATTGAGTGTTTGCCGAAATTAGTGCTAATTACATCAGATTCAAAAGAAGCTCCTAGCATATCGATTGACCTTAAAAAGAAGGTGTTATTTTCATTAAGACCAGCAATTATAATTTTAGGACTATAAGATAGAAAATAAATTATTAAATAGCAAAATAACGATATATTATCTTCTTATTTTCTTAATTATATTAAATTATTGGCTTGGAACGCATGTATCCCAAAGGGTTACTTTCATGTTAGCCAAAAAGTTGAAAAGTTGTTTCCAAATATATAGATAAATTTCCATTAAATAATATAAAGAAGAAAAGAGGAGCTTTTAATATCAGACGCGGTGTCATAAATCATTTTACTCACTTTATGTATTTTTTTTTTTGTTTTTTTGATTGGGTTTTTGAAGAATTTAAACGACGACGAGGTTGGTCAGTGAGTGAGAAAGTCAGTATATTGAGTTCAGTTGGTGTGCGTGAGTAGCATCTTGTTTACTCGTCAATAAAAATGCGAAATGAACGCTTGCATACATTTTTTATTCAATTTTTCTCGCATGCAATTTTTTCACAGTTTTCACTTAGTCATTGAAAACTAAAAAAAAAAAGAAAAAGTAACGCGTTTTCATTTACATTTAAATATTACACTGATATTAAAATTCATACGCATGGAGCACACACACACACACACACACACACACACACACACACACACACACACACACACACACACACACACACACACACAAACAAACAAACATCGTCCTAGGTATTGTACGCGAACAGAATCTTCACGAAAGGAATATGTAGACACCCTCGCAGTTTTCAAACCAATTTACGCGCGAATGCACAAAATGAAAGCCCAAGACGAGACCAGTAGAAACAGCAGTCATCTACCGGAAATGCATACTATACAAAAAGGCCGAAAGGCAGGCAGTAGTCAACATGATGATGGTATGATGTAGCAACATTGTTTTATCAACCTTCGTATTCATGATTTTGTGAAAAAAAAGCATCCGAATGGTAAAAAAAAAGGATTACAGAAAAAGGAAAAAGAAGTGGCAAAGCAAAATGTATGCCTTAAAGGGTAATAGTAACCCATTGAAGAATTTCAATGTGCTTCTGGTGACAGGGGAAACATCCTGCTTGCCACATACACTTACACATTCATATAGATTCATATGCATATATTAATATCATTATCATCATCATAATAATCATCAGCATCGGTGACTTTGGCGCTGCTTTAACCCTCATGCATGCCAAAGTCACTGGAATTTCATTTAATAATTTTATTCTTTATTGCGTTTGCTTTTTTTTTTTTTTTTTGCTTCGGTTGTTATTCCTTGCTTTTTGTATTTTGTTCCAAACCCCTGAAAATTTTGTTGCTCTATGCTTTATTTGTTTTAGCATTATACGCCGCTATAGGTTTGGTGTAGTACAAAACCCGGCATTTTCATTTCTTTTTTTTTTCTCGCAGGACATTCATTCATATACTTATTCATTTATATTGTCATATTCATATTGCTGTTGTTGTTGTTGTACAAAACCACGTCATGCAAATCATTTTTTTGGTAAAAGCGAAATCGATAAATTCCTTTCGTCGCTTGCTTGCTTGTGGCGTGTCCTTTTTGTAGGTTCTTTTTCCCGTATATTCATTTCTTTTAAAAACATTTTTTTTTTATTTTTTTCCCTCGTTTGCATGTGCACTTCCTGCTTTGTGAAGCATACTTATACATGACCGTGTGTGTGTCCTTTTTGTGCTTTTAAAGCGTATCTACGTTACTCAAAAGGGATATTTCATTCATTTCATTGCGGTTTTATTCGGTTTATTTGTCGTTGGTTGGTGGCAGCAACTTCACTTCTCGGCATCCTCATATTTCACTTTTGTTTAAAAATCAAATTGAGAATTTTTTTCAATGAAGTAATTGTACTTTTTATCAATTGTTTTTCATTTCTTTCAAGAGTTTTCTATTATATCATATTTTAGTTGGGTGTACAATATGCTAAAAGATTAAAGTTATGGAAAGTAGTGAATGTCAAATATTCTTAAATTAATGTACCACTGACATTCATCTGTCTAAAGTATGTAGTCAGATCACTTTGCACTTTGTTAGTCTTTTGCACATTATTGTATTTTTTTGAATATTTGTACATTGATACAACCATATCTCCTAGTTTATAAAACGCACATTGGTTGCAAACAACAAGTAAACTACGATGGGAACAAAATGCATTGAATACTGCAAAGGATCAGAAGTAGAAGAAAATCTTTATAAAAGAGCAAGTAGGGAGTGCATAGAGGAGTTTTAAATTTTTGTTGCTGACTACAGCAACAGACCAGACGATTGACGCCGTCGATAGAGGATACGACGCAATGTCAGCAATTTGTTGGTTAATTTTTTTTTTTTTTTTTTGTTGGTGCCTTCCATGTATTTTGTATTTTTATTATATTTTTACGCTACTTAAATTTTCATTTGATAAGCACTGTTGAATGCGTTTGCCTCATATTTTTAAATGATTTTCATAAAAAAGGAAAAATACTTGTCAGCAATTTGCCCTTTTCAGATACATAGAGAAAAGAGGGAGGCTTTAATACCACTTTCCAACTCGTCCTTTTACCTTTTCACCTTTGTCTTGTTTGTTTATTGGGGGGTCGCTTTGTATTTGTCTATTTCGCTATAAAAGATGCCTCTTCCATCTCATTATTCCTTTGCCTTTGGTCGCTTTTATTGCCTAATATGTCAATTTATTGTTTGCACATCGTCTGCTCCCTTATTTATTATTGGACAACAATTTTATGGCATCCATTCATGCTTTTTCTCGCATATACTTCTCTGGCAATGAAATTTCCTTTACGTGAGCAAATATTTTTCTAAAAACATAAAAAAAAAAGAAAACAAAAAATTGGAAAAGTCTTGGTTATGTAGGCTCAAAGCAACAGGCCAGACTGTTGTGTTCCGTATTCGTTTTTGTCAGACGGAATCGACAAAGAAGAATTTAAACAAAAATATTGCTGCATAACCTCCGGCATGCTCTAAAAAAAATGTCGTCAATTTTGTTGCCCTTTGGCAGGACACTGACGTCGTAGAATATTTTTTTTTAACTAGATACGCTATTCTATTATTCGTATAACTACTTACAACATTCTTTTCTAAGTAAGTATAAGATAAGTAAATCTCCCAGAGATGCAGGAAAGGTGCTCAGTTGCGGCATTTCTATTATGCCCTTCATGGTATAAAGTTGGAAAATAGAGTGCTAAGTACCTTAAAACCTATTTTTGGTATGATTCAAAGACAACATATTAATTAGATCTCTAAAAATTTATTTCCTTCCGAAAGAAGTATGAAAATATTATATAAGTATAATGTATAAGGTATTCGACTTAATCGAAGTGTACATTTTCTATTTTTAACATTATTTTTATGTTCGTAAAAATTAATGCGTTTCCCCAGGGTTCTTGTCGCTGTATTGCGACAGACAGCACGTTGTATTACATATGTTGGTCCTTCTAAGATTTTTATTCTTCTTTTTTTTATCTTTACAGTATTTTGACCAATTTTCTTTAAAAATAGATGATCATCTTGTTTAGTTGGTTTTAATATAAAGTTCATGTGTATGAATAACAGCGAATGTGACTGCTCTTCATCCTATTACGGTGCTCACCATCATTTTTAACAATGAACAAAGTCCTCGGTTGCTACTCGCCCTCCTTGTCACCTCAACTCGTCTTTTCTTTATGTGTTTGCACATATCCCTGTTGTGTCATTTGAAATGCCTATTATGATTATTGTTCTATTATCCTTTGTTACCCGAACTAAAGGGGCTCTAATTCAAGATTTTTTATGTGCGAGAGTAACTCAATGTCAATCTTGTGTGTTTGTGCTTCAAATTAAAATGGTTTTAATGTTCTTTTACTTGGATGTTGTGTTTGGTCGTTTCACTTGTGTTAATATGCCCAATGGGCATGTAAAGGGTTAAGACCGGATTCGTTCCTCATTCTTCTTAATATTTTTTTATTGCATGAATTTATCAAATAACTCTTTTATTGAGCTTTTCATTTCTTACCATATCTCCATTGTATTACTCCAGACATGCGTGACAACGAGCGGGGTAGCGCCAGGAAAAGTTGAATTTTTTATATTGGTAAAAATAACTCAATTGTAAAATCATTTGACTAAGCTCTCCGTATGGTGAGAAGTGTTCTAACCTCCCAGCATGGACTCAACCGAATTTTTGCTTTAGTTACGCTTTCAACTTGATTTACTACATTTTTTCCTGGTTGAAATACTCTACTACTCATTTTACTACTTTGTTTTTCTACTGTTGTATCACAACAATTGTTTGCTGTAGAGGACATGAAAGCAAACAGTCAACTTAATGTTTCTGCAAAAGCTACTAACTAACTACGACTATTATTTTTTTCCTACTCCGTTTTTGCTTCTACTTTTCATCCTTTATACATTTTTTGCTGCATACTCATTTTACTCATAGTTTTCACTTTAGTGAATAGTATTATAAGTTTGTCAGGAAGTTTGTAACACACAGAAGGAGACATTGGAGACCCCGTAAATTATATATATTTGTGATCAGCTCGATGATTTAGCCATGTCCGTCTGTTCGCACTCATAGTCCTTCAGTTTTTGAGCTAAAGAGCTAGAATTTTGTACATCGGTTTCTTTTTATCAAACGCCGGTCAAGTTCGTGAATCAGCCGAATCGGACCACTTAATTTAATGTTCTTATTAGAAAAAGTTGTTCGAACTGAAGGAGACATCGGAGACCCCATAAAATATATATATTCTTGATCAGCGCGGGAGAAGGTTTTTTGTTTTTCATACTATCGACTTAGTTTCTGACCGATATCCACAAACCATGAAAATTTCAAGACCCTCTGACTACTAGGAATAGTACCCCCCATACAAACCGGGATCCAAATGAAAGTTCTTATTAGAAAAACTTTTTTGTTTTTTGTACTATCGACTTAAAATTGGAGTATTGGACTACTGCTACTACCATCGGACCAATCGCTGGGGCGTGAAGAGTATTACAACTTCGGCATAGCCAAAGTTAGTCTTTTTTATATTTTTTTATTATTTTTCTTATGCTATGAAAACCACAAGGCAAAGAAGTTTTGCTCAGTTGCCAGTTTGTCGTAGATATTTGAAAACCAAGAAAGAACCTGCCGCCCGCCCGTCTTAGTCCATTTTCTTCCCATCTTTATGTCTTGAACTGTCTTTGGAAGCGTCTGTTAGGAAAGTTTTAATAGATTTCAAATTTCGCACGCATTGTTGCCCATAATTCTCCCGAGTAATCAAGAAAATTAGTAAGTTTTTCATTCATGAAGAAGACAAAAAAAAGTGAAACTTTCTTGATCTGATTGAGGTTTTTGAGGTCTTTCTGAAGTTAGTCAGCAGCGTCTGTGGCAAATTGTTTACAGCTTTGCTTGTTTCTTTTTTGATGTCAGTGTTGCTGCGTTGCCGCAATGAAGATAAATGAGTCATCTGGATTCCAAAGGGGGCTCAGCAGTCAAATGGAAATGCTTTTAGTGGGGTATCAAAACACATTGTTAAATATTTTATTTTATTTTTTTTTTTTTTAATTAAGTTTAAAGTTTAACTATGGACAGTTCAAAAAAATCAAAGTGTAGATTTTTAAAGAAAGTATGTAGTACCAAAGAAGTTTTGTTAGCATAAAATAAATGTTAAGTAAGAATATTTCTGTTTGTTCAATCGATAGTAGTTCTTTCTTCAAGTTGGTGGTGGTGCATTTTTCTTTAGTCATGGTTGCCAACTATATAGGTATACGAGGTATGCAAAGAAAATAGCGTGATTGATTCTTTTAAAGAACAACTACACATGTTCTAAGATCGTAGAACCGCCGTTGAGCCTTCTTCTGAACAAGATCTATATATTTTTAAAAATAAAGCAATAAATTGTCTTGAAAGTAGTACATATAGTATATAACAATACATGCTTATCACTTGCGCAGATTTTTTTTTTTTTACAAGTCAACTATTGGTGCGATTGCTGAAACTGTAAAAATTGACATAAAATGTAATATAATTTCAAATTTGCATAATTAGTTTCACATTGCATTGCCGATGAATTCGTTTGTAGTCTAGCATAATATCCCAGTTCTGCTAGACCATCCGCCTTATTCGTGCAATCATGTGTCATTCATTTGTTGCTCAAGGTCAACACTTTTTATTTTAGACTATTTAAGCTGTGAAAGGAAAAGTGGTATGCATCAGGAAGGAGCTCATGATGTAGGAGGAAGAAAATATCTAAATATGTTTAAATTGAAAATAAAATATTTTACATTACTTTTTATTCACACCTCGTTATTATAATCGAATATTTACTTCTGTTTAATCGTGAGTGGGTGATAATGTGAGTGATAAGGAACTGGTTGCATTTTATTTGGTTTTTTTTTATGTTTCCATTATGTGTGTGATGAAGATGAATTGTAGTTTTATGTACGTATGTAACTGTAAAATGAGTTTAAACTTTGATCGCAGTTTGTTGTTCCGAACGAGCTATTGCTCTTAGTGCTGTCGTTGATGATGACCCAATGCACAAGTTTCATGTTGTTAGTTGGCAACACGGAAAGTTTTGAAGTTTTTAATAAAGTTGTCACAATTGTTGCACAACCCAAAGAAAAAGTGTGCGGGCAGAAAGGTTTGCAAATTGTAAGACGAGTCGTGATTTGAGTTGTATACAGTTTTACAAGCACAGTTTCAGAAGAACTATGCACTATTTTCATACTTTTAAAGAACAGTTTGAAAATCTTTAATAATATTACATATTAATAGCAAATGAGGATTTGTAAATAGAAATTGGAAGCTTTCAAGTTTTCCAAAATATTTTACAACATTGAAACAAATAAGAAAATAGAGAAGGATGGTGAAATTATGGTAGGGGATAGGAGGAAGTATGTAGGACAATATATTGTATTGTGTTCAAGAAAGAACAAGTTGTAATCAGGACTCATTTCATGCTTGACACTACATACTCCTTTGCTAAATTAGAAAACAATTCTCTATTGGATGGACTTGTTGCAAGACTAAAGAAACAACAAAAACAAGGATCAACGACGGTAAAAAATAATGAATAAAGGGTACACAAAAAAAGTCAAAAACTTTAAAACTCTTACAAAACAAGAAATGAAACAAAGAAACAAAAAAAATCAAACAAAGAAAAAGAAACAATGATGACAAAGTACAAAAGAAGGTTAAACGCTAGTTGGGTATTTTCTAATAGAAGAAGGAGAATACAAGATTTTAGTAAAGTGTAGAATAGAGAGTGGAGAGTCGAGTGGAATGTGCGTGCATAAGCAAAGTTGTAAAGACAACATCGACAACTAAAAGACAATGCAACAGAATAAGAACAAAAACAACAACACAATTAAAGTTCCAATTACAAAAGAAGCCAAAGAATTATAAAATGAAACGCATCACAAAAACGAACAAACAAAAAGAAAAAAAACGAAATGGAAATAGAGAAGAATAAAAACAACAATTCAAAGCGGCAAATTGAAATTTAATTGCAACAACAAGCAGAATTACATAGATAGGAATGTCTTACCGATGAGAAGAGGCAGAGAGAAAGTTTATAGTGAGAGTAGTTGATGAGCGTAAAGTTCCAATACATCATGAGAATGAATTAGCAAAAAGAAGGAAGTTTTTCTATGTTCAAGCAACAAGGTGCTTATGAAAGGTGGCAGAGTAGTGCAGGGCAGGGGTTTCTTAACTTATCTATCCGTGGGTCTCATATTTATTTTTCAAACTCATTCTTTGAAATTCCATGCCATCGTTTACATAATTTCTGGCTTAATAGTCTCATTCGCCATATATAATGGTAGTAAACCCATATTGACCTAAGTGCATTAACCCTTGCCGACCACAGTTTAAGAACCGCTAATCTTGAGTAGATCACCAGTAGTTGATCACTTAAAAATGACTTAAATGAGGGTTTCTCTTTTTGTAGAGATTCCATTTAATAATTTACATAAATTTCAATATGAAATAATTTAATTCAGCCATCGTTAGTTTATTTTGCGTCCTAATGTATTTAGAGAAGGCAATCAATAAAATAAGAATTTTATTTGTTTTTCATTGTATGCAAATCCAAAAATAATTGAGGTCAATTCAATTGGCGTTGACGATGATAAGATATCTTTCACTGCAATGACAGTAAATGCAACTAATGTGTACTACACCATGTGAATGTGCAGATTTAGTAATACTGGCAATATGGAAGAAAGGATGGATGGATGGATGGATGGATGGATATGGCTATTAACAGACGACAGGATGACAGTTGGTTCAAATTTGATTTAGTCGTAGTTGTCGGCCACAAAGAAAACTATTTGCATATTTATACTAATTAGTTCGTAAACTTTACAGACATTCGACGATGATGACTCGGTATGACCAATTAAGTTCGCAATGGCAATGAAGACGATAGTATTGACTAATAGAAAATAAGAAAAAAATATAGAAAACAGTAGACGAAGGTGATGTTAGAGAGAAAAAACAGCTAGGTTAACTAGATTCTCTGTAAATATATTGACTTATTGAATTCTATCAAAACTTGTGATAAGAAGGTACACAGATCCATACCCTTTACTAAAATGATATATTTCATTAAAGGTACATAATTTATATTTTAAATTTCTCCAAAAGTTTGAAATAATGTGACTGATTATTCATTTATAAAAGAATATCGTATAGTTGCCATATTATCCGGTAAATTTGGTTTCTTTTATGCAAAATCTAAAAATTTTGTCAGCAGAGATTACATAAAATATGTAAAATCGAGTTAATGAAACAAAAAATTATGATAAATTGTGTTTTATGAAAGGTGTGAAATAATTGGTGAATATATACCCTTCAGTTATAATATTTCAATCTCCGATGTGTAGTATATAATTTCCTTTTAAGACCTAAAATGGACTCTTGTTTGATAAATCTTTCATTTTTGAGTAGTTGTTAAATGTAACACATAGATAATCTGTCTTTTTCAAATAATGAATTGTAGTGTATAGTGAAATAGGTACAGCTGCTTTCATTTATTAATCACTTGCCGATTTACAGTAATTCTGAGTAATATTCAATTGTCGATTATCACCAATTCTCTACACTCCAAAAGCAAATCGCCAATGATTAAGTCTCCAACACAGGGACTTCATGCTCCAAAGTCATAGTGGCACTCGTCCATTTGTACGTCGACCATTGTTAGTGTCAGAACGCGTGTTAGCCGAACTATTGATTTTAATCCCTTTAAAAAAAAAAAAAACAAAATTTATAATAATACTTATGTGTTTATTATATTCAAAAAAAGTGTTAAAGTGTTTTCAAAATCAGTCTTTTTTTTTTTAATAAAGCCGGCTTTAAACGTTTTTTTTTTTTTTTAATTTGACCCACTCTGTCCAGTGTCTGCCACTGTTAATTGCGTACTACTAATACATACATAGATATTCATACTAAATATTCACATACATACATGTACATACATATACGTCAAATATAAATATATATGTATATAGCGACAAGTAACTGTTAAACGTCGTGTCAGATTGTGTGTGTACATAGAGTCCATTAACTTTAGTGAAAGGAAAATACGAAAAAGGGAAAATTAAAATTTTTTTGTAGAAAATTTTAGTAAAAATGTTTAGCAGTCGCGCTTCAACATATTTGGGCAATCGCCGTTTGATTTTTGATTTCTCTGAGAAAAATAACGATCTGTATTTGGAGTAAGTATATATATATATATATATATATATCATAATCAGCATTAATGCGTTCAAAATTGGTTAACATTATTGAATGTACATAAAAAATTGATTAAAATAATGACGCTACTAAAACTGTTGAGAGAGACAGGGCTTTAACAACTGTACTATACTGTAAATTTTAGGGACACGATTTTTTCTTATTTCTTGGTTTCTTTTTGTCTATATTCATCATGTTCTCTTTCTTCTGTTTCTCTTTCAGTGCATTTGGCATGAGCGATAAGAGTAGTACTACAAACAGCTTGCCCAACAGTCCTATACACACGACCGTTGGTACTCTTAGCAACAACAATGGATCTTTAATGAATACCAACAATAATGGAGTAGTCGCTGCCGTTGCCGCTGCAGCCGCTGCTGCGGCAGTAGCTGTTAATAACAACAACAACAATACGAGCAGCACTAATCGTAATGTTGTCGCCGATGATGATTCATGCTTTCGTATGGATACTGAGGTCACCTACAGCGATAAGGAACCCGATCCAGACAATATCAAGATGTTTGTTGGTCAAGTGCCTAAGTCAATGGATGAAGCCCAATTGCGAGAAATGTTTGAAGAATACGGACCAGTACACTCTATCAATGTGTTGCGTGATAAAGCAACAGGCATCAGTAAAGGTGAGTGGAACTCAACTCTCATTTATGTTGAATTTTTTATAAAGCAAACAAATTTAACATTTTCAAGCACAACCAACGAATATGCTAATTTTATTTACGCAAGAATACAAATCGTGTACTCAATTTCCATAAAAGTAATAAAAATGGAAAATAATAGTATAAATATTTTTCAAATACAATCGACAGCCCTTAGGTTCCATTAACAAAAGACCACGAGAGTTGGTTATCTAATTATACAATATGAAATCTATCGTTAATTGATTAGTTGAGAATCTTATGGATCAGCCTAAGGTGTCATTGCCGGGGGTCTGCATAACAATTTTCACAACAACTTGACTTCTAAAAACTGTTGTGGTTTTTTTTATTAATATTTTTCACATTTAATGAATAATTATAATGAATTCAAGTGTGTTTATGCTCTTCACGTAGTGAATAGTATTATAAGTTTGTCATGAAGTTTGGAACACACTGAAGGAGAAATCGGAGACCCCATAAAATATATATACTCTTGATCAGCGCGGGACAAGGTTTTTTGTTTTTCATACTATCGACTTGAAATATGAACACTATAAGTTTCTGACCGATATCCATCAACCATATCAAGACCATCGGACCACTAGGAGGGCTACCCCCAAAACTAACCGGGATCCAAATGAATGTTCTTATTAGAAAAACTTTTTTGTTTTTTGTACTATGGAACTGAAATAAGTGCCCATATTCACCAACCTTATAAATTTCAAGACTATCGCACTACTAGAAGGGGCGTGAAGAGTGTTACAACTTCGGCATAGCCAAAGTTATTCTTTTTTAATATATTTTTTTATTTTTATTGGCCTTTGAAAAATCATACTAAACAATTGGAACGATACAGAGAAGATTGGCATAGAGCCATTCGCAATGATGTCACGGAAAATATTAATAAAATTTAATTTTAAATACAGCTCACACATTTTGCTTGTATACAATCGGCCATGCTTAGACATCCACTCACTTTACCTCTAACCAAACTGTAATAAATAACTTCAAGCCTCTTAACCTTGTCCCAAAGAACGTTTGAGGAAGTTGTTGGTGATGGTGGTGATTACGATGACGACTGGGTGGACTTGACTAACTCTCTACCAAGTGGAGTTAGGCAAAAAGTTGTGGCAACTCACCTAAACACCCACAGACAAAACCACAGAAATCCACTTGAAAATCGCTCAAGTAACTTCAAACGCTCGAGTGGTTAACAAAATTTAGTGCAAAAAGTTGTAGTCTCACTGTTTTTCAATAAAAACGTAGAAGTGTTCCTAGAATAAGCTAAGATGAAGAATAAGAATAAGAAACATAAGAAATAACAACACACAAACTTAAAAACGAAATGTAATGTAACTTAAATACAATAGGGAGGATCCAAGGAACTAAGAGGGCATAGCAAAACAGAACAGAGCAAGCAAAGTCATAAGCAAAGCTGAAAATTTTTGTTATTTACGACTTTCTGGTTCAGAGGTCAGGCCAAACACTTAAAAGTGTCATTTTCATTTGTGTCGTCGCTGTTTTAGTGGGAAGGGTGGTAGTGAAAAGCAAAGGAATTTAGTTTAGGTAAGCGTTTTAGCATAAAAAATACACTAAACTGCACTCAGAACGATAATAAGAAATCGAGGAGAGCAAAGTTGAAAATTGAAAAAGAATTTCAAGAAAGAAGCGAATTATAAACTCCCTATATAAGCGCGTTTGACGTGAGCTGCAAACATTAACTAAAGGGGGGTCCCTTCAAGAAGCAAAAAACAAAAATTTTTTTTTTAGGGATAAATAAAGGTTCGCAATTCCGACAATTGTAATAAGCGATAGGGGGTCTCGAAATACTACTATAGACGTAGCTCTTACTAATCAAAAAGCGTCAATGGTCTTAGAAATACTACTTAAATTAAACTTATAACATTACACAATATTAAGTGGGATAGAAATATTAAATTAATAGGATCTAGTAGAAAGGTCGTCAGGATGAGATCTTCTCTTGAGATTACATATCCAATTTTTGGAATTTTTAGATCATTCTAAAGGTCCGGCGTTCGCATGAACCATCAAAATCATATGCAATGTCTTGGCTTGCAGTAATCTGACCTTTGAGATATTTGATTTCGCTGCTATGTTGCCAAACAGGAGCAATTATTTCTTTGTAGATGAGTACCTTATTTTTTAAGGATAATTTATTCCTACTGTTTAAGGGCCAACGCAATTTCCAAATTCTCTGTTCAAGCGATTTCGTTATAATACAAATTTCTTGAATTAAATTTCTATTCGATGTATCTAAGTTGGCACTTATATTTGCACAATTTTCATATGCAATACTATTTTATAATACCTTTTTTAGTTTGTTCATGTAGGGGTTAATGAAAATGAATCTGGGTTAACTCCTGCGCATAGAAAATGTTGCCAGCTTTGAATAGAAGAAAATAGAAAAAAACAGAAACAGGAAGTGCTACAAACTACTACTAGTATAAAGCAAACGACGATACAAATGCAAAATAAAAAGTTTCTGTTGCCTGCTTTTCGGCGCAAAGTAGCAAATGGCGACAACAAAAGTTGTTTCAAACAAAAAAGAAATGCTTTTCTATAGAAAGAAAAGGGCTGGCGAGGGAGGTGCCGGTCAGAATCAAGTATCGAAGAAAACAAAAAGATCATTGAGTGCTGAATAAAAGAAACAATGAAATGCTTTTGAGGTCAATGCTGCTACGCCCACATCTTCTTAAAAACAAAATAAAAATAAACAAAAGGCACAATATCTTATTTATGTTTAAATTGTTGAGTATTAAATCTTTAATGAAATCATCATAAATCTTTGCCAGCGACACACGCATATAATCGCAACGTATCTCATCACATCATATCATTTTAGCGAAACGCCCACTGTGAAAAAGAGTTCTATTTATTGTTCTAAAAGCCAATACTTTCAACCAATTTTGTCTCAATCCTCAAAAGAAAGAATCTTTTGTTGTTTTCGGTAGTGCCTGCCAACTGTAAAGGAGGCTTTTCAGTGGACATGTAAACCATGTTCCTTAAAATTAAATAAAATACCTATTAGAAAGGAAAATATATTCATTTTATAGAAATTGACTAAAGAATACAAATTTTATTTTTATTTTATTTTTATAATACAAATACATATATGGAAAACATTTTCATATCTTATGTAACAATTCCCAGAGTTCTTTTATGCGTCTTATACAATACAATTGTTTCTAATTTTATATCTTCATTTCTTCTCTTTGACTCCTCTTAATTTTATTCTTCTGCTGCCGATAATCAACATGTTTTTGACATTTATTCATATTACGTCTCATTTAAGTCGTCAAAGATTTCCCCACATTTTGCGTAAAGGTATACAATAATAATAGCAACAACAGTAATAACAAAAACATAGCAGAATAAGAAACAAACAATGGAATAAGTGGATTGTAGATGAAGCTATGTGGGGCCTTATATAAAACTTTATTCCCTTGGCTCCTCTAAATGAGTCACAATAAGCACTAGCAAACCTAACTAACGACGTGTGAAACATGCGTGCGCATTTAATTTTATTTATTTCGTTTATAGGCCCCCTTCCTTTGTTTTTCCTTTTTCATTTTTACTTTCCTTTTTCCCATCATGAGGTTCTTATTATTGTTTTCTCTTAACTTTCCGTTGCCTTTCGGAATAAAAGAAGTCTGTCTTTGACATTTTTATGTGTTTTTCGCTCGCAGCGTGTATCTAACAAATTTCCCATAAAATTTATCGTATTAGAAACAGTCGTAATGAGATGTTTCGAAAGAACGACGAAAAGAGAGAGAGAAGCTGAAGTGCAGCCCAATGCTGCAAAGGTAATGGGGCATTGAATTATTGTTAATTATAGACGATACATTACAAACAGATGTGTTTTTGTGTAATACCAAAGTAAAGAAGCAATCTTCGATTTTAACAAATATTTTTATACCTTTTAATGGAAGACCTTTGACTTTAGTTGTTTTTTTTTTTAATGGTAAACTGAAATCATTCTGCCAAGTCCACCTAAGATTTGGAGGTTCCAAATTTGTAAATGCAAAATAAACGTGATTTTTTAATATGGTAACAATATCTTTTTCAAAGTCGGAAGACCTTTGACTTTAGTTGTCGTTTTTTGTTTTTAAATAGTAAACTTAAATCATTCTGCCAAGACCACTTAAGATTTGGAGGTTCCAAATTTATAACTGCATAAGAAACTTGATTTTGTATATGGTAACAATATATTTTTCATAGTCGGAGGACACTTTATTCTTAATTTTAGAAAGTAAACGTCATTCATTAAAAATATTATTTAAAAACAAATAAATGATCTATTATTTAGACAATGTTTTTTTTAGGGTTCCGTACCCATAGGGAGCTAACGGGACCCTATTACTAAGCTAACGATATCCGTCCGTCCGTCTCCTGCTTTATCTCATGAACCGTAATAAGTAGAAGGACAAATACTAAAAATACACATTTTTAGAAACATTGTTCTATAATTTAACCTTTTGTTTAACAAATTTTTTGTTTTTTGTAGTATACTTTAAGCTGTTAATTGTAGTATACTTTTAGGCTATTAAATATGCACATAATTTTATATTTTAAGCAAATAAATCTTGTACGATGGTACGGAACCCTCCGTGTGCGAGTCCGACTCACACTTGGCTGATTTTTTTTTTTATTAACAACAATACAATAATAAGTAAAAGGAGGCGTAGTTTAAAAATTCCCTAATGCTTAGAAAACCGATAATACCAAAGAAAGAAAGAATAGACAACAATCAAATTTAAATTAGGGAACACTTGGCTCACAACAAATGATATGTACATAGATAAAAATGGTTCATACACAAAATTTAATCTCCCAAGATTTTGGGACTCAATAAAACAAACGGTCGGTCGGACATGGCCATCGGTGTATCCCTTGTGAAATATGTTAATGTCAATATACATATGCATTGTGGCCCCACAGTTTATGGTTCTTTCTATGCATCACAATTACAATATTAAACTTTACACATTTTCGAAATGGTTTAAAATATTAATATTTATCACAAGTGCAATATTTAACTTGATTATATATGTTTCTTTGAAACGTAAATTCGTAAATTATAAAATCAAAATGCTTTACGTACTGAATCATCATCTTGAAATAAAATCAACTTCCTAAATGATAGGTAAGATATTATGTTTTCAAGATTCAATTCGGTTGCTTGAATGTCATTTGTCAGTTTGAGTTTCTTCGTCTTAATATATCAATTTAAATTCTTCTTATGTTGACCATTGTTTTTATAAAATGTAGTAACCTACATTAAAAAAATAAGATAGAAAATAATAATACAATAACATAAATCTTCTTCTTGAGTGGGACCACCTTTTATACGATTCAGTGATGATTAACATTTTTTTTTTTTTAAGGTCAAAACAACATGATGAACTTGTCCTGTCTATTGGAGTGTTTTTTTTTTTTGGTGATTTATGAGAGAATGTAATGCCCACTTAAAAAGGCCAACTCAAGATCATTTTATTATTTACATATTGATATAAACATAGAAAAAAAAATGGGATTGCCAAGCATGTCTAAATGTCCTGTATACTACGTGCACCGACAAAACGTTTTTCTTTTTCAAACTTCTGATAAACTGAAAATGAAACTGAAACGAACTTTGGGCTTGACATTTTTATTTAAGCAACTCAACTAAACTTCAGAATAGAAAATAGTAGTTGCCCAAAACGAAACAATGCATAAAAATTCACTTAATTTTAGCATTTCAATTCGAAAATGGTAGCCTTGGCCTTTCTGTCCCAATTCTTTTCTACTATTTTTCTACTGAATTGTACTACTTTGTCTTGAAATGGCATGGCATGGTGATGATAATGATGATGATGATGCCAGTCACTCACATACCAAATAGTTTTTGTCAGACATTTTCTGGAATGTGTTTTATCTATGGAAATGATTTCTAGGACAAGTGAGAACGAAATCCGTTTCCGTTTATATTGAGTTTTGTCGTAGGATTCGTTTCTCTAAATTTGCTTCCTTTTTGGCGCAATGATAGTATGTATACCCGCTTTCTTTCTTCGACTGCACAAACAACAAAAAAAAGGAACGTCTATAGAAGTAGCACAACTAAATCTCTGTGAAAAGTTAAAGGACATTGATTTATTTTAGTTCGATTAATTCGTTTCCGGTACGTGTCCTACACACGCCTTCAAATGTGCTAGCAAGTCAGACATCATACTACCACTCTGATGCAAAAGGATGTATGCCCAACTCCTTGGGAACATGGAGCAAAGTACACGAATTTATATATGTATCTTCATCCCTTGGATACTCTTTCAATCTATATACTTTTGTATCCAAGTTTGTGTTCTTTGTCCTTTAACTTGTGCTTCGACCATAGCATCGTCGTCGTCGTCTTGAACGTGACTGGTATCGGTTTCAACTCGCCGCTGCGTTATTGTTCCATATCATGACCATTGTTGTTTGTTCGCGTCTTCGACAACCAACTGGCCTGGCTGACTAGATCGATGTCTGGCTGGCTGGCTACCCACACAATAAAGCTTTCACTTGAATCGCATGTTTAGCTTATCCTTTCTTCGGTTGGACTGCGATTACACTGAGCCACTTGGTCTTTGCCTCCCGGTTCCCTGCGTGGCTATTGTTGTTTCTTTGTATCTTTTCAGTTTATACTTTTTGTGAATGTAGTAGTACATCGAATGCTGTTGTTATTGTGAGTTGATTTTAACTGCAGTTGACATGCACATAATGGGAATTGTGATTTTTCTTCTTCAGTTTTTATTTCTATACCCTGCGATTTCTCTTCTTCATTCCTTAGTTTCTACAATAAGTTTCTTGTTTCACAGTTTTCTTTACATTTCTTATTTACTACTACATATTTTCTATTTTTCTATTTTTTTTTTTTTTTTCATCTTCTCTGACATCCCTCTTATCGATTCGATTCTATTGTTTGTTATTATGCGGCAGCGAAACTCCTGTTTTCCATGAGTTGTTTGTTGTAGCAATATTTTACTTTCATTCGTTTTATTTTATATCGCATTTTCAAATCGTTTCAATTTTCTTCATTTGTTACATTTAACGGAAGTTTAATTTTAAGTGATATTTGATCCATTTTCTCTGTGTAACTCTCTCGTATTTTATGATGTACTTATGCAGCGGGAGAAACGTATGGACTACTGCTAGTAAGATTGTGATTAATGTGGAAATGATATTTTTTGGCATTGAAGATTTGAAATAGAAGTTGACTAGAGTAGTAGTAGTATATTGGATATTCGATAATGATAATAAAAGCACTTCAGAGATTAAATGATTTACTGTGTAATAATAGTCTAGTAAAGTTTATTTGACCTAAAATATGGAATATTGGACAAAGTCAATTTAGAAAAATTTTGGACATATAATATATTAAGCTACATACCATATTATCCGACAGTACCATTTTTTTCATTACACAATCACCTATTGCTACTCAAAAGTGTAGCGGAAATTTAAAAGTTACATCATGATCTTTGACATAGCAGGTGAAAGCTTTCTTATTTTCTTCTTAACTACAGCCGGTGAATATGTTCTATTGGAGAGAAAGATAATACTTACTATGTTTAATGTTACTTATTAAAGGGTCGAAGACAATCATATTCTCCATAGGTGTCTTGTTTTCGTCATAATCTATTTTAAGAACTTTTAACATTTCTTCTACCGTGTGCAATGTTAAACAGAATCTTTTTCTGTTTAAAATTGAAAAATATTGTATATCAACTGGTTTTATCCAAATCCTGCAACAGAAAAAGTGCATACTAATCAACGAAGTAACCATCGAACCACACCAACCAATACTTCATTCATAAACATTTTTGTTATTTATAAATAAAAATTGAAGTGAAATCCCAGCGAGAACAGCGAACACTAAATAAAAATACCGACACTCTCATGCTGCATATGACTCCTTCAATGCATATAGCATCCGGCGTTAGACCGAACAACAGCTTTTTCTAACGTCAAATTTCTACATCCTCTTCACTACGATCTGATCAATCGTCACCAATATGAGAAAGTTCAAAAAATCGCGTATGGTCAAAAACTCGACAGATTGATTTACCTTTGTATATGCTTCGCGCTTGGCTTGGTTTTGCATCGATGGAGTCGACTCGATTCGATTCACATATCGGTAATTGTATTATGCAACTATCGGCCGCTTATACTTTCATTCTAGGGTAGAAATATTTGGGTTGGGGTAGTTCAGTTGTGGTGTATTGAAAAATGCATTTTTCACGCGCGCGTGAAAACCACAAACAAATATACGAGAGAATACATTTATGCGGATATGGTAAAATAAAAGTGTTTACGACGAATGAAGGACGCAAAAGGGTAGATAAACTGCTTTAGCTACATATCCATGGCTATGGTGGTTTGCATCACGATAGCACGATATAAAAGAAGCTGTTTGTGTGAATATGTGGGTGTCGTCTATGTATATTTTTAAAACCGGAAATAGACTTTACTTTGTATCCATGTGCATGCCTGTATGCGTGTGGGTATTTGTTTCCCGAAAAACGGATATGGTTGTCATGCATTCACGAAAACTCAATGAAAAAGAAAAAAAAAAAATTCTATAAAATCTGTAAAAAAAAATTGTGCATCCAAAAATTTCACTTGTGAAACAAATTCCATTTTTTTTTAGTTATATTTTTTCTATTCTTTTCTTTCCTTTATTTTTAGGGTGGCATATATTTTAGATATTTCACATTTTATTAAGCCGTCTAAAATTTTTAAACGGTTTTTTAAAAATTATTTTTAAATGCTAAAAAATCAAATATTCCATAAATTAAAATATTTATTGTTTTTATATTTTGACTTGAGGCATCATTCTCAACATATACAGTATTGCGACCTTAATGGTGATTGATTTTAATCAATGAAATGCATACATTTTACCTATAGACGAAGATAGAAATAATGTTTAAAATATTTTTTATTAGAGGAGAAATTAAATCAATGGTTGTGATTGGAAAGTAAAAAATAAATGGGAGTGAATTGTATAAAACTGGAAAGTTGCGCTAAAAGTGTTGATGCGATAATGAATGGGTTCACAGTACAACATAATCAAGCACTCGTTGTCTGTCCTTGCACTTACCGTCCGCTTCGAATTTGCATTCAGGAACATCACCTTGACAGAATCCCCATAGAGGTCGGCTTTCACAACCTTGAAGATCTTCAATATATGTGCAATTTGACAACACTGATTGATCAGTTTACAATTTAGTACTCTTGGATTTATAGTGGCATTAACGTTTTTAAAATAAGTATCTTAATAAATTGGGAAAGTGATTTGTTTTTTTTTTTATTTATTAAAACTATTTCCTTTTAGTAAATATATACATTATTGAATTATATATTGTCCATTCTGGTCCAATACGTTTTACCATCTTTCTAGCATTAGCATGATTTCAAGTTTAGAACATTTTTGTTTTTTGCTAATAAAAATTTGATCCAAGTGATTTTGACTTACTCAGTTTAAGTAAAGGTATTTAAAGTATGAAAAGTTTTGTAGAGAATCAGAACAAATAATAATAATCAGAAGGTGCCAGTTTGGAGAATATGATGGGTGTGACAATATATCCCATTTCAGGTTTTAGCGGATTGATTGATGTGTTGACTAGTAGAGCTAATAAAAATAAATCCTCTTACGAGTTGTTTTACGCCGTTTTGCATCAATTAATGCCTTCATCAGCTATAGATGGCCTTCCCAAATGTGGTGCATCTTCAGTACCAAAATTATTTTGTCTTCATCAGCTATAAATTGCCGGATCGAAATTATCCAAACCAGTTTTACCACTGGCGTTATGTCTGTCAATACATCCTCTCCATACACATCGGCTGCTTATAATTTTTTTTTTTTTTAAAACAATATGCCAAAATTAGTTATTTTTAGTTCCCTTTTTTGATAAGTCCATCAACTAAAAACTACTGCGTAGATTTCATCAAATTTTTTCACGTAAGCCTTGCCAGATCAGCTGTCAAAATATATGTAATGATTTGCGACTTAAGTGTGAAAAAAAAGAATTAAGTCGTCGTCTGTTGTGAAAAAACGAAATTTTAAATTTAAATTCATATAGCCTACTTTAGGGCAGTTGCCTCGAACCGCCGTCTCATTATTGGTGTCGGTTTTGTTGTTGTTTCAACTCTTGTTTCCATGTTTCTTTTTTTGTGTCATTTTGCTGCTCATTATGTTTAATTTAGTGTTGCCATGTTGCCAACTAATAAATTTTATATGCTTCAGCGACATTTTTTTCGCACTCACGATTTTACTTTTTGTTTCCTTTTTTGTAGCTTTACCTTTTGCCGACCATTTTTCTACTGTTTTCACTCTTTTTTGTTCTTTTATTTTTTTACAGGTTGCTGCTTCGTAACATTCTATACACGTCGTGCTGCCTTAAAAGCACAGGATGCGCTACATAACGTGAAAACTTTGAATGGGGTAAGTAACAAATAAAATATTTTCCTATAAACCTTTGTGATATCCCTTAGAATTAATTAACTGTTTTTATTTATTTGATTTAAATTAAACTGTAAGACAACTGAAATACAAAAGAAATTATGCACTTGACTTACGACACTTTTCAAACAAAAATTCAGAAGATATTTTTTTTATTTCTTGCTTTGTTGTAACAAACTTTATGTTGAAATTGATGTGCCAAATACTCACCGACAATGATAAATTGTATAAAATTATGCATATAATTTGTGACATTTATTGCCTTGATAAAAATTATAATATCTCTGTTGGTCGCCAAAGCCTTTTAAATGACTACACACACATACACACACACATCTACCGTGAGGACTGCTTACTTAAGTATCAAGAAAATAATGTTTAACCTGATTTTTTCGTTTATGGCTAATCCCCGAACATTAACGGAGGCGGTGTTACTTATAATTTTGTATGACCTTGATTATTTGCTTTATTTATGAATATTTTTTTCGCTTGTCTTTAAATTTGAAATAATTATATAAACAACATTTATATAATTAGATTTACCCTCCCCTTTCTTTGTATTATGTAGATGTATATGTGAAAGGGAGGATTATGAAAATAATGATAATTTTAGCCCTTGACACTTTCTCAGCTATATGTATTTTATTTGAAGGATTTACATATTTTAAGCGCTATGGGAGCTTAGGGAAAAAAGGAAGAAGTTAACTTTATTGACAAGTTGTTTTGCAGTATTCCATTGTAGTGGTGTTTGAATTCTTTAAGGTTTTCAATCTATCGCAGTTTGCCGGACCCTCATTATTACAGAGCTGCTCTGCAGGTTTCGTAGGTTGTGATATAGCAAGATAAGGTCTATTGAAGTGTAACTACAGCGTGCAATGTGAATAAAACATATTTGCAATGCTTTAACATAAAACAAAACTTCAGTGTGGAACATGCTTATACAGCAAATTCACACGCTATATGAAATGCTTTGGTTGGTCATTTGATAACTTGTGCATGCAAGTTCACTTGCCTCTCGTGTAATCAAAAATCATATGTATGTTACAACCATACATATTTAATTTTAATCTAATGTTATATTTCGGTAGCTCAAGCGACAATAGCGCTGAGCATAAGAAAACATTAAGAAATCCACTTTTGAAAAAATAAAGTCCGAACTTAACATCAACTGGTGCTTAAGCGTTTCGAGCTAAATACAAAAAGTAAATAAAAATATTTGAGGATACTTTTTTTTCAAGATTGATTGCAATTAAAAAAATACTGCGACAGTCAAAACTGGTGTTACTATTGCTCCTTTCGATTGTGGTCTCTCATATAACATATTCGAGTATACCGAAACCTTAAAATGATTTGTTGGACGATGATCTAGATACCCGGAAAAATCCGTAGCAGCTTTTAGCAAACTCGATTCCGGTACCCAAAAATTCGGGTCGGACATTAGCGATATTGTGGTTACTGATGTTGGACCAAAATATTCAATTCTCTTGGGACCGAAATTCTTCCAGCAACTTGGACTCGCATCGATTAAAATTGCCAATTGTACTGTTGAGTATATGCATCCAGAGGCATTCCAATGTCTGGGCGAACTATACCTGTTAACCTAACCAATGTTGGCTTGGCCATTATTACTCCAGATACTTTTGCTCAAAACAAGAAGCTTCACTTGCAGAAAATGAATGAATCCCATGTATTGTTTGCATCATCTGTCTTGTCACGTAACAATCTTATGGAACTTAATACAAATCGTTTTTCCAAATTATCCAAAATTATCTATATTTATCTATCAAACAACAACGTGAACAAGATACCAGCCAATGTATTCGACGCAGTTGAAACCATTGATCTTAGTTACAATAATTTGGAAGAGTTGCCAGCCGACATCTTCAATCGCACTTCTCTCGCCATTCTACACATTAAGTATTAAGATTGTCCACAAATCTACGTTTGGGTAACAAACATTTGGAACAATTGGATTTGATTTACAACTCATTTACCCAAATTCATCATCGTATGTTCGACAAAATGGTTAGTGTTTGGCCAACCTTAATTTGAAAGCAAATTTTTTTTTTTAATTGGAATTTCTTTTATATGCAATCTATCGTAAAACGATAATCAGCGAATTTGATTGTACACTCTCATTACGTTTCTATTTTAATAGTAAACTCTAAACGGCAAATCCAGTGGCTGCTGCCGATTCAATCTTCGGGTGTGCTGCCTGTTGTCAAGCAGCTACAAGGTGATTGTCATGACTTTCCAGCCTGGAGATATTTTTATTGCTGATTCTTGCGATCTCCTCACGGATCGTAGGTGTCTGTAAATCTCTGTGTAAATTTGAGTTACTCACGTACCAGGGTGCTCCAACAAGAATATGCAGTAGTTTTGACTGAAACCTTTGAAGAATCTCAATGTTTGAGTTGGAGGCAGTGCCACAGAGCTGTATTCCATAGGTCCACACCGGTTTAAGTATGGATTTATAGAGTAACAGCTTGTTTTTCAGGCTTAGCTGCGAGCCTGATCTTAAGAGCCAGGACATTTTTATTAGTTTTAGGTCGAGGTGTTTATTTATCTGGTTCTGCAAAATGGTTGAAGCTGTCCCAGCAAACTACCCTGGAGTACTCCAGCTTGGATGGCCTTGATGTCCGATTCTTTATCGTCACATCTTACGTAAAAAGTTCTTCTATGAAGAAAGGACTTCAATAACAAGTAATAAGGTGCCGGTAATAATGTTTTGAGTTTGAACAAGATCCCGGGATGCCACACTCTGTCAAATGCTTGTCGTACATCCAAAAAAGTGGCTGAGCAATACTGTTGGCCTTCGAAGGTGTTGAGGATTTGTTGAACAAGGCGTTGACACTGATCTGGGGTCCCGTGGGATCTCCTGAACCCAAATTGGTGATCTGGAATCATACGCCTTTCGTCCAGTAGTGGCGATAGTCGGGCCAAGAATATTCTTTTGAATATTTTAGAGAATACAGCCAGCAGGCTGATTGGACGGTAACAGCACAATTTGTGTTCGGGTTTCACAGGTTTGGCGATCATGATGATCTCAGCACACTTCCACTGAGAGGGCAAATGGTTGAGCCTCTATATGAACCGGTGTTGCGAGACTTGCTGCTTCGTGAATGTTTCGCGCAAACAGTTCAACGGCGTTGTCGATATCATTAGAAGAAATTGGATGAATGTTCTTGTCGACAGTACGTTCTAAGAAGGAACGATAAAGTTTGTAGTTTTCCTTACTATCTTAGGATATCTCTGAATTATACCTACTGGCATATTGATGAGAATTGATACAGCACTGTGATCCGAGCATAGATCCAGACAGTTTGCAGTTATGATTTTGCACGGTTCAATCCCCTTAGATACAGCAATATCTAACACATCAGGAAGCTTGCGAGTGTCGGTTGGTCAGTAGGTTGGCTCACCTGAGGATTGGCTTCATAGTTGCAGGGCTAGCAAGCACCTATAAAGACTGATTCCTTACGGATTGCAGAGCCGAGAGCCCCACCAAGTGTTTTTAGCGTTGAAATCACCACCTACTAGGAATCTTAGTCCGAATCCACCAAAATGTTGTTCAAACATGTGCTGCGTCACCATGTTACGAGGAGGTACGTAAGCTGCTGCAAGAGTTAAATCACCAAGTGGGTTCTGAATTTTTATGACTGCAGCTTGTACCCATTGAAGTGTGATAGAAGTTTTTTCAGAGAAACTGATACGAGATTTGATCAAAATTGCGGCACCACCTCGAGCTCACACGTTCGGGTGGTTTGCGTGTATTAGATCGTAGCCATAAATTTTAAAGTACGATCTATTTGACATGTGGGTTTCGGACACAAATAGGACATCGATATTGTTAGTTTTGAGATAGAGCTCAACAGCAGGCCTATTTGAGCATAGGCCGTTAGCGTTCCAAATGGTGGTTTGGAGATTTATTTGCGTAAGTTTGCAAACAAATTAGTAACCATCTGGCTGAGTTGATTGGTGAGTGTGATCATAATTTTTTTCATAAAGTTCTCAATGTACTTAGTTAATGCCTCTGTGTTGAGTTCCAAGTTGTTGGGTTGAACGCTTGCAGGAGGGCTTGCTTGCTGAGCAGAGGCACTGCCCCTGGCTGCATTGGAATAGCTGACACCGTCAGTGCGCATGTTTGATTGACCAGCTAGCCGTGGATGATGTTTTCCTTGATATGGATTGTTACTGCCTGACGTCCTGCTTGCAACAGTCGCTTTGTAAATTCTACATCCTTTGTAGGATGCAGTATGGTTCTCTTCACAATGTGCGCATTATGCTGGGTCGTCTTTTGGCTTAGTACACTCGGTGAACATATGTCCATCATCACACTTAACACATTTATAAGCTTTATTGCAAAATCGCTTAGTGTATCCAAACTCTTGGCAACGATGACATTGAACCAGATCGTTGAACTTGATTGGTGGCTCTATTGTCACGATCGCGTTGCATAACTGTTTAATGTCAAATATTTCCTTGTTATTTTTGGCTGGCGCAACGTCCATGAAAAATATTGACATGGGAAGTTTCGTGTTTCGATTTTTTGCGTTAACAACTTGTCTAACTGTGTGCCCAAGTGATGTCAGTTGATTTGTGATCAGTTCAGTGTTTGTCGAGTAGTGTACGTTTTTTATTACACCCCCGAAAGATCGCTCCTGCTTAATTTGATAAGTGTGGTATTCAAGTTTAGAGTTTTCCAGAGATTTTATCAGGTTTCTGTAACTTTCCACCTCCTTAACCATTATTCTCACTTGACCATCATATGTGAAGCTATTTTTTCCGATGACAGACTCAACTGTCTGCTGCATCTCTTGAATATAGCCCACGAATGGAACGAAAATTGATGGGGGCTTAGCTGCTGAGTTTAGTTTAGTTTGGCCAACCTGAATAGTTGTTCTTTAAGAACTTCGAATTGGATGTGATACGCCTAAATGAAGATCCAAGCCCAAGTCAATCGCCCACTGACGGTTTCATTAGCAACAATGGTAACTTCACTGTCTATTATTTGGATATTTCGAATTGTGCAATTGGTTCCCTAGGCCTGGAATAACATCGACAATCTAGAACGTGATACCTTTGCAAGTCTAACTTATCTGAGAGGCTTAGATTTGAGTAATAATTTGATTTCTCAGCTTGATGAATTGTTGTTTATGGGGAAGAATGAATTGATCAAACTCAACCTTGCTGGCAACCCGATTCGCCAGTTGTCTGTG
The DNA here is from genome assembly GCA_035041805.1 of Amiota mariae. Lineage (NCBI taxonomy): Eukaryota > Metazoa > Arthropoda > Insecta > Diptera > Drosophilidae > Amiota > Amiota mariae. The sequence goes on along the minus strand of JAWNKV010000229.1, from coordinate 1,565,711 downwards.
CACTTACTCATGCCAATGAATAAACTTCGAGACCTGACTTTACTTTTAATGCTTACTCTAATCAAATTAAGAAGGTATCCTCTTCTGATATTAAGAACATTAAGGATCTGCGCTCACTTGACATTACACACAATTCTTTGAAATGCAACGAGGACTTCCATGACTTCATTAGGATTGCTTCCCTGCATATCGAAGAGTTGGAAACCCAGCATAATGAGAATCAAAGCACGTTAGCATCCTTGACAAAAACAAACGAAGCAAAATGCATGAAATATTGAAGGACTCACAGAAGAAGGAAGATAACTCGGATGAGGCATTGGATAAAGAAGAACTCAATCATGGCGGCGAAAGTGCAGATGACGATAATGATGATGAAACAAATTACAATTATGAAGAACAGGATTATGATGATATTAAGGATGCTGATTCCAAAAAGAAATTCAACGCAGTTGCTGCTAAGGAACCTTTTTGATGATGTGGTCACAAAGATTAAGGATCACGGTACTAATGTCAAAAAATCTTTCAAAATAAAGTATAAAATCTTACTACATAAGTTGTGTCGATCAGAAAATTAACACTGAACATGGCCACATCTACTACACTGGCTACAATTACATGGATATGCGTTGCAAGCATAAGTAACATGAAGCATATGTATATTACAAGAGCTTTAATTATTAATTTGACTTTTCAAATACAATAATTTCTGAATGAATCTGCTTACGACTTTTTATATAATTCATTATTTATTATGAGCGCATCAGTTGATGCATCAATATCACCATCACCATCATCATCATCACCATTATTAACATCCTCAATACCTTCTTTATTGTCATCGTCGTCATCTTGTCTCGTCGTCATTAATATTATCATAGTCATGATCATCGACATTTGCACAAACAAGCAGCATCGACATATTCATTGAAGCCTTCAATGCAAATTAGTCTGAAGCGTACTTATGATGCCATGAGCCATGATGAGGATGGGATGAAGGAAGAAATGAATGAATGAATAAATGAAATAAAAACTGCTGCAAATGCGCCAAATCAGCAACTCTACGAAGGAAGAGAAGTTTAATATTTTTTTTTCCATGTTTTAAATTCATTCAAATACATACAGATGATGATGGTTGACTATGAAATGATTGTCATGCAAAATGTAATCGTGTGGAGCAATAGGTTCTTCTCTCTCTCCTCTCTCCACATATGCCACATATACCACATAGAAGATGTTTTCCCTCTGTTTTTCTTTTTATCTTTTCCATGCAAATTGTGGCAACGAAAGCAGTCATTCGATGTTGTTGGTGTTGTTCTTGCTGGTTCTACCATAAAGTGACGTGATGACATAAGCATTGCTGTCATGTACAATTTTCTTTTCGATTTCATGTATAAGCAAGATATTCAAATAATATGCTTCTTTTATTTTTTTTTTTTTTTGACACAGCAATACAATACCCAACAGTAAACATAATAACAAAATGAAGAAAGAAATTGAAGAAAACGAAAAAAAGCATACATTAAAAGTTAAAAGAATTGTGTAAAAATTGACACGTTGACTTTTACCATTTTGTTGTTTTGTGCTTGCATGACTTTTTCTTTCTTGAGAATTTGCCAATTTTCCTTCTTCCCTTCAACAATTTTATTTAAACCTTGCAACAATTTTATTCGTTAAAAAAAAAAGTTATAATAATGATAACATATTTCTAGGGGTTTGTCGTGATGTGTTAAGTAAAAAATATTTTTCAAACTAAGTATCATTTTCTTTTCACAAGAGATCAATTTTTTTGCTTCTGCCTTTCTTAGTTAGTGAAGTAATCTCACAAGTCAAGCTGTCAGTTGGTCAGCGTTTAGAGCTTTTCTTTTTGCAGATAAGTAGCAACTGACATAGCGTTTTGTTAATTACAATTATGTACAGTGGATCCTTGCTTAACTTACATAATAATTCTTTCTAGAGAAGAGTTAGTTAAGCAAAAACACACTTTCTCTATGTAAATTGATGTTAAATATAATAACCTTTATTCAATGAAAGTTTTTAACTACTTTTAAGGAACCTGAATCTTCTTGATCGTATTTTCTAGAAATGAATGAGCAAATTTGGAAAAAAGCAATCAAAAGAAACAATCTTTCAACATCATCAAGAACAAGTGATCGCTGCCAAGATATTCTTGTTACTATCTTTGAAGCATCTGATTTCTTAATCATGTACTTTCACTTTAGTTTTTTGTTGTCGTTTATAACATAGCATGATCACCACTACATAGAACATGAAATGGTCATAGTATGCCAGTATGTAACAATTTCACAGGGAAGAAAGTCAAATGCGGTAAGGTTGTCGTTTCAAAGTCAATAAATAATGAAACTTTTCCGACCTTTGTAACTTTGAAAAATTTTTTGATTAAACTACATTACTGCATATGCGTAAATTATTAAATATACACTGGCAGTGGGCCTCCCTTCGTTGTCTTTTATGACTTGACTAAATGAGATCAAATTTATTTTCCCATTTTGTTTTGTTTTTTTTTTTTTTTTGGCCAAGTCAGCGTGAAAATATTGAATTTTATGTTTTGCTTCCATTATTAGTTTCAATATAACATAATTCTTAGATGGTCTATAAAAATTCCTTAAATCACTTGGCTTTTGTTTGACGCAACATCATCAACTCAAAGCAAGCAAGTGAGCGAGTTCATTTTCAGTGTTAATCACATTTGAAATATTGCAGCGCAAACAACGTTGCAACGATTAATTCTCAGCTTTAGGGTTACGCTGCTGTACTCACTTTATACTATATTGTAAATGTGTAGTCAGTACAAAGGAAATGGAGAAGGTCCTCTTCAACTATCCCATCCATAGTTGTGTTGTTGCCTTTGGCTGGCGTCCGTAGTTAGTGTACTTAAGCTACATAATGAATGAATGCAGCCAAAAAGTATGCTACAAAGAAAATCCTCAACAAAGCCAAACACATTTTTCGCGGAGCAAATTCCGTGTTCTCCTTACCAACACCACACCACACCCTCATCACCACACTGAACAGCACAGCATAGACCACTTTAGTCAATCACCCAGAACATGCCACATTGCAGTATAAGAGACAAACATGATCACGAACAGGGGTCGACGACGACGTAGCAGTTGCTGTAGCAGTATGGATGGAGAGTGCACAGCAGCAAGGACGAAATGGCTTATGAAAATCCTAAAATACGTTTTCGCATTTTTATCGTTACTTGTGATATTCGCTAATACTTAGTACTACGGACGGTAGTAGTAGTTGTTGTGCCAGTATGTAGATACTATGAGTATTTCGACCTTTTTCTTCTTTTGTCCGTTTATTTTCCTGTTTAAAATGTAATTTTCATATTTCGCATTTGCAATTTTAACGTCTTCTAATTAAAATAAGCTTAAGGTTTGTTCGCAAACGTGCCTCATATACCAGCGATGAAACGGGTAACCCGGTTGTGATTTATTGATATAGGTAGCCATAATCAAAGGCTAGTGAATGTAAGAATATTGAGTCCCCATGTAAAATAGTAGGAGTAGTTTAGAAAGCAACTTCTTGTTGCACTGAAACATGAGTTATAAATTGTATGAAGTAAGTAGAAGTAGGTTCTAGGTGACAACAAAATCGAACCGGTGTTCCAATATATCTATAAGTATCTCGGATATATGTAAGAAAATAATAATAATAATTGGAAGACGAAAACACAAGAAAGCTATAATTCAAAGAGTTATCAGATCAAAGTGGAGATGTTGCAGATAATCGGTGGACCTAATAAATTATGCAGTGGATACCTCAAAAATAATAAAGAAAATAGATAGACATCCATAAAAGAGTGACAAGAAACTATTGGATAGAAATGGTTTAGCATAGAACAAATTTTACACCCACGTCTTCAGTGAAGATTAATTCAAACGACGATGGAAACCAAGTGTAATTTTAAACAAATTATTCTTGTTGCAAATTAAATTCAACCTGTGCGTAGATTACTTTCACGTAGTTTGTTTTTTCTTATTCTCGTTGGTTCGGTTGGCGCGCTTTCTTTTTAATTTTTACCAATTTACTGCAAAGTAGCAATTACCAACATACCAAACGAATGATCCAAGGAACTCACTGCCACTGCCTTTCTCTTCCTTATAGTATAAAGTTTCTACCTTGTACTGGCACGCGTTCTACAACTGCCTTTTCGCGTATTTCATTCGTTGTTGTGTATTTCAGTGACCATGACGCCGTCGTTGGGTTCTTAATTGGTTGAAATATCGCTTAAAATGTTTTATATCGGCAATTATCGTTTATTTAATCTATACTTTTTCGTCCCTTGCACGGGTCGTAGTCCATTGCTGTTCCTTTACTTACGTCGTAATGCTATTAATAGTTTTTTTGTGTTGGTAGGTTTGGGCGTATGATTGCGTCTCTGTGTTGCCCTTATATGTATTGTATGTAGGTCTGAATTTCAGCTCGAGATATGAGTAATAAATTTATATGTTGAAAAAAAAAAGACAAGAAAAATGAAACAAAACTATGTTCTATTATTTTCATTTTGATATCATTAGGTCTTCTAGATAGTTAAAATATGTTTTAAATCATTCATAAGATGGTTCGGTATTGGTTTATATGTATTGAGGTGGAACAGTGGATTGTCTTATGAAAAAATGGATTAGTACGATAGAATCCGAAAACAAATGTCAACGTAAAGTACCAAGTAATGTCAGGATAATTGCGTTTGATTTACATTTACCACACACTCATTAATTTGGTTTCTGAAAAGAAAGAAAAGCCTACAACATCAAAATACCACAAATTCACAAATAATTTATTATACAAATTAGATATTATAATGTATATTGTTTGTTTGTGACTGTTTATAAGGCAAAATCATAAGACTAACAAAACAAACAACGAAACGGCATCTAAGTATTTGTGTGAACGTCCTTACTAAGCTAATTTGTATTATTATAAGTTTCATTTCATTGAGGTAATTACACTCATTGATTGAAATAAGTCTTTTTAAGATATCATCTATTCTAAAAATCTTAATAAAATATCTTTTTTCTCTTACAGATGTATCATCCCATTCAAATGAAACCCGCTGATAGTGAGAATCGTAATGGTGAGTAACGAATTTTAAAATATAATAAAATTATAACTTATTATTTCAATAGTATAAAAGTATTTTGCGAGGGGAGAATTGCAAAAAAAAAAAAACCTAAAAAAGACTAACTTTGGCTATACCGAAGTTGTAATACTCTTCACGTCCCTCCTAGTAGTCCAAGGATCTTGTAATTTATAAGGTTGGGCACTTATAGTTTCCAAATTTCAGAACAGACAGATGGACATGGCTAAATCAATTCGTCTCGTCGCGCTGATCAAGAATATATATACGTTATAGGGTCTCTATGTGTTACAAACTTCATGACAAATTTATAATACTATCACAGAGTGAAGAGTATAAAAAGAGAAGAATTCACTTTATTTAAAATGGCAAAATCAACTGAAAACCACAAGTGTGTGTGAAGCTTACTATGTATTAAAAATATGCCAGAAAATATTTCAACCACTGATATTTAAAATACTGACCAAATGGAAAAATTCAACTGACCACCCAACCAAACAAAACGACCGACAAATGAATTTTATACCCTTTTTTCGATTTGAGTGGACATGAAAATGTTGCTTTTTAATTTTTTTTGTTATTGTATAAAAGTTTGTGGAATATATTAAAGGCGTGAGTGATGGGGGCTGGCATACGCACATAGTGTGGAATATATAAGAAACAGAAAAAATAAGCCATTGGCTTAGTGAATTATAGAATAACGATGAATGAAAAACAAGTTGAATGTGGCAGCAAGTGGCACATGTGTGCCGAAAGTCAAACACTCCACGAGATGAAACTATGAACTGTGAATGCGTGAATAGTTTGGGTCAGCCGCAGCTTGGGTCGACCTAACAAAGTAGGCAGTCAGGGGTTGCTTGTCAAAAATAGTAAAAATTTCAGAATCCATTGCCGCTCAGTTCCTGACTAAAATTTTGTTTTGCAAGCATGCGGAAATGATGGGTCGAGTGGGGTGGTGTGGGTTCAGGACGAACCGGATCGGATCTGGCTGGACATAACCGCAAACGTAACGTAACGCAACAATAGTTAGACATTTTATTGGCTTATTTTGTTGTTCATCGTGTGGCACAACATGAAACATTCCAATTTAGCAAATTTAAATTGTGAATGTGGCGCATCTAAAAGAATCTTATTAATTCTTTCTGCTGCATTTGAGCGACGCGCGTTATAAAAGCTGCTGCATATACACTTTGCTTAATTAAAAACCATTAATTTATTTAACCAGCATTAGTGTTTATCATCAAGGACGATCAAGTCAGATACAACATGGATCGATACGGGATGAGAAACGAAATCAGCAGCACAGTAGCAGTGCTAAAAAGTTTGCAAAAATTTAATTTATGTTAATTTTCTGTGGCTGTCACATGCATACACATCTACTTTAAATTCGCATATATATGTATAGAAGCAGTTGCTCAAATGCCCTTTTTCGGTATTATTCCCACGCTATTAATCTGCTTAAGCGACCACAATTATGTTGACTTGGCTTTTCACTTGGTCAGCAAAAGTGTGTTGAGTATTCGGGGGGTTTTGTCTTTTTTTTTTTTGTTGTTGTTAAATGTCTCTGTGGTAATCGCATCATCATCATGCTTGTCTGTGGGGTATATAACCCAAGGCGGCTGGTTTTGTTGTACTATGTTTAATGAAATTGTCGTGAAAAAGTTGGTCTTTGTCCATGAGCTGATGAAATTGACACGCTGCTATTGTAATTAAAATTGTCCAGTTTGGTAATTTTGTACCGTCTGCTGGTGTTCTATTTGGAAATGTTAACTATAGTTAATAATTTGTCGTATATGGGGGTTAATCTGAAATGATAATACCTTACATTGTAAATTTGTTGCACTCTTCGAGCATGTTTCTGATGTACATACGTAGATTTGATGAGAGTTTATCTGGTTTATGTTATGGTGGGGAAGATAGAAGATTAGTTGTAGTCAGCAGATAGTGTTGCTTTGATTGAATAGTGAAAAGATGTTTTTTTCTAAAATAAACAAAAATTTTCACCACTCTCTATCTTAAGAAATTTATAATCAAGCCATGGTATTCTTGTTGGAAAGATAAAAATTTGGTTACACCTAAAATTATGCAGCAAAAATGTTGTTTTCAATATAAAAATGTTAACATATGCATACACAGATAAAGAACGTAAGCCGACAGCAAAAGAGAAACAATCAGAAATACTTATAGTATTGAGTCGATGCCAATATCGAAAAACAAAATAAAAGCTAAACAAATGACAGTTGTCCTTTTGGCGCATTGCATAAGAAACATTGAAAAATAAATATTGAAATAAACTGACTAACGACGAATAACTTCAACATCCAACAACTGGGCTTTTCTATATATTTAGCAAAACACCGCAAGACACTAGACTATAGACAGGCGGACTACACACTTTGGATGGAACCATACTAATACATGCCAAAATGACATTCTCTCTATGACATTTTTCTGTTTTCTACTTTGCCAAATCAATTCGAGACCTCAACTTAACCGAGTCGCTTTAACCTCAATAACCGCTGAGAAATCAGCAAAACATTGAATGAATATCATGAAGAAAATAAATAAATAATTTATTAAATAATAAAAAAAAAAATAATAACAAAAAACTAAATTTATATGTAAGTCATCTCATCGGAAAACAATTTTTTTTTTTTTTTTTTTTTGTTGGTTTCTTGGTTGGTGGTTGTGTACCCACAAAAGTAGAAAAATGAAGAAAGAATAGAAAGAAAAAACAATTTATACCAAAAGCGGAAACAAATAATGGTGCAAAACATATAGAAAAATAACAAAATGTTGGGACCCAAACCCAAATAGAAAAAAATAAAAAATAAAATGGCAGCAAACCTAACGGAAGGTGGCAATTTAATAAAATGCTTGAGTGCGCGCAGAAGTTTTTGTTTCCTGTTCCAAGAACAAAAATAAGAACATTGAATTTGAATCTGATTTTGTCGTTCACTCGTTCGAGTTCTTGAGTTCGTTCTTATTGTTATTTGGTTGGTTTGAAAACCTCTTTCATTCATTCATTGCATTCGATGCGCATTGTTGTCGTCAATTGCGAAAGCATAGCATACTTTTTGGCAGCCCTTCTTCTATAAAAACGAGATGTGTCCCAAAAGTATCTGACTTCCGTTGCTAACTTTGCGTTGGCATTATTCTTCCATGTTCGCCTCGTGTCATCCAGTCGACTGAACAACATACTCCCATGGTGCTTCCATATCCTGTAACAGTTCTGAAAGTTTTACTTCGTCAAAAGTCGCATATGATTTCTTCTTAGCACAAACCCCTATTCTCCTCAACAATCTTTGTAGCGATATTTTTGGAACACACCTCGTATGTATTTGTATCTGTGTTTCACAGAGTGAGCATGTATGTGTGTGTATGTTACTATGAACAGTAAAAACTAGACAGTAGTCGCATTGCTACTGTACTTTTATTTCCGTTCTCAGCGACATTGTCTTAAGCAGCTTTCCACGATGACGATTATAGTAGAGCAAACTAAGTTGCTGCTGTTAGGATGATGATGATTGGTGTCTTCATGTGTCGTTGATTGTTTCGCGTTCTATTCATTCAAGTAGTTGGCAACATTTTGACTCCACTTGCTACTGGAATTTTTTTTAAAAGTAATACTTTCTCTAGAAAATCATTTTCAAATACAATAGTCGGCATAAGAATAAAAATTTTCGCAAAATTAAAAATGAAATAAGACAATACTACAATAAATATTGTACTTATTTAAAGCTATTGTTAGATATTAATATAAAATATTGTCTTTAATAACCCCCTTGGAAAGATATACTGCTAATAATTCTGTCAAATTTTAAAGAATTTCAGAAGTGGTTTTGATTGAAAAAATAGTGATATGGGCACTTTTCTCACACACACGGACGTTGTCTATTATGTTTAATTTTGTACTTTAAGGTGTCTAGATTAACTCATTTATATTAGGTTGGTGCAAAAATAATGGCCGTTAACAGCTACTTTAAATGAACGTCACTCAGCTCAGGAAATTGTCGAGGTGTTTGAAAAAATGGTAGTCAGTGGGTGAGCGGTCCGGTGAATATGGCGGATGAGGTAAAGTCTCGTAACCCAATTCGTTCAACTTCTGCAAGGTCATTTGTGCGGCGTGCGGTCGAGCGTTGTCATGGAGCAGGATTGGTCCTTTCATATTGACCAATCTGGAGAAGCTTGGACGTAGCTTCTGGTACATTTCGTCGATTTGTTGGCAGTACTTCTCTGCCGTGATCGTTTCGCCTGGATTCAGAAAGCTGTGATGGATGAGACCGGCTGCTGACCACCAAACAGTAACCATACTCTTCTTTTAGTGCAGTTTCGGCTTCGGGAAGTGTTGTAGAGCCTCGTCGCTGTCCAACCACTGCGCGGAACGTCGCCGGTTGTCGTAGAAGATCCATTTTTCATCGCACATTACGATTCGGTCGAGAAACGGGTCATTTTTGTTGCGCTGAAGAAGAGAGATGACACCTCAAAGCGAAGAATTTTTTGATTTTCGTTCAATTCATGCGGCACCCATTTATTGAGTTTTTTTGGCTTCCCTATTTGCTTCAGATGGCGTACGACTGTTGAGTGATCGACGTTGAGTTCTTGTGCGACTTCTCGTGTGGTTTTACGAGGATCGGCTTCGATTAAGTCTTTCAATTCGTCATTGTCAACCTCAGATGGGCGGCCGCGACCCTCTTTATCTTCAAGGCTGGTATCACCTGCGCGAAATTTTTCAAACCATCTACGTGTGGTACGTTCGGAAGCAATATCCTCGCCCCATGCTTTATTGATATTTCGTGTCGTCTCCGCAGCATTGTGGCCAAGTTTGAACTCGGGAAGCAAAATAATGCGAATTTCTTGTTTTGATAGCATCATAAAAAGTGGTCGGAAATCAGAAACGTATGACGATAATAAAAAGATAAAAGATAGAGCGAAAAACGCGCTTTAAAACGACATATTGCATGACCACATTCATTAAAAAATTTATTCAGAAATTCATGCATAAAAATAAACAATATGGAAACGGCCATTATTTTTGTACCAACCTAATAAAAGAATTTTTCAAAGTTTTTCTAGGAAAAAATAAAATAAAAATTATATAATATTTATATTCATCCATAGAAAAAATGAAACGCTAGAACACCTTCATCATGGCACAGTTTTCTGCAAATTGGAATAATTTGTCAAGTTTTTAAGTACTGTTGTACTTATCATATAAGTTTCTAGTACGAAAAATCAAATTAAATTAGTTTTAACTATACTTATTACTAAACTTTTAAATTCTCAAACGAATATATCCTGATTACTTTCATAGTTACTTGCTTAACTTTCTTTGTTGTTAGTAAGAAAAAACTATTGATTTTTTACATTAAATTTCGAAATATGAAAAAGGGAAACAATTTGTTATATTTCAAGGTGCTTCCGGTGTGAAAAAAATATATCTGACATCAAATATAGACACTGAGAACATTTACCTAATTTGAATTTTTATCATGTTAACAAGTAAAATTTCTCTCTCTCTTTTACCGACCAAATGCATCATCATAATAATCATCATTTTACTTTTTCCTTCTTTGTTCAAATAGAAACCCTTACAATATTTGCATATCGATTTCCATATAAGTAGTATGTTTGTTCACAAGTAAACTTGTTTTTCTTCATACATCTTACTATTGCTTCGTCAATTTTGCATTTATTATACTCTGTTGTAGTGCAAATGGAATCTAATATGTAAGTAGTACAATATTCCTTACATTTTCATTGCATTTGTTTTTACCCTAGAACCACATATCTCCTTTCGTTGGTGTAAATTGTGGCGGTCGTTGGCAGTTAGGCGTAAAAAAAATCCGCAAATTGTGTGGAATAAACATGAAAATGTTTACATGTCTGTCTTTCTTTTCTTCTCACTTTCTTTTGCATTTCTTGGCAATAGAATTCTCCATCACTGAATAGATTTGCCAATAAAATTAATAACACTTTTTTATATACTTTAAGTAACTGACAGATAGACAGAAAGACAACGGCACCAAGTAAGACCATATATCAAACCAAATAAAGACAGACCAATGTGTCCTAGTTGTCAGTCACTCACTCAGTCAGTTAGTTACCGAATGAATTTTTGTGTTGGTTGTTGTTCATCTATATTTGTTTAAAATATATTTGTAAATGTTTGCATGTAAATTACTTTTGATTATTGGCATTGCATTTCTTGGCTTAGACATCTAAAACCCTGTGAACCTCTTCACACCTTTCCTACGCCAGTTTGTTATTTTCTTTGTAACGCATGCAAATCACTAGTTATTGCTGTATTTTTTTCTTCCTCAACGTCATCATCATTTTCCTTTCTTGTCATCGTCTGTTCCAAACCCCTTATTTTATTATTGTATTTTAAGTGTTCTTTGTGGGTCCTTTTCACTTTATTCACACTCCACGTTGTATTTATACGTATAATGTTTATTATTCGTACCCCTTTAACTTATCCTATCCCCTATTTTATTATTTTTCTTTACCTCCACACTCTTTTATGTTAACGACTTTGCCATTTGGTGTCTTGAGTGCAGGGTCAGTACTATAAAATTTAAGTGTAGCTTTTTGTATATATTAGCGTTCTACATTAGTTGTAATTTTAGTAGAAATGAAATTATTTCTGATTTGTATTAGATGTTTACGGGTTATGTAATGGATTTTTTTTTATTAGATGGTTATGACTTTAATGTAAGATTTACAATAATGATGAGTATTTTTTAACGTTACACTAACATTAGAAAATGTAATCTAAAAGTGCTTTTGGATAGGGGGTCTAATACTCACTTAATCGGAAGATAAGAAAATTTGATTACCTTATATATTCATTTAAAACACTGGGCTAATAAGAAAATTGTTTTTATTTTTGATTTTTCAAGATAAAGTTATGCACATCTAAGAATTCCAGCACAGGAATAATAACCACCAACCAAATCACATCATAAATTTCAAAGGGGCTAAAAATATTAACTATAGTTCATATTTGAAATGCGATTAGCATTTTTTTTTTCATATGTTTGTTAAGTTTCTGTTCAGTTTGGTGCCCTTGCCTTTTTAACTGTTCCTATCATAAGCATATATTCTGCTCCAGTTGCATTGGAGCAAAATAGAAGAGACATTCATTCCATATGTGGATATCTCGGTATAAGGGTGTTTTTTCAGGCAGCTTCTTCCAAAATAGAGCAATCTCATCTCACCGAAAGCAAAACATATTATTAAATATTATAGACAGTAAATGTACTTATACGAGAGAAAAGAAAGAAGTTTCGTTTCTTTATTTGACATTCGTTGTGCAAATAAAAAACGGAAAATATCCGTTTTGAAAATTATGAAAAAAGCGTTGTGTCCGGATTATAGAGCCTACCATGGAAAGCAATTAGCGGGTATCCAGAATTTCGAGTTTTACTGTATTCAAATTCAATAATAATTAACTACAATAATTTAGAAAAAAAAATTGCATTATGAACTTTCATTGTAGAAATTTGAAGACATGCGTAATCTACATATTTAACAAAAGAAACTTTTATGAAATTAACTTGAGAATGCTGAAATTTGGTTCACCCACTTTTTGGAAACTCTTTGGCAGTGTTAAGTATAGTCAATCTTAGCATTGTAAAATTTTCCAATTGCTGGAAAGAATAATGGGTAAGATATATGCAGAAAAATTTGAACGCAAAAGGAATAAAAAAATTTAATATGAACCATACAAATTTCTTTTAATCTGGGTCCATTGTATTTAAATGTCTGCCATTTATCGGTCAGCTTCTTAAGAAGATTCTTAACGTGGCGTTTGATGAGGTTTGAGATAAAATATACTGCTCTTCCGAACAGGCCGAATATTATTTTCTGGATATTTCATACATAACGACATAAAGAGATGTAAGTGTGTGGTTGCAAAGAGAAAAGGTGAATATGAAAGATTAAGAAAATCTTTCATTCATCCGTCCTTAGTTACGGAAAGAGACTTGATTTCATTATGCAAAAACAATATCAAGACTAATGTATATATGTAGTTTGTAATATAGTACTCGCACAACTTGTTATTATTACACCTTTTCATTATCATCCATTCATCCATTCACACCCTCCCTTGGTTGTTGGTTACTTATGTTGCTTTAGTTAGTAAAACAAAACAAGAACACATTAACAATGCGCTAATTTTTCATTTCTTGTTTGTATTGTTTTTTCTATTTGTTGGTTTTATTACAACTTGTTGCTGTTCGAGATACTTTTTCGCTTAACAAAGCGTCTCTCGTATCAGTTGCGCCTAACACGTCAATCAGAACGATTGTTGTTTTGTTTGTCATTCTTTCATTAAAGTTGCATTCGTTTAGCAATCAATTCTAATGTGACAATTTAAAATTGCATGTCATTCGATTCGTTAAAATTACAATATTTTCATATATTGCGTGTTTAATTTGGAGTAAAATTCGCTTAATTCACAAATTCCAATTGTGCATTCGATAAAAAATAACGAAATGTAAAAAAAAAATTAATTTTGCTACACATCACATTGATATACTTAATTAATCGACAGCAAAAATACAATATAATATATATAAAAACGATTCAAAAACAACAATAACAACGAGAAAAACAACGTTTGCATATTTGCAGTCAGTCAGTTAAACCGATCGATCCGATCCATCGGAATCTCTCATCCATTAAAGCACATCCAACCAACCCAACTGTCTGTCATTTACTACTGATGTGTCGTCATCTATTTTTAGTGTTTGATTTTTTAATTTAGTAGCATTTATTTGTGTGTACGTGTGTGTGTGTGTAAGTATGCGAGACACTATGTGTGTATTTCTCTGATTTGGCAAAAAATAAAAATAAATTCAATAAAGTATGAAAAAGAAGAATTGAATTAAATTGTTAACAAAAAAAAAAAAAAAAAAAAAAAAACAATTGTAAATTGATTTAATTTTAAATTAATTGAAATAAAATTCCGTGCTTTGCATACTGAAATGAATACAGGGGTGTACAATTGAGTTTGATACTATGGAAAACGATTTATAATTACTATTTTTTTTTTGTAAGTAACGTTTTCATATACTTACATATTTTATTTTTTTTTATGCATAAAATTTGTTTAATTGCAGTACAGTATTACTATACTCGCATGTGTTCGGTTTTGGCAATTTTATCTTTCAATATAATATGGACACTGTGAGTGTCTTATATGATTAATAGAGCTGCATGAGTACACTCAAAACGGAGTTTGAGTGAGTTTTGTAACCAGTTATGAGACTCCTCATACTTGTAGTAACCAATACCAAACGAATTGAATAGATGCTATGCTCGGCACACAACATACTTAGCTTGACACTCTATTTTGTTGTGATAATTCTGCTCCTGTTACTCAGTTATACGGTTAAGTCAAATTCTTTTAAATGTTTGTTTCATTCTATTAACAACTCACTCCCTTTGGTTGAATGCTCGAACAACTGATAAAATTCAATCCAAAACAACTTAGTAATTGTTGTATGACCTACACGAGTTTTTCAGTTTTTTTGAGTGCAGACATGCAGATCTCTACTGTGAATAATCATAATAATCAATATAGACAGATAGTTAATCGGTTACAAAAACACAGTTCCTAAGCCATCTCCCTTACTGGGTACTAAGTAGATATTTCCCTACAAAAAAAAAAAACCCTTTTATTGAGATTATAAAATAATTTTTGAGTTAATTGTTCTTATTATTTCCTTTGTCATTAAATTAAAGTAAATCGATTGTAATCGAAGTATAGTATAATTAGAAGACTTCCACTTATAGACCTATAAATTATGTATACATTAAAATGGGTTCACAATTACTACACCCTGTATTTGGGGCGATGGACGACATTCTTAATGCAGTCAGTCTGTCACTAATATCGAACTCGATAAATCTTTAATGGATCTTCAAATGATGCCGTTTAGACCGAACTGTTGATTGATTGTTGTTGCTGTTGTTGTTATTATTGTTCTCATTGCCTGTCACTTGCAGTAATTTTTTCTGTTAATGTGTAAATTGCATTTACTTTAAAGTGTCAGTCTTCGTTGCTTTTGCCTCTTAGGCTTCTACTATTTTTAACTATGCCATAGACAAACGATTATTGCCGACCGACGACGCGACTATAAAAGAAGATATCAATGAAATTATCGTTGAGGAGGATATCAATTTGTGATAGTCATTCGCAAAATAGATGCCAGCTCATTAAGAAATGTCATTTGCCAGAGTTGTCGTCTTCGTCATTATTTCATAGCCAAATCGATTAAAGAAATTTTGTGAAAAAGTGCGAAATAACGCAAATAAAAAATAGAAAAAAATATCTGGAAAATAAATGTTAATTGTTTAAATGTTTTACGTTAAAAAGTAATAAATAAAATAATAAAAAATTAATTGTGCGTGGCTAAAAATTAAAAAATTAAAAAAAAAAAACAAAGAAAAGAAAAGGACAAACTTTCGTTTAGAATTTATCTTTTATATAAGTGTGATATCTTTCAACATATTTCTCTCACACCACCAATACACAAAATGTTGAATGTAAAAATAAAACGCGAAAATGAAAATGTTGTTTTCATTTAATTTTTTAAAAATTATTCACTCTTGTTAAATGGCATAATTTAACGTATTTACATATTATTGCTTGATCTCACAAATACGAGTATACTGTATATGTATATGTATTTACATACGATAATATTGTATATTTCTCTTTGTCATATTTTTTTTTATATTTTTTTGTATTTGTTGAAATTGTCGTGTAAAAATGTACATTTTTTTCTCTCTCATTTATAAATTTTATTCTTTTACGTTCTTTCTTTCGTTCGTTCGTACAAACATATATTCGTTGGTACCTTTATTTATTTTTATATATACATAAATTGCCATGATAAATAATTCAACTGCTGCAATTGGTTTCGCAAATAGCAGTAGCAGTAGCAATACCAATGTTGCAAGTGCCAATGAAACAACACTTGTAGCAACAGAGTGTGACAAGAAACCAATACCACCGAGTCCAAACCTATCGAAACTGTATTGCAGTGGAAGCGGCGACGGCGGCGGTGGCAACAGTCAATTATCGTCAGTAATTGAGAATTTATCCAATAATAGCGACATCAGTAACGCAATATCGGCAACGGCATCGTCGTCATCATCAACGACGATAGTTGCATCAACGTCGTTGCTATTGCCAACAATAACAACATCGACGACAACAACAACAACAACAAGAAAGTCAATATCGAGGTTGTTGTCCACTTCGTCGTCACCAGCAGCTGTTGCAGCAACATTGGTAACGACGCCACCATCAACCGTTGCTGCATATAAATTGTATCCGGCAATAAATTCTGCATATTGGCTGCCATCACCAAATCCATCACCGTATTCAGTGCCAGGTATGTGTCAGTCAGAGGCCCAACATAAAAATCAACCAACCAACCCAACCCTTCCCTTTTCACTTTCTTTAAAAAAGCGATTCTTCTCCATCGCCACACCACCATCCTCTAGCATGTCAATATCACCAGAAATCAACCATCATCAGTTAGCTGGGTTTGTTGGTGTGGTGTGGTATGGCTTGGTTTCTTTTGTCGGCAACGCGACGACGACGGCAGCAGCTGTCCATCTTCATTGTCAAACACTGTACATAGTACAAAACGAAACTCTAGTACTGCAGATCTACAAGTAGCAGTGACATGATGACGACGACAATGACAACGAGACTTTGGCGTTTTTTGTATGAAATTTGTCTTGTTTCAACATTGGCAATATTTGCTTTAGTGACTTACCATCACCATTCCACTTTATTTTCGTTTGCTTTACAATAAAGGACGATTCGAACTGACAGCCAGCCAGTCTATCGCAACCACTTCCTCTCTTACACCTCCTTTTTTGTTGTATGTATTTGTTTTATTGATGTTGTCGTTGATAATGGTGATGTTGATGATGATGATAATGATGATGGCGCTTGATTGCTTGACTGTTGGTGTTGGTAATGGATACTTGCACTTGCTGCATCTGTAGCTCCTGTTTTTTTGTTATTGAGTGATATTAACTTTTTTTACAATATAACGGTGTTGTTGTTGTTGAAAATATTACTAGCGTGTGAGTCATTTCGTGTTGCATCTGATGAACCACAAAATGCGTTCGAATTTACTGCATGTGTGTACTTTGCTTACTTACTCCACCTCCTCCTTCTTTATCTGTTACTAATTTACTTATTCACTCACTCACTCACTATTGAGATAATTTTCTCTTTTTTTCGGTTCGCTCTCTTTTAAAATTGGGCAATTAAAGCGATTTATTGGGCGTTTGTATTATTGGCACAACTGAAGTTGAATGAAAGACAAATCACTTTTTTTTTTTACTTTCCAACGAGGCATTTGCTAAATAAATTGTGCATTTAATTTTTATCGAAATGTCATTTACCGAGTGAAATTATTAAGTTCAATAGTGTTGGTTCAATGGCAACCATCGTTAGAGAGGAGTATAGGAGAGTAATTTTTAGGACAACCCATGTGTTTGAACATTACACTCTTGATCGATCAATACACATTTTTTTAAGAATTCTTGAGGAAAATGGTTTCTAAAATTAACCATAATGCTCTGATGTTATAATATTAGATTAGTAAAGGTATTTCAACCCAAACTCTGTAGAGCCGGGCTGTCCAACCGGCGGCCCGTTTGGGCACTTTCTTCTAAGAGGGTCTTTCTTCTCATGAATCAGTCACTTATTCATAAAGAAGTGTTAATAAAAAGTTTTTGTGTTATGCAGTATCTAGTCCCATATCCCATATCGGGTTTCCACTAATTTTGAATGATTTTTCTTATATAAATTTATAGAAACTCTGTCATGTATCAAAGGTGTCAATCATCTTGTTTCTAGGACATCAATTAAGTGTTGTAGCCACTTATTGTATCACAATTTTCACACTTGGACAATAATGAAAATATGAAGCCGCAGGTATTTGTCATCGCTAAAAAAAATTTTTTTTTAAATGACAGTGATGATTGTTGATGATTGTGTGATAGTAATAATGATAATGACTTCATAAAACACCAACAACTATCGTATGAATACATGCATACAATTATGTCAATTTTGACACACCAATACACATTTTGTTGGTGGCTATTGTTGTAAGTTACAGCAGAAAGCAGTGTTAAATATATAGTACAGAAAATAAGGAAAATATGGAATTTTTTTTTAACAAAATTGTGATATTTCGTGTATATATACAATAGTATGTACTTAAAATACATAATGTTGAAAGTCAAGTGTAAATTGTGTAAATGAATGATAACAATGTTCGCCATTGCTGTCGCTTCAATGATGCTTGGTTGGTTATGAAGAATGTGCAATAAAATAATGATTATAATGATGATGACAATAATGATGCTGATGAAACTGTGGCAACTTGCAGGTGACTCTGCTCGTGGCAACATCGTTTACCATATGTTTTCGTCCAGTTGAGGTGACTTTTAATATTTGTTGCCATTTAAACAATTTCTCGCCACGACGATGCAACAACGATGACGACAATGACATTTTTTTAATGTATACACGCATGATGATAATGAAATGAAAAGTCAGTCAAATACATTCCAGATGTGTGATATAACACAACATATGTGTGCGGTTTGGAGGGTGTGACTTGTTATAGCACATGATGTTTGAGTAGCTCGTTCTCGTGACGCATTGATAAATATTTAAGTGTCAGAAAATACCAATTGACAAGCTCTGATGTTCATTAAAAACTGTCTGTTAATTTGCAATACAATGATGATGTTGCTGATGATATGGTTGCTGCCACACTATTACAATAGTTTGTGATGGTGGTAATAATGATAAAGAGTTGAAATATTTATGTTGCAAAATTCCATTCCTGATAGTTTCGTTCGCCTTTCGTTCTCTTTAAAGCAAAATGTAAAATCATTTTTCACTAAAAATTTATAACATATAATTGCTTTGACCCAGAAAGAAGTTTACCATAGCTATCAGTTTGCTACTGTCACTGTTGTTATTATTGCTGCTTCTACTGCTGTTGGTGTTGCTTTTGCCCCCATTTGCACATTATTCGCAATGTTGTCCCTAATGCATTTTCTCATGCCATGTTAGAAAGTTTCTATTAAGAGTGTGTGTGTATCTGTGATTTTTTTTTTTCCTTTGAACAACGAAGATCATTTACCAACCGAGAGAGGCACATGGCGCGTTCTGGCCTACATGCCAAGCGGCATATTCTCAGCAGGGTTACAAAGTAGCAGAAGCTGAAGTAGTGCTGCAGTAATAATATTGAAGAAGCATACTTTCAGGCAACAACTGGGATTGGGCTTAGATAAGAAAAAATGAATCAAAGTGTGGCGCACATTCATTTGCGTTTGTGTTTCTATTTTATGCAAATGATTTGGTTTTTAGTGAAATACTTCACACTTGCTTTGGTTGTCTGCTTGACGCTAGTGTTGCTATGGTATATATGATGCATATACAATCTGTGACAGTGGATAGAAAGTGAGTAGCAAATAGCATGATGCTGTTACAAACTTTGACTGTGTGACTAAATGACATATAGTATTTATTGACTTACAGAACAAGTAGCCCTGACTACTGAAGTGAGCTATAAAATACTACATATTTCACTTAAATTCATAAATTTATTTTCAAAAATTATAATATACAAGAATCTTATGGCTTGACATCAATAAAAAATTTAATTATGCCTTAACAATAGATGATTTCCTTAAAAAGGAGGATTATATTGTTGTTATGAATTTGAGAAAAGGAAATGGAAAAAAAGCCATAGCCCATTTTTCTGTTATGTACATCAATTGACATAATTTTGTATGTTGTCGATTTGCATAAATTTCACATTTATTTACTCAACATAATCCACAAAATTCCTCAAATTCCTCAAATTCCTTCTTAGCTTTATTCATACAAAGTTAGGGTCCCAATTCCAATATGAAACTTTATTCTTTCTTTCAAATAAAATATTATCACAAATATTCCACACATAATCCCAACTAACTTCATCATAACCGACATAGTTTTTCTAAATATTGTTCTTGTTTATGTTGTTATCTGTTTTCATCCACCGCATCCTTTTAACATAAAGAAAATCCAATAAAGAAAAAGTTGAAAGTTCTTGTATGACACAAAAACCCATTATCAGAGTTACACGAAAGAAAAAAAGCTGCCTTCTCATTCTCGTTATTATTATTACTGTTGTTGAATTTGAGCTCTTCTTTCCGAATACTTATACATACATATTGTTGTCAGTATCTTGCGAGAGAAGTCGAACCAAAAATTCAAAGTTCAACCCTGCATAATTTTATAGATTTAAATGAATGAACATGGTACTACAAAGACAACATATTTTACAATATAAGGCTCACACGCACGCATCACGCTCCCTCACACTAAGTGTTTTTTATCCATTTTCCATTCTATTATTGTCATATACTTATGTTCTTTTTAGACCACTTAAATTATATTGAACTATCTTAGCTAGCTTGGGGTATGTGCTATTAAACTTGTAGTCAAGTGACCAAACTTGTTATGATAATAATGATCTAAACTATGTCCAAATCAAATAATTATTTTTTTTGTTATCTATGATATTGATGACGATAACGATTATGATGGTGATACAATAATTCTATTTGTGTGTTGCCATTTTAACTATTATCGTTATTTTGACCCCCCCAGGTCATGCAGAGAAGGCATGGCAAGCAGAAAAATGTGTGTCTGTAATACTATATATTTTATGGGGAAGTGACTTCAATAAATTCTAAACTAAAATCCTGGTTATATGCACAACATGTCGTTTTTATTGCTTTTACATGGAAATTTTTGTTTTACTATTAGAAATTATTTGTATTGTGTTCGCATTTACTCAATTTCGTATTTATTCTTTTTTTGAAAGAATTGTTTTTGAAAAGAAAATTTTTGTAAATAAATTTTAGGCGCCAACAAAAACTAGTAACAATGTGAACTATTATTCAATGAATGGAATTTTGATATAAGTATGTTTTGTGTATAAGATAAAATGTTTCATTGCATATATCAATGTATGAGTGTCTAAATTTCTCTTATATTTGCAATTGTTTAAGAAGTTGGATTCCTTATTTCGCCAAGAACTCATTTTATTTAATCAAGAAAAGTAACAACATACAAAATTATTTTAAATTTTTCGGTGGTTCCTTATGAACAAAATATTCAAAACTGTTGGTACCCAAAACCTGTTAGTATTTATATATTTCTTATAAAAGATTTAAGAAATTTTGTAAACATACAATATAAGTAGTATCAGTACCTTTTTCTAATCATTTTATAAATATTAAAAAAAAATAAAAATCCCTGAAACTATTAAATATAATATTATCCCTTTTCCATGAATATCTACATGGGTTCTTTTAATTGGAACAAGTTGCCACTTTGCTGAGTTGCCTTTGCATTATAACAGTGACACTCAAACTATGAGCATTGGTCTAACTGTATTTTCGATTACTCGTTTTCCTTTCTCTCCTTTTTTTAAAATAAGTATTCCATTTTCTATCGATACTTGTACACTTATTTGGTTTCGTTCGTTCGCTATACCATCCTACCCATCATATCATCTTTTCATATACAAAATCATATCAAAATGGATTCATTCAATGTGGTGTGGCACCGCGAGCTCCACCATCAGCAACATTATTATTATGCTGCGCGACCCTTTTTCGTATATATTCGTCTGTTGCGTTTCTAGCATTATTATTATTATAACTTACTATTATTATCAACAAGAAAAAGGAATAAACGTAAGATAGAATTTTTGAGTGTAAGTAGAGAGGAGGAGAAAAAGTGTGCGGTTGAACGTTGCTGCTGCTTGCAACATAATCATAATCTTTGACTGCGTCTAAAATCAGCTTAACATCTTTTGGAGCGGCGACGTCTTAACTTTTGAATTCATTGACTTCGATCGATTGTTGTCTGCATTTGAAAGTAAAAAGAAAACAAAATCATTGGACTGATGCGTTCGTTCCTTGGCATATAGAAAATAGATGCAATGAAATGCAATTTTATGTGAAGCAGTATAAGATGAACATCATTAATATATTGTATAGCGCATAACTGCTGCATAGCTTAAAGGCGCCTTTCTTCTTTACTGTTTCATTCTATACAATTCTGCTGTAAATTTGTAGTTTCATTCAGTATGCAACAAATTGCAATTGCTGCAAGTTAAAAATGCAATAATTGTGTACATTTATTTTGGAAATGGTTTTTGGTATATTAGTTTGGATATACGTATGTATCCACCGTTCATCCTTCCCATTTTGATTTATTTTACTTAAAGCGTACTTACAACTAATAAGTTTAGGACGGTTCACATGAAGTGTTATTTACAATTAAAATAGAAAGAAGGAATAGAAATAGAAAAAACGATAGATACTTATATGGGGCTAAAGTGTGTTGCTGCTTGCCACTTGTCACATAAAACCGAAACGATAAAATTCTAAGGCTATACTATATGCCACTTGACCTCATGTTTAACCAAGTGGCAATGCAACCATATTTAACTACACTTGGTACGCCATTGCGCGCCATTTTAAAAGTATAATAGTGTGTGTGTGTGTGTGTGTGTATGTATGTATAAGAGAATGTTGATTATTTATGTTATAAATATGCTTGCCATGCAGTGTCGTCGCTCGTCGTTGCTATATTTAACAATTTTCAAATAAAATTTAACTCCCAATACAAAATTCAATGATATCACATACATATATAGCAGAAGTATGTACATAATATATATATTATACATATGTATGTATATATGGCGAAAAAGAAAATAGATAGATAGATGAAGAAAGTGGAAGAAGAGACAAAATGGGGCGAACGAGTGCAATGGGGCAGGAAAAGCGCATTGATTTGGGTCACTTGCGCGGGCTCTCTAAATCGTGATGCGGTATTCCGTCGTTGCATTTACCGCAATGTGCATACGCACATTCTCACATACTAACACTTATGCAGTTATGTATCA
The DNA here is from genome assembly GCA_035041805.1 of Amiota mariae. NCBI lineage: Eukaryota > Metazoa > Arthropoda > Insecta > Diptera > Drosophilidae > Amiota > Amiota mariae. The sequence continues at coordinate 1,542,572 of JAWNKV010000229.1, read as the reverse complement.
GTGTATGCATGTGTATGTGAGTGTGGGCGACGTGGCTGCAAATCTAATCAAGTGCTGCGGCGGCATCAGCAACGACAACAAACTTATCAATAAACCAAGTGTAGAAGTGCCTTCACAATACTTGCATATGTGTGTGTGTGTGTTTTTGTTTGTTTGTTATTGATTTGTAAGTATAGTCCCGCGTCATTCGCCCAAACCAAAAACTACTTTGTCACTTTTAAACATACCACCTCTATCAACCCCCACTATTTCTATACCTACCCCCACTATTTCTATTCCTACCCCCACTATTTATATTCCTACCCCCACTATTTCTACACCTACCCCCACTATTTCTATACCAACACCTACTTTTACTACACGAATGGGGCAGATGGAACTACCGGTGAACTTCCATAAGAATTCTTATGCATCTGTTGTGCAGCATGTTACGGCAGAAATAGCACTTACTAGCTCAAACACTCGAGCTTCAATTGGTCCTAAGCAATTTGTCGCTGTTCCTCCTTCTAAATCTATTTTTGTGTCTAGGTTAACTGAAGATACTTCGGAAGTTGATATTAATCACTACATTCTATCTAAACTGCCAACAATTACAAATGTGAATACCACTAAGTTTAAATTTTCTTTTAAAAGGACAATTTCGTCTTTTAAAATATCCGTTCCCCCTGAATACTGTAGTGAACTGTTAGGTCTGAACTTTTGGCCGGCCGGCTGTGTTGTTCACGAATATAACTTTAAAAAACGTGCAAACACTGGTGTCATTGCCAAACTCCCCCCAACAAAGTCTACAAAAAACTGATTTCTAGTCGCCCTCAAGCAACCGTTCCTATGGATCCATCTAACCTCAATTTGATCATACATTTTCAGAATGTCAGAGGTTTAAACTCTAAACTAAAAAGACTATTCACTAATAGTTTCTCTCTTCATACAGATGTAATTTTGTTTGCTGAAACATGGCTTCGTCCAGATGTTCTGAATTCTGAATTGTTTAATAATAATTACTCAACGCTTAGGAAAGATCGATTTGATCGCGTTGGTGGTGGAGTTCTGATTTCTGTTAGTGCTTTTTAATATTCTGACTTGGTGTGTATTGATAATATTGATGACATTGAGTTTATTTGTGTAAAGATTTAATTCCAATTTATTTATTACATGTTCCTATATACCACCTGCTTCTGATGACTCTGTTTACTTATCACATCTGACAGTTATTAAGAAAGTTTTGTCTTTTATCAAAGATACTGATAAGGTCTTAATCATGGGAGATTTTAATCTTCCAAATATTTGTTGGACAGCCTCGGATAATTGTAACTCTGTAATATCATCAGTAAGCTGTGAGTTTGTCGATTCATTGCTGGATCTTTCCTTTCAGCAAGTAAACTACATAGCTAATAACATTAACCGAATTTTAGATTTGGTCTTTACCGATAGCACAAATAATGTTTCCTTGTTTCGAAGTAATCCTCTTTCCACTCCAGAGGATGCTTATCATCTGACTTTGGAGTTAAACATCTTTCTGAATGGGTTTGGATTTCGTTCCAATAATCCTTCTAATTTGCTTTCTACATCAAGACGTGTTTTCTGCTTTAAACAAACTGACTTCTTTAAGCTAAATTCTCTTCTTACAGCCACTGACTGGTCTTATTTGTATTCATGTGATGATGTTGAACTAGCTGCAAAGTTTTTTTATACAACTATGAAAAATCATTTCAAATTATGTGTTCCGAAAATTAAACTGAAATATAACCCACATACGCCACCTTGGTTTTCTCGTGATTTAATTAAATTAAAGAATTTAAAAAATAGACTATTTAATATGCCAGTTATTGATTGTGATACAGTATTACAATATTTAAAATCTTCTAAATTAACGTTTTTTACCGGGACCAGATGATGTACCTAGTTGTATTCTAAAGCGATGTGCTGATGCTTTGCTTAGACCAATCTGCAAATTGTTTGACTTATCTCTGGATACATCTGTATTACCTAATATTTGGAAGCAGTCCTATATTATCCCCCTCCACAAAAAAGGCAGCAGAGCTAATATATCAAATTACCGAGGAATAGCTAAGCTTTGCGCTATTCTGAAATTGTTTGAACATATTATCACCGATCAGGTGCATCATTTCGTTCTTCCTTTATTAAGTACTTCACAGCACGGTTTCACCAAGAAGCGTTCAACTACAACCAACTTATTAGAATTTACTTCGTTGGTTAATTGTAGTTTTTCACAACAACATCAAATGGATATCATTTACACATATTTTAGTAAAGCTTTTGACAGTGCTTGTCACTTCCTACTCCTTAAAAAACTGATTACCTTTGGTTTTCCTCCCAAGTTAGTTAACTGGATTACATCTTATCTAACTTTCAGAACCCAAAGAGTTATTTTTAAAACAGCTATATCTAAGACTATTTGTGTAATTTCTGGTGACCCTCAGGGTAGCCACCTTGGCCCATTATTGTGTAAAAACATTGAAATAGAGAATTCAAGAGTGAATTTAATCAGTAAAAATCACATGCATCTAATTTCGTGACCAATATTTATAACGATTAAAAATAATATAACTTCGAATGCAACTCATATTCTTGGGTTGAAAATTATAATTTCACGGTAGCTTATTTTTAAATGTCGACATTATTGAACATTCTAACATAGCGACGGTTAAGATGAAGACTTTATAAAGCACTAGACAAACCCGGCACTGCTTTGCACAGATTGTTTCCTTTCTTTTCATCATTATTACTCTCTCCCACAACCCCCACTTCCCCATGTTTCCCTTCTCAACAAATCTCTCGATCTTGTTTCTCAAAATTTTGAGAAAGTCAATTTTTCAACCATAAACAACTGAATATTGTGACTAGACTACTTGTGTATCTCTTACTAAATTCACTAGTCTTACAGAATCTTATTCTATAAATAGGACTCTCATTAAGTCTGACCTTTTCTATGCAAAACATGTATAGTGATTCAAGTTATGGAAGTTTGACTGCTGCTGTACATTTATTTTTAATACAATATTTGCTTAAAATTATGTTATGGCTTTTTGGCATTTTTTGTGTTAAACTCACTTAACTGAAACACATCACACTCACATCGCACAAACGTATGTACATACATAATTAAATTTTCCTCTGCAATCAATTACCTAATTTTCTTTTACCTTTTCATCATTTCCACATGAGTGCATCGCTCTTGAGCTTATTCATTATTAAATTTAATTTTTGTTTCCTTCCTTCCAACAAACCGACCAAGGAAGTATTTTTCCTTTTTACGATGAAATTTTTCGCGAATTAAATTTAAATTTTAATGCCACAAATTTATATGATCTCGGGAAAAAAAAGCTACTCAGTCAGTCTCACGGTTGCATAGTTACAGTCATCTATGCTCCCAAGTTGAAATGGTGAAAATTCAATTCGCGAAATAAAAACTGTAATATGTTGCATATTTTGATGGTGGTGGATCTGAATGTGTGGCGCTCTGTTTTGCAATTTCCATTGTTTATTATATTTCACTTTTATTTTTATTGCTACCTATACAGTTTTCTTCTTTTGTGTAAAAGAAAATCAAAAAAAAAATTTTTTTTTTTTTTTTTTTGTGATAAAATTTACATTTTAATTGTATTTAAATTTGTATTCTTCCTTACATTTTTCCACATATTTATTTACATTTTTATTTTGTTGAATCGATTATTTTATTGGTGAAATGGAAAGTTTATATATTGGTTCCTCTTAAATTCGTTTTATTTCTTATGCATTGGTATGGTTGTGTTTATAACAAACTTATGCTGCGAGGTCTAACAACAAACGATCTGAGTTTGGCGTATTAGTTTTTTTGGATATCCTGAAAGTGTAAAGAGGCACTATTCGTCAAAATATTGATCACATGAGATAAAATCTTAGTTTGCCTTCGCTTCATTGGATCCATGAAATTAAAAGGATTCTTTTCCTACATAAGAAATATCTAATTTATCAAATAATTTGATTTGCTATTTCCTAAAAAAATGTACGATTACGAGTGTGGATACAACGTAGTGTATCATAGTGTAGTGTAACTTAGTGATGGTAAGTCGATATATTTTCGGTTTGCGATGTATGTAGTCAAAAATCAGAATTGAACGGAAATATCTTCCTTTGCTAATTTTTACTATTTTATTCTTATTTTTCTGTTTTTTAACCTCTTGAATTGGATTGAAGGATTAAAATCCAAAATTCAGAAAACTAACATAAAAAAGGTGACCTACTTATTGAGCGGCAAGATGTGCTAAGGGTATCACTGAACAATGTTCCCTTAAATGCCACGGAGGACGATTATAACAAAAGTCAGAAAAGCAAGTCTTGGGGTCATTTGGTTGAGTCAGTTTGAGGTACGAGAATCGTATTGTAAACTATGAGTTGACTTGCGTGTCAAGAAGCAGGTCAGGTGGTCAGATCTATATATCCGATCATTTCAGCATATTTTATGAAAGTGAATTCCGAAGTGAATCCAATTCTTTAGGAACCTTTGATGAGCTATACCAACCAAATCAAGCAATCAACGCATCGATAACACTTGCGCTGTCGCTGTACCCTTTCTTTTTAAGTGCTAGGGGTTACTTTTATAAATTGCTCAGATACAAAATTAGAAAACTCCAATTCATGTGAAAAAACTGTTGAGGAAAATTAAATTCCTGTAACTTTAAGGGAAAATCAAGACTTTTTTGCCTTTTTTGTTGAGTAAATTATAATCTGAACAAAAAATTTAATATTTCTATTTAAGTTAATTTCATATGCATATAGCAAATATCAATAATATAGAAAATTCTTAATACGTATTTCAATATACAAAATATTCAATTTGTATGGGAATTCTTCCAACTATTGTTGTTTCTAGTAAATTATCAAAGTAGTAGTGTAAAATATAATAATAGAAAATAAACTAAACAATTTGCATAACATTTAACATTATGGAACAATATAAATATCATAAACTATAATATATATTTAATAATGTGCTTTTCTTTGAACTGCATAAATCGGCAATAAATAAATAAATAAAATAGACTTTTTTTGTATTTTATTTTTGGGATACGCATTGCAATTAAATATTTAAATAAAATAATGAAAGCATGTGCATAACTTCAGTTTCACCGAAATTTCTATGCAGTTTAAAATATTAATTTATAATTATTGGTAAAGAACTCAAATTTGAATGATTTTATAAATTAATATTAATCCAAACCAACTATTACTTCTATAAATCTGGATGATACCATAGAAAAATACATTTTTAGTCCGATATTTCTATGGCTACAGACCTAATGTTATCAGCCATTTATACTAATCATAAAGCACTATAAAGATAAATTTAAATAAAGTGTGCGAAATTAAGTTAAATAGTTAAAAGAATACTATGTGTTAAGGAGAGTTAAGAGACTAGATTTTAGATGATCGGAAGAAATAGAATTAGATACAAGGTCATAGTATAATAAAAGGATCATGCTGCAAATAAGTAGTCTTACATGTACCAACAAGAATAGGAGAATAATTCTTTGTAACCCGAGAAGGAACATTAAAATTAATATTACCAAGCAAGGAAGGGGAAAAGATGCTGACTACAATCATGATGTAAGAAATATTACCATTGACACTACTATACAAGATATGTACCCTATGCTTAAGACGGGAACCAACCATACACATTTACAAAATTTTAATGCGATTAGATGAACAGAATAGCAGCGCATAACATACGAACAAACAAAACACTAATTTTTATATATTAGATTAGATTAGATACATATGAAGTGTATTTATTATAAATAAAAAAAGAAGTGTGTATTTATTTACATTAAATTTGAACAAATTTGCGAAATTAACAATATAAAAATATTCAATATTTTCTCGATAATATAACAAAGAAAACTTTATAATGGAATAGCGAAAAACTAATAATAAATTATAATTTGTTTATGCAGCATTTGATTACCAAAGCCCAAATATTTGCAAATAATTAGTTATTGGTTTTGGTAGTAGTAGCTGCATGGCATGGCATTTAAGGAATAATAATAGGATATTATAATGGCGTCAAAAATAAAATTAACATTCAACTAATTTTGTTTGGTGTTTAATTTATGCGAAATTAATTGATCTGATCAGTTGAAATAATGTTAATTTGTTTTCAAATTGAATGATTCAAATACACATTATTGTTGTGTTATAGTTACTATGATTGTGAGAATTGAGTTCAGTTATTCATGATGATGATGATGAAGATAATGCCACAAAAACCACGCTCTTCTCAAAGTCACTTCCAATAGTAAATAGTTTCAATGTTACAACAATAGTTTTTGCAAAAATTCCCTATGTTCTAACTGAACTAAACTGAACTCAACTGTCATGTGACACCTTCGATGAGGTTGGCTTGACGTGAATGCGCACATAATTCATCTCAGTTTCAAGTACAGACTTCCGTCGTTTTCATCGTCGTCGTCTGCGTTTGTTCTTTCTAAGCTGGTTTTACTGCTTTACGAGTGCTACGAGTGAGTGTAGTCAATCTCAGTTGATGGGGAATGTCATGGAGAAATTCAAGTTGAATCACTTTTTTTATGCTTGAATTATTTTACACTTACAATAAATAATGTTCTTCAATGTGTTAGATCTTGTTTATTTTTGTTTTCATTGTATGTACCACACTCTTTATTTATAAATAATATATTAATATTTTTGCATTTCATTGCAGAGCGTAAACTGTTTGTTGGCATGCTAAATAAGAAATTAAATGAGAACGACGTCAGAAAATTGTTCGAAGTACATGGTGCCATAGAAGAGTGTACGGTATTACGTGATCAAAACGGGCAAAGCAAGGGTTGTGCCTTTGTCACATTTTCAACAAAACACGCAGCAATCTCAGCAATTAAAGTGGTAAAATTTATTAGAACCCATGCTCTCATACCGTTGTACAATATATAAAATCTATTTTCATTTTTGTTTCCTTAGACTTTGAATCAGAACAAAATCATGGAGGGATGTACATCACCGCTTGTTGTTAAATTTGCCGATACGCAAAAGGAGAAAGAGCAGAAAAAGATCCAGCAAATACAAGCGAATTTGTGGAATTTGGCGTCAAACATCAATATACCACTTGGTCAGGCAGCAACAACGGTGTCGACACCCATACTACCAAATCCGCCACAACAACCCAGTCCTGTATTGGGGGCTGATGCTATAACTCCTGCTTCATTGCAGTTACTACAACAATTGCAGGCTGTTGGCTTGCAACAGCAATTGTTGCAAGGTATATACAACTAACATGTTAACCTAAATAAATTGTACAATATATACATATTTCTTATTTTTTTTTTTTAAATGGTTTTCTAGGTCTTACTGCACAACAATCAAACAATTCGGAAGCAGCTGTCGCTGCTGCTGGCTTACTACCTCCAATGACTGTTCAAAATTTAGCTGCTTTAGCTGCTATGACTTCTCCAGCCCTAACTAATGCTGCCACAAATCCGGGGACTGCTCAACTTACCAATACCGCCGCCTTGCTATGTAAGTTATTATTACACATTTTTGTGCTTTGGGTAATTTTCCAAGTATCCAATTCAACTTGATTCTACCTTATTTCGTATTATATCGAATACTATTCACATGTAATTTTAACACTCTGTCGTTTAATGTTGTTGTTATCGTCAAGTTATTAATAATAAATAGATAGGGCAATAATGTAGAGTATCCTGGTGAATGGACTAAATTCCTTGTCGTCTCTTATCTAATTCACAAACGGAACTAACCAATCATCTAAGCAACAATCAAGCGAGCATCTATTAACTACAACATGATACTCTCTAGCCACCAATAGATTTATTTATAAACTGATACAAGTAAAGGTGACTTGTTTTTGGAACTTAAAGTTGTCCATTGCCAAGTTTTCTTTGCCTCTTTGAGCGCGCTGTTATTGCCGTCGTTGTTCTCATTTCCGTCTTCTGTGGCCAATGTCAAGGAGCGTTGACAGCAAAATAGCGTTAACTTGGTTAATCATCTAATTTCCCTTTTCCGCGGTACCAAATCGGAATCAAATAGAATGTAAACGAACGAACCCGGATACGTAGTTAAATGTAGTTTAGCTTTTCAATACTTACGATAAATGCTGATGCTCAGTTTTTTTTTTCTCTACTTGGTTGGTTGGTGCCGTGTCGCGTGAGGGTTAATGAACGATTTACTCATTTCTTGTGGTGGTTTCTATTTGGGTCTTCTTTCTAATGCTTTGAATTATTGATTTTTAATTAGTATGAATCTATTTTAGATTTATCATAATAACCTGTGAAATTTCTCTCAGACTTACAGTTTATTTTATAATATTATTCTATTGAAATGTGTCTCTCATAAGAGCAAAAAATCTTATTTAAAAATCATTGTTTGTGAAGTGTCTCCATTTAAATCTTGGTGTCAACATAATGAGCTCTGTCATATCATATCCCGATTTTTGCAAGCAGTGTCATGGGGATATATGCAGCTGCTTCTATTTTTTGGCGCGTTGTATTCTGACAATATTTATACTCGTTTATTTTGCCATAATGTTTGAAGAATATAGACGACGTAAAGGATTAGGCCCTTCTAATTATTGCTTAACAGCACCGTGTGATATTTTAAATGGATTTTGGGAGAGATCAAAGGAACCATCAAAACCACCATATTAACAAGAAAAAAAAAACACCAAAAGAACAATTTTGAACTGTAAATTGTCACGATAACCGAGGAGGTAAAATTACGTGGAGAATTATGTTGAAAACCAATTTATTACTTTAATTATTGAATGACTCACGTATATTGCGACTATTATTAATTTGTTTTTGCTAATTCAATTAATCAACTAATTAGACAATAAATAAGAAAAGACGACAGATTGTGATTTGCCTTTATTAAGACACTTAATGGGTGTATTCACTAGAAGTAATGCATGCAATAAGAAAAATATCTACATTAACTTTCACTTTTCTTTTTTCCATTTAACTTGGCTTGACATGCAAACTTACATGTACTCGTACATACACATATAGTATAATTGGATCATTTTAATATAATTATAAACTAGAATTAATGAAACTAATAAATCTAACTATTTTCTTCTTCTCTTCCTTTTCAATATTTGCAAAAAAAAAAAAATCAAAATCCTTTTATAACAATTTTTTGGCAAATTTTTGAATGGAATTGTGTGATACTAACAAATCTTGGTTCTATAATTGGCTTGGCTACCGATGCGATGGTGATTGTACATACACGAACACTCAGGCCTTTTAGGAAAAACTGCCGCCAGCTCAGGTGAGAGTTTTTTGACAGCGTCAACCTGTAATGAATTGCAACAGAATCAGAAACTGCAGCAGCAGCAACAGCAACATCATCATCATCAACAGCAACAAATTCCACCACCACCGCAACAAACTCAACATCCATTGTTTGACCTTGATGCCTTTAGTTTTCCATGTACGTTTTTGTTTTTATTTTATTTAATTTTCACATTTTCATTTCATCCAAATTTTTTAATTTTAATTAGTTTTCTAGTTTATTTTTATGTAGTTTTCTTTTTATGTGCATGCTGCGTGCTAGTATGTTTCTTTATGTTCTTATTCAAGGTCCATTCATAGTCATATTATTATTGCGAATACATAAAAGTTAAACGAACCAAAACGTGAAATCCAGTCACTTACCTAGGGTGTAAATACACACTTACTAACTACACACATGCCACATGTTACTAAGTAGTAATGCAAGCATGCGATGCATACTTAACATAATTTCCTATACAAATTGAAATGCAGTCAGTCTCACTCAATTGAGAAATTAATAGGTTGGAACTTGTGGTACTCATTGGCCTCATTGAGGGGGGACGTGTGATAGAAATTTGTCAAATTGTGACTCATATTTTCGATCAACTAAAAATCTACATTATTTTATTTTTACTTCATCGAAGTCCAATCCATGGCCATTAGGAGTTTTTATATCTAGATTACGACAATATACATATATTACGATCTAAACTGCGTTAAATATTTGTATGAAAATTGATATTCCCAAGTTATTCAGATTAAAGCTAAAATTTAACCAAATATTTAAATTTTCAAGTCTCTTAAATTTCCCTGATCCAATATATGACTTCCAATACTTCATTTATTGAATATCTAAATACAATTTAGTTGAAATTGGTTTGATTTAGAATACTTGACATATTTGCCATACGACTTCTTGAAATGAACAACAACAAATGATTGACAAAACTATTGAAAAATTGAATTCCCATTTAACATTTATATTCTAAACCAAACCGATTTCAGTTAAAAAGCATTTAACCTTCATATAAATACATAAAGGGTATATGACAATAAAAATAATTTGGGTGATCTTTCTATATATGTATATAGTATTTCTCTCTCTCATTGCTTTAAATTTTTAGAAGATAAAATTCTTTAAACAGGAAGAAAGTCTTAAATATACGTATATGTATGTACATTTAAATTTTTATTTTCTGACTGTTGAAATGAAATCTGCACAATTTTTTATTTTCAACAGCTTTCAACAATTGTCTCAAGCGCCGCTTACAAGGCAAATAAAAAGTTCTTATATACGTACATCTGTAAATCTCTTTTGATAAACTCTATATTCATACTTTCAATATAAAGAACATCGCGTGTATATACTAAAAGGAGGTGGCGGAGGGGGAAGACATTCAATATATCTGTATAAAGATTTTTAATCTCATAAAACGTATGCCCGTGGCAATCTGAGTCCTTTCCTTTCCGTTCCTTTTTCAAAAAAGAATTATGGTTTACCGAGAAGGATACGAATTGCGTACAAAAGTTGACCGCTGGCAATGCCAGTTGCAGTATATAAAAATATACTAGTATTCAAAAGGAACAACACAATTTAAAATACAGTGTTGTTGTGGGGGACAATTCGGTGCAGTCTTCGCCGTTACCAGGGTTTTAAAAGACTTGAAGTACTTTAAGATGGCATCTGCTTGCTTTTATTTTAGTGTCTGCTTTGGTTTAATATTTGAAGTCGCATTTCCCTAACGCATTTTTTTTTTTAATTTTAATTCTTTAAGACTTAATGCAGCAGCCACTTAATTTTTTTTGTTCTTATTGTTTACGTTGAAGGAGCTAAGAAACACTAAAAATGAGGGTAAAAGGAGCAATCCTAATAAGACCAAGACCATGTGCAGTGAAGCATAAAGCAACGGCAACTTAACAAAAATGTTGCTGATTTTCTTGGTTTTTTTTTTTTTTTTTTTTGGTAACCTTCTTCGTTTCACATTGTCTGTCTATCATCGGCCTTAATCAAAGGACACAGACTAAGTTAATTTTAAAGTGGGAGGAAATTCCTGAGCCGAGCGTGAGGATGTTATGAGGGAAGCTTAAGAGCAGTAAACTCCAGGAAAATACCAAAAATTAAGCGCATTTTTTCTGTACCACCAACTCCCAAAAGTTATTCATCTTCTTTGGATTGTAGTATTTTTTTATTTTTTTTTATTTTGTGTACGAGTATTGTAAAGAAAACTAGTTTATTTTTGTAAAACCTTTAACTTTTTCTGTTGAATGGCAAGCAAGCTTCAGATGCATGTACCACTCAAGTAATTTCGACGGTCACTTAATTTAATGAAATATTAAAAATTCCAAAGCCTCCCAAGAAAACAACAATAAGAAGAAAAGGCATATTGGTATTAGTGGATCCACGCCAGTTTCTTTACAAAAAATAAATAAGAAAAGAAAAAAAAAGAACATTTTGTTTTCATAAGTCAAAAGTGGTGGTTGCCAACCAAAGTTTATGTGCGTGCCAAGTGCAGCTGACAGGAAACATTGCCTAAGCGTTTGTATCCTGGTTGAATTTTTTATATTGTCCTGCATTGAAATGGACTATGCCAGCAGAAAAGCTAAGATCGTTGTCGTCACATATATGTATATGGTAGTATGTATGTTTTCCATTCTGCATTCCCACATCTTTCTTTATAGGGCCACTTCAATAAACCGCCAATATAGTCAGGATGTGCTGTCTCCTCATATCGTCTTTCAATCTTTGACTACATACTATGTATGCTCTTCGATTCATTTTGTTGCCAAACGGAAACATGAAAGCATAAAGTGCACAACAAATTTACTTTGAAGTTTTTGTTCATAAATGTTCAACTTGATGTGTTTCAGTTGGATTTAGTTTAGTTGCTAGTTTTGTGTGGTTGACGCATATAAGGATAAGCAAAGAGTAACATTATTGTTTGGTTGAAAGTGTAAATAACTTTTAGTGACCTTTTCTACTTCTATTCACATATTTCCCTTTTTCACCATGTAATGGACAACAGTCAACTAAGCCTTTTAAACTGACATGTATTAAGAATTTTTAAAATCACAATATGTAATAGTAAAGCGTCAATTGAGATTTCAAGAATTCATTTATTAAATATATAAACCGAAAGTGTACCTATGTATATATGTATGTAAAAAAGAAGATAGAGGAAGGAACTTAATTGCAACACAAGGAAATAATCTGAACTCAATTTCTTGAAACAACTTGAAGAAAAAGTAATTGTTTAATATTTCGTTAGTTGATAATAGTTCATTCAAAATAGTTGTGTTTGTTAACATTGAATAAAAAGAAGTTATTATACTCTTCACGCAGTGAATAGTATTGTATTATAAGTTTGTCATGAAGTTTGTAACACATAGAAGGAGTCATCGGAGATCCCATAAAGTACATACATATATCCTTGATCAGCGCGACGAGACGAGTTGATCTAGCCATGTCCGTCTGTTCGTCCAAATCGGACCACTAGAGGGGATACCCCCATACAAACCGGGATCCAAATGAAAGTTCTTATTAGAAAAAAGTTTTCTATCGACGTGAAATTTGGATACTATAAGTGTCTGATCCATATCCACCAACCTTATAAATTTCGGGTCATTAGCAGGGGCGTGAAGAGCATAGCCAATATAGCAACATTTAGTCATTTAATCTTAATTTACCTAAATGTCAGCAAAAAAAAAAAATTTTTTTGAGTTTCTATAAATTGATTTACTATTATAGTTTTCCTAAATGTGAAATCTTCTCATTCGACCCAAACTAATGACAACCGTATTGGGTGTTAAAATAAGTTTACGCCGTGAAAGAATTGTACATTATGATTTAATGAAAGTATTGTCCATTGCTGATTGCCATTACTTTTTCCCATTTTTCTGGCAACATAAGAGTACCGCGTTGGAAGAATGCTTCATCTTTTGAGACTATCCACTATCATGTATGGTGTAGTAGTGGGCGCGTTTTTCCTGGAGTGCTCGGCTCAACATCATCAATTGTGTTTGGTAGAGGGCCCCAGTAAAAGGATTAAAAGAGTCGATTGCTGCGCGTCGTACGAAATAACACAAATTACAAAGTTCCATTAATAAATATACTTTAAACTATTAATATAAATACAAGCTTGTGAAAATATAATAAAACTGATTCCACCAAATACACAACATGAGTTTTTCGGCTTCGCTTTTGATACATGGCCACGTGATCTTCATGATTTCTTCTCCTTTGGGTTACAGTGGTAAATCCATTTTTCATCACTATTGACTATACGATACAAAAAACAATTTGGTTTATGCCAGGCATTCACTTGTATTTCACTTGTCCAAAATTGACATTTATCGTTTGTAGCCTTCAGTTCATATGGAACCCAATTTCTTTCCCAACGTTTTTAAGCTATGTAGAATTGCTTAATGAGTCACTCCTAATGTAATCTTCCGCAAAATGCTTTTACTTTTACGTCAAACTCGCCGGTCTTAAACTTTGTCGCTTGTTCGGCTGAAAAAAACTATATTATGCTTAGACATTTGAAGTTTTACATAACTTACTTGTGGAACAAAAGGTTGTCAAACAACGAAAACTTATTTGCACACCTAATATCAATCTATTAGGTTATTTTTCAATGTACGAGTAGACCCATTTTTATAGAATTTTAAGAATCACTCAATTTCAATTGTTAAAATGTAGTTATTATCGTTTGAGAGACATCTGAGTGGAGTAACATAAATAAAATATTGTATACAAAGAATTATTAAGCAAGTGAAAAGAAATCGATCTACGATTGAGATATTGTTCCATAGTTTCTAAGATATTTCACCCTGTCATTGGAAGGTACAGAAATCCCACGCTCATATGGGATATATATATAATTGTACAATTTATATGTGTTTTGATGAAACCAAAGTTTATATTGTAGTTTTACTGTTTTATTTTCAAAATAATTTCCCTTCTCGGATTATTATTTATCTTTTTATGGTGATTTAAATAAGTTTCCTCCTTTATGTTTTAGTCTTGGTATATGAGGTACTTATGGAACATAACTTCTTTGTTGTGTAGTTTTTGGCTTAATTGTAGTCTATTCAGACATCGCAAATGTATAACTAAAATACAATCAATTTTATAATACAAAAGTTTTGATTTTAATATGAAAAATCTAAAAAGTTTTAGAAGTTTATCTTTTTGTTTTTCCTTTTGTTAAGTTCATGAGTGAATGTATCCAATTGTGAATATAAGTTGTGTGAAATTTAACTTTTGAAATGATTAAAAAATTTTAATAAATTATTTTGAATTTAGTTTTATTTTTGTTCTTTATTATTTATGTTTATTTCGCCTGAAGGCTTGCAAAGGATGTTTAAAGTTTCAGAAATTTATTTTTATTTTTGATTCTTTAAATTTTTTAATAATTCAATAAATTTTCTACTGCCTTTTTGTTTTCATCACATTACATCCCTTTCCCTTCCATTCTTCTTTCCTTTATCTTACATTCCTTTATGCCATTAATATCAAACTTTGAAATTCAATATGTTTGTTTACGGCATCACTGATTGACATCACCATCGCCCTTTTACGTTCTATGTTGCTGAAAAGTATTTTCGCGTACATAAAACTTGTGAATAACAGCGAAGATTGTTTCAAGTGTTACTTTAGTAAGAATAGATAGACAAGTAACAAAAACATAAAAAAAAGCTGACATGTAAAAAAGGTGCAACAAACAACTTTGATTTTACTCTCTAGACTGCACTTTCCTTGTAAGCTGCCAGTTCCAGTTTCAATCAGGTATAGGTTTTCCTACTCCTCCTTTATTTTCTTATTCTTTTCATTATAATAAGCGAATTTGATATAGTTTGTATCCTTAGATAGTTGTTACGACTATTGAAAAAACAAGAGAGAACTTTAAGCGAACCTTGGAAAAATATAAAAGTAGTGTAATTTTTATAATAACTTTCTAACGGAAGTAACTAACTCTACGACAAAATGATAATACCCAATCACACTAGTGTGAAAAGTATTGCAGTATAAAATATAAGAATTGTGACAACATATAAAAAAAAAAAAAAAAGTGGATGCCAAAAAAAAAAACTTTAAATATTTAGATATATAAAAAAAATAAATAATAAATAAATTACACGCGCAAAAATAATGAAATGTGTTAATTAGGCATTGAAATGAGATATGAACAAATGTTATATTGATTTTCGTAGCTATAATCCAATCACACATTTATATATATTACATTTTATACTAAGAGGTTAATCCCAGAAGTACCAGACTTGGTAAAGAAATCTCAAAAAATTGCATAAAATATATACCTTTCCCAGTGATGTTGAGCTACTCAAAATAGCCATCTACCACAGATTCAACATTGCATTTTTTTTCTTGATTGTTTTAGCTTTCTAAAGAAAAATATCTCATAAAACGGACTCTACAACCCAATATTTTACTATTGAGGCTTCAATTCATTTTCTACCATAGTCATTTGGGTACTTCTGGGACTAATTTCGTATTAAATAATAAATATCAATCATCATGTATGAACCTTAAAATGTTGCAACAGACTCCAATAAAGATACAAGGTTGGGACGGTGAGAACAAGCGTCAATTTACAGAATAAAATAATGACAAACGACAATCAGACTGACAGACAGTTTATGTAACCAAGCTGACAGATAATCCGACTGATTCAACAATATTACATTCTTCAGATGCTTCTACAATAATTTTCTCCTAATACATATTTCAATATTCACCAGTATATCGTCACTGAGAATGTTATCACTCTGTTTGAATTTTTTTAATGCATTAAATATGCAATAATATGGCAAAAATATTATCTTCGCGAAGATACCGCCTTTCCACATATCCGAAGAAGCATCTTAGTCATTGAATTTTAAGCGACTTGAAGTTGTCAATAGGATAATAACATTTTCTATTGAATTTGGATGGATCATTTTAGTGAAACGAAATTTAAAAACAATGCACTTTAAGAAGAGTGGTTAATATTGGATGCAACCGAAAGAAAGTTTATCTTTTTTATTTGCAAAATAATCAAAAAGTATGTAATGTTACAAAATTGTGTGACAATACATATAGTACATAATTCCACTTACACATAAATATCAAAGTGTATATATATAGTACATGCATATATGTATTTATGATTAATTACGCGTCACCAACTGCTGCCGTGGATAGTTAAATTTTTTAACCACAAACAACTAAAATCACCATTCGCCTGTGCGTGTGTTGTATGTCTGCTATTGTGCATATTTCTATTATTGTAATTTACATTTTTATAACAATTTGGTATTATTTTGTGTGTGGTCAAAATAAAATTGTATTACACGCATCACTAAAAAAATTTAGATAACGAGCAGATCCACGAACTTATAAAATTTTTATTAAAATTCAAATTCAATCTAATAATTTTTGTATAATTCTCTTCTATTTTCTACCTAGGGTCTGATCCGAACTCGTTGGCTTCAGCATATATGTCAACAGCCGCTGCGGCTTTACCGCAATTTGGGAGTGCTGCCGCGCTTACATCGCCCTTAGCATCAGTCGCTCTTAGTGCCGCCGCAGCAGCAGCAGCGGGCAAACAGATTGAAGGTAAGTTTCGAGGGCTTGCCCATATATACATAAGTATATATATGCATATTCAACTGCTAGCAATGGGCGTTAGGTTTTTGGCTCCAAAATGTCTATAGTGAAGATTAAGTAACAACAGCAAACTGCTGTTCAAAAGGCCAACGGAACATTTTGACAGATTTTGTGGATTTTATGTTTTTATGGTGATGATGTTCATCATCATTGCAACTTGGTTTGGTTTCGGTTTCGGTTTTACTCTCATGTTAATTATAATGCATGCAACATCTGATGTTACAGACAATGCTGATAATAATGATGATGAGGATGATAATAATATTAATAATGATTTTCTTTCTTCTGTTCATTTCACTTGGGTATAATCGAAACGTCTAAACTGACATTTTGATAAATTTACAAAATGTCCAAATGTTGTTCGTTCGTTTGCTGTTCATTGTTCTTTGGTATAACTTTGTTATATCAATATCAAAAGTGCATTAGCCAAAAAGTCATCAGTATTTCGACCATCACAACCCAACCCAACACAACCCATCCCAACCCATATTCATTTACCATCTCTCTTCTCTAGCCCTTCTGGCATCCGCTGATTACTATGATTATGCGGTTTTTCGCGCTTGTCCAATGTGCTGCAACATCAGTGTTGTGTTGCAGTTGCAACTATTATCTATCCTTTTGGATTTTGTTTTCATGTTTTTGTTCCTTTTGTTGTTCATCTGTAATTATACAAATATCCCTTAACTATGTGCTACTCATTTTAGTGTGTTTTTGTGTTTTGCACAAATGATGATCATCCATCGTCGTCGTCCTCCTCATCAATCAAATAATATCCATTCCCATTTTCAATTTTGTTCTTCATATTACTGTAAAGCATTACAAATTAAAAGGGTTTACAGGGTAATTAAAGTTCAATAAAAAGAGAATAAGAATGAATCTTCATGGCTATAAGATATAATATTTAAAGAGAGAATTATTATAAGCTCGACAGTTTAAAAGCTGAAAGCATAGCAATACAATAGACAGACAGAAGGACGGACTTGGCTGAATCGGGTTTTCTCATAACAAAAAACGAGTAAATACGAATTTTGGTTTATATGAGGCAATCAGCTAAATTATGAAAAATATTCTTGTTGAATAACTTATAAATTTTATTTTTTTTTTAATTTTGGTTCAAAAACCCTTGTTTTTTATAAAGGAACGAAAGCTCAGGCATGTTTTCTAGCATTATTTTAACATGGGTGGTGGGAATATTATTCCATTTATGGTTCACTCTACCCTTAAGTTAATCTTCTGCAGTGGTCGCTCTATCGAATTTTGGAAGTCTATCTTCCAATGTCCCATGATTTTCGCACGGATTGAAGTCTTACGTGCAGTATGGTCATTTCTATAATATCTTGTTCATATTTGGGATTCGGAGTAGGATCTTTAGCAATACGTGATATATTTTTTCATAATTTCGGTAGAGAATGGTTCTGTGTGTTACAAACACCAACGTAAAAACTATTACTACTTAACTACATGTTGGGTGTAGGTCGATTTAAAATTTGTATAGATAGAAAAATAATGCTTCTTTTCTTATTCAAAATTGTAGAAAAAATCGACTTTTAAATCAAGTTTCTTTTCCTATTTGCAGGAAGAAGTTATGGTAAGACCATCTCATTTTGAAATGACCCCGGGGGAGGCGAAAACTTTTCAAAATTTTCATTATGAAGCCTATGAAAACAAGCCAAAAACAAAAACAAAAAAAAAAAATCTATTTAAATTTTTTTTTTCCCAAATTAATGTAATGCAGGTAATGTTTTTAACTATTTTTTTTTTTTTTTTTTTGGTTTGAATACTTGTGTCTACCTCTCTCCCTATTTGGTTCTCAATAATTCTGTGATGGTTCCTTTAAAGATAAATGAAAAAAACTAACGAATTAGACAAACATTTTATGGGATTTTTCTTTATAAACATCGTTTAATAATTTGATTTACAAAATTCCTTTAGTTTTATTACACTGTCGAGATTATTCGGTCCGAATATCAGATACATCATTGTAACATTTCATATTTCTGTGTAGGTAATAATAATTTGAAATTATTTTCATGTTCTTCTTTGAGACTTGGGTTCGGGACACTAACAGAACTCTTTTATTACCTAAATGAATAGAATCTAAATAAGGAAACATGTTGTAATAGCGAAGAGAACAGTCAGTGTACAGAGTAGTAGCACAGTCGATTTCTAGTCATAGTCAAATACATTGGTACTTAGTACTTTTGTACAATTTGAACTTTTATGTTTGCAGTTGAGTCAGACAGTGATATATACTAAATTTTATGTATAGGTGAGGAAGTTGGTGAGTGTGCATTTCTTTGTTTCTTTCTTGCTTGTTGACTCATGGCAAATCCCTTATGGCCAGGACAGAATAAAAGTATAGGAAAAGTCAGTCAACAGAGCCAAGCGCAGGTTGTTACAAAACGCCAAACTAAAGTACATTCACATGAATGAATAAGTAAACTGAATGACGATAGAAAGAGAGAAAGTTGGATACAAATAGCACGTATCTTGTTGTAGTGTAGTGATGTCATGAAATTCATTCTGTATTTACCCATGCATAGAGACACACACATGATTAGATTGATACCAATTTGATACCCTTTATCAATACTGTAATATATAAGGAGAGATCTCGCAAAGTATACTTATTTATAAATAGGGAATCAAAAGGGCCTAGGCCGTACAAATGTCAGTCCGTCTATGCTACCAGGCAGGTAATTCCAGTGTTGTTGAAATGTCCCATAATATTATTAATTATTAAAATAATATGTAATAGTTTTGAAAAGACTATTTTAATATATCAAACAAGTTTTACTGTCATATGCAGCTAGTATGTTAAATTGAGAGTTCTCCAATTACTGGAAGAGGTATCTTCTTTATTAAATTCACTTAAAACTTACGATTGTTTTTCTATTTTACCATAGACTACTACAATTATTGAAAAATCTTTTCATATTCTGTGTTGTTTTTATTTTGTTTTGTTTTTTTTTTTTTTTTTGATTTTTAGCCACGAGTGAGAAAGTCTTCATAACATTATGCTAGATGCAATCAGTTTTTTTCATTTTAATTTTTATTCCTTTGCCGCAAATAAACTTCCTGTTTTTGTGATAACGATTTCCTATATTGCATTTTTCCTTTTCCTCTGTGCAAAGATTCGACATCCGCTTAGTAAAACGTATGGGTTTGTTAAGCAGCCAGTACCAGCACCAACGCTATCATGATTGATCCATGAACGCGAAATGTTATGTGGAACACATTGCAGGCAGCAAGAAATACTACATACATATATATTGCGTTCATTGCCAGTCAGTGACAAAAACAACAGCAATAACTAGAAATGATACAGAAATGATGCTGCGCATGTGGCTTACACTTTTCTGCACTTTTACAATGAAGTTGTTTTTTTTTATTATTTCATTTTATGTCCTTATCCTTTCTTTTTTGTTGTTAACTCTCAAGGGCATCATGCATTTTGATCCCGTCGTTGTCATCGTCGTCGTTGTTGGAGTGTTATTGATTTTTTTTATTTTTCTACTACTAATGCTGCTGCATTTCAAGCTTTAAGTTTTTCATCTCAACCGGTACATGTTTTCTATTTGTTCCTTACATATTTTTTCTTTATTCAACTTCCTGCTTATTTTAGTACTTACTGCTGTACTATATGGGTTGCCCTACACTAATCGTGCTCCATGTCTCTGTCCCTGCTTCCTGTTGCATTTTTATGTTAGGAAGAACACAGACGTGTGTGTCTTGTCCTTCCAGCTGCTTATGTTGCCTTATCCTCTTCCTGTTTTGCCTTGCTTTGTCCTCTCTTATGTTATCTTCTGCCATCTTTCTTGTCTTGTGTCACTGTCATGATTTCTTGCATTATATTTTATTTTATTTATTTTTGTTATTCTTGTTGCTGCTGTTATTGTTCTCAATTCTTCGCTTATACCATAAATATTAAAGAATATCCATACATAAATAAATATACAATAAATATATGTATATATAAAAAAAAGTGGAGTTTATCCTTCCGATTTTGTTTTTCATATACTCGTACATATGTATCTTTGTATGCTTAAAGCACATTGGCTTCTTTGAGCCATAAGTCCTCGTGGGGTTTGATAAATTTCACATGTTTATGCTTTTGCTGTTCCAAGGCTTAAGCTTTTTGTTCTACATTTATCTGCTTTAGTAGTTTTCTATCTATGGTATTTATACAGTTTTTTTTTTTTTTTTTTTTTTTTTTGTCTACTCACATTTTCTCTGTGCAGAGATTTTTGCAAGCATTCCATCCACCATTGCTTCAATTTTTTATTTGTTTTCATTTCACAAGCAACATACTATACACACATATTGTACTTTCTGGATCAATATGATAAGATGAGAACATGTATCTACGAGAAAATGTTTCCCGAAATCATCAACCTTTGCAGTTTTCGATAAGAATTTCTTACCAGGGATTAAGAACAAAAAACCTATTGCGCAGAGTGTTTAAATTTATAATGATTTTATCGCTTTCAACTTTAAAATTATTTGAGTGGGGTAAAGGGTGTACGATAACCTCATCAACTGTAGTAGCGCCTTAACATATTTTGTTGGTATCGGGGTGTTGAATTTGACTTTACGATTGCCTTTTTTGTTGGTAGATACGGGTATGTTTTAGTATTGAAGATTGTTGTTTTTGCTT
Source organism: Amiota mariae (assembly GCA_035041805.1). NCBI lineage: Eukaryota > Metazoa > Arthropoda > Insecta > Diptera > Drosophilidae > Amiota > Amiota mariae. The sequence goes on along the minus strand of JAWNKV010000229.1, from coordinate 1,520,941 downwards.
GTTGAACTTCTTGAGTGTAATGAAATTGAAAGGAATTGAATTGCTTGCTTGCAGTGCATACACTAAGAAAACTTAGACGAAGAGAGACAGTGAAAGCACGGAAAAGTGAAAAAATAATTGGAAAAATGCTGACAAATTATGTCAGAAACTGCCGGATGTTTGGAGTATGTGCACTATGTGCACAAGATTTTTCCGTATTCTTAGAATTTTTTAAAAATATGTAGTATGTGTAGACTTGTTTGGAATTTCAATCATCAAACATTTAAGCACCCACCTTCTCTGTTTGTGCTTCCTCTTATCAATCTATTTTTCTGAACACTTTCCGTAAAATCTTAATCTTACTCCAAGGAAGTGAGGGACTATTTTTTACAATATATGGAATAAAATAATAAAAATAAAATGTTGCCTATTTTTATGGATTATATTAATAAAAAAGTATTTTATCTGAATTTGAATTATTTCTAAAAATTAACCATGGAACAAGTCTAAACCTTTCGTATAAAATTCGTATCTAAGTTCTTTCAATTCGAACTTCTGATGAAACCAACAAGACATGGTGCTATATAGTGCAAATCATAGGCATTCCTTTAGTCATGCTCTTAACCTCCATATTATCCAAACTGTAATGTGCAAACTAGTTCTTCACTTTGGAAGTATAGAGCCCCCAGAAAGTGTAAATGTTTTAATAGAAGTGCATATGATGTAAAGTACATAAGTGTTAAACTTACAACCAAGCAGAGAGCAGCCCTTGTCTAAAGCAAAAGTAGTATCATCATTCATAAGAATATTATGAATTATGCAAATCTTATTATACTAAGGCATAATGCTATTGTTTTTACAATACACTAATACTTTGTTGTTATTGTTCCTGTAATACTGTATTGATAATATCATGATGCATATTTGTCAATATTGCTATGACCTGTTACATTCATCCATCTTGAATATATTTTCTATATGCAACACGCGAACTCTGCTATTGTTGTTAAAATAGATGTATTGTTTATTTAATATGAAATATGTGTTTTCATCTCCATCGTCATGCTGGATTTAAATTGATATCCGCCTGATCCCGTCTTCCCTATTTCAACTAATCCTTAAACCCGATGCCAGTGGTTTCTGTACTACTGTTTAATTCACCAGAGCATCCATAATTCTTTAAAAGCGGATTCATAGCAGTTGGCACAGATACTTATTCTTTCTAATATTATACATCTTATTTGATTTAAAGTAGGTCTTTTCATTTATTAGATCACTAGCTACTAGTTCTATGAGGTGACAAATTTCTAGCATGAGGAAGGAATGAGGGAGGTTCTAATACTATTTGAAGGTGTCATTATTTTATGATACTTCTTAGTACCCTAAGATAAGATATCCAATATATAGATATCATTGTGGTAATCGAAGGTATTTACGCATACTATAATAATACTATCCAGAAATGAAACACCAAAATTTATTTAGTGAAAATTCAAATCTAAAGACGAATGCATAAAATAATTATTAATAATGTTAAATGCATATTGTAATAATTGCTTTTCCTTTGAATTGTGAAAATCTCAGTATCTTTGAAAGCTCTACTGGAGCAAGAGAATGTTATTTTCGGGTTTAATTAGCCCGCATGAAATTAAATTAACACCGAATAGTCGTGTGACATACATAAATGAGTCAGAATAGTGGCAATAAAGGGAAAAGATCAGGAAGCAGCACTACAACATCAGTGAGTAAGGAGCAGTAAGTGGAACTGGTGAATAGTACGTTATATTACGATGATGATGGAGCCATGTTGTCATGTAAGCGGTCACGGAAGTTGTTTGGCAAAATTTAAGTAGTGTTTTTGCATGGTACAATTTTGGAATGCAAAAAGGGAGGTAGAGAGGAAGTAAATAAGTAGAAGTACACGTACAAATCTTTAAGGAGACAATTTGTCAGAGTCAAATCAGCAGGAAATTAAACTGCTGGATTGTATAGATGGATGTATGGATGGATGGCTGGAGGATGGAGTGAAAACAACGTCGATGCAATTAATTTGTGTAGTCGTTGCACATAATAATTGTGTTGTCCTGAGTACCACCATCCATCCATCTAACCACCCTTTTGGTTTGGATCGAGATCAGAGACAAGGTAAGAGAAACACCAGAAGACAAACAAAGACTCAAATTATGCGAACACAAAAAGAAGGAACTACACTCTGAGCTATCAGTCAACCAATCAGTTATGGATGGTATTAGTTGAAGGCAGGCAGGCAGACATAGCTGCTGATCAAAAGTTGCCATGGGTGACGGATATAAAATCATAAAGTTGTTGATGATGGTGATGGTGATGGAGAAAGCAACAAAAGGAAGCAGCAGCTCAATAGTGTGAGAACATTTTTTTGTTTGAGTTATTAAAAACTGCTTTGCGTTGCAGTTTTATCTGCATCATTTAATGGCAGGCAGGCAGAATGAACATTGCCGCAACATCATCATCGTCATCATATGTATTTATCATTATTATAGAAGTCTTTGTGAATGACTGTGATGATGTGCCTTTTTGATATTAAGAGGAGCAATCGCTATGAAATCAGCTTGATTTTCAATTTTGTTTGTTAATAAGTACATAGTATGTACGTAATTTTCTCAATATAAAATTTTTAACATATTCTCCCTCCTGGTGATGGGATGATGATAAGCTTTTTATATATACTTTATAACTTTCCACACTATTAAAAGGTAATGAGTGCTTAATGCTGATGAGTAAATCAACATAAATATGTTCTTAAAAAAAAAAAAATATCTTTCTTGATAAGAACCCGTTATTATGTAGTTAAGATTGCATTTTTTTTTAACCAATATTTTCTTTTCTCATATTCACAGGACCAGAAGGCTGCAATCTATTCATCTATCATTTGCCACAAGAATTCACTGATACTGACTTGGCTTCAACTTTCCTACCGTTCGGTAATGTTATTTCCGCAAAGGTTTTCATCGATAAACAAACTAGTCTGTCGAAGTGCTTTGGTTTCGTTTCATTCGATAATCCGGATTCGGCGCAGGTAGCCATCAAAGCAATGAACGGTTTTCAAGTGGGCACCAAACGACTTAAGGTCCAATTGAAGAAACCAAAAGATGCATCCAAGCCCTACTGATATTTTGCCAAAACAACAAAGCCAACAATTAAGCCAACAACTACAAAACTAACAGAAAAGCCAACAACGAAACCAACAACAACAAAACCAACGACAACAATAACATCACAAAAAACAACCAATAAGCCAACTATCAACCATCACCACAACCAATTTCATCACCTATCACCTACAACCACAAAGTTGAGGACTAATATGATGCAATCAATTAATTTAAAAAAAAATAAAACAACGTTTACGTACAAAAAAATAGAAAGATGCATTGGCTTAAATTGGCTTAAATTGACTTTGAAACGAAGGTCAAATATATATGAGAAGAAGTGGTCATAATTATCATCTTGTGATGATAACAATTTAAGGACAGCAGGAAGAGAGGAGAAATAAGAAATAAATGCGTGTTGGTTGATTGGTTGGTAGTTTTTGGCATTTGTCTGAAATTGAAGAACAAAAGATGTGGAGGATTCTTAGGAAGAGCAGGAGCAGGAGCTGGATATCGCTAAAAGTCTTGCGTTTTTTTAAATTTTTTATTTGGTTGTTGTACGTACTACTATTTTAAGCGCAATTTGTTGTGTTTTGGTAATTTTGATATCCTTTTTTTTTATACATTTTTACATTTTTTTTTATTTTGATGAAAATTCATTTAACTTTTCTCTCTTTATACGCACGACTTATGCGTATATACATCATATACTATATAGAAGAAAAATAACTGAATTATTTACATAACATTAACACTCAATCACTCACTCTCTCATATCATAGTTAGTAGTTGAAATGAAAAAAATAGAAAAAAAAACAAAAAAAAAGAAAACAAAAACAAAAAAAATTTTAAAAGAAATTTATGAACCATATTTTGTTTAGATTTTAAGTTGAATATATTATCACATACATATGTTTTGCTGCATACATTTTAATGTATATTTACTCGTAACTATTTTTTGAATATATACTTACTTATTTTATTTACTGTATTGTGTAGTTGTTGTGTAGCTTTATCAGGATAATCATACTATGTTTGACATGTTCTTTATTAAGCGTAGTTTTAACTACAACTATACATACATTTACAGACGCACACACACACATACACACACACACATTCATATACTATATACACTCATATACATACATAGACAGTTTTAAAACTAAAAATATTTTAAAATTGTTAAAGACACAAAAAACGAACCGAACAGAACACAACAAATTCTTCTTTTCAACATATTTACAAATTTACATTATTTCTTATGTATTTCATTCATCATTTTACTATTTCATATTATCTTTACAATTTTTTAAATTAATATCTTTGGATTATTTCTTGTTATAAGTCACAATAATATTTCTCCTTTAATTTTTTTTATATGATTTGATGATAAATCATTACACACATATTATTATGTTTTATGGCTAAATGAATTAGTTTTTGTTGAAATACTATGATTTTCTTTCATTATTATTTTTATTATTTGCATTTTTATATTTTTTTTTTTTTTTATTATTGTAATAGTTTTAGTATTCAATTATGATCTACCACGCTTTTAAGTGTTTCATATAATTTGATAAGAACAAACCAAAATTCTTTACATATTTTTTTAATTAATTGATCTAAATCAATTTACTTGTTAAACTTTATTGAATTTCATATTAATTTAATGATAAATACTATATTTAACTATTTACACATATACACTTACCTATATATACATCGGTATATATTTATACATATACATATATGCATTGAGTGTTTCAATATCATGGAAATTATGAATTACTAAGAAAACAAAAGGAAAAAAACAAAAACAAAAAATAATTCATGAACGAATCAATTACTACTCAAATTTCTTGTATATCTTTAACATCATTACATTATATAATAAAGCTTTGTTATTTGTTTTACTTGAAAATGAAAAAAAAAAAACCTTTTTTTTATTTATATAATTTTATTTTATTATTTTTTCTATATTTAAATATTTGGTGCTTTTAACATGCTGCGATGAACTAAGATGATGCTGTTTTATATGCTTTTTATGAAATTATTATTTAATATTATTTCAGTAAAAAAAAGGAGGGAACATTTTTTCTTATAGTCTGACAAACATAATAATTTCCAGCATTCCATGCATGCATTGGAGTTAATGCTATTCGAGCAGATAAATGATACTTATGTAACTCATTTAGGTTACTCAAATCCTGGTATTTCGTCAATTTCTTCATATATCGGTTTAATATACTTCGTGGACACTTTAATTTGCAGAAATTAAATTACTACAAGTTTACTTTCTCAAAGAGAAGTTTTGCCATGTTACAGCACCTTCAAATCGGTTGTGCTTGACCCTGAAACAAGAGGGAGACAGGCAAAAATGATCAAAAATAATCAAAACTTTGGACATGTAGTTCGCTTTGGGCAAATTTTTGATCATGTGGTTTTACACAGTTTACCGCTTTGATTTTCGAAAATTATAGAAATGATAGATATTATTGGTCCGATCCACAAGCTAGATTTTCGCTGAAAATTCCATCAAAATCCGTCAAGCGGTTTCTAGAAGTCCATAAGGAACACTCAGACACAGACATATAGACATATACTTTAGTATTTAGATAAATGCACAGAAGTACAACCTTTCATACTACACTTATATTTAAAAAAAAAAAAAGATTTTTATTGTATTTTCAAGTTTTTGCTTATTTCTTTATTTATTTTAATAAAATATTAAGTCTTATAAAGCTAAAATTGAAGTTGTACAATGCTTTCACACCCACTCTGCTGATGTAAACAATATTGGAAAACGAATTTCATTTCACTTGATTTGACATAATTGTACTACTGTAGTAGTATTATTGTTGTGTTGTGTGGAAATATATTTTAAAAGTTTGTTGTTATGCAATTTTTTTTTATTTCTTTTAATTTCAGCTGAAATTGCTTTATTATTTTGAAGTCAGAAAAAATGTTAAGATGCTCATTTTGTTCCTTTCTCAACCTCCATTTAAATGATGAGTCAAATTGCACAGCAGTTCGAACGATTTATATGGTAATCACAGTAATATACTAAGTACGAGTATGTGTAGAAGAAAACACTAATAATTTCTTTGCATTTCTTTTTAAATTACTGCATTGATGATGACAACTAAATTTTAATAATAATATATATTTTTGAATTCTCTAATTATTTTACTTGCAGTTTTCATAGTCATAGTTTGATCGCTAATGAAATTGTCGAACCTATTATTATGACGACCGACCCGACTCGATCTTCTTGTATACTTACTGTATAACTCCCAATGCTATCAAACTAGAAAGAATGTAACGTTTCCAGTTAAACGATTATCATCAATCAAGATTCATGTCCGATCATTGCAGTCATGGGAAATTTAACCGGAACTTAATATAATAAATGAGAACACTACATAAAAAGTGAATATGTAAATCGTTCTAATGTAAATATTGTAAAAAAACAAAAAAAAAAAAACAAAAATTTATCACACATAATACCTATGTGTTCATAGGAAAATTAGTTAGTACACAAAAAGCTTATGAGAGAACATTTATCAAAATTTGAAGTGAGTAAAACATAGGGAAAATTATTATTTAAATAAAGAATTTATTTGAGAATTTGGAAAACGCTTGAGAAAATTTCATTTCATAAACCTTTTTCACACACAATTTGAATGAGTGATTACAAAGATATCTATAGATATATACTAACAATATATGCGGGAATGTTTTGGGTATAACTCGTATATAAAAATGTAAAAAGAAAACGCACTGACAAATCAGTAGATATTTATTTTTATTTAAAATACATTTAGCATTTAACATAAGAGCACGCTCTCTGAGTATGTTTCTTTACTCATGTGAGTCTTATGAACATTAATGAATAGTTATTTTATTTTGTAAAAAGTTTGGACTCAAAGTAGTTGAAAACATTCCAAACAAAAGTGGCAGTGTTTCGATATCCGCATGTGGATATAAAGCATTTTGATTACAAAAATAAAAAAAAAAAATGCAGATACTTTTTTATATATTTATGTATTTTCAATATTGGCACTTACGTTTGAAGACTCAAATTGTGGTATGTAATAATAAATAATTATGTATAAATATATTTATTAGAAATAGAAAATAAGAAATATGTACTAATTCCTGTAAATTATAGAAAAAATTAATAAGTGTTTATTATTGTGGCTTGAAAAATAGAAATGTGTAAAACTAAATTCACAAAGAGAATACTTAATAATAATGAGGATACTTACATACAAGTAAGTGAAATCAATAATGGGGACTAACAGATTAAAAATACTCAGTATTTCTGTTGGGCTTTACTATGCTGCACACCCGTCTCATGGAGAGTCTCCTATTTGATGGAAATAATTTGAATTTTGACTTTTGAATTACTTACCCAAACTTGAACTACTGCCAATATTTTAAGATGAATACAATAAATTTAAATAATCTATGTTTAAATTAAAATATTGGATTCAAATTTGGAAATTTTGATAAATATCCTTATTATTCATCTATTTTTGATAGTTAATAATAATATAAAGGGCTTTTACTGTCGAAATTCTTTTTTGATGGTGATAAGTATAATCGATGGAAGAAACATGAATAAATTGTACTATTATAATAAAATAATACAAAATCTAGTATATATGTATGAGCACCAACACCATACTATACATTTATCAGGCTGAGTTAAAGCTTAGATAGATTTCCTCAATGTTTAATCCTTTAGTATAAATATTATAAGCATTCTTCTTTTAAGTACCTATATATTACATTACTAAGTCATTCAGAAGGATTTTTTATTATACTACATATATCAGTTTATGTGATGTTGTGTGCCCGATTTGTAATAAAGGAATGCCATTTATAAAATATATAAAAAGTTCCCCACTTTTTTGAAATCTGAATAAATTTACTTGATTTCTGTTCTTTCCCCTCTTTCATAATCAGATAATCTTAAACCTTATTTCACATTTAATAATACATTGCTTCATGACACATGTGAACTTACTAGTCTATTCAAAAGTTCTTATTTTTATAATGATAATAAGTAAGTAACCTAAATTATTAATTTAAAATAAAAAAAAATATATATAAAGGACAACTTAAAGATATTGTATTTTAGTGTAATTGTGTAAAAATGAAACTAAAATAAATGAAATAATTAGGAAGAACTGCAGAAAATAATGTTTCCATGTATGTCATTTTTAAATGTAGTAAACATAAAACAAAAAATAGTAAAAAATAAAATATGAAAAAAAAATTGACAATGAAATTTTTTAAAGTAAATTACAAAACATTGTAAATTAAATGTAATTTTTTAAAAACCAAAGCAAGGCTGTGTGTTCTGATTATAAATAATAATAATAAAAATAACAAACAAATAATTAAATACAAAAAAAAAAAAAAGCGGTAACTTTGGTTGCACCAAAGTTTACATATACTTCACATCCAGAAGTTATATTCTTAAATATATATATTTATTTATATTGAGTTGTGTATTTTGCAAAGCTTCATGTTTTTAAAATTATATGCTTAATATGTAACTTTAAAGTTAAAATATTTTAAAACAGCCTTTAGATTGAATTTTAAAAAGTAGCAAGTGTAATCCACATCTTACCGAAAATTAAATGGTGATGGACTAGATTAGCACATCAGATTTGCTCCCACTTGCATGTATAAGTATATGTATACATACGTACAGGCTCCGCAGAGTACATACCATGATTCTAACCATTATTGTAAAGAGATATTACTTTTTACACAATTAAATCTTAGGTGGTACCTTTTCGTTTATATAACTTAAAATTTAAATAAATTTAAATTAAATTATTAGTTGCCAACTAAATAAGTTTGCGATTTTAGATGATTTTTTGCTTTAGCATAAACATTTGTCACTAATGTTTTAAACGTTGTGTTCCATTGTATTCTGTCATCACTAGTGAAATTTTCTAATAAGTACCATTGAAACTTCCCATTTTTTTTCTGTGAGAAACTTGATAAAGTCCTTAGAAGCAACCACCCAAGAGTTTTTGCAAAGACCGATTTATATTATTAAAATTATTTTATATTGGCAATAGTAAAAAAATCCTAGAATTATTTTAAATCTAAGTATCATTCAAGTATGTAGCCGTAGGACGCTCGCGAGTACACGCGACTTCAACCAGAAGGCTTTGCGGTCCATTGTGATACCTAATTATGGAAGGGTGTCGAATGGAGGGAGAAAAGGGGTTGGTGTGGGAAAAGGACTTGAGGTAAAGATATGGCAGTGCCTAGTTGGTCCTAGTGATCTTCCTCAGCCTCTAAAAGAAACCTGAAGATTCTGCGAATAGAGCTAGGTCTTCTTGTGGCACCCTTGCCAAACTGCCCAACTACCCAATTCCTCAAAGACCGGTTTCCTGAGAAGACGAGAGCTTTGACGGCGGCCTGACTATCAATATAGATCGATATGCTTCTCGGAATTCCTCCATATAAATCTGCCTGCAACACGCTGCACTAGTTCGGTAGACATTAAGATAAATGAGCGGTTAACTGCTTTGAGAAAATACCCGTCCCCTCCTCCATATTGGAGCCATCAGTGTAAATTCAAAAGAAATATTTCCGTGAGCTAAATGAAAAGTAACACGATTCTCTCAGCAATCAGTTTCTCTAGGCTAAATACCTTTCCTGTTAATGCTATATATATTTTATTTATTTTTAAAAATGTATAGTATAAAAATATGAGGTTCCTTCTCTATTCCGCCAATATTGCAACCTTACAATGTTACGAATTCCATTGGTTGATTTAGTGGATTAAAATATTGATTAAATTTGTATACAATATACATGCTTACTTTGTGAAATCTCTGGTTTAATGCGTTAATACTAACAGATTAATACTTCTCATACTATAGTACATACCAACATACCAGCGTTGTGAAGTGTATTAAGATTTTAAAAGTCAACCAATCCAAACCATAGCAAACCAATCGAAATAAACAAAATCAATACATTGTAGTAGTATGTATTGGAAAATTTAGATATTTAAGTGCAAATAAATAGTGATAAATAAATTAAAGTTACACAAACAACAAAGAATATATTGATATACAAGAAAAAATGTAACAAAATGGTAAAAAAAAAAATAAATAAATAAAAAATCAATGAAAAATAAATCAATTAATTAAATAAAACAATATATGTATGTATTTATGTATTAAAAATATGCTTACTACATAAGTGTGTATGTATTAATATTTAGATAATAAATTAATGTAAAAAAAGAAAATACCAAAAAAAAAGCGATATTGTGGATAAATATACAGATAACAAATTTGAGATAAATAAATGTGTAATAAAGTTTTATAAAAAACAAAAAAAAAAATATATAAAAAAAGTTAAAGAAGTTTTCATTTGGAATTTGTATAATTTTACTTTTCATTCTTTACGTTTTGGTTTTTATTTTTTCTGATTTTTCTTTCGGTTGCAGAACATTTGTCAAAATCTAAGACAAGAAACTTTTTACGCAGTCAACATGAAAACATATTCCATAAAATAACAAAAATATACACAAACACACATAAATACAAATACACACAAATTTACACATTTATCAATGCCGCAAAACTTCAACAATAAACGAAATATTTTGCTAAACTTGCAATTTGCATATGAAAAAGTTTTAGACGTTGAACATTTTCGAAAACTAAAATGATGGCGTCGCGTAAACAAATTTACAAACTGTGTACGTGCCAAGGTTGCTAGTCTCCCAGTCTCTCATCCCAACCCATTCCATCTCATTCCATATCCGCGTCTAACTCCAACAGAAACATCTCAGAATCATCATCATCTTTATGTTCAGTGAAGACATCAAAAGACAAGTCTGTGGACTTTGGGATTGCCAGATCGCATGATGTGATGTGGTGATGGTGCGGCATGAGTAGAATTGTAATAGTACTTCATAGTAATCCGACTTAACGCAAGATTTATTTTCATTTAAATCATGCGTCGAAAACTTTGTCAAGCGCACATGCAAACACACAGGTGTATATGTGCGTACTGTGTATCTTAGTACCTTTGGTGGGCCTAGGGGAAGCCAACATAGCTGAGCTGAGGACAACATACTACAATAAATCCGGCGTTCATTTAAAGCGATTAATTCAAATTCAAATTTTTGATTTGGATTTTTGCAGAAACTTGTATTCATTCCACATCTGTCAAATTCTTGAGTGACTAAGTGAGTGAATCACTGGGTGAGTAACGCGGTGAGTGAGTGAGTGAGTGAATGATGTGGGTTTGCTGTGCTGATTGAGGTGGTATAGTGAGTTCGATGAATTTATTAGAACCTTAAAAGTTTATTTTTAAACTTATTTTACTATTTAATTCTCCATTATAATAAAATATAAATTATGGTAGTGATGAAAAAATTAATAGCACACCTTGGTGAGTTAAAATATAGAAATATTGTAAAGAAATTTTGATTTAGCTCTCAAACTACTTACATACATACATTCAATAGTACGAGATTTGCAACATGAAGCGAGCATATATAAGTAGATTAGTAAAGTTTGTAATTACGTTGGTAATTGATTAGATTCGAACAACAAACTACTGCTAATAAGATTATCGCAGATACTTATGTTGGAACCAACAAACCGAGCTAAAAAGCACGCCCAATAGACAAACAAATCAACATACCCGCCCAAGTATGAATAAATGAAGACAGTGTAAAGCGGCCAATAGACGAACAATATCATTGGGCATAAAAGCATTGCGTCTGGTTTCAAACGTATAATAAATTAATCGTTTATAGATATTTTTTGTTTGTTTTTTGTACAAATTTTCCGAAAATACTTATGACCCTCGCCACGTTATGTTGAATTCAATTAGATTACTCGGTAGTCACTACCGACAAAAACCCATTATCGCATCAAATCCCGTTTATCCTTATATATATTATATAGAACTAAGATTATAATTACAAAATATAATTTAGTTATTAATATGAGCAATAGCGACAAAGGCCTTCAAGCTCAGAGGCAGAGTTAGGAAGGATTGGAGGAAATTAGAAAAGTGCGGGATCAGACTTGGGCGGGAATCGAACCCGCGACACTAGGATGTCAGCTTGGCGCACTAGCCATTGAGGCAACGAGCCAGTGGCACCAATCCAAGGCGCCTATTTATTTTATGTCGTTCTGCTTCGAATCGAGGGCACCCATAAGCAAGGTGTTCCGAATCCTCCAACACATCTAGGTAGAGACCACAATATGTCCTAACAGCGTATATCCAAACCTGTGTTGATACTGACCCTACGACCCTAATATTTGGCATAAGCTGGGGAAAACTCAGTGGCTGTGCACTGCTCCACATCTATTGGATGTCTGCCTGCAAGTACATCCACCGCATCATCGATTCAATGATGTGAGTCCAACTCTCACTGAGACTTGATAAGTACCAACTCAGTTTTTTGTTTCACCAGGCATAGGTGGTTCTGAATTAGCACCCTTCTGAAGCTGCAACTATTCTTTCCATTATGTATGCGACCCCACTAAGAGTATTTGCTACCATGACTATTGCAATGTCAGCCGCATACCCGCCGATCTCACCTCCATTGGGATTACTAATCCCTAGTCACAGACTATTGTTCTCTTAGTAAAGTAAGATACTTACCACCATCCGAATCAGGTAACAACGTATTTCCAGTGTGGCTAGCGCAACTATCCGATAGGCGAAGGTGGATTTAATTGTAAGTGTTCCAGTCCAGATCAGGTAGTACTTGGTACTTGCCGGTTAAGTTGTTGATTTTAGAAACGGTCCCATCCGCTTTTACTATTTCGATCGACTCATTTTACCGACTAATGTCGATATTGTACTATATTTGCCACAGCTAAATATTTATTTTTCCATAACAAATAAAAATATTGTACAATCTTTCAATCTCATCAGCAAATACTATTGTACGTCTATGGGCCACTTAAGAGTGACGAGGGGTGGAAAAGAAAAATACAAGCAAACATGAGGCATTTTAATTGTTTGCCATAGATGAGTGAGTCAGCTACTGAGTGTTTGAACAGGATAAGGATAAGGCTAAGGAGTGAAGTCGGGAACCGGAAGTGTGCAACGCAGTGGTTTAATGAAATTGATGCGATTTGTGGCGTTTCTAAATACACTGATGTGACACACATACACACAATACAACACATAAATATCAATGAAAACAGAGTTTCTTAAACATTTTTGGTCGCGGAGACTTTCTGAGATTGATAAAAATAAAAGAAAAAGTGTAGCGCTCCATGAAGCACAATTTTAGAAACTCTGGTTTTATGTTGAAATGTTTGAACCATGCCGGCTTGTTGTTGCATTTGTCTGACAGCCTTCACTTCGTTGTCTGATGGAAGGACGTCAAGCGGAAAATGCAGAAAACTAACGAAAACTGATAACCACAAAATGGCGAAGATGAGCTCGATAGGAGGATGCGCATGAGGCGTGTATGTTATTGGAGAACGATTGCCTGCCTGCCTGCTGTAGGCATTGTTAATGGCGCAGCCGAACAGAAGACAAACAATTTAGCGGCATCGAATGCAAGAACATTAACACCAAAACAGGAAACCCTGAGTACACGTATGAGTAACATCGCAGTCATCGATAAGAACGATGATAATAATGATGATGATGATGATATTGATGATATTGATGCGTATAATGACGTCCGTCCGTTTGTCTTTGTGTCCGAAATCGGAAGCGAAAGCATACACGAAAACAACATTTGTGTATGAAAGAAAGGAAGGAAGGCAGAGATACTGCACGGCATCTCCAAATGAAACAAAAAGGTGAAGTTGAAGTCAAAAGACGATGAAGATAAATGCAGTGAACACAAAATGCAAGAGATTTAAGCCCACCAAAGGCGCTTAGTTATGTTGTCAATTGGAGCGTTGATAGGAATTAAGAAGGTAGGAATGGGGGGTAACGAAAAATATGTAAAATAGTTGAAATCTCTGATGCGTTCTCAACAACAGTAACAACGGAAGTCACTGCTTATCTACGTGTGCGTATTCGTGTATGTAAGAAAGTAGAAGTTCCGCTTCCGCTTCAACTTAAGCCATGGAACTCGACTATGTTGAAAATAAAACTTTATGTGTGGCAGTAGAAATCTCTAGGCACTCGTTCATTTATGTTATCTATGATGGTGCCACCATCGATCATACTCAACGACGATCAAATTACAATCACAATCATCTATGGAACGAAAAACATATTGCACATATGCAATTGTACTCGTAGCTCAAAACTCGGCAGTTCATTTTGGTTTTCTGTTTTTCTATGCTTCTATGCAATTTTTCTCCTATTTTCCTTTATATATTCTGACACTTTTTGCTTTTGCTCGTAATATGCTTAGCTGTCAGCGTTAAAATCAATTTTCGCCAACAATAACAACAAAATCACGATATGCGATGATTTCTTGTATTGCTTCCGGTTCAGTTGTCATTTCCATTGATTTTCTTCTTTTATTTTTTTATTTTTAAGTGTTCGTTTACGGAAAAAAGGAACAAGAAAAAATTTACCGAATTTTTTTTTGTTTTATATTATTTTTAGCTTTATAATCCCTTCGCAACTGCCTATTTTCGGAAAAAATTCTTTTAACATTGTGTCATTCTTTTCAATTTTTTAAGAGAATAAGTAACTTCGAAACAGATTTTATTTGTTTGTCGTTTAATACGCAGGATTGGGATGATGTGAACAGAAAAAAAAAAAAAAAAATCCTAATGTGGTTTACGATGTACACGACTTCGAAATTGTTCACTCTATTGTAGCACATGTTATGTATTGTATTTGAAATGAAGTTTATGTTTTGTTAAATTATGATATACATGTTTAAAAAAGAACACATAATATTAAATTTGGTTCACTAAAACATATTAAGTACCATACACCTGTTTTATTGTCATTTAAAATTAATGTTTAGCTTGAACGCAAACAGGTTTTTCCATATATGGTAAATAAAAGTCATTTATTACGAATTTATTTAAATTGAATTTATATATTGATTTTTTTTTTAAATAATACAAGTCGAATTTACTTTAAATTCTAAAAATGAAATGATGATAATCTTCTTAAAAGACGTGTTCAGAATTCAAACTCTAAACGAAGTTGTTGGGATTGTTAAATCGCTTCGTAATAGAGAAATTAGATTGTATAAAATATTTTGAATCAAAGTTTCAGATAAATATATTTATATACCAGGAAGTTATTGTTGTTGGTCATTAAGAGTAATATTTTTTTACAAATGGTTAAAAGGAATATTAAGTTTGTCCGAAAACGGTGCTTTCTTCTGTTTGTAAGACCCCATAAGGTATAATTACGAGGGGGGACCAAAAAAAAAAATGGAATTTCGTCATAACTTCTTTATTTCTTAATATTTTATCACCAAATTTTGATCACCTTCAAAGTATTCTCATTTGACCACAACGCACTTCTCCAAACGATTCTCCCATTATTCAAAACAGTTTTTAAATTCACTCATCGGCATGTCCTTTAAGCCTTCCAGCGATTTTTGTTTCACCTCCTCCACAGTGGCAAAACGCTTTCCTTTCATATTCCTTTTGAGTCTGGGAACAAAAAGAAGTCACAGGGGGCTAGATCCGGTGAGTATGGGGGGTGGACAATCGGTGCCATGGCGTTTTTGGTCAAAAATTGCTTCACGGAAAGGGCGGTGTGGGCCGGCGCGTTGTCATGTTGGAAGAACCAGTCGCTGCAACCCTTCTCATGTGCAAATCTTCGGATAAAATTCTCTGGATTGAACTCCATGACATTCCCGACATCTCTCAGAGTTGATCAGTGGTTCGGCGACGGTCTTCACGAACGAGGGCATTGATTTTGTCGACGTTTTCATCAGTTCTTGACGTTGAGGGGCGTCCTGAACGAAGTTGGTCTTCAATAGACATTTCTCCATTTTTAAAATGTGAAAACCAATCGTAAACTCTGGTTTTACTTAGGGCAGCATCCACATAAGCAGTCTTAAGCATTACAACAGTTTCCGCGGCCGATTTCCCCACAAAATTTCACAGCCGCGCGTTGTTCTCGACCATCTGCCATTACGTTTTCGCCGAAATGTAAAATGTTGTTTTACTAAAAAAAATCTCACAGGCGAACCGATGCACTCACAGCGACACAACTTTGCACACTGACGCAGATGGCGTGACATTAACGGACATGTGGTCAAACAATAGGTTCCCCCACTCTCCCTCCCCACCACAGCGTAATTCCCGTATTTTTTTGGTTCCCCCTCGTATATGGAAATAATCAGTATGAAGAGGTGGATCGGTCTAGTATCTTTATATGTCAGTCAATCCGGGTAAGTTAAATATTCCTACGTAGTTTTTGATGAATGTGGGGAAAAATACATTTCAAAGGATCTGAAGATGTCTATTGCGTAAGAAGTATGTATACATTTTAAGAAATTTAATTTGTTTTAATAGATTGTCCAAAAGCGAAGGCCAAAAACTATGAACAGCGTTCACTCTTGTTAGGTCACTTCAGTTTAAAATCACAATAACTTAATTTATGTGCTTAAGGTATGTTGCCTTGTGGTATGTCAATAAACCTTAAATTTTTCCTTTTTTTTTTACCATCCATTTAAATCTTTATTGTTTACAGTATTTATTTTGTTTTACCATTACCTAATACTATTAAGAAATAATCGATCTCTTGTTGATGAAACATGATTTAAATGGATTCCAATTGATTATACTTAGTAATCCATACGGTGCATGATTAATTTTGGAATATTAATCACTAGGAAAAATGTAATTGCGCAGATAAAAATTTCTAAAGATTGCTTTATACACTTTTCAATTTCTGCGGAATATAGATCATATATACCATGTACATACACTTTATTAAATTAATTGTTCGGTTAATTTCAATTGTCTTAGAGTTGGTAATAGACATCGTAGCTATTGATAAATTAGATTAGAAGTTATGTGTAAAGTTCTCTGGACTGAGTTAACTTAATTTTGGTTCTATTTTGTTGTTTTGTTTGGATTTCAGTTGGTAATAGAAGCAGCTTTTACTGCCTTACGTCTACAAATTTTTACCTCTTTCAGCTTAAAATATACATTTCCACAAGCTATCTAACTTAAAATTATATAGATGCAGGATATGAAAATAGGTGAGAAAAACTATCTAATCTCTATTAAAAACCTCATCACACACCATTACAGTTTGTACGTGTGTGACGAAAAATCCAACGAAATGGAAGTTAACGTGTAGCTTTACTTTGTTGTAAAAACCAAGGAAAAGAAAACGGAACTTTGTCGTATTCTTTGTATTCTTCATAAAATGTCCTCTTTATTTCTATGATGGTGCTTCTTCAGTTGAAATAAACCTTTATTGAGTTTATTAAATGAAATTCTGCTTTGTTTAGCTTGGCTTACTTTTGGTTCAGCTCATTCAACGCAACTGTGGTCTTTGATTTGTATTGGTCCCTTTAACGTTACACTGAAGTCCTTATTCTTGTTTGTTTCAGAATTCATTGCACGTAATGTCACAGCCTTACGAAAATGTCCTCTTCAGCTTTAGAAGTTTGCTTTCCATTTTTATAAAGTCAAACGAATAAGACAAAGAACCAACGAGTGAATGAATGAATATATGTACAACAATGGAAAAGTTAGTAAATCGAAATCACGAAAGGCTCACGTGTTCCCAACGTAAGTAAGTCCGCTTTAAAATTTTACTTCAAGTATTTCTCGTACAAAGTTGCAATTAAAGTGTTGTACATCGGAACAGCATTCAAAAATCGACAAACGAATAAGTTTTTATTATTCCAGTATTGAATTTTATTCTAATCGAATTATCATTATTATTAGGAACTTTATCATTTCATTACATAGACCTATGTATGTACTTCGTCAATTTCACAGTGGCTTCACTTCAGTTGATCATTCATGGCAGTGGTCCATAGACCGAGAAAGTTCAATTTTGGCCAAATTATGTGCTTGGCTCGTTTTGTGGCTTTATGAAACTCGTCGACAATGTTTGCTATTTGCCAAAATCATTATTATTACTCATCATCCCTTCTTCTAACCATATTCGCATCCATATTCTTCTCGTATTCATTGTGTTGCTATGACTAACTGAATGCCTAACTGACTGACTGACTGACTAACTTGCATACTATAGGAATGGGTAAGTAAGTGAATGTTTTAGATCTCCATATCGTCATCGCCATCATCTTCGTCCTTGTTGTCGTCTATTCAAAGGACAAAGCTGAGTCTAAAATTATCAATAGCAATTTTCGTAAATTTTGCGCATATTTTGTTACTAATGTCTTTTTGGGTTCCATCCATCCATCTACAATACAATATACAATATGTGGGTTCTCGTACTACTTCTGTTGGTATATTGTATACAGTCATGTGCAGCATTCATAGTCGCAACCAACGGCAAAGGAAAATACTCTTCATTACAGTTCAAGTCTCATTCTTGACTAATATTCCAAATGAAACTTTATGAAATGTTGCTCGTGTGCTACGTTCAATGGTTCTGAATTTCAAAATGAAAATAGAAACTGCTATGGACATAGCAGTATGAAAACAAGCTACAACAAAATTGCCAAAATTCATGAATTGATATTGATAGAGCACAATTTTGCGCATCATTAGTTTTTGTTATTTGTAATTTCAATTTTAAAGAGAAATAAATTAAAATTGCGAAGTCTAACGTGAATTTTTAGACTTTTAGTATTTGAGAAACAACCCATTTAATTAAAACATCAAAGTATTGTAGTAAAAGCATACAATATAAGTATTTTATACATTTTGTCAACTATATTTAACCGTAATAGTGTTGTACATAGTTTCAGCAATGGTAAACGTTAGAAAAGATTAGATTAATTTGTTTATTTATTTATTATTACAGTTACTTAAATTGTAATAACTTAACGTAACTTAAAGGGAAGAGCACTGGCTGCTATGGCCTTCGGCTCAAAGGTTTTGTTGATAAAATAAAATTTCTCTAATTAGGTTCATTCATAAGGACTTGTGTATCAGTTGACCTTGAGAGACATACATACATTGAAACGGGTATGACAACCGATTGATGTACAAGGTGAAATTGGAAATAAATAAATGGGTTTTTTGTACAAGCATATTACAAGAACAATGTGCTTCAGGGGTTTGAGAAGTTTGACAACATTTTATTATGTGGTGACACATATATAAACCTTATTAAGTGAACGATATTCAGATTATTAATATCGTTTTAAACGATCATATGCACTGTTTAAAAGTTATGATGTGTAAACAAAATGCATTTAGACAAAATCAGCATGTGAATTGAGTTTGGATTTATATAGCAATTATAAAAGTAAAATCCCAAAAAATCACTTGGGCCAGCAAGGTCTAAATGGGGCCTTACTTGGTGCAAAGACAATGGAATAAAAGTAAACTAGATACATATACATAGTTCGCTGGGTTGATTATGCACAAAATTTGTTTCTTACATTTTTATAAAGCGGAAATCATCAAGCATTCATATTCGCTCGAAAATAGACACGCGTAGAATTTAAAAAATAATAATAATATTAAACATCTGTGAAATGTTGAAAAAAGATAAAACATGCTTTTCATCTCAATTTAAAAACAAATGATTTAAAAAAAAAATCAGCCAAGTGTGAGTCGGACTCGCACACGTAGGGTTCCGTACAAGATTTTTGATTAAAATATTAAATTATGTGCATATTTAACAGCCTAAAAGTATACTACAATTAATAGCTTAAAAGTATACTAAAAAAAAAAAAAAAAAAAATTAAAACAAAAGGTTAAATTAAAGAAAAATGCTTTTAAAAATGTGTATTTTTAGTAATTGTCGTTCTACACACAAGTGAATTACACACTTTGTGAAAATTTCAACTCTCTACCTATTACGGTTCATGAGATAGAGCAGGAGACGGATGGACGGACATCGTAAGCTTAGTAACAGGGTCCCGTTAGCTCCCTATGGGTACGGAACCCTAAAAATAACTAAATAAAAATTTGATTCTTTTAGTCTAATTGTTGAGTGGGCAAATAAATTTCCTTGGTGTTTATGAAAAAATTGGGTTTTATTTGAAATTTAAATAATTATTAATTTTAATTATTATTTATTTAAATTTAAATAAATTCTAGCGAAGATAGGACTTTTTTTGTTTTATAAATTTTACTTTCATTAATGAAGAATTCATAAAATTTGTTTCGATCTAGAATTGAAAGCAAATTTCTATTTCTTTGACATTTGGTTTTTTTTTTCTTTTTTTTTTTTAAGAAAAAATTTACGGTTTTTTCTTTAATACATTATTTATTTTTCCTATGGTTATAGTATGTATCATTGCCGGTAGTAAAAATGCTAAAGTATATATTCTTTTTGATTTAGAACTCGAAATTTGGATGACTACAGGTTTATTATTTATTGTTAATAAAAAGCTAAATGGAAATCAATTTTTTATCTATTCAAAATTTAGTATAGTAAATATTTTTTGTGATTACTCTGTATTTTCTTAATTTTTAACCCAAATACAAAAACAATTGAGTTCTTAAAATGCTTTCCATTTATATTATGTATTTGTTCGATTTTTGATTTCATTATTATTCTCCATTTTTGTACAAGTAAATCTTTCGAGGCCGGATACCCATGGTTCCAGAGAAATTGCACAACAGCGAAAGATGTTCGCCTGGGAGATTCTGTTTGCGACTAGATTTTCGACTGTAGCAATTTTGAAAACAATTTTTTTTTTTTCATGTATTGTAGTGCATTTAACATAATTATTTATTATTTGATATTTTGCAAAGTTATAGCAATTATTTTATATGTACATATTATTAGGCAAATAATTGCATCCAATCATTACAAGTGTTCTTATATTTTTTAGTTTTTGCATGTTCAAGTAGTCTAATAGTGCATGAATTATGTTCTTGCGATGTATTCTACAAATTACTTCCGCAACAAAATCATCAAAATGAGGAAAGTAGCGAAAAACTTTAAGTTGTTTCAGGGTGGAACTTTCACGATTTCTTCAAAACACTCTTTTTTAAGCATTGGCTCAGTCAGTGCAATCTGTTCCAATGCTGTGCATCGCTCCAGAAATGTAAGGGGATGCTTGCATAGCTGGTGCTTTGATCACGAAGTATTTGCCTTCTACTTCCTGGCCATATTGATCTTCTTCGTGCTGCAATTCTTCTGGTATATCTAGTCAATCTGCTCTTGTAACTCCTCATACTGTTTGAATGATTCTTCGGAATTTTCTACACGCACTTTGATATCTGCCAATATTGCATTGAGATCCATGCAGTAGTTGTGCAACCTTCTTAATGTACCTCTGAATTCTTGTCTCTAACGTTTTAGCTGTAGCAATTCCATTTTTGTTGTATTTGTTTGGGATTCTCGTTGGTATTTAGCACTTTACGATATGTTTGATTTTGATTTTTTCAATATGAAGCTTGTTGTCTGTTTGCTCACTTCGATTGCCTACTTGCAAGTCTATTGATCCTGCTCGTAGGACCAAAAATGTTTGTGATTAAATGAATTTCAAACGTGGACTGCGTTTTTATTGAATTTTATTGTTCTCTATTGCGCTGCTTTTCACTTGTGTATAAAATCATTTGATATAAAATTTCGTACGTTGTGTGTTTAGTTCCAACGTTTTGCCCATGTATTAAAATCATCAAGGTAGTTTTCAGTATAAGCCGCAGCTTGAACGTTACAATTGCTTGTTGTTAGGAACGCTGTATCATCAGTAAATGTTGCTAGCATCGAGTCTTTATCTTTGGCTACTGGCATATCAACAGTGTATAGTGTATACAAAATAGTTTCCAGTACGCTGCCTTGTGGTACACCCGCTCCAATGCAACGGATAGAGGATCTATTATCATTCACCTCAACAATGAAGTAACGATTTATCAAATACGATTTGAGTAGGAAATATTGCCAGTCTGGAAAATGGTTCTTGACTTTAACAAGTAGACCCTCATGCCAAACTCTGACAAAAGCTTCCTGCACATCTAGGAAAACAGCAGAATAATACATATTTTTTTATAAAGGCCTCTAGAATGAATTGTACCACTCTCTGAGCTTGTTCTGGCGTGGTTTGGCCGTATCTAAAACCAAGCTGATGATTCGTGTGTTTTCAATAGCTACTAACATTCTTACAAGAATATTATTTCGAAAACTTTGGAAAAGGTTGGCAACAAACTTATATGTAGGTCTATATGACGTGATAAGATTTTCGGGCTTACTTGTCTTCGGCACCATAACAATAATAGCATATTTCCACTGGGAAGGAAAATGACGTATACGAACCATGGAATTGAATAGAATCGGCAAGAATAAGACACCAGTTTTAAGGAGAGCTTTGGCAGCTCTCTCTCTCAATTCCGTCGTAGCCAGGCGCCTTAGTGAAGTTAGGACGATTCAGCTGCTCTCAAAACTCTGGTTGAGTAATAGGAGCTATAACAAAGGTATCAATAGAATGGTCCTCAAGAAGTGCTTTAGTGACAGAAATATCTTCAGCAGTAGCTAAGCTAAGCGGCAAAAAGCGGGCCTCATGCGAGTCAGCAAATTCATTTGCTTTTTCAGCACAAGAGCGACACCAGGTACCATCATCTAGTTAGAACGGCAGATCACGGAATGACCGACGCTTGAGTAGCTTCGAGTAGCTTTGCATAAGTTAAACACATGTTTTTTTATTGAAGTTAGCTTTGTGAATAATATTAGCAAAATATTCACTCCTGGCTTCAGCCAAGACCTTAGGTAGCTTGTCTTTTTAAGGCACGATAGTCTAGTCAGAACCAACGTTAAAGCAGAGATTGACTGGAAGCCACAAGGTCATGAACTGCAAAATGTAAAGGGATCCGAGATAGTCCTGGAGCAGTAGGCGGAAATATTAGTAGTACTAATAGTAGCAAGGTCAGCAGATTCATAGATACGGCGACAGAAAAGCTGTGCAGCAAAATCTATATCACTATTAGATTTTAATTCCATTTCCATGTTGAGCGAGTAAGTTTCAACTGGTAAAGAGATGTGTTTGCATATTTCGGTAACAATCTATGTTTCGTAGACAATTTTTGTGCAGTAGTAGTAAGCTCCAGGAGAAGTGGTGATCTAAGCTAAGTTCAATGAGGCTAATGATGGAGAGTCTATTAGACGAAATGTAATCAAAAATTCAAAAAGTCTATAGCAAATATATTGGGAACAAAGCACATGAGTTTGCAATCATCAACTATGTAGTCCACACAACTAAGTAAGCAACTTGTCACAGTTGTTGGTCCTTCGAGCCTTCCACCTACGACATCTGCGCCGTTTCTCGCAACAAGATGTCTCAACTCTGTGACTGAGAGGTTCAAGACAATCGTCTTGCATCAATGATGGTGCTGTTGTTTACAGTAGTATCAAGTAATAATTCGTCTTTTTGCTGCAAAAACAAGGAAAGCTCCATTAAAGACAATATCGCTTCCTAAACTCATCGCACACCAAGATATATATATAGAACTGAGTTATTTCAAAGAGAAGGCACCTTAAGTTACCGTTTACAGTGGTGTACACCGCTGTTGAGCTTTTACAAGCACTACTTCATTGTGTCAAATGGTCTTAACGTCAGCATTATCGTGAAGAGTTGAAACAGATAAAAAAAGCATCAAACTGTTAGAAGCAACGTCTTATTAAGGTTCTGCCGGATTCCTACGAGTTGGTGGTCGGTTGAAAGCTACGTCATTCAGCATGGAAATAAAGCACCCTATCATTTTGTGTCATCACTGCATACTTTCTAGGCGCATTGTTGAAATGTGCCGTTGACAGAAATTACATGGCACACGGTGGAAGTAGAGCAGCCTTGACCAAAGAATACATCGCACAGTTCATATGTCTTACTATTCGGGCAATGCATATTGAGGTAGTATCAAATCTAAAAACATACGCATTTTTAGCAAGTCTTAAAACATTTGTTGCGCAGAGAGGTTTTCCGTCAGATATTCATAGCGACAATGGCATCAATTTTGTCGGCGCTACTCGTAAGTTGGCAGGAACATTCAAGCTTTTATTTAAGGACAAGAATGTCGGAAATTATATAGCCGGACACGGTTTTAAATGGCATTTAATACAACCTGCTATTGCTCACATTAGTGGCATCTGGGAGGCGGCAGTCAAATCTGTGAAATTTCATCTACGTCGGGTCGAGGAGCTGACTACGCTTATGTGTCAGATTGAAGCTCAAGTTGACGCTCGTCCTTTAACAGTCATATACGAAGATATATCGATGGCACCTCCATTAACATGGTAGAAGTGCGGAGTCATAAAGCGTCCAGTTAGCAAGCTCGTCAAGCTTCCCGTCAATGATTGATAGATAGTTGAGATGAGATTTCTTAACGCCGGGGAGAATGTTCACGCTCTCTCTCTCTCTTAGGAAGAGCTCTTCAGTTAGATTAAGTAATTATTATGTGTATTTATAACTCTTCTATAAAGTTAGTCGGAAACATACTATTGTCAAACAACACACACGGATTTGCATTCATCAAAATGAAAATATGTAGAACCATAATAGCGTTTTCATTTCGAATTTTGATGCTAATAAATCGTTCACACAAGCTTTTTTTCATCCTGAACAGCTGTTTATTGTTTTGGTTAGACATACAAATGGGCCGTTGTGAGAAATTAAAATAGACATTTTGTGATAAATACATGACTAAGAACAAATCGCAGTATATGAAAATAGTTCTTGCAGCTTCCTTTTCAATTTCTTCTAAGTATTTTATTAAAATTTTACAACAAAAATTAAAAATTTGAAATTTACTTAAAATTGTTTTGTGCCACCATCAGCTGTTTCCTATTTCCGCGTAACAAAAAGAAAGGAATATTGTAAAGAATGACTAAAACGGAGAACATGACCAAATAAATGTCTTGAATGTAGCATCCGAGGAGAATGTCAGCATCCACATCCAAATACACAACTCTACATGGCGTAATTTTCCCTGTTGTTGTTGTTTTTGAATTGGATGAACATCCATGCTACATTGAGGTGGATGTAGCATCCGCTCTGTTTGAAAAGGCTATTTCTGGTGGGACCATCCGTTGTTAAATTGCGTTGCACAATCAATATTACCAAATGTTACTTAATGGTGTTTCTGTCTTTCTGACCCAAAGTTCTAATCGTTACAAATATATAGTAATTACATATGTATTAATAATAATTTCTATTGAAATTAGGATTACTACTAAGGCGACAGCGAAAAATAAAGTATAAAACCAACTTCTATTACCATATCTACCAAAAGAAGAAACATTTTGTCATACGAGTGTAATTATAGATTTACAACATTTAAACTGATAATTCGAAAACTAAAAAAAAAAAAAAAATTGGCACAGTTTGGGGTAACTACTTTTTATAGAAGCCCTTCAAAGAAATACATTCTGAGATATAAGATTACTTTTATATCTCCAAAAGTAGCATGATCTCCCTTTGTCTTTATGACTATGACTTGAATTCAAATTCAAACATCAGTCTTTAGGGACAATATACTATTTCACACAATTGTATATGCAAAAATTTTATATAATTATTTATTAATAGTTTATTCATTGCTCTTCGAATCCTCCAGTTGCTTAAATTGTATTAGAATAACAAGATAAGTTGTTACTGCTGAAAAGATCTGAAAGAAGCTAAATTCTTAAAACCATTTTCGTATATTTTTCCACTAAACTGACCTTAAAAAGTGTTGAATTGTCGATTACAAAGAATCCGTAAGCGGTAAACTGTACTTCCTGTTTAATGCTTTTTGTAAGAAATTTATCAACCTTAATGAAGTTTAGAAGTTTTAAAATTAAATGCCACGAATAAAGGATACTTAGACTTACAATATCCTGAAACTCTTTACTCTTACCATAGACACGAGCTAGGATTTGTGAAGTTTTGTTTGCCTAGAAAAAGATAAAGATGTAATTAAAAATTGTTTCAATTTTTATTCATTGCTCCCGACATACCTCACGTGTGGCATGACCACAACTGCGAGAGAGTAAGGCCAACAAGGATGTATGCATGATTAGCCATGCGAAACACCATTGCATAATATTGGTCGAAACACTACCCTTCGTTGTGATCTGTACAAAGAGATTATAAGTGTTGGTTGTGATTGTATAAAAGGCATAACCCATATAACCAACTAATATCAGGCTGCAACATTCATTGATTGATTTATAGATGCGTAGCAATTTATTGTGCATGCGATAAACAAATAATGAATCCTCCGGAAACGCTTGCATATTTGTCATAGTCGCCGGTGCAACACGCTGCAAACCTCGCCGGCGGAGCTGTTTCATCTTTTTCTGCTGGTTATAAGTATAACCATTCAGGATTTGATTCAAGAAGTCAAAACGAATACAGACAATCCGCAATAAAGCAGATGCGAAAACAATAAAAGTTGTCGAAAGTCCATTTTGAACGCCATAAAACCCGATAAGTATATACGAGGTTGGCATTATTCTACCATCCACGGCGAGTATCTTCAATACGATTATGTATGCCTGACAGATGCCAATGCCAACAAGAAATTTGACTGAGAAGCCACAATTATTACTTAGAACAACACCAAACTGATTGCGGACTTCTTCATCCAATTTCAAAATCTCATTCATGATGCGCAAGAAGACACTAGCATTTCGAGCACATATCAACACCGTGACAGTATATGTTAGAATGCAGAGTAAAATCTCAATCCATTGGTTGACATTGTCTGTTTCACGATACGAATAGAAGAGTTGGGCAGAATTCGGAGTGAAGAGACTGTAGATATTAAATACAGTCAACGCATGCACCACTCCACGCACAAAAAAGGAATAAAATTCGTTGGATTTGGTTGGTGGAGCCACTTCATAGTTAGACACCTGTTCGTAGATTGGTAACAATCCTGTGGCTTTTAGTATAAAAAGTATAGTGTGAATATCAGCAAATACAGGATTCTCTTGACCAGATGCTCGCAGGAAGGCATATTGGCTTCCATTAGCTTGCGAAGCTTTCGGAGGCACCATTTCTGAAGACTAGGCAGAGCCCTGGCATATGCCGTATCTTGTTGCTTGCAGCACTAAGTTCCGGGTGGTACTAACATGTAAAATAAGTTAAGCTTTTACAATTGGTTTCAGGAAAATTGAATTTGAATACCAAACAACGAGATATGTATCTTTGGATAAGGTAAAACGATTGCATTTATAATGAACCATTAAAATAATTAATTTTTACATTGGTTTTGTTCAGTAGAACTTATTGTTACCTTACTTGTTTTTGCTGCCTTAATACTTTTTCTTTGAGGCCAACCGCTGCATTTAATTATAAAGTCTGTATAAATATATTTGTAGATAAATTGTATTGTAACATGAAAGTATTGTAATATCCATTAGTAATAAAACAATGGAAAAGTCAATGTCAACCTTCTATAACCTGTAACTGTTTGTGAAGCATGACCAGATAAAGCGATTCACCAATACCAAGTGACGGACTAACATGTTTGTTCTCCTGGGCGGAAAAAGTAAATAAGATCCGGAGTCAACTCAGACTTGTTTATTGCTTTGAACTGAAAGCGGAGCAAAATATTATGAAGAATATTTGTATTTGTAATTTTTGATTTCCCTCTTGTTTTTTTTTTTTTTTTTTTTGTTGGTGAAAGGCTTTTTGTTATTTGAAGGTCTTCTGAACCGTAGATTCGAGATGGGCTGCCCTCCCAAGTACTCAAGTGGTAATATCAATCTGTTGAAACGTTCGTTTCTTAAAAACTACAACTAAAAGACTGAAACTTGATCTATTTTAGGAAAACAAACTTTTTGGGAAAAAAAATATACTAGGTGCTAAAACAAAAACAATCGAATACACACTATTATAAAGTTATATTATAACATTCCTCACCATCCTAAAATCTGTAAATGGAAAATTACAAAAAACACAGTTTTCAATTACAAAATTTGTAGTTAGCATCTTATCGTTTTTTTGTGCTTTCTTCACTTATATCATTAAAAAAAAATCCATACCATTGGTTGATTTGCACCTTTTCACATACTAGATTATTCACTACGAGTGTTCTTTTTGAGATTTTCTGTTATGCTTATGGAATAATGCGAATCACACGATCTCAGTGATTAAGTTACACTTCGAAAGAGTGCGCAGGAGTTGATTGTAGCACGAATTGTGTAGCACGGTATTGTATGAAGAACATGTTGTTCACATCTTTTTTGTCCAGTTTTTTTATTCGTCGCTTATATTAAGTGTCCTGCCACGCTGCTAAACCAATTGAAAATAATCACCAAATATGTATGTATATATATTGCAGTTTTAATATCATTTGCAGATTCTCTTTGGCGCAATTCTTATTCAAATTTAAAAACAAAGTTACAATTTAAATTTTACTTCAAATTGTGTTGTGAATGAATGATCAGCTGTTTTATGTTGGAGGGTAACAAGAAAGGATTTTTCTTTTCATATCGTGGACACAAATATACCACCGACTTAACGGCTAAAAAAAATTGATGTGACAAAGGCTAGAAATTGACAGATTGCTTCAAGCCTAAAAAAAATTTGTAGAGGAAATGTTTGAGTATTTCAGAAACGGAGCCTACGGCCTCTTTTGCGACCATGCACCCAAAGGTCATCAGGATATAGATGTTTAAGTCTCCTCCTCGAGGTGTTTATGGCTAATTTATTGACGTGAGTTTTTAGCCTGACGATAGCCCGGCTTGTGTGAATTTGATTTGCTTATGGACTGAGAGGATTCTCAGGTCCCTGGATATGACATCATTTCTCACGTACCAAGGAGCGTTTAATATCTGACGGATGTGCAGAGTTCTGTATCTTCTGGATGAGATAGAAGTTTGTCTCAGCAGTGGTGCCCCATAGGGGAATGGGCAGTGTCATCGTACTGGGCCGCTGGGAGGAGGGACTTTTGCGAAAGCTTGCTGAACATCCAGAAAGTTGGTAAAGCTATATTTTTTGTTTTCAAAGGCGTCGAGGAGACGATGAACTTGTTCTGGTGCACCATGAAGATTACCGCCAGCATTAGTCCAAGGAATATTCTTTCGTATATTTTGTGGAAAACCGGCAGCAAGCTTATCGGTCGATATGACGTAGCAAGGTTCTCCGGTTTACCTGGTTTCGGTATCATAGCAATCACCGCACAGTTCCATTGCGAGGGGAAGTGGTGGATGCTATCCACAGTGCGTCACCAAGAACATCACTCTCTTTTCGGGGAGGGCCTTTGCAACTCTACCATCAATCCCATCGTAGCCAGGAGCTTTAGTGGGCTTCAAATTGCTGATCTGCATACGCACTTCATTAGGCGTGATAGGACGGTTGGGCTGTATTTCTGAGAGTTTAGTGCTCAAAAATGACTCCGTACAGAACAGTTGCACAGTTCGTCTTCAAAACGCCGGTACTCAGCTTAATCTAGCGGATTACGCGAGAGCATGTATCGACAACAAAGTGACTCACCAGATCCATAAAAAAAAGGAGAAAAATAATGACCTAAAAACAGGCAGAAATTGCCCAGTACTAAAGCAACTGAGCATCCTCAATTCTGCATCACATTCTACAACAACAAACCCTCAATGATGTCACGTGGCCTCCATCGATTTCCTCTGGCTGTGGTCTTTCTCCAATGTCTGTTTGCCATTTTTCATTAATAGTGACGTTTCGATTGTTTAAGAAATTATGTAATATGCAGCAACATATTATAATGTTCCTAATTTTATTTAGTTGATCGTCCAAACCTTTGCCAAGTCGCCGGAACTTTGCCTTCAAATGTCTAAATGCATTCTCAACCACTCGCCGAGATTTTGAAAGGGAGTAGTTGACTGTCCTTTGCTCTTCTGTCGCACTAATCGCGAAGGGGTAAGGTTGCATTAGCTTTCCTGAAAAACAAAATGCATAGTCTCCAATCAACATAACCGGCACGTTGGTACCACAAAGCATATTTGAATTTTTTTCGAATAAATCTGAACATTCCACTAAAGTCTTCAGACGCGACTGATTAGATATTTGGGAATCGTGGCATCGTCCGGGACAGCCCACGTTAATTTATTGGAATCTGTAACTAAAATTGTTTGCATAAATGTTATTCACTTTTGACTGCTAGCGAATACATACCGATAGTTAACAATTGCAAAGAGCACAACAGAGTAGTTGTAGTAGTCAACGGCTTCTTTTGCTGGTGGCTTCACTTCAATATGGCATCCATCTGAGGAAAGTTTATAATAATTTTTCATTTTCTATAACACTGGTGGAGTCCTAGAGCTTCAAAACCTGCTACACAATCTTCTATCTTTGCTTGTGTAATAAAGTCCGGTGATAGGTATTCCGATGCAAGTATTTTAATGACTTCCACGCAAAACTCGTGAAGAATCAGGTATGTGCAGCGCGGAACACGGAAGCCTCTATTCATTAAATCCAGAAATTCAAGATCCATCTCCTCTTCTTGACTGCATATCATCATCATATTTGAAGTTAATTGCACCATCAACAATAATATTTCTTGAAATTTATCCATATTCTACAATTTTGGCATTTTAATCCCTCTCAATTAATCAAACGTTTCTTTGTGTATCAGCAAAACAAAAAAAAAAAAATATAAAAAATCAGCCAAGTGTGAGTCGGACTCATACACGGAGGGTTCCG
This sequence comes from Amiota mariae, assembly GCA_035041805.1. Lineage (NCBI taxonomy): Eukaryota > Metazoa > Arthropoda > Insecta > Diptera > Drosophilidae > Amiota > Amiota mariae. The sequence goes on along the minus strand of JAWNKV010000229.1, from coordinate 1,490,161 downwards.
TACCATCGCACAACATTTAACACAATGAATGTAAATGTGTACCTCTGTCTGAAGTTATGAAATTAATTTGCTTTTGTTTTTGTCGCAAAAGTAAAACATTCAACAGCCTAAAAGTTTACTTTAAAAAAAATTAACCAAAATATTAAACAAAATATTACATAACAAATCTTCTAAAACTGTGCGCAATGCATATTGAAGCACACGTTTCTTGTATGGGAACCCCTCTATTTTTTTAACTTTATTTTATTTTTAGTATATGCACACTCTGTGAAAATTTCAACTATCTATCTATTAAGGTTCATAAGTTACAGCCGGAGTCGGATGGACGAACGGCGGAAGCTTAGTAATAGGGTCCCGTTGGCACCCTTTGGTTACGGAACCCTAAAAAAGACTAACTTTGGCTATGCCGAAGTTCTAATACTGTCACGCCCATCCTAGTGGTCCAAGGGTCTCGAAATTTATATGGTTGGTGGATATAACTTACAGTTTCCAAATTTCAAAACGATAGTACAAAATACAAAAAAGTTCTCTAAAAATAACTTTAAATTGGAACCCGGTTTGTATGGGGGGTACCCCACCTAGTGGTCCGATTCTACTAATTCCGAAAAATGTACTGCGTGTGGTAAAAAGAAAGCTCCATTCAGTTCTATAGTTCAAAAACTGAGGGATTAGTTTGCATACCTACAGACGGACGGACATGTCTACATCAACCCGATTTGTCGCACTGATCAAGAATATATATTCTTTATGGGGTCTCCGAGGTCTCCTTTTGTGTGTTACAAACTTCATGACAAACTTATAAAACTATTCACTGCGTGAAGAATATAAACAGCTGTTCGGAACACAAAACGACAATGTAAACACTAAACCAGAACACAGCGTGTTCTGCTCAATGTGAATTGCATTGAAGCTCAGAGACATATTTTAAAATCAATCAAGTCTTCTTTGTCAAACATCTCAGATTATTATGAAAATTATATTATATTATTTAAAAGAACTCTTTTTGATTAGGATTTCCGGGGAGCAGCAACGTGCGACGGTTCTAGTAGTAATGTTATATATTTTTTTGATTGTAATAAAAAAGTTTGAATTTTTTTCTTATTAAATATTCCTGATCTGCAAGTGTATAATTTATTGGACACGGGTAATTACTAAAATTCTTTCAGAAAATTATCTAGTTATTTTTATTTTTCATTTTCATTTTCCCTTTTTCTTATCTGATGAAAATTTACTTTATTAAATTTCGCTTAGTTGCAATTGTTTAAAGGCGTCCCAACAAATTTCTGTTTTGCTGCCTTTTCGTATATCGTCAATTGCATACTTTTTTCTTTAGTTTATATTTATTGCGGTGACAAATATATTTTGATTTTGATCCAAACCTTTATCATTTATTGAATTTTCTCATTTACAATTGATTTCAGTATTTGATGACGATTGAGTTGTATTTTACTACAATATATTATTTTCTTTTTCAATTAGTGTTTCATTTGAACGCTTTTGTCTTCAATCATTGCTAGAAGGTTATTTAAATTCCTTGCATTTGTTTGAATCTCTTTTAATATTTTCATTCTCAATGATTCGCTTTGAACAATGTTTTTATTTAAATAACGGAGAGATGTAATTTTTCAAAGTAATTAACATATTTAACCAATTTTTTTTTAATTTTTTTTTTTCGCTTGTCTTAAATATTTGTATTCTGAAGCAATTGTGTAGAATTTTTTATTTAACTTATAATATAATAATAGTGGATCTTCAGAATCCGTTCCAGCAAAAACTCTGATATCGAATTTTTGAGCCAGTAATTGTTTAATTTTTGTTTTGCGAATAGAGTTATCTACTAAAAGAAAAAAACATTACTTGGTAAATATGTGTTGGTAGTGTATATGTATTATGTTTGAAAATCTCGGCTTACAATGGGAGGATTTCGGTTTATTTTTTCAACACTTTTATCATTTGACTTCATTTTGACTGTTGACTTTATAAGAAGGTCGTTTACATTACTCGGGGCTTAAGATTATATTCTTTTTTCAAGAATTATCTGATGGTTAATTACTAATTCAAGATCACTGATTTCGAATTTAACTTCAGTTTTTTTTCTACCAGCTTATTTTGTATTTTTTTTTTCTTTAGTTTCATGTTTATGTTCTTGCAAATCTTTTTTTTACTTTTATTGGCTCTGTATCATTGTATCTTTAAAATACCGTTCATTCAGCTAATTTAAGAGAACTGAATTCGAATACTCAGTTTGTAAAATTTGAAGACAAGCCTATTAGGATGATAATTTGAGAAGCTTGACAAAGGTTATATTTGTAATAATTCAAAAATCTGTAAAAACATTTGGCTAAATGTAAAAAAAAAAAAAAATATATATATATATTTGCAGTCTTTTCTTAAGAACTCTATGATTAATGCAACCGTGAGGAAATCCTCGTTTAGTGCAATCCCTCTTTACAACAATTTAAAGCAGAAATTGTAATATCGCTTGGTGCTAGGTATCAGACTTAAAAAAAGCGCCAAGTGTTTGATCTGATGAAAGTAGACATAACTTATAAATATAAGACTTATCATCAACAATCAGAATACTTGAACAAACTACTACTAGTCATCGTTTTTAGGGTTCCGTACCCATAGGGAGCTTACGGGACCCTGTTACTAAGCTTACGCCTTCCGTCCGACTCTTGCTCTCATGAACCGTAATAGGTAGAGAGTTGAAATTTGCACAGAGTGTGTAATTCACTTGTGTGTAGAGCGACAAATATTGGTTTAACATTTTTTTTGTAGTATGCTTTTAGGCTGTTAATTGTAGTATATATATGTAGGGTGTTAAATATCCACATAATTTGATATTTTGACAAAAAATCTTGTACGTTGGTACGGAACCCTCCGTGTGCGAGTCCGACTCACACTTGGCTGATTTTTTGTATATACTTTTGCCTTTTTCATTTTCATATACACTCTCATTTAGTCAGACATTTAACATAAATATGAACATAAATGAAATTCATTGAGGATAATGTAAAGTACGGAAAATCATATCGTGTGACCGTACCATAGCTTGACACGAATAAACTCAGTTCACATCTACAAATTTTGATCGTATGTATGAGAGATAACAGCGAAGAGAACATCAACTTAGAAATGAAGACATGTCGATGGGGGCAATAACAGTAAGAACACGAGGGGATTTAGAAACCAAAGGTAATTTGCAAAAGTTAAATTATATATAAACTTAGAAAAATATGAGTTGCTTTGTGCCGGTGAATATACTGTGAGTAATATACTGTGAGTGATGAAATTAAGGACATAAACATATGATTAGAGGAATGAGGGGGAGAATCAGATATCAGCTATGGATGGCACAAGGGGCAATGATGATTGTGGAAAAGAAAATGGTTTTAGGATCCGACAAATCTTTTTGTCGTTTAAAGCAAAATTAAATTAGCCCTAGAAGTAAAGAGTGTTTTTTTAAAGGTTCACACAGGTTTGAGTTGGCAACACTGCTTTATTTGACAACCGATTTAACAGATGATAGTTGATTTTTGTTTAGTTTGGCTTGGCATTTCATCCGATACCTTCCGGTTAGTTTAAATGGATCGCTTACATGAGAAAACGACGTGTTTTCATTATTAAAAACTTAATAATGAAGTTTAATAATCGAGTAATTTCTCGATGAACAGACGTAAATTGGCCACCAAGATCGTGTGATTTAACCCCTTTGGATTATTTTCTTTGGAGTTATATAAAGTCTCTTGCCTACGCCGATTAAGCAGAGACAATTGAACACCTGGAAATCAACATTCGAAGAGTTATTAGCGAAATACGGCCGCACATGCTGCAAAAAGTGTGTGAAAATTGGTCTTCCAGATTGCGCCTTGTATGCACCAGCCACATTGCCGAAATCATATTTAAACATTAATGTCATAAAATTATCTATTGAATAAAGCCAGTTTAATTGATATTAAAAATAGTTATCATTAATTTATTTAAATTTAAAGTTATTAACCTCTAAAACAACACCCTTTATTTTTAATAAAAGGTTATGCCTCGTCTAATCGACGATCATCAGTGCACCGAAGAATTTATTTTTTTCAAAATAAAACACTAAAAGAGTTATTTGTTATGTCTTTTATTTGTAAAGTACCATAAGTTTTCACAGCACTTCTTCATTTGTTTATAAAAAGTTAAAGAAAATAAACTGCAGGCACAAAATCTACAATAATATAAGAAACGGACATCGTTTCTATAAGTATCCAGTCACATTTTGTACAAGAGGCACAAAGTTATTTTTTGTGCTAACCACAAAGGTATTTTTTTGCATTTCGCGCATTAAGACTTTATCATTCGTTGCTTAGACGGTGAACAAATGGAGCAAATTTTCCTATTTTTTTCATTTATTTGAAGTATTTCAACATTTTCTTTGACAGTTGGCAAAATATAGCCAATATTATTACGCATTGGAGTAGTCAAAGTAGGCATTTGGAACCTGCTACCCAACTGCTTTTAGATTAGAGATGAGTGCAAGTTTTTTATAACTGAGGTGCTTTTGTGTAATTTGGAACACATAACGAGTGTAAATAACGTAGCTGCTATATTCAATATACCAAAAAATTGGCACATTGGCCATCTATTAGTTTTTTCGAGAACAGCTCATTACACTGCACTTGATCGAACGTATCAACACCTTCCTCCGCACAACTCTTAATATTATTAGTTCCTTCAGAATCATCATTATATGTCGCAAGGAATTTTTCTATTTCATCTTCGTTCATGTTTTTTGTTGCAATAATATTGATTTTACCTTCTCAAAATAATAAATATAAAACCTAAACAGTAATAACAACATAAGATTGAAATTTTTCATGTTGTTTTCTTGAGTTGAGCTAGACTCTTTATTTTGAGCTGCTACCAATCAGACGTATGAAGTATACACTAAATATGTATCTAATCCTAGTTACAATTACATGTTTAGTACTTACTTAATAAATGTATGCCGTCTTTTTAGTCGGTGTATAGTGTTGGAGTGGACAAGTTTCCTTGCCAGTCTGTTGACATGGTACCTCAGTCTGCCATTGTATCTGCTTGAGTGGTGATTGATCTGCTCTTCCCCTAAGGCTACGATTAGATCATGATTGATACGGTTTCCTAACGTACCATTGCAATGGCAGCCGGTGATTGTGCGTAGTGCGTAGTTCTGCAATCTTTGCTCTTTCAGTCGATAGGGCCTGGCTGCCGTTCCCCATACCTGGATACCATCTAAGTCGATTCGATGACGAAGCATGACCTTCAGGGGTTAGCCGAAACATGTATAAATATTATGCATAGCTTTATATACATAATTAAAATAACAATTTGTAAGTAATCAAGGAATTAGAAAAAAGAAAAACAAACCATTTATATCATGAAGTAAAAATAGATACGTCAAGATCACAAGTCATCTTCAGGCCAATCATGTCCAATAATAATAATGTAATAATAATTCTTTAAATTAAATTTTTGACTGATCTAACATATTAGATGACATTGTACCAAATATTCAAGTTATCTTAAAGTAAGCAAATTTATTATTTTTCTCAATCGTACCATATAACAAGAATACTCGTATAAAAAAAAATTGTAAAAGTTTTTCAAGATGTAAACGTTCGCATCCACAAGAATAAAAGATTAAAAAATAGGATAATTTCATATTCCAGACACATAATTCAGGAACGACATCCCACATACAAATATGTACATTTGAATTGATTTTGATGCCAATGCCATTTCTTAACACAAGTATGCACACAAGTACAATATGTATGTGACAAATGTTCAAATATGTCTATCTGTCTGTCGGTCTGGCCTAGGATTTCCTTTTCACTGCAGAATCAATAAGAAAAAGCACACACACTTAATCAACAAAAAAAAAAAAAAAAAAAAATAAATAAATAAACCCAAATAAAAAAATTGAAAATAAAATTGTGTTTTGTGGATTTGACAAAATTTCTAACCGATTAGGTGCCACTTCAAGAGAAAAATTTTGTGGCTTTGTGCGTTTAAAGCGTTTAATACTTTGCTTTATTTTCTTTTCATTCCTTTCCTTTATGTTAAATTCAATGAAACATTAACAAATACACCACACTAAAAATGATGATGGTGATGATTTAAAGCAGAAACTCAATAATGAAAATTAACTTCATGCACAAGCACACACATGTTTGTTTGTAGTATACAGTTGCCTAAATCCTAATTCAATATAGTAATTTATTTAAATATTCACACATGTCGCCTGCCTTGCCTTTTGCTTGTACATATATTGTGTTTTGGTGCGTGTACCAGAATGTGGTAAATACGAGTAGGTGGGATAAGTAATGATGATGGTGATGATGATGATGATGATGATGATGATGATGATGCTGATGGTGATGGTGATGGTGATGGTGATGGTGATGAAGGATGATGAAGGTGGCAGTAGTACTAAATGCCAAATTGTTTGACACCTTGCACCTTGTCGCAAATAAGCGAATGTGAGAGCAGTAAGGATGTGCGGATGGGAAATGGGAATACAAAGTTGTTAACAATTTTCTGTGTGTGAACAATTTTTGGCGTTTGCTCAAGTGAGAGGGTGAGATGTGAATTTATGAAATTTTTGACAGTAATTTTGATGAAATTATGCAGAGATACACTCAAACTCAGTCAGTACATGATGTCAAGGACGCGTATGATTTTACAATAATTCACTTTTTGGGAGAGTCTTGTTCTATGTTTAGAATTTTAATCATTAAATTAGTATCTTAATTCGTATTATTTAATAAAAGAAAGGAATTTCATGTGGTACTACCAGTTGTAGATTTTAATGATGCCCCGGATTGTGTTACGGTGTGGTGAATGCTGATGTCGGCACTTAAGCATTCCTAACAATACAAAGCCTTAGTGTGACTCGTTTTACAATTGTCGTCGTCTGAGAAGCAACGCCATTGTGGCATTGTCATTTCAATGACTCTACATAGACCCATTGATGTTGCGGGTCTTCACTCAAGAACTCTGCACCATTATTTTGATTTTCAATCCCAAGTGACTTGCTGAAATTGAGCAAAATGTGAAAAAACAATAAATACATATATTTGAAATATGATAAGTGTAAGTGATGTCGCACATGTCGTACATTCCCTTCAAGATACTTACTGCAATAGTAAAAAAAGAGTCGACTTATGTAGTTCGACTACTGTCGACACAAATTGATAAACGTGTTGATTGCGTAATTTTGTCGCTTTAGTTATAAAACATAGTTGCGAAGCAGTTGACACTCCTGAAATTTACTAATAAAACAAAGCAATGTCAACGTATTCCATGGAAATAAAACGGAATTGGAGCTGTTTTCTTATTGATAATTGCAAAGATGTCACTGGCAAGTGAAGAAATGACACGTAATATGTCTGCAAATGTATCAAATGTTGTGTAAAGTAAAAATATGATTTCAATTGAATGGTGACTTTATTTAACACTGAGTTATAGGATAAAGCTACGTTGAAACCTCATATTATTCAAATGACAACAGTGAACCACAAAAGTGAATGACATGTATTCAGAATTGTGTGTACTGCGTTAAATGACGCTCTGAATGGCAACATGTATGGTGAATGGCGGCGGATAAAGAAATACAAAAAAAAAAAAAAAAATGTAGATTTGCAGGTAAGACAATAGTTTTATGTTGTTGGTTCAATATGGACGAAAGATGTCTCCCTGGCGCAATCGTTCTTACCTTGTTGGCAAATAAAGAGAAAGTGAAACGTCAACGTTCAATTTTAGTGAACATTGATGGATGTGTAAATTCTACATATGACGGATTTTTTTAGTCAGCACAGTCACTAAATTGTCAATATTGTAAACTTGCTATTCACAGTGAACAAAAAATCCTCAGAATTAGTCAGCGCTGCCTTCTGCTGAACACACCCTATGGATGATTAGTCAGCGCAAGTGAAAAAAGTCAATTCTGCTGACAAGCCCCTTGACTTGTATATGCTTATGCATTTATTTTCCAACTTAGTTTAAGTACTTATAACTAAAATTTATCTATTCATAAGCTTAGGTGAAAATTTACCATTTTCATTATGGAATCCTGTTACATGTAATCGCATTAAATGATGTATTTCAGATTTTTTCTTAATGTTCTGCCATAAGTGAAAGTCTCGGTACCAAAATGTATATATTAAAATAAAGTAGTAGGTTTGTAAATTAAAAAAAAAAAATTAAATTTGCCAAATCAATAGTAATTGAGCTAACGAACGTGATGGAATCATACACAAAGAAATTGACGAATCCCTAAGATATTTGGTAGCATCTTTAGTTTAGATTTTTTTTTGATGGTAGTGAAACTTTTTATGTATGCTTCCCTCCATGTTCCGATGTTAGACCCAAACATCAATTTGAATTCAATTCAAGAAAATAATTGACATAAGCATTTATATAGCTCCTTCCTTTGGATTCGAATTGATTATTTCATTTCTTCTATTGAAATTAAAGATTTTAAAAGAAAAATTTGTTTCAATTTGATTTTTCGTAATGGGGAAATTTGTTATTTTTGTTTTTGCATTCATGTGTAAAATGTCAATGTGATTTGATTTGAAGTGTTCTTCACCTTCCATCATCTGTCTTAGTCGATAGCTTCAATCAAGATTTCTCTTAAGAAGTATGGTATTTACTTTATTGTCAATGTTTGACAGAGTCCTTGAGTCTATTCTTATCTCTTCAAATTCCATGCTTCGCCCTTGACTAGAATGTGGTGTATTGTATTGCAGACGCCTTCTGCATATTTTTAAATTTCAATTTGATTGTTATTTTTGTTGGTGTTCTTGCTGTTCTGTTCTTCAGTCATGTGTTGATGAGGCACTTTTCGTTAAATTTACTGACATATTGCGGTGTTGTTGCGTTTGTAGTACAAAAGTGCACGTTTTTGTCGTTTCCATTACAGTTTTGTACTCATTTTGATTTTTGGTTCGCATCTTCACATCTTCGAATTTTTTGCGTTTCATGTTGGCAACGTCATCAACATTTGGTGCCATCAAGGACAATACTCATAGACAGTGGCAAGTCACTCTCTCAGTCAATCAGTCAGTCGCTCACTCACTTTCTCACCCAGTCATTCGTTTATTTAGTCTGTCAGTACATTTGTCAACACTTTCATCGCAAACTGAATGAAATTTTATTGTTTGCAATTTTTTCAACTTATGACTTTTAGGGCGAGCGTAGACTATCATGAATCCATGTTCTCGATGAGATTTAAGTTCGTGATTCCGGCGGCAGAATGAAGGGAATGATGGGTATGATGTGTACAAGGGCTGGTGCACGTGTAACATTTGTCATGCCCAAATTTAAAATTCAATTTACTTGCATTATAAATTTAATAGCATCATTGGCGGGAAAATGAGTTTTCTGTTCTTGACTTTTGTTATTGACACAACTAATAAACTTGAATGGCATACATTTCATGAAGAAATTGGTAACAATTGGCCAGTTTATTATGGTTACACTCTTCGAAAGTAGTAAGTAAATAATAATGAAATGCAACAGATATACATATTAAAAAACTCAGTTTTAAGATCATAAAGGATAAAGCCATTTGTAGGAACATAATAATATATTAGCTGTACTGTTGTACTACGGTACGCCCCGGCAAATGTACGGGAATGATAGAAAGAAAGATATTTATTTATTTAATTATTTATTTTTTAAGCTTAATATGAAAAATTTGATCCACTAATTTCGACCCATTTTGTAGGTTCATTTTGATGAAATAAGCGCTATTAGTTACAGGAAACCTGTTACAATACCGCAGTGAAGTTAAGCCGTTTCTGAGATTTGCATGCTTTAGACAGAAAGAGGATTACGATTTTATATATGTATACATCGAAAACCAGTGTGGTGCATAAGAAGGCTCGTAAGCGAAGGTCCAATAAAGAGTCGTTGTTGGCTTTCAAGCAAGCATGGTGGTAGCAACTCTCTCAAGAGGCAGGGGTCTAATGACTTGACAAAGTTTTCGGAGAATACTTGAGCTCCAAGTCTGAACTCCTGGAAGTCATTATTGATCGGCGCGATCAGGTAGTGAAGCTGTCAACAGTTAATTGTCTAGTCCTGGGGCTATGACCGCCATGACATCACGTATGGTCTTTGTGGAGAAGGTAGATTCTCCTTTCTCACCCTCTAAGTGACTGCCAAGCTCTTTTTGGAAAATGGAGCCGTTTTCTCAGGAAACCTTTTGTCAGTAATTTGGGCAGTTTGGACATATTGCCACTGGGCGACCTAGCTCTGTTCGTTGATTCTTCGGGTTGGTTCCATTGCCAGAGGGTGATCTCGTTGAACAACCCGGTATTCCTTACCATCAATAGTTGGAAATTGGTTTATAGAATTCTTCTCAGAGAATGTTGATTTAAATTTTTGACTTCTTTTATGAGTTCGGCAATTATGAGGATCAGCTTCTTTTAATACTTAAAATATCAGTTTGATATGAACTCCACAACCCTCATCCATGTACGAATAATAACCTTAAAAAAAAAAAATACATACATGTAATATGATAATCAATTTTTGTGCATTTAGCGCAGACATTAAAATCATTTCAGTATAAATTGTTGACAGTTCCATGTATCTTTAAACTTTATTGTATTTGGGAATATATTCACGATAATGCATAGCGGGGTCCAATCATGATTTTTTCTTTAGTTTATAATCGCTTTCTACTTAAGTCTTTCCATATAGTTTTGTTTGTTGATTATATTTGGGTTGTTGGTGTTTTTCTTTTATAAAGTTAGTTGACCATTTTTGCCTTTTAAATTTTTCATAGCAAAGAATTTTTAACTTTTGTTGTTCGCACTTCATTCATTTTTTAAACTCAACTCCTTTTAACACTTTTTTCTTTTTACTTTTGTCGTGGTCACTTGATGATGTTTTCCTGTTTTTTCTATTTCTTTCTTCACTCTATGCAAATAATGTATAGAAAAAAAAAATTGTTAAGAAAATAGAAAAAATAGACGAAACAAAAATTGTTAAAACAAAAATAAAGAAAGTTTGTCAAGCAGTAAAATGAGTTTTTTATTGCTAAAATTCTTTGAGTTCTTTTTTGTTTATTTGTTGTTTGCTGTTCTTTTTTAAACAAGAAAACTAGGGTTAATTTTCAAGAAAAATTTATGTTATACAAAATTTTCTTATTCATGGAATGCAGCAGCTTGACTAAACAAGGTTTATGCCAATAAGGAAGGTCTTCATTGTAAGAGTTAAAAACTGTAACGGAAGAAGAAATACGACAAAAATTTTGATGTTGCTGTTGATGATGATAGTAGCTTCTTATTTGAATATTCTCAATTGTATGTTTATGACTTATACTATATACTACAATACATAATATGTTTACCCATATGAATAACTCGAATACAAAATGTGCCAATTAAACTGAAAATCCAGTTACCAAAAAGCCACAAAAATAAAATGCTTACGTTAAATCATCAAAAAATATCAAAGCTTTTATAAACCTCTGTGTCCATGTGTGCAATTTTCAATGTTTGTGTGAGAAACTTGGCCAAAGTCAGTCAAGTCAGTTGTCTTGCCATGTCAACTAAAACTACTACTTACTACAGAAAAGACATGGAGACATGTACAATAGAAGAGAACAGGGAACTCATTTGTTGGATGCCGTTTCATAACATGGATATATTTATATAGTAAAGTATCTTATAATATTAGTACATTTAACATAGTGTATTGCAGTTGCCTATCTACTACTTCTTGTACTTGTCTCACTTTGAGGTTTTATGTGAATGTTGCAAAGGCCCAGACCGCAAATGTTCCTTAGCTGTCTGAAGCTGCTTTTCTCCCTTACAAGTTGTAAGCTCCACTGATTTTGTGGTCTTCTTTTTTCTGTTTGATTTGATTTAGTTTGGTTTGGCTTGGCTTGGTTTGGTTATATTTCTTGACTCCTCGACATTTTTGTCATTGTCGTTGCCGTTCTCGTTTTTTGAAATCCTTATATAATTGCATGCAAAATGAATGCATTTTAAATGAAGCCTAATACTTTGTTTTTCAATTTTTCGTTAGCATTTTGTTTTTGCCACAACTGTTTCACTATCACCTTCTCCAGTTCTCTCTTAGTACTTCATAATTCTCTTTTGTTGTATGTTACCAGAGTTTTCTGAGTTCAGTTTTTCACTCGAATTTCTCGACAAATCTTCTTTAAATCTAAAGCATATGATATTCACTTGTTTCGGACCACCTATACCCTACCCGCTTATTTTGTAGTATTATAATACCACATACAAGAATTACACATATTGTAAAACCTTTTTAATTGAGTTGTGTCTGGTTTCTCGGGTGTGTTTGTACTATTTGAATGGTTGGTTTAATGAATAAACGCATGAGAGACATCATAAAATCCAATTTTTGAAAATTCATTTAATTTTGTTTTATTTTCTCTTTTCGTTGATTCATTCATTCATTCATCATTTATACATTTTATTTTATTTTATTTCATTTCATTTTGTTTCGTTTATTATGCAAGAAAAGTTGTGTCAAATGGAATATGAATTAATTTGTGGTAAACTTTATGGATTATATTTGTTTGCAAAACAGAGATATTTGTGTATTATATATTGTAACAATGATATCCAATGTAACTTTGTATAATTTTATTTTCATTTATTTAGGTAAAATTTTTGGAAAAGTTTCATAAAATAGCAATTAAATGTTAAGAAATTTAAGGTTTTCTACCATAACATAAGCAATATGTCGTATATGACGGCTACGTAAAATATCAATCCATTCGCTATAATTTTTATAATATTTGTGCAAGTTGTTATTATCAATCATTTTGTTAAGTTTTGATGCTTTTTTATAATAAAAAATATAAGGTTTTCTCTACACCACGGTGTCTTTTGATGCTCGAAGGAAATTAAAATTTCTATTTTATTATATCTGTGTCAACAAGTCAAAGTAGCTTATGTCGAAAATCGTTGTTTTGAGATATTGCCCATTTTGTTTAAAGTAATTTCTGTTTGGTTTCATTTCATATTTATAAGATGCTACCCAAAAAATATTATAAAAAATAAAATATATGCTAAATAAATTTTGGAAAATATTTTTATAAAAGTATATTTCACAACCTTTTTAACAAGCATACGAGTAAATTTTATTTAGTTTATTTATTCCAATAATTGTTTAAAAGAGTTTGAAAATTGGATTTGTGAAAAAATCGTAGGTGTACGAATTTCTAGTGGTCAGGGTAAACTATATATAACTATGATTCTATACCATATTTTTAGTAATTTTTTTAGCCAAAATACGTGTATTGAAGCGGTTAATAATAATAGGGTGCAAACTCTATTCACTCAATTTTCGACATAAGCTAATCTGACTTGTTGACACAGATATGAATAATGAGACAACATAATAGAATAAAGTTCAGTATAACAGCTATAAAATAAATTTAAATTTGTTATATTTCCAATAATTGGTGAAGTTTGATTCCAATATATTATCTATTTACAATAAGAAGACATTACGGAACGTACCCATATTAGTTTAGGTTTTCGTTACGAAGTCAATATCCTCTAGGAAAATCTCGCGCTTTTTCGAGTTATATTAAAAATAATCACAAACACGAAAACACGCCCTTTCACTTTACACAAGCAAAGTTCGATAAGGTTCAATCAAACAAATGATGAAAAACTAAAAAAAGACAAATTTCCATACAGAATGTATGGATCTGGCCAGACAAAAGTGTCTGTTTTAGTGTTAAATTCACAGGTGGTAACACTGATGCACATATGCCGGGACGTCAGCTGATTGAAAACTTACTATGTTTATATGACGCTCAAATCAATTCTTCGAGGTTCGATATAACGAAAACCTTATGTATAAACACTTTTCCGAATCGAATTTCACGCAAGAATCGATTTGACGAAAACAGCATATAAGAATCGATTTCAGTTTTATAAACACTTAGCAATGTCATTTCGATTTGAAATATAGAATGTTGTTTTATAAGAGTTGTCATGTGGTAGAACTATTTTGTTTTATATTTTTTTTTTTAATAATTGTGATTTGTATACTGAAAAATCATTGTAGAATGTTATGAAAAATCAAGATAAGTATTTTACATTTATATATTATTTTATTCAATGTGATTTTAAAAAATAACTTATTCTGTTGAGAAAAGCACATTATATTTTATGCAGAGGGCAACTCTGACATAATGTAAACAAACCAAAATCGATTTAGTCAAACCGATGTCGACTGTTTCATGTAAACATAAAAATCGATATTCGTTAAATCGATTCTCGCAGAATTGATTTGAGCGTCATATAAACAAGGTAACTGACAGTGTGCAGTGCATTACAGTTGTTAAACAAGTCGACGAGAGTTCGTGGCAAAACAATAATGTCGTTGTACGAACAGCTGTATAAAGCATTTCTTAAATGTTACAAGGATTCTTTGTCAATGCAGACAATATAAAAAAGACTAATGAATTTTGGGAGCGTCTCACACAGTTGAAAATCGAGGAACTTTGTCAGATTGGGACTAAGAAGAGCGCTCGTCTCCTCAATTTCTTCGTAAATGTGAGTATTCTGAGAGTAGCGTGAATTTGTTTCTGATCTCACAAGTGTAATGGTGATGTGTGTCTCTTTTTTGTATTTGGTGAATGTAGTTACCTGCATGAAAAGCTCCAGCCACGCATGAAGGTGAAGAGTCTGTTTCTATTACTCGGAAAGGCATAGCCAACTACTTTCTGCTCTGCTAGTAACGATTTATTTTGCGAAGCTCTTTTTGACTTTTTAATTTTATGGGTACTGATATAACAATAGCACATTTTTTTTTCTAGCTTGCAGAAACATTGAATCTTCCGTTGCCCAATCTTCTTATCGGTGAATCCGATGAAAATCCGCGCTACAAAAAGGTTATATTGTCAAATTAATTTTTTTTAACGTTCTATTAGCAAAAAATGATTTCAAACCATTTTTATGAATTCCTACGTGGTGGGGGGTGGTGGCGGGTGGTCATCGAGGGGGGTAGGGCGGTAAAAAATTTTAAAAAATGGGTCACGTAATATGAGTGCGGGCCCTTATATATATATGTAACAAGTTTCAGATTTATAGGTTCAAGACTGATACTAGTTTGCATATAAACGGAGAAACGGGCAGACTAGTAAATTTTTCTTTTATTGTTGCGTTTTAATACGCCTATCAAATGTAAAAGTACCCTCAAGACATATGAATCATACGTTAAATGGGGAAAAACGAAAATTCAATCACTTAAATTATTAAAATATAGAGATCATCATAAATGGTGACAGTTGCACCCACGACGGAGATCAGCAGACGTCTACACTCTGGACTAAATCGATTTTTCGATTATTTTAAATGACAAAAAAAAGACTCAAATTTTGTGAAACCATTATTTTTTATTGGGAGAACAGTAACACAAGGCTGGACAAATACTAGACAACTAGATCATGAAATTGTGGTTTCTCATGTTTAGTTCAGCATAACAAAATTGATTTAATATTAACAAAATTATTATTCCAAGAACTAACAATCAAAAAGAAATTTTTGCAAAGACGACTTTATAAATATGCTAAAACATGACCATAGTCGAATGCCACTTTTGATCATGAAAAGACGAACATTTCCATTTTGTATTTATATAGATCTTTGTAAAAAATATTGAACAATGTTGTTGTTTTTAGGTTTAATTGGTGTGAACTACGAGTTAATGTTCTTAGCAACATGTGCTAGAAACTGTAGTATTTTCATTTAAACCAACCGACCACTACGATGATAAATACTGCTTCTCTGATCTTGAATTGAGCCAATATCTTCAAATTTATTAATGATAATTTTAATATCCAATGTTTTGTCGGAGCATTTCCTCTGTTGTATTTTGAACGATATATTTTTCCAACTTCTGAATAACTTTCACTATATTTAAAATAAGTTTAACTAACGGGAATGTATTTACCTCATACATGAAAAAACATCGATCTATTCAAGTGCCTGTAAAATGGATAACAGCAAATTTAAAAATATACCTCAATATTGAGCACCCTATATATTATAGAAAATATCTGATTTCTTATTCGGGAAGTTATTTTTAATTGGTATACGTTATACCTTATCGATTTATTGACCTAACTTGTGTGAAGCATTTTGAATAATTGAATAATTTTATATAATGTAAATTTATATTAAATTAAATATTATGTTTTCATTGAAATTTGTAAAATTTTCTGAACTCAACTTCAAAGACACACGCACGCACCCCAATTGTGTAAGCGAACCTCTCATTCTTCTCAATAAAATCAAATTCCAAATATATGTAAGTTTTCTTTAGATTTATACGATATCCGCATTTGATTTTATTTGTATCCTGTTGTTGTTGTGCTTGAATTCTTTTTATACTATCTTATCATTCTTATATGTATGGTACATTGTTTTCTCAATAACTTTTTATTTTTTACGCACAGAAAAAGTTTTCTGCTTCCTTCCATGAAATACGTACTTACTTAGTAGCGTCTGGGACCAACGAAGCTAAAGAAAGTTTATATGTACTTTTGTATCTATTTTGTTATTTTGAAAATATTTTGTTACGCAAATTAGTGGCAACAAAACAACAAAGAGCAAGAAAAGAAATGAATAGATAAAGATAAAATCTATGGTACTATGTACGAGTATTTACAGTGAGACTTCATA
Organism: Amiota mariae; assembly: GCA_035041805.1. Classification (NCBI taxonomy): domain Eukaryota; kingdom Metazoa; phylum Arthropoda; class Insecta; order Diptera; family Drosophilidae; genus Amiota; species Amiota mariae. Next base: position 1,473,452 of record JAWNKV010000229.1, on the reverse strand, counting down.
AGGAGAGAAAAAAATTAGAAAGTAATGCAAATATATAAACAGAAACATTAACAGGAAAAACATAATGAAGTTCTTAAATGAACATGATGTAATGATGAAGTATAACTTTTTGATTTCCATCAAAAATTCAGTCAAATGCATCCTTTCTTAATGAAAATTAACTCAGTCATGGTATGATTTTTTTAAATTGAAATTAATTACAAAGCTAAGGACAGCAACAATTTGCATGAATTAAAAATTACAATATCAAGATAATTTGTGCAATGAGTCGGGTAAAATATATAAAAAAATGTTCAACAATTAATAAGTCTTTATCCATCAATTTTATGTGTGATGCGGCGTTCAAAATTCTATCCATCAACAAACAATGGCAAGCAATGGGAAACTACAGTAATACTGGGTTAAATAAAAAAAAAAAAAAAATGAATCAAAATTCAGACTAATATAAAATAGTACATAATTGCATGGCACTCAATATGTCAGAAAAGTGGACCACATCGAACAAAAGCGAATATATTTATTTAAATAAATTTGAATGTACTGTCGAGATCACTTATAACGAAATAGCTTACAACAACATATCGGTTATAACGACTGAATTTCGCCAGTCCCTTGAATGTCGTTATAAGTGAATTTGATTGTATTTATGTCACTCTTCTTCAATAAAATCGCATATAGTTTTCTTTAGTAGCCCAGTACAATAAAAATAATAATAATAATAAATAATAAAATGCAAAAACAAAATAAGCTACTTAAACTCATATTTATCAAAATATTACAAAAAACTACAGCAATCATCATTAAAGACGAAAGCGAATGCCATTAATGATATACACGTATGTAGGTGGAGATGGTGGTTGAAGACAGAGAGTCAACAGGGAGTCAATATAGTAAATGATAACTCATAAAGGAATGACAAGTAAGGCAAGGACACTGAGAGAGTCGAATCGTGGTGGTTTACAGCAGGCGGCAAAAAAAGCTAAAAACAAATGAACAAAAAGAAAAAAAAAATACAGAGAGAGAAAATAAAACATAACAAGAGACTGAATGAGTCGGAAGTTATCAGGTGGTAACTGGTACAGTCAGTCATCATTGAAGTGTTGGGATGGATGGACTTTGGATAGCTTTGAGTGCTATCAAATGCCACCAAGTGTTTCATAGACAGATATGGGGACACAGACAGACAGTCACGGAAACGAGGACTAGTCAAAGCACAGTGTAATAATTATTGTCGTTAGATTGAGGATTTAGACAACGGGTTAGGGTTGGGATTGTAGTTACTAAGGTAAGGCAGACGACAGGTAGACAGCTGCTGCCGGAAATCTCTATTTCATATATTGACTTGGCCATGCCGTTAGTTGTCGATACTTGAATATGGCTTGGACTCAGCTTGATTGGATTCGTTGGCATCACTGAATGACTAAATGGTTATCCATATTGTTTATAGATTTTCTACAAACAACTGACATTGATTGATCAATATGACTAAACGAGTGTGTGTTTTGTTTGTTCGTTTGGGGTTTTTCTTAAAGTTTTCATGTTTTTTTTTATTTGTATCGTGTTGCTAAGTATATCCATACACATATATTGTATGATATACTTGTACTCAACTAAACTCATTCGTTCACGCAAATATCATCTGTCATAGTGGACTTTCTCGTTTCCATTTTCATTTTCATTTCGGTTCTTGTTGTAAGCTGACACAGGTGTCACATAGATAACATAATATTGCTGAAGTTAGTTAAGTGCTGCCGCACCTTGGCTTATGTAACATTAATTTGATTAATCATACGCATCGTTGGAAACGTAAGCAAAGATTCAGAAACGCGATAAATTACTTAACAACGTAAGAAAATTTGTGTTTATAAATAAATTAATAAATCGTGCATAAAATTATTTATTTTATTATTCACACAAATTTCAAAGGATCGAGGGAGGGAATGTGACTATGGAAAACTGAAAGAAGCAAACAAATTAAAATACATTTAGACAGATGGGACCGCAAAAAAATTTGACTTTATTTTGCATTTGCGTGCAAAGGAAAAGTTTTTATTATTATTGTATTCGTTTTTAATATTGTTGCTTATGCTGTCTGTTGTTATTGCTATGAAATTCTCGTATTTTCATTTTAAAAGAAGTTTATTTTACTTTGATTTTCCACACACAGTCACACACACACACACACACACGCAATCACTGAGTCATATACATCTACATATATTTACAAACACACAAATACAAACATCAATTGCATTTTAATAGCAAATAGATAAATAAAAAGACATTCAACACAAACAGTACCAGATACAAATGGGGCCCATCATATTCTGTATTTAAGTTAATATATACAGCACTTCAAAATGCTTGATATTCATCCAGCAGCTGTGTCGATTTTATAGTATAACAAACATTTTAAATAAGAAGATACAATTTGTTTTTCTTTTTCCTATTATTCGCCTAAAAGTTATAAATATTTTCCTCCATCGCTTGAATGAATTTCTTGTGGTTTGCCTCTTAGATGAAATTGTTTTCTTTTCCAATTGAAAATAATTTGATGCTTTTCGATTGTATTGAGACAACCAGCTTGTGGTTTCAATTTAAAGTAATTTATTTTCCGGATATTAAATAAAAAACAGAAATAAGAATTCTGTTTAAAGAAAAATTAAAAGGAAACAACATCAAAGCTTTCATAAATCTCACAAAAATACGTTAAAAAATAAATAGTACATGGTTTCCTTTCTAATTGTATAAGACTAAGAAAATGCAACGTATTATACATAACATTTATGCAATGATAATGAACTATCCTTTTATATGATGGCTAAGTCCATGCAGAAAATCACATATTTCTACTTCAAAAACTAAAGGGATAATATATAATGATATACACATAGAGGGATGGAACATCAAAACTTATAAGTCAACCATTTATTTTTTCATCTGTGGGGATTTTATCGTTTGTGTTGAACTTCTTGAACCATTTTGCGACTTTCCGTTTGTTGATTGTTCATTTGTTAAAAAGTTCATTGACATTACGAAATGATCATTACCACTTACATATATCGAAGTGGTTTGCCATGTGAGGGGTAATATGGATGTGATATTTGTATGGTATTTTCATTATCTGAAAAGAGAGCATTATTTTTAAAAAGTTAAAATTAATATTATCAAATTCAAAAGAGAGAACCAACCAAACCAATATTTGGAATCATTGTATTTGTGATCTTTTATTTCTTTGTTTGCCATAAAAACTTGTTATAGGAGCAGGTACTAATTTTGCATTGAAAAGGTGGAAAAGAGAGCATTTCTATGGTGATGATATCTACAATCATTACAGTGTGTAATGAAACCTTTCACTCTAATTAAATCTGGGAAAAAAATAACTGTTTTAATAGAATGTAGATATTTCGAGAGATGAAAACTAGATGTGAATACCACAGTTTCACAAGAATCTAAAGACTTTATCATCAAATACAATTCAACTTGACGGAGTACAATTCCATACAGAAGTAATTTTATTAAAATGAAACACTTCAGGCGGCAGGCATACAAAACGAGACAGTTTGAGTGATAAGATGAAAACCAACAAAATAAAAACTAAAGCAAAAACAACAAAAGGTATAATGAAAACTAATAATAGTGATGATGAAGACGAAGATGAACGATAGAAAGAACATCAAAAGCAAAGCCACTAGGACACAAACCGGGGCGATGTCACCTGCTGATTAAGATCACAAATTGAAAATCATGCTTCTGTTAGCAGTCTGTGCACACCATCATTCCGAAGCACAAAAGCAAACCGAGGCTAAACCAAAACCTCAAGCCCAGAAACTTATACTCATTCCATCGTTTAGTCAATGTCACCTTCTCACTTCCAATATCGTAGTTAATGCCTCAATTTGACGAAAAGAACTCCGATGAGCAACAATATAGCATGGTGCCCTACGGATGGCGGATGATGTCGACGAAGACGACGATGTAGGCTTTAGTTCAGTGACCAGCATCGAAAAGATATTGTCATCCAATCAAGAACGACAGTTGACAGGAGCAACATTGAGGCAGCCATTTGCTACTCTTGTTGACAACGATGATGATGATAGTGATGATGATGAGAAGGATGATGATAGCCGAAGGATAGCTTTAGGTTTGTTATTAAAGGCAAACTAAATATTTGTGTACTTTCATTAGTGGTGGCACCACTCAATGACTGAATTCGACTCAATTTGTAACTTGTAATAGAACGTACGTTTGCTACTGGTTTTACTTACCCAGTACTCCGCAGGTGAACTGCAGAATGTCTGTCTATTTGTTCACTCTGGCAATCTGCTTGGAAGTGTTCGATGGGATTTCATTAAGCTAATCGAAAGAGAAAACTAACTAACTAACTACTGATACTGCCACCTTTTAGTTGTCTGGTTGATTTGAGGGGAACAATAATACTTAGGTAGCATCTGCTATTTGTATTGTGGTACTCGTACATTCTTTAATCGACAAACACTTATTTATTATTTCCACAGTTTGAAAAAGCACACTGAAAGAAATCCAATATTTTAATTAATTTCATTTCCTTTCTTAACACAAGATACAATTTGACTTTATACAATAATAATCGTATAATATTTATATTTATTTATTTATTTAAAATTTGATAATAAAATTATTTGTATATATATTTTTAAAAGTGAATTTGTTTCGCTGACTAAAAGATATTCCTATGACTTACAGCTGATTAAGATAAAACTTGTATGAGTTCATGAGTTCTTGTCTTTATGAAAGTCTTTTGAATTAGTTTAATACATCTTACTCTCTAATATATAAAAATTAGTGTTTTAAATTGTTCCTATGTTATACGTTGCCATACCGTTCATCTGATTGCATTGAAATTTTGTGAATGTGTAAGGCTGGTTGCCGGCTTGAACATAGGATAGTTTTGATTCAGATATGTATCCCCGTTCCCGAGATCTACGATGTTCAAACTACTCCTAAAAGTGTATTACAAAAAATTATCTAAAACAACACTAAAAAGGCCAACCCCTATTACGTATCTCGAAAGCCACCCAAAGCAAAATACTGTTATTGAATCTTCACTTTGGAAGGAAAGTGCAATGCGAACTTCCAAATTAGGCGGTCAACGGGAAATAAGACCAGAAACCCTTCGAGCATGGTCCTAAGTCTGAAGCACAGAAGCAACGAGAAGCAAGATTGGAAATTTAAGAACGAAGCAGCACGAATTCGCTTTGCTGACACAATACAATTTTCAGATATTGTGCTGTATGTTTTATACTATAAATATTAAATATACCAACATTTTTTTCAATGTATTTTTATTTATCACTAATTGTAGTGTACCTATTTAATATGTTACTGACATTTACTTTTGGCGTAATAGTGAAAGTAATCGACAGTAATGAAATTGACAACGCCAACAACAAAAATAAACATTTCAAAAGGAACGTTGTTTTCTTTCCTGTTTATTACCTTTCATAATAGTGTGAACAGGTGTTGTTGCTTAGTGCTGATGTTTGTAACATCTAATAATATTAGTTGGAGGTGTATTCAATATGTAAAATGATTAGCTTGGCGAAGATATTCATTCGTTTTAGTACATACATAAAAAAAAAAAATCAAAGTTTTTCGATAAATGGAAGAAGAAGAAAACAGACAGAAAATATTTTGGAACTACTCATAGTCAATTGAAAAAAATTAACTTGTGATGATGATTACATTCAAATATAAAGAAAAAATATGGTGTGAAAGGTATGTAAGCTTCGGTGAACCGAAGTTAATGCTAATGATGTAGCTTTTAATTTGTTGTTTTCTATTTACTTGTTTTCAATTTTCATTCTTGACCGCCAGGGGTCGTCGCCGTTGTTGAAGCCTTCTTCTTTCTTTGTGCAGACAAATCGAGTGGCAACAGATGAAAGACAGTTCGACAGCTGAACAACAACTGGCAGAGGTACATAAACGAGTAACTAACTACAAAATCAACAACAGCAACAAAATTGTATGGAATCGAGAAGATAAGAGAATAAGGACAACAAAAAGGACAAGAGAAGAAGGAGAATGGACGAGTAACAACGATGGTTGCATGAACAAAAGCGTTAATGAAATTGAAATCAATAGAAAGACAATTGAAAAGACGACATGAAAAGAAGCAAAGGACATTTAACAAGCAGCATTTGTTATGTGGATAGGACATATGGGTCGAATGGAGTTGTTCGGTACGTCATGAGTAGTGTCTGTCCTTAAATTGATTATTTGAAACAATAACAGGAAACAAATACACAAACAACAGTGACAATGGCAACAACAAGAACAGTAAGAACAACAGCACTAATCATAAGAATCGTCTGAAGACGAAGAAGGGCGCTTTATTTATTTAAAAGACAAGAATCAATTGAAATTACTTTTAGGTTCCACAATATCACCATTAATAGTATAAGGGGAAATGAATGAAAGAATCAATCAATGAAATGCGCTAATATCCTGTTTTGTTCATTAGAACATAATGTTTTTGTTTTTTTTTTAATGATTTAAATAAAACTTTATTTTAATTTGAGTTTGCAATAAATTTACTTTTTGAAAGTGTCATAAAATTATTGAATGTCTTAGTTTGTGAGCAGTCACTTGGAAGTTCTTTTCCTCGACATATCAACGCATGCAGTGCCACAATTTTGAAACTTTTCAACGTTTGTCCTGCATTGAGAATTGATTATGTTATGGTTTCGTTTTTAGTTGAGCTTTTGATTTTGGTTTCTTTTTTACAAAATGTGAAAAGTTTATACCACATCAAAGAGGGAAAACACCCAGAAAAACTTCAAACTGAAAACTTTTAACATTCAACTTCCTAATTGTTTGATTGAATTGACGATTTAATAACTTAAATTTAATTTGTGCTCTCTGAGCAAGTTGTAGTTTGTTAGTTCATTTATAAAACGAATACGTCAACCAAACTTCGTAAGTTAGTCGATCTAAAATCAAGATTTTCCTTTTCAGTAGAACATTTTTGAAGTTTTTCATTTGATTGGAATTTACTAGACTTGAGCACAAGATTATTCCATTTATTTTCTTATTTCATACAAATGGGTTTACACTTTGTAAGAAACCTTTAGTATGAGCAGATTAGACTAATAGGCAGCGTTTTTCCAGTTGCACCAATAAGAGCTTGTATGACTCCTAAGAAAGGATTAGATTACATGTATTACACAAAATTATCGACGCGTTCCAGGAAGATTATGGATAGAAACGCTTAAAATACTCAATGTAGTATGGGTAAGGTTTTTGAAGAATTTTAATATGGTTTTATGAATATTTTTAGTCGATACTTTTCGAATTTAGTACGTAGAATTTTATATTAATTTAAGTAAAACTAAGATTTTCAAACAAGTATTTTATTGCACTAAACTATCTTCTAATATTTTACTTCCATAAAAATGGAAAGATTATTTGAATCTACTTATCATTCGGATACGTGCAAAACTCGATAACCATAAATGAGTTATATTTCGACACGTCCAACTATTGGTCCGATTTTGGTTTAGTTATTAAATTTACAAAATATATTTTTTTCAGCGAATTCCCCTTTATTTGATAGATTGATTCTTCCGATTAAGTATGAAAAATTATTTGATTAAATATGTTGGCACCGGCTGGATCGGCAGTAGGCCATCCTGGAACACCACTTTTCAAGGCCTTTGCCCACTGTTTCCTGGATAATTTGGGCAATTTCGGCCCGAATGTTCTGTTTCAAGGGATCAATTGATTGGGGATTGTCGGCATAACCTTTATTTTTCAATGCCCCCTACATAAAAAAGTCCATCGGCGTCAAATCGCAGCTGCGAGCATGCAAATGGACATTGTCAAAATTTAATTTCTTCCAAATTTGTACACAACTTTTGCAATATTTTGTGGCCATCCACATTCAAAATAAGTTTTTAATATTGCAAAGAATTGTTCCTAAGAGAAGCGAGCCATATTCATCCAGAGGAAGGTTAAACAATTTATGGCGCTCAAATTGACAGCGGCATTAACAACAGAGAGTTCAAAATCGGACCATTAAATGGCTCACCCTGTGTAAGTGGCCTACTGAAAAAGACAAGAATATAAATAGAAATATTGTCACATTTTCAGGCAGGTGCTTCTGGGAGTTCCCTTAGTAGTTAGAGTACAAAAACATAATCAATTTACTTTAAAAAAATGAAAATACTAAGTCCTTAAACATAACACAATCTTAAGTGATTTATATAATCTTTTTTTCATTATTTGTTAATGAATCATTAATTTGTATTACACAAGGTAGGTTTCCATCAAACGGCAATTTGTCATTCATGCCATTCCCCAATTGAGTGACAATGAGGTCAATCATGTTGACCACTGCAAATAACTTGAATGATAGAGTGAATGGCATAATGTGATGAATTAATAATCTCCATTCACCAATAATAATGACAACTTCCCGTTTGGTGTAAACATACCTTAACATGCAAGGATTCACCATCGCGCTTAAATTCTATAACAAACTCCCGAAGAAACTAAAAACAAACCAATTTAAATGAAATTTCAAACAAACCTCTGAAAATTATACATCGTAATAAAAGTTCAGGACAACTGAAAACAAGTCGAAATAAACGATTCCTTCTTCTTTGAAGCATTTTTATTAAACGATTGACGTCAATACTATTAGAGAATTTATTTATAACTAGGTGTGCCCAACCCCGTTGCTCAAGATCAGGCTGGACAAGGACTATTAAACATATTGACTGGATAACTCGCTCACGAAATTGTATCCTCACATGTTTAGTCTAAAAACTGCCATTCAAAAATAGGTGATTAATTTTAAAATGTATCTCTAAGCCTTAAATTCGATCCACCAATTCCGACTTTTGTGGTGGATTTCTATAAAAAAATAAATATTCAAAAACACAAACATAGTCTAGTGCAACATTGTGACAAAATTACAGAGTAATTGGTTAAGTACTTTTCGAGTTCACATGTCATGAACAAACGAGTATCCACATTTTTATTTATATAGATATCGTAGATAGATGTATAAAAGTTGAATGCATTGAATTCCGATGAATTTCATACTGGACGCAAGTAATACTTTTAAAAAAAAATAAGTTTTTGAAAATTGCTTTTAATACTTTTCAATTCATTTGGTGGCGCTACATTCTCCTAGTCTTGACAGTGGCCTTCTCCTTGATAAGAGCTTCAAGTGTTAGTCTTCTGTCCAGGTTTCTCAAATAGGACCCGAATAAACAACATCAGACTAGTTTAAATTACTTAAATAGATTGTGATGAGAGTGGACTTATCGGCACTTATCATACACGTATTGATCCATTGCTTTAGCCAAGGGCTCTTTAGGAAAAACTGGCATACGAAAATTGAACTGCAACGACTTACTTTAATAACAATTTAAAATAAAATGTCCCATGTATTTAAAGAAGGTATATAAAATGTAATCGTCGCTGCTTTTTTAAAATAATGTATAGATTTCAATTAAATAATTTACACCATGAACGCAGTTACACAGAGTTTTATTCACAACTCTTCCCAACAATACTATTTTCAAATATATTGTAGTACAATACTACAGTTGCTGAAGGTCTCTCATCCAAAATGTTACTGCTTATTCACGATACAAAGGACATACTCGTACATGTCTGCACTTGTCATCAGATCAATAACACCGACAACGACTAATAGAACAATGACACTACGACATCACAGCCCACACAACTCAAACACAATCCATGACAGACGCCGTACAATATATCGTAATGAAATTTGTTAACACTTGACATGTATACGAGTATAGGTAGTGTGTGCGTCTACTCATTGCATGTATAGTGTTAATAAGTAGTCGATGCTTGCTCTCATTTGTGGCACACCTGATATCCAATTTCGCCAATAGCATTGACATTGTATTCATTTTTTTTTTTTATCAGACAACCGATTCAAACGCAGTAGGACATACTATACCGATTGTCGATGTTAACCGCGATATGTCTGCATTTGCATTTCGAAATAATTAAATTGATAAAATGTTTTCTGAAGCAATGAAAGAATTGAATGAAACATTAAAATTAATTCAGCAAAAACAACGAAAAACGAAACAAAACAATTTAAAATTTAAACACGGAAACGAAGCAAATAAAAGTTAAACCAAAAAAAAGTTACTGCTTTTTGTTTAAGAGGTCAACAGTAAGAATAACATTCTCTTCAGGTCTCTTAAAAGGAAATATGATGAACAATAATTACGGTTCACCGAAATTTATATACCTTTAATCTCTCTTTTGAAAATTTCCTTATCCTTGTTCCTAACAAAAAAAAAAAAAAAAAAAATTATGCTAATTTAAGAAGGTTATAGGAAGTATATAAAGTATATCTTTCAGTAACCGAATAACTCAGATTTAACATGTGAGCAGCGTGTGACAAATAAATTCGAAACTGAGAGCATACTATAAACACTCATAGACGGAAATCTTCATCGGTGGCGTAGAGAGTCACTAGAAGTGGAGCAATTGAAGGTTTCTTAGTCCTCAGGCGAGGAGTAAATCTCTAAAGAATTGTAACCACTCGCATAACAAATAGAAAAAAATAAATGTTTCCTCCACCTTCTAAATAATATAGATAGGGTACATGTTAAAACTAGTGTCATAGGTACAAAACTGTTACTTGCAAAAACAACAACTTAGAGCCAACAACAATCTTCACAAAATGGGAAAACATTAACGTAACATACACATTGTAATGTAATGTAAAGTAAAAAAAAGAATGAATTGAAAACAAAACAAAACAAAGCCAAACAAAACGAACTTAATTAATTAGCCAAACTCTCAACTAAATTCTATGGAACTTAGCCACAATCTGATTTCTTTTGAGATTTGTTATATACACACGCACAACTGAGACTTTTTGTGAAGAATAAAACTTTTGCCATATGGTTTAACCTCCTCCTCTCAACACTTACTGCTCTATAGAGTGAGTTCTATTTTTCTTTCGAATTTGTCCTGTTGTTTTTTTGCGACATTGTGAGTTTAAACTCTTTGTTAGTAGTTAGTTGGCACCATTCTCTACTTGTATCAGATGAAAATTGCCACCTGATGCCGTAGCCAGGAACTGACCACAATGCGATTGTGGCACATTATTTTTCTTGTCGCTTTACACATTTTCATTTAGAGTGCTCCAGATTGGTTGTGCAAGCTACTGAACCTCAAACTGGTTAACAGTTTCGAATGAACTAAAAAGTGAAAACTGAAATATTGCCACATTCTCTTAACTTTTGAAAAGCAGAAAAACATACAGTTATCCTATTGTAATCATTGAGAATTTTTGATTTTCTTTCGTAAAATTTCTTGTGTTCTTCAAATCTGTTTATCCTTTCTCTTTGGTTCTTTTCTGCTTTGCTTATTCGGGTTTTTTTTTTGATAATATTTCAAAGAATGAACTTGTTTGTGTCCTTTATAGATGAACAAATTAGATCACAGTTAAATAGTCATAGGAAGTTTAATGTACTTAAAAAACTGCATCAATTCTTCATACAACACTTATCATGATTATATATTGACGTGTACCCTTGTTTTCAAGTACGAAAGCTCAAGAGCAAACTATCAATAATGAAGATTTCCAATTTTTGTTCGCGTTCATAAATGAATGAGTTGATAATTTCATTTTTGTTCTTGCACACGTGTGCGAATGAAAACAAATTTTCGATTTCTCTCTTATTCATAAATGAAGTGCTTATTAATAAGGCGTTCATTTTCGATTCAATTCAATTCTTTAAATATTTAGCACATGTGCACCAGAGAACGAGTATAAAATTTTCTAGTGCACTCGACAACAACTGATTTTTATTCATAATAATACATACGTCCGCCAACTTTCATTATTTTTAACCGACTTGTCAGCACCAACCTTGTCAGCATAAGTGAGGTACATGAGTACCAACATAACGCCACAAGAAAATCGAAAATCGAATATACGTATCCAGCGGAAATTCAAAAATCGCGATACTTTTTGAACAAGCCTCGTATAGCACATACCAATAATATTTTTTTTAATCTGTTATAATTCGCTTTTTAATGACTTTTTGTGGTTTTTCATCTGATATTTTTCGCTTTATAGCGACTTTTCGTTGTGTTCTAAAGTCGGTTGAGACATTTTTTTAAAAAAGTTTTTTCGAGATAATGTTCAACAATAAAGACACGTTGTCCTATCGTGTGACGCTCAATTGTTACTAACCCTAAACTGTCAGCTGGAAAAATTTTTTTTTTATGCTTCGCAGCACTTTATTGCACAAATGGTAGCAAATTTAAATCTTGCGTACATTTTGGGACACCCTTTATTTAAATAATAGTGAACACCATATACAGAAATAACATACTCGTACAAAAAATAATAACCAACTGCTTTAGGTTGCAAAGCTTTGCCTGAAACATAAGCTATTATAATTGTTATTATCTCTTTATTGAGATTTTCCGACTTTTCCGGTGGAAAATTTTATTATTTGTCGTTATAACCGCAATAGAAGTACACACTCTGTGAAAATTTTAACTGTGGACCTATTATGGTTATCTAGATAGAGCAAAGCCCAATGGACAACAACGCACTTGCTTGCGAGAGTGAGTATTTTGGAATTATGCTAAAAGTATCCATCTTGTGTTTATAACTAACGTGACCATATGTACCTTTTTTGGTTCTCCGATTCAGTATTCCCGTAAAAAACTCGGGACACAAAATTGTCTCGTTTTCTCAAAAATCTTGCTCACAAGTTAAAAAGTTGTTAATTTTTGCTGCAGTTAGTTAAAAATATGTGGGATAGCTCATTCGATTCGACGTCTAGAAAAATGGACGACGGTTTCATGGTACGAAACCCTCAAACTCACACACAGTGGTCCAAACAGTCTTGCTAGCTTTACTGAATTCAAATTTTGAAGTTTTAAATATTCGTTTTTTATCCTATCGATTACCAATACTCCAATAAGCTTATTACAGCTTCTTTAAAAGCTTTCCGATATATCAATGAACAGCTGTGCGCCTTTAAACATAACATATGTTTTATCAGCTGTGTTGCAATAAATGTCCGCCTTTTTAATCGTTTTTGATTTCAACATAAAAATTATTTATATAACTATTTTACCTTTAAAAGTGATTTTATATTTATTTCAAACTATGTATTACAGAAATATATTATGTTTATAGCCCTTCTTTATATGTGTTATTTATAAACTGTAGAAGAAGCAACATATATAAACACCTTTTTCTAATTAGCATACAATTGTCTTTCGTGAAGTTAAACTAAACATGTTTAAAAATATCCAAGCTAGCTTCCACTTTTTCTGTAGGTGTGAATCCTTGTCATGTCAAAATATGTTAAATCAGCTGCTAATATTTACTAGCCTTCAATCTGTGGGACTTTACAGCTGCAAAGTCAGTACTAAAACGAACTCTTTTATTAATGTGGCACAACGAAAGCAACCCCACACAAAAGTTTTTGGCAATGGAGAACTATAACTTTGATTCCATTCTATTTAACAACATCTATAGTAAGGAGGAACGAATTGAAATTTCACAAATAGGCTATTTCGCTATTTGACTGCATATTATTCTGAGAAAAGGTTTTCATGTATACAATTCTCCAAAATTATAAGAAACCAGAACTATAGACTATATCATAGGAGTATGTCAATGAAATTTTTAATCGCTGCGATGTGGAGAAAACTACTTATTATGCGGTTTATAGAATTGGGAATATGCAGAGTAGCTATCACACTCTTTCTTTCTTATACTCGTATTCTCATCTAAACAAGGTATCTCTTGAACATTAAGTCGATTTATTTTTCTTAAAAATGATATTGTTGATGATAAAATAATTAAAAATTTAGATTATTATACTAAAATACTAACTACATATTTAAGTTCCAAGTTCTGACTAATTATTTATTATTGTGTGTGTATTGATAGATGAGAACAGACGACAAAATTAAAAATTTGGGAAAATTAAAGACATTTCAATCTAGTCAATAAAGTTAATTGGAAAAGTGTAATAACTTCTTAATATTGTTTTCTGAAAATCTTTCTTTTGGACGTCTTACGAAACATCTTTATTCAATAAAATGCAATATTTGTCTTTTTGATATTATAATTTGGTTATTGAGACATCAAAATGAAGTAAAGCAAACACAGAAAAACAAAGAATACTATCTGATAACTGATAAATATTAATGTGGCAAAAGACGCAATCCAAATGCGGACAACAGTGGCATTTATACAATACTTTGTAGTTGGTATTCTCAACTTCAGAGTCAACTTAAGACAGGCCGGGCCACGGCAGGTTACAGTCGTTAAGAACAGGGAATATTTCGCATTAATATTCATCATTTCCATGGACACAGTGGCATGTTCGTTATGATTATTATTTTTTGTTTTCTTTTCCTTGCTATACAAAGATTGAATGGTTATTATCAATTAGTCGTTATGTTCGTAACATTTTACAAGCTACTTTAAAGACCAAATGATGACCTCATGAATAGTAATATATACTATTATAGTATTATGTCATGCAATCCATCAAGAGTATACCGGTTGTTATAACTCTCAAAAGTCGTGTCCTCCGATTAGTAGTTTTGCGTATCGCCACTCCAAAAACTAGTATATTTACTTGTATAACTTTGTTTAGTAAATATCCATAACTTAGACCCATCATTCTAGAATACAATATAAGAGTATAGCTGCTCTCAAATTAACTTATAAGCAATTTTTTCTTAAATATTTCTACAATATTTGATTGACAAGTAAGGTATGTAGCGTTCAGTGAATCCGAAGTCATAGTTTTCTTTTGTAAACATTTTGGATTCTTTGCTTCCCTCATCACCATCTTCTCATCATCATTGTCATCTTCGTAGTCTTCATCGTCATTATCATTTTCACATTTTTGACATTTATTTACAATAATTGACTCGACTTTTGTGAACTTCTGCCTACCCTTTTTGTTGGTTTTAGTTTTCAATATTACAATTTCAACGGTGTTTTTCTCATAGAACTCAAATACTTCATTTTCTTGCATAACAATTATTAATGAAAATTAATTAAATTATTTTTGGCTCGCTTCTTATTGCAAATAATTGAAATGAACACAAATTAAAAATATGCGTTTTTATTGTATTGTGAAACATGAATAAAAGCAGGTATGCAGAATGTTCAATATTCATTTGAGTTAAGATAAAAATGCAATTTTTGATTTACGAAATTTATTTTTTATTAATTTTGAAGAAAATCCTTATGGATATCATGCATCATTTTGAATTTAATTTAATTGAAAAGCGAAGCCTGTAAGCGACATTTGTCAATAGTAACAATACAAATGCTTTTGACCATTTGCCAAAGGATGACAGGAACAAGAACACAAGCAACAAGAAGTAAGTTTGAGGGCAACAATGGGTAAAACACTTTGTGTGTCGTCATTTAGGAGGATTTTTTCTTAGACTGGGCATAATTCCCAAAATCGTTTTCAGACAACAAAGGCACGAATAATAATAATAATAACAAAATAATGTACAATAACAAAGGAAACAACAAGTTGTGGGAGTTAACTCGAAATGCCTTTAGGGCAACCAACACCGATTACGATGACTCGAGTTCACACTTTGTCAATGCGTAGTAGATTCAGGAGTATGAGATGTCTTGTGTATCTTCTTTTGCGGTTTGAAAAATTAAACTATAAGCAGAAAACAGCAGGCAACAGACAGATAGGAATGTGAGTGAAACTCTCTCTCCCTCTATTCCTGTCTGCCTTTGAGTTTTACTATCAACGAAAATAAATATAAAATATAATACAATATACTCGTATCTTTGACACATTTTAATTTCATGCTTTGCTACTTTAGCGTTTCTCAAAATCTGAAAGAGACGAAAAGATAGACAAGAGCCCACACAACTAAA
This sequence comes from Amiota mariae, assembly GCA_035041805.1. Lineage (NCBI taxonomy): Eukaryota > Metazoa > Arthropoda > Insecta > Diptera > Drosophilidae > Amiota > Amiota mariae. The sequence goes on along the minus strand of JAWNKV010000229.1, from coordinate 1,457,509 downwards.
TCAGGCTAAAGAACCGATGGACAAACATACAGATAGACTGACAGATAAAGAGAAGAGAGAAGAAAAAGATGTGCAAAAGATGACGATAGACAAGTTGTGAATTATGGTAGGCATAAGATTGCATGTCATGGATATGGGACCACTCCGTTTATTGTTGCTTCGTAATGACATTTAATGTTGAATGCCATAATTGAGAAAGCAGAAGCAGAGTCCTTATAATATTGTATACTATATATATATCCAGCTATTGTTTTATGTCCTTATCATCTTCGTCTTTTGAGCTCGAATGCGATACTTTTAAATGTGATGATTACACTTACGACTTCTGCTGAAGTCTAGAAATAATAATTTCGTCTTTTATGTTTTCGAGCCTATTTTGTTTTATGATTTGACAAATGTCCTAAATGGCCATGTCAAAAGTTCCTGATTATGATAATAAGTTTTTCGCGGATGCATAACAATAATTTAATGATATTCACAAGATTTACAATAAATGTTTCATTCTCTTACATTTACATTAAAACTGAAGCCTCCAACCGATTTATGTCGATTGTTTCATTCTGCTAGCTTCTAGTCTTTTATATTCATTCAAGGTGTGTGCAAAGAAGCTATTTATTGATAGATCCACGACAGACAGAATTTTTATATCGGTCATGTGTCATATCGATTCAATTTTCGGATATGTTGTGTTAATTGTCATTTAAAATTGTTTTGTCAATACTTTAACTAAAATTATGATGTAGAAAAGTTACATAGACATTAAAATGCAAAAACACAAAAAATGGAAGTTATACATATTATAAAACCAGACATAGCGGGGGATGTCAGGCTGTCAGTATGTTCACGACAAACTAAAAATCTACTTATCGGATTTTCGTATGATTTTCACTAATGGACGGAGTGATTCATGGGGAAGGTTTAAGCATAGAGACATATTTAAAAAAATATTCTTTAAGTCTTTGTGAAATATCACATCGGGTGAACCAATCAGTATCCACTAGTTTTTTAGGAAGGAGAGGCAGGACAACGTATGTCCGGGTATCTAGTATGGTTATAATTTTAGTATTTATTTTATATAAGTAGATACACTAACATATTATATGCACGAAAGAAAAAAAGACAAACTCGTATTTGGAGCTTGCCAAGTTGTATGTGTTCTATGTCAGATATATTATGCCATTTTAATATTATACGTGTATTTCACCATAGTTTGAAGTGTATACTGGCTTGATTTGGACAGTTAAGTTAACAAAATATGTTAACTGGAAGTTTTCAACTTTTCTTAATTTAATTTAAATTTAATTAAATTTTTCAATAAAAAAACTCTCCATGGGTAAGAAATCAACAGCAAGCAAGTACCATTAGATTGATTTGCTACTCGCACGTATTCAAAATTTAATTAAATTTGACGTGAGCTTACTCAAAATCCAAGGTATAAAGCAAAATCAAGTACAGTCTACAAGTTAAACTTAGTGCAATTTGCTATGAAATACTCTTCTATACTCACTCACTCATAGACACATTACTGAAAAAAGCTTTTCTGCATTTCGGTTGTGAAGTCTTACTGCATCATAAAGATATATACGAAATGAAACCAGACGAAACGAAAATACCAAAACCTGAAAGCGTAATTCCAAAGAAATTAATTACTATCAAAGACAATGAATGCACTACGAAGGTAAAGGCAGTGTATCTACGTACATCAATAATACAAACAACATAAGAGACATCAACAGCAACAACAGCAAAAGGCATGTTGCTACTACAATAGAGCCTCACAGCAACATCAACATTATCAGCATCAGCAATACACAAAAAGGATAATAAGAATCATAGCAGCATGAAACAAGGATAAGAGGAAGGCGAACAACAACGACAATAAGACAAAGTATGCAATACACAAAATGGTGTTTTCGCAACGCTCCGCTGTTAATACAAATATTAATTTTCGCACCTTTTATTTAAAGATGGCGGCAGAATTGCAAGGCAATGAGGTAAGGGTAGAAGGAAGGATGCAACCAACATCCAGCCAACCAACCAAGCGGAGAATGCATTGAAGCAAAGAACGCGTTACCATAGTTGTACTTATGCCTTTGGCATTGCGCTTGTGTATCTATTGTTTTGAAAACAATGCAGCTGATGACTACTACATAGTACAAAGATGATGATGAATATGATGAAGATGGTGAAATCTATGACAATGAGGATGAAGTGTACAAACCACAGCTCGAAATGTTGCCATAAACAGATAGACAGAGAACTACTGTGCCTGCTGTTGTAAAGCTTTCTGAAGTGTGGCATCTTTAGTAAGTAGTGTAAGGAACCAAACAAAATTAAAGAAATGCCGGAAATACCTTAAGTGTCTGCTGTATATGATATGAATAAGAGAAGATCTAGTGTTCTTCAATAGAGAAATAAGTATTACCTACCTGTTATTGAGCCCATTGAAATCAACTATCATTTAAACTCGCTTCTGGTGGAATCATGCTTAAGATAAATTATGTTTGCACCCAGAAGAAACCAGTTGAACAAATTGTGCAATCCTTACATCACTTCTCGTAACTTAGTACAATACTAGTTTGCTTTCATTCTTAATTGTTAGACTACCGCAATCTTTATACTTTCACTATATGTGGATTGGTCGATGTCGTTGAGTATCTCCTGTTGCTGATGACACCAAAATTGTTTTTATTGACATCAGGTAGACGTCATTGTTTAGTAATTTGTATCCTTAGCTTGCATTAGTTTCTTTTTACTCAGACATGCAAAAAGATAAGAAAAATAGTCTCGCAAAGAATTCTAAGGTAAATTGCATAATGGAATATGATATTTCAATTGCAGCTTATATGTTACATTAGACATAACTTTAACTACCGGAAGAGTTATTTAAAAAAAAACATATCAGGAAAAATTTGGATGCATTTTAAATTGTGGATGTGAAGTCATTGCATTAAAGCAATAAAGTAAACATATTAACTAAAGAGTCACAACTCAAATTTTTAAATTTTGATTTTTTGTTAAAGAACAATACACATACACAATGATCATCCCAACCCCTGTAAAAATCTGGTATTTATATCTCCAAGCTTTACAAAAAAAAAAAAAAAAAAATTGGCATTGTTTTTCTTTCTTTTCATATATTGTACCTTTAATGCGAACAAAAACAGTTTTTTGCCTCAACTGAAAAATTGAAAATTTTGAGTTATGACACTTTAGTTAAGCTGTACGATATATAAATCTTTCACACAAACTGATAGCTCGACAAGTCTTTTCAAACAAGACGAGATGAGAATATTATAGTTAAAAGGAAAACAAAAACAACCTTATGAAAGTCAATTTGTGAAAGTATTAACGCTGTGAAGTTTTAAAGCAATTTGTTACCTTTGCATTGTAAGTTATTTAATTAGATAAGAAATGTCTCTCATTACGATCTTGTGGCTTAGGAAAAAAGAACTTTCGTCGCAACCTTTAGACTTATGTAATACATAGAATATAGAGTATGCGCTCAACAAATTAAAAAAGGTCTTTCTGATAATCTTTCATTCTACTAAGTCAGACTAGCCACCTAGCATACATAGCGTCAAGTATTTTTCCCATTTGACAATCACTCAAGCAATAACTTAACACTTATTACTCGGTAGGTAATTTTTTAGCTAAAATCTTAATGTCAGAAGTAAAATATAGTATACGAGTATACGTATATGAATTATTCAACACAAATAAATTGGGTGTGTGAGATAGAAATCACCGACGGTTTTGAGGTCTGTTGGTTTCAATTATAAAATATTCGCAGACGTGCTACCAATTGTGGATATTTCATTTTTAAAACTTTGATGTTCGTTCATTCGAACTACTAATTAAGGAATGTTTGTTTTATTTTGTTCTTTTTGGTGTCTCTTGCTTGTGTTTACACTCAGCGACAGATGACATATTTTGACACTTCTCACGGTAAACCGACACGTTTACAAAAGGCAGATATGCCAACTTTCACCAATGAGATTATTAAAACTTATCATTAAACTAATTACTTTCTACGCATTTTTAAAACAAATTTAAAACATCATACTTAAATTATTAACAAATACAGATTATTTTAACATATCAATTAGTTGAATTGAGACAAATTTGAATCTTCGTAAATCTTAAAATTTAAATGCGAGCAGGTTGGAATTTTTTTAAGAATTGCAATTAGAAAGATGGGAAAGATTGGGTTGAAAGAGATTTCTGACACATACTATACATGGTTGTGTTGTTTCTGTTTCTCTCTTGGACCTGTAATGTAAATATGAGTGCATGGTCAATTATAGTTTGTTTTGGATTTATTTTCTTAATTTAATTTCGTTTGTTCTCAAAAAAATATGGGACGATATAGTCAGTGTCGGCTCTTGGGTGGAGTGGTCACTCTAGGCGCCAGATGGCGAGGGGTGCCAAAAAGCCAAATTGGAAAAACAATTTACACCGCAAAATAAAATTATAAAATACCGCTATCATAACGTTATGTTGCTGATGTTGCAAAAGTGAGTTAAAAACGCCGAAGTAGAATATACGTGAAGTGAAAGTGTCGACCAAAGGCCGCTGAAAGACAATCTCCCTGTTCCTATGTCTATTTTCAAGTGTAATAAGAATCATAGGCAAAGGGCAAGAAAAAATTCTCTCCTAATCGAAAATTCGCCCATTTTTTAATCTACACAAATCTCCGTAAATCACATTTAAAAACAAAAAATCTTAATTTAGTTAAACAGATTTCAAAATTACGCTCCCAAAAACATTAAACAACAACATCCGCACTTCATCAACTTAAACATAACTAATTTTTCCGCTTTTTGTGCCAGGAGAGCTCAACTTCAAATCAACTTAACTGAGTTTGAGCCTTTTATCTTTTCCCTTTGCGTAGTAATATGTTGACACAACATTTTCGTTTCTTTCGAAACAAAATGAAAAGTCTTAAAAGAAGCGAAGAAAAAATTAAGGACTAAAACTTAATCGAAAACTTTTTGTTCGATACAAACAAACAAGGGCTGAAGGTAAGAATACAAAACAAAAAAGAAAAAAAAGAAATATAAACTCAGGACAAAAAAAAAGGGGTTAAAAATAAACTTTAAAGCCAAGTTCGAAAAGGCTGGACAAGCTCCAATGAATTTCTTAATGCGTCCTGTTTTGGGTTTGGAAATTCGGACAAAGTAGACAAAGTGAATTCAACTTTGAAACACGTGGCGCGACGTCAAAGGAACAATAAAATTAATGCAGAAAGTTTATTTTTGTAAACAAAAACAGAATTCCTTCTTTTTCTGCACATCAAAATGACATTCATTGCGAATACTTTCACTTTTGCCTAGCTTTGGCCTGGCACCGTCTGCCCCACCTGGCCTGCTTTTTATAAACATAGAAAATGTTATTTCAAAACGGAGACTTGAAGAAAGTGTCAAGTTGCAGAAATCATCAGTAAATGAGTAAAAAGTTTTTAGCAAAACAAAATCATAACAAGAATTTGAGTAGGGTGTCAGGAATTACGAATTGTCAAAGCGTTAAATTAGGGTCAATAACTGAATTTTAAGTTAAATTTGGCCGTTCCATTGTTCCCAGTAACCTTTCTTTCGAGGTCATCGGTCCATTTCAAGTGTACGAGGAAGTTGGCTTTTTGCCTTTTAAAATAATTTTAAATAATTACAGAAACATAAGCCCTTTAGCACTTAGCAGTAGCCTTATAAATAGATTTTAACTTCTTAAATCTCTCTTCACGTCGTTTTTTAAATGTTCATTTATCTGCAAGGATTATTTGGGGGGGGGTGGGGGTGGGCGTGGGGTGGTTACCCAACTAAATTAAAAAGACTTCAGATATCAGCAGCCATACGATAAGACGACATATGTATTTAGTATGTATTATCATAAGAGTTGAACAGAAAGTAAGCCCGTCCATTCATGCAACGTGTAAGTCAAGAAAGGCAGGTGGGCAATTTGATGGCATCATTCGCTCACACAAGTATCCCTGTTTACTATGAGTATGTCAACAAATAACACATATGTGTATAAGCTCATAGAGGGACAGCCAAATGAGTCTGAGACCAAAATCATGAAGCCAACCGTTGCACTGAGTAGACAGACAGTCAGTTAGGAAAGAGTTCGCCTGCGTTTCATAATCTCTCGGACTAATCTTTTAATCCACTCCAGTGAATTTTGCACTCGATTGTGAAACAAAGTTTTCAAGCACAACACTACACCTCCTTCTAAGCACCCCTTTCAACTTTTCACTATATTGATGTCCCCTTTGATGTCGTCAGTAAGCGTTGGCATGCGCTGCGGCCATTTGAAGTTCTTGCTCGGCTTATTGAAATATGAAGCCTTTGAAAAGGAGACATTCGATGCAAAACGGAATTAGCTTGGAAACTGTGTGTATATAATATATATACGAGTATGTGAATGTGTGGACAGAAGGATAGAAGTCCTTTGGCATTTTGCTCGTAGTTGATTTGGCAAAGACTTTCTACTATAAATATGTAGTACTTAGTGCAGTTGGGGCATCAGAAAGATCAATGTAACTTTTCCTTAGGAATGTTTCCAAACTTTTTACATTTGGTGATGTTTGATGTTTGCTTTTGCCAGGTTCACTCACTCACTCATCCACTTGTTACTAAATTCAATTGAATCCGATGACAAAGTTTTCTCTTATTCATACAAGAAGTACGAGGGTAGTCCCAGAAGTAAGCGGTCTGACGAATTAGATACAATTGTTGTTGGGTCTCCCGAGGAAGAAGAAGAAATTAGAATTTTAATTTTATATTTTTTGAAAGAATGATTATGGTAGAAAAAACCTTATAAAGTATACATTTTGATGACGCTATGTTGTTTAGCATTTGTTTGTCATCCATAGTGAACGATCTCAGTGAACATGTAAACATGTATAAAATTCGTTTTCGTTATACAATACAATACTTCCATTCGAAGGACTCAGTTAGACCAATATTAAAGGGAGCAAGGTTATTCTGTAGGGGAGTCTGCTCTTTCATTGACAACAGTAAAATATTGAGTGGCAGAGCTTAAACGAGGTCCTACGAGATGCCACGGCAAGCATCGTAGTGGATATTGATAGGCAATTCTCTCAACAGAGATAAAGGAATAGTTAAAACAATGACCTGAAAGACAGTTCCATAAGTTTTTTGGAATGTATAAAGGATGACCTACAGAAAGGAAAAACATTTAACGGCGAGTTTAATGCGAACTTATTGAAATATTTTAGTGATCAAATCAAGAAACTATGGCCCATTTGGCGAAAAAGAGATATTTGTTTCATCAAGAAATTGCTTCTGTCCACACATTCGTTATCTCAAACATGAAGCAGTTATAGTCCGAATAACTTGCTAATGCACCGTATTTGCCTGATGTAGCTTCTCGGATATATTTCTGTCACCAAACTTCAACGAATTGCTCAGCGGTTTGCTAACATTGAAAAGGTAGAATCTGCAGTTGATGGCTATTTAAGGAGTTCGATGATTCTCAGCTGAAGGAGACCATATAAAGAAATAATATTTTCTTTTTGCAAAATTTTCTTTGTTTTCTTCGGTAGGTCGGGTACTTTTGTATGAACCCTCGTATTGTAAACTTTTTTAATACGAAAAAGTATACTAAGACGACTTTTAAAAAAGATTCTCTTGAATTAGATTTAATGGCATTTAGCTGTTGTTGTTGTTGTTCTGCAATAATGAGTATATGAAAAAGTTTTTTCAACTACAAATGAACACAGGTTTTTGTGTTCAGTTCACTTCAGTGTTTGATTCATAAAGGCCTCAATATGAAGTTCTAAAAAAGTAAGAACTAGTAGTTCATGTGGCTCTTAAGACCACCACTAAAAAAATAAGAGGATTAGAGTAAGCGAGTGGGCATTTCGTAACTTTTCAGCGGAAAAAAGAAAATGTAAAAAATAGAACATATACGTACATAGTAAGTGAAATCACATTGAAAATGTAAAAAAAATTGTGCCGTGGTTTTCAGTTTAAGTAACAGACATATGTTCTTGTACTTATTTATAAACTCGCATCGTTTTGTCCATCAACCTCCATCTCGCAACTTTATTCCACAGCTTTTAGCTGGTTGTCCATTAAGCGAATGTGGTGGTTTAATCGCTTTGGTTTCTTGTTCATTGAAAATGGTTTTGACAGTATACATGGTTTTCAGCTTTTGGCTTTTAGTATCTTTAGACTCACCTTGGTTGTATTTAGGCTTAAGCAATGGCAAACGATAGTTGTCAATGGCAAAATGTCTGCTTAAAACTGTATGAGAAAGACAGAATATTGCATCAGCATCATTGGATTAAAGTTTTCGATTATGAGGTTTTCTTTCATATATTGTACAATACAAATACAATTTGCAATATTATTTTGTCACGAAAAAAGATAAATCAAATAATTTGTTTTGGTTTTTTGATTTCAGAATAATTGATTGTATAGGATACTTTGCCAGAACTTTGTAAAAGATGTGTGTAACTAATAATGAATGAATTTTTTTTCTGTTTTCTTTTAGTAAAATATGTAGAGTATTTTCTAAACTAAGGAGCAATTTTCTTCTTAAATAAATAAATACATACTACTTGCATGTGTTTGATCAATATGAGTCGCTGCTTGCTATTTCTACTTTGCATACCTTAAGGCGCAATAAAATATAATTTCCCTCAAACGTGTGTATGGTTTTACTTAGAAAATATTCCCTTTCTCCTCTACTATATTGTCACAAGTTTGCTCGTAGTTTTGGCTGTCCGGCAAAGTCCTTTGATAAACGATTGTTGTTATATTACGTGTGTATTTTTTGAACTGACCCAAGGCAAATCCCATTTAACATTTTATAATGTCATGTTTTATTGTTTGTAAAGCGTTTTCCTTTCGTGTTCTATTATTTTCCTTTTTTGCCATAAAAGGTATTAAGTGTTCATAAATATCATTTTATTTTTATTGGGGTTTACAAGTGAACACACTTGAGGCTATAAATTGTATTCTGATAATGATTATTCAAGTAAAATGTGTTTTTTTTTCCATACTCGTAGAATTATATTAAAAATTCTTATACATTTTGTTATGACTATTTAAGAAAAGATTATATTAAAGATTTATAAAGAATGTGTAAGCCCCTGCCAATAAAATAAAGGAATTCGGTAATACCAAAATTGTAAAATCTCAGAACTAGAACGCTAATTCTCTATTTTCAGGAGCAGAAAGAAATACCAAAGATGTAGGATGTGTTGTTTTGTGTTGCCATATGCCACGTAATGATACAAGTTTGTGTTAAGCAAAACAAATTAAAGCAATGTGTCTAATTTTCAAAAAAATCTAAACGGATTGGGTCATATTTGTTGATTGAAATGCTTGTAATTTTTAATTATTACAATGTTGTTTAAAATTTTTAACTTAACATTGTTAAATTTGGTTAACGTATATTTGTATATTACTTGCTTTACTGTCTTTCACTACAAAGGATCGTAATTAATTTAAAAAGCATACAATATTTACCTAAATTAGTTCTTAAATGGTATTTTTACATGGTTTTGATATTTGTGTTACTAAGTAAAATTGTTGAGTTTTAGTTTTTGTCTTATACATACTTACTTGTATTCATACATATTGTATTCTTAATGAAATGAAAGTTGCAAATATATAGGAACAATACGATGATAATATGAAATTTCATTGGGTTTATTAAATTATTTTATTTATTTATTTATTTACTTACTAACAACATATATTTTTTTTTAAACTAAAATTATAATTAAAAATTATAACTTAGACATTTTGTATAATCAATAACAACAAAGGCCTTCAGCTCATAAAGCTATATATATAAACAAATTACAATAGTATATAAAGTTGATACAACAAAGCTATTTATAAATACGATATTATATTAATCTTTAGTACTTAAAGAATACAAATACAGTTTAAAAAAAATAATAATAATAATACATTGATTGACTTTGATTAGATTGTAAAGATTAAATTTTTTTAAGAATTGCAAAATGAGTTTAATATTATGTGTCGTGGGATTGGAAATAATGGAAAAGGAAAAGGGGATTGGTGTTACAGAAGCTTAATCTACGTATTGGTTGGATTCTTGGGCATTCGAAGAGAAAATACTTGAGACTTGAGCTTTAAAAGCAGAAAGAAAAAGGGTCAAGTGGTGTTGTGAAGCACAAGTGTGCATTTGATAGTTTGGTATGACCTAGGCAAAGCCTTATAAATTTTATAATATCCAGTTAAGTAAATATAAACATTATAGGCTACTTACAATTTTGAGATAACTTAAATCTGATATGTAAGGAATAATTAAAAAAAGACACACAAAGTCTACGATTGTATTGCATGGAATAGGTTGTGAATTGTTTTCATGAATATTGAGATCGAGTTTCAGTTTTTTAATATTGCATTTCTTGAATGCCTTAATGTCGGACACAGGTGGTTAGGGGTTAGGATATGTTCAATGTTGATAATGATGTTGTAGTTCTTCGGTAATTTGGCATTAGTTAGAAATGTTTTTGTCTTTATAGTGTCGTAGTCGTGTTAATTTAGATTTTTTTGTTGTGTTAGTGGGACTGAGGTTGGTGGGGTAAATGATCGGACGAGAGAATACATCATTCTTCTTAGCTCGGTAGAAGATTGCTTTGTAAGAAAATTTTCGATCTCAAGTTTTTATGTCCTTGGATTGTTTATTAATTTATTTTGCTAATTTATTTGCTTTGTGGCCAATTTCAGTTTTTCCATAGGAACAATTATTTTTTTTCCCAGGATTGAACGGACAACCGATAATATCAGATTTATGTATATTTTCTGTGTTTATCTTCGATCCTGAAGTTTCGATTTAAAATCTTAAAAAGATCACAAAGTCAAAATGCTGTGCAAATTGTCAAGAAAGTCATCAGCTTTGGTCTTAACAAAGTTTATAAATACTCCTTTTACTCTGTTTTTGCGAGCATTTAACCAAGCCTGATAACTTCAAAACTGACAGCGTATTGCATGACAATAGACGCCACATCGATTTTTCTCTTCAAATTTGTTATATCCATTTTCAATTTATGGTGTCTCAAATATTCATACTAGTGTGGAATGCATAATATTAATGTAGATTCAATAACTTTTTTTCAGATCTTGGATTATTTTCGAAGCTTATAGTATTGTTAAATTCAAACGTTAGCAATAACATATTGTCATTTATCATTATAAAATGAAATTGATAAGCTCTGGTGTGGGCGATTTAATCAGAAAACTAGATACATTCTTTTTGTTGCTTATTTTGTGTTTAGTATGATAATGGGATTTAGATTACCATGTAAATGCAAAGTAATAATCCGAGTGAACTATTGAATTATGTATATATTTTATTATGACTAAATATGAGCTAAAATCTCCTCAGTTTTTACCTTCCCAACATTTATTTAGTAATTGGAATCTGCGTCACATTAACTGCGTTGTTTCATTTTCAATAAATGTATCAAATGATTTATGATTACCCTTGCCCAAGTGTTTTAAAAAAAAAAACCTTAATAAAAAAAATATGAAATTATTCGAGTATTTAAATCATGAAACCCTCTTTTCACAACAAATAAATCGATATATTATATAGGTATTAATATAGAATATGAACATTAAATCAATAATTTTATGCTGATAGAAATTAGGAAATTAGAGAGTGGTGATTATTGAAGTAATTGAGGTAATGGATCCCAAAAAATTTGAGCTATTTTTTATATTGTTGCAAAAACATAACTAAATTCAGAATGCCTCATATTTGTTAAAATTTCAAATACTTCGTGATGTACATGTATATAAATATTTATATCCCAATATGATAATATCAACAGAACATCAACACGTAAAATTCCAATTAATTTTAGTTTGATAAAAATAACTCGTTTCAGCGCAAAACACAAACTGATCATAAAACTTTATATATACCCATATCAAAAATATTTCTATTCACTAAACCTTGAATGTATATACATACCTATATATTGTACATACTATGTAAGTATATTGTATGTTTATCGGAAAGTTGCAATTTGTAGTTTGTCAATATCAATGGACAAGTAAAACTTCTGCTGATTCTGATTAATAAGAAAACCAATTGGTAGCTTATGATATCCAGAAACAAATAGTACAACGAATATTATTATATTATATGTTATTCAAGATAAAAATGTATCTCTGTGAAGCAATAAGAAGAAGGGAGAGATAAATACACATACAGTTGTGTTTGGAAGCTCATAAATCTAATGGGAAATGCTTAACTTTGATTTTTGTACGCAATTGGCTTATTTCGAATATGTGAATCTCCTTGGCACCATAAAACTTGATAAATTTCGTTTAGTTAAGTGTAGTACGTGTTGTTGTTTTTAGATACTATATTCAGTTTGTACATATGTATATTAGTATTTCTGAACTTGGACATTTTCCTATCGAACGTGCCGAAATTCAAATAAAGTATTATAGATATTGGCGTATTGCATTTGACATTTTCTTAAATACTCTAAAGTTGTCGTCGAAGAGCATATGTTTGTAGGAAGATAAGTTCTGAATGTACTAAGAAATAGTTATCTTCAAATAAACTCAGTATGCTTAAAATACTATTGGTAGAGTAAGATTCTTGACAAGGACAACATTTTATCCGATTTTGCATTGACTATCGTTAAGCGAATGGAAAAACAAATAGCTAAAAAGGCCTCTGAGTCAGACGAACCATAAATGATAGAAATTAAGTCACGTAGCAACAATCACGCACAGCTGCCTATATAGCGCATCCTGCCAGTGCCATCATGGACCATGGCTCTGGTTCTACTTATCGAAGTCTTATTCCTCCAACAAAGTGGAAAAGTCAATGGCAGCTGTTCGTTGAATGCGTATCAAATCAACGTTAAAAAGCATTCTATAGTTTCATGCCATTCAGTTTAACCCCTTTTTTTTATTAATTTCTCATTCATCTACATCTACGTTTGTTTTTAGTATCGCTTACAAGCACACAAATACATATTCTGTGTAATCTCAAAATTAATGATGCTCATTTCCGGAATTTCAGTTCCATTTTCTAAGTCTGTCCAGTCTTTATTCAGATCAGCTTCTGTTGCTATTCAAAATTGCACATGCATAACGCATTTCGTATTATTACACGAGAGTTATGATTGTGAAACAATAGCCTCAAGTCGCTTTTATTGCCCATGCAAAACAATGAGTATTTGAGCATAGTATGGAAGCTCTGCGTATGGCATCCGCTATCAGCTGCCATTTGCATTTGATTTTGCATTGAGAATTTAAAAGGAGTTCGGTTCATTGAAATCCCATTATTGTATGACTTCTCTATCTTTACATTCTTACTTACTTAACTTCGAACTACATTCAATGGTTTTTTTTTCTTCATATTGGAATCTTTCATTGTTTTTACAAGAATTCGTTGCATTCCTTAGTAAAGAACTCAATAGCTTTATGAAATTTTCAAATAGTTTTATATTTTCTCAATTTACAAGAAAACCATTTAACAAGAAAAATAATTTTTGCATATTGAGTAGTTTGACTACATGTACTAATACCTATATTAGTTACTTGACCCACTTAAAGTGCAGGAGGCAATTTGAAAGATCAGTTAAATAATTTGATGAAGACTTTCAAATATTCAATGCATTATTACATTGTATTCAAAACACAATTACAATCGTTAAACTCGGTTCGGATTGCTTTAACTTTCACTTAAGAATTAACAGCCAAACTCCCGTAAACATTCGACAATCATGACTCTTCAACACATGTATAAATAATTGCCTACAATGTCATCTATTGCAAAAATAACCAAATGATAAATTGAAAACCCAATAGTGAAACTGTAGATTGAAGATACTAAGAAATCTTTTATTTATAACGAATTATCAACAACACATTGTTTTGAGTAAAGAAAACTATTTTACATGCTTTCATTCAATAAAGGAAATTTTATTAGATAAAGAGTTTTTCAAATGTTTGTTGAACATTTAATTTTTGTTAACGCATGTTACATTCAGCATGAACCGCTCGACATGCCCTGCTGTTTTCATCAACGGTGACGCCATGCCAAGAAGCTCCACTGTGAAGTACCTGGGACTGACACTAGACAGGCGTCTCACCTGGCAATCCCACATTATGACTAAACGAAGGCAGTTGGTCCTGAAAATTCGAACTCAACCTGCAAAATAAGCTACTACTGTACAAGGCCATACTGAAACCGGTATGGACTTACGGTACATAGTTTTAGGGCACTGCATCCAACTGAAACCTGGAAATTCTTTAGAGGTTTCAGCCCAAGCTACTGTGGAGGATTGTAGGGGCGCAGTAGTTTGTTCGAAACCCGGTTAACCGCCGAGACCTGCAGATTCCAATGCTTAAGTTCAGAAACAGACACCTCATTAGGTTGGTGGCCCATGTCAATCACCTGGCATTAAACTTATTGGACAACAGCAGCCAAACGCGACACCTGAAAAGGCAACACAGACTAGATCTTCCATTACGGTATAAAAACAAATTTTTGTTTAGGCCAAGGCAATTCCCGAAAAAGAAGACAATGTTTTTGTGGACTTTGTACCATAATAGGGAACAGTAAAAAACTATTGCTATTTTCCTTTTAAAATCTTGATTGGCACAAAGAAAAAGTAGATATAATTATCAAAATGTTTGGATTGAATGATTTTGTTTTATGTAAAAATATGATTTATTCTTTAACTCTAAAATGATAGTAAGAGAAGGTAAAGTATAATCAAGATCAGGTGTAAGTACAGTTGTTTTGTAAATTCTATTTCATTCATCAGCACACTCTTCTTCTAGAAGATCTTATTGAAAAAATATAAAAAAAAACTAACTTTGGCTATGTCGAAGTTGTAACACTTTTAACGCCCCTGATAGTAGTCCGAGGGTCTTGAAATTTATAAAGTTGGTGGATATAGATCAGACACTTATAATGTTCATAGTATGAAAATAAGAACTAGAGGCCTGCATGAACGCAAAAAAACGACGTTTGAATTAACAATGCTCAAAATGAATTGAGTGAAATAGAATGCGACGTCGAATGAATTCGAGTGAATTTGTGCGCTCACGTCAGATTCAGTTGCACACAATTGAAACAAAGAGGCACGAACTGAATGAGTTCGAATGAGAGGTTGGTTCCGAATTAATTCGAATGCATTCACTTTGCTTTTGTTTTGCTGTGCGTAACAAAAAAGAAGAAAGAAAACAACAAAATGCAATGGAAAATTTTGTTTAAAATACACAACCACTTACAGAAAGTCTTTTGCTGCGTTCATTATCTTGTACGACAAACGAAATTAATGAATGATTCGAATTAATTCGAATGTCTCGGCTGTGCCGATGTATTTATTTCGTTTTGCACGCTATTTCATTCTTACTCATTTCACAGAATACAGACGGCTTTCGAACTCAAAATACAGTCGCATTTATGTTCATTCATTTCTTGTTTCTCTCTCATTCAATTCAATTCAATTCAATTCAATTGAATTCGAGTTCATCCTATTGGAGTTCAGTTGTGAGTGAAGCAGCTGTCTAATAAGAACTTTCATTTGGATCCCGGTTTGTATGGGGGGTACCCCCCTAGTGGTCTGATTCGGCTGATTCCGACAAATGTACTGCGTATGGTAAAAAGAAAGCTCCGTGGAAAATTTCAATTTTGCATACACACAGACAGACAGACAGACGGACAGACGGACATGGCTACTTCGCGCTGATGACGAATACATATACTTTATGGGGTCTCCGATGTCTCCTTCTGAGTGTTACAAACTTCAGGACAAACTTATAATATTATTCACTGCGTGAAGAGTATAATTATAGCAAAATTCTTGTAAGGATATACGATTTAACCAAATATTTGACATAATTGAGTATCACTTATCAATTAATTTAGATACAATAACCTTTACAAAAAAGAAACTCTTTTAAAGCGAAGGCTTCACTATTACGAACTTATTTTGAAGATAATGCTTTTATCACTCTCTTTAATGAATAGATGGGAATTTCTATTAAACGTAAATTTATTATTTCATATAATGAATTTATTAAAATGCAACTTACATTATGTTTTTAAGATTTAACGTGGAACTTTAATAATTAAAAACATATTTATGTTACATTTCATAAAAATTCATTGATTTTGTTAAGCTCTTTTTTAGAGATCCTTCAGTGCTACAAGTACGTAATACTGATAAAATGTTTAGTGGTAGTTCTGAAAAAATTTTTGAAACAATTTCATGCTGGAAAAAAAGTCAAAATTGCCAAAACAAAAAAAAAAAAAAATTGGAGATTTTCCCAATTTTGTGTATCTCCCCCATAACGAAGACTTCAAAATAACTTA
This sequence comes from Amiota mariae, assembly GCA_035041805.1. NCBI lineage: Eukaryota > Metazoa > Arthropoda > Insecta > Diptera > Drosophilidae > Amiota > Amiota mariae. The sequence goes on along the minus strand of JAWNKV010000229.1, from coordinate 1,441,153 downwards.
GTAATTGTGGTCGTTAAATCACTTCGTTATAGAAGAGTTCGATATTAATTGGTACATAGTTGCCTGGCAGTACTGACATTAAGAACTTTAATAATGTTTGTTATCTTATTCACAAAATTGGAAAGTGTTATAATTTGAATTTGGTGTATCTACGAGGGTAGAACCATGAATGTTTATATTAAAATATAACTTTGTTTGAATGAATTACATTTTAAAATATTTAAATAAAAAATACTACTCATTTAATGACAATTTATTTTTCAAATCCTTAATCAACAAACAGTTTTGTATTAATTTTATTTGTACGCGTACATCAAAAAATTATGTGCAACATTCACTTAGTAGCATAATAAAAATAAATCTTTAAACTTTTTTATTGTAAAAGTGGATGAAATTAATTGCCAACTAACTTTTGGAATAAGAAAAGAAATAAACTCCTTCTAAGTAGCAAATTTTTCTTACAAAATGAATTTTGCACATATTTCAAACTTAAATTTCTTACACGGTATTAGCTTTTTTCCATATGCAATTTCCATCACTACTTGAAAGTAGCATAAGTTTTGCAACTCCACTACTACTCAATGTTATAGTTGCTGTTACTTTTAATTTTTACCACAATCAACCAACAAAGCCAACCTCAACTATAGAAAACGAACTGAACTGAAGTGAACAGAACTGAACTGAACTGAACTTAAGTTTTAACTCGAACCGAAGCCTCAGGCAAAACCACGAAGGAATCAACTTCTTTATAGTTATGAAACTGGCTAAGGGTGAACGAAAGAAAAAATGGAGAAAAAGGATGTTTAAGCCATTACTATTGCATACTTGCAAAATGTATGTCAAATTTAATTAATTTCTTGATTTATACGCAAAACTTTCAACACTTTTTCAAACTCAGACGCCATCTCCATTGTCATCTTCGTCTCCGTCGTCAACTTCATCTCCATCGTCATAGCTGCCAAACTGAACACGCTAGCCCTGGGCATGCTCACACTTGGCAGCTTTATAATGTAGATACTCCTTCTCATAAAATTCTCTTGTTCCTGCCGCTGCTCCTGCTGACTGTACAACAGTCACTGTCCCTGTTGGCTACTTGGGGCGACTCGTTTTCTATCAAACACCTTCTTCTCTTCCTTCCCCACGCTCTTCTTACTCGGTCACGCATTAGAGCCGGTCACTCAGTTAAGTGGTGCTAATGCCTGTTTCCTTTTGCCTTTTGCGCCCTTTTTTATTATTTTATATTTGCCTGTAGCAAATGTGCTTTGTCGAAATGCTAACTTTGCATAAAAAGGCAGCCAGGACTGTCAAAAGTCCTATAATTTTTCTTTCTATTGGCCGCTTTTTGGCAGTTACGTTGTTGTTTGGCTCATACCAAAGTAACCTGAAACTAGTCACGTCGAAAAGTCATAAAATAGCCGCAGGATCGCCAGCCCAGTAAACCACTTGCTGAGCTTGTTAGTTTATATTGTATTTGAGCATAACGTAGATTTCCCGCACTACTTGTTATTCCCATTCCCATTTTTATAACCCAAAATTTCTATTTAAATATCATGCTACACAAGTTTTTTTTTTAGGTGTGAACATTTGTTTCAACGCTCTCATTTTGATTACCAAACATTTTTCGTATCTTGATTGGGAAAGTTGTGACTTTTGTCGTTTCTTGTTGTTTGCTTCGTTCATTTATTCATTCATTCATTTTTTCATTTCTTCATTCCTTCATTTATTTGATTGTTCGTTTGCATTTGTTTTTTTATGTTTGTTGTTCCTTTTTTCATTTGCTTCTCAAACTTAACTAAACTCAAATCCCAATGCTGTTTCTGTTTGGAACTGTTGTTGCCCCTTTCATTGTGACTGGCATCCTTATAATCCTTTTTTAGCATTTCTTATCGCTTTGCATTCATTTGTTTTCAATTGTAATTAATCTTCGACTAAAGTTTCCTTTTGGCATTTTGTGGTTTCAATGGTTGGCGCAACGAACGAATAAAATTTTTCACTCTCAACGTAAAACAAATCCCTTTGGGTATATTTTGTCCTCATCATCGTCATTGCCATCGTCTTCATTTTCATTTTCATCGTCATAGTCTTCTTGAAGCATCATCAAGTAGTTTCTTTATTATTTGCTACGCTACTTTCTTACTTATTTTTCCAAAAAACTTTTCGGTGTTTGCGTTTGTCTTCGTGTTTTTCTTGATATCTTCATTATGTTACTGGCATTTCAGTTTCAGTGCGTTACTGTCACAATTAAAAGTTTTTATACATATAACATTATTTAATGAAAATGGCATATTCATTTTGATCAAATGTACGAGTATATTACAGATTAAAAGAGACCTTAAAACAGGATAGGTAGATCAATCGACACAGAGGTGAGGCCATCGTTTTTTTGGCATTAAAGACCAAACTAATTACTAAGCATACTACCGGTTTTGCGCTCGGGGTCGTTATACTCGTAGGTACTGAGCCCTCATACCATGACATCGAGTATATTGATTTTTATCCATGATCACATTAAGTTCTTAATCAAAGAATGTAAAGTTCAGATGATTTTGATTTTGTTTCTTTGCTTGATGGTATTAAACTTTCGCTGTTATTCAAAGTTTTTTTTTTACTTACTGATACTATAAGTTTCTGGATGTTAATGTGAACGTGACATGCTAATTGAAAATGACATATTTAAAACAATTTTGTACATAATTGAATTGAAAGACTTTTGGTATTTTAACTCAGTCACTGGTACTTGATTCACCCAATGGCTATTATTAATAAGAAAAGATATTGACGCAAACAGAATTTGTATATCTTCAATGAATATTTTTTTTGTCGAAAGAAATGAAATTCAGAACTAATGGAACTAATTGATAAATAATAGTAATAAAGTATAAGTGACTTTAGGCAAAACATAGTTTCATCTATAAAATATCATTTATTAATTAAAAATCAACAAGTAATCAAGAAAATTATTAAAAGGAAATCACGTTTGCAGCTGCTTGAAGTTTTCTTTTCAAATAAATGCGACCTGTGTATTACGGAATCTGAAAACAAAGTACCAAGAGTAAAAATAAATGGCAATGCCTAAAAGTATGCAACAGTAATAACACTTAAATACATCTCTCATTTTCCTTTAGCACTCTCTCTCTCTCTCTCTCTCACTCTTTCTTATGCAATAGTATGCATGTCACTTTTTCTTTTTATATATAAAATCCATTGAATTGCTAAGGAAAGAATTTATTTTTCAAGTTGATTTCCGTTCGCCGGGCATAATTTGAACAAAAAGAACACCCGACATCCCCAAGAAGCCATCAGCAACTGAGACTCACTCTGAAACTTGAACGACAACAACTTGCTAAGAACGCCTGCAACATACTAAGTAATTCAAACCTGAGCGCATTTTCGCAGCTAGTTAAACTTTGTCGGCATTTCACTCCATTGTAGAATCCTAGAGTCGTTTCTTCACACTCTATGCAGATCCCATTTCCATTCTTATTTGCCTTTTTCTTGTCATCATTTGCACCAACCTCAGCTGCATTCAAAGTCGAAGACGACTTGACTCAAGCGGGTAAAGTTTATTTTATGAGGTACACCGAGTTCCCCATGGCCGTCGTCAACAAACTCACTTAATCCACATCGCTCCGCCATTGTGGCAAGTATTTAGCCCATTTGCGCTAATGAATGCGGTCGACCGTGTTGAGCATTTTTAGACACGAATTTTATGCCAAATAATTGTGGGTGAAGTCAAGTTGAGTAGAGTAGAGTCGAGTTGAATTTAAGTTTGACCGAACATTTTCTTGGTCTGAAAAGTTGTTTATCTGCCGCAGGTTTTTAACTTATTCCAAACACGTTCAAAATTATTCTTTCTCTTTATCCTCCTTCATGCCCAACCCTTTTATCTATGTTAGTACTACAAGTACGTTATAGGATACTATAATATAAGTAGATACACTCTCCATTTCTGTATATCTATCTATGTATTGTATTTATCTACTTTCTATTTATTTATTTTCATTGCAGCTGCTTATTTTGTTTTTCTAGTTGAATGCAATTTTTGTTGTTATTGTTTTTTGTTAATTTTAAGTGTTTTCTGTTTTGTATTTTGTGAAAAGTTGTTCTTAAGTTGAAGTTGTTGAAGCATTTATTTTTCGTTCTTTTCCTTTGTTTTTAGTCATTATATTTTATGTTTTTTGGGGTTTCTTGCATTAGGTTTTTTTTTTATCTAAAAGAAAGTTTCTCTTTTCTTGAATTGTCATTAAAAGGCTGAAAAATCTGACAAAAATTACATTAAGGAAGTGTATTTTCCTGGTCTTTAGTGAAAATGTCTTTTCAATGATAAATGAATGCGTGACAATGTCATGTTTTTTTGTTAAATTTTTCTTTGTACAGAAAAATAAATTATAATAATTTGACATTTTGAGTAATTTTATTTATACTAAGTAACATAAATATACATTTTGAGTATGAAGACAATTTGCGCGGGGTCAATTTTAAACAAAAAAAAAAAATCATTAATAATAAAGCTTTTTATAATCAGAATTATTTTCTACAGAGTAAAGAGATTTTTCATGTTTATTAAAAAAATATATAAATATAGAGATTTTTTATGTTTATATAAAAATTTATATTTTTCATTACATTTATTATTGTTTTTATTGTTATTAATTCTGAAAATTCTTAAGTAAATGTGAACCTAAGTGACCAGTGACCACAAAACCATATTTAACATTTAAACGGAAAATAAGAAAAACTATTACATTCAGGTCTCCTCATAGAAGTAATATGTGGATAGTATATGTGTGTCTGCGTCACAATTAATTTAATATTTAATTTGATGACAACAAAATACACACAAAGTGGCCTCACTAATATCGAGATAGATACAAACATTAACACAGTACAATCTTGTATGCTGCAAATAAATTTGTTTCTTAAAGATACGATCGCATCCGAAAGCTTAGTGTATCGCTGTTCATCTGATCGTAGTGATGTGGTGTGATAATGTGTGTGATGATTTCCAAAATGAAATACAAAAAACAAAAACAAATAGAAAATGGAAACTGAAAACTTAAGAAAAGTGACAACAAATTTTAAATAGAAAAATTTTACGAGAACGAAAATTAAAAACGCGCCAATTTTTTGTATTTATTTTCACATGCACCATACAATGGTTGTGTGTTATTACTTTAGTCGAATGTTTGTAACGCAACTATGCATAGGGACCAGAATGGAATCAAATTGGCCTGGTTTATCAGCCAATCGGTTCATTCGTTTGGATATCAATCAGTCTGTGCTCATACACTTTTCCTCGTAGTTTTTGTAGGCGAGAGCTAAAATTTTGTGTACTCCTGCTATCTACTATCATTAGTAGGCAAATGAAGTTATATAATCATCGTAATTTAAAAAATAGATAAATCAATTTCTTTGGCCTTTCAAAATCAACTTACACAATATAAGTGCTCATAAGTGAAGTGTATATAAGTTTTGGTGAGATCGAAGAAATCCTCTGAAAGTATCTATTGCTGCTGAGTCCAAAGAAAATGTGTCGCTGACATTTCGCTTCATGTTTGGAAAATTGAAATTTTAACTAAACTGAACATTAATTTTTCCATTTTTCACTCAAAAGTTTTTAATTTCTTTTTATTTTATTTTAATTATACTTATTCATATTCTTCTATAAAATACTATATTTTATTTGAATATTCCCGAGCCGTCTGCTTGCCATGATGGGACGCTGCTTGTGGCTTTGTCTCTTGCTGCGTTTATAAAGAATTGGACGATCGGACTATCGTAAAAAAAATAAATAATAAATATAAAAAGTCAAATAAAAATAAATAAGAAAAAATAAATGTTTTTTTCTTTTCTTTTCATTTCATAGTTGATCGTTCTGTTAGTCGAGTTGAGTTGATTTGAGTTCAGTTCACTTTGGTTGCGTCCAGACATTCACTCATCCACTCACTAAGTTATTTTGTTCTGGACGCGAGTCTTTGTCGCGTATTGTCGCATTGAGTGCGCTCCGATTGTCTTCTTTTCTGTGGAAAAAAAAAAAATAAAATAAATATTTATGTTTATTTTAAGTACAGTAAGAAAATCAAATTGTTTTAGTGTGAAAATAATGAAAATAAAAAAATTATCTAAAAATTGCAATGGAAAATAGAAAATAATATACATATGTATATGTATCTAAATATTATATCTAAATACATATATCAAAGTGTTTTAAAAGTGTTTCGATGTGTATATGTGTGCTTAATATATTTATATATCAAAATAAATAAAAATCATAACAAACAATTTTGTTTTTTGTGTTTCTTCTTTTAAATGTCATTCATTGTGCGTTCATATGTTGACCTCGCACTTCACCCATCAAGTGTGTTTCCTACAAAGTAGACATATACACGTATATGTATGTATATGTACAAAAGATATAGATAAACAACAACAACAACAACAACAACGACATCTTCGTCATTGTTTATGCGTTTTAGTATATAGCGGTCGCGTTGTCGCATCGTTCAGTTTTCAACTATTGCCTCGAACTATCACTACTGCTGAGCAATTGCCTTCACCTCAAAACTTTGTCTGTATGCTCACCCCAAACCCCAAAAAGCGACATGATCATCATTGTCATCATCATCAACAATTTGTCACATCGACTAGATACTTTTTATAGTAATTCACTTTATTGCGTTGTGTTGCGTTGTGTGTTTTGTATCTTTGTTAAATCTTATTCAATTTACAACAATGACAACAAGCAAAAAAGAAAAGAACATCATCAACAGAAACAACTAACCAGTCAATTCAAGTAAGTAAATTTTATTTTATTTGATTTGTTTTATTTTATTTTCTATAGAAAATATTTAAATTCTTCATACTACTTAAACGGTCATTCATCATTGTTTGAGTGTTTATACTTATGGTATCTAGAAATTGAAAGTTGTAGAGCTCTTGAAAGGTCATTTAGTTTGTATGATTTTGTTTAGTTTTCCTTAAAGTAATTTATTTTTACATATTCAAAAATCTTAGGAAAATCAACAAAAATTGATAAATAGAAAATTTACAATTACAAGAAGCTAAGTTAACCACAAAATGGAACACACGAATAAGAGTGGGAAACAAGACAACAAAACTTACCTTGATGTGAAATGAGAAATCAAAATGTATAGGAAACCACGAAAATGTGGTCAAAATGTTTCAAAAGCCAAAACACAGTTTAGTGGTCAATAGCAAATAAGAAGAGAAGGATATATAGAAGCAGTTGTAACTTCTTTTGCACACAAATGAATGAATGAATGAATGAAGGAAGGGTTCAAGGAAGTAAGTAAGAAAAGGACCAAAGATGACAAAACCGAAGAATCATGTGCGACAACTAATAATGCACCAAGTGACAGGTAACCAAAGTGACCAAAGACGAGACAAACAAATTGTTGAACAAATGAACAAACCGAAAAGGAAAGAAACAATAACACGAAAATACTGACCAACTGGCTGACAAACTGAAAATCAATTCGAATTGGGACGAGTAGGGTTGAATTGGGTTAAGATACATTGTATAAATGAATATTCCTAATTATTTCCGGCAGGCAGTTAAGAAAGTAATGTCGGTGAGTTCCAAGAAAACAAAAAAGGATTCTTAAGTACTTTAACTAGAATCGATTTGTTGGATAAAAGGGTTAGAATGAATGAATGACTTTTTCAAATGAATAACTAATAACAGGACAATTGAAGAAGAAAGAGCCTTTCAATATGGGCAATAATTTCGGTTGACATGTTTGTGGTAATGATTGACCACATTGACAAACCATAAATAACAAATAACTTGGATCAATGGCAAACAAATGGCGAGTGCGAGTGACAACTTATAATAATTAAAAGATATATCTTGCTCATTTAAATCCATACGTTGTAGATTTAATAATTTTAAATTTAGTCATTCAGCAAAATGGAATTAACATACAAATTTCCCACAATATGCGACACAAGTATTAATATACAAATACTTTGGCAAAGACCATTTACACCCACGTTCTGCTAATGAATGAAAAAATATTGTATATTTGTATATTAATTTTATTGTTTATAGTTTCATTTATATATTTATTTGTTTTTATTGTGGCTATTCGAACTGTTAAGTTTATATGAAAAGGAAAACAAAAATCAGGTTCGGAGAAGTTTACAATTTCTTCCTTTGTTTATATTTAGTTAAAAAGATCATTTGGATAATTCATAATAATCAAATCAAAATTGACAAGTGAAAAAGAAGGCACAAGATTTATACACATTTCCCTTCTTTATATTGAATATATACGGAAGTAGTCGATGTATTCATTAACAACATAAATAAAAAGTTATTATCTGACAAAAAATACAAAAAATACACTTTGGCAATTGTTTGTTTACATTTTAAAAGGCAGATACAGAAAAAGGCATATTTCGATACTGTTAGTAATCTAATCGTTCTACTATATTCTCGTCATACCGATAAGAAGATTTTACTGTTTTACAAATCTCGGCCATAACTTTTAAACTCATACTTCATCATTGACTTAAAAATTTGGCTTCTTCTGCACTTGCACTTTTTGTACTTTGATCACTGCAGGTGTTGGGCTATCGAGTTCAAATTTGTTATACTAGACACACCATTTTATCGTACACAGATGTTAAAATCAAAGTTCTGCTTGTTTTATATAGTCAACGATAATTTAAATACTTTATTTTCATAACCAAAAACCATCCAAAGAACCTAAATGTGATTTCAACGCAACACAATAAGTAAAAATATGGGGATGATGGCGGTGGTTGAACCGCTTTCCACACTTTTCAAGTTATAAATTATTAAATTTTCGACCTTAAGAACATACCTACTCACATGCGTAGATACACCATACCATACCATACCATACCATATGAACACATTTAATGACAATAAAAAGTAACCATTGCCCCAACAATTGCTTGTCCATTGTACAACGATGTGAAACAGTTGTTCAAATCCAATTTGGTATTGATCGCTTTTAGACAGATACCAAAGAGAAACAACAAGAAATATTGGTCTTGTTGTACTTGTAGACTACTAGTGCTGTAATAGCTGTAAGAACATGAGTATGGCTGAGTGTAACAAAATGTAATAAAGCAAAAAAGGTTCTTAACATCGACTATTGAAATGCACTGATTTGAAGTACATGTACATTTATTTGGTATGTGCTATATATCCGAATACTAAGTAAAAGGAGAACTGAGTGTGTGAGTGATAGAACAAATCGGATATAGTCAGTCGAATGAGATTACGCTATATTTGATATTTGTTTGTGTGACTTCATGATTTTGGCAAAAATACTATGAGAAAATCTTAAATCTTACAAAAAAAAATAAATATTAGATTATTGCAATACATATTTGATAATAATGTAAAATAAACTTTGAATATTAAATTAAGCATTTACCTCTAGTAGTAGTCTTCAAGACTTTAGTTTAAGAAAATAGTAAAACCCCCATAAGAATCATTTTCAAGTAAACAAAAACTGATCGGTTTCTTCGTATACTAATTTTATTGTTTTTGAGCATAGTATGCGATGTATCTTTCCAACAAATCTAAGTCTAAGAATATACTTCTATAAGAATAACTTTTCACAATATTGAAACCGTTTTTGACTTCTTGAATATTGCAAGAAAAATTTTAAAAGAGGACATAAGTTAAGATAAGCTATGCAAGTTCCATATTAATTAATTTTTAAAATTATTTAATTTTAGAACAATTGAACCGCTATAAATTTAAACTAGAAAGATTTCATTTAATGTATAAATTATATTCAAGTTGGTTTTACTTTTAGGAGATATCGCTTTGAAATATTTCTGTGTTAACCACTAAACCCTAAAAACATATAACCATATAGTATTGTCATTAAAACAATGTACGTGACAAATAATGACATTGTAAATATTTTATAGAAAACTTTTGTTTGTATTAATTTTTACTTCTATTTATACAATATATTACTTAATCAATTCCCTTTCTAAAGTTCGATTGGTGGTGAATTCTTATTGTACTTACGATATTCGGGACCACCTGACTATAGTTGCTTTTTTCAGTTTTGTTTCCATTCTATAATTTTCCAATTAAATAGTTGACCAACGTCCAGTCATATGTAAAATCCAAAAGCGACACACATTTCTCAATGAAAATTAATATTACATATTATGTACATACATATGTAGTACTATAATTTGTTGGCTTCTATGTAGTACAATGTCTACCAGCGACATACCAATATTAAGTTATTGTACTTTTATACAAAATACATATGTATGTGGGTGTAGGTGTTTGTTTCAATCATGTCATTGTGTGGTATATTTTCAAAGGACATGCATACGTTATGGTACGTGTCCAACACACACACACCCATTGCGGTTGGGGCGACACCGGGTAATAGACTGTGAAAGACAGACAGACAATCTAAGCCAAAAGAGTTACACGATTTCAACCACTTCAAATGAAATTTATCAATAAAATTAAACTGAACATTTATTTCTGTTCTGTCCATACTCATGGAAGAGACTCGGTTCAACTACCATATATACAATTCTTTATATACAAGGTACTATGAACATGATATAAATATATATATTTTATATAAAAGATATTGTGAAAAGATTGACGAAGTCGTCTATCGCTTCGTAATATATTGTAAAACGATGTATCGACAACTGTTCTTTTATTGTCATTATTGTTGTTGTTGTTGATGTTGTTGGTATTGTATTGGTATTTGTATCTTAGCCTTAGAACGCATTTGGCGCGCATTTATTTTATTGAATGAATGAGGACTTTAGTTGATATTTATGGTCATTATAGTAAGGACATCGCTAGATTACGCGCTAGTTACTTTCTTCTTTGCTTAATTTAAACAAAATACTCGTATATCACTTTTAGTTTTTGCTTAATACAATTTTCTATACAATTATCGTTTTTTTCCGGATTAATATTTTAATAATTATTAATTTGAAATATTATTATTTTTGTGACTGCTGTTCTTTTTATATTAAATGATGATAATGAGTTTATAATTAGGAAATATCTGCAACGCGCTGATCTGGAACTATCATTGTGTAAATATTTAATCTAAGTAAGTAGAAAATTTATTGGCATTTAAGCCAACCAAACAACAACATACTGACTACCGTGTCCCAAGACAAAGAAGTCATATACTTGCATGTAGTTAGAAAATTCACGTACTGATTTCAAGCCAAACACTTCTGATAAGCAATTCTGTTTATTAAATGAACATTAACATTCCAAAAAATATCTGGATCACTCACTCAATGTCCATACGTTTTTTTTCTTACGTATCTTTAGTACAAAGTATTTAGTATATAAAGAAATACAATATGTACACATGTATGTATGTATGTATGTCAAACCTGTCGGTATGTTCATTGTCTATTTCCTCTCTGCCATTTGAAATGTTCATTTATGTCTCTTTGATAAAGAAAAAAACAATAAATATTTACACACAAATATATAGATATAAATATACACTGTCAACTAAAATAGAACAATCACAATGGAAATTACAATATAATGAAATAATACAATACTGAAATTTACCTGTATGAGACACAACAAATGGCGAAGACGATGATTTCCAACAAGAAAACAAATACACTACAAAACGGCGATAAGAGAAGTTTCTTTTATTTTTGTTGTGTCAGTTATCAGCTCCAAAGATAACGCATCCTTATCTATACACACACACAACGGGAAAGATATGATTGCCCCAATAGTGAATTTGGCTTGCTTGAGTTGAGTTGAGCTATGAAATTTATTAAATTGAATTCAAATTTTAGTCGTGTATTAAAAGCAAAGTGGAACGGTGTCTAGTGTGATTATAGGCAATCGGTCAAAAAGAATCTTTCTTTATTCAATGTTTATGTGATGAAAAACCAATTGTACAAATTAGAATTAAATTCAAAGTGTAATAACTTACTTACATAAAAAAAAATCACATGTTTTAAATTCTATTAGTGAATCTTTGTAAAACCATTTTATTTGGTTCAAATCAAAAAATTCTAAAATAAAAATTACAAAAGTAATCTTATAATAAATCTTAATAAAGTCAAGTGTTAAAGTGTCGAAAATTAAGTTACAAACTAAAGAAATCGATAATGAAATTGTAAAAAAAAACTTACAGAATTATAATCTAATTAATCCTACTACTCCAATATAATAATTTTATATAATTGGTATTGTGAGGTAAGACTCTTTATTGATTGAACTCATGGAAACTTTTCTAAAGTATTGTATATAAGATAAACAAAGAAATAATGAATATTCGGTTTCACTAAAGTTTTAATACTCTTCGCTAACAGATTTTCATAAGCAACTGCAAATTTGAATGAGCATCTTCGAAAGATGATTTGTTTTTAGAAGAAGATTATTCAAAGTCACTTTCAATGTTCTATTAATATGTTTCTAATGATGTACTATACTGACTAAATTATATTTAGTACTTATGTGTGTATCTGCGTAGAACAAAGAGAAGATTACATACTGAAATTTTAAATTGCTATTAAATCCGTTTTAAATTTTATAATGTAAGACGAAAGGGTATGTGAAGTTGTAAAACCGAAAGTGTCGGCAATTTACTTCAATGAAATTGGTTATAGTTTTAAAGACAAACACACCCAATTTTGAATATAAATATTATCTCCCTTCAATTGAACAAGAAATCAATTATTTTTATTGAATTTGTTTTTATTATCATTGTAAAAAATGTTTGTTAATGCACCCTTTGCTGGTTGAGAACACCTGCAGATTACTGAAATTAATTCGTTTCGGAGAGATGCTCCTTATGCACTCATAAGGAAATTCGACTACTTACTTTAATCCAAGCGCGTCAATATCTACCAACTACTTGCGAGCATTCAAATTAAAATGTTTAATTTTAATACAAAAAATAAAATAAATTAAAATAAGTTTCTGTAACTAAGCCTAAATGAAATATTGAGTATGGGTAGGTGTATTCAAATACCTTAAAAGAATTAGTACATACTCATATGAGTGTACTTAAATGGAAAAATTGGTGCTATCTATTTGATTATCATAAAAGTATTAATACTTTTAAGTATGGAATGAGTACTTTAATAAAAATTTATTGAAACTTTAAGTAATTTTAATAATATTTGCTTTTTTAGGGTTCCTTATTACTATGCTTACGCTGTCCGTCCGTCCGTCTCCTGCTCTATCTCATGAACCGTAATAGGTAGAGAGTTGAAATTTTCACAGAGTGTGTAATTCACTTGTGTGTAGAATGACAAATACTCATTTTTAGAAGCATTCTTCTTTAATTTAACCTTTTCTCCACCATTTTTTTTTGTAGTATACTTTTAAGCTGTTAATTGTAGTATACTTTTGGGCTGTTAAATATCCACATAATTTAATATTTTAAGCAAAAAATCGTGTATGATGGTACGGAACCCTTCATGAGCGAGTCCGACTCACACTTGGCTGATTATTTTACTTGGAGTCAATTTGTATGGTTCCAAACTAGTATAGGTTGTTTTTGTTTGTGTTTATTGTTTTGTAGTGAAGGTGGACGAAAGTTATGCAAAGAAATCTTCTTTCTTTAAATTTATCAGAAATAATAGTTTTTCCATAGATTTTGGGGACAATCTGTTGCGTGTGTGAGTCATTGTGAAGCCCGCTGGAGAAGAGGCTCTCGCATTGGAACAGACTATTACAATTAAATATTTTTTTGGGTACCAAAAGTATTCATTTGATACCAACTACTTTCCATTCAATACTAAGTAAAACCTTGCTGTCACATGCAGCCGAAAACCAAACCGAAAATGAATTCAGTACATTTGAGGCTGAAAATAGAAACGAACCGAACTGAAATGTACTGAATTCAGTTTCGGTCTCTGCTGCATGTGACAGCAAGGCTTAACAGGCCGAGTACAAAAGTACTTGGTATTGAATGAAAAGTAATTAGTACCATCAAGTAGTTACTTGAATCAAAACATCCCTAAGTATGGGAAATTTATCAATCTACTCTCACTCACTCCATTAATAAAACATGCATTTGTCTATGAAGCATGATTATTGATTTTGTTATTTATTATGGTCGGAAGGTGAATAATTTGTAGTCAAAAGGGAAAATGTTTTCAAGGCATCAAATGTGTTATATGACATCTATTCCATCCATTGGACTACAGCTTCTACTGAAATCATAAAAAAAAAATCTAGAACTAATTTCAAATTCTGATAAAAAATTCTAGATTAATTGTATAATATTTAAATGCCACAGCATTGATACAGTGAAGATATCCACCATAAAGTACTTAAAATGTAAAAATATAACCCCCTTCTAGTAGTATTGAGTGTTGGAGGAGGTATACAAATTTAAATTGAAATAAAACACAGATGTTAATTCCCATGAATTTAGCTTCATTCGAAAAATAATTCTTTGCCATTTTTATTGGAATATGGCCACCTCGGCTTGCTCGGACGAAGTCCAATCGAGTAGTCCAATTTTCGATTACTTTTTGCAGCATTGGAGACAATATATTAGTGATAACGTGGCAAATATTGTCTTCCAAGGCACATAGCCCCACAAAAAATAGTCCAATGGTGTTAAATCGCATGAGCTTGGAGACTAATTCACGGGCACGCGATGTGTGGCATGTTGCACCGTCTTGTTGAAATCATAGCTCCACCACATTAAGGGTATCCAATTGTGGTACAAAAAGTCAATGGTCAAGAGCCCTGTAGCGATCACCATTAACTGTAACGTTCTGGCCGGCATTATTTTTAAAGAAATACGGACCAATGATTCCACCGGGTCATAAAGTACACCAAACAGTGATTTTTTCAGAATGCAATGGTGTTTCGACAATGGCATGAGGATTCTCTTCACTCCAAATGCGACAGTTTTGCTTATTGACGTATCCATTCAAACAAATATGAGCTTCATCGCTGAACAAAATTTTCTTGTGAAATTCGGGTTCAACAGCAACTCTTTCACCAAATGTACCGCGTGCCTGATGGTCGTGCGACTTCAATTCTTGCACTAGTTGAATTGAGTTGTAAGCCCGCAAGCAAAATCTTCCATAAAGGGAATGGAAACAGCTCCAATTGTTGAGCACGATGCCAAATTGACTCATTTGACCCTTCCTCGATACTACGCTCTACAGCTGAAATAATTTTTTCGGTCTTGTGGTGCGTTACCCCAATGGACGATTATGACGACAGTAAAATAAAGATAAAGAACGCGATGTGTTTCTCGAACTAAACCATGTCTTTCAGGCGATTTTAATAGAGACCTTCAGCAATTTACCCTACTAATACTACTACTCGTCCCCCAAAAAATGTTTAATAAATTTCAAGATTATTCATAAGAATATAAAACCTTTTGAATGTCGCTTAATATTAGTCCACAAAAATTTCATTCTTCTAATCAAATCTCACTATAAATATAAATGTGAAAATAACTCACATGACTTCGATAAAAAAAATACTGCCTTTGCAACAATCTACAACTTTTTAGAATTGATTGATACTAATTAATGAGTTAAATTTGTAATGAGTTTAACAAACACCATTTGTACCTATTAGCAAAATAAACAATGTCTATATACTGACTGCACCTATCAAATGTAATATACTCGTCAAATACAAAAAAAAAAAACAACATAAAATTATCGATATTAACAAATTCTATTCATAGATATTTACATATACAAAATACTCCTCCTACATTACACTGATTATTAAAGTTCACCGAGTGCTATAAAATACTCAACAGGATCTGCAGATAAATGAGATAAAAGCAGAAAGTATCACTAAAGTTAATTAAAAATCACCCATCGGCATCGGCAATACTCTGAACCTTAAACCCCAAGCCCCAAAGGCTAAGCTCAATCAACAAATTGTATGTGTATAGAAGCATTGCCAATATATGACATCAGTTACAAACATCCATAGAAACATATACTCGTATACGAAATACACTTGTATATTTTTACCATATAGATAGATAGATAGATTTCTATAAAACAGTGGAAAGCAATCAATTGTTGCACTCAATATAGTAGTAGAAGTATTGAAGAGCAAAGCAAACATGACAAGAAGCAAAGAGTTTTGATAGTAGACGAAAAAATCCTAAAAAAGAACTCAACTTTATATACCAACCTACCTACATACAAATATTGTATCATAGAAATAGAATATTTGTGTGAGTGTTAATAAGTGTGTAAACAAAGGCGGATAAATAGAAAAGAGATACTCAACAATCAATAGATAAATAGAACTATACACAAGGTGACAACATAAACAAAGCTCCATCGAAATGGGGGATGAAGTGGGAATGGGGAATGATATTGGAAATATAAGCAACAAGCTGCTTGCTTGGCGTTGATGACAGAATCTAGTAAAAATATTGTCGTCCTAGCAACGATGCGATGTAGTCACACATTCAGACATATTACCAGACAGTCAGTATTGTACTACGTAAATTTATAAAGTCAAAGAGACATGCAGTGAAGAAAGAGCTTGAGGGCCAACAACTGAGGCGTTAGTATACGAGAGATGAGCGTGTAACAACTCATAATACAAAACAAAATATACTAAATAACTAAAGGAACGAAGGAATGGAGCCAAAACAGATGAGGCAACTTTGACAATCGCATCGCACCAAGGACAATGTGAAATTGTGGATTTGTAGGAAAGAGGACGGTCGGTCGACATGTTGCTGCTGCTTCCAGTGTTAATAAACTGATGATGATGTTTCTGATAGTTGCAGGAGGATATGTTCAGATGAGCAACAAGCGAACAGTTACACACGCTACGCTGAAGCGAGCTGTCGCAAAGGACACCAAGCATTCTTACACTACTACTACTATAAGAGAAAAAATAACAGATTTTCGTTGCTTTTCTTCTTTATCCCTCAAAAGTAATTCAAATCTTTAAAGTGAAAATTATAAATTTGTCGTTGTAATAATATTTCATAAGAGTACAGAGAGTTTTGTGAAAAATTTTCAAGTTTAACACGCATAATATGACAAGTTCACCTTTCCATTTAAAAAGTAATTAATTAATAAAAGAATTGAGGTATTGATTATATATTAATATTTTATAATATTTTATAATAAATAATTGCATCAGTGAACCACATTGTACTATAACTTGTCATCAACAACAATCTCATTCATTGTGGGATATCTTTGACAAAATGTGTTTGTAACTAGATACATATTTGCATATCTGTAATTGTGTGTTCGTGTTAATTGTAACCGTGCTAATTATAATACTCAAAATTATTAAGAATTTAGTTGTCCTTTCTATCAGTAGTGAACCACATTGTTTTTCTCATTAACTAGATTCATAGTACATTGTGGGATATCTTTGACAAAATTATGTTGTAACTAGATACATAGTATATGTTGTGCCCTTTCTAATTGACATTCGTCTTTTTGTTGCATACATACATACAAACTATGCTATTGCGCTTTTGTAAGCGTGTATAATTGAAGCAATGTCTGTGGTCCATCAAGAGCAACAACAAATGATTTGATTTCAATTTAATTAATTAGTTGATGTGTATAATATATTTCTATATATATATACATCCTAGATATGTTTGTGTGTGAGTGCACATACCTTTGTCTATCATATGCCTGTGTGCATATATGTACGAGTATGTGTATTTGTGTGTTGATGTTTCTATATATGAAGTGATACTTTACTGCAAACAGTATGCGGTCAGCATTTGATATGAGAATAGTTGGTTGTTTATGTCTGCGGTTTATTAAACTATTTACAAAATTTACTAAATGATTTCAAATGCTTTTATCAAATTACAAATGATTTTTTTGATTGCATTTCTTCTTTTGTTACCAAATATGAAAAAGAAATTCAAAATAATTTAAAAATTATCTCATTTATATAAGTGTTTGTGTGGGCCCGATTGTGGGACCCTTAACCATCAACTATTTTGAAACTTAAGGATGAAAAATAATTAAGCAATGTTAATAATGACAAACACTACAGTATATGGTACATAAAAGATCTTAGGAGTCTCGAATGAAATACGCAAAATTTATTGTATTTGGAAACCATTTCGTATGTTTCGTTTGTTACTATTGATTGAGTCTTTATATATTTATGTGTTTAGGATTAAATAAATTAGGAATATTATGAACTTAAAACCGATTTTCTAAAAACTTTGAAGCTCAATATGATTAAATAAAAACTTTCTTAGGCAGGGATACCCGAAAGCAAGCTAAACTGCAAAAAGTTATCAGCTTTCTTTTACTTGTGATATCAGCAAACTAAAATATATTCAAATTCTGAATAAATGCTACACATCAATCAAATTGGAAGCAGATAAGAATCCTCATACTACTAATAGTTGAATTTGTTCTTAACTTTTTCTTGTTGTTTATCTTTTGATTTGAAAAATATTATGACAGATATTTTAATTACTTATTTTTTTTTTTTTCTCTTCAGATAAAAAAAAATCTTCAACATTGCAAAAAACCATAAAACTATTGTAAAAAACCAATAATACATATAAAACAAAAAATTAAAATCAAGAATTAACTAAAAACAAAAATAAAAGACTTAATAAAAAGTTATAGAAAGTGTAAAAAAATTGTGACATAAAAAAACAGAAAACAAACAAATTCCGTGCAATAAGAAAAAGGAAATAAATAAAATAAATAATGTTGCAATCGTTGAAACTTCGAGCGGATAAACTCACAGGTCTTGCAACACCAGCAGCTACAGCTGCACCAACATCGGCAGCAGTGGCAGCAACAGGAGCAATACTAACTACAGAAGATGCTGGAACCGCAACAGTAGCAGCACCTGTTGCACATCCTAATGGTATTGCCAATGGCAATGTATATAATTTAAATAATAGCAACACGAACACAAGTCATACTAGCAACAACAACAATCATTGCTTGATAGTGGATAATAACAATTTAAATAATAATAATAATAATAATAATAATAACAGCATTCAGCAGCAGACAAAGTATTTGGAACAGAAGCAGCCAACAACTATGGGTAGTACTGGTAGTACTTGTGGTATTGGTGGTGGTGGGAACATTGGACCAACATCAGCACCAAAAACATTTGCAATCGCTGCAAAAAGTTTCCATCCATATGTGCGGCCAACAAGAGTTTCTGGCCCACTGGGTGTGCCACCACCAATTACTGGTGTTGGTGCTTCAGCTTCTGCTACCGCAGCCGGATTGTCGACAACATTGCTTAAAACACTTGTACAAAACCAAATAAATTCCACCACAACAGCAGCCGGAGCATCACCATCATCATCATCGACAACAGCAAGTGAAACAACAGACAACAGTGGCATCAGTATGGCAACTTCGGCAGACCCAGTAACAACAGTACCAGCTGCAATATGCATTTCAACGACACCACTAAATTCCGGCATTAATTCTAGAACTTCATTAGTCGATAGCAACAGCAGCATCAACAATATTATGGATAACAATAATATGCAGTGGTAAGTTAATAAAACTAAATTGTTAAACATAAAGACAATCATCGTCATCATCATCCGCCAAAGCATTTAAATACTGTATATATTTTTTTTCTTTATTTACTGTATAAAATAGAAAACAAAACATAAAATTCCACCAAAGAGAAAAGAACAGAACAGAACAGAAATGAATACTTACAAAGTAACTGAATAATGCCAAAGATTAATCTCGCAGTTCATTAAACGGCATTTCACCATGATGTAATATATCACTTGCCTAGAGCAGAGTCACATAAAAAATAATCATGAAAATATCTTATTCTATTCTAGATGAGAGATACTTAGTACTTTCATTCTTACCAAGGAAACGTGTTTGACTCGACTTGACTTAAGTTGAGTTGAGTTGATTTCTTAATGCATATCGCTAGGCGCACGCATAATTTACATATAAAACATTAACTTTTCAAACAAGAACAACAACAACAACAATCGGAACAGAAGAATAAATAAAAAGAAACATTGGTGAATTTATTGCGTGTGATGTATTTAAATACAAGTACGTATCTCTAATCTAATATGAGCACACTGTTGCGTATCCGTATCCGTGTATCTAAAGAGATTTCACTTGGTGGCATCCAATGAGTCAAAGTAAAACGTAGTCAAAGTACACATATATTTTAAGCTGTGCGTAACTCCCCAGTGAGTGCATTTCCAGCCACCTGTCATTTGGCCGCTAGGCAATTATTTAGCTTATAAAAACAAAAAAAAAAAGAAAGAAAAAAACAGAAATACCAACCACTTAAACGCGTTTATTTTGTTGCTGCCCCAGTGTGGCAAATCATGGTGTTCTGCCTGGAGCCCATTGGGACCAGTGAGTGTATCTGCATAGCACCAAATCCGTACTGTTGTCATTTGTTTTCGTCTAACTATCAGCAACAATGTTTGGCATTAATAATTCAACTTTATTTAAATTCAAAAGTTACCGCATTGGGACCGGTGATGATGATGATCATGATGGTGATGGTGATGATAATAATGACGGTGAAAATTAAAACGCTGCAAGCATTTGGCGACAAAGTGTTGCTCGAGTTTAGTTTAATTTGAAAATCGCCAGCGGTGTGCTGCTTTATTTTAATGATTTAACAGGGTGGGTTACCATCTTGTTAAGGTTCTACTTAATGTAACACGTCGGAAAGATTTTAAAATATTAGAAACAGTTGATGTTGAAACTGAAACTGAAAAGCAATTAATTATTGAGCAAATAAAAACTTTTAATTCATTAGTCATTAACTAAATTCCATCAGTGATGCGATTGTCCTTTTATATATTTTTCTTTTTTTTTGTGATAAGATTGAAATTAAAGTTATTCAATTTGAATACATAAATAAACTTTGAATTGAAAAGGTGTTGAGAATGTTGTTTAAGAGAAAAAATTATACCTTTAGAATCCAACTATGTAATAAGTTTCTTAACATAGTATTGTTTAAGTAAATTCAGCTGACGGCATTTGTAGTATTAAATCAGATCAGGTAATGTTGCAAATATATTCATGTTAAAGCTTCATCTTTAGGAAATTATTTTTGAAATAACGTTCTCATAATGTTTTGCAATCCAACAAAAAATTTCAAAAACCGAGTTGAAATAAGATTTTTGACTGCACCTGAAATTCTTCTTCTTCGGTTCAAAGGAAAGTCTGTTTGGATCATATTGCTACAGCCGACAAAAAATTGATTGAATGTGACAACTCTTTCCTCAAAAGCCCAGCCAAATCAGCTCCGAAGACAAATATTTATAGCTTTACCAACATAAAAAAGAAAGAACTGACACAAATTGTTACCTTTTGATTACATCAATACAAAATAACTTGCCAGGAATAAGCTTTACTTAAGTAGAAGAATTTAAAAATTGAGTCAATACGCTCTTGGACTTCAAAATTAACCAGTTTATTTGGGACGGAATTCATGCACTTAATAATAATGAATGTATAAGTTGCTTTCAAAGTATATTACTCACTATACTGAACCATACTTATATAAGAATATACACTTATATTTCTCATATAAACATTACTCGCACACCCAATAATTCTATAATAGGTCTATCTCTCTAACGTTGATACAAAATAATTTTCTGATTTTGTTCTATTTTTGAATAACAATAGTCTGTTTCAATCGTAGGAATTCTACTTTCCAGAGTAGCATAGTTAGAATGTAACCGCTATAAAACTTATCTCAATAATTTATTAATTGTTTAATTCACTAAAAACTAATTAAATTTCTGAAACCAGTTTAGACATTTGGCAATCAACAATGAGGAACTGCAATTAATTCTAATATTGATATTCTATAAAAAAAATCAATGAAAACCATTCCATATTCTTTGTAGCATTGGACATGTCACCTGAAATCAATAATTGCCAATTGATTAAACTTTGTATTTCAATTTGATTCCCTTTATTTCACAAGATTTTTTATCATTATTAGTTTCATTTACAAACAATTTCTATAATGTTTAAGAAAAAAAAAATCCTGTTCATTGTACTAAACTTCTGGTAAATTTTCAAATAAAATTGTTTTCTGTCAGTTTATGACATAAATTTAATTTAAAATGCTGCATAAAAAGAAAAGTACAGTTTCATAGAATCATTATTGCTTTTACATATAATTTCCCTTAAATAGTAAATAATTTTAAAAGAAACTATTTTCATCCATGAATTGCGTAGTTTTACTTTAAATATTTACATAATTGAAATTGTGACATTCTTTAGTGTCCTATTTTGAAAATGTGTCAAACTTGCTGGAAACACACGAAAATTACTATTTATTCACTATCATCGTTTGACTAAAATCAATTTAATTAAGAAATTCTAATTGACACATGAATTTTATCCATATTGACAATCAACTCAATTAGACTCAGCTCATTGACACACAAAATTAACAAAAGAGGCATAAATATAAAAGAAACACAACATCCTTGTGCTATTTTGCCTTAAGAATAATGCAATTTAATATACAATAATTAAAATTTTAATAGAGATAAGTTTCATTTATTTATTGAAATAAGTTAAATTAACATTTCAATGAAATAAATTATTCAAAATATGGTTCAATCTACAATATAATAGTATTTATCATAGTATACGAGTACATTGATTAAAAGTTTCAATTAGATTTCTGTTTCACTCCATTTAGTTTAGAAATAAGAAATAACAATTTTGTCTTCAACTGAAATTAATAGAATGAGTAGAGTGCTACTACATAAAATTGAATACAGTCGACTTTAGTGCTTACCCAAGGCGAGCTTAGTTCAGCTCAGCTCAGCTGTGTCCAGTTCAGATAGATTCAACTCGACTTGAGTCGTCTTGATTCCATGTATAACAACAGATCTGGAGGAGGTTAAACCAATGACAGGACTTTTAATTTATGATGGCATTTTGTTATGCCGCGTCTGTCATAACAACACTCAAAGGCGGAAGGCGGAATGCGCAGAAGATTGGTCGGTATAGGATCATGGCAGGAAAGAATAGAACAGAACAGACAACAGAATTGTACGATATAAAAATGACCCAACATAAATTTAATATTCTTGCTTTATTATTTAATGGCAGCACAATACGATGAAGGCATCCCTGCATAGCTTTTCTTTGCAACTCCTTGCCACACTTCGATTCAAATGCCAGGAAGATGATGCCTATCTGAGAATGTTTTTATGACAACGTGTTTTCATTTTTAATCTGTGGAAAAGAAGGAATGGAGAGTAGACCCAACGTCATCATGGCCATAAACCGAGTCAGTCAAGCGCATAAGCCCCGACCCAACTCGACATTTTTTCTTTTTTTGTTCTTTGAAGGAAATTGCGCTACCATGTTGGGTGGATGAATGTATGAATGAATGCCTTGCGCCATGTCATTCAATGGTGTTGATTTTAATGTGTCACTGTTAATGGCACAGATGCCAAAGAAGGCGAATATTTGCGACGCAGTATGGGTTGTCTACCTCTAAGTGATATACTGTGCTTCCTTATCTTGATAGTGACAATAATAGTTATAATAATTATCATCAGTGGTATTTTTGCTGTATTGTATTCTCACATACATACATATATTTGTTGTTGTTAATAAATCCAGTCAGTCTATCTGTTTGTCTGCGTTTCTAATTATAATGATGATGTTAATGACGATGTGTCTGATATAATTAATATTAATAATGAAATACAATTGTTATTAAAATATGTTGACAATGGGTTGACACTGTTTGGTGAATGTTGTTATAGTACGAGTATTTCAATTTAGGATGGTTTTGAAACATCCAAATTATGTCTTACATTACAAATCAACTTGTGCTAATTAAAAATATTTTAATAAGGTAAAATGATCGAATGAATCGCAAACTGAGCCACTGCATTGTCTGTTAATATGATATGTATATCATTTACTAATAATCTGGAGATAAAAACAAACCAAAGAAAATATCTGAAGTCTGAAAGATCGAATAGAGCATCAAATACGTGTTTAAGGACCAAAAATGAATAAAATTCAATTCATTTATTTCTTTTTTATACCATTTTTATTTCTATGATAAAAATATTGTATGTCATAAATAAATTATTTAAAAAAAAAAATTCTCCACTATTACAAAAGTCACTATAAAGAAAATATTTGCTGAAGAAAAAATATTCTGCTATATTTTTTATCATTTTCATAAAGTATTCACTTTGTGCGACCATTTTAATAAACTAATTTCCTGTGCTCCTTTGCATTTTATTTCGATAAAATTTTCAGTGCAGAGCAACCAGCGACCAGCGCAAAAATTTAATTTTCGATGCATTTTATTTTCTTTATAATTTCCGTTTTAACTTCAAAACGGAAGTAGAAAAAAATTTAAATATAACGTCAATCATTCTCTTTACTCCCCATCACCTCTCTCTCTCTCTCTCGCTATCTATCTATCTATCTATCTATCTATACTTCTCTTTCACTCTCTTTCTCCATGTTTCCTTATGTTGGAATTTTTTAAAATATCTACAATTTCAGTTTATAAGCGTGCAATATTTCCATACATTTCATAATAGTGATAGTACTATGAGTTTAGTCTGATGTTTGTAATGCATGAATAGTGCCTCGTGAGGTCTTACACAAAATTTTATGATCAGAAACTAGAAAGGATTTTCTTTAACCATATCCGCTTCTATTAACGGATATTTAGACAAATAGTGTTTTTAAATTTATTGCGTGAAATTGTTCTTTAATCTATATACAAATCAATTGTCAAAGCAATCATGAACTGACTACAATAAAATATAGCCACCAATCCCGAATTGCATAGATAACTGAAATTTAGAGACTCTTCTCTTTGTTTTAATCAAAATATATGCATCTGTCGTAATAGTCCTAACACTGTTACATTGCCATCATACAAAATTTGCCATTCAATCTCAAATATACTTCTAAGAAGAAGGTTACCATTTAGAGAAATGTACATCGCGATATAGTCGCCCCATATGACTATTCTATATAATCAATCATAAGAATAATATTTTATGATATTTTGCAAACATGTTATATTTACAATAAACAAAAAAAAAAATAAAAAATCAGCCAAGTGTGAGTCCGACTCGCACTCAGAGGGTTCCGTACCATCGCTCAAGATTTAACACAATGTTAATTTGTTTTTGTCGCAAAAGTGAAATATTCAAAAAAAAAAAAAAAAAACTCTCTACAAGTTTCTTGTATGGGGACCCCTCTATTTTTTTTTTACCTTATTTAATTTTTAGTATTTGTCGCTCTGTGAAAATTTCAACTCTCTACCTATTACGGTTCATGAGCTAGAGCCAGAGTCGGACGGACGGACGGCGGAAGCTTAGTAATAGGGTCCCGTTAACACCCGTTGGGTACGGAACCCTAAAAAATTATTTATAAACTACATTGCTGCGCGACGTTGATCGTTTTCTTAAGTTTCTCGCAAATCTCGGTCACATGTCTCAAGATATTGTACAATAATAGACAAACTCTAAGTACAATACTCCTAGGTAGTGAGCACAAAATTAAAATTCTGTCAAAAGACCTACCAAAGTATACCTTTATAAAAACGTTCAGTTGCGTATGAAGCTAATAATTATATTTTACTTATTGACTTTAAATAAATAATTCTATTCTTACGTACGTACAAGTAATATTGATAAAAGAACATACATCTGTCCCAGCCTTCCATATTATTTTGCTTGCAAAATATGTGTCAGTCAGAGGGGAGCCTATGTGATGCTAGTCTAGGGCGCTCTAGACATTTAACCCGAATCTGCGCTCTTGTAAATGTATTTTATTAGGTTTAACTAAGATTTGGTATTATAATTTTTTTATACTCTTCACTCAATGAATAGTATTATAAGTTTATCATGAAGTTTGTAACACACAGAAGGAGACATCGGAGACCCCATATAGTATATATATTCTTGATCAGCGCGATGAGATGAGTTGATCTAGCTCTGCTTGCCTGTCTGTCTGTATATATGCCAACCAGTCCCTCAGAGAGCTGAAATTTCTTATTAGAAAAACTTTTTTGTTTTTTGTACTATCGACTTGAAATTTGGACATTATAAGATTCTCATATCCACTAACCATGAAAATTTCAAGACCCTCGGACTACTTGGAGCGGTACCCCCATAAGATCCTGGATCCAAATTCATGTTCTTATTAGAAACACTTTTTTGTTTCGACTTGAAATCGGGACACTATAAGTGTTTGACCTTCACCCACTTCAAGACCATCGGACTACTAGCAGGGGTGTGAAGAGTATTACAACTTCGGCATAGCCAAAGTTAGTCTTTTTTAGGGTTCCGTACCCATAAGGAGCTAATGGGACCCTATTACTAAGCTTACGATGTCCGTCCGTCCGTCTCCTGCTCTATCTCATTAACCGTAATAGGTAGAGAGTTGAAATTTTCACAGAGCGTGTGTTGAACGACAAATACTAAAAATACACATTTTGCATTGTTCTTTAATTTAACCTTTTGTTTAACAATTTTTTTTTTTAGTATACTTTTAAGCTGATAATTATAGTATACATTTATGCTGTTAAATATGCACATAATTTAATATTTAAAGCAAAAAATCTTGTACGATCGTACCATCCCAACCCTCCGTGTGCGAGTCCGACTCACACTTGGCTGATTTTTATTCATATTTTTTTTTGTATATTTGACTACAATTAAAGAAACTTTAAAATATAATTTGAAATATAAATGAATCAAATAAGCAATTCAAAATGGATAAACAACAAAATTTCACACAATTTGTTGAACTAATTTTGTAACAAAATAAAAGTCAATTTCTTGTCCATCAATGACACTGCAGGGCAAATAAAACTTTTTCCTTATTTTTGTTCTCGAAATAAACTTTTCACAATTGTCATGGCAGCAAATTGAGATAACAAAACCCGAATTAAACCGTAACCGAAACCCATACATTTTTACCGCAAAAAAACTTGACCACAAAACGAAAAGTCAGAACAGAACACAAAACAAGAAAACAAGGAAACAGAAAAAAAAAATAAATAAATAAAATAAGAATATGTAACAGTTTTAGTCACACCACAGCTTACATACACTTCATATGAGGTACATATAATTATAATTATAGAATGTTATGAAAGTATAGAAAACAACATTTTGAAGTTATATGATGGCTATGCCCGAGAATAATTTAAAATTCCATTTGTGTATAAATTCATACTACAAAAACTAGTAGGAAACCAATCCATAGTCCAAATGGATATTCTGATGGACTAACCAAACAACTTGAATGCCTTAGAGCTCTCGGAAAAGAATTCATGAGATATTTATTATGTAACTCGGAGGGGTATTCGTATAGTCTCTCTCTACTTTTAAGACAGTATATTGTAGAGTTATTAGCAATTATCGAATAATGTACAACAGAGCAGCTGCATTTGATATCCAGACAACTAAAATTTTGAACCAACAAACATTGCTAACTAATCTTCGAAGAAAGTCTAAGAATTCTTAATGAAAACCAGACTCTCGGAGCATTTGCATTTGATATCCAGATAACTAAAATTTTGATCCAACAAACATTTCTAAATAATCTCCGGAGAAAGTCTTAGAATTCTTAATGACTCTCGGAGTAGCTGGTATTATCAGTATGTAACAATAGGCCCAATTTAGGTTGCTGTGATGAGGTGAGTAGCTTACATCATAACCTTATCTGTTCTAATCTATCCTATTCTCGTAATACACATCAATACATACTTTTTGTATTAAAAATATCAGACTAAAGTACCGATTCCTTTGTGCTGTGAAGTGTACAAAAATCAAGAAGGGAATCGAAATGAAACGAAAAAAGAAGCGTTTACAACTTTTTAGATTAGATTAGTTCGCTAATAACAATTAGTATTTGTATTTTATGGTACTCCAATCCAATCTTAGTATTTTATTGTCATTAGCAAATGAAGTTGCACAAAATAAAAATACAAGTTTCTTTATCCTGTGGGGAAGAAGGGCAAATAAACTGGAACACAATCTTATACTCGAAAAAGGTCAAAAATATCTATATGATAAAAGTTTAATGTTTATGGTATTGGCCAATGAATGTCCATCGTTTGTTTGAAGTTTAGCGATTTAGTGAAATAACTCGCAAAAATAAAAGAAAAAGATAAAGAAAAAAAACTAATTGGAAAATGTGGTACAAATTGACTTCATTAAGTTTAAAAGAGTCTTTGAACTAAAAGGAAATTTATCTTATTTTATAGTGATGTTAAATCAATGTCTCCTGAAAGTGAGGAGCTGCCACAGCCAGTACCCTCACCTGATGCTTTGGCTCTTGTGCCTGCAGGTCAAGTACGTCCTCTAACACCTGACAGTGTGAACAATGATCTCTTGGATGCTGCTGCTGAAATAACCAAAGATGAGCCTGATCACGATAATATAAAAATGTTCGTTGGACAAATACCAAAAACTTGGGATGAGTCTAAATTACGCCATATGTTTGAACTTTACGGTCGAGTCCACACATTGAATGTGCTTCGTGATAAGG
Source organism: Amiota mariae (assembly GCA_035041805.1). Lineage (NCBI taxonomy): Eukaryota > Metazoa > Arthropoda > Insecta > Diptera > Drosophilidae > Amiota > Amiota mariae. Next base: position 1,412,617 of record JAWNKV010000229.1, on the reverse strand, counting down.
TGACGAACATGAGTCGAGGTAAGTACAATTCCAATGTTACTTATGCGAAACCATTATTGGTAATATAATTCAGTTAGTAAAAGATACAATACGTGCATATATACTTACTTATTCTCGTATATATTAAAAATTAGGGTCATTCATAGCATAAATTTTTATAACTTTATAGATGTATTGGTTTTAACAATATTTGAACTGTCTTTGCACTTCTTAATGTCAGTAACAATAAACTACATGAAGTTTGCCTTTACGGGTGACAGCTAATACTCATATAAGTGGCGCATATAAATGACTGTTAACTAGTCAAATATTAGATACTTCATTTCACCTTGAAGCCACCTACTTACTTACAATATATATAATACAAACGTTCTACTTTTAATAAAATTTTACAATACTCATGAATTCTAGTTGGTTTGCTGATGGCAACAAAGTAACAACAATAACAGGAGAGGCTGGAGGCCTAAATGTCTACAGATACAACACACATGCATATGACCAGAAGTTGCTCTGCTCTTTATATAATCAAACTTATAAACATCATCAAGTAATATGATTATGTTGATGCGATATGATGCGATTTGTATCCGAACCCTAACCTGACTTACAAGCTTAGGAATAGTATTGTAGTATTCAATGCAATATTACGTTATTAAGTATAAGTATTTTTTGAGGCAGACATAAAAGTTTTTCGCCAACCTCACCAAATGTGGTAATTGGCCATAATTGTGCGTGTAGACACGCTTGAGTTTATATACACATACATATATACGATGGATATCTATCCTATCCAACTTTTTTCCTTGGTCCCAAATCTACCCCTACCTTAACCTCTTGATATTTGTGTTTACCTACTTAATTTCGGTATGTAAAAACTACAATATTTCGATGTTATACTCGTATTTGTATAATATTCGCATTAACTTGCAAAGCTTTATTAAGGTAAATATTATATTTATACCTCTTACGTTCAACGTATTATGTTAGCTACGTGCATACTTGCATATTTGTTGGGCTTACGATATCATAGGGGACCTAGAATAGAATAAAAGATGGTGATATATACAATATATTGTCTTAATAAGCTACCTTTTTATCTAACTACAATATCTTTATTTGGTCAGTATAATGAATTTTATAAATTGTGCTTGGTAAGCTTTCTAAGTTGTTGTAAGGTATACGAGTATACTGTATATTCTTATTTAATGTATGTATGTGTGTATGTTCATCTTACATTATGAAATACTTGTACTTGAAAAGTGTTGAAAGGAAAAATTTGTATAATGTAGTGAATTTTATTTATAGATAATACAATATTTTATTGTAATTTAAATTCAATTTATTGAATTCAATTCATTCATCATATGCATGCTAGTTCTAGTCCTCTATTAATATAAACATATACTATATATACCATATATTTTATTCTTGTACTGTCCTATTGAAATAATACTAATTCCGATGTGTTGTTATTAAGCATGACAAGAAATCTATTCATTTAATTTATTTAAAATTACAAAATTAATAAAGTGGGGTAAAAATTAATATTAATTTAAATACAGTATTGTATTAGAAAACTTTGGGTATTTTTATTTAATTCTGGAATGAATTCTTCTTGATATCTAATGTGCTATCTAAAGTGTCATGTCTATTAGGATGTTTATTAAGTAATAGAAAATTTGTAGTTTTATCAAAAATGATTTGATCTTGTTTTGTTGATTGTGCTAATTCATGTTTTATTGCTGTTTGCATTATGTTCTTATTTCGTGTTTACAGGGTGCTGTTTTGTAACGTATTATACACGGAAAGCGGCGTTGAGGGCACAAGATGCCCTACACAATATAAAAACGCTTGATGGGGTAAGTAGAATAAAGCAAAAGCTTGCAATTTACTATTGTCTAATTCTTCATATTTCTTCTTTGATTGTTTAAAACTTTTGTAAAGAAATTCTTGAATTTCTCATTATCTGTATACATGTGTTTTTTGCTTATACTTTTTTATTTGTGTAGTAGTAATTGAACTAGTAATAGTGTGTCCTATTAAATATTTTTTTATCGTTTAAATTGCCTGAAATTATACCTAGCTTATGTTTTATGTGATGAGTGTACTATATGTCTCAGTGTTGCATTTCGTTTCGACTCTTTATAAATAATTAAGTTTGGAAAAAAGAACGCCTGGCATCGATTCGCACCGTATACAAGAATATGATGAATCGATGAGGCCATATCCATACACTTCAACCCACATCGACCCAATTTCATGCCAACGAGAGCTAATCGATAGTTGCTCCAATTGTTAATACTTACTATATATGTATATATATATAGACGTACATATATACAAAATTCCATGAATTACTAATGACTACTAGTGTACATTATATACAAGTCGAACTGAATGCATTCGGGTAGGAAGGAGTATTGGTAGTAAGTCCCTTGAAATGTAAACATGATATGAATGTATATAGTACTACGAGTATACTGGTGTATAGTCAATTAGTGGATTCAATTATTGAGTACGATCTTATTGTTAACGTATTAAATGAAGCATACACCACCAAGTAAACTTTTCAACGAAGACTTCCAACCACATAAACATACATAAGTATCTACCAATACATATATACAAAAGGATTTTAGACCCCTGCCAGGTGACCTTAGTACGAACATATACTTATATCCAATCATCTATCCATTCATTCATTCATTCACACATTTACAAATTCAAATTGTTAATGGAAAATCCATATGACAGACCAAATGGGCTGACAAAATGATACGTCGTCCATGCCAGTAAGACACGAAGACAGAACAAGCAACAAAACAACCAACTATTATACTACCTTGAATGGATTGATGGCGTAGAGCAGACGGACTACATGAGTAAAGCAAGCTTTAGTTGAGCTTATTGAGTGCCAGCGGGGTACTAAGCTAAGTTGGTCTGGACTGAGGCTGAGGGTGCTACTATAAGCATTTGTAATTGTCAAAATAATGACCACATGCCACTTGCATGTGTATGTATGGATAAATGTATCAATGTATTTCAGTTTTGTTTGTTTAAGTAAGTGTGTGATGTGTCCGTGCTTGTTTGTTTGTTTGTTTGTGTGAGAATTGGTTGATCCTTTAATGCATCCGAGCAACGTGGTCCTGTTGTATTGGTCATTGGCAGTACATTTCATCGGTCACTTTTGTGTGACGTCTGTGAAGCTACTTAATTTACCTGAAATAATCGATTGGTAAACAAACAGACGTTAAAATGCCAGAATTTTCTCACAAAAACAAATGGCGTACAAAAATAGACAAAATACACACACACACAAACAAATACCCAAAGTTTTCCAACCACTTAAACCAAATGACATGACGAGGACTTCAATAAATATTTTTTTTATTTTTTTGTGAGCATTTAACTATTGTTAAAGGTAATTCTGTTTAGATGAAAAATGGTTTGAATTAATTAAAGATTTCTTTTTTATAAACTTTTAGACACTTCAAATCACTAATGGTTTATCGGAGACCACGATGATGTAATAAAACTCGCTGAAGGAATATGTATAATAATTTTAAGATGAAATTTTATACTTATATTTATCAATATATTACCTGCGTTATTAACCAATCATTTATTGAAAGTCTTTTCCAAATTTATAAAATTAGAAACAAATTAAAATTTAAAAAATTTGATCAGTAGAACCAACAGGAATTGGAGTCGATTTTGAATATATGTATTATTAATGGTATATTTTATTCACAATTAGAGAAGATGTAAGCTTCGGTGAGATCATAGTTGGAATTTTTCTATTTTTGTTTTCCTTTGGCATTTTGTGTGAACATTTTTATATGGAATGGGAATTTCTCACTGAAAACAAAGGAAAAGTGATGATCAGAGTAGGTCATGCGATTTGACCTCTTTTTTTTTTTTTTAATTTTATTTAACAACCCAAGAATATTTATACTTGCAAAGCGTTGGAAGACAATTAATAATGTTAGTCTCAAATTATTAATTTAATAATTAATAAATATCAAAGGATTCTTTTATAAAACTAATCTAAAAATATTTTTTTTTAATTTATTAGGAACATTAAACAGTTATAAGCTATAAAATATTGAGTTGAGGACTATGAAAATGTATAAGGAATGAAACTGATCAGTTTACAAATAGGTAGGAGAATTAGATTATAAGTTGATAAGTCATTTGGGTGCGGCTGATTTAGGCACATTTGAATCACAGTCCTGGTTAGTGTTTCTGGAAGTGGATTTGAATGTGAGTGAAGTCTGTTATTGTAATGGCTGCTGTGAAAATTATTTCCTGGAGTACTGTAGGGGTGTAGAGGGCGTTGTGGAACGTGGAGTTCCTGGTGAACCAGGGGCATTGAGGCCTTTATTCCTGTATTTTTCTGCGATTTGTTTCTGTTACCATATTTTTAGGAAGGAGAAACAATTTGTTTGTATATAAATGATTTATTTTCCAAACAAAGTTTTCTTTAGAAGTCAGCTCAAGCTTTTTGTTTTATGGGAATAGATCGTGCAATGGTTGTGATATGCCCAAAAATCTTAAAAAAAAATTATCAAGGTACTAAAAGAAACAATTTTAATAATTCTAATTTAGAGAAAATCATTAAATACGGAAAACTTTAATGTCTTTCATACAAATGTCACGCTTCTGGGCAAATGTTTTGACAGTTAATTGAAATTTGAAATTTAAAACATCCTTTTCAAATCCATTCACGGAACTCATTTCAATCAAGTCAGAAAAAATCTCAAGAGCAAAGAAAAACTGAGTAAAAATGGACTTTTGATTAAAAAATAAAGAACGCAACACAAAAGGACATTATGTCAAGTACGATTGACAATTTTGAATAATAGCACAATAGCAATTCACATAGACTATGTTTAATAATAGGACAAGGGTAATGAGTGCAAGAAAAGGAAAGCAACGAGGTGAGTCTGAAATCTGAATGACGTCGAGCATGGCATTTTACTTTAATTTGTTCGACCTTTTTGAAAAACTGCTAAAAAAGCAACGCAGACATGATTCATTCATTTTCAGAGTTGTAGTAGTTGTTACTTGTTCAAAGTAGGTATATACTCGTAATACGAGTATACGTACATATTCTCTTACATTCATTCATTCACTCCCTAACTCACTATTTGATTTGTTACGTTTTTTATTTGGAAAATACTAAAACAGGGAAAACCCTACAAGTGTTTTTTCCGGCATTGGGTTTTTGCAAAAAATCAAATGAAAAGGGCAAACGCATACAAGCACAGAAATACAAGCGAAATGAACTAAACAGAATTGATGAAATGATTAACTGAATAAACAAGTGAATGACAATTTCCATTTGTAAAAGTTGTAATTTTTTAACTTATTTTTATACCTTTCACATTAGTACGAATAGGTATAACAAATTTGTTGTGATGTTTGGAACTCATATAACCTTGCATCAGAAAATAGTAAAATCCCTTACTCCTTTTCTATGGAAATTTCAGAAAATGATTTTCAAATGGTAGTCTTATAAACCTCATAATGCTACTGTGCAAAGTGTAACATCATTTTAGTTTAACGTTAGTAACTCATTGAACCATGCATCGGAGACCCCACTAGGTATATACAATGCTACTGTCCATTCGATTGACTAAAAGATCAATTTCTTCATGAGGAAATTGTTTATTTTCTTAGCTAGGGGCTGAAAGGTGCAAAAGATCCAATGGAACCGAAGTTAATTTTTAGTCTTGAAATATGTAATTTGTAATGTACTTACATAGATGAACTAAAGAGTATTGAAAATTTTTACTTTTTGATATTCCCCTATTTATAGTTATTTACTACTTTACATATAATACATAAGTATAGTACGATACATAAGTATCTATAGTATTTCTATAGACATACACAGTTCAAATGTGCGTTGAAAAAAAAAAAATAAATAAAATTGTATATTTGTAGCTTTAATAAAAAGTTAATTGAAATCAAAGTACTGCCTTTTGTGTGCATCATTGAGTTTACTATAAAGTAGTATCTACTACTACTTGTAGCACTCATTTCACTAACGTTATTTCACTCTCGGGGCTTCATTATCAGAGTATAAAATGTAAAATTGATTTGGAAAAAACTTTGAAAAAGTAAAAAAAAAAAAATCTTATTCTGTTTGCAATCATCTCTCTGTTCTATGACTCTGTGAAATATAAAGAGTGCAACGCAGGGTTACATAATATCCGTTGGAGCACTTTATTGGTATCGGTTGACTGTTGCTTTGTCCTCGATTCAGTCAGGAGCAGCTTTGTTGTGTGGTATGATGAAGCTGAAAGTCAGGTTGTAGAGCAACACTACGAATGCAAAATAAAGAACACATCTAATGTGTAATGAATGTTTTCATTGCTTCAAATTAATTTTATGTTTTGTTAGTACAGTCGTCTAGGAGTCGTCAAGTTGGCAAGTTTCTATATGAGGGGTGTCGAACATAAAGCCGTTGGAATTTTACAATGAAACAAAATAAAAGTGCTGCACTTAAGTGGCATTTCATGTAGATAAATCGAAACACAGCTGAAGAAAAATCTCTGTTTATTATTGTAAATAAAAAATCATTTTAATTAAACTTATTATCTATCATCTTATACTTTTTACTTACTAAGTATTTTACGAATGATATAATCACCTTGCTATAATGTTTCTTAAAAATCAGCACCATAACGAAACTGTTGACTATCGAGCAATGATAAGATACTTGTATTTGAAAAAGTAAACAAATAATAATTAAAACGGAGCTAAGCAAAGATTATGATGGCTATGCACCTTGGTAATTATCCATAAAAATATAAGTAGCTTAAATTATATTTTATCAGGTCGCAACTTCTGATAAAATAGACTACGTCACATTAAACGAAGAAATAAGCATATCATATGATAAATTGATTCAAACTTTGGGTATGGGCAAGATATATTACTTACTGTAGACTATACAGTATATATCAAAAAATTTTTGATGTTGTTTGACATAATCCAGAAGAATAAGGGATAATCACAGCAATAGACAATACCCCATCCAAAGAAAATGAAGACCGAGAAGTTTTTGGACACAATTACTATTTAGAATTTATATCGATTATGGATGAGGAAGCACCTCATACGGTATATCTCACAGACCCCCCTAAGACTAGTTCCAACTTCTAAATCTGAAAAATTAAGTTGAGAGAAACGAGATTTAACACCAGAGATACTTTTTTTTGAAGATCTTGACTAAACAATTTTATTGAGTTATAAAATGACTGACTGACTGCATTGAGAAATGAAATCTATTGTCTTATAAAATATAAAGTTAATTTTTATTTTATTTTCCTTTCTAGTACATTACAACTTGAAAAATATAAAGTCAGACGTTAATTCTCTATAGGCCATATGTTTTTATAAATAAATTGGAACATTGATTGGATCATCAATGAAAACGTTCAATCTACTTGTTATTGTATATATTTTCTGAATAAGAATTTATCCCTTATTTGGAGGGATAGATAGAGATAGAAGGTAGATTTTAAGATTTTAATTTTACTTTTAATGTGAATGTTCGTATCATTTCAACAAAAGAATTATAATTCGTTTCAATAATGAAACTGCCTTACCACATCACACATCACACTTCTCTCTGCTGTCTATGACGTTTTCGACACTTTGATCATGTAGTTAACACAGTTTACTCTTTTAATTTGGAAAATGATAGAAATGCTTGACATATTTCAGTGAATTTTCACAAAACGCTAACGAATTATATACCTAAACCTTCCTCATGACCTCACTCTGTCCTTTAGTGAAAACCGAATGAAAGTCCGTTGGATAATGTTTCAGTTTAGCGCGTTCAGACAGACGCGGCGGGCGGGCTTTATATTACGTAAGTATATAGTGATTTGTTAAAAGTTGCCTAACTTTAATCATTTATAGAATCAAAGTTTTTAGAAACAATTTAGTTGAATAGTGCAGTATGACTGAAAGTCGATGTAAAAAAAATTTAGATCAAAAAAAAGAATTGTGAGAACTAGGGTTCCAATGAACACCGTGTATAATGCAAAATTCAGTCCAGCTTAACGCATTTTATGACAGCAAAAAAAAAGAAGTTATTAAAGTGAGTTGAAAATTGCAAAAAGGCCTTAGTTTTTTCATATTTTTAGATTTGTGTTTTTATTTTTTTTTATTTTTTTTTTTGGTTGCTTGTCAACTTTAAAAAAATTTCTGGAAAAAGATGCCGCATAGTGTTGCATACATAATATTCTTTTCAAACTTTATACAAATTGTTTTCATTCTTCTTGTTCCTGTTTTTTACCCCATTTTAACGAACACGCTTCTTTGATTCTTTACAGATGCATCATCCAATTCAAATGAAACCTGCCGATAGTGAAAATCGAAATGGTAAGTCAAACTTAGACACAAATACTAGTGTAGTATATATTCGTATGTATGTGTAATGCTAACAGATACAGATACACAAAGACACAAACATTAACCGAGACAAGCTCAATAACTTTGTCCTTTGCGTAACATTGTCAGATGGAGTATCTGAGAGTGCCTTTGTATGTCTGCTTCCGCTGCTGATGCACTGCACTTTGATATTGCAGGCATGTTTCTATGTCTAACGTCTGTATATATGTCGGTAACTGGGTGAATGATGGTATGAATGAGTATTTGGGTGGGTGGGTAGTTAAAGTGTGCTAGATTCATAGGGTGGCCGGTACAAATAACGTGGTAATATCATTTGATTGCTTGCGCCTGCCATCCTTTTATTTTTTTGTACTACTATGTCGCTTAGTCGAAGCAAACCTTTTGCCTTTTGGGCTTAATCACAACTTGTATCTAACGATAGTATACGAATATACTCTTGTGTACAGACACATCTCTATGTAATATGTCCATAGACATAAAGATACCATACTTTCGTAAAATGTTATACAATGTAGATTGTGAATTTGATTGCAAAAAAGACATAAAGAAGAAAATACGCAACTGACAACTGATTTGCAGACACAAAAGCTGAGTATTAGACAGCTCACTTCGGCTAAGCTTCGATTGCAATGCTTCGGATTGAATTAAATTCATTTTTTTCATTTTTTTTTTCTATTGCATCTAAATCGATTAGTATCGTATCTAAGCTGATTATGCCTGATGAAAAATTTCACAACACATTATGAGAACGGCAATATTTAAGATCCTTCCAACTATTTATAAAGTATCCTTGGCTACCCTTATATTGATTACATTTCCTTGGAACATTTATCTTAGACAACAATTTCAATATTCTACATTCCACGCATCCACAAGCTGGGGATAACTTTTCAAGTGAGTGTAAGGATTCCTCTTCAACTTGTCTGTATACTAACTCGTTTGTTTGAAGACAAATGTAACAAAGTACAACTAAAAATAAAATACAATAGTATAATAGTAAAATGGGCAACCACTAACCAACAATTTAACAATTTCCCATTTTCATGTTTACTCCACTTCTCTCTGATCGCCCATATTCCTTGCTCCCTCCATCAATTCCATTCTATTCTAATCTATTCAATATGCTGTCTGACATTCTTATATGAAAACTACTTTCTTATTGACCATTTTCTAGTGTAAGAAGGCATCGCAAAACCATTTCCGTTTCTTGTTCTAAGAATTGTATTACTATATACATATGTACGAGTATTTCTGTATCTGTGAGTGCAGTTGACTTAGGCATTTGTGTTTTTTTAAATTTTTTTTTTTTTAATTTCTTTGCCACCAACACTACGTTGCTTTTGTTGGCTATGGAAATACAAAAATAGGATCAGTTTGCTTAGATCCTTCTAAGTTGATTATTATCCCTAAATCTTCTAAAATTTTTTTTACATTCAAGCATACGATATAGTTCACGTATCTGTCTGAGAACAGTTTCATTAGTTTGCCTTTGAATTCATTGAGCTATATGCATGCATGCATGCATCCATTGTTTTCCTCCATTGAGATGAGTTTTGTTTGCTTAACAACTTTTTAAATTACTTTTATCATGCAGTATTAAAGTGGAAATGTTGTTTCGCAGGAAATAAGAGAACAAAACATTTACGAGCTTTAAGTTTCTATTATTGTAATATTGGTACATCATTTAAATTTCATTTCATTTTCAGAATTAATAATGAAAATAAATAGTATTCATAAGCAAATGCTGTTCATATTAAATTTTTGAACAACAATTTTCTGTATGTTTTTCTAAAATATGCACAAAATTTCATTTACAATCTTAAAGGAAAAAATGGAAAAAATACAATTTAACTAAACCTACAAATTTAAGTATCTCATCATTATAAATGAACATGATTGAAACGATTAAATTTAGCGAGCAAACAAAAAATTAGACATTAAATGGTTTGAGTTATTTCACTTCTTTATTTTTTTTCCACCTTTTGTTAAATTAAGATAATTTAAGTTAAGAACTGAAATGAAAAAACATCCACCCACCCAAAACGTAAATAATGTGTCCACGAAACCAAGCAAGAAGGTGCCACTGAAATGACAATTTGACGAATGAACATTTTCTAAATCATTTGCCATTTAAATATGCACATTTATTCTATTCTAAACAGACATACAGACAAATGGATAGATAGGTAGATAGATAGATAGATGGATATCTTTGTAGATAGAAACGATTCTCTTTGAATTGTTGTAGTTTCTTTAACTGACCAAAGCAACAAGAATCTCAAGCAAGTAAACAGAAGCAGCAACAAATAGACAGCTGTCAGTGGCGGCAAACGAAATTCATTTGTGCTTGAGTAGATACGGAAATTTAGTATATTGTATCTACTACAAGTATCTAGAATATCTAGAAGCGGGCGAGCTGAGCTGGCGACAAGTGCGCCTCGCAAAGTGATTATGCTGCCAAAAAATTAATTGCAACAAACGATGATCAAAAGTTTAAATGTGGCAAGAAGCGTGACGAGAAAGGGTTGATGTGTTTTTTCGCTATGTTGTTGCTAAACGATGAACGCAACAAGTGCAGATATAACATGCTGTGTATCTATTCAGAGAATGTTGTCTTTTCTTTTCTTTGCTTGTAGCGATGAAATGTTTTACTGACACTTGACAAAATGCCAGAAATTCATTGAAATCTCTCTCAAAAAAAAAAAAAAAATTACACAGCAATAATGAATAAAATAAATTAAAATAAAGAAGAAAACCGAAAACACTATTTGATTTTTTTATATTTTACTCTTTAACATTAGTAGACACATTTTCGTTAAGTGTTTTATGCTTTTGCATAAAAATCTGATTTTTCTTTACAGTCACCAGGTACGCGTATCTTATGGCCATGCTTAATGAATTCAAATTAATTGCCACACGGCAGTAGATACAGTCATACATATTTATGTATCTAGATATAATCGTATAATGAATGCTTGCATTTGCCGTGTACCCAACTTTAATTAATGAGTTTATTAATTTGTGAATCGTTCGTGTTGACAGGTTTAATCAAATGCTTGGCATCACTTTCGTCTAAATGAGAATTTATCTCATATATCACATATAAGTACAAATATAGATAGAAATGATTACATAAGATCAGTAAACACACTACTTATCAAATGTGATTGACAGAAAATTTTAATTGATTAAAATCTTTAAAGATATTGCATGCTTCATGAGAGTATGTGTAAATTGTATCCCAGTATCTATAGCTTCTTTATCTGCCTATTTTACTTCGATAGACTTTTGTAGTTTCCCGCCAAAAGCGCATTTTCATGTAAAAAATATCTTTGTATCTAAAGAAGCATACATGGTATCCAACTACAATACATCCATTGATCAAAAACCCACGTCAAAAATTGCCGCTATTTTCGATTAAGCAGCATTCATGTAGTATCTCTTAGTTACATTAACACAGTTTTGTTCAATTTAATTGCAAAAAGTGTGTGCGGGTCAATGAAACGAACAGCAGCAGCAACAGCAACAACAAAGCAAATATCTCACAAAAGCAATACTTTGCACTTATAGTATACAACAAAATAATGCAATTCAATTGAATTTCTTTGTTTATACAAACAGTTTTTTTATTATTATTATTTCCACTTGTTAGAATCAGATAAAAGATACTTATGCGATACAAGTATATACAACGTCTGTAGGTACATATCTAAGTATTTACGTGAAAGCGTTTCTGTGACTGTTTGACATACAACGTGATTTCTAGTTTAGACACAAAGTGTAGATTTCGTTTTCGATGTGTTAATTATAAACTCCACTCATGTCTCGTACCCATATTTTCGTTTCAAGTGGTCAACATAAAAAGGAATAATTTCAAAAGATACAATTGAATTTGAAATACGATAAAAAAAACACTTGTGTGTATGCTGTATAATATCAACGATATCTTTATAAGTACATACAAATTAGTTTATTCGGAAATATCATTGAATTCATTACTATGAATGTTTTTTCGCAGTGTACGCATTACCTTAAAATATGCGACATTCAATTGTTTGCTTTGTAAACATACAAAAATATAAATACAATAAATAACAAATAAAAACGCAAAAAACCGCTTAGTCAATCGGCAAAAAGACCGCATTCATTAATAGAAATACGAAATGAGAACAGAGACCAACAACAAAAAGATACTAAGCCAAACAAAAGCTACCAAAATCCAAGAGAACTACAAAACAATTTAAAATAAACAAAACATCAAATGAACTCTCAAAGAGAGAGAGGGAGAGAAAGTGTAATGAGTACATTCTCTCTATAGTTCACATATTTGTATCTCTTTTGAAAGCTACAAAATGAGTTCTTGTGAGATATGCCAAATGATCATCAAATCTAAACAATAAATGTGTATTTTAAATAGTATAATATTTAAGAGAGATACAAGTTACTGAGTAATTTTGACAATGTTTATAAAGAGGCAGCATTGCCAACGTTAAATCAGAAATTATTGTATCTCGTCAAATGCAACGATTACTATATTGTATCTCGTCAAAGCGACAACGATCATCAAGAACTTCGACGATGGCGACGACAACGACGACGACTACAACTCATGCTCAAAAACCGAAGCAAAGAAAACATTGTTTGTACTATTGTATCATACATCGATGATATTGACTCGCTAGTCAAAAATATCGTTTATTTTCAATTCGATATCAGTGCGCAAAGGTTGCAAGTCGAAGTGCGGAACTTGAATACGAGTACAATACAATATAATATTTCTCATACGTCTACGTTGGTACGGTGGATCACCGAATTGATTCCGATGCAAAGCAAAGATATTCGATACGATGCTATGCTATGCTATCTGATGATGATGATGTTTATATTGTTTAGCGCGTGCGGGTTCCAATTTTAATGGAAAATAAATGAAAAATGAAAATTAAATAAGTGAAATAAGTGAGTAAGTGAGTGAATAAATCGATCAAATGAAACTAAGGAAAATTCAATAAAAATTAATTAAATCTAATGAATTAAAGAAAATTTTGATATTGTAAAGCAATTGAATTGAATTCAATTTGAATCAAATCAAATTGTAAAAATTTTTCAAATAAAATGAAAATATTGTTGAATGAAAATGAAAATGGAAAAGGCAAAATCAAAATCAAATGCAAAAGCAAAAGTACATTTTACAAATGACGGAAATGCTTAATTGAAAATGTTTGCACATCATTGAACAACAAAAACAACAATCGAAGCGTCACCAATGGGTAGAGATCAAACCGATCAATGATTCGTGGTTCGTGGTGGATCGTGGTTTTGAAGCTACAACGATTGGAACGATCAATTGATCAATCTAACATTGGATCTATCGATCGGTCGATTGTTCGCTAGTTAGGTAGTTATTCAGTTTTTGTCGACATAGATGATTTGATTGCAATCCCTCACACATTGTATTAATAGATACAAAGTCGAGGGATATATAAATATCTATAGCTTTAAATTACAAATTTTGATTTGTTTTTTTTTTAGTATTTTTTTATTTTACGCTTCATTGATGCTCCTTCTCTATTTTTATCATATATTATCATATATGGCAATGAAATGCAAATTGAGTATTCTAAAAATTAAAATTTAAAAATATTATTACATATAATAAAAGTAATATTGGAATAAATATTTCAAATGAACAAAACACATATCACACACCCACCCAGAAGACAAAGTCAAGCTTGCGTTCAAGTACATCTCCAAACACTTATATTTGTTTATTGCAAATTTTTTCAAGATTTAACCTTTTTTTTATGTGAGAAAAACGACGCAAAACAAATAAATAATTTTTGTATGCAAATATATTTTCGAAGCGAAATTTGTTCACGGTTTTACAACCTTCTTCGAACGACGACTGCGCCATAAATTAAAATTTTTTTTTACAAACGTAAAATTAGCAGAATTTCGATTAATGCTACATCTTCTTTCGTGAATTCTAACCACCTTGCTTCCTTCCTTCCCTGCTAACAAATATCAATCGACTAAATTGCAATGAATATCTCGAAGTAGTAGGTAGATAAATACCTACAATACAATACAATACAATATATTGTTGACTCATATTTGCAAGCGTCATTTCATCTCGAATCTCTAATTACAATTAGTAACTGGCTGATGTTGATTGTATCTTATACGTATTGTAGATACTTGGACCGATTCACACATACATATAAGTAGATATATAAATTCAATCTAACCAGTTTGCCTAAGCTCAGAAACAACATATGTATGTATGAGTAAATGCTTGTTTGTATGTTCGTTTGAATCTATTAAAGAAATAAATAAAGAATTCATCCATCAGCTGTTCATGTTTTGAGTATTTTGTTTTGATATTTAATTTTTGCCACAAGTGTGATATTTTTCTCTCTATTTTGTATCTTCTATTTTTTGTAATTTGTTTTTGGTCATAATTTTCCTTTTTCTCTACTTTATTTATTGATGTTCGTAAAGTGCGTAGCTAATTGTATTTTGTTTTATGTGCATTTTTTACAATAATAATAAATGGGAAATAAAAAAACGAAAAAACTTACTAGATTTTCAATGCTTTAAAGTATTTGCGTGCTATATGCCAAATGGAATTTTACTACTTTAGCTACAATATATTTAGACACATACTCATATTTATTGTATATTTCATTCAGTACGATAAATTTATCATATGGCGAACAGATAGACAACTGTTGCTTTAAATGCATGTTTAGGGCTGGAACGATATCTTTACAATAGGTGAATGTTAAAGTTCCCACTATAAAAAAATCATATATATACGTGTATATGAATGTAAAAAATCTCAATTGATAGAATTGTTATCACATGTATTTCATTTTTCTTTATTAAAAATAATTTGGCAAAATTTTGTAATCAATCATCTTACAAGTCATACTACAATACACATCTGTATATGCTATTATATATTTGAAAACTCAGTCTAATATTTACATACAAGGAATTTATAGTTCTTTATTAAATAGCATATTGATGACTCATATCAGAAATTTTAAATATATCTCTATTTAAATGCACTGTTCAATATTTATTTGTTGTATGTTAGATGTATGTGTATAGTACATATGTATATTAGTATGGTTGGTCCAAAATTAACTTTGGCTATATAAAAATATATTTAAATATTCTCAAGCTTTATTTAGTACTGGCATTTCCTCTCTCCTTTAATACTCCGCAGAAAAATTGCATCAAAATCGGTATTTATATTTAAAATATGTCTCTATGTTTTATATGCAAAATTTGATTTGGTGGTCCGATCCGCATCAAATACTATCCACAGGAACACTATCTAGACTATGCTAGAGTTTTCTTGAAAATTTCAGCAAAATCGGTCCAGTCGTTTCGGAGATCTTAGCGAACATATATACATACGAATATTGTTCCAATTTTATATGTATAGAAGATTACAATCTTAAAAAAAGTTAATATATTTAAACAAGAATCCAAATATCATTGAGTCAATACAATTCAATTAATTTTTTTACAAGAACTTAATTTTCAACAACCATTTCGAATAATCTATGAAAGAACCATTTTTTGCATGCAATTTTTAAATATTGATTACAGAACTATTGACTACTTAAGCTTAATTGGTCCCATACAACAGTAAGGACTATTTTATGAGAATGTTTGAGTGGTCCGATAGAAATCACAAATGATTTACTTTTCACTTAAACAAATTGATAACTTTTGGGCACATGAAATCATTATATCAATACATCTATAGAATATTAAAGTTAAGGTTGTAAATTAATGAATGCTTCCTTCAAATAGTTGTAAATTTCCATTAGTTTTTTGATATAAAATATCTTCATACAAATGGTACCGAAACTCAATAATCTCGCAAATATAGATCAATCATTGTATATTTATTTGAATTCTATATAAAATAAAGAAGTATCCCATTTTTATGTCGTTTGTGGATTTTTGGTATCGTTTCATCACTAATCTAAGCTATGAGTGAAAGCGTTTGCGTGCAAAAAAAGCGTTTCACTAAACAGTTTTTCTCCTTTATTTTATTGCTTTATGTCACTGGCATCGCAATGTGGAAAGACATTTTTGTTCATGAATGAGATACATTTTCATGTTCTCTTTGTAGTATGTCTAGTAGTAGTTGTTTCTGTGTTAAATTGTGGAAATGTGCATACATATGTATTATATGAAATATGTTTGCCATAAACGACTTACTTGAAATTTAAAATTGAATAACCAACAATGATTACTTACAACTTCACAAACCTTATTAAGAAAAATGTCATAGAAATTCTTTTATATGATTAAATGGTCATCTATTCATAGTAAGTAGCAGAAAACTTCTCCCAAGGTTTAGACTTAAATTTGTATATCCTTAGTAAATCAACAAACAATGAGTTAATAGATTCAGAATTATGCAAAATATCTTTCTTTCTTTTTTTATTCATAATGAAAACTTCACTTGAATTTACTATACTTTACTTGACTTGACTTGACTTGACGTTAACTTAAATGCACTCAACTCAATGATTGCGCAATGATTTATGACAATGTAATGGCAATGAAAACTAAAAGAAGAAAAACTATTAAAAAAAAAAAAAAAATTAAAATAATAAACAGAAATTGCAAAGAATAATGAGAGGTCATTCTGACTAATTTGCATTGTAAGTAAACTCAAATTAAAATACATTCAATAAATATTCAAAAATAGAAAAATACTTAGGAACAAAAAAAAAAAAAAGTATTCAAAGTAAAATGTAGAGTTTGTTGATTAATTAAAGAAATCACGCACATCAAAATACAACAACAATTCAAACGACAATAATAATACTTAATAAAAAAACAACAAATTTATAGAAATCATTTAAATATAGTTAAAGATCTTCTATATAAATACTATATGGTATAATAATGAATACGCTCAGTGTTTACTATGTACTATTGTACGTATTATACTATTCAATGTTACACGTACTCGTATATATATTCAACGGTATGTTATATACGAGATGTGTTTATTAGATTAAGGAAATTTTTGTTGTGTTTGTGAATATGTACATTTTAAAAATATTGTATATATAGATTGTTAGTAATACCAAATGTTTAGTTTGTGCTCAGCTATCTAAAAGGTTTCAAGTCTAACTTTTCGGAAACAGAAACAGCTATACGGAGAAACACATGACGATTAGAGTGTGGTTTTAAGAAAAATTTTAACAAGCAATGAAGTGTAATCAAGTTCATTATCATGGTACAAAAGCCATGAATTGTTTTGTCACAATTCTTTCTTATTTGGAGGTATTACTTTTTATTGATCTTTGAACATTGTGGGAAAACCTTTTGGTGTTCTGCGCTTTACGTTCGATTCCATTTGTTCAGCGTTTTTTCATGGGACGGCAAAGCAGAATGCATCCATTGATTCGTCGAAGTTTTCATTTGATAAACTCATGTTTGATAGGTTGTTGTGACACATTTCAGTATCGTTATTTACTTCATTTAGTGACTCAGGATTTTGTTTAAAAATTAACATTTATATAATACGTAAATCGAAATAGTTGTATGAAGAAATTTGCATGCCATTTTTAGTAACTTCTCTGACTAAATATTTCATTCGTGTTTTCATCGGTTGCTGATGTTCTGAGGTGTTCAGGTTTCTTGTCATTTTTAACACTTTTTTTTAACTATATCAAATTAACTGAAAACGACATACATATATGAGTTTTATAACACCACAGCTTTTTAATCGATTCTTATAACAATAAAAATAAACTAATATCACCGATCATACCAAAACGTAGTATGTAATCTAAGCATTTGATATGGCAAACAATGTTCACAACAAAAAACTATAACCCCTTACTATTTGAGCAAATCTCGTATATTTTATTACAATTTTCTTTCTGCATATCAATGTTGGGTGGGACAACCAACAAAAACGGTTACCAATATGCACTAAAATAAACAAAAATGAAACGACAAGAAACATGGAAATCGGTTCCACCATATATCACATACCCTTTCACTTCAGCAAATATACACATTTGGAAAAAGATAAAAAAATTAAATTCAAACGATCATCGAAAGACAATAATAGTAGTAATCAACTCGTTCCGATTTGCAGTTTTCAATTTATTTTCATAAGAAATGCAAACTTTCTTTATACAAAGACATCTGTCACAGATTTATATGACAGTAATACAATATACATATATATATATATATCGATCCAATTATTTAATATATTGTATAAATAAGAAAATGTATAGTCTGAAACCTCCAAAGATAATAAAAAATAATACAATAGTTTTCAGAATAGAATCAGATAGACAGAAAAACTAAACAAACATGGTTTCAAATTGCCTCTTCATTTATTAATTGGTACACAAATTGAAACATATCGAATTATTCTTTCAATCGTTACAATCATCATACTAGTTTTAATGAAGGGTATGTTTTGAAAATTCAACTTTGAACAAAAAGAACAATAAAATTCTTGACAAAGTCTCTTCTGCTGTTGGCAAAAGCGACTTGAATATTAAAAAGTATCGAATTAAAAACATAAAAAAGCGAGAAAATAAACTGTGATTTGAAATTATTATGAACACATTGAATTTGTCGCAATTACACTGGTCTTTCTTGTTCTGTTATACTAGTAGTCGTCGTCCATATCATTCTACATCTCTGAATCTTATTGTGAGTACATGCGGCAAAGAGAACAACGACTGAGGTTCTGACGTTGCAACAACGCAAGTGTTTCAATCAGAATTTTAATTATTATTTTCAATTATCGAAAATGATTTTCTGGCTGCGTCACACAGTCATACAGTCACATATTCATTTAGTCAGTCAGTCAGTTAATAAGTCAATGGCTTGTCTGGTAAAAGTGTTGCGCACCATTTGCTGATCTTCTGTGACTACACAAAAACACATTCTATGGATTTCTTTATTTTATTTTTAAATTTTTCATCTTTTCAATTTTTGATTTTTTAAGTCCCCGACATAGGGCGTATGATACGAAAAGGGGGCGTACGAGTGTCTGCATTTAAAACATTACAAATTTTTATCTCAATTGTGGCATATGGTTTTTGTTTCAATTTTATTCGCTTTCTTAATCTAACAGAATATGTATAAAAAATTAAATTAAATTATATTAAGCAAGATAATATGTTTTTCTTAGTACTTACACAGATTTATTACTATATTCTTATAACCTTTACACTTGCTCTGAATAGTACAGCATGTGCAGAAAAGCATCTGTTACTCACATTTTCTTTTTTTTTTAATTTTTATTTGCTGTGAGGCAACCAAACTTGTTGATAAATAATAAATATATTGTAGTATTGTATTAATGAATTTTATTTCAGTTTCTTAACTTTCAATCTATGAACTTCTTAAATGCATTTCTAAACTTCCACCTCTTTTACTATTTTAATGTTAAAGGAATGTAGTTTCTACTTTCCTTAATGATTTAATTTCCTAATTATATAAAGATAATGGCATTGTAAGGTTACAAGGTTGCTTTTCAAATTCTAAAGTTAACCATTAAAATAAATATATATGCGTTTTTCGTCAAATTCAACTCTATTCAACAACGCGGTAGACATTTATAAGTGCTATATTCATTCCAGCACTTTTTTAATATTCCGATGACTTTTTATGGGACTACATATATATTTTTGGACTTCAAATAGTCGATGTTTTCGACAATGTTTTCAGAATTTGACTCAAAAGTCAGTGAACAGTTAGTAGTCGCCAGTCAGTAGGCACAAAATTTAAATCAAAGAATTTTGTCAAAGTAGCCAACGACTTACGGTATGGTGCATTGCCATTTACCCCGTTTATGTGCAAACTTAGTTCGATCGTACTTAGTTCCAACTTACTAAGAACGCATCCATAAACACTTTTACGATACGATCTTAAACACTAAGCGATTTCACGAAGCTTTTTTTATTATTATTTATTTTTAAGTCAAACTAAAATGTCGCATAAACACTTTACACGTTTAGTAGGCGTTGAAATCAGCTGAAATCAAAATTTTGTTTCGTGCAGAGTTGCCATGTGATATAATTATTTTGCTTTATTTTCCTTTTCTTAATGATTTTGTGAATTTCATACTGAGAAATCATTGCTAAAAGTTATTAAAAATCAAGATATGTACTTTATTTCTTGCATTGCGAATTTAAAACAAAAATTATTTTTAAATTAATAGTGAGGTTACACTGCTTCAAATTAGGTGTTTTAAAACTAGGTACTTACACTGTTTTTTTATGCAGTCAGATGTTTTTTGGTTTGGTTATACATACAAAAGGAATTGTGGCTAATTGTGAGAAATTAAAATGGAAATTGTCTGAAAAATATATGATTACAATTTACAACGAAAAAATACAAAAATGAACTAAAAAAGGCAGAAATTTCACAACACTGCTGCGGGGTGACCAATCGACAGCTGTATAATAGCCATTTCACACTGAGCATTCAATGCTGCATTCACAAAAAGTGTGAGCATTTTGCATTTTCGGAACAGTTGTTTTTTGTTTTGGTTGTACATACAAAAGGAACGTTGTAGCCCATTGTGAGAAATTAAACTGGAAACTGTGCGAGAAATACATGACTGAGAACAATTTACATTGCATGCAAATAATTCTTGTAGCTTCTTTTTTTATTCCTGCTAATTATTTTATTAATATTTAAAAAAAAAAATTACAATTTAAAATGTTCTTCAAATTGTTTTGTGCAATGATCAGCTGTTTTGTGTTGGCGCGCAACAAAAAAAAAGAGAAATAAAATCGAAAATGACCTAAAAAAAAGCAACAATTAACCAGTACTGGACATAGTGACCAATTTCACAAACAGCATTTTAGTTGCATTCTTATCGAATGTTCATTTTCTACTACAACAACAACTACAAATTTACGTCACTTTTCCCTGTTGTTGTTGTTGAAAAATGTAGCTTTCGAGAAATGTACATTGCATGCTCAGTGTGAAATAGCTATAAAAAGTAGTTTATTTTTTAAGCAGTTTAAAAACTCCTTCGATTTCTACAACAACAACCCTCAATTACGCCACTTTCCTCTGTGGTTGTTGTAAATATAAACAGGTTTTTAAACCAAAAGTGAAATGTTTTGCCAATTTAATAGAAATAGCAATTGATTTACAGAAAATAAAAGTACGAATAATAAATACTTTATTTTAATTTATGTACTTATTTCAATAAATTCACTTTTTTTATTTTTTTGCGGCATCTTTATTTGTTTGTTTACATTCCACCAGCAGTTGTGTTTGCGAGAACAGCTGATTTGCCACGTGCAAACACAATTGGTCGTTCACGCAATTCACAATGCCAAATTTTCCAATTTACTATTTTGCCATTTTGCCACGTTGCGTGAAGACCTTATTATATTTTATGTATATGTCAACTCTGCCTTAATATAAACAAACTCAAAGACGGATAACATAGAATAAGACCGCGGTGCAGTTGAAAGCATAAACACGTGCAAAAGAATCGTTCTTACTTAGTTCGAACTAAGTGTAGCCGAACTAAGATGTCGTAGAAATGAAGTAATTATGAAAGATTACTTTTATCTTTTCAAATGCACGAATTCATTTATGAAATGAGATAATTTCTTTTTCAACATCTCTTTGTTCGAAACCTTACCGGATAACATTTGTGGTTCAATCGTTATGGATGGCTAACGCCGGCTGTACACTCAGCTGTCTGAGGATGTAATTTTGCATCATATAAATGGATCCACTTGACTACTCACTACTATTATTACTTTGAAATTATTTCAAAATCAGTCATAGTTTCTTATCGACTTTTGAAAATGGTACTGATTATGAAAAAGTATAATACCATTCTGTTGGATGCCTTTGAAAAGCAATCCTCTCATTAGCTCTACATCTATTGTATTTAAATCCGAATTAATCTAGAACCTACTATGTACCCAACTATTTAGTACTAAGGTTCCAAATCTTGTATATTAAATCAAGTGTAAAATTTTATTCAAAATGGCAAGTTTCTTTATATTGCAAAATATAATTGATAAATTATTTAAATAAAAAAATGTGTTAAACCTTGAAAAGCACAAAATTTACCCCATCTAATGAGATTATTAAAAATGCAAATATGACACGGAAATCAAAATATTTCGAATATGTATTTAAGTAATAAGTATATGATATTCATAAAAGTAATAAGTGTAAATTTAGGGTACTAAACTAAAGTCTAAAGTTATTGACTGATAATTTAAACAACTGTTTTCCTTTTCATATAATAAATTTTACAAATGTGTGCGTCTGAGTTTGTGTGAGTATCCGTGACTGTAAACAGCAGACAGTAAATACATAGAAATAAACTTGAGTGTATCTGAGTGTGAAAATAACTGTTGTATATAGTATAAAGGCAAATAAGTATCTAAATTCAAATACATGGAGACGACGTATGCATGTGAGAAGCTAAAAAATTCACCTTAACAGATTCAATATAGTACTTTGTTTATTCGTTTTGCCAAAGTTACGAAAAATCTCATGATTGATTTGAAGAAGCAAATAAGATTTCAAAAGAAGTTAGACAGACAGTTATATTGTTGTTTACACTTCAAGTTAATATAATATTGAAACATGGAATGACGTTAGAAAATAGTATCTAACCACCTAAGTACATACACCCAACCATTGCTATCTTTTATGCAATATAAGTCTGTATCTTTTGATGACGTTTTAGGTTTTTTTCTTCATTTTTAGACAATTTTTTTCTTTTTTGTGGTCTTTTTGCATTTTTATTCTGTGGTTCATTTAATTTTTGTTCTAGCTGCCTGTTTTTGAAGACAACGACGTGCCTTCTTTATTTATTTTTATACATTTTACTTGCGATTTGACAAGATACCAAAACAAAATAAGAAAACTTTTAAAGCGACAATAATCAACATTCCGTATTCGAATTGTGTACCGCCGTCGATCGACGATCTTCAGTTCGAAGCAATCGTTCGTTTATACATTTGTATCTACAACGTTCGTTCGATTGTTCATTCAGACGCTGTAGATACACAAATACACCGTAACATACTACATCAGATATAATAACAACAATACTCGTACATACAATGTAGTATGTACAACAACCTGAAGTTTTTCTCTTTATTGTTTTTTCTGTTTTTGACATTTAATCGTCATTCGAATAGAGAATTGTCAGTCGGTTTTGAATTGAGCAACAGCTAACGACAACGACGTGCAAACGTTTAGAACTTGACGATTATTCGACTTGTATCTTTATAGCCGGTGTTATTGCATAGTGTAATGTATCTAAAAGATAATAAGTATACAATAAGATACATGTTAGCTTCATCGGTTGCTTATGAGAGACATTACGACAACTCAAACGTGTCAAAGTGCAATTATATGTTCAGTAAATATCACGTGTACAAGTTTCCTAAAAAAAAAAACAACTATAAAAGTTATAAACTGAAGTGATAAAATAAAGAAATCAGTAAACTAAATAAATAAGGAAATGTGCTATAAATTTTAAGTGTATTGTAATTCAAACTGCCCTTGGCATCGCTTTTCGCACTTTTCGACAACGTCATCAACTCAATATTTGGTTACCTTTGCAGTTTTCATTTCTCATAATTTTTTTAGCTCATTTTCAACTACTACGAGTATAAAAAAACAAAATAAAACAAAACAAAAGAAAAGATTCAGAATGTGATTTACCTTGTCTTGATTCAATTTCAGCAGTAATTTCCAATGAGTCTTTTCAATGAGTCTTTGTGTCTTTTCAACTGTTATTGTTACTGCATCAGCTAATTGCTGAGAACAGTGTCAATTCTACAATTGTTTTATCTAATTTTATTTAGTCACAAAAAATTTACTCAAGGACACGTCTTAGCATAGTAAATGAAATGGATTTTTTTTTTCCTATTTAGTAACATTAATAGAAACTTTATTAATTCTACTAAGTACCAATTATTCATCAGGTTTTGCAGATCACAGAAAATTTATTTAGAATCATGATTTATTTTCTACCTTAAAATGAGTAACAACACTCTATGCTTATCAGCATCTGTTGTGAATACAATTCATTTCAATTGAAATTTTTATTGCAAAATTTTATAAATGAAATAATAAAAATTATAATTAAACAAGAAACACTTGTCTCTCCTATATGATTACTCGTGATATACGTAGAACTCATATCATACTTAGTATTATAGAGAAACTCAAAGAAAAGTGTTGTTTTATTTTTTATTTAATAATCGACATTGAGGAATTGGAACATTAGATACTTAGGCATATGGTCAATAAGGCATGCCCATTTCAATAAATAATATCGAGCAACTATTCTCATCTCTCAGCAATAGTGAATCATTTCTTAGATGAACTTAAGTTTTTCTTTCTTCGTCTAGGTTAACGTGGCATAAAGTAGATTTTGAATTTAAATTGTCACTTGTCAATTTTAACGCTTTGTTCATAGACACCGAAAAGAATAATATGTAATTTAGGCTAAAATAAATAGTCTCAGGGCAAAGCAACGCCAATCTGTCACAGAGATGAACATCAAAAATGTATTGAAAAACCATCATTGCTAAAAGCAAAAAAAAAATAAAAACGTAAAAAAATACCGAAAAATTAAATGAACAGAACAGAATACAACTGAAAACTTGTGTAAACTACAATAAATTAGAACATGAAAATAATATAAGTTCAGTTCTATCGAAAACTATGTACCCTTCATATAGAAACATTCAGACAATGTTTTGAAATAATAATTTTTTTTAACTAAATACATAAAACTTAAAAGATAATTTAGTTCATGTTAGAAGAATTCAAGAGAATTAGATAGAATAATACACAGGTACATTTGGCTAACACGCCCTTATTCACTCTGTTACAAACTATTGAACAATCTCAATATACCATTGACTTCACTAAAACAAATAAGGTACTACTTATAAAATGTCACCTACTCATCAAAGTAGAAAAATACACATAATAATGAGGTTAGGTAAATAAGTATAAAAGAAAACACAGATTTCAATTTATTTCATATTACAACAATATCGGCAACACACCAACAAGAGACAAATTAAACCATTTTGTAAGTAACTTTTTACGGGGGGTGGTGTTTCGAAAATGTGTGAATGAAAATAATGGGGTTTTACGCTCTGAAAATTTTTTAAAGATTTGATAAAAAAGAAACTTGACAAAAATAATATTTACAAATTATATCATGGCACTTATGTTTTATAATCTAACTCGAATATTAAGTTGTGATAGTATATCACACAATCAGATACTTACTAACTCAGTCAATCAGTCATTTATGTACATATTCGTACATGTTATTCGAATTTCTTCTCCGTGTATGCAAGCAAAATTAGAAAATTGTTTGTTTAATTTGCTTAACAAATCAGCGAAGCATGAAATAATTTTTAAAACAAAGAAATTCATGGCAACGAATGACACAAATTTATTTATTTATTTATTTACACTTTTTTATTAGTTTATTTACTACTATTATTTTTAATATTTTCCTTTATTTTTGAATGAGTTTCTCTGTTGCTTGGGGGGGATTATGTAAAATGTAATTACAAACATGGAAATTATATACACTAGTACATGTATGTGTCAAAGCAAATCATTAAAATATTGTGTTGTGCTACTTATATACGAGTATTATTGACTTGCGACTTATTCATTCATTTATTTTCACTATCGCTAAGCACAGAGTTGTTAAAGTTATGTAGTTAAATAAACATTTTACATTTTTCAATCTTTGCTCATGTTAAAAAAATATTCAATTTTCTTATCAAGACTTCATTCAACTACATTTAAGTTGAGCATTTCTCTTCAATTAACCATATTTAAACTATTGATTGACCACTTTTACATTCAAAATTTTGAAACTAATTACACTTTACACATATTTATCATGATCTTTTGATATTGTTGTGATGTTCAAGTCTTTTTTGTGTATTTCAATCGAAAATGGTAAAATATTATCAAATTAGAATTATAAATTGATTCCATAAACTCGTTATGTAATATAGCCCTGATCAATAGAAATGTGTTAATTCTTTTTCAAATATAAAATAAATGTCTCAGCTTTTCTTTAATTTAAAATGCTTTATATTATTATTGAAAATATTTGATACATGATTTCAAAAAAAAAAAACAATTATTTCAATCTGATTTGAAGTTTACTTAAGCAACTTACATATTCAATATACTACATACTAAGTAGATCTGCATATTCATACATACAATAAATACATATCACGTTATTCTGTTTCCGTTCGCCATCTTTAAGTAAATTTTTGAACTTTCTATGAGCTACAGTGTCATATAAAATAAATATAAAAATGACAGAAAATTTTTAAGCAAATATACATTGTAAATGAGACAATCAGTATGAAGTCTTTTCTCTTTTCTTTATTTTACTCATATTATAGTATTTATTATCTAATATTGTATTTAATTCAGAGACAAAATATTTGAAGACGAAGACAAAGATACTTAATGTTGCAAACTTCATTCTGTTAATATACATACTATACAACTATTGAAAGAAAAAAACTATTGTATTTCATGTCATCAAACAAATTGTATATTCTTTGATTATAAATTCGATTAGTTTAATGAAATGTAGCAAAACTTATTCTTTGTTTATATGTACGAGTACTATACAACTATTGAAAGAAAATATCTATTATATTTCATATCATTAGACATCTTTGATTTTAAATTTGTTACATTTAAGAAAACAATATCCAATTCTTGTTATACTCTTCACGGGAGTGAATAGTATTATAAGTTTGTCATGAAGTTTGTAACACACAGAAGGAGACGTCGCAGACCACATAAAGTATATATATTTGTGATCAGCTCGATGAGACCCTCAGTTTTTGAGCTAGAGAGCTGAATAGGTTTCTTTTTACCAAACGGTGCACATTTGTCGGAATCAGCCGGACCACTAGGGGGGTACCTCCCATACAAACCCCCTTTTTTAAATTAATGCTCTTATTAGACAAAGTTTTCTGTTTTTTTACGTATCGAACTGAAATTTGGACACTATCCACAAACCATAAAATCCACATATCCACAAGCCATGAAATTTTCAAGACTCTGGGACTACTAGGAGGGATACCCCTCATACAAACCTTGATCCAAATGAAATTGTTTATTAGAAAAAACTTATTGTTTTTTGTACTACTGAATTGAAATTTGGACAGTATAAATGTCTGACCCATAGCCTCAAACTTATTAATTTCAAGACCCTCGGTCTACTACAAGGGGCGTGAAGAGTATTACAACTTCGGCATAACCAAATTTAGACTTTTTTTATATTTATTTTTATTGTAAGTGCGCATGGTATATTGAATACAGTTTTTCTTTTTTAAAGGCTTTGTTCTTTTTAAATATGATAAAACGAATGAAACGTTAGCCATGACTATTTACCACTCTTGCAGTTAAAACATAAACTAGGTTCTAAAATTCTGCTATAGTAAACTGAAATTTAACATTTAAGAAAAACGTATTTATCAAAAGAATGAAAAATTATAATATCATACTATTTGTCAAATTTGAGTTATTGGGTTATTTGTCAATTTGGGCTTAGTTTATACATTTTAAATTTATTTGTTGAATTTCTTCCATTATTTTCTTAAATATACAACTGTAATTATTATAAAATGCATAAAATCCTCAGTGAAACGGAAATATAAAATTCTTTAGATAGTCCACAAAAATAATCCCATGAATTCACTTGTCTCTTGTTTGATTATATTTTTTTTGTTTCCACATTTTTACAATCTTATTGTAAATGCTTGTCTTTTTTCCGGCATAAAAATGTATTTATTTTTTGGTTTATTTTTACAATTTTTTTTTTTTGTTTTTAGTAAATAAAATGAAAAATAAACAAGACAATTTCACAATCGATGACAATGAGTTTAAGGTCTATCATATGTATACATACATATATATTTTTATATATATATATATAATATTCACAAGGTACGATATATGGTAGTACAATATCATATACACGTATATCTAGAGAATAATCGTAAGCATATAGTCAAGTCAAGTCAAGTACATGAGTACAACTTAAAACTGTTTCTGGAATCATTTGGTTGATTGTTCAACAGATCGTTCGTTGGTTTTCTTGTTCAGTCGAATCGTGCTAATGAATGTGTTAAATTCAAAATACATTTAACATAAATCCGTTAAAATAAACTTGAGAGACACCTTTATTTGTGATAAGAGAAACTGATATAAAATAAGAAAAAAATAGATATATCAATGTTATATTCTCATCAACATCATCAACAAGTAAAGAAGTGAAGCTGCACGAAAAATTAAAAATTTTTTATAATTAAATAAAATGAAGAAACAGTTTGAACGAAATGTAAATAAAATTGAAGAAATAAAATATGGAAAAATTATTATTGTGATACAACCAAATACAAGAATAAATATTCATTAAATAATAAATAAAAAAATGAAAAAAATATTTCAAATTAATTAGTTACACTAAATGAAAAAAGAAATTACAATAAAAAGCAACAAGTGAAAATATATAAATAAATTATATTTTATAATATTTGAAAAACAAAAATGAACAAAACGCAAATATTCGCAAATAAATAAAAAATATGAAACAAAATATTTATATATAATGAAAAGTGCTAAAAGAAATACAATAAGTAAATAATAATAAAATTAAATAAAATGGATAGATAAGTGAACAACAGGAATTAACTGGAGAAATAATAAAAAAAACAAAAAATTAAGTAAATAAGGAGTAAATTGTTGTTGAGCGAGACAAAAAATTTAAGGAGTGGGAACAAATTAAATTTGTTCAAAAATTACAATGAAAAATTTAAATGTTATGGAATGTGCGATGCCAGCGAATCAATGTGGCAATAGCAGTGAATCTTCTCACAATAATAATAACAACAACAACAACAACAACAACAACAATAATAGCAGTAGTCATCATGACTTAAATGGTACAACAAAATGCAATATAAACGGAAACGGAAATGGCAATGTTAGCGATGTTGGCAATGTTGGATATGGCGGTAATGATGGCTACCCTACAGAGACAACAATAAAAACATCTTCAACATCATCATCACCATTGCCGTCTTTGTCATTGTCGCTGCCACTGCCCCTTTTGACAACACCACCACCAGCATCAACAACAATAGCAAATAACAAAAACAATTGTAATATCAACAAATTAAACTCACCCACTTCACCACCTATGAACATTGCCACAAATGGCCATCATACATATCCGGCGATAACGGCAACCTATTGGTTACCACCACCAAATCCGGCGCCATATTTAGTTCCAGGTAATTAGTACTTCTATGCCATGCTATGCTCTTCCATGTTTGTTGTACACTTTGGGCCCCAACTATAGAAACAAGCATAAAACAATGTCCATCTAACCTAAACTGTAATATTTTCTTCTTTTTTTTTGTTTTCGAAAATTTGAAAAGTCTTTTTTGAAAGAATGAATGAATGTAGTAGTTGTAACGGAAGTGTTTGAGTGTCTCGTTCTAGTATGTATGCCATGTACAATTGTGCGTTTTTATACATAGGCATATAGTATGTATAAGTACGTGTATTTGTGTGTACTTTTATGTGTGTGTGTGCCTCTGTATATACAATAGTCGTCGTGATGTTGTTGGTTGTTGTTATCCGAAAATTGTATTTTCATGTTCATTGTTGCACGCCGGGGATTACATGTTGAGGCGTGCCTCGATTCTCTTCTAATAGTATTGTTTTTTCGTATTTGTATACCCTTCACACGAAATGTAAATAGGAAATATCACTTTGCTCGATGTGTATAACGCATGATCGAAATCCCCACTACTTTATTGAAGTGATCAGTGTGAAAAGAAGAATTGATCGAGACATATCCATCCGTCAGTCTGATATGCTAGTTTTGCTCTTTATTTCTGGCGCTTTATTATCAAATATAGTCAGAGTTATAATATTCTCTTAAGTATCATGACTAGAACATTGTATATTTCTGTAGACTACTTCAATTTAAGTTATGTGTAGTCGAAAGCAAGTTAAGTATATGAAGTGTGCTTAGATCGGATATTCTTAAACCTTTTCGAAAGAATAAATACATTTATAATATAAGTATGTAGTTGTCTTATAAATTTTTGTGTATTTATGAGTTATTGAATAAATAAATGAGAGTTAATACCGGAGGAGTATATAAGCTTCGGTGAATTCAAGTCAATACTTTGCTTTGTTTTTTACATCATTTTAAGCAAACTTAATTTGTTTTCGCAAGTTCTGTTAATTAATTTTTGTTTTTATTTTTCACTTTAGGATGTGTGTTGTCTATAAAAAGTAATAGACTTTTGTCAGATTAGTTAGGTAAATGGAATAATAATAAAACTTTTTTACTCACTAGAACTAAAGTGAGTAATTATTGAATCAGAAGTATGTTTCTATATCAATTAGATACAAATATTTACTCCTTTATGATACAAACTGACTAATTAACATATTTCTTTTAAATGTACACGTTGCTAGTCATGTCAACAAAATCTAAATTGTAATTTCGATGCAAATATGGGACTAAACTCAATCTCAATTTCAAAAGTAGCCTCTTTCGATTTTAAAAAATCAAATATTAAGGTAGCTTAAGCAAGTGTTTTGTTTACATAACGATATCTCTTTCAGTGTCCAGCTTATACCGGTTGAAGGAAATATTACCAGTATAATTCCAATAAATATATAGTTTGATTATATATGTCACTGAGAAATTTTATTTTTATGAGCTGAATGGCTTAAGGCCTATAATCAATTGGTAAAATAAATAACTGTTTGTCGAAAAATAATGGATATTTCACATTAAATTGTAATTATCTATGTAACTTACGATATTTCAACAATATAAAAATTTTGTTAAAACTAAAATGTATCAATTATTTACTCAGTAGCTTGTAACAATATAATAAATTTAAAATAAACTTACTAAAAAAAAAATTATAATTGAAAATAAAAATATTAAATAAATTTTACTTTGAATTTATGTACTTACATATTGTTTATCGACCGAAACAGAGTCCTAACAACTAAAATAAATTTCGTATTCATTGAATGTCAGATTTGAAGCACACAATGCGATTTGACTTAAACAAATCATGTTGCTAAAAATTCTCATACTTCGAAGACCTCAACGACCGGCAAATAAGTAAGTATGTATATAGAGTTCTTCGTACAAAGTTTATTGAATTTTGATATTTGACTCGACGTGAACTTCAATGAGCAATGTTTCTATATCTAATATTTGTAATTTTGAATGTCTCTCCGAAACACCATGCTGGTGTTGTTGCTTATGTAGCTACAGTTGCTGTTGTCCAATGGTGTCCCATAAGAACAATATTAAATTCTGTCGCGACAGTACAACCAACATTCGGAATACATAATCAATTGTGCATGCGATGTTTATACATTTGTATCTGCTGCATGCATATGTAGACACATATGTAAGTATGTAAGTATGTATATATTTATATGTACCTATATAATTATAAATAAAACAAAAACAGGAGAAACAAAAAAAAAAACATTGTACTGGGCTTAACAACATCAGTAACAGCAGTAGCAGTAGCAGCAGCAGCAGCAGCAGCAGCAGCAGCGACAGTGACATCGACAACAACCCAAGTAGACAACAACATATCATCGACTCATACACATTTATTGCCTATTTATTGAAGTGTTCGAACTTATACATATATGCAGATACATGTTAAGGGCAAAGAGGTTATTTCAGATTTGCATATAGTACAGTGCATGGACACGAACACATACATAGCACATTAATATGTCATATATGAAGTCGCCGACTCTTATTGTCGTCTGTCAGTGTCAGTGGTTTGAAGTTAAATTTACTATTATTTCTTTATAAGTTTTATTCAATATCCCTTATTACGTATATAATATATCAATGAATTACAATTAATTATTGGTTTTATTGTAGCTTTTTTTAGGGTTCCGTACCCATAGGGAACTAACGGGAACCTTTTACAAAGCTTACGATGTCCGTCCGTCCGTCTCCTGCTCTATCTCATGAACCGTAATAAGTAGAGAGTTGAAATTTTCACAGAGTCTGTAATTCACTTGCGTGTAGAACCATAAATACTAAAAATACTTTTGTTTAACAATTTTTTTTTTTTTGAATTGTAGTATATTTTTAGGCTATTAAATATAAATATAATTTATATTTGAAGCAAAAAATCTTGTACGATGGTACGGAACCATCCGTGTGCGAGTCCGACTCACACTTGATTGATTTTTTTTTAATTTATACTAAGGAATAAAATGGAAAAATGGGGTAAAACCTTAAAGTACTTAGTAATATTAAAATTATCTCAAAAAATGTTATTCTTCTGATTTCATCTCCCTACTTTTATAAGTATTTACATCTTTTTTCGTTTTAAACATTTTTGTTGGATTTTTATAATCACACAGAAAACATACTCATCAAACTACCCATGTTGTAATGGAAGGTTTTTCTATGTAGTATCTACATACACGTATATGCAATTCTTTCATTTTTATACCTTTCAATAGGAGTGTGAACAGATATTATACCTTTGGCTTGGTGTTTGTAACGCAAGGAATATCCATTCGTCTTTGGTTATCCATGCTATGCTCTTAGTAATTGAGTGAGATCGACTTCAAGGCACAAAAATTGGGATATGAAAGGCATTCGATGAACCAAAATAAATGTTTCATGTACATAATTTGATGGCAATGACAGCGTGGTCAATATATAAAAATTGCAAAGCCCTTTTCGTAGTTTTGTCAGTCTTTCAGGCGTCGTACATTGCAATTCAGAATTTTACTAGACTTGCTGAGTATGAGAGCAGTCAGTATCGCACATGACATGCATATTTTAATATTCAAACACAACACTTACTTACTTTTACAGACACATCATATATAGAAGAACTGTACTCTTCAAATGAATATGAATGCATATTGTACTATATTAAATGGGAATCCAAACAAAGAACAAACAAATTATAAAATAAATAAATACAAGGTTTTGGCCAAAGAAGCTATAAATAAATGCTAAATAATTAATATAATCAATAATAAATAGAAATGCCTTTAGGCAAAAACCATAACATGAACCAAATGATTATAATAACAGGTAACAAAGGAGTGGAGACGACGAAAATATCTACAAACAACCGGCAATGCAACACGACATGACACAATACCAAAGCAATTTGTCGTGCACATCTAATAATTTTATGAGAAGATCTAATGACTAAATGCTCTCACATATGAAATGATGATACTGTTGATGATGATGATGATGATAATAACAACAGCATGTTTTGTAAACTGACATGTGCATTGAGCCAAATAAAAAATAGAAGCAAATGAACAAAATTAGATACTATGAACGATTTTCTTAGATATATTGTAGTATGTTTTAGCAATGAAAACTCTTAAGAAGAATGTCGAAAAGAACAAGAAGCAAGTAAAGACTTTGGCAATGAACGAATGACAGATTAGTAACTGACTGATTGCCTGACTGACTGAGTGACTGAGTCACAAACTGCCTGACTGACAAACTGACTAAGTGTAAGTGAGTGAATGAACAAGTATTTGTGTAAAGTTCAGTGTGCAAAAGTGTTAAAGAAATATGTACATTACAACATCAGTCTGTCTTACTTTCTGTCGATCTGTCTGACCAAGAGAAAGTACGACATTACAAGAACGCATCATGTCATGTCACGTAGCTTGCATGTCACCACAAAAGACATGAAGGAAACAAAACTGTCACGTTACCACCACAGCGCAAACGCCTTTGGTTCAGTTGAATTCTTATTGGTTTGGTCTTAACTTGGCCAAAAAACAAACTCCATAAGCATATCTACAAGAAATAGACCAAGTGAAGGAAATGAAGCAAGTTTTCCTGTCTCTGTATTATTCATTTGTCTTCAATTTAAGACGTCTTATGATGCAATGACTTTTGCATTAAGATTTTATGCCTTTTCCAGGTAGATATGTTGAGATGAGCACAATTTTAGTATAATATTGTAGTATACTCGTATACAGTAAAAATTCATAATGTTGATGAAAGTCAGTCAGGTAAAATTCTTTTATGATGATCAATTTTAGGGTTATCAAATCATTTCGTATGAGTAAATGATAATTTTTTTTTTCCTTCCTTTATTAAGTACTACTCTTGGCAACCCTTTCCCGAACTTAATAACTTTATTACTGTCGATTTCTTGGTAATCAGAAGAAGCAAGAACGCAATTGACAACGGTGCATATTAAATTCGTTTCTTTCTTTCTTTTTTGTGTAATTTGAATTTATATTCTCATTGCAACAAAGTAATAACTTGACTTTCAATTCAAAGACAAAAATGATTATTATTCAGGACGCGCAGTTAACTTTATCATTTCAAAGCGAGTATATAATGAAAAGAAAAAAATGTCATGGAATAAAGAAAAATTTAAATTTTTACTTTACGACTCAAACAGCAGCAGATACGAATAGTGAACATAAAACAAACGAGTTGAAGGTATCTACTGTGGTAGACTTGAACTTGCCTCAAATGAGAGTCAAATAAGAGTATCATGCAATATGCGAATCATCAATGTTGGCAACTCTGTCTATGTCTGATGGTAATGATGACGATAAATAATCTACGAGTAAAACCTCAAGCTTAAATGTGCATCTTTCGAAAGTATAAAGTATAGTAGTGTAAGGCATATGATTAAAAAATAAAATATTGTACAAACTATGTATGTATGTATTTTGAGCAAATACATAACACTTCAACTACAATAGTACTTACTATGTAAAAGATTTTGTATCTGTATACATATTGTATGTTAATAATGATGCTCATAATATCATGCATCTGATGCTTTATTATTTGCTTTTAACTTAACTGAATCAACACATTGTTTTTATTGTTTCGGTACTCACACATAAGATTTTTCAATTTATACATCACGTGCGTCATAAAACCTGTTTTTCTCTCTATGAGTACTTTGGATACTAAAAGCCATAATTCACAGCTTTGTTCACCAAAAGGCTGAAAAACAAAAAAATTGTCAACAATTTTGTAGCACAAAAATAAAGATTATAAGAAAAATAAAAAAGTTAAATAAGACGATAAAAAGACAGTAAAATACTTTTACATATTAGACACAGTCACTCAGTCAGTCTGTCAAGAAATTATTTAAATCTTGAATGTTACTAACATACTTCCAACATTATAAGTAGTAAATGTCTAGAGTGTCTATATTGTTATTAACATATGTAAGTACAAATGCATGTATTTGTTATTGGTGACAATTGATTTGACGCGATTCTCAATAAAGTGCTTTTTATACAATATATTTGCCTATTTTGATGGTATGAAAATCACTTCAGACAAATGTTTCATCTCGATCGAGTTAGTAGATTCAAAAATTCAATATCACATACGTACATATCTATTATATTATTAGAGACTCTAAAAATTATGTGTAATGTGTTGTTTTTTAGAATAATTTAAGACGACAATTAATTATCGAATAGTGAATATTGAACACTTCTGCATATATTCTCCAGTTTAGCTTTTGTCATTTTCAACGGCTGCCATAAGTTGATGTACCCTTGATTTGAACTATTTGGATCATCTTACATCTTGTTTTTTTCTGATTATTCTTCCACGCTTCATTAAGATGTAGACATAAGTGTGCTAAGTTCCAAACTTTTCCAAGTTTGTAGAGAGCAATACAGTAAATATATATGTTTTTCAATTCACTTCTTCGTTAATAATGAGGTGATCATTTCATAGAAAAAAATGAATGATGGTGAAGCATTCATACAAATTTTGAGATATTTATGCTTTTTTAAAATAAAGAGATTTCATAGTCATAGAATTTTTTGAAAACTAATAAGAAGTTACAGTCTGAGCTCTACGATCATTGATACTCACGCAATACATAATCGTTTAAATCCAGACTGATACAGTGGTTATTATTGTACATAAAAAAACATATATATATATATTTCTTATAACAAACAATTTTTAATAAAAAAACAAAAAATTATATAATTTTCTTAAGTATGCATTTCTTACATACAGTGCCATATAAGAGGCCTTTGGCAATACGCGTCTCTAGACCTCTATTCCCTGAATTTCTTCAATTTACATTGCAATGATAGATATTCTTCTTTTTTTGCAAGAAATTTGATGACACATTCTTACAATCAACTTCTGAGTGATTAAAACTGATTGAAGCTTAGTTAATTCTAAGAAAGAATTCCCCTCTAGGACTCGAATGTAATGCAAATTGAACAGCTAAAAAAATGTCACAGATATTTAACGCAATTTTTAACCACACCTGCATGCATTTCTCTTGGAACAATGGAACAATAGAATATAAAACATGTATTTTAATAATTTATGTACCAAAATAATAAATCCATGTCCAATCGATAAGGTATCATCCAATATAGTACAATTATAATTATTACAAAAGTATAATTCATATGAAACTGGCTTTAATTTAAAGTGAATAAATCATTTTAGATTCTTTAATTATAAATTAAGTAAAATATTTTCAGATTCAACAATTTACAATTTACATTTATAGGAATATACATATATATATACAAAGAAATATATATGTGTGGTTTGGCATAGGTACATGCAGCACAAATAAGTACATATAAATACAAAATTCTAATCGGTTTAATGACATTTATTCAATGAGCATTATATTGTATAAGCTAATAAACGTAGTATCTACTCGTAGATACATTGGATTTAAAGTGGTTTAGAACTTCATTTGTGTAGCTTATGTAGCATTTCCTATTAATTTGTTAATTAGAATTGGCTTAAGGTGCATAGAAATGATGCTGGGAAGAAGATACGTATTAAATTTTGAGTGTAATTTCAACAATTTTAAGTATGCTGTATACTATTGATTGTGACAACAAACATTGACCAACATGTTTTGAACTCACTTTGAGGTAAATTCAACAATTCCCATTTATTGCATGTAACAAATTTCAAAATTTCAAATATTTAGACAAGAAATACTTTCCATAAGACAATCAAATGCGGCGACACACATAGACAAGCCAAACACTTGAAAAATCCATTGACCTTTTGAACTTTTCTTTTGTGCATATGGTAAAGTAGTTTTTCATTAAAGCAATTAAGGCGGAAAAACTACTTGAAGCGAATCAGTTGATTTCTTTCTTTCTTCCATTTACTTAAAGAAAAAAAAGATGAAAATTTAAAAAAAAACTCGTATATGCGCTGCCAAAGATGAAAGCGAATGATTGAAATGTTCAAGTATGAAAAGCGAAGCAAGTAAAAGCGCCACTTGAACATTTTGTCATTGTCCGTCCAAAGGAAAAGCTAACATTGCCGCTAGTGGCTGCAATAACGGCAACCATAATTGAAAAGAAATCATTGGCACACGTGGAGGGAAATGCTTGGGAAGCGTGTAGAGTACAAGTGGTGGATAAAGTGAAATTATTATGGTTGGTCTTTCAGTCTGAAGTGTACAAAAATATTAGTTACATTTCCATATGTGTTGGCATTTTGCCTAAATCCAAAAAGCATAATGTAAGAGGTTCAAACAGAATTATATTTTCAACACTTATAGTATGTGATTTTCTGTCTCTCTGTGTATGTGCATCGATGTATGATGCTGATCATTCTAGTACATGAACAGCGGATACGGTAACCTTGCCAACATAATCAAATGTTACTCTATTTGAGTGTGTTTTTGTTGAGGGAAGTTTGCATGTACAGGCATTGAATTAAGTTCAAGACTCAAATCTCACCCTCAAGCTAAAAAATAAATGTAATAAATGTACAAAAAAACTGTAGTCTACAGTTCGGCGTTGGGCACTGACCATCATGGTCAACTAATTATAATGAAAATTATCGCATTTTGTGTTCTAATAGTAAAACAACAAACCAAATTGAAGGAAGTATGAGTGCAGTTAAGTGCTAAAGGTCTCCTCTAATGAAGCATAAATAAATTAAGCGGCACATAGACGCACAATATTATTGTGGAATATTTGGGTTTGTGTAATTTAGTTGATGGTTTTTAGATAAAATGGAAATTATGCAATATTCTTTGAGAAATTAAATAACTTGTATTTATTACACAATGTGGCAAATAGTTCGCAGTATATATTAGATGTAGAAGGGAGTCAGTCAATATTCATCGACGTGTGTCACTCACTGTTAGATCTGGGAGCATTACAATTAAATGTTTAACAAAATACTAGCGAAAATCAATTGACTTGAATATTATTTGGTTATTGAGCGATGTTTCATGAATGTATTTTTCTGAACCAGTCTTTATGTTTTCAGTTCAAAAAACCTTAATGTTCGGTATCAATCAGCAGTTAAATTAGTTTCAATAGAACGATTTATTCAATCCAATTGTGCAATAATATTACATCTTCATGGGACGCTTTAAGCTCACTTTTTACAAAAAGTCAAAATAGGTTTTTTTTTGAATATGCACAATCTACATGAATATGATATTCATTACCATGTTTGAATTATCAACAGAGGTATCTCGATTCATAACGTTTTAAGAGCCACTAATAATATAATGGATATATTATACAAAAACTATATGTAATATATTCAATAGTATTGTAACTTGTGTCTTGTCCTGATTGCAAGGAAGCGAAACTTTTTGGGTACTATGAATATTTACTTGTTTCTCTGATTATTTGTCTTTATGTACAATATTTTTATGCAACTTCATTTCAGTTAAACATAATTATTGCATTTCGTAAATGAATTACCCAAGTGTTTGTACAACTTATATGCACAACACGAATGTGTGTATCTCTTAGCACATGTAGAAGAGTAAAGTAAGCAAAAAATGATTGAATGTAGCTTGCGTTTAATAAGTGAATCAAATGATGTATTCATTATTTGTACATACGTATATCTGAGTATCAGTTTGTTTCAGTGTGTCTATGTATGTATGTATTACTTTCAAACAAAATATTTACTTAATAAGGACATAAAGAATATTCATGTGACAAAAAACAGGAAAAAATAGAAAACAAAAAATAAAATAAAATGCATTTGTAGATAAAAAAAAAAATAAAATGTATATAATTACACTAATTAGACACTAGAATAAAATTATATGGTGGGTGGTAATTTAATTTTTTTTTTTCTGTTTCTATGGTGATAATTATATGTGTATGACTATGTCTGCCTCAAAATATAATAGCAGTACGTGCTTTCAAAGACTTCAAAAGGATTAAAAGTCAAAAGGACGACTACAAAGAAGCATTTTTCAACTGTTCTGTCATCATTTTATATGTTATAATATGAACTAGGATGCGTGTGATGTGTCAGAACTTGTTTTGAAACTCTATAATTTTGTCAAGGCGGAAAATTACATTTGAATTTCCTTTTTTTCTTTTATTAATTTAATCAAAAATTAAAATAAATTTTCTTTGTATCGTATTTTGTAAACTTTAATAAAGACACATTTAATATTAAATTAAATGGTATTTCTTATTTATTTTCAAATATAAATAGTATTCGTTCAACTCGAAATGTATATTTTAGAAGACAAAATCCCTAAAACGGAAGTTAAGAACAAATATTCAACACATTTCCGCTTGTTTTGTTCTGCTTCGAAAGGCAAAAACAATATCATATTATATATTAAAGCAAAATTCATTATAAATTCATAATTATTGTTTGCTGTGAACATGAATTATTTGCATAGATTTCATAGCGTATCTACATTCGCCTAAATCTACGCTACAATAATTTTCAACAACAACTATAGATGTTTTATCAAATGAAAATGCTTTTAATTGTTAATTGATCAAAAAACATTTAATGCGGACTACTCACAGAACACATTGTAGTAGTTTTGAAAAGAAATATCTTAAAAGTCGATAAAAATAATTTGGATACTATTTTTTTATACGATATTATTATCCTTCTATAAGCTTTAGAAAGCAAACATTTATAATTGAAATAAATCTTTCAAAGTAAAAAGATTTATAAGGTGAAATTTACATATTTTTCCTCATTAACATTGTTTAGGTGCGAATTACTAAGTCGCCCATCGCTCTGTTGCTGCCGCCCCGTTAATATGTACAAATAGAAAGTGAGCTTTCGACGCTAGCATTGTCTTGGGATCGATGTCTTTGCCTGCGAAGAAAACTTAATTTTTATCGGACTTCACTTGCTTAACAAACGCTGACAAGAACGGTTTCATGACTATTTTCCAAATCATGATCTTATTTACCACACATCCCTTCTTTTCATACTTGATGACTAATTTGAAAGACTTTGACTACTTGCTCTCTGAAAATCAAAGAGTTAGGGCACATATCTCAGTATTTATACATTTTTATCAGTACTTAAAGAATATGCTCAGGGTTTTCGCTAGCAAATCTATTCAAATACCTTTATCTACTGTATATAATATTACAGCTAAAATCTAAATAAACAGCTAAACTCTGTATAAATAATACTGAAGATTTTTCCAAATCATGGAATCAATTTTTCAAAGTTAGTTTCATGTCCTCACAGTTTATAGTAAATATGAGTATGTACAAGAAACAAAAGTTTTTGGAAACTTATACGGAATTTAATTTAAAGTATTAACTTTCCAATGAAATAGAATATCAAACAGTTGTGCTCATATGCTAGCAGATCTTAATTGTCTTTAATGAATGATGCAATGCATAAAATGAATTGAATTTCATGAACATATATCATTTCAAATTAAGAGATTGTTGTTGTTCTTCCTTTATTATGATTGTACTAATTGCAATGTATGTATATTGTACAATAACTAAAAACAATATTATTGTATTCATAGATGCTTGATTTTTTGACAAGCCTGGGAGGAAAAAATCTTCATAGATCCTAATAATCCAGCCTATAAGCATTTAAAAGCTTCATATGAATATTAAAAAAACTTCGACGAAGGGATTTTTGTTTTATTTGTCTTTTCTTTTCTCTAGAGGTATACTGCATATATGGTAATCCTACATTGCCTTGCAGTGACAAGGAATTATTTACAGA
The DNA here is from genome assembly GCA_035041805.1 of Amiota mariae. Lineage (NCBI taxonomy): Eukaryota > Metazoa > Arthropoda > Insecta > Diptera > Drosophilidae > Amiota > Amiota mariae. The sequence continues at coordinate 1,371,063 of JAWNKV010000229.1, read as the reverse complement.
AATCTTATTTTATGGGTGTTTGGGTGATTACTTTTCCCATCTACGGAACTATATGAGAGTGTGGTATGTAGGGTGCTACTATCATTTGCTTGTGCTGAGTCTTATGCTGTATGTATGAGAATATTGCGTATAAGCAATACTTTTTAAGCTACCCAATTTATGGTTTTATTGAGCTTTAGCATGTGTATGTATCTAAATGATAAGTTAGTATATGTTAAAGTAACCATTAAATATTCGAAATCACATTTTTTTATTTATGGTACATAGTTACATAAACTTGTTGTGGTTGGAGAAGGAAGTAAAGTTCTACCGTGGAAAAGTTAGTTTTCCAAGTTTTAGAAAAGCAACATTGTTTTCTGTTTTTCTTTAGCGATTGAATAAAAATAAGTTGTTTCTTAACATTTTCCCCACTATGTGTGTGGCATTGAATCCAGCATTTCTAATTGCATTTCAAGTACTTTTTCTACTTAAAATTTTAGATTTGACAATTCTTTCTCGTACTACAATATATCTTCACAAATCCATATTTTATCAAGAAAAATCACGTGCGCACTTGTAAAAAGTTTTCGCAATGATTTCCGCTTTCTTTTTTCTGTATTTTTGTTTTTTCTTGCAAATACATACCAACAATTCCAACAAAAGAGGTACTTAACAACCTTTCAATTTCCCGCACATAGTACAATAAGTTTTTTGTCATACTTTCGTTAAGGACAGTGACGACATCGAATACGAAAAGATATTGTACGAGAAGATATAGGGATCCGGCTAGATAAGAGGATAATGCTCTTCTTTTCACAAACTTAAATAGAAAAATTCTTATTATAAATATATAAAATGTTACAATTTGTGTCACACCTGAGCTAACCTCAAATAAATTTTGTTCAAAAGAAATTAAGAAAAAATAAAACCAACTGCATGAAAGGAGAAAAGTCGAGGGTTGAGTAAAGTAGAGTAAAACTGGAAAACTATTGAGGAAAAGTGGAAAAATATTGTATAATTCGAGTATCTTTGCGAATGCGTTGAAAAGAAAGTTTTGTGTTGCGGCGTAAACCATTTCAAGATAAGACAAACGGTTTATGTCATTGAATCGGAGCAAAGAAACGCAAGCACAATTTCCAATCACAGCGACACATTCTCTATGGTGTCGCTTGTTGTACATTACTTTTTTTTTGCAACTAAAAAGGATAACTAGAAAGTGTCCTTCATATCGGGAGGATATGTATGTGTGTGTATGTGTGTGTGTGTGTGTGTGTGTGTGTACAGGTTAGTTTAAGTTTCGCTTTTGGATCAGGTGCCTTAGTGCGTATGTGCATTGCATTTCTCCATTTTGAAAGTACTGCCAAGTGTTTTGCTAGATCCTTTTGTTCCTTTTGCTCATTTTTCTTATTTCAGTTTATTTCCGTCTGTTGTTGTATCTATACTGATTCGATTTGTTGTAATGCCGATTTAGTTTTGCATACACAAAACTTCTTCTATACATATGTGTATCTACTATGTAGTAACTACAATAGTTTCAGTTTTCAAAAGATAAAAGATAACAACTGCAATTGTAAGTTTTAAGTTGTTATAGGATAACTTGATGTATATTGTTTCATAAGAGAATTTTTTAAAGTTGTAAAGTCATTCAACAATAACATAACATACATGTATAAAAATTTAGATTGTCCACTTAATCTTTTAATTAATTAATTTTCTGCAATCAAAAACTGAAGTAATTTCCTCAATTTCAAGCATAATAAAAATATATAATTAAGACAAAATGGGGAAAACAGAAAAGATTGTCAAGAAAAACTTTACAACAAACAAAAAACAAGGAGACGAACATAAAACTTCTTGCAACAAGAAAAATTACATTACCAAAGTTTCAACGAGCCACAAAATATAAAAAGCGGAAGCGGAAATAATGCACTTGCCGGTTTTGTACGCGAAATTACCAAAACGAGTGCACCCTTTCTCCTACTTATTCTCAAAGGCACACACACACACACACACACACACACCGATACTCATACTTTCCTGCATACTCCCTTTTAGCCCAATTATCTTCTGTCTTTTCATTCGTTTGAGTTTTCTTGTATCCTTCTCCATGAAATCACAATTTCACGTCAATTTGTGGTAATTGGTGTTACAATTGCATCTTGTTCCATGCTCAACAGTTTTGTCTCATACCGTAATGTGTAAGACATCCTTCTCACCACCATCAATTCTCCATCTGCCATCAGTTGAGTTGAGTTCAGTTCAGTTTTGTTTCCATCTTCTGTTTTTACATAGTAGATATACTATACTATACGAGTGTGTGTATCTCATTTATGCACGAAATGAAATTCATACAAAAGTTAAAATTTGTCTGCATGTGTAATTTACCACATACAGTTGACTTTTGTATGCCATACACACATCCATAGTAATAAGCATTCAAAAGGATATGCATGACGGTCTACATAAAGAAAGAAAAATCATTCTACAACTTTGGAACTATCGCAATTCACACTTAAGACATGAACTTTTTATGTCGAGTCCTGGTTGAATAGTAGTATTGTATTAAAATAGTTTAGCGATGAAGTTTAAATTGGCCCTCATGGTAGGTTAAAATATATAGAAATGACAACTCTGAGAAGTTATCAGTTACCATGAAAAAGTATCTTTATAATAATATATGTTACAAATATATTTGTATACTCGTAATGTATTAAGTATAACATTTTATACAAAAGAGTCTCTGCAACATTTTGCTTCTAAGCCTTCTTTAGAAATGAACATTAAATAAGTAGTTCTTTTATATTATGTACACAGATGCGTTTAAAATCAATAGTGTACAATACTTGATGGCACAATATCTAATAATTCCTTAATTAGTTCCATTTATCCCCCTTCTTTTCCGAATCTGTGAATAACATTTTTGCATTATTATTCTCTTATTCTGAGAATATGGACGATTTTACAAATTTCGAAATTTTTGACATCATATTATTGACATAACATCCAAAAATTTTAAAAAATTTCTACCGAAATACATGAGTTAGATTTAGAATAAATAAATATAAAATCATGTGATAACAATTGTGGCCAAGAAGATTTTTAAAAATACAATATGTTGCGTATGCTACAAATAGCTGCAGAATGCTAATTCGCATTAGAGCCCTGCTCAAATGCACACTAAGTAGTGTTAACAGTTAACAATCAGACTGTGCACATTATAAAACGATCACAGTGTTTTTCAAATGAATCATTTTGAGTCAAGTCTGTTTTTGAAGCATGCCATGCAGCTCATTTTGTTTTATATACTTTGCTGTCTGACTATTAATAGTGTTATATGTAGCATAAAATTCGTTTGAGTGATAGAGGTTACTTATTTGTTTAGCATTGACTTGTGCAGGGTTTTAGTTCTCATGATTTTGATGTTTTATTTGAAAATCTTAAAAATACATTGATTATTCAGGAAGTATGAATGATTACAAAGTTTTACTAATGACTCAAATCGATTTGTGCATCTTTTGAATTGAGAGTTTGATTAGATGTGATAGTATCAAAATATCAATAACGCCGGGTACTCCATCAACACCAACATCAACAATTCAAAACCGAGATCTAACTCAAATATATACGATAAATATACGAATGATTCAAAGCAACGTGTCTACCAAAAAGATAAATTTGTTCGTTATGACGGTGTGAGCCAAAATCCTGTTGATCTACTGAAGCAACATTATACACAAATATGGGAAATTCGTTATATCACCTATAATATGAATTTAATTTTGTTTAGTTTTTCCATTTTTATTACACGTTTTTTATTATGTGCTTGCAAGACCAACATTTTTGGAAAAAAAATATGACTTTTCTATTATGATTATATAATATATCATTATATCTTAAACACCAATTAAGTAAAACGAAATTGCTACAAATCTTTGGTATTGATACTTATAACTGGATAGGATTTTTTTCGGAATATTCAACTTGAATTATCAAATAAGGTAAGTCCTTAGATACATCACAAATTTTCACCAAAAAAAAAAATCCAGTGGATCAATACTATGAAAAAATGGATTAATAGCATTATAGCAATATATTCAGACTATCTTTATATCATAAATATATACTCAAGGTTGATAGAATTTAACAAATTTGTATTAATATGAATCTCTGGATATGTCCCGATTCATAACAATGAAAAGGAGGAACTGATGCTAATTCAAATTTTTAAGTTATAAGCAAATCTATGGCACAAACACAAAAATTCATATGATTTTTTTTTTTTTTTTTTTTACTAAGATTAGGGCATCCACCCATTTTTATAAAACAATATTGACCAGTGCTACAGCAGTGCTTAGAATATCAGAGGATTTTCCTTATGGAACCAAAGTTTATACAATTTATTTCAAATTAAATTAAAAATCCCATTGACAACTTTTCTATCCAAGTCCAGAAAACCGTAACCAAATCATTATATTTTTAAATGTATGTAATCTGTATGGACATATCACCTAAAATAAAAGAGTGTAATTTCATGAGTCATAATGCATCCTTTTGTCTATCTTAAAATGTAGTATGTTAGTTTGCTATTGCAAATGTATAATTTTACATTAAGATTTCGATTTTAAGATTAACATTTAGTAGTATTATTAACAGGGACCGTAAACTGTTATAAGTTTTTTTTGAAAAAATCATTGTTAATTATTATTTTTTACTACCACTTCTTTCTTTCTTACCTTCACATAGAGGTTTTTTTTTATTATTAAACTACTACAAATGTTGTTTATGTTATTGATTATCTTAAACATTAAATTCATAAAAAGAAATATCAACAAATTCATAATAATTTATTTTAATATTTTAGTAAAAAAAAAACAAATATAAAGAAATTAAAAATAAAATATAACGGTAATCGATGGAAGTAAAGGAAGAAGGAATCGACCCCATAACTGTTATTTTCGGTCCCCGATTATAAATAATACTACTTGACTTCTATAAACGACAAATATTTTTTTATTTAGAGCTGAAAGCCATGGCAGCTAGTGCTCTTATTTTCTAAGTAGTTTAAGAATTTATTTGTTAAACCATTTCTAATAATAATAATAAAAATAATTTTTTATTTAATTTAAATCCTTTCTTTTGTGGATTCCGTACTTAATAGCATTTAGCAAAAAAAAAAAAATAGCAACAGTTAAAGTTAACATGCAAAATCTTATTATACAAATCTACACCAACTACAACAACATGTGTTCCATTTCTTTGCATTCAATCTGCTTCCAATGGTTACACGTATATAATATCTATATACAAATAGACATATGTATATGGAACAAGTGAATAAACAAGTAAACAAATGAACGACATCATATATCAGCGACAGTATCGTCAACTACCTGCTTGCACTCTATACTATGTACTATATATTTACTATTTTCACTTCTGGATTTGTTAAACAAACTATGAGTATGAAGTTGATTTTATTTTTTATTTTTTGAATTTTAATGCTACTTTTATAACGCTCATTTCGTAGAACTACGAATGAGAAAAGACCCATAAGCATGAGCGTCCATTTCGACAGAATGGCGTAAAATGAAGTTACACAGTTGCAGTTGCATGACTGAATGGTATTATTTGTCGACGATGACGGTCGGTAGAACGGAGGGTAGGTTGATGAGTTGGTCTATCTGTCCATGTGACTGACTATTTCATCAGGTATAATGCTAGTTTTGTAGCCACTACAATACAATGTTTGGTGGCAACTGCCACCGCCCGCAATTCGTTCATTTCAATAATGCAACTCGGGCTGATGAAGAAGTCCTAGAACAATATACTCGTGATAGTTTCAAAAGGTAACTAGGTAGCAGCATTCGAGGCTGGTGCTGGCACGTTATATCGTAAATTGTTTTTTATACAAGTGCACGCATACTATACCTCGAGTATTTCCTTCTACTCGAACTTGCCTTTTGTTGGTTTCATTTGCTATTTTCATCCATCCATCTACTTTCATAGTAGGAACTCATAGTTGTTTGTTTTCTTGTTTATTTGTTTGTTTTCATTCGCTCGTTTTATTAATGTTTCTCTTAACATTCTTTTCAATTTTATTTACAGAGCGTAAACTTTTCGTTGGTATGTTGAATAAAAAATACAATGAAGCCGATGTACGGCAACTATTCACGGGCCATGGCATAATTGAGGAGTGTACTGTGTTACGAGACCAAAATGGCCAAAGCAAGGGTTGTGCGTTTGTAACATTTGCAACAAAACAAAATGCCATCGGTGCGATTAAGGTGAGTAAAGTTGCGCAATAAATGCTTACATACTCAAAACCACTCACATGAATATATATTTATATGTTACGTATATATGTACGTATATCAGTGTGTAGGTGTATGTGTGTCTAGGATAAGAGTTAACGGTTGGCTTACGTGGCGTATGAGTAATTATAAGAACATGTTTTGTGTACTTGAAGAAAAAACCATTCAGATTTTTATTAATTATGATAACCATGCATAAAAGTTGCGTTACTTATAATATTTTTGAAGGTTTTATAATAAAGAAAACAAGAATATAAAACTAACCATAGATAACCAACTGTTTTTTCCTTCTCCCGGCTCCTTTATGTGGAAAGATATATTGCGGAAACGTCTGCTTTTTATTTCTCTTCTTATAATAGTTAAATCGCATAATTAAGCAAACTAAAATAAACACCTTAAGGAATACTAAGCAGATATACTTTTGTTTTTCAACTATGTATTATATATTTCTATATATTTGCAATATATCAGACAATTGAAAAGTGTGAACGAAAAAAAAACTCGCTCGAGTTGAGGAAAGCAGAACAATACAAGATAAACGTCTTGAAGAATAATTGAATCATTCTCTATACATTGTCGTCTTCTATAAACAAACCCATCTAACTAGAAATACTTCTATTAACATTATGCAAGGCAATCTAAAATTTAACGATAGGGGATCACAATTTTTGGAATAAGTTAACGACTAATAATTAACTAAGCATCACACCTAGAAGTATCTTTCCTTAAATTAATTAGTAAATACTACTTCGTCCGTTGCCTATTCACAATCACTCCGTAGTTACATAAGAGTCTCCCCATCATTGTCCTAAATAATCAATAGGAATATTTGAAATTAATGAGATAGAGCAGGAGACGAACGGACGGACGGACGGACAGTGTAAGCTTAGTAATAGGGTCCCGTTGGCTCCCTATGGGTACGGAACCCTAAAAAAGACTAACTTTGTCTATGCCGATGTTGTAATACTCTCCACGCCCCTGCTAGTAGTCCGAGAGTCTTGAAATTTATACAGTTTGTGGCTATGGGTCAGACACTTATAGTGTACAAAAAACAATAAGAACCTGAATTTGGATCCAGGTTTGTATGGGGGGTACCCCCCACCCCCTTATGGGCCGGATTCCCGCTGCATATGGTAAAAAGAAAGCTCCGTGTAAAATTTCAGCTGTCTAGCACAAAAACTGAGGGACTAGTTTGCATACATACAGACAGACAGACGGACATGGCTACATCACCTCGTCTCGTCGCGCTTATAAAACATATATATACTTTGTGGGGTCTCCGACGTCTCCTTCTTTCTGTTACAAAATTCATGACAAACTTGTAATACTATTCACTGTGTGAAGAGTATAAATATTATAAGCAGCAAAAACTAAGTCAGTTGTCAAAGAGATGTTATTCTAAGCAAGAGTATGTATTTTTTTAGTTACATGTACTATTTATATACTTTCTCGACTTCACTCAAATTTTACATAAAACAAAATTACAATAAAACGAAAAAAACATAAAAATTGTAAAGAAACAGAAAAATTGTAGAAAGAAAGCAAAAATGTGGCTTTGAAAAATAAGGTAAATGACCTGTGGCTAAATAAAACGTTTAATGCTCAAACGGCAACAAGAAACAAGAAAATCTTTTCATAAATCTTCGCCAGGACACCTTGAGGAAGAGAGCAATAGAGAATTCAACCAACCCTGCCTGAAGGCATCCTTGCTTTTATATTCACTTCACTTGACAAATTAGCGCGCAAACATCATCATTTTTTGTCGTTGTGGTATAGAGAAAAATAGTAAAAGAATATAAAAAATAAGGAACTCATAATAATAAAAAGCTGAACTGAACATGTGTTGAAAGTTGTATGTACCCAAAATGAAAAGCATTCACATGATAATGGTACAGAAGAAAAAAAAAAGAAAAAAAATAAAGAAGGAAAATAAGAAGAAAAAATACACGGTTTGTTGCAATAAAGACGACCCGGCGTGGTTTGCCGCAAGAAAATAAATTGCAGCGTATAAAGACTGCACATTAATATTAAATGCATTTTCCTTATGCCATATACTTCATACACACATAGATATGTGTGCATACGCATACATGTGTGTGTGTGTGTGTGTGTGTGTGTGTGTGTGTGTGTGGGATATCTCCATTTGCCTGCATAACTATTTACTATAGTCGACTTTAAGGCGTATGCTTCTGTGAATCATGTTGACGGTGAGGACGTTGAAGCAAAACAAGAAGTCAAATCATGGCATGACTTGGCATCGTTTGGTGCGTGCTTAGCATGCAATAATTTGCTTGAAAATGCATTAAATTTCCACTTTATAAAGACGCACTAACTCACGCACACATCGATGCACAAAACCTTATCTATGTATGTACATGGATACTTTACCACACTTACACAAAGAAAGCGAGAGTTGAATACAAAAAGTATGCGTATACATAAGTATATATATAGATGTACAATACATGTAGTCGACCATAGCGCCATACATCTTACAAAAGCGACAAATTATGTGCATCAAATGATATACAAACTAACACACACTGACATATATACTCCCTCCCATTTACACAATTACACATTCAAACACACACATGTAGTAAATGCTTTTGTATTATTGTATATTTACTCCTCATCCACTCGCATTCTCTTTTTCTTAGTGTCGTTGACTATTTTGTCGTTTACATTTGTTTGCATTTATAGTATTGTATATACAAGTATTTGTGTAGCGCTGCATACACACAGATACATAACTAACTACATATTCGTATACATGAGTGCGTGTGAGAGCAAGTGTGTGATTATATGTATTTTTGTCGGATGTTTGTAATTTTGCTTGTTTCCTGTGCAAAACTTGCATTAGTGGTTGCTGACTTCTTCCGGTGCAAATGAGACTTGCTTTCATTGCTTTACTGCTACTGCAGAATCTACTATGAATATTTGTAGTTGTTGTTTAAATTGTCCTTTAATGTCCATTTCTCTCTCTCTTTGCTTTAGCAGTTGATGTTAGCATTGTTGTTACATTTTATATGAAAGCAAACATACATACCACAGATACTCGTACATATTTTTTCGCGAGACTCTCGCGGAAACCGCTATTAATCATTGTGACAGTTGCCGCCGCACGTTTTACAAGAAAAAAAAAAAAAATATAAGAATAATAAGGAAATGAAAAATATAAAAGGAAGAGGAAGCAAGAAACACATATTTTTGTCTTTGCTTGACTTAAGCATTTATTTATCTTAAATATAAAAACTATTGTTTCATGGAGCAAATTTAGTGAAATAATAAAAGAAAAAAAAATAATTCCATACAAATCATATTTGTAGTTTATTTGTCATAATGAATTTTTAAACTTTTTGTGATTATTTCACACAAGATTCATTCTTGCGTTTAAAAATATTTTTTGATTGTATTTTGTACGTCTAAAAAAAAATTGGTCAATATATTCTTTTTATTTTTGTAAAATATAGTTTTACTTTCAAATTATTTACCGTCTACGAACAATTCTCATATTTATCAAAAATCTAAATGTTCTTTAAAAAAAAAAATATATTTAGGATAAAGGAATGAGTGTTTTGTTAGGACAAAACTCGTACACACTCACTAGTATGTACAATATGTTTTATACAAGTGTCTCAATTTTATAAATATAACATGTGCTTCTTTTATAGTCTGCTTCATCTTTAGACAAACCGAAATTAAATTAATATTTACTACTTATGCATGTAATTATACATTGAAATTCAAATATTAATAAAAAATTGTAAGGAAAAACTTCTTTCCGATTTTTGGTTATTTCATTGAATCAATTTTGTATTGCACTGAACTTGAACTAACCTTACCTTGAAATACATATTTCAAAAAATATAAAAAAAGACTATCTTTGGTTATGCCGAAGTTATAATACTCTTCACGCCCCAGCTAGTGGTCCGAGGGTCTTGAAATTTATAATGTTGGTGGCTATGGGTCAGGCACTTAAAGTGTCCAAATTTCAAGTCGATAGTACAAAAAACAAAAAGATTTTCTAATAAGAAATTTCATTTGGATCCCGCTTTGTATGGGGGGTACCCACCTAGTGGTAAGACTCGGCTGATTCCGACAAATGTACTGCGTATGAAAAAAATAAAGCTTCGTGCAAAATTTCAGCTCTCTAGCTCAAAAACTGAGGGATTAGACGGACATGGTCAGATCAACTCGTCTCGTTGCGCTGATCATATATATATATATACTTTATGGGTTCTCCCATGTCTCCTTCTGTGTGTTACAAACTTCATGAAAAACTTATTTTACTATTCACTGCTTTAAGAGCAGCAGCTTGAGCTTAAGGTTGAGCTTGCTCCGCTTGTTGATCAAGTGTTTCCTCCAGTTGAGTGCTTTATCCAGAGTAAGCCCTCGGTATTTAACTCTAGAGGCTGTAGGAATGTATCTAAGTGTATAGATTTTTTTTTTTTTTTTTTTTTTTGCATTGCGACTAGTTACAGTACTATAAGAACTAACGAGCAATGGATGCAAATAAAGATACTGTACCTAGTATTGTATTGTATACAATACTATACTAAGTTTCTAATGAATTAGATCTTCTGGTTTTTTGCGTTTAAGCCTTCTTACGCACTGGGTCGAGTCCGTGAGGGTAGAGGCTTCATCATTTATGTGGTTGATCAGTCTCTCTTTGTGGGAGATAAGAAGATTGCAAGCAAAATTGCATCGCAAAAAATTTGACTTCGGTTACATGTATGTACAAGCAAGCATTCGAGTAAAGTCATAATACATTTTATACTAATTTAAATGTTCTATCTCTAATCTTATCACTTACTATGTCAATTATTCTATGTTATAGTAGTGATTATTCTAATTTCGACAGACTCAGACTTTTTCTTTTAAGTAAAAAGGAGTTTCTAACACTAACAATAGAATTATTAATCATTTCCTGCAAGACTATCTTAACTTAAAAAACATCATTTCAAGAAAATCGTGTTTTAAATTTTTAATCTACTTTAAAAGAATCGTTACCTTTTCTCGAATAATGCCACAAAATAAAATATACCTATGTTTGGAAAACATAAACGATCTTCACACTTCATTGCACAACTCAGATATATTGCTCTATGAGTAAAAAATCAGGAGCTTTGGAAATGAAAAATGAAATATTTTCTTCTTACGCTCTATGTACGAGTATAGGATGATGACATTTTTACGCAATCATATAACGGATATTTCTGCATCATTAACTAAAAAATCGTGTGTTTTGAGCTATAAAAGTGTTGAAGTTACTACTTAGTTTATTATTCACGAGGTAAATGTTTAATATTTTTTATCATCTTATAATTAAGTTCTAATTGATTTACTTAAAAAATCAAAAAGATTTATTTATAGATATGCCAGCTGTGCCTAGCCCCGCTTTGCTGTATTAATTTTTTTTTTAGCCTAATCGATATTTACTGTAATTATCTACATTTAAAACAAGAAATGATATTAATTGTATATTGTTGTTACTGAGAATTCAAAGACAACTTGATTGATTTGAAAATATGTCTCTAAGCTTTATATGCAAATTTTGATCCACTAATTTTGAAAGATTTTATAAGTCGATTTTGATAAAAATAAACGCTATATGTTACAGTAAGCTTGCTATTCTTCAGCAAATATCTCAATCTATTGTATGAAGGTTAACTTTATTTCTGTTTTAAAAAATTTGCTTGTTCAATTTGAAAGGTTTGTATAGAAAACACCTATGTCAATTGTAATATTGTACTTAGTATAATACAAAAAAAAAAAAAAAAACGACAGACATTTTTAATAATTATACATTGGAAGATATTCTAACTTATAGAATTTAATATTTAATCAATATTTAAACATTATTATAAAACCTCTTAGAGGATAAATTATAAAATTATGGTCTCCATTTATCAATTTAACTTATAAACTAATTAAAAATATTTGATTATTATAGCTACAAAAAGTATTACATTAATAACAATACTATATAAATATTGAACCAGTTACTTATGCCATAAGCAACGATACTTAACTACTCAAAATTTGACAGAATGGAAAAAATATAATATGTTTACCAGGTGCAACATAAGCCAAATAGCCGAGACACATATAGTTAAAGTTAGGCAAGTACGTGTAGCATGTTGTACTAGTAGCACAAGCAATAACATTTACTAAAGTAGCAGCTTGCAACATGTCGCTATACTTCTACGTGTATAAAGTCCTTTTGTCATCTATTTTACAGCCATTTTGCTGGCTTTATTATTTCAGTGAACGAGGAGTGCTTTTTACATTCACTTCCGCTTAATTGGGGCTTGTACTTAGTTTTACTTACCCTAGTTGGTCTAGGTAGCTTCGGTCGGATGTTGGAATGAATGTAGTGATGCAACTGAAGCGGTTATTTTAATCGCATTCTAACAAGAGAGGAAGCCAAAAGTGGTCTTTAATTACATTGACTATAATTCTTGTGGTTTCGGTCCGACGTTGTCTACTGTATCTCAACATTGTTTTAGTTTCTTTTTTTTTTGCAACTTTGTGTGAGAATGAGTGAGTGACCTAGACAAAGTAATTAGCAAAATTTCCGACAACACAACAACAAGGCTTACTATAATATTTTTGTTTAAGGCGTCTCGGAAGTTTAAATTAAATATTATAATTTATTTGCTACATAAGTTTTAAACAATCTCACCCTCCTCTCATGATTATAGACTCTTCACCAGAGCCAAACTATGGAAGGTTGTTCGGCTCCGCTCGTTGTCAAGTTCGCTGATACACAAAAGGAGAAGGATCAAAAGAAAATTCAGCAGTTACAAGCTTTCTGCGGCATTTCAGGCACACCAGGTGGCAACAGTGTGTCTCTGACACCAACACCCACAGGAAATGGCTTGAACCATGCTACGGCACTGATACCAACTCCTAACTCACGTTCAAATGCCGCAGCTTCGGCTTCGATGGCTGCCGCTCTAGCAGCAGTCACTGGTGGTCCACCGGCACCACCAAATCACGGTGCTGCATCAAATGCCCTCGTTCCTACATCACCAGTACCCCTTAGTCCAATGACGCCATCATCTCTACTGGCAGTCAACAATGCTGCACAGCAGCCAACATTACCATACCTCTCAGCGGGTGCTGTAGATGCCACTTCTGCTGCACAATTGCAATTGCTCCAACAGTTGCAGGCCTATGGCTTACATCCAACACATTATCTGCAAGGTAAGTGCAAGCTTAACGAATTTCAGGTATTCATTCAATGATTTTCCCTTGGAAAAGTCTCGCATTATCCCCTACTTTCCCTCTCTCATTCTTTGCATAGTTTTGTTAGCATATTTGTATTTTAAAAATCAATTCCAAAATTCATATTTCTATAGACTTCCTTCTTCTTGTTAGTACCTTCTTAAAAAACAGCTCACTTTACCCGTCTTTATTTGAAAATTTTACTTTTTTTTAAATATTTTTTTTTTTCTGTATGCAAGAAAAGATATAAATTATATAAAATTTTCCTGACGATTATCTTATTTTCATTTAAATATGCTCATATTTTTTTGTCATTAAAATTGTATTTTAGTTAATTGAATATTTTAAAAATTTTATGTTTATGTTTGTGGGATTAATTCTTTTAAAAGTGTTTTTTCACAACAAATCACATATTGGCGCAGTTAATAGTATTAATAGTTTATGTACATAAAAGAAAGTTGAAAATGAGATTTGAAATGGACACAACAACGATTGATTGGAAACTATAAGTTCTTTTATTTTTTAGCAAAGAAACAGCTGCGATGATATTTATATGAATATTCAGGAAAATCTGGATTAGGCTAAAGTCAATGTCTCATTCTAAAAGTCATGAGTCTTAGTAGGCTACAAATTAGGGCTTTGGTAAGAACCTCTACAGGATATTGCTTAATACAGAATTATGCTTGGAGGACTTGTTTTTATTTGCTTGACTTCTGTTTCAACTATAGGGACAAGCAAAAAGTATGAAACGGTTCTTAGGATCCTTCTTCATCATCATATCAAATTGACAATTTATTTCAGCTAGGTGTCAATGTAGGGCCCAACTAGTGCCATCACTGATGTGACTATTAAACTTACCAACCTTCTTACAACCTGTACCCTAGTTCAATAATTCTCTAAGGAAATGAGAATTAGACAAAATCGTAAGCAGTCACGTTCTAATGTTTATAATAAAACGAGTTAAAAAAAAATCATCAAAGAACTTCAACAATAACGAAAAAAAAGCAATAAAGTGAATTGTTCTAAATATACACAAACGAGACATGTAGTAAGTGTTGAATAACGACATATTGTGCACGTAGCAAAACTATGTAAAGAAACGCCTTCATTACGGCACAATGGATGACAAAGGAAAGATTTCGTACTGAATCCGTCTGTCCATTCATCCATCCGTCTGGTAACAGAGATCCAGCTTTTAGTATTCCTCTCTAAACATGGTTTGTCCATCCATTTGCGTGCCTGTCAACGCAAAACGTGAACATTTTGCGCATAACAAATCATGCTAGAAGGGCAACACTAGACAAAATTGATAGAAGACATGACAAAAGTTCCAAGTTGGCGGCAACTTCAGCTCAAACAGGGTACCCAAACCTATGAAAGGGTCAAAAAATCACAACCGACCACGTCCATTTCAATGTTCACCACGTGTTAGATAAACAAAGCTCGAGGTGTGACGTTGCAACGAGAAAATGACAACGAACTCTTAACATTGAAAAAAAAGATACAATAAAGAATATAAACAGAGAAAATCCAAAAAAATAAAGAACTTAAACAGAGTTGGGCAATGACAACGACACTGATGAGGATGAGGTTGAGAATGACGATGACGATGACAAAGGTGACGTATGCCACTTGAATAACTAATGGAGTTTTAAATGCAAATGCCGCAGTTCAAGCTACGAATGATATTCATATTCAGTTACACTTGGATCCAAATTCTTGCAACCCGGAGTATGAGCGATTAAAGGAAATAAAACTGCTAAGTGCTTTCAGGGCTTTTCAAATGCACCTTTTAGTTGTCATTGTTATTTTTCCTCTTTTTTTTATTTATTTCTTATAGTGGACACACTCAGTAAGCTTGAATGAAAGAAACAATTTTAATTTAACCAATTTGAGTGTCGTCATCGCAGTTGCACGAACAACAATTTTCAACAGAATGTCATTGCCAGAGTAGAAATGTTGCACCCACTTGGAAATGAGGCAAGACAACGAAACGAAACAAAATCAACTTTACATTATGCGACACTTAAATGTTGTTCCAAAGTCATCCAGATACTACAAGAAATAAAACAAATATACGGAAAATGAATGAATAAAGTAGTGTGGGCGCATTGGATAAAAATCTGGAAAAGTGAGCACACAAATGGACGTGCGTCTGGTATTTAACATTATCATTATTATGCAACAAACGATTATGACAACGACAGCAACAACGATAACGATAGGAAAAAACAAGACGATGACAATAGGACAGAGATGGTTGTATGTACATACACTAGGAATATATAGGTAGGATCTAAGGAAGACATTATGACAACAGCAAACAGAAGCAGTAGCAGACAGAATTATGAACATTATAATATTTGCTTTTGTTAATTTATTTGTTCTTCGTGTTTTTGTTATTTTTAAAAACATAACATTAGAAAATCCTTATGATTTGCGCAAATGCATCTTAATTTCCAAGTATTTTTAAGTTTACAGTGTAATTATTTATATATAAAGTTGAATTATGTGTCAATTTTTACAAGTTTTGATTAATAACTAGAAATCAAAATGTTTCCCTACTTCATACATTACCACCTTTTAGTCAACTCTAATATTATACTTTTAACGCTCTCAGATTAATCTCCAAGAACAGACGTCCTTTCCTTTAGAAACTTCTGAGATATGCAGAAGGCACTACTTGAGTCATTTATGCTGGTTTGTTTGGTAAGACAACACCACAACTAAACTTTGCCATGCTTGAAGCTTTCAGCAAGGAACTGTTAGTGCTCGATATTAAAGTTCAAAATAATAGTTACTTCCGATTTCACTGCATCAATATTATGAACTTGACCATATTAAGTCAATCAATTAATACTCTTCTCGTTAAAATTAACTCAAGAATTTCTAATGCTAATTGATATGACTCTTAAATATAGCGACTAATTAATAAAGTCAAATCAATCCGACATATAATTGTATAAACTTAACTATTGCGTTGTAAACACCCAAACATTATCTTCATATTTACCGTAAATAATACAAATAATTATTAAAAAGCATATTTAATTGGAGTGATTTATACGAGTATTTAATTTCAAATATTATTGGATCTTTCATCTCTTACTAAGAATGTCAAAATTCATTCTTACATTGGACTTTATATTATTATTCCAGTATGAACAATTACATTCTTATCGGAGATTTATGAAACATTTTCTTATATAAGCTAATGCAGAAGGAATGTAACCTTTGAAATATGTAGCGAATCTACTTTATTTTTTTGATCATCAATAAAAGAAAAATGATAGATTTTTATCAAAACTTCCACTCCTCTTTGTGGCATTGTTCAGTATTATTAGTATGCAAGAGCTTAATGATGATCAATTAATTTTTCAATACTCAGAACTTATTCTAATACTTAATAATATTAAAGTAATTTTATTAGGATATTATGGTTTTCGATATTAAAACCAATAACTATTTTCCATATAATGGGCTGATAAAATAGTAATACTGTTACCTTAAAAAACTCAATGGATTTTTTGCCAACCTAATAGATCAAAATATAATTCAGTTCTAAAGTACGAGCTCGTATATGTAGCTACTTAGTTCAAGAACTTATAATGAATATACAAAAACTCATCGTTGTTATGCTAAATCTCATATTCAATTTGAAAATGTAAACAAATCAGGAAAAACAAATTTCAATCAAGGCAATTTATATGTTGTTAGAGGCCCGTTCGTGTTTGTTAATGTTTTAAATGTGCATGAGGTCAAAATGTCAGGCAACTCATACAAATGAATATTTACACTTATTTTATTTATGTAATTGTAATTTATTCTTAATCGCCAAATCGACGCATGCCATATATGTATGTACATATATACATCTTCTATATAAAACTATATGTATGTAAATGCATTGAAATTCGTGTGTTAAGTAAATGTCTGAGGAAACTGTTTTCTGTTGTGTAGACAATCGCAATAAATCTGTTAATGCAACTAATTTTTTTTTAAATTTTTTTTTTAAATAATTAAATGTCGCAAAGCAAAAAAAAAAAAAAAAAAATATAGTTAAATGCTTCATAATGCTGCGCCGCAATATGCAATAATTTTATTTCTTATTTTGTGTTAGCTCAACACTGCAACCAAATGTTTTCGAGTACTTTTATGTCTAACTGCATTGAATTTATGGTTTATTTTATTTTATATAATTATTTATAATTTCTTCATTTATTTATTTTCTGTTTATTTTTTATTTATTTCTGTTCGTTTTTTTATATTTTCTTACCATTCTGAAAACAAAATCAAAACAAAATTCTGAAACAAATATTATTTTTATTTGTAAATGTAAATAATCCAATTGGGTGTGTGTTTTCTTCTGTGTTCTTTATTTTTATATATAAATATTATTCGTTGAACATTTTTGGTATGTCTATGATTGACTCTGTGGTCATGTATAAAACTCAACTCAAATCAAATCAAACCAAACCTTAAAAACCATAAAACACAAACTTTCAAAACAAAACAAAAAAAAAAAAAAAAACCTGAAAAATGGAAATATCAGGACTAAATTTCCCACCGGATCACAGTGCCACCGCCAACGCCGTCGCAGCAGGCGCAACTTTATCGGCTACCACCGCCGCCTCCCAACTTGGCGCCTCACCCACAACTGGCAGCATCGCTGGGATCAATGTCACCTCAAATGCTGGTAGCTCTCGACTGTTCGGTGCCACCGGTACACCCATGTCTATGCAGAATTTGGTAGCCTTGGCCACGATCAATGCTAGTGTCCATAATCAGCCACAACAATCGCTTCATCCATATCAACACCAACAGCAGCAGCAACAGCAACAACAAAAAGAGCAGCAATTTTCTCAACAGCATCATCAGCCACAGCAGCAGCACCTCCAACCTCATCAATATCATGGCCATGTGAGTAGTCAACATACGCCAGTTGGATCTACTGCAGCTACTGCACATACCCCACAATTCATATCCGCCACCCAGGCCCATCATATGAGCATGGCACAACTGATGGCCATACACCAATCGGCAGCAGCAGCAGCGTCCCTTGGTGCGCCACCACCACTGACAATGAGTAGCGCCACGCTTTGTAAGTATATGCGTGAAATTACATATATAAATTATAACATATCTATCTATCTGTCTATTTGCACATGTGTATATTCCTTTTTATTTATATTGATTTATTCCAAACATACTACATAACTGTTGTGTTGTACTTAACCCTTTCTCTACCTTTGGGCGCACACTTTATTGCATGTTACAATTATTAAGCTGAACTAATATTCAATACTAGTAACCACTCGCTCCTGCCGTCTACCACCCAAACCAATCTTAACCCAGCTATAGAAATTTTACACTTTCCAAAAATGGCAATCACCCAAACCAGATTCCCTTTATACCACAATATAGTATTCCACTCCAATTGTTTTGTGTAAAACTCATATTTTTAATTAAAAAATTCCTGCCTTCCCTTATTTCAATCAATCCTTAAATGACTAGTAAACCTTTTGATAAAAAATAAACAAACTTCATAATCAAACTTCAAACAGCTTCCGATGTTACATTGTCAAATAAACGCAAAATAAAAACAGAATTCTATCCCTAAAATAAAAATTGAAAATGGCCGACAATTTTATGCCAAACAATATCAATAAATACCGGCAAAAGGTCACAAAACCACGAGGCAGCAGTAACACCAACACTCCCAACATTCCCAGCATTCCCAATATGACAACACCACTGCAAAGCTCGTTCGTTTAGAATTTCAGTCTCTTAGTATAGTGAGAAAAGAAAAAAAAATACATAAAAAATCAAATTCGCTGAATAAGAAAGCAATCTGCCCCGAACTCTATTCTATGCGACGTCAGCAAGAGCCTTATGATATTTCAATGTTCCGCCTCGGATTAAGACCAAATCGGAAAAGGCAGGACTATAGGGGCAACCAAACAAACGAACGCAAATGTTTTATTATTCAAATTAATAAAGCAAAAAAAAAAAGAAAGGAAAATGCCATCAACAAAATAATGTGCTGACAGAAGTCGAATTGTAAAGCAATATTGACAAACAATAAAATCAGTTGAATATTTTTTTATTTTGTATATTATCAAAGAACTTTATTAAAATAAATTCTCGAATATATTGAATATTGTTCTGTCTATTCCAAATTTAAATTCCTCAATTTTACATATGTTTTTTGTTTTGATAAAATTTAGAAATGTTCTCATTCTCATTGCTCAATACTTTATTTCAGTCAGTACAATTAACAAAAGTAATAGGAAATAAATAATAATAAAAAAATATGATTAATGGAAGTTGAAAAATATAAAATAATAATTAATCTTTTTTATTATTAGTATGCGTTTAATAAAATTTTATCAAGATTCAATCCTACAATTATGACATACAATATATGTTATGTTAGGTTATGTGTTCCAACAAACAGGGAACTTGAATTAGTATACGAGTATATTGCATGAGAAATGAAAATGAAGTCCCTTACAAAATATACGTACTCGTATATCAACACACTAATGAAACTAATAAAATAAAATAGTTAACAAATTAAAAATTCATCAAACTCAAGCATTTTTATGTCGTTATTACATATTGTTTTGTAATAAAAGACAAAAATTATATAAAATGATGATTCCAAGCAGATTAGAAATGATGTTACATATATGTACAACAAAAGTAGAATATGGAAAAATCATTTCAATGTTCTACAAAAAAATATCTATTTAAATGTTTCCGTAACGCAACACTTGCACCTCAATTAAAATGAAAACAGACGTTTGTTGCCTGTTTATATGTGCAATATTTTCGGTGATTGGGTGCTTTGGTCATTAAATCCCATGCCGAAAAAAAAGGTTTAAAACAACAAAATGTTTATTCATTTCTATTATTTTTCCTTTTTTTGGCAATATATAAAAGCATATAAATTTTAATATGGCAAACAACGAGAGCGCAGATAAAAAAATCATAAAAGTGAGGCGAACAAAGGATCAAAATGTATCTGCCGAACATGAATATGAGCCAAAAGAAGAATATGTATGATAAATAAACCTGCACATATAAATTCTTTTATTGTTTCATTGTATTTTTATCATATGTACGCCCCCCCCCCCCCCCCCCTATATGCACGTTGTATTGTTGTTCTTGTTGTCGTCGTGTAAATGTGTAAGTGTATCTGTGTGAGTGTAATACGCAATGTTTTTTGATAAACGAGAAAGATTTTTGATAAAAATGTAAAAAAAAAAATAATGTATATTGTAAATCTTTTGTGCACATGAGTAGTCAAGGCACATAGTAGCAATTAATTTTGAAAATATAATAACGAAATGTAATGAAATTTTTTGATCAATTTCCATATGACCATTTAGGGCCAACTGCAGACAGTCTTGCATCCCCCTACGCACAGGCGACATTGAATTCTCTTACAAATGGAGCTTACACTACAGCCACTGCCGCCCATGCTCACACAGCTACTAATACTCTCAGTGCGAGTGCCCTCCAAGCAGCTGCCGCGGGTGTAGCAGGCAAGCAAATCGAAGGTGAGTGTCGCTGTCCATATGAAGTTAAGGTAACTTATATTCTAACATAAAATCTGTTACTAATTAGGCCCCGAAGGCAGCAATCTTTTTATCTATCATCTACCTCAGGAATTCACTGACACCGATCTCGCATCTACATTTCTACCTTTCGGCAAAGTGCTCTCGGCCAAAGTGTTCATTGACAAGCATACAAATCTATCGAAATGCTTTGGTTTCGTCTCCTACGATAATGCACATTCGGCTACTGCTGCCATACAGGCTATGCACGGCTTTCAGATTGGAACCAAACGCTTGAAAGTCCAACACAAACGCTCCAAGGAAGCTGGCAAACCCTATTAAGTAGAAGTTCGTAGAAGTAGACACAAAAACATTTTCCCTTTAGATAAGTTCTTAATATAATAAAACCAAAGGACCAACTACAAATATTTGTAAAATGAATTGTTGAAATGATAAATAAAAATGTAGTAATTAAATTATAAGACCAAAGAGTGTGGTGACATTTGTTAAAGAATTTGTTAATCACCATTGCTGGAATTTTGTGCAACTTTATATCGTTTAGAATTTTAAAACTAAGGGGCATATAACACGTTCAATATGTACATTTTGAACGAAAGTATTTTCAAAAGCCAAATAGTTAAGCAAATTTTATAATTATTAAAAATGTTATTAACATATTTAGTTTGATTTAGAATTTATTGTGCAATTATATATCCACAGATGCGATCTAAAAAGAATTTCATTCAAAATTCTTTTATCTAGAATACTATATTGGAATTAGTAGTAGAATCGAAATACATACATTCAAGGTAGTAGAAAAGTCTGCTTAAATCTAGGTGAAGAAAAATTTCGTTAGAATATAAGAAGTAAAGAAATATTAAAACTAATTATTTATAAATAAAGATAGTTACACTTAATTCGATTTAATCGAATAATGATTCTTACCTTCCACAACATATGAAATTAAAAATTTGTAATATATTAAATTGCCATATTTGTCCGATAACATTAAATTAATACAGAACATACAAACAAATTAAAGGTTTCATAAAAATTATTCTCAACTACAATAGAATTGAAGGATTTTATATAGCAACTTTATGTCATAATTCTTAGTATTAATGAAATGTATAAACTATTGTAATATTGACCACATTTAAAACATCCAATCAAACTATGATTTTTTATATCTTAAGTACCAATATGTAAACTTATAATTTATAATTATGGCTGCTATTATATTTGCATTAATAAGTTTAATTTTCTTATTCGAAAAATATGTGAAAGTTCCCTTTAAAAAAATTGAAATTAAAACTGTAATTGTTTATGTTTTAGTAATTTATCTGAGCTTTGAATTTGCAATAATTTTCCGATAAGGTCAGAAAACCCATGCTCTATAGCTACTGAACTGAATGGCATAAATAAAGATAGACAGGCAGACATCTCTTGCATCGTTTTCAAACTTTTTGAATAAAAATAAATACACCATTAACTTCGTGAAAGGTATAGAAATCAATTGTTAATAATTTTAATATTTGTTACACAAATTGCTCTTAAACAAAAACCAAATCAATAAAATGCTTAAAACTTGTTAGTCACAATTAGTAGTCATAAATAATAATTACTTATTTGGAATTTATATTATTAGATTAACAAATCAACTATACTAAACAAAATATTAAAAACTAAAATTACGAGATATTATCTTCGGTTCGGTTCTACCGATGAATGAATACCCTTTCCACTTAAACAAATCTATAAACAGAAATTCGAATGATCTGTTCATTTGTGTATTAGGTTAAATAGTCATCCGATCTGATGATAATAGCACATAAGTCCCTCCATAAGGAAATAGTCAAAACATGTTGAAAGAATTATTTGATTGGATCATATTCTGAGTAAATAAGCACCAATATAATTATATTGATCTGATTAATGTTAATTATGTTAATCATTATTTGTTAAGTCTAATTTCGCCTACTAATTATGTGGATTGGTGTACCTTCCCGCTACTAATCGTAGAATTTCAATTGGACCCTGCATATATTATCTTATCTATGCAGATAAAAAAAGAAAAGAAAATAAAATAAAAGAAAAACGAAGTTCAAATCTTTAATATTAAAAATTGTTATATAGACAGATCTAAATAGATCGATAGTATATGGAGTAATAATATCTTTTAATATAAGTGTAAAGGGTACAATAATGAAATCAAAAATCGCAAAGTGTACTTAAACTGTACTGAAGTTGCCTTCAACAATTCAACAAACTTAGAAATTAGCATTTTAGAAGTGTATAGAAAATAAATAACTATCTTTGTAGCAAATATTTTTAATGAAATCATTTTTGTAAAAGTACACAAACAACAACATTTAAATAAAATAAAGGGAATAAAAAAGTACACAAAAATTTAAAAAATATGTGAATTTGTCAATAAAATCCGGATGGAAATACAAATTTTCAAAAATATTTTTAAATACTTTGGGATAGGAGTATAAAATTTCATCGAGTAATTTATTTTTATATACAACAGAAACAAGGCATTTTGTCATAACTTAGTAGCTGAATTAAATTCAGTTTTTATACTCTTCATTTTATTAAGGTATTGCTCGTGTTGCACTCTGCTCGATTCCCTTCATTCAAGCACCTTGTTATATATGTGCATACAACATTTTTCGTATGTTTACATACAATAGATATTTTTTTTTTTTTTTAATTGATGAATACTGCATGCACATACATTACTAAAATTAATTTGGTACATTTGTGTCAAACATATTAGACAGCACATGAGTGGCATATAGCCTTTGCATTAGATGTTTATGCTTACTAATTAGCTTACAATTGGACTATCTGCTAACTGGAAATAAATTATTGATATGTAGATCTGGTCACAAGATCACAAGGGAGATGACGTTTGAGTCTCCTTGAAAACTCATTGTGCATAAGCGCCGCTGCAAGTGAGTTTGAGTGAACATTCAGCCTGTCAAATTAATTTCACCAATAACTGTAGGCATCCGAAGGTCGTTATTAATTGCAGAATTGCCAACCTTTTTTTTTTTTTTTGGAATTGCCAAGGAGGTGTAAATATTCCATAGATCCTAGCAGACCGACCTACTAGCATGCACGATTCACCGGACAAACAGTCTCATGTGGTGACTACGTACTAAAACCACCACTGGACTACACTGGCTCTTTTTTCAACCTTAGCGGGACCACCAATAGAGGCATTACTTCGCCAGGGAGAGCTAGGTTTGACCTCTCTTCTGTTTATTTCCTCGTCTCTGTGGACCTGTTGCATTATTGGAACGATTATCCTGCAAGCTTTATTCCAGGAGTCTTCATCCTTAAACATGAAGTTAATCACGCCATTTAATGTAAGGTTCCCACCTACCTCTGAAGTGAATAGCTCTCTGAGAAGCACAAACCGGGTACACTCCATGAGAACATGGCGATCATTTTCCGACTGATTTGTGCAGTACAGGCAATGCGGGTCATCTGCATGTTTGAATCTGGTACTTCCGGAAAGAGCCATGCCCTGAGAGGAACTGCGTAAGATGGTTATTCAGTGTTCCATGTTTTCGGGCCACCCAGACACTGATGTTGGGTACTAACACGAACTTCCAATGCCCAATTTGTTGAGGTTTCGCAACGCTATTGCCAGGAGTCGGCTAGTGTGACTCCCTCATCATGTGTGGCAGGCCCTGCCCGTCTCATAGCATATATTCCCGTCAGCTCGTTTACATCTATGGCCACCGGTTTACAATTTGCAATAATGCTTATTGCGTCATCTGAAACCGTTATTAACGCACAACATTCCCTTATCGAGTTAAGTCGATACACAGAGGCAGCTCCTTTTATGTATGACTTGAATTTGGTTGCACAGGACCACACTGGTGCAGCGTATCGGATGATAGACTTGCTGACTTCACATTCCATAAGATTCGGCCGAGCACTGATCCCTGCGGTACGCCAGCAAAAGTGTTGTACATTTGTGGGCCTATTTCTGTGTCATATAAAAGCGTTCAATTGCTAAGGTATGACATCACCATTCCGAGAAGGTACTTTGGTACAAGGAGATTCTCCAAGGAGCGTACTATCTTGCACCATCTTGCCGAGTTGAACGCATTTTCAATGTCCAGGGTAACTACAGCGCAATAAAGTTTGGTGTCCCAGAGCCATCGTTCGCCATCGATTACATCCCTCACAGGCTGATGGACCGTTCTTCGTTTCCCATTGTCCATCATTGCAACCAACTCCTTTATTTTGCAGCCGAGCTGTTTGAAGGGATCGAGTCCACCATCGCTTGCGTTCCGCCTTTTGGAATGAAGGCTTAGTAGCAGAGGACTGGAATGTCCATCTGCTTCCAGCGGATCTAGGACACTACTTTCCTCCTCCACTACTTTCCTTCCTCCCACTGCTTGCTCTATTTCGATCGGAGAACTCGGCGTTTTCGTGCTTCTCCGAAATTGGTCGGGGACTGATAACTGATCAGTAAAACTTGTAACATTAGATGGTACAGGAGCCAAGTTGTCACTGCGGTCATAACACAAGGATAGCTGGACTTCGCCAAGTTAAAGCCAATCAACGACATTGCCTTGCAGTTGCACCCCCGCTTCCCGAAGGTACCATGGAGCATTCGTAATTCGACGCAAAGCTTTATTCTGCGGAGTTTGAAATTTTTTTATGCTCGATGCACATGCAGCTCCTTAGAGTTGGATACCATATGTCCAGGAGGGTCGTATAATTGTACGCTATACCAATATTTTGTTGCTCACGCTTACCGACCTATTCTCGTTGTTTTTGCGTTGACACCTCATATAAAGTCAGCTTTTATCATTTTTGCGATTCTCGCACAAGTTGAAAGCTGCGCTGTTAAAAAAGCTTTTTTAACAGCAGTCTGTAAAGTGTATGTTACCAGTCAGTAAACTTTAGTTTATGAAAGCTTGCCAACTTAGCAGAAATTTAAAATATGTTGAAAATATGAAATATTTTATAAAAAAAAATCTTCTACAAAAATGAAAGCATGTGTTTTTTAAGAGTTCTCCGAGTAATTCTGACTTTTTTAAATTTTTTTTCTGATTTCGATTTTTTCCCCCAAGTTGACATGCCTGATTTTATCTTATATGTATTTGCAAATATATGCAATTTTTGGAAATCGCTAATTTTTCACAACACTATTGTCCTGCATTGAAAATGGATCACTATGATCACGCAATGATTTTATCACATTTCCTTTTTGCATAGTTTTCATTATATTCTAAAATTTCCGCGAGGAATCAACAAATCGAAAGATTACCCATTTTACAGAGCGATAACAGTGCACGGAATTTAACAGTTTTTCTCCCAAACAAATTAACACCTCCTCAGCAAATGATTTTAAATTGTTTGCGTAAGAGCTTTCCTTGACACCGCAAAGAAAAAAAAAATAACAGCGAGTTAATTGTATGTTAGGCGTTAACAGACATACAATTTTTTTGTCATCGCCTTGGTCGGTTAGTTAGCTTTTAAGTCCCAGTAACCACGCTAATTTTTTTAGCTTATCATAGCAAGCTGCAGTAGTAGATAAGATGTGTGTTTTCCAGGTAAGACGCTTATTAAGAGTGATTCCTAGATATTTAACACGGTCAACTTGCGGGATAGCAGTGTTGTTAAACGTAACTGTAGGATAAACACCTCGTCTAAGTGTAAAACAGCAATGGGCAGATTTATCCGTTTATACCAATATTACACGTTTTTGTCCAGTGTGAAAATCGATTGAGATATATATACCTGAACTTCAGCAGTTGCCGTATCAAAAGAGCTATTATTGCAGATTATGGTGGTATCATCCGCATAAGTAGCTAGTAGGGAGCTAATTCTAGCTGGAGTGGGCTTGTCCGCAGTGTACAAGGTGTACAGGACTGCTCCTAGTACACTGCCGTGGGGAACACCAACTCCAATGTTACGGATGGTGGATTTGGCATCTTTTACTGCTACATAAAATGTGCGGCCGCAGAGGTATGACTGGTGCAGTAAATATTGCAGTGTTGGGAGGACCAGCTTCGCCTTGTGCATCAAACCATCGATCCACACTTTTTCAAAAACCTGATGTACATCTACGAAGACTGCAGAGCTGCATTCTTTGTTTTCAAATGCCGTGAGGATATGAGTGAATATACGGTGAGCCTGCTTCGGAGTACCATGTTGTTTCCTGAAACCAAATTGATGATCAGGAATAGCTCTTTGCACACCTGCCATCAGAAATATTCTTTCAAATATTTTGGCAAATGTGGGCAATAGACTTATCGGTCTATATGATTCGACACGATCTTCCGGCTTACCAGGTTTCAATAGCATAATGATCTCAGCATACTTACACTGTGTGGGGAAGTGATGAAATCGTAGCATGCTATTGAAAATCAGCGTCAGGAAAAGGATACCCTTGGTGGGGAGCCTTAGCAATACTACCGTCAATTCCATCATAGCCGGGACACTTCTTTTTATTTAACTTTTTGATTTCCATGCGGACTTCGTGTGGCGAAATGACAGAACAGAGTGCCGTTATTTGGCAAGACTTATCTAGGAAATTCTTAGTTTCCATGACGTCTCTCCTATCAGCAAGATTCAGTGGAGTGAAACTGTTTTCAAGCTCATCAGCAAATGGTTGCGCTATTTCCAGATCAGTACGGCACCATGAGTTGTTGGTATTCTTGATTGGGATTTGTCTGAGAGGTTGGCGTTTAACGCAACGAGTCGCTTTCTATAAAGTGAAGTATGAAATAATACTCGCACAATAACTTACAAATTGATCGTTAACCTTTATATAATTTTTATTATGCTTTTGTGTTTCTTCACTTCTTCTCTTAGACTTCTTTGATGTACGATCACTATTCTACTTTGTGTATGCCTTATGCTAGGTCATACTACTAAGACAATTTTCAAAAATAATGAATTGCTCAACGTTACAAAGCTACACTTCAAACATAAACTCTCTTTAATTTTCTCTCTTTAAAATTCGGCTCATTTTTCCGATATTTTAATAATTATTCTCTATTCGGGTCGGAGATGAATTCAAAAAAATCATATATCATTAATGTCAGTCTAGCCGTTCTTGAGTTATAAATGGTGTTACACACACGACATTGTTTTATATATCTATGTCAACAAGTCAAAGTAGCTTAGGTCGAAAATTGAGTAAATTGAGTTAGAACGATATTATTATTCACCGTTTCAAAACTATTTTCAAACTGTTTTACACAATTATTGGAATAAATAAACTGCATAAATTGTATACTTGTTGTGAAATCTACTTTTATAAAAACATTTTACAAAAATTATTTATCATTTATCTTATTTTTACAATTTTTTTTATGTAACAATTTTAAAATATGAAATAAAACTAAACAGAAGTCTCTTAACACAAAATGGACATTAACCATAAATTTTAAGTTACAAAGAAAACTTGTTTTCATATTTGTTGATAAACAGGCTTCTCGCGAGTACAAGTTAGTTTACCCCGAACCCTTGCGGCCAATTTTGACACCTTATTATGGAAAGATGAAGGAAAGAGGGGGACGGGGTACGTGTGGGAGATGGACTTGGGGTTAACATGACAGATATCTCCCTAAGCCTTTTAAACCAACCTGAAGATTCTGGGAACAGAGCCAGGTCTCCTAGTGGCACCATTACCAAACTGTCAATTCCACAAAGAACGGTTTCCCGAGAAGAGTAGGACAATCACAGAGGTGGTGTTGAATGCTCTCTGATTCTCATTCATATTCAAAGCTACGACAGAAATCTTGATGTCGAACATGCATCCTTTGGGCCATCAACAAAATTACGCAGTGCCCCGTTAAGACTCCAGTCGTCATCCAAATCCTTTTCTTATAAAAGTGCAGAAGCTCAGAGTTCCGTTTTGGTTGATAGGAAGGCCAGAGTCTCCTGCAACAGTACAGTCAGGCTCATTCGCCCACCTCATGTACGCTAGCAGCTTCTTAGTTCTTGCTTCCAGTCTTGAAAGTACAATATCAAATGCTAATTCAGCACAACTGAACTGTGGACCGCGCTCTACGTACGGAAGGGGGACAATACTTTTGCTACCAAAAGACACTGCTTAGACTTCTCAAAGAGGACTTGGAAAACAAGTGCTTGGAGCGAGATTTTCTGGTAAACTTTAATACAAAATTTTAAAATATTTTTATTTGTACCAAGGAATCAAAAATTGCAGAAAATTGAAAGAAAGTTGGAATATGAATGAAATGTAATAAAAAATGAAACAAAATAGGCAAAAAATGTATTGTATCTTATTTATTTTTTTTCATTATTTTACTACTTCCTTTAACTTGTTGTATTGAGATGAAATGCTCAGCAAAAAGGCAAACAATTGTAGAACCCAATGAGCTTTACATTTTTCCCTTTGAAAAGCTCCTGCTTGCATATTTCATATGTTAACGCCAACATTTGAATTGCAGCTGCAGACATTTTGATTTATGGCTTTAAGGATAAAAATGCTGTTACCACTGCAGCTGTAAGGATTTCTGATTGCTATGTTGACTGCTTCAAAAGAACTACAACTACTTCGAACATGAATAGAGCGGGCGCTGTATGCAAGCTACACTCAAATATTTAACTAAAGAAACTAATAAAAAAACATAAGGAAGTAGTGAGATCAACCAGGACTGTGAGTGACTGAATAAAATGCCAAGACAAACGGATGTTGTACAGACTGAAATACAGACATGCAGATAAACAGAGAAAAATTCTTTGTAGTGGAGTGTATGAAGAGTAACTTGGCCAAGTCAAAACGAGTCAACTCAATTCATATTTATGTATTTATGGAAATCATATTTATTGCAAAGCTGTCAGAGAATACATGAATGGGTTTTGAGCAATATCATATTTTTTTTGTATTTGTGAATGTAGTAGGTATGTAAGCAAGCAATAACAGGAAGAATATACGTAGATAAATCTTCAAATCTAAATTGAATAAATTTAATATACTTAAACAATCTCATTTTATTATTAAATAAATAATATTATCCCAATTAAACATTACAATATCAATCACAAATAAAATGACTTACTTAATTTTTGGGTAATTCCAATGATTTGATTAAGTCAAAATTACAATATAATTTTATTCATTTTGAAACTAGATTTATTTATCTTTAGGCATTATTTACAAATTATTATCTTTTTAAATTTAAAATCTTTTCTGTGTACAATGAATGCTTAAATATAAATTTGTCTCTCATTGATTTAATTGAAATAATGTGTAGTATGTATGTGTCATGGTCGATAGCTGTAAAATTAATTTTGCCACATTTAATTTTGGCGTTTCATGTGTTAAAGCATTATGAAATTTAATTTTCACATTATAAAGAAAGGAAAAGTAAATTACTTGTGCTGCTTTGGCATCTAATCAAAAAGCAAGACCTCGGTCTTCATACACCTCAAGCACAAAATAAAAAGACAAAATACAAAAAATTCTGAAACTGGCGAACAATAGGGAGCAAGACTTGAAATTTATATATAAAACACCATTAATGTAAAATTGACAGAATTATATTCACCACCCAAGCTGCTTCAATTGAATAAAAGATAAAAAAATTTGTTCCAAATAACAAATATATTTGTTCAGATTTGTTTAACATTGTGGTTGGCATCTGTTTGTTAACAATAATAAATGTAAAACGCGCTAGAGTGAGGAACAGTTTTTATGAGTTTCTATTGTAAGATATACAACACTTTTTTAGGGTCGTTGGCAAGCACATAAACCAAAACCACGCATTCACATAAACTTTATTAATTCAATTTACCAGCGCCAACTAGCGTACATTATATGTAGCTACTGCCATAAGGATGAACTACTTGCTACGCAGATACACATGTGTGTGCATATAATACATGTATACTTTTATGACTTGCTAAACTTATGATAAAGCAGCATAGAGAAAGCAACGAACAAATCCTCATAAGGACGAAAACCGCAACAAAGCACGAATGAGTGTCGCTTGTTTTTCATTTGGTCTTTTGATTCCCTTCGCTTCGTGTTGACGCCACTTAATTATGAGCTTGCCAATGTTTTAGTTTATGCTTTTAAACCTGACCACCACCGCCGCTGTTGCCACTGGCACTACTAGTTGCTGCAAACCGTGTGTATCCTTTGGGACCACTTGCCACTGTTTGTTTGCCTTTTATGCTCCTAAATAGTTGAATACACCGCGCTTTGTTTCCTTTTTGTTAACCAAACAATGTTAACAGATTTGCTCAGGACAACTTTGTTAGAGTTAATTTTTGAGCAGGCGGATTAGTGGTTGAGAACGTGTCCTTTTTTATCACTTCTTCTTCTGCTTCCAAGCATTTCATATATTCATTCGTCTTTTGTTTCATTTAATTAACCACTTCACTCTTGTTGTTGAAACTATTTCTATAGCCCTAAGTGGTCTTAATTAAAAGCATTACAAATACTATTCCTCTACATTTAAATTAATTTGCTATAAGTTTACCTTGTAGCTCAATCATTGCCTGACCAGCTTATCAATTCCAAAAAGGAACAGCTTTCAGTAATCAGCTTGCAAAAATGTTTTTTTTTTTTTTAAAGTTTTGTATTTACAACTTGAAAAAATCAAGCCTCACAGTAACTTAAAACTTGGTCCATTATGTTGGCAGGCATTGCCAACTTGCACCGATTAAGAGTCAAAAAAAGTTTGTTAAAAAAATAAAAAGTGCCAACAACAAAATATTATTTTTGTATAATATAAAGCATAAAAAAAATGTGTCGATTTTAAGTAAACACAACGTTGTAATTGTAGTTTATAGAATTTGTGAAATTTTTTACACTTTGCGTTACTTATATTATCTTTTGTAATTAAAGTAGGGTATTGATGGAAACATTGAGACTTTTCCTATCTTTATACTAATGTACGTATATCAGTTCGGTTGAGCATTTGTTTCTGGTTAAACGCAGAATCTGCAAAAACTTGTAGTTTCCCACAGACAAAGGGATAGAAAATATTATCGTAACTTATCGGTTCCTTCTGACTACTGTGTACCGGATTTAAAATGGAACGACAACTTTAAATCGCTATACCCGGATAGAGATGATTGGAAGCAGAGTAACGTTATCAGACAAGACGAGCTTACTATCTGTACAGATGGCTCCAAAACGGAGGAGAGTACGGGGGTATCTTCTCGGAAGAGTTAAATGCTTAGCTATAGTACCGTCTACCAAATTGGTGTAGCGTGTTCCAGGCAGAGGTATACGCAGTCTGGCAGCAAGGTTGATAAATACTATGGGGGAAGCACCGAGAAGCATATCGATCTATGTTGATAGCCAGGCTGCTATCAAAGCTCTGTCGGCTCATATCATTAAGAGCAAAGCTATTCGTAGAACAGTGGTGGCTCTTCACCAGGCTCGGCACTCAATTACGCTAATCTGGGTGCCTGGTAATTGTGGCTTTACAGGTAACGAGATGAGTGTGTCAGGAAGGTGTCGGCAACGCATAGCTCTTTAGCGGCAGCTGACATTCATACACCAATACAAGACATCCTTACGAGTCTGAAAGCTAATACCATTGAGTTAGCAGACAGTATGTGGGTGAATGAGACTTGATGTACTATTGCTAGGATACTCTGACCTAGTTACCAACCTAAACGGACTTCCGAGCTCCTACACTTTCATACAAAAATGATTCGGATGATAATTGGAGTCTTGACAGGCCACTGTGCAGTTGGGTTGATGACCCAAAGGATGTGTGTTCCATACCAAGACTTCTGTCTTAGTTGTGAAGATGAAGAAGAATCAGAGAGCATTCAACATCTCCTATGTGACTGCCTTGCTTTTTTTCGATGACATACCCGTATTCTCGGGAAAGCGTTCTTTGATGAATTGGCAAAGGTGCCACCTAGACCTATGTAGCTCTGTTCATGGAATCTGCAGGTTGGTTTTAGAAGCTGAGGGGGACCTCTAGAACTAACTGCCAGACGTTTACCACAATTTTTCAACCCACGTCCCAACCAAACCTCCCAGGCATCACAATGGACCGTAAGGCTTCTGGGGGATCTCGCGTGTAGTGCGAGCAGCCTGTCTAACCTAACCTAACCTAACCTATCTGTAACCTTCGAATAAAAATATCTGAGTGATTTTTACTAATGAAGCCATAAAAAAGTTATCCGAGCAGATACGTTAAATGAACCGGTCGATATTATAAACAAATCTAGTGTAAATGGTCAAATATTTAAAAGTGCCTCAAAATTCAGGCGAACACTGTGGGTACCCACTCACGTAGGAATTTGCTAACGAAATGGCGGACGCTGAAGCTAAATTAGTGGTGCAGTCACCCCTTTTATTACTATCATATCTTCTAGAGAGAAAGATATACGTCGGACAATTTACTCACATCCTAAAAATCTCGTCAATATGAGTCTTGGCTGAACATGAACAGAGAGTACAACCCACTCCTTGTGAAACCTCAATATTTGGATAGTTGCATCCATCATCTTCAATCCTTTTCAAATTGGTCTTAGCGCCATCACTGACACCTATTTTATAAGGCGTTTTCACCCGCTTGCTAAATGATTTAATGGTTTAGTATACACAATTAATTCTTCATTGAATGTTATAGAATATGATGTTGTTACAATTAGCCAAGTATAATGTACCCCAGACCATAACTGAATTGTAATTAAACTAGTATTTATTATAGGCTACTTCTGAATAAATTTTTGAAAATTATAATCGGTTATTTTCACAAAAAAAAATTCTCCATTAAATATGCTATGGAAAATTTGAGACAAATTAAAAACACATTTACAAGTATATCGATTCTCTCAAAATTAACAAACCTTTTACACAAATAGAAATGTTTATTTAATACATAAAATGTGCAAAAATTGGAAAAAGAACGGTTTGTGAAAAATTAATATTACGCTAGATACTAGTAAGTGTAGTAAAATAAATTTCATTTAATCTGGTTCACGTCATATTTTGCCTTTCAGAAGCACCTTTAATAACGATAAAATCAAGTCTATTCAACAGACAACCATCAATTAAAACACTGAAACAA
This sequence comes from Amiota mariae, assembly GCA_035041805.1. Lineage (NCBI taxonomy): Eukaryota > Metazoa > Arthropoda > Insecta > Diptera > Drosophilidae > Amiota > Amiota mariae. The sequence goes on along the minus strand of JAWNKV010000229.1, from coordinate 1,336,929 downwards.
AAGCAGAAAGGCAGAAAAATATTTTCATGTCCAGACAGTTTCTAGCGCCACTTAAATAAAGATTACCATTGAATAAAATTTTCTGAAAATATTCAATCGCCTTTCAATTTCCCGCTTCCTGCTTTTAAATTTTATTTTACTTGAACAAAGATAACATCAACATTTTAATAACAAGAAAACCAGCAATACTTTTGATTGACTTCCTTGAATAGTCGTCGACTACAGGCCCATGTGCATGTTGAAGAATCTAAAGCTATAGTAAAAACCAGATTAACGTCTGCACATTTAATGTAACCGGCAATTGATGCTGCTTGAAATGCTGTTTACCTTTATCCTTTATGCAGGATAATGTACAAATATGCTTGTTGGCCACTTCTGTTCATTCAATGGATTTCAGTGCAAATAAAAATCGCATAGCATCATTCTTATGATATGTTTGCATGGAAATACACTTAAACTTTATGGAAATATGAAGAAACTTTTATTTCGGTTATACCGAGAATTTTATACCTTTCAAAAATATTTAAATTTTCATATAAATAATAATAATAAAATTAAACAAGAATTCAAAATATCCTTTTTATATGAGGATTGACTGAGTCCTACTCAGTAATTCAATCGTCTTAATCATTGTAAATAATCCGGTGTGTGCTGAAAACCGCTTTCGCCTCAATTCCAACCCAATTCCATTTCACGGTGTGCTTTTGACGGTTCTAAAATCGCCTAATTTTGTACCGGCGATTTGATTAAATTCTCTCCTATATCAAGTTATTAAAGGAAAAATGTACCATGAACCGTAATATATTATTTTCCTCGCTAAACTGCATATAAAGAATTCAAAAGTTTAGTTGTTTTAAGGCATAAATTTTCATTTTACCCAAATAACTTTTCCATTGAAGTAAAATATACGAAATAGGCAAAACGAACCATTGCTGAATATGCTAACCTGCTTGCATATAAATTTTAACATTTTCGAAGATTCCAATTCGTCTTTAATTCATTTAATTGATATGTTAAAATTAACTACATTTGTTGGTAATAAATCTGTGATGTTTTAATTTTGTTTTAAAAATGCATAGAAACTGATAAGTTCAAAAATAAATTTTAATAAACGCATTGGCGGACATGTATGCAATGTGGTGCAGGGGGTGTTCTACACGATTTTTGTTTGTTGAGAAGGAAAGTTTTTTTTCTTTTCGTTAGGATTTTTTAAAGTGAGGTATGTGAGGGAGTGAGCAGAGTCAAAATATTTGTTTGCATCTGTGGCTGAGTGTAAAAACTAGCAAGAGGATCCAATAAAAAACGGTGACTGTCGCCCCAAATTCAATACGTTTCAGACGGCCCTAAAATAACCAACATCAATGTTCTAAAAATGAAATCACCTCGTTTTCTATCACACCTAGGCTTTTTTTTGGGTGAAAACTTCGGTGTTTTCTATCACATACACGATTATGTTTCACACAGTCGTACACATTTTATATAGAATTAGAAACATGTATCTTTTTGTTATAGGCTTACAAGAAGGAAGACTATTATTTTATTTGTCATCAAAATATATTTCCACATGCCATATATTTTATTTTAATTACACAGAGGCAAAATTCTTTGTTTAATTGACACAACCATAGACTCGTCTCTAATTCTACAACAAATACAGGAAAATGACGAAATTATGAGGTTGTTGTTGTAGTAGAATAGCAGCTTTGAAGGCAGCCTTAGCACTGAAAGCTACTTATAAAGCAAGTCACTGTGCGGCAGTACTGCCAAATTACACGTATTAGTCACTTCCGCCTTTTTTGGTCCCTCTCGACTGTCCTCCTCTATTTTTGTTGAGGGCAAATATTAAAAAGCTGATCATTGCTCAAAACTATTTTAAGTAAATTCCAAATTGTAAAAATATTGTTAATAAACATGTATTTTTCAAAAAAATTGATGAATGAAATTATTTTATATTGATACCAAGTTGATATTATCAGCACATATTTTATATTGTAATAAAAATTAAACATGTACAATTTTTATATCTTTTTATAAAGGTAAATATGTATTTATTTCAAATAAAATATAACATAATGGTAATCCATAATCACAAGGAGGGGACTGAGACTCGACAACGTACACGTATTATACATTTATGGTTGGTAATCATGATCTCCATTAGAAAACGTATGTACTTCTCGAAAACGATAAGAGTTTTGAAATGTTTAACTAGACCAAATATTATCCCGATTATGAAGATCACACGTGACCATTGCTTATAAAGCATCAATCAAAAGTAGTTTTGATTATATTATAATAATCATATACTCAATGGGTTATCAATTTTTGAATTTTTTGATTTACTTTATAAAACAAGGTACATGAATTTCCTCTAAAACTAAACACTTCTTCTTTAACGATTAAGGACTAAATTAAGTCACTTTTTAAAGTTCTTGTAGATATTTATTATTATTTCCATAGCATTTTTCATCATAGATAATTTTTGATTTTGTTCTTCGTTGTCGGCTTATGTAGCAAACGACAGAAATTTACTTGAAGATTTTGTCCAAACGGCCATTGCGGCAATATAAATAAAAATTGTAATAATATCTGATGAATACGTGAAATTTAGGCTCAAAATTCAAATCACTTTTTTGCTCCAATTTTTCAAATAGCATACATTTTTTTAAAACCAAATCAAATAAATATCTTGATACATAATAAAATTTTACAAAAATGTGAGATTCAGGATCATTTCTATCTTTATCATATATTAGGTTAGCTTACCCAGGCCGCTTGAATCAAAAGCGCGAGTTCACCCAGAGAAGCCTTACAGCCCATTGTGATTTACCTTCATCCTAACATCAGCCCATTCAATTGTAGTGGCTCATAAACTGAACTTAACTACTTATTTCTTTAAAATCTAAGTCCCAAAATATTTTGTAAATTTGTCTGAGTTCACTAACAAGTTCTCATTCACATTCATACAAATATGTAATTATAAAATATAATTAACTCGACAGGAAGTTAACCATTATTAATTACTATAAATTCAAAGTAATTTGTGTTGCAATTTCATTGTGTATTATGTAGATATACTTAGTATGAGTGTGTTGCGTATATAAAACACATGTCCCCACTGGTTAGTAAACAATTAACATAAATAAAGATAAAAGGCCAAAAAATCAATAAAAAAAAACAAATACAATAAATATAAAGAAGAAACAATAATAAAGAAAATCACAAAAAATCGCATAAACTGGACATTAATACAATTTCCACCAAATAATTACACACCCAAAGCAAAAAATAAATGAAAAACAAGTTAAGATGATATAAAGTAAAGTGGGACCAACTTTTAATTACTCTGTAACATCAATAAATATAATTATTAAATTTCACATCAAGTTTATGCACACTTTGAAGGGGAGATGTTTCATTCATAGCATTACAGTAGAAATATAATATTGTATTCCTTTTCACCATTTACATGTATGAATTAGCAATCTTTAATAAATTAATTATTATTAATATTATCTTTAAAAACACAAATTGATTCATAGAATATGCGTACTGGATACTCCTCTCTATGTTGATATCAATGTAATTATCCTTTCTAGAGTCTCCGACGCATGGTATTATCCGTTACAAACTTCAGACATAAGTAAATACATAGTTTAAGTGTTTTGAAGTGTATAATAAATTTTTGCAATTTAAGTTTTTAAATTGAATTCAACAAAGCGAATGACAGTTGAAAATTATTTTAAAATATATTTAAATACAAATATGCACGCCTTACAACAATTGGAAAAATCCCTTGTTTGTTTTTTTTTTTTTTTGTAAAACGGATGCATTCAATATTTACATAGCATTTCCGTTTTGTGCAAAATATTTAAAATGAAAGTCTACAATTTACTCGAAATATTGTTTATGAAAGAAAAGAAAGGGTAATTACTTTACACAAATCGAAATAAAACCAATTCAATGCCAGATACATTTAGATTATCAAATTGGTTAAATTTAAAGGAAATAAAATAAAATTTAATTTCTAAAGATAAAAAGACGCAAGAATAATTCAATAAATTTTAAATTTGCTACTGTTTTATTGATTCATTTTTTATTGCTAATCATAAACTTTTATGATCGAACAACTGAGGCTCATGCCTTATTTGCAATGGCGGCATAATGATTATCATTATAGAGACTGATCCAAATAATAAAAAATTGTTGTAATGTTTTCCAATGGGGTATAAGAAAACTGTGTTCTGTAAAATCTATGCATACTTTTAGGCTTCTGTGCAAAATCTGATAAATAAATCAATACGTACAGTAAAATATGTTATAAAGGCCACCCATATTTGTACTATATATTCTTGATCAAGTCGATGAGATGAGTTGATTTAGCCATGTTCGTCTGTCCGTATGTATATATGTATGCAAACTAGTCTTAGTTTTTGAGCTAAATAGCTAAAATATTTCACTATATGCAGTACAACTGTCGGAATCGGATTAATCGCACCACCCCCATACAAACCTGGATCCAAAATAAAGATCTTATTAGAAAAACTTTATTGTTTTTTGTACTATCGACTTGCAATTTTTACATTACAAATGACTTTTGACCTATTCATAAAGAATCAACATATCAGTTTCCATTTTTTTAAAATTTTATTTTTTTTATTTGAAGTTAAATTTTGCATTTTTGTACAAAATAAAATTGAATAAATTCTGTTTCCAAAAAAATCTTAACTCAGTGGGTTAAATTATGTATATTAACCTTAAAAACTATTGAAGATTAACTTTACCATTATAGAGAACTCAATAGTTGCATTGAACTATAAAGTTTGTTTCAAATTAAAAGACTGAAAAGAATATCTTATATTTCTGTGTGCTCGATACGATAAAGGGTGTTCAAATTTGAGGTATATTTTTAAATTTTAAATAAAAGACATAAATTGTGTAAAACATCTTTTTATTTTTATTTGAAACTAAACTACTATATTGTTTTCGGTTAACAATGAAAAAGATTGTCGTTCAAGTGACCTTTCTGCTAACAAAATTTTTTTTCAAAAAGTTTCTAATATCTCTCGATATCCAGCTCCATTAATTTTTGATATTCGACTAAATATGGACCAATTACACCACCAAACCAAAATCCACTCCACTGTACTGTACAATTTTCTTGTTTTTTCTTCAGTCTAAAATGCGACATTTTTGCTGGTTGAGCTTCATTGGTGAAGATGATTTCCTTGAAAAATTCTATTATTTTTGTACACGTTGTTCACTCGTTTAGCGATCCATTTCAACTTACTTCACTCATGAAAAAACATCGGTTTGAACATGAGATCCGTAATTTGTAACACTTTTCTTCACCATTTATCCAATCATCCGTACAAATTTTTCAATTCTGTATTCAATATTTCAAAAAGTTTCACCTTTCTTATGTTTCCGTCCTTGGATTAATCTCATTTATGCTTAGCCTATCTTTTAACTGATTTTCGCTTTCTCCGTCACGATCATTCTGGAGATGGCTATTCACTCTATGCATATTCTTTAACTTCATTCTTGTGTTGGCATTTGTTTTCCAATTTTAAAATAGATCAGTTCTGGTTTCTTAGTATGCATCTAGGCCAGCTATTCCTAAGTTTTGTCCTGTGTATGGAGTGTTGTTAACACAGTGATTTACTCTGGTAATTTCGAGAACTTTAATGTTACAAAACCACTTACTTGAGTAATTATTAAATTAATTGCATTATGAAAACACAACTGAGTATTTAAAAATGTAAATATTTTCCATAAAGTTGTGATTGTGGTGAAACTTAATTACACAATGAAATACAAAACCTAAAATTTATTTAAGATTAAAAATATATTCTTCCTCATTTCAAAAGATATTAACGTCCATTGTATATTTGTAGGGGTGTTGTGGATATGATAAATTGTGGATATGATAAAGTGAAAGGTAACTATTCCAATATCTTTTACACACAAATAAATTTTATTTAATTTTATTTGTTCGATTCCAATAAATAATGACAAACATTTAAAGCTTATAAATATTAAAACTATTTTGTTGTTTGTTTATAAATATAAATATTATAATACTTATTCATTATTTTTAACCTTTAATATACTATAGTTTTATTATTACTTCTTTTTTTGCATTTAATATTGTCTCATATTAAATTAATGAGTGTTTTGTGATTACGTACAAGTACATGTGCTATGATTGTTCGTATCCATGGATAGAGTATTACTAGTGTATGGATGAGTATGTATTTACATTTACAAAAAAATAAAAAATAAAAATATCAATAATAAAACAAATACTTTCACGCTTTAATACGCTTCTGCTAATAAATGAAAGTAAAATGAATAAAAACCAAAAGATTATTGAAACATGAAGAAGGCATTTAAAATGACGCTCGCTTATAGTAGATCAATAAAAATGGCATCATAAATTAATTTCATGAAACAGTGAAAAAATAAAAAAATCTTTTAATTAAAGAGTGCAGCACTTAACATAAAACCTTGACTCATTCAATCGGCCATTGTATGGTGTTTGTTGATGGTTACAGTTTACTTCATTTCATGTGTCGTCGCCAACTCATCCTGTTGATAACTTGATGGCTCAATGGCTGTTGACAGTGAGAGTTTCTCAAACTTTGGCATTGAGTTCGCTGCTGCATCAATGCCAATGATATCAATAAATTCTGCATCTGGATTAGGCTCGAAATCCGGATCGGCAGCAGCTACATCGTTAACCGCAATGTCATTTGACAAATCCACAGGCACCGTATCATAAGCATCGATATCATTATTTAAAGCATTTTCTGCATCATTGGCTTGAGCCAAATCCTCGGCAAGTGTTTCCCATTCCGAGTTAAAAGTTGGATTCATTTCGACAGGTTCAGTTGACTCATCGTCTGAGGATTCAGCATCTTCGCGTTGAGTGTATGGTTGTTTAAGATGTTTACCTCCATCTACATCAACATCATCACTATTGTCTCCATTGTGATCTGTTTCAGCTATTGTAGCAATGACTTCCGGCACTTCTATATTTGGCAATTCCGTCTTTTCTATTACGTCATCACCATTGTCAATTGTTAAGGAAGCATGGGACTGTGGAAACTGTTGTTGTTGTTGTTCGAATGAATCATTTAAATCCTGTTGCTCATCCATTGCTAATGTTGTGTCCTCAACTTGTTCTTGGCTATTGTCTGTAACAAGAAAGGAAGTATGGGACTGTGGAAACTGTTGTTGTTGTTGTTCGAATGAATCATTTAAATCCTGTTGCTCATCCATTGCTAATGTTGTGTCCTCAACTTGTTCTTCACTATTCGTCTCTGTGGGCAACATAACTTGATCGTCGTCAGTATTAGCAATTATTTCAGCTTTTTTCTTGATTTTAATACTATTTTGGATTTGTGATTTTGTTGTTGAAATTGTAGTAGTTTCGGTTATGTTCTATTTTTTGTGCAATTAAAGTGAATGTGGCGTGGTGCAAGTGCGGTGCAAGTGTGGATATGAAAAGAAAATTTGTAGCAAAATGCCAATTAATTTTGGATTTCTTTTAATAATAGTACCTAATTATAATTTTGAAATAAATTTGTGATTATAATAAAACATGCGCTAATTTAAAATTAAGAAACAATCTTAAATACTGTCTTACTTACTCTTTTCAAAGTCTTCAAAGAATAACTATTGTCTAAAATGTAAGCTTCGCTTTATATACTCGTATAATATCTGAATGAAACAAGTTACTATAATTTGATTCAAGCTAAAGAATTGAGTCACTTTAGTGACTTTTGTCTTACTTTATCTACTTGTATATTGCTCTTAAATGTATTTATCTCATTCTCTTTTATGTGTTTAACTATAAAACTCTTATTCTCTTAATAAATTTACAAATTCATTCATCATCAATATGCAGTGCGTGATGTATGAATCACCTTCACTCACTTCGCTTAAAAGAAGAAAACTATACTACAATCAAATATGTACTATAACAACATATAAGTTGTACGTCAGCTGCTATGACGTTGAACACAATATTATTTTTTCGATGTTCTTCTTTTGTTAATTTTTCTGAATATTTTAATGTTCTCTGCTCTACTGAGCGTCTGGTTGTCGTTTGCTCAGTTTGCTTGATTTAATTACTTTTGATCTTTACTGTTCGCAAGCGATTTCTCAGAAATTCTTATTAATAATACCAAAAATATACTAAATATTTCACATTTCTCATATTTTTATACTCTTCACGTTAGTGAATAGTATTATAAGTCTGTCATGAAGTTTGTAACACACAGATAGAGACATCGGAGACCCCATAAAGTATATATATTTGTGATCAGCTCGACGAGACGAGTTCGTCTGTTCGCAATCCTAGTCCTTCAGATTTTGAGCTAGAGAGCTGAATTTTGTACATAGGTTTCTTTTTACCAAACGCCGGTCAAGTTCGTAAATCAGCCAAATCGGACCACTAGGGGGGTATCTCCCATACAAACCCCCTTTTTTAACTCAATGTTCTTATTAGAAAAACTTTTTTGTTTTTTGTACTATCGACTTAAAATTTGGACACTATAAGTGTCTGACCCATAGCCACCAACCTTATAAAGACCCTCGGACAATTAGCTGGGGCGTGAAGAGTATTACAACTTCGGTATAGCCAAAGATAGTATTTTTTTATATTGTATTTATTTTTCTTTTTCTGTTTTGTTATTTGGTTTATTGTGTCATCCCATCCATGTGTTGGCGTGTAAATTTTTAAGTTTTTTTCTATAGATTTTCTGCGGATTATTTTATTGTATTTATTTTTGTTTTGTTTTGATCATTGTTTTTTTTTTTATTTATGTACATATTTTACAGATTATCTGATCAATCGAATATTTATTTGAGAAACTTGACTAAGTACCATGTTACCATGTAGTAAGAACTAACTAGAAGTGAGTCAATGTCTGTGCTGAGTAGGAAGGATGAATATTGTAACTATTTTTAGACTCATTACTTATACCAAGGTTTGCAATCATTTGCAACTAAATAAATAAATCACCTGCATACAAATTAGAAATTCACCCACAGCTTTCTCATCAGCAACACAAATGAGTGCATAACTTCAAAGTATCACCTTTTTACTTCTTGGGATACTTGGTGTTGCTGCATACTACTTAGCAACTGCTGTTGAATATGCAATGCGAGTTAAAAGCTGTGAAAAATTATTGTAAAACAAGAAAAAACATCCACACTTTTGCCATACGTAGTATCTTTGATGACACGCTGAGTTTGGTGCATTTCAAGCTCAGTTGGGTAATATATTCGTGTTAAAATTTATAAGTAGAAAACTCCTGTAAAAATTAATGCAAACGCCAAAAGCATAAAAAGTATAAAAATATTTTGGAAAAAATTTATTAAAAATAAAACGCTTGTTTGTAATGAGAAAAGCACATTAGGTGGTCGTTTGCAATTTGCAACAAACATTTTTATAATACAAAACAGTAAATTAGTATGAGTATTTTTATATTTACGAGTACTTACATGGAATAATTGACAAGTGATTTACCAAAGATTTTAAAACATAATATAAGGTCTAAGAATAAGTTTCTGCAACAACATATTTCTAACTCAAAATTACAACTTTGTGAAAGTTATATTTATTTATAGTAGTACTGTATAAAACTTATTTAAGGGCGATATTCCACATCAATTTTGAATATATCTATTTTATTTAGATCCACATACTCACAATAATTTCGAAATTAAAGAACATAAGAAAGAATATCAGTCAATATAATATTCCAAAATACTGTAGAGAATTAACGCCTCCCATAGGTCAAATAAAAGAAAAGGAGGTGTAATATGGATCATGTTCGATTAGTGAATAAGGTCTTTTGTGTTGGGAAGATCGATAAAAGTATAGCCTTTAATAGAGACTCATCCAAGCTCATCGTGCTGCTTTGCTCTTAAGCTATGAAAAGCATATAGTAGTGTTGAAAAATTCCCAATTGTAATATCCCAATTTTAATGCACATATTATAGCTTACAGGAAAACAATTGTGAACATTTATATACAGAAAATATGAAACCATTGGGAGTTTTAGTATTATACATAAGTGGTTTTTTGAACTGTAGTGCTCTGAGTGAAAGGACAAAAAAACTTGCTTTTAACTTAATTCATATCTTCGAACATACTTAATATAAATTTTATTTTCGAAAATACTAAGCACAATATTTATAATATTGATTTTTTTATCATTCAAATGCATATTATTTCTATTGAACCATATTTAATCTTCTATAGAAACGTTTTTGTGTTTTATTTTTTTTTTTTTTTGTACGTTTTGTTTTATTTTCATTATTGAATTTTTCTTATGTTTTGTTTTTAAATATATATAAAATCAAAAATAATATCACAACTTTCTATAGTTTGATGTTTTGCTTGTAAAAGCTTTGATTTTACTATTCGTAGCAATATTATCCAATTTAAATCTGATTTTTTTTTTTTTTTTGTTTAATATACAATGTACATAAATAGAATATTTTTAAAAAATGATTCAGTTTTTTTTTATCTGCAGTCACATTTTGGCAACTTTAACACAGACGACGACTCAACTTTTTTTATGTGTATTAATATTTATGACCATGAATATTAAAATCATAAACAAAAAAATTTCCCATTTTATAAATATACTATATGCCGAATTTATTAATGTATGTGTGTGTGTGTGTGGAACAACCGCAGTTTTCAATATCCGTGCGTTTATCAAAAGAAAAAACTACAATGAATGAAAAAAATATTACTGTATTTGCGAAAATTTAAATATCCATTTAACCGTTAACATGTCACTTTAAGTTGTTAATATTGTTTTATATATATTTTCTTGTTTTTTATCAATTTTTTAATGAATTGATTTATGCGTAAATAAACCAAAGACAGAGAAATTTTTTGTTTTTTTTTTCGATACTGTGTGTGTCCTTTTCAAGGCAAAGATTTATGCAATGACTTAAATAAAAATTAATTTTTATTATGTTTGAAATAATTAATGAATTGTAAGCCACACACAGCATAATGCTGCATGCATGATGGCATTTTCCGTCCATTTTAAATATTCATTTATTGATCAACTCAGAGTCGGAACACAAATCATTCATTCAATAAATGCAATATAATATAATATATACATACATATGTATATACAATTATATTAGTTGAGATCTTCACAATGTCATTAAATATTTACAAGTTTTGTCACACAAATCAAATTTTTCTATTTATTTAAGCTCAAAGGAAAAAAAATTGAATTTTTTATTTTATCAAAATGACCGCAAATAATTAAAAAATAATATGAAATAAAAACTAAATTAATTTTCTATGTGAAACAACAAACAGAGTGACTATTAAATACTCTGATTTCATATATCAGTATAAGAGGAAGAAGATAAAACCAATTTCATGAGTGACATATCAAGAAAAATGCATAAACAAAAATTCAATAACCCTCCCAATTTTACCTGCTAATGATTATGGAAATAAAACTAAGTAAGGTCATAAGAGAATTATACACACATAATTGATACTAATATCTTTATAAGAGTCTAATGTGAATTTCTTATATTGAATTCTCTACACTTTGAATTTTCATAAAAAAGAGGTAATTATTGTTCTATAGAAATTGAGCACAATTAAGTGCAATAATAATATTTGAAATCAAACTTATTATGATCTAAAATAACAGAGTCAAAAATTCTTCAACTATCTTTTATAGTTTCGATGAAAACAACAATCACACAGAGGCCTGAATCGATTAATTTTGAATATACATACGTTCTTGGAATATTTGTACATGTACTTTATGGGAATATTATAACTAACATTTTTCTTACTTTATGTCCTACATATCACAAATAACATACTTAGTATCAAACTGTAATTTGTAAGTTACACTTATGCAATATTATCGACCATAAAATTTGTTTGTCAACTAAGTGAATTAATTATAGTTATAGTATACAATAAAAACTAAGTTATACAAAGATGAATATACATATGTATGTACAGTCATGCCAATAAAGAATACTAAGTATTGAATGTTAATTTCATTCTTTTGAAGTTTGGCAAATGGCACAAGTTTCTGGCAAAAGTTAATAATCCATTTGTTTTATAAAAAAATAAAAGGAATTAATAGAAAATGTGTCATGCACAATTAAACATTTTGTTATTGTTCTGTTAATAAAATATTTACATTTGTGGTCGTCGATTTATTGGCCTGGCAAATTAACAAAACTTAATTATGGCCAACATTGGCAAAACAAAAAAAAATAAAAATGTAAAAAATATGTTTATTTTTATAGTAAAATATGCAAATTTGTTTTTTTTTTATACATTTACACTTAGATTGAATATAATACATTGCTCCCATATTATGAACGCGAAAAGGAAACATCGGTAGCTACTATATTATAAATACAACAATATTATTACCATGACGATGCAATTTGTGAAGACACTATTTGCTTCCTAACTCATACTCAGTAACCGTTAATATTCTGATATTCAATTTGAAGTATTTGGGTTTGACATTTTAGAAATTGCCAGACTTGTATGGAATAAATCAATTGATCTTTCAAATTTATGTTTTGAAATTTTAAAGGAGGCTATATCTATAAGGATATAAAATCGTAAACGTCCTTAGTCTATGCACGCTAATCTCAGAAACAGCTTAAGCGATTTGAAATGCGTTTTTCACTGGTGTATTGTAGCAAGCATCTAGTAATACGTATAAAGCGTTCATTTAATCAAAATCGACTTACAGAATCGGTCGAAACTAGTGGATCAAATTATTATTTTTTTTTTTTATTGTGAGTCAAAACAAAATAAAATAATTATCATTATTTCTATTATTCACTTTCAAACCACGCAAGGAGAGCTAGTACTATTGTAGATAAAATCTTTTAAGATACCTGTAATTAACATCTGAAAACTTCTCTTTGTTGAACTTATGTCAACTATGACGAAAACCAATTATATTGTTGATTGACGTAAACGTTTTCTCGTCCATCACCCAAATGTGTTTACCTTGTATATTTAAGAATTACATTAGTAATAATATGCTTAATCTGCAATAGGTTTTATAAGAAATTCATGCCAACTTAAGTATACAATTCTGTATTCAATATAATTTACTTCTGCTTCTATTTAAAAGAATTCTATTTTTATTAGATTTAAGTCACTTACCTTACTTTACCTTAAGCCAATAAACAATGTATGCCCATAAGCCTTTACTAAGTAGTATAAGAGAAAAACCTTAACCAAGCCAAGTCCTCAAATTAATTTTAAAAAAATTTCAATATTAAAATGACTATTATTTTCATAAAACGACAAAAGCATATTTACAAGTTTTTAGTTTTCATTTTTTATTGAAAAATATTTATATAAAAAAGTAGAGTAGTGTGGTATTTCATATACATATATAAAATTTTCAATATTTAGTATATAAATTTAATATATAAATTCTTTTAGGATTCTCGTACGATTTCTTGTTAGTATTTTTTAGATTTTTATTTTTTTTAATTTTTGTTAGTATGCTAAAGAGCAATAGTTATCATCATTATTTTTATAAGCCAGGCAAGATATCAAATTGTTTCTCAAAAAATAAAAAATGTACATATGTATGTTGTATGTTACAAAAGCATTATAAGTTCAAATTATTATATATGCATTAATATTATATTTTTAGAGAAAAAAACTGGGCAAATTTTCATGAATTGTAAAAAAGTTGTAATTATAGTTAATGGAACTCAATATTTTACCTGCGAACCAATAATTTCACGATTGATCTCATTGTCAATGAGCTTCTTGTTTGACAATGGTTCGCGTTTGTCGTCTTCTTCCTCCTGAGAGTCATCATCATCATCGTCATCGACAAATTCGTTAATTTTCTTATTCGGTGCAGATGTAACCGGATTAATAGGACCCTCAGGTTTTAAGGGTTGCTCTTTGTTGACTTCCGTGTTAGTGGTAACAGTCTCCTCAACCTCTTCACCACTCTCAAGTGGACGAATGTTGACCACGCGCACCTTAAAGACGCTGTTGCTATCGCCATACACGGTTTCGTTAACTTCAACCTTATGACCATCAACAACCTGCAAATATTGTTGAAATTATAGGATTATTTGAATTGAGAATTTAAATTTAAATAAAAAGACACACATACTTTTACAGTTGATGTTGTGTTACTATTCCTTGGTATTGTTGGTATTAGACTGAAGGTGAAGGGTCCTTCACCCGAATCACCATCACTATCAGAAACGTCCACTCCGGGCACAGATACTACGGGCCACAAGCGAGAACGCAGACGACGGAAAATATCTGCAAAGAGATAAGTTAGCATAAAAACATAATTTTAAGAAAAAAAAAAAACAAAAACTGGCAGGACTAGCAAGTAAACATATTTCAATTTGCTACTTTTTGGCAACTAGTCCCGATGTCTTTTTTCACTGCAGTCACCCCTGGGAACTGTCGCAGGTGTCGTTAAGTGCCACAATCTTGTTTTTTTAATTTTTTTTTTTTGTCATCGTCTTCAAGACAACTACGATTTCGACTTTACTCACTCGAATTCCAAATTTCTTGATAGTCTAAGTCGTCGTCTTAGTCTCAGCCTCAGTTTCAGTCAATACGCAGACGATTCTTTGCTGTGCTAATGTATATTTTAGTTTCAACCGAAATTCTTAATCCGTGAATCGTACACAAAAACATTTTCAATGTCTAGCCTATCTAAGTACTACTACCCTCAACCTCTTTCTTCTTCTATTATACTTATTTTAGTATTTCATTTTTTCAACATCTGCTGCACTTTACGACCTTTTCGCATTTAACATTTAAATACTCTTGCATTTTTTAACCTTGTACCACTTTATCAAGTTTCGTTGGACAATATACAAACATACACATATTTATTTCTAGAGCTCAGTTCTTTTTACTTGCTTTCACTTCTCTACTATTTTAGAATTTGTATTCATTAGAATAGCAAAAAAACAAATGTTTAATTTGTTTAATGCACTTAGTCGTCTATCTAGGCTCATGAGCAAATGGTGCGGAATAATGAAAACAAAAAAGTTGCTTGAACTAATTTCTCTGATATGCTTTGACAAAAGGCTTGGCTTCATTTCATAACAAAATCACTTTCAATTGTTTGCTTTTGTTTCTCTTTAAGATATTTACATATACTATGTAAGTATATGTATGTTCAAATATCATTCCAGTGGTCTTTTCTAAGTACGTAAATATGTCTGAAACCTTATGTCTATCAAACACGTATGCATAATTAGTACCACATATGAGTAAATATTTTAAATTCAAGGTGCTCAGACAGTTTGACGCAGCGACTTGGTAATAATACTAAAACAATAAAAATACTAGCATCGTTAAATATATTTTTGTATTATGAATTTAGAGTGGGGTTTTGAATAAATAAAAATAATACAATAGATAAAATAAATCTCGTTATGATATGTAGTATTTTGTAAGTATATAAATTGTTCTAATAATTTGTTAAAGTTTTTAAAACCAAACAGAATCATAGATCCCATTTTTGGAGCTTCTTTTTATGCCTTTGAATCTGAAAAGATGATGCTTATTGATTTGGGGAGCGTATTTTATATTCCTCTTAAGAAGAAAAGATTGTTGAAGTCACTTGGTTTTTGTGTCCTATAACTATAAGCCTCACAAAATAAGTTATCATACGACAAAGAGTTTATGTACCTGACATATGAGCAGGTTATAAGTTCATGATGATTAATAATAATTCATATATAGTAGCCTTTTTCTATGAAAAAGAATAAAGCTTGCATCTCATACCCCAACTTCTGTAATTATTCCACTCATCTGTTTTCTATAAGTTTTTGGTACCAATGCTCTGTAGTATAGTGTATCAGATAGTTGGACTTTTCTGTCAATACCATTTTTATTATTCTTTTAAACTTGCTTCTTGTGCTCGTTAAATGATTACAACAAATTTTTGTCTAATAGTTAAATACCAGGAGTATAGTAAACATGAATATATCAATATACATGAAGCTGGGCATTAGTTTGACTCCATCAAAAGTTGTTTGGTACGCATATTTTGGCAACATATTTTCTTGATAAATGAATGCATGGAAAATAAAATAACACAAGTACTAGGGTAGTCCCAGAAGTACCAGACTTAATATAGACAAAAAATAAATAGTCTCCTTTTAGACCTATGCATGTTTCCCAGCGACGTTCAGTAGCTTCGATACACTGTGTATATTGATGTTCATCGAACTCTTAACTACAATAACCATCAACCGTATTTATCTTCTCTTTGTTGACAAATTTTTTATCTCTGAGCCATTTCTGAAGTTTGAAAAAAAAATCGATGCGAATATAATGCGTGAGGAACCAATGTGTACTTCAAATACCGTGATAACGTATGTGTAAACTGGTGTATTGTCTTGATAAAACAAGACTTGTCTTGCCTTCATTGCTGCCAAGTCTCCTGTCCTAGTCCATATGTTTCATCCATGGGGATGGAAATTGGTGTCAAAATCCAAATGGCAAACAATCTTTTGACACAACCTCACTTATTATTGGTTTTTGGTTGGTTGGACTGAGGACTTTCATATGAAAATATTGTATCACATAAAGATGACGAATTTTTCCATGTTGACCAACTCAGTAGAGAGTTTACTATTGATGACAAACAAATACTAAACAAACTTTGTCAAATTTTAAGCTTTATATGTTAGTTCGGGTACTTCTGGAACTATCCTCTTATGTAAGTATATTTTGTATGATAAAGTTATAAAAAGTTTTTTCTTCTTATTGAACTATGTTTTCGAAATTCAAATGACCCATTTATTGTATTTTGATAATATTCTTTCTGTCCTGACAAGACAATTAAAAATTATCCTTAACAAATTTATGGCGCGCATAATAATTTCGCATTCGATTTTAGTCATTTAATGAAATATTAATGTGCATGAAATAAAATAATATTAATATGCATCCGATATCTGCATTTAATTGCTTCGATGCCTGTAGCTTTAGTGAGCTCGCATGTTGCACGATTATATCGGAATAAGATACTATAAGCACTGGACAACAGAATGGAGCAAAACATCGTCGATCATGTAAATCAATAACAATGAAATAAGCATTATTGGCAATAATTATCAGTCACAATTGTGTGAGGCCAACAATATGCCGCAACAATTTTATGCAACATAAAATTTTAATTAAAAAGCGCATCCGAAAGTAAAGTATTTTATTCATATGAACAGGTAAATGGATTGGATAAGCTTGTGGGTAAAAACTCACCTTCAAATGAATCGAAGAAGCCCAAATTGAAAGAGAAGGTGTGAGGATTTGGTTGCAGGAATGGATAACCAGCGCCCGTGTCTATAACGCCCTTAAAGTCATGGAAGTCCGGATCTTCAGAATAAACAGGACGTCGCTTTGGTACAGCTATAACCTCTGCATCATCCTGAGGTGTACCAGCTGCAAGAAAATAAAAACAAAAATAACAAAGAGAATTAGTGGAAATACTGAAGAAAAAAAGGTTACATTTTAATTAACAAAAGGTGCAAAGATAAAGATAATTTTCATAAATTAGCAAAAAAAAAAAGGTAACGAAATGCCAAAGGGAACATCTCTCGCATCCGTGAGAGTCAATGATGGAAGCAAGTTATCTACTACATCGCTACCGTCATCATTGTCATCATCAGTTTCATCAGCATTCAGTGATAATCATTAGCGCTCATACCGCGCGTGTCGGCAAAAATTTACTTTTAAAGGAGTACGTCACACTTAACCTTTTCATACTTATAATATTTTCATATCGCATAATTTTCCATTGAAACCTTCAACATCAGAGCATCAGCTGTAACCACACCAATCCACACCCCACAGTTATTTCCTGTTAGTGTCATCTTCATCAACATCGTTCCGATGCCAAGTGCCTCAAAAATTCAGCATGACGCACATAATTATCATACATACAATTTTCTTTGTGGTGTACTTTTCGCAGATGCTGCCAATTGCTTCGCGTAGCGAGACAACTCCTCCAACTCGCCCCATCGATTTGAATGAATGCATGTGGCCTAAAATTTATTTATCACGCAAATTTAAAAATATAAATTCGAAAATTAATTGTGGCATCTAACATTAACGTTAAATTTCGTTTATTATAGTGGATGTGGAGATCTTCGTAGATGATCTCAGTTTGTTGCAATTAAGGAATGTGATTCATATAATATTTATGGATCACTCGATGAAGTGATAGAACATTATGAGAATTCTCGCTCATGTGCTAAAACTGCCATCTATTCTCTATATATATTGAGATTATTTCTTAGGGACATAAAGCTAGAAACTTGGAGGTGACACTGGACAATAAATTAACTTGATCACGTATGCAAGTAACAATATCTGACTATTAATAGTAGATGAATGTCGTGACTTATTATGCTAAATACTATAATCGGAGTAGTTATATGAAATTTAGCTGTAGGGCTCTGAATCGCACTCTACTAGCATTGATATACTGCAGAATTTACAATATACACATAAGCCATTGGTCTGCTAGACTCTAGTGACTATATCAACAAAGTCAAAAAGACTCACCGATCGGGTTCCCTGAGCCTATCAAAATTACTATTATTTTATGGATGTCACAAACTTATGAGTACATAAAGTGTTATGAACTGATTTTAAATTAACAAATACATACAATTGTCTATATGTACATACTTGGTAAATCAAAAAACGATAGTAT
Source organism: Amiota mariae (assembly GCA_035041805.1). Taxonomy (NCBI): domain Eukaryota; kingdom Metazoa; phylum Arthropoda; class Insecta; order Diptera; family Drosophilidae; genus Amiota; species Amiota mariae. Next base: position 1,318,159 of record JAWNKV010000229.1, on the reverse strand, counting down.
TACCTCATTTATCATTTCCATATAATGATATAGTAAGTTAGTTTATTACAAAAGAATAAAAGATTCTAATATCAAGCTCAAATTAATGCGATGGCCTGGCAAATCCGTCAGTAAATCAAATGCGTTAATAAAACCAAATACATAAGTGAAGCCACAAAGTCAAAATTTATTTGAATTACCATAAAATCAAGCTCAAAGAATCCTGCACCCTTAGATTAAGGTAGGCAGACAGGCAGGGAAAAGACGTATTTAAATATGCAAAAATATACAATTATGTTAATTAATTGACATAACGTAGACGGAGTAACGCAAGCAATTAGTGCCATAAAACGCAGTACCCAAAAATTATTAGCACACCATCGACTCACCGCCTTACTGACTGATTTACCAGGCCCATACAAAGAGCATTTAGAATAAAAGGAACAAAAAGAAAAAAAAAATTGTATGATAATAAAAAGCACTCAAAACCAGAGCTAAATCTGCTGAATTGTAACACTAAATGGAACAACTAAGAGAGGGCATCGCTGAAGGTGATGATTGCGTACATGGCTAACTAACAATTCTACTAACTATGATTCTGGGAGAGCACGAAACTATAATGGTGAAACCGACTGACGCCTGCCAAAATGCTTAATTAGAAGAAAATTGTTTTATACGTGATTATAGTCATATACAAAATTTGCTCGAAGCCCTGGAGCAAATGAACAAAAGTGCTGCGGTCAGAGCAATTGTTGGTCGGACTCGGTCGAGAGACGAAGTCGTGCTGTGGCCAAATGAAAAATTATGGAAACAATGCAAACACGCCCACAGAATATTAAAGGAGAAGCAACTTTTATTAATTTCATAACTCACAAAAAACTGTGGAAAACTAAACGCCACAAAAAAGCAAATAAATGCTGATTCGATTCGGATTGCTTTGTTCGTTCTGTTCTGTTCGGCTTAGGTCTTAATTATTAGAAAATTAATGAAAATTGTATGGGTAGTAAAGTACACAAATGTTTTAAAACTTCATATTAACAAATACACTAGCTATACACAACCAATCACTACTACGAGGAGCTGATGATTAATTACGACAGCTGTGATACACGTACATAAGTCGTGAAAGTCCCCGTCAGTATTTCAAATGGGCATAAACGAGTTAAATAAATCAAAACCCAACTAGACTCACTTGACCTCAATAACGTTACATTTTAAGAATGATGTCAAGCTGCACTTTCGCAATTTTTCAAGACTTTGCTACCCACTACGGTCGCAGTAGAGAAGGTACCTAGTTTCTTGATATGCAACTTATAACCATTGAATATTGCACAATATACTTATTATATTGTATGTACTATATATAGTACGCTACTCGTACTACGAGTATATAGACACTTTTTGTAAAAATTCTTTGATCTTTTTTATTATTTTTTGTTTTGTCTTTTTAAGCTTTTCACTGTACAAGTTAATATTTGCACTAGCAAATGACATTCATGTGAGCTCTTTTTATAGATTTTTATATTACTTCTCTTTATGTAAATTCAGAATGCTATAATTTGTCATCGCATATGTAACGCATCAATGGAGATAAGGGTTTCTTCATAAAATATATGAATATATTGGTTTTTTAAAATCGTAAAAACAAAAAAATAAATAAATAATCTATAAGCAGATCGAGAATCTTAAAGTTTATGTTATGTTTATGTATGTTAACTTGGGGTCAAAAGACCCGGTAATTCTTTTTTAATTAGATCCCATGGAACCTAGAGTTCCGGTTTCAGTTAATGCAGCTAAGAATTCCAAATATTATAAATTGAAACTTGAACCTAATGCATGAAATACATATGTGATGAAATAATACAATATAACTCTCAATGAAACCAATGTTAAAGTGTTTATTTACAATATTCAACACTGTCTCATTTCTTGTTCTTATTTAAATAACTATACATACATTTGTATATATAACTACTTGGAACTTACGTAGCATACCTATAAATCAGCTTAAGCACAACATTTCACTACATCAAAAAAAATTACATATCTAAATATAGTACCTTATCTACCTGAAAAGTCACGTTTACGCATGCGAGTATTTTAATGAAAGAAATGAGAAAAACGAAAGGTAAATTTTCGCTTAAGATAGTTGCCAGAAAACAGAGTTGCAAGCTGATCTCAATCTGTGTGAGAGTGAAGTGTGTCAACATTCAACATAAATAAACACCAAACTCCATATGGTTCGCATATAAAACAAAAATGTCCTGGTTTTCATCATTGTAGCGTTGTACTCGTAAATGGATTACTGTCATCATCTTCATGACAATCACTCATGCAGCATTATGAAACATCCGACACTGCCGGAAAATATTAATTTATTATTAAGTGTTAATAACGTAACACACACTCGCAGGCCTCAAGCAAAGTTTAAAATCAGTATATAACACTTAAGTAAGTAGGTAGTTAGTCCTTCACTGCACTAATAAGTACTATGCGGACTATTTTATTTTTATTAAAAAATTAAATTATTTTCAAAATTTCACTGCATTTCCAAATTATATATTTAAAAAAATTTATTTTCAAATTTTGAGGTCAACAATATAAATTACCTGGAGTCATGGAATTTTTGGGCAACTGTGTTCAATCAAATAACTAAAGAATAATACTGCAGGCGAAGAATAAATATTTAATTCAATTATTTTTAGGTTGCTGGGTCAAAAACGCCCCAGTCGAATCGGAAAGTGAAAGAAGAAAAAAAAACTAAATTTTCGTAATCAACCTTACTTCAGTCTACCTACACTTGAATATAATACTAAACAAATAACTCATTTAAATTTAAAGTGCGCAAGCATAAACAATGCCTCGACATATATTTTCTATAGCATTGTTCATTTACAAAACTCAAAACACAAATGTAGATTTCTGAACTCAGAACCCTTGATTCTTAACACTCGAATGTGACAATCATGTCACGTACGCAATGTTCTGGAAGATTGAACGTTACGTTTGTCGCGTTAAAATGAGTTTTTTTGAACGAATTTGATTTTGATTGTTTGGAGTTTTTCATTTTTGATTCCATCGTGCTGTCGTGCGTTATTCTTCTGCATCCATCCGCTCATCCATTCATCCATCCATCCATCTACTCACGAGCCCCCTACCTACTTTAACAGTCAAGAATTTTACTTCATTCTCATCTATATACTATTTGATTGTATCATGCGCTTCCGATTTGTCAATTCAACATACAATTATTGTATTTTCATTTAAGTTTGGAGTGCAAAACCGTAAGATTGTGTAATTTTTTGTAATTTTTTTTTTTTTTTTTTAAAGTTTGTGGCCCTCGGTCCGTAGTCCTCTTCATTATACAGTTTTTCATAGCTGTACGTGCAGAAATTTTTAAAATAACATTCATTGTGTATTTTTTCTTTGATTTTTGTAACGTGTTCTTGCATTGCATCCGCTTTTGTATTTTATTTTAGAAGTGAAATCTGATTTTCTTGTGTCTTTTGTATTTGGAGATTCAAAAATATTCTTTTTCTGTATTGTATAAATAATTTCTGGAAATTCCAATTCGCGCTAAACAATTGTTCTTCATTATATAAATGATGCGATTCGTGTAAGTAAACCGGATTTTCAAGTGAATGATGATTAAGAAAAGAATAAGACATATAAGTATACATAATTATGTGAAAAACCATATACCAAGTATTACAATATTAACCCATATACTTCAATATAATCATAGCTTATCATCATCATTAGCAGTCAATCAAAGAAAGTAAACTAAAATCGATAATTATCTTATACATTAGCACAAAAGGTTTGGAGAAGATAATCAAACAAATTCAAATACAGTCTAGTAATACTTGCTATAAGAAGATTAATCCATCTTTTCATTGAAATATTTGGACTTAAGGCAATAGTATTAAAAATTTGTCACTTAAATTTTCCCTCATAAACATTTTATACATTAAGCATTTGCTCAATAGAAATTTCTTTGAATAATATTTGATTTGGAAACAGTATTATGTTCGTATTTCTTATTTAAGAAAAACATATTTTATTCTCTTTAAATGGCGATCATTCTCATCATAAAGATACCGTCATTAGGTTTGGATTATTCAAAAGTTTGGATTCGAAGTATTGAATGGATGTGCTATGCTTTTTTCCCGAAGCATCCACAAATTATAGGAAAATTGATAAAAAAAAAATATGAAGCTGGCAAGGGCAATATCTTTGAATGCACAACTAAGAATGTTAAATATTTTTCTTTTAAATTTATGTTCTCAGCATATCATAGATGAATAATTGACCCACTTGGATAGAATCCATTTTTATTTTATATGACATTACTTTAATTATTGTAATGAGATGAGAACCATTATTTTACAATGAAATATGTGTACGTTGTATGTTGTGTCAATATGAAACACAAAAATCAATTTTGCAATAAACGGAAAAGTCAATACACATCTACACAATATCAATCATTTTGACCAATTAGTTACTATAATAAGCACAAATACAAAAGATTCAGCCAGACCACTCGCCCTCATGGCTAAGATCAAAATGTTGTATGATAATAACTGAGAATAATATATTCAAATGAAAGCCACATTTTTACCAAAAAGAGTACGACAAGCTGACTGTCACATACAAGTAACGAATGCCATTAATCAAGCCTAAGTAGTGCGAACATTTGCCGTCACAATCCCATATCGTTGGCTATCGGTATTTGATTTCATTTCTGTGAAAATCGTTGTTGACATTTGTAATTAGAATTGAAAGCATTGTCAATGTGGAGCAGCCGAAGGGAACCGGCCAATCCTCTTTTTGAATTTAAGACAGTCAGTTCTAATAAAATGAATGTGCAGCACACTGAAAACGCGAAATGTGGAATCCCTCTGTCAGGGATCGGATCCTGATGAACTTTGTAATGAGAAGACATAGCACTATATATATGGTTTCCTGCTTAATTTACCTCTATCGATGTGATGAGCACTGAGATGTGTTTCAATGTGTGATAGCAAAATGTGCTATTTTTGTTTCTTCACAAAAACCAGACCATGGAATAAAAGGAGTGGAACACACTTACTCAACGAAATACCCTTCGTCGAGGAAAAAAAATAAATCAATTAAAACTCAAATCAATTGAAGTGTTGTACAATTGAAATTTTCTGGAAATAGAAACAACCATTGAGGACTTTCACTCAGCCATTGCAAATAACAACCAACTATCAGTTTGAATTGGTTACTGTGACGTTGTGTTGAATACATAAGAGTCATTTCACTTTCGGCCATTTTGTTGTGTTGACATTCATTTTAAGGCATCTTTTTTTGTTGTTATTGTTACTGTTGGTATAGCTCTTGGTTGCAAGTTGTATCCAAAATTGGTGGTTGTTTAAGGTTCTATTGTTGTCGTTCTCTTATTGTTGCCAATGACTTCTCCTCCTCAATTGAAACTACCTGTGATAGTTTGTCATTGATCATCAAACTAATTTCATCCTGTTTAGTTCTTGAACGTGACACAAGTTTGCACTTGTTGGCAAATAACTTTCATGTTTTCGAAATACCTGACTGCCTATCCATTCGTTTGCCCTATCGTCCATACATCCATCCTTCAGGTTGTGACTGTAGTATATGGACTGCATTTAAAGAGGCTCTCAATTGAGGTGATTGGGTTCATTCTAACCTTAATTTCAACAAAAACACAATTGAATTTGTCAATTTGGTTGTTGCTCGAAATATCTTGTCTATCAGATTTGTGTAAATATGTTTGACTATCAAGTTGTAAATGAAAATTGTGTCATGACGATTGAATAAGATTTGACGATAACTGAAAAGCAAAATGGTGTACTTATGTTCACACACAAAAATGATACTGTACTATTATCTAAAAGTAAATCCGCGTTCTTTCATTTATTAATGTAAATAGCAAATTCAAATATTCATAGTGTAAATAAATTAGTAGTGCCTAGCTTAATTCATATAGAAAATATGAAACAAATCTTAATACGAGATTATATGGATTACATGATAGAGTAGAATATACTGTAATCCAACTTTTTTCTGCTTATTAACATCTTTCAGTAATTACAGAACTATTAAAGAAACATAAAATAAAAAAGGTTTGAGTTTAGAATTAATAATAATATCTTCAAACGGGAGAAACAGAAGAACGGACATTGGTCTTACTTAGAAAATCGTGAGAAATAGCTAAGATTTAAAAAAAAAATTACTTGTTGATTCTGTTTAAAGGAAATGTAAAAAACCTGTGGTGACACTCGTAGAAACAGAACTGACAAGATTGATTGTTATGGTGAGTAAAATTTCGATTATCAATGAAATTAACATGATCCAATATTCTAAATATTGTAATTAAAGGTGAAAACTACACTAAATTCAAATAAAATAATTGAAATACTTTACAAATAACATTTTGTACATTATACGGTAGAAGAGAAAATACATTTCAAATTTAGTTAATCCACTAAAGTAATAAGAAATATTGTAAAAAACAATGTTAACATTATGGATTCTTCTGTATTTTCTTTAAGGATAAACATCATGGCAAAGTACTTATACTAAGTACAGAGGATATAATCAATTAATTTTTAATAACATTTCTTAACTTTGCCAATATCAAAAAAACAAATTTTCATTTAATTTATTCAACAATGAAAAGGAATAGAGAACTAAAAAAATACAAACTTTACTCTTTATCCAATACAGTACACTGCATAAAAGTTGTAGCAATGCATTTTACTATAATTTTGAATTTATCCATATACGTATAATTAAATGTAAGGATATTATCAGTATTAGATGGTGATTGAAATGCTTAAAAAGGAATACTGGATAAACCAAACCAAACGTGAATAGACTATGACTAATATCATATTTGCGATGCAAACATCAGACTAAAGAAAAAAGTACATTCCCAACTTGCGTGCAGTGTACAATAGAAACCTTTCCTGCCAACCTAATTCTCAAAGTTTGAAAAGCTATTACAACTTTTTACATTAACAATGTGATAATGAAGAATTAATTAATAGAAACCTAAAAAAAAGTATTGTGACTTCGGTTAGTACGATGATTAAAAACCTAAAAACAAAATTAAAATAATATAATATAATTTAATCAGGCAACATTTTGAATGTGTTATTTGAATAATAGCAGCTAATTAAATTGAGAGTTTCTAATTGTGAAAATAAGATTCATTTACTTGTCTACTAAATTAGATTAGATTAAAGTCAGGGCACCTTGTCACTGCGCCACCAGTGGGTCTATTGTGTCAACCATATTAATTACAGTACCTCCGATATTCTGGTATTCATCAAGTATAACAGAACATTCTTCGGAGGCAAAGCTGCAATTTCATCTGATTCCAAGTTATGGAAACCCAGATAGCGGAGTCTGATCCAAATTAGGCCCTGACATAGCACATCTCTGCTGTCACCTACTGTTCATTACATAGTCTACATTGATCGTTTTAGTTGACCCGCATGTTACTTAGATTTTTTAACACTCTGCAATGACAAATTAAGCAACCTGAGACTATTCGCATCTTTTCCGTGTTATTCCTAGTAATTCTTGTCTACTGAGGTGAACGTTTAATAATCACTGAAAGTCTAAATTTTATGCAAGGATGTTAGCGGACTACTCAGCACACTACCCTAACGCCCAAGCAGCCCCTCCCTGTTAGCGTTAAGTGATCTTAATGCTAATAGTAATAAGAAATAAATAGTACTCAGCACAAGAAATAAAAAATCAGCCAAGTGTGAGTCGGACTAGCATACGGAGGGTTCCGTACCATCGTACAAGATATTTTGCTTAAAATATAAAATTATGTTTATATTTAATAGTATACTACAATTACAGCTTAAAAGTATACTACAAGAAACACAAAAGTGTTAATCAAAAGGTTAAATTAAAGAACAATGCTTCTAAAAATGTATATTTTTAGTAATTGTCGTTCTACACACAAGTGAATTACACACTTTGTAAAAATTTCAACTCTCTACCTATTACGGTTCATGAGATAGAGCAGGATACGGACGGACGGACATCGTAAGCTTAGTAATAGGGTCCCGTTAGTTCCCTATGGGTACGGAACCCTAAAAATATATAAAAAATTTATTAATTAATTTTGACATATTTATGTATGCACGAGTATAGCAAAAATCATCGTCAAATGAAAAACTATTTCAAAAGCATAAAATAATAATTTAAAGAAAATTAATAAATATTATTGAAAACAAAACTTTTTACACGCTTCCACTTGCAGGAAAAGCCATTTTCAACCAAAAATATGTAGACCAAAAAAATTATTACATTAATTACAAAAGTTATGCATTTGCGGTCATGGAAACACACTCATCTACTTATGTCTATCTAACTATACCCGCACAAATAGCCACAACCAAACCAAGCCAAACCGATTTCAAATTCAAATAAAACAACTTTTCAACTTTTCAATTTGATTCATTTCGATTTGACCATCAAATAGGTTTTTAAAATGAGAAGAATACATGAAAAGTGTGTAACTTCGCATGAATCGAATAAAATTCATTTACTATTTCAATGGAAATGAATTGAATCAAATTGTTTTGCATATGAATTCTACTACATAATTCTAGCAACATCGACCAATGACCAACGACCAATAAACCAATTGAACTGACTAAGCGAACAAACTTTCTAACAGTCAAAATGCATAAAATATTTTACAAATTTTACCAATAATTTTACCAACAAAGATTGGCCGCAAAGTAATTGAAAACTCATCATTCATCAATGCAACAAAATGACGCAGTCAAACTGAAATGAAACAAGGCAATGCCACTAAAATCGGATAGCAAAAGATATGCTAGTACAACATGACAACTAATAAATATTACATTCATTTATATAAAATTCATAACGAATATTTAATTAATATCCATAACTAAAAATGTGTATTCCGTTGTAAAAATTTCGTCAAAATATTATTGAGAAAATAAAAATTAAAATAATTTTTATGAAAACTACAAATTGGAATAATATAATATGTTATATTTTTTTATTATTATTATACAAATTGTTTTTTACCCTATATTTTAGATATAGATAAGGGATATCTACCTTATACTATAAGAAGATTACTTCTCAATGCTTCAAGAACTTTAAGTATTGTCATTAACTTATCAGGACAGGGAGATAGATCCCATAGAAAACAGTCACCTAAATTACTATTATAGATTATTAATGGATTTAATATTAAAGAATTTACATTATTTATGTACCATTAGTTAGTTACTGTGAATCAACTAAATGTTGTATTGTTTCTTTATTTTTGCGTTGTAATTAACACTTCAACGAAACTCTTTCATCCTTTTTGTTACAAATTTAAAATTGAGTACTTCAAATATTAAATTTTATTATTAAAATCGGATAGGTGCCCTTTATACGTTTTGATGCGAAATTTTCATAAGACTTACAATAAACGGGTATGTGCTATATACGATTTTAGATATAATACTTTTTATGTAAGTTTTATTTTTGGTTTGAATTTGAGTTTTGGTTTGTTTCAGTTTGACTTGCTTTGGCTTTTTTGTGTTTAAAATTTTTGTATGATTGTTTAATAATTCGTTACATGAATGACTATGACTATGACTACATAACAGTTGTAATTACTAAAAAGTCGTGCTTAATACAACCCATTTCAATATGTGTACATCATTGTTGTTAAGGTAAATATTTGATTGAATTTATTGCACATATGATACGTTATCTGTATTTATCTGACATTCGGCATCTCCTATGTTTCCATGTATTTTATTTTTTGTTTCATTATTTGCTTGTTTGGAATTAAACTCTACTGACAATTTTCATTCAATCGTTATACAAAAATAACTTATATGTATGAGAATATTAAATAAATTGATTAATTTGTACAACTATTTAAGTTTGACATAAATATAAAAAAGAAAAAAATACATTAACTAATGAGGAGAACATAAAATTTAACAAATCAATACATTTCTTTCATAATTATCTTTTACAAAACATAATTTAATTATTACTAATTTTTCTAGAATATAAAAATGATAAACATATTCATAATACATGAAAATGTAATAGCTTATTAATTGCAAACTGCCATTAAACTAGGAAACTCTCAGGACGCCTTCCCTTATTCATTTTAACTTTAATCTGCAACTTTAAAGTAAATAAATTAGAGTGAAACTTAAACTTAATAATGTTTATTGATAAGCATTTGACTTTAAAAATCAATCAAATTCAATTTTAAATACGTATTTTTTAGGGTTCCGTACCCATAGGGAGCTAACGGGACAAATACTTTTTAGAAGCATTGTTCTTTAATTTAACCTTTTGTTTAACAATTTTTATTTTTTTTTTGTTGTATTATACTTTTAAGCTGTTAATTGTAGTATACTTTTAGGCTGTTAAATATGCACATAATTTAATATTTTAAGCAAAAAATCTTGTACGACGGTACGGAACCCTCCGTGTAGGAGTCCGACTCACACTTGGCTGATTTTTTTTATTTATTACTTCCATTTACATAAAACTACTACTGAAACTTCTTGAGTGCATGAGGAGGGTTACATGAATCAATGAGAAATGATTTCGCTGAAATAGTTGAAGACAAACAACATCCAGGCGTGCCAAAAGAGAAAACAAACGATCCAAAGCAATACATGGAAAATAACAAAGAATGAGTAAAGACTACACAAGCTGATTTGATCCTTAGACAATCCTAGATATTTGTTATAAAAACCTTCAGGGGAAACCTGGCAACCCATGTATCTTTGCACCAGTCTTAGAGGCTTCTGATAACCGTTTGCTTCACTGGAAGCAATTCCTTTGAAGATCTCGAAAAATGAATTTATAATATTGATAAATCGGTTCCGAAGGAAGTATAAGTATTTTATCAGAAATATACTCGAAGTCCAAAGATATGATTGTTCATTTTCCAAAATAAATATTTTTATTTATTTTTCAAAAATAAAAAACAATAATTTGTCTAAGCATAGACTAAAATATTTCACGCACTTATCATTTAAAATTAACAAACATATACAAATATGTAATGTGGTAATTTTCATTCTAAGTTACATTTGCCATCAAACGACTGGAAAATTTTTCTTCGCGTTGTTCAAAGAAAAAATATCTTCCGTAAGATCTGTTACCCGTTCATTACCAATTCTACGTATTTGTTATACAATTTTAATTATTATACCGAACCAATTCATTTATTTCACAACCTTTTCATTCTGATATAGTCCAAATACCATAAAATACAAAACCCGCCATTCATAAAGACATTTGTCATCATCGAATGACAGGAACTTAGGTAAATAATTTTGCGCTTCATTCAAGTAACAAATGAAAAAAAACACCGTAATTGTTTTAAATTTGCTTAATATCCATACAATATACAATATATAACTACGTATAACAAAAACTAACAATAGTTTTATCATTAACCCTACGATTGCAGATACAATAATACATTTTGTGTAGTATGTGACTAAGTAACTGTATGAATCACTTAATATTGGAATAACAAAATATTGCAATACAACTTGAAATACAATACACTTGGACGCGTTATAGTCATATAGCATATACTTAGTAGTAGTAGTAGTAGTTCGTTCATATTTATAATACTATAGTAGTATGGTAAGTGTGTATTGTTTACTGACTCAGCTTATTTCTTGCTAATTAGAAAGCAATGCATTCATGTACGAGACAACAAAACTAATGCACACACACGCACAATGTGCGCTTGGATGGAACTCAAAATTGGACATAAATTATTATTATGTATATTACATTTGAACTACTATTGTACATAACATAGAATAAGTATTTTATTGTAGTTAAGGCAATGTATTGTATGGACACTTTGAGTGGGAGAAATTGCTAATATAATAGAATTGTCAGCAAATAATTGAAATCAAAATTAAATGAATGCCGTACACATTTCTCACAGATGTCAACGATTGCAATGTCAAGCAAATTTAACACATCAAAGCCTAGACTGGCTGACTGGGTGGGTGACTAACTTACCGACTAACCAACCGACGAATGTTATGGGAGCATCAACAATATACATTTGTATATATGTACATACTTATATTAAATCAGGCAGATAGACAATAATTGTCAGTTAGACAGATAGACAAAAAGAATACCAACAAATATTTCTCATTTGAACCTCAGCTATTTTTGTTGGTAAAGTTCCTAATTTAATGAGATTTCTGTCAAATTAATTTCCGGTTATGATTAGATTTTCGTTAATAGCAATTTGTGGTTTTCACCCGAAAAATCAGTTTTCAATTTGTTCATTATATATGCGAACAAATTATAAACGTGCCTATTTAAATACATATGTGACAGTATTTAACCACATCGACAACAAATGCGTATTTTGATTCCTCCACAGCTCAATCAATGGGAATAAGTTGATATATGCATGTAGATACTCATACATACATTTATACACCATATGTGTCTATAAACATCTATTCAATACAAATTTGAAATCAAATAATTTTCAACTTTAAACATAAATTAGACATATTCATTTGTATACTAGAAACCACAAGACTTAAGTTAACATGTACACAATTGTACCGCAATAGTACAATTTCAATTGGATTCAAATTTTATTTGTTCTTATGTTATTGTTTAACTAGTTGAAATTACAATGGATATCATTACTTTCTATTCTGTTATCTTTTTTTAACTATCTTTAAATATCTTTCATTTAAAGTTTTTCAATTTATAAATATTTCTTTTATTAATAAAAGAAACAAAGTAGGGACATTATAGTCGAGTGGGCTCGATAAAATTATGTCAGATGTTTTATATTTTCTTCTATATCAGGTTGGATACTTCCAAAGATAAAAGAGACACTTCCGATTTTAAACAGTCTATATACTGAATTTTACCAATTTGGGTGTTATAGTTTACAAGATACAAGTGTCTCCAGATGAACATAACATAACTAGATTGAAGTTTAATAAAAGATAGATTAGATAAACTCTCCAAGAAAAGGATTTTGTACAATCTACTCATTATTCTATTATTATATTATTGTAGCTAACACAGTGGAAAATACACAACAATAATTTTCATAGTTTCGGAGACATCAGTACATGCTACAACTACTCCCAAATTTTAGGCACTTGCTTTGTTTTATATAAAGTACAATAAAATATTTCAAATCTTTGATAAAATTAAAATTTTTTTTTTTTTGTAAGTGGCATTGAAAATTTACCAAGTAACTTGATTATTTAAAATATATTTATTTAATTTTCTATAATGGTTTCAAAACAAAAACAAAAACAAAAATAAAGATAATATTGTAGATAAGTATAAATCACCTTAATACAATATTTTTTTTTACTATAGAAAATTCTCGATTAAGTCAAAAATAAAATGCAAATCAGTTTACCACAAACAATAACAACAAATGAATGGGAAACTTCTAAAATCAACAATAAACTTTAATTGAGCAAAAGTACAGATTGAGCAAAGGTACAGATTCAGCAATAATAATAATACATACTTTAAAACACTTTGCAAAATAACTGTGTTTATCTACAACCACCTTTTTGGTGATAAAGTTGGTACCAGGGAAATACAAAGGAGAAGAATGACTCTATTGACTTTGCTGAAATTTTCAATTTACAAATTGAGTAGTTCATTATCAACACTTTTTTTATTAGGAAATTATGATTTTAACAGTTTTTCCACAAATTGAATAACAAATTTTATTGAATTTCTGTTAAATTTAATATACACAAAAAACTATAACTAAATAATAGAACTAAATTAAATCTAATTATTTTGTATTTCGTGATTTTAGATTTAATTATACATGAATCCAAAACTCATCGTGGCATTTATTTAAAACTATAATTTTCCTAATTAAATGCATTGAATGTAAAAATATTGACATGAGATTATTATATTTGCAAATCGCATTAAATTGTTTGGGAAGCCAACAACACTAAATCCTCTCATTCTATACCCTTTTAGGGTTCCGTACCCATAGGGAGCTAACGGGACCCTGTTACTAAGCTTACGCTGTCCGTCCGTCTCCAGCTCTATCTCATTAACCATAATAGGTAGAGATTTGAAATTTACACAGAGTGTGTAATTCACTTGTGCGTAGAACGAAAAATACCAAAAATACACATTTTTAGAAGCATTGTTCTTTAATTTAACCTTTTGTTTAACAATTTTTTGTTTTTTTGTAGTATACTTTTAAGCTGTAATTGTAGTATACTTTTAGGCTGTTAAATATGAACGTAATTTTACATTTTAAGCAAAAAATCTTGTACGATGGTACGGAACTCTCCGTGTGCGAGTCCAACTCACACTTGGCTGATTTTTTGTAGTTTTCCTCAAAATAAGTTTGATGAATAAATTAAAAGAAGAAATCCAACAATAAAAAATGTCATCAAGAAATTGTACTTGTATTTATTATGTAATCTGATAATTAGTTCTAAATTTCATTATTCTTCGAAGTAAACGAAATGAAGAAGAACGCAAACACTATTATGAACTATTAATTTTAAATTTGTCTAATCTTGCATAAGATTTTTGAAATTTATTTATTTCTTTTTTATTTTCTGTATCTACAATATACGAGTATGTAATTATGTCAATTACATACTTCTAATTGAACAAAACTATAATTACCAAAAAACAATGAAAAAGTATTAACTTTAATATCATCAAATATTAAATACAACACACATAACTTTAATAGTAGTATGTTTTCATTACCATAATAATTTGAAATCATAAAGGATATATAAAAGTAATATGCAAAATATCAGTTCAATAGTACAAAGAAATTAAATTAACGAACCAAACGTTTGTAAAGAAAGGGGGAGTGACGATCATCGTAGTTCTCAAATGTTATTTATTATATATCTTATAGGAGAAAATTATAATAAATTCGCATTAAGTGTTAAGAGTATGAAAATGTTATTAAATAAAAATGAATATTTAAAATCACATTTATTAAAGACAAAATACCCGGGCAGACGTTGTCTAGCCTCTCCTTCCCAAAAAATAAAGTTGGTTGACCCGATGAGATGTTTGATTGATTTTAAAATCCTCTATTCCTTTTTGTCTTTTCCGAATTTTGTCTTTTCCCAAACCATGAACAAATAAAAAAAATTTATTCAAATCAATCGAGCCATTCTCGAGTTTCAACAAGGCTTACACAAAGCAATTGATTTATATATTGTACAATATACTCGTATATGTATATAAGATGTAAAAATAAATTCCTTTCAATTATGTACATGATTTATTAAACAAAATAAAAAGGGAATTTTGGCCCTACCAACACCTAACTACAATACATAGCAATCGCAATGTCTATCCGTCCTAATGTGAAAGAATACAAAGTGCATGTATATAAGTATTGTTACGATCAAATTTAGGTATTTTTTCTTATTTCATTCTTACAATAAATTAAATTATTGCTTTAGCCCAGTTTTTGACGACACAAACGTAGCATTTAATGAATGTATAAGTGAATGAATGAAATTCCAAGAAAATGAGGCCATAAAACAAAATTAATATGGGCCAAGAGGAAAAACTCTTCTCCAAAGAGTTAAAACAGAAAAACAAAAATAAAGAATAAAAAAAAAAATTCGATTTTGTGTAGCCAATATTGTTGACAAATTGGTACAAGAAAGAATAATATAAAGATAAAATGATACACATTATTAGCTATATAAATTACATTAAAGGTCATTAAACTGTCAGAGAGACATCATTGTATACATAAATGTATGACTAAGGCAATTATCACATTTTCCACGAATTCAACTGAATTTAACAAATTTTTAACATTAATTAAATTTGTATATAAGAATTATCCTTATTTAGAGTAATAATAATAATAATGAAGAATAATCCTTCATTGCTTTTATGCAAAAAAAAAAATAAAATATTACGAGTAAATCTTAAATAGGAACTCTTCAAATATTGTTGGAAAATGCTGAAAAGCAAAACACTCTTCAGAATCGCCGCTAACGACCTGCCTGAAGTTCTGCTTGTTGAAGTACTATCTGAACGAAGAATAAAAATCCAAAAATAAAAAATGAATCAAATCAAATATTGTAGTACAACATGAGTATATTTTGCAAATGATTTCGCTTCAGCTGACTCAAGTCGTGCTACAATGACAGATTTCAAGTACCGCCGCACAGGTAACTGACATTTCTATCCTACTTATTGTAGTAGAGCTCATCATCTATGTACTGCTATGTACCAACTTCCCTCATAATGCCTGATTTGAAGAGAAAGAGAAATACATTTACATCAAATATTTTGCAGTTGTCAAGCAGAATCGTTGTTATGGAAAACTATTGTATATTTCACAAACAACCAACAACAATTGAAATACGTATACTAACTACTATGTAGAAATAACAATAATAATAAACTCCATATTGTATAAATTGTTAAGATTGCACTCTGTACAGTGCTTAAAAACAATAATGAACCGTGTATTGATTATCATCATCAGCTTTAGGGGTAGATAATCACCATCGCTGAATATAAATAATCTGCGCCATCACTATCAAGCTTTCGTGTCTGAAAAGGTTAAAGGCTATTTGCGCTGATTCAATTACTGTAAAAATATATACTACTCGTCGTACTACTGCAACAATCAGTTTAACTCCTCTTCTCTCCCGCTTCTTCATTCACTTTATCTTTCCATTGTTTCTGAGAATCATGGAAAAACATCTTTTCTTTTCATAACATTTGTTTTTTGCATTCTTAAGTACTGAGTTTATTTTAATTTATTTATTTCTTAGTAACTTTCATACCAAATATACTGGCAACTGATTTAAAACATCCTTCTTCTTAGAATATTCAATCAGCATAACATTTGTTTTATTGTTAATCTCAATTATTGTTATCTTCAAAACTGTACTGCATATTTTATAAATAATATAAAAGATTTTTCTTTCCAATCCATCAAATACATGTAGATTATATAAATTGAGCAAATGACAAGAGCAAAACTGGACTCCGGACAATATCCAAAGATCATCCCGAATACAAACTCTACCCACGTAAGGTGGGTAGTGTTAGAGATCACCATCGATAGCGGTATTTTACACTCGGATATCATCCCAAACATAATTTGTAAAATAGTTTTATTTTTATAAACTGAAATTCAATTTTCCCCAGATCCCTCTTTAGTCAAAACGATTTTGTTTGGAATTCAATTTATTTCCAACCAGAATTTAAGATGAAAATAAATTTATATATCATATCAAATTTGACCATAAGATACTTGAACATTTACAATTTTGTTTATTGTCAAAATGAACTAACTAAGTAAATGGAATAAATTTTGGGTATCACTTACCTGGCAAACACAAAACGCCGCTAACAGCGAGTAAAGCAAACAGAATACCTCCAAAGAGTTTCATCTTGATTTAGTACTTTATTTCTGGTAAATTTTTGTATTTGTCACTTTTGTTGATTTTGATTTATTTGACTACTAAAACAAAAATACAATAATATTTAAAATGAGACACTTTTTTCCCACACTCGCGTTCAATTTAAACAAAACAATTATACTACTACTATATATTCGCAAGATTGAAGATTTTCGGTTTAACTCGGTTTAAAGAAACGCGAAATGAGAATCGTTCCGAGGGTTTTGTTCTGTTCTGTTATTATTGACAAACAATACGCAAATGCGCTGTAATGCGATGAGGAAACGACACATAAAGTAATGTAGAAAAGTATTCAACAGTTTGTTTTGTGAATTGAGCCGACTCAACACACTCACAAATATTGAGCGAAATGACGCACACCATCACATTCATGCATTGCCATGAACAAATGAATAAATAAGTATTGTGTACACATTTAAGTAGTACATATATTGTTATATATATGTAGTATGTATGTAGTAGTATGTATGTATGTCAGTGAGTGTGAATCTCACAATCTATCTATTATCGTTCAGTTCAACTGGTATGTTCTATGGTAAAACTGAGTAAATGAGATTTTATTTCTATCTTTTATTTTTGTGTCACAGACAAACAGTATACATAATACAATAACAAAAACAACGTGACTAAGGCAATCGTCGTTTAAGTTGAATGCCGGTAAAAGTTTTTGTGATGATTATTGCATTTGATTTGTATCTGGAAGCTTCTCAATTTTGATTACAGAGCGACAAACTTGAACGGATAATGTATTTATTTATATTTATACAACTTATATTGTAATGTATATACATACTACATATACTACTACAAAATAATACGAAAATTTACAAATTTACAAAACAAACTCACAACAATTGGCAATCACTACTTATTTGCAATGCTTGATATTTATCATGTGTACAGAAATAAATCATTTTTGTTACTGAAAATGTCAAATAAGTGAATTGTATACTCATTATTATCGTCAGCACTGTAGACAAATGATATTTAAACAAACTTAAATATAATAACCCTATGGGTGCCGGCATGTCATTTGACTTGTTTTTATTATCGTTTTAATGTTATTATATATACTATGTCATTCTATCTCTTTTGCTTAATCATTCTTTCTCTCTCTCTCTCGCACACACTCATAAAGATTCTCACTCAATTTTTTTATTAATAAATTATTTTGCAAGTTAATCAACAATTGCAACGCATCGTTAGGTTTTAAAACAATGTAACTACTTTACATGGAAATTTTGTAGTAGTTTATTTTTAAATCGTTGAGATATAGGGGGAATAAAATATAATGCAACCCCTCATCAGAATTTAGGCAGACTTTAGCTAATGAATCATGGCTATTTATTGTTTTTCATGGAGGGTCAGGTCAAGGTTGTTTAAATTTAGTTAAGCAACTTTTATTTAAATCGATTAAGATTTCATTGATATACCCACAATACATATTTTTATTCTAAAAGTATATGAATGTGATGGATGAGTCTTCTAAAATGTTGTTCGAACTTATTTTTTAGCTTACAAATCGAAATGATTAACAAATTTCACCGACATTCCTCTTTTTTAATTCTGAGAAAATATTTAAATTTATACTACATTCATAAATATCAGTATAAATATTTTATATTTAATTAAATTTATTGTACATTTTTACCGCAAAAAGTTTTCCAGGAACTAATTCCAATATTTTATTGGATATGTACTAAGTGCAAATTATTAAATTATAAAGACAATTGAACAGAGTCACGGAACTCCTTCCCTTCATTTTATAGGATGCACGACTCATGAAGAAAGAAAATAAAGAGGGCTTTTAAATGAAATATCATAACACTTTTTGTTTTTATATGTTAATTATTCAAAAAATATAAATTATGCAAGAATTATTCCCATTAAAAATTTATCTCATCAATTTTCTCAATAAATTTTTATTTAGTTAAGACTTTCAGCACGATTATTTCTTAAAGATTTTATTATAGAAAATCTTAGTAATTTTACTATTCTTGATTAGATAAACAATTAAAATATGAGGGAGAAGGATCTCTAAATATTATGAGTTGAAGGCATTAAGAAAAATGAAATGTAAATCAGATGGGAACAAGTTATTTAAAATGAATAGTTAATTAAGGTTAGAAAAGACCTTCTGAGATCAGCAAAGTTCTAAGAAGTAGTATATAAATTAACTAAATTAAAATATTGTTTCCAAAGAACTGCACTATGTGCATTTAAAAATTGGAAGTTACAATTATTTAAATTAGTGTTTAAAGATCATAGACCTGTATCAGCACTATGTACTTTAATGAGTCTCAAATCAAGACTAACTGTCATTGTCAATTTTTACCATCTACCAACTTAGTTACTAATTTATTACTAAAACCGTATGCCGCTACACCCGTTAACCTGGGAGAGATGTTAATGCCCTACAGCATTTTGGAATGTTATGTTAACTTATAACTTATTTTTGTAATAAACAAAGCTCCGACAATTATAACATATAGCAAGTCTATTTCTATTAATATTAAATTTTATGTTCTCGATCCTACTACTACTTCTTATGTTTTATATAAAATATAAACCGATAAAATTCTTATACTATTGCAGTTCGAGTACAGAACTAAACTATAAAAATTATTTAAAATTGCGCTTTTGTATTGAAAATGTTTGGAAGTTCTGTTTTCAAAGGGAATTTCAAATAAATATTTTTTTAAACATAAACGATTTTCAATGAGACCAATGTAAGCGTGCGTCTCTTCTTGTTTTTCTATTAAATTCCCCTTGATTTAAATGATTTGAATTTATAATCAAAACACGTTTTAACATACATATACACACGAGTATATGTATTTTTTTATACACGAATTATTTATACTTATATTATTATATATTATTTTTAGAATTTTATATGCATTAAAAGAAAAATCGTTTGCAAAATTTCAAGGTGAATTTTATTTATATTTTTATTATATATTGTATTAATTTTTTTAATTTTTTTTTTTTTTTTTTTTGTGTATTTAAAATATTTCATAAATTTTTTTAACACGAATTTCTAATGAAAACAATGGATATATGACCAAAATAAAGGAGACACATACACAAAAATACACACTTCTTCCACTTTACAGATGACGATTGATTCTTGTTATAATTTCTTTTCGTTTAAGACTTTGATTGCGAATGATCGGAATGATCAGTTTTGACTAAACAGTTGCGTACGAATTTGGTTAAATTTATACCAAACAACATTCGAGATAAAGAGAATAAGCAACTGAGAGACAACGACTAAAACAAACCAATAAACCTACACAAGTCAAGGTAATGTGCCTAACGAATACCCTGTACTCCCATAGTTTTTTAGGTTAAGGTGGTATATAGTAAAATACCTATGGATCCCTATTAAATATAATAATAGGAATGTATATAATTATTTCTTTCTTGTAGGCATTAAGAGAAATGTAGTTTGAGGGTTGTGGAAGTCGTTAGGACTTTTTTTCAGGATTACGTACTAAACATTTTGATCCACAATGGGTAAAGGGCCGTTTGGACGGTCTTATCAGTTGTCTGTTTAGTTTCTCGTTTCATTACAGTTTGGAAGAAGGTTTGTTTTCACATGATTTGTTTAGCTATCACTGTTCTCAGTAGTTTCAGTTCTTTATTTTATAAATTTATATGAACTCGACAACAAAATCGTGATCCTTGGACACATTTGTTACAGTTGTATACATATGTGCACTGTGCCAGATTTTCAAGCGAACTGACGTTATTGAACAGATAAAATAAAACAAATAGGTCTATCCATCCCGTAAGTTCCCAATTTTCGTTCCAGGGTTTAATTTTTACTCGTAGACTAAAATTGACTTGCAACTGATATGACCGTCTGAAAGACCTTTAATAAGAGTAATAAGATCTAAACAAAATCATGAAGAATACATATGTCCATATAAGGAAAATAGTCAATATCTTTTAAAATGCCCCATTGCTGTTATATTGACGACATTTATGTATGTATATGTACCCATTATGAGCTTCAAATTATAATTATGCTATGCATTATGCGTGTATTTAAACGTATATCACAGACATTATAGGGTAAAAATTTTAAATATATTTGATCAGCACAGGATCCAACCAAGTCAATATT
This sequence comes from Amiota mariae, assembly GCA_035041805.1. NCBI lineage: Eukaryota > Metazoa > Arthropoda > Insecta > Diptera > Drosophilidae > Amiota > Amiota mariae. The sequence continues at coordinate 1,296,532 of JAWNKV010000229.1, read as the reverse complement.
GGACATATATTTTATACATTCCAAGAAATCAACAGTTGGGTTGACAGTTGGTCATGAATAGCTCGATTAATTCCATTGTCCTGATCACTTCACTCCTTTTGAACACTGCTAACTCGTTTTCAGCACAAACTTAATATGAATACTCTACTTGATTACAGGGCATTTATGACATAAAAGAACAATTAAGGACAAAAGAGAAGCATAAAATTATGTTTTTCTTGTTAATTTGTAAAGAGTGACTTTTATACACATAACTAAACAAACATAGATATAGTAAAAGGTCTCATAACTGCTTATATTGAAGCAAATCTGGTTATGAACGCATCAAACATTAAACATTCCAAACTTACATCCACGAAATTTGTTTGTTTATTGAATCTGTGTAGTTATGGCAGCTGTCGGTTATTGGGAGCTTTTACTGTTTATTCATAAGTATGTATGAACATCATGTGTATATTCTTAAAAGTATATTATTTATATATGTAAAAGAGAACTAATGAAGAAAAATAATAGTGATGAATTTGTGCTCTTCTCTGAGCAAAATCTGGAGTAAATTAACAAATGTTGGAAGAGAACTCAAATGTATAGTGTAATACAACATTGCTTATTCATGTTCTTTATGGTTCTTCTTTTGAATTTAATTTGTTGCCGCTTTTAGCCAAACCGGATTCTTTTGTTTATTGCAGATTTTGGCGTTGATTGTTCCAATAATCATGCAATGCGTGCTAGGGCTGTTTGAAAAATGGTTGATCGCAAATAGTAGTCTCTGTGTATTTCAATTTCACTAACTCTCTTATCGAAATAACCTCGAAATAATATAAATAAATGCGCGACATTCTTTTTTAAATTGACAACTTTAATTCAAGTGGTTTTCGCCAAGTTAATCGATGCGACCACAATAAATCGCTTTCCATTTTTGTGATCTACAAAAAGACAAACAAAAACACAAGACTATAAAATTACATTTTTGTCAAGGTCGAAGACGCCTTCTCTCAATGATTACTCCGGTCTGTCACCAATTTAGAATTATGTATTCGAATATCAAAAAAAAATGTGAGTTGATGTAAAAACCTCTTGGCATTAAACAGTTTGGAGAGAACCAGTAGTTTTGTAGCAGTTAGCTTTTGTTATTTTATATTCAGCGGTAACTGTTGCGCCATCTGACGTTAATTTGGAGGTAGCACTTTATTTTTGTTTAGTTCTGTTTCGGAATGCAATATTTGTTAGTAACTAAGTATTTATGTATAAGGGAAATAAATAAATGAATAAACATTGTCAACATATTCTGTGGTTATTAAAATACATATATATATTCAATCATACAAAAGTATTTAATATTCTTCTATGTGGCCAAAAGCCAACTGTCGCTCTCTCTGACATCGGTTGTGATATATCTCGTTCGCACACCACATTAAGAGCGAAGTCTATTGAACAAATTAAGAGAAAACTATATCTTTGCTAACGCCAACTCCTCCTGCTTCTCCTCTTTTACATCTATAAGCACAGGTAATAGATTCGAAGCAACTAATGGCGAAGAGTTTCCACTACACAAAGCAGTTTTGGAGGATGATTACAAGCGACTGGCTCCAATGCTTTAGTTGCCGTTAACTACATAGTTCCCCGAGGATAAAATTGCACGCAAAGACTAACATGTTAATACGACACTCCATCATGCCGTTATGTTGGGTCGCAAGGAATGCATTGCACATGGTGCGCCAGTTAAGATAAAAAATAATGTTGGTTGGTCACCACTCTCGGAGGCCATTAGCTATGGCAATCGTCAAATAAACACGACAGTGTTGCGTAAACTGAAACAACAAACACGTCAACACATGGAATCACATTGAGCAAAATTTTTATGAGCCTTGCGACAAATAAAAGATTTTCATATTGAACTAAAATGGGATTTTGCATTATGGTTGGCATTGCTATCGCGAATTCTACAGTCAGATATTTGTTGCATTCACAAATCTGAGGCAGCAGTGCGCTTGCGTTGGAATCGAAATGTGTTAGAAGCGCGCTGACATAACTTTCACATTCCACGGGGAATTGTCTTTGCAAGTCACTTATTGTTATGGAAATTCAATTGGAGTGTTGTCAGCATGTATGCTAAGAATATGCCGATATGGGAGATGAAGTTGTCAATAGATATATTGGCCAGACAAATGTCCACGAAGACAATACAATTTTCTCCGGCCCAAAGCGGTTGGATCTTTCGGGCAGATCGCAAAGAACTTGTCAGCGGTCAATATCAGTGTGATCTCCATATGATACAAAGATTGGCTATACGGCAGCGTAAACGGTGGGAGCATCTTTCATATGAAGATCTGCAAAAGAATCGAGCGATTGTTGAGACCATAAGCACATCGCCGTGCCAGTTTACAAAGCACCAGTACAAATTCAAGCAATCACCGACACCACCGCCCATTAACACTTGCGTTACAATATATTGAGGCACCGGTTTGTAAGTGTCCGCAGTTGGGAAGAACCACAGTTAACAAACAATCCAATAAAATACGCGCCACTGTTGCCATGAAAAATGAAAACATTGATGAGAAATTATTTGAAGTTGTGATTCACACGATGACAATGTTTTTTTCTTTTTTGTTTAACAAAATACACATACTCGTATCTTTTGATACTAAAGAAGCTAGTAAATAAATATTTTACGAATGACAACCCTAATTTTTGTTTGTACTTTTCGTTGTCATAACAACTTTGTTTTAACTTAAATATCAAAACACAAAAAAAAACGCCGGTTTTGTTATAAGGAAAATATTAAAAACAGTATTTTGCAAATTCCAGAAGAAATAATTTCGAATATGTTTCGCCGTGGTAAACTTACATTCCTTAGTACAAAAGATGATCGTATTAAAATCATCAATGAACGAATCAATCAAACCGAGCGTCATTTAACGGAAATGTGTGCAGCTTTTGCGGCATGCACAAGAAAAATGGCAAAGTGAGTGTGTCCATGCCCATAGATATTCTATTATATATATTTCTTCTAAATGCATAATCCTTTTAAAATATCTAGATATCGTGACTCATATGATGAGTTGGCCAAAAGTATTAAAAGTTATGCAGACGATGAGGAAATCAACGAAAGTCTATCTACCGGTTTGAAGAGTTTCACGAATGCAGTAACAATACTGGGTGACTACATGGATATCAATGTGCATCGCATGGAGCATAAGGTAAAATTATTATAAGAGTATGTATATAATTTCAATTATACCCGATTGTATAATTTCTAGATTGTTAATGAGTTGGCGCAGTTTGAGCAACTATGTAAGTCAACGCGTGACAATTTGCGTCTGGCGGTGATTGCCCGAGACAAAGAGGTTCTCAAACAGCGTCAGATGCTGGAACTGAAATCTAAATTTTCGGCAAACAATGTAAGTGAAGTTTGCGGGTTATGCGCTTTATGAGACCCCATTCATCTTCTGTTGTATGAATTCTTTAGAGTGCAGCCGATTCAGAGCTCGTTAAGGCAAAAATGGAAGTCCAACGTACTAACAAGGAAATCGACGAGATCATTGGCAATTTTGAACAGCGTAAACTTGCTGATATTAAAAATATACTCGGCGATTTCATATTGATTTCTATGAAGTATCACACTAAAGCTATAGAAGTGCTCTCCATGAATTATTACGATATCAGCAATATTGATGAAAAGGATGATTTTATGGTTTTCCAAAAGCTTATGAAAAATAAAGAGGAATCTAGTGCGAATCGCAAGGCAGCGCTTAAGAAGGGCTTACGTTCACAGTCCATGGATAGTTTAGAACGTGATCAGTTGATGAGTCCACTTAAGCGTACAAGTAAATTATCCAGGAGCACAAAGAATCTTAGTGCCAGTGGCACTAGAAAAGCAGCAACAAGTGATGAAGAAGATGATGATGACGATGGTGAAGAGGAAGAGGTACATATGTTTAAATAAGTTCTTAAAATGTTTCTAACAATTATTTATGGTTTTCCTCTAAATTCTAAGGATGATGAGGACGAGGACGAGGAAGAAGATGATGAGGATGAAGAAGATGCTTCTTCAGCACGTGACACTGCACGTAGTGGTCAAGATTCTGGCAGTGCTTCAGATGATGAACGTGAAGCGAAACCAAAGCCACGTGAAAATGTATTTGGAGCCCGAATGAGGAATACCAAGTCAGATGCAACAGTCAGTAAACCCACTCGTAATGCAGTCAAGCATCCATTCAAAGCAGTTGCTGCAACACATGTAAGATTGCAAAAGCAATTTCATGTGCCACAAAACTAATCAATCAGTCAAAGCATCATCTACTTTGTAAATTTATTGTATTACTAATAACTAGGTTATTGTTGTTAGAACATTGGCCTTATACGTACTCTACTATCATCATTACATATAATAATAATCATAAAATACTATTGTATTGTACTCATATTGATGTCCTATTCGTGTCTATATAGTAAGTAATAGATATCGTGTAGTTGAAATTGAGTCATTTCATTCATATTTTTATACACATTTGAATTGTGACCTTCGTACGTTCTTCTAGTCAACTAACTAAGATATATTTTATTAAATATACGATTACATTTTATGAAAAAAAGATATATATATTTATATATATAAATAAATTTGATCTTTAGTTCCCATTCCTTTAATATCCTAAACTAGATATTTGTTGATAAAGAAGGGTTTGCTTGATATTACAAGAACATAAATTTCTTCTTTACCATGAAGAAGAAAGATACTTCTGAAATTTATCGAATGTACATATTTCCTTATAAGATATACCATTGATAGATCATTGTTACTCTGATATACTTTCAAGTTCTATTTCATTCAGAAGTAGAATCATATTTACGAACTGTAGAAGCTTTATCCGATCAGTTATTTATTAATTATTTTTATATATAATGACTTTCTTTCATCAAAGATTTTATACTATTTTCTGTAATAATATTAATTTCATATTTTGATTATAAGGGTTTAGGAGCTAAAATATATACATACAATGCGACTGAATAAAGATATTATATACAACTTGTTACAAAAATTTATAAAATTATCATCTACTTATTATAAGTAGTGATCCAATCTTTTTATTCTAACAAAGTTATTTCTATAGAATCTAACTGAGGACAATTTTGGCTACATTTGTATGTCTATACTATTGTATCAGATCAACAAACCGCTTCCATTCTAACTTGTTATAATGTTCTTGAATAACCAACCTCTTCTAATAGATGATTGCATGCCACATTCTAATAATATTATACTATGTATTATGATTCATCCAACTCACCTTTACATTACTCATTTATAAGACAATAAATTAGTATAGAAACATTGAGAATTGTTTACTCTTCATAAACAATTGAGTTTTTTTTGTTTTAACCTAAGCATGATGAATACTTTCTTTTATGTTTTTTTTTTTCTTTTGCACTTCCCGTCACAGGTTATCAAAACGCAAATGCATAAGAAACGCATATCAAAACCAGGCATTTCAGGCGGTGGCACATCATTGACTGGGGGAGGCATCACAACAAGCTCTGGCAAGGGAATATCGAGCAATGAGCGGAGAGGAGCAGCAGGAGGAGGAGGAGGAGTAGGAGGTAGTCGCTTGGTAACCGTTGTTGAATCGAAACGCAAATCAAGCATAGATAGAACTCCAACAACGTTCTTAGCATAAATTACATTTGCATACAATTACACACATACATGGTAGTACTTAGAATAAATAATTAGAAATACATGGTTTATTGCGTTTGCACATTATAAACATTTGTTATTTTTAATTAAAATCTTTAAAATATAAAGAATATATAAGTATAACAAATGACTTAAATACACAAAATGATCCATCAGAATACTTAATTAAGAAAGAGACAACTTAAAACTTAATCAATGAGCAAAAATGGCAAATGTTCACTCGTTTTAAATTGAGATGATTATGCACGTGCGTCTACACGGCAAAATGATGCAACTTTGGTGCAGTAAAATGTGTTAATATGAGGTGTTCAGTGCCTGGTGAGGTGAATGATTTGTGGTGTTGTAAGTGCATTTCATTGGACGTGTCTCTAATGCACGTTGATATTGGGATTCTGCCAATCGAAGACATCTTATATTTTTGCTCATCTCATCTGCCATGTTTGGTTATAACTACTTTTCTTGTCCTTCAACGCCTGCTTGGTTCATGAGATCGGCAATGCTCTTTTCTAAATCATCTATTCGATTGCCCATGTCATCGATGCGTGTTATTATCTGATCCGACATACTCTGGAATTTGTCTTGTACATTTTGAAGAAGGTTTTGCACCTGAAATGATGAAATTAATATATAATTAAGGGTGTGTCAAAGTAGTCAGCGTTTGATAAGAAATACTATGTACATAAAGTGGTCATTCCTGGATTGTAATAGTGATCCACGTAACACCAATTTTATGATGCCAACAATCAACCACCCCCACCACCAATAAATATTCTAAGCAAAACAAACAGTTGAAACGCGTACTCACATAAACCGTCAACTCCTGCATATTCTTTGGATCGGCGTTACTGTTGAGCGAGTAGTTCTGATCCAGGTCGCTGTCCATATCATTCCTTAAATCAGTCATTTCGTTGTTGTTTTTGATTGCTTTTTTGTTTTGTTTGAATTATAAAAGTATAAAAATCTTTTTGTTGTTAGCTGATGATTCCTTTGTTCAACAAATTTTGTAAAATATATGAATTCAATGCCGCCGCTTTTTTCTTGCTATGTCTTTCTACAACAACAGCTGAACAACAACAAGATGGTGTATTCGCTTTTCATATTAAAAAATGTTTTAAAAATGCCCAAACATTTCAGATGATTTGCACTCGGTTGTTTTTCATATTAGAATAGTGAATTCAAGAACCGGAAGTTCGCGTCACTAGCGCCATCTATATATGAAAGATAGCAGTTTACTTAGAACAAACAAATATCGTCGCTTGGGAAACATCAAAAAATACTAATATGTAATTTTATTTTGTTGTTTTTACAAAACCACAAATTCACATATGGAATTTGCAAGCCGCAGCGGCGATATACATTTATTCTTCATATATTTACATTTTGATCTTAACCATTAGGCCGAACAAAAGCAGACGAAACTTTCTGGTGAAACATTTGATCGCTTGCTCACATTTGCTACACGCCCAAACAACACCTTCAATCGTGTGAAAAAGAGGAACAATGTGTTAAAGGCCTTAGTAAGAATATCCTGGGGAAAGGAGATGGAGACTTTAAATACTATCTTTAAGGTAATTGGACATTCCTTCCTAAGTTATGCCACTCCTGTTTCGATTCCTTTCCTTAGTGATATTTAATGGGGACATCTGCGACGCCCTTAGAACATTGACCGGTTGCTTCCAGATGGCCAGTATCGGTCATTTCCACCAGGAAGCAAAAGATTTATCGGTTCGCCAACAAAGCGAGCTGGTTTCTAACTATAGCACTCTTATTTTTATTATTATTACATAATGGCATATGGTGAGGACTTAGCATTTTTGTTAGGCAACATTCTTGATGTTAGTCGTTCTAAGTCAGATCGGTCGATGAGCTACAGGGCAGTTGAGTATGCTTTAGAGTCACACCAGAATAATGTTGTGTTAGGAGGCCGTCCTCCAACAGTTGATGTTAGTGAAATGCGACTTCCTCGTAGTAGTAGGACTACATTAGCTCAGCTAAGGTCGGGCTGGTCTCTTATCTCTTCTAGTGCTGCAGGAAACATATAGGTCTTTCTGACAATGATCACTATCCGCAGCGTAGTGGTTCTCCTTACAACACGGTTAACCTTTTCAACTGTCGCAAAAAAACGACCCAGTTGACTTCAATTGACTTATTGCTTCGACCGATAGAGGTGGCTTCCTTTTTAGATCTTGATACTTATGTTAAGAACTCTACTCTTTGACTAATCCTAATTTTTAGTAACGTTATCTAAATATAAATTATTTTATTTTTCCATTTTTTCTATTATTCGCTCTGTTGCACACAAAATTCTATTTGCCCCACCGTTCCCATTCCTTATTTATTTGCATACGTGCCTCTTTTTGCAGCCACCCTGCCGTTACAGTAATAACAACAACCATCTGGGTCTCACATTCCGCTTCCCGGATGGGTGATCCATCCGATAAATTAAAAATTTTAACATGTAATTTTTCAGTTTACATTCAAATTCGCTTACTATCATCATTGACAGACAGATTTTAAATAAAGAAGGATAATATAAGAAAATATTTATTTCCCTTACACATAAAAAAAGATGTTAACAAATATTGTTTTATATATAGGATGAGCTAACATTAGCTTTACAACTCAAATTTATATACCTTATAGGTACATTAGAGATTTAAGTTTCCTAGAATAAAGGCCTTAGATGAAAAAATCGATATAACTTAAACTACTTAATAAATTTCGAAGCGATTTTTGGGCTAAAAAACCGTCAAACAGTAGGCATGGGCATAAAAATATATTTTGTTTAATTAATTTACTAATCGTTTGCTAATTCGTGCAGACAAACTGTAGATTGAGAATCATCTTAAAAATTATATTTTAAACTGTTTGTAGCTTATTTATGTGCGACAAAGAAAGCCATAAAGAATTATAAATAGGTAGAAAATTCGAGTAATATTTATAATCATTTTATTATTAATATTGTATTTAAGGGTAAAGGATGAAAATTGTGTTGTTAACTTTGCTTTCTGTTTTAGCTATATGATTATTAAATGCTAACTTCGAGTCTAAATGTAGAACAATGTTTATTAGATAGTTTTCCCATGTAAAGCTTTTTGTGTAAGCTACGAGGTTAGAAATTGGTAGGTAGCAAGTCTTCCGCTTCATAGTTTTTTTTTCGTTTTACATGCTGATTGCAATTGGGTTTTCCAATTTGTGAAGATGGTTAATAAATTATTTAGAGAGCTTTGTAGATTTCTCTTAATAGAATCAAATGTACCACTTGAGCTGTAATAATGTAAAGAATGGGACTTAACATATTAGGCCTATTCCTATGCTTTTGATCAAATATTGTATTTCGCTTAAAAGATTTGCTCTTTCGTTCCTAATAGAATACAGAATGTTGTAATGTACTACAATAGTTGAAACTTGGAATGATTTTTTTTTCTTTCTGATTATATTTGTTATTTCCAAAACAGTTTAGAACTGTATAAAAGCATTGATAGTTTCTTATTCTAATTTAAGTTGTTAAAATCAATTAGCTTAGCTTTAATTAGGCGGTTCAAATTATTAAATTTTGGCTTTCTAATCCACTGCCTTGTATAGTGTTTATATTGTTCATAAGCGATGTAATAAAATTGGGTAATTTTAGAAAGTATTGTTTCGTTGTTATTCTAGGAACAGCAAGATCAATAGAATCAATAATAGTACTGGACATTTTATGAACGAAACTATCAAATTTTTAAATTGATGGTTTATTGTCATGAAAAATAGGATTTATGATGCTTTCGCTTTCGAGTACTGAAAATATGTGTTGGTTGTAGAAGATACTTATGTTATATTTTAAGTAAGTAATAACTGGGCGGTGATTTAAATATGCATAGTTAACAGAGCTTGTTAAAAGCAAATCTAAAGTTGAAGACATTGTTTTATGGTTGGACGGTATACATAAGTGGGATTCTAAGTTTTCCCTGCCACAATTCCATTATGGCTACAGTTTAAGTTACCCTCAATACGTGACATCTTGAGTAGATGTGTCTTGAACTTATCTTTTATGTGCTTTTTATTATTTAATGAATTACAATGACCGCTTAGACTGTTTGAAAATAGCCCAGGGTAAAATAAACAGAAAAAAATTGTATAGATATATATTGAAGTCAATTTTAACCTCTAAGCCAATATTTTCAAATATACACTTGGCCAAGTTTTTCGCTGATAAACCACAGAAGTTCTAAACCGATGGAATTATGAAGCTACCCGGAAAATGGAAAAAGGTCATAGGTAATAATGACGAATATGTACTTGATTGAAATTGATTTTGAATAAAGACATTTTGTGTTCGAAAATGTACCAAAAACCTGCGGAGACTTTTTATATAACCCAATAAATTGGAAAAAAAAAATAAAAAACGAACAGTAAAAATAAGACTAACTTTCGCTATGCCGGAGTTGTAATACTCTTCCCGCCCCTCCTAGTGATCCGAGGGTTTTGAAATTTACATGGCTGGTGGATATCAAGTCGATAATAAAAAAAAAACCCCAGGATTGTATGGGGGTACGCCCCCCTAGTCGACCAATTTGGCTAGTTTCAACAAATGTACTGCGTATGATGAAAAGAAATCTCCGTGCAAAATTTCATACATACAGACAGACAGACGTGAAGAGTACACAAATATATTTAAGAGATGTACTAAGTGTGGGCTTTCATCACAGTATCTCATCCTTATCTTATTCGCGATGGAAGGTATAAAAGTATCGACCAAGTTAATCATAACTTTCCCCAATAAAAACCCACACGACCTCTGTCCATGATATAAAATTTCCCAAAAAATGTTACCAAATTTTACTACTTTTGTACACTTATTATCCCAAGATAAGTTCATTTCTATTTGTAGACTTCAAACCGATTTGTAGAGTTTTCTGTTTCTCTTTGTTTTATTCATATGCTCTTAAGTAGATTAACACTCTCAAAAGAATGATGACAACCTGCTAGGATGCTGCTCTCTTTGTGCTATAAAAGTGCGTGTGGTATGTAAAGAGAGAAGATATACTCTCAAAATTTAAAATTATGGCAAACTACGTTAGCCACAATGTTTTTGTTTTTAAAGCGCGCGAAGAGAAATATTATAATAAACTTAAATTGTAAAAAAAAAAACAACATCAGAACAACAATACATATTGCGATTATAATAAAGAATGGGAGTAATCTGTGAAGAAGAAGAATAAGAGGGAGAGAAAGTAGAAAAAGATGATGCAGAAGCAGAATAATAAAATAAAATAAAACAGATACCCAACAATAACAACAACAACAACAACAAACCCGACAACAACAAAAGCAAAAGCAACATTAGAGAAAAGTTCTTTGAATTTAATTGAAAACACTTTGTATGTGTCAAAGGCAACTATTATATGTATATGTATAGTATATAGCATTGTAGTACTACTTGAAGTGCAGGGCAGGTCGTGGGGTGACTCCCCACTGTGATGGCATTTACAATAATTATGTTGGTATGGGAAAGTTCTATACAAATACGAGTATAATAAGTAAGATATGGAGAAGGAAAGTAAAATTCGTGTGCATTAGAGATTAGATAAAAATAAAAAAAAATTAAATCAATATTTTTATATGAAGAAAAAAAAACAAAAAACAGGAGCAATAAATAAAATTCATAAAAGAAAAATGAGTTAGTCGATAACCATAAGTAAATGATCTACAAAGTGAAGGTAATAAATGTCCTATTCGACTTCGTAGCCATATAAATAATAAAAGTGAAAGCTAACATTGCCACATTTAAGAGTTGGAAATTATTTAGTATTGTATCGTTGTTGTTGTTGTTGTCGTTGTTGCTATTCTATAAAAATTTACGAGGCACTTATGTGTCAATGACAAATGCGCTTATGACCCAAAATTTGACCTAATATGTCCATAAGGATTTCATTTGTGTAAACAAGCGACAGTTACAATTGCCAAAACGATACAAAGCACAGCATCGACAACAGTCACAACAACATTAACAACAACAATGATGCTTACAACGATGGACGGTGAAAGCGATCAAACGAGAGAGAAAGATAGAGAGAAAGTAAAAGCAATAGAATGCGTGGTCAAATGAAGTAAGCTTCGCTTGTTTGTGTGTGCGTGCGAGGTATGGCATAGAATACTAGTCAATTCCTACAATTTCAGTAATTCAGATCAAAGACCATTAAACCAATAGGCTAGGGAACTCTCTATCTCTCTTTCTCTGTTTGCATCAACAATTACACACATATTGTTCGAAATTGTTGTTGCGAAAAATAAATCGGGGGAATTGAAAATTTTGTGAGAGAGAGTTGACTAGTCAAGTTAGTTTCTTAGTCTATGGTTTAGATTGGATTAACATTATGATATGGGAGAACAGAACATTCATCATTTTCAATGTCTCCCTGGTTATGGTGAAATCGCTTAAAACACACCACAACTTGAGCAGTTGCTAATCATCCATTATCATACATTCTTACTTTAATAAAAGATAAGTTTCAGGAGTGTTTTTTCAATTTTCATGTGAAAGTTCACGATAATTTTCTGCTCTATTAAAATACGGTAAGAATAAAATATTTATAGACACGTGAGTAGAGTAAATCGAAAAGAAAGGCTTTATAGCTGTAGATCGGATGACTTTAGGGCATACTTAGTTGTTTTGTAAAAGTATCAAATTCAATATTGTGTAGCCACACCTCGTAGGTGACTGTGAGTGTGTGTTATATGTTGACTATTGTGTAATGCCCAAAGTGGCTGTTTCTGCCAATCGAAATAAGTCAGTCCTTCGAGACAAAACGACAATAAATCAAATGTATTGGCAAACAGTTTCATTCGCTATTGTTATTGTTATTCACTGTTGTTTGTTGGTTGTTGTCGTTGTTGTCATTGTCATTCGTTTATGTCAAATGATGGCCTCGAATACACTACACTTGGGTAAAAGTTGTAACAGTGATATCAAAGTTTGTAATTTCTCTTTGAAACAAAATTCCTGACCTTAAATCGCACGGGGAGTGTGAGTGAGTTCTCCCACTGACTAAAAAGAAGTCATATGCTATTACTGGACTATTCATTCTAAGAACTGAAGAACCTGTCTAGGTTTATTATATTGACTACTTTCGTTAAATTCCCAGAATTGTAACTAAGTGGTTCTTTTTAATGTTAATATTATATAACTCAATTTAGGATTGAATTTACTCATTGACAATATATTTTATTAGTCTGAAAGTTAATAAATTTTTCAAGATGAATTAATTTATCTAATTGCAATTTCAATGAGAAAAAGAAATCGCATAAAAATACAATGATTTCTTATTTTTAAGCTAATCTGATTCGATTTATGTAAGTCCTAGTAGAACAAGGCATCTTAGTACAAAGTTAATATTTTAATAGTAGAACTTCTCTAATACTGATGTTGTTCGTTTGAAGAACTAATAATCAATTGCATTATTTATATTCATTAACATTTTCTTTTGTAAGTTACGACAGATTTTAGGATAATAAATTTCAATTTATACACTTAACTTCATGTTTAAGTTTGGGGATTACTTTGAAAAGAAAGATTTTTCATTTTGAAGTTAAACCACTTCAGAATAAAATATTTAAAAAAAATATAAATAATAAAGAAAACTTAAGGAATTCCGGTCTTCAGTCTCTTATTTTCTGTTTAAAGATTACTTTAAATTTTTGTTTTTGTTTCAATAGATTGTAATGCAAAGCGTGTAGGGTACACAAAGACTATTTATATCAACTTATACTTTCTTTTATCTTTCTCATTTTTTTCCATTTTTGGTTTGTTATATGTTTTTCACAGGATAATAAAAATCAATTTACGCACTTGTGTTGAAAGCAAACAAGAGCCAACAGATTTTTTCTTTTCTTTCTCAATCTTTTTATTTTTGTTTCGAAAGCATTTTGGTCGCTGTTGTTGTTTTCTTTTGTGTACATAATCGAACATAATGGCCGCCGTCTCCATCGTCGCCGTCGTCGCCGTCGTCGTCGTCATCATCATTATCATTCTCAGTATGACTGTCTTTGACAGCGGTTAGCTTTCAAATGTGAATGTACGCACATACAAACCCAATCCAAACACACACAGATACATGCAGAAATACAGACACAACCACGCCTAACGGTTTTATTCTGTGTATGAGTGCCAGTGTGCTTGCGTGAGTGTGGGTCATATGCGTGTCTTGATGAGGGTCGATCACCAAGTACCCTTATTTGAAGGCACATGGCAATGCTGAGGAAAGTTGGTTTTAATTGACAGCCATTATATAGTTGGTATAATATATATTGTATATATTTACTCCATTATTTCTGAATCTATAAAAAATGAATGGAAAATTTGAATATAGATCAATGAAAAAAAGTTTGGTTTTTGAAATAGATTCAAGCGCTTTTTAAAGAAAATTGTTAGGGTCCTCTGAACGATGTTACTTTTGTACTTCCAAAATGATTGGCAAATTCTATGAATTCTCCGGCTAGTTAGCAATCACTTATCTACAGTGACTGCTGACGATTTTCATAGCAAAGTTTGGATATATCAGCATTTTGCGAAAACTGAACATGTCCTGGACCGATTTCGAAATCAATGATTTTTGCTAATAATTGCATCTCCATCCTGAATATCCGTGAGATTTAACTTCATGCTAATATTTCTGAAGACTTTGTTGGAAAGAAACACTATAGATCAGAACAGATGTGTATATGTTTGAGATGAAATACATTTCAATTGCCTTCCATGGAATATTAATATAAAAAAAAAAATATATATATACTCGTAAACATTTCCACAATATCGAAGTATCGAAACATGAAATGTTTTTCCATCAAGATAATGCTTGGGTTCAAAGATGCTTGAGATCGGCAGCTAAAATAAATGCCCAAGTCAACCACTTTTCATATTTATGTTTTTGTTGGTATTATAATTATAAAACCTGAAAAAAAATTAAAAAATTAAACATAAATACATATATCTAAATGGAGATAACGATGAACTGTGAAATGTGTACATCTTAATTGGCAGCACGGCTGCTTACTGATTGACCCTCGTTATCGCCTTGTAGGCGATTCATTTATATTATATATCGTTTTTTTTCTTTGGTTTTTATGTTTTCTTCTTATTATTTTCACACGTCGGGCTTTGTTTCATCGCCTTCTATTTTTTTTTTGTCAGATTTTCTTGCTATTGGTGTTGTTGTTGTTGTTATTATTGTTGATTTATTTTTCTTGTTCACGCTCGTCGCTTTAATTGTCCATACGTGTTTTTTATTTGTTTGTTTACTCATATTTATTTTATTTCGATAAAAATATTTTGGATGTTTTTGTTGCTGTTGTTGCGTTTTGTTATTGCTTCGTATTACTTATTGTTACCTCTCCATCCACACTTGTTTTTCATTGTCAAGTTTTCTTTTGTCTATCTGCCTTTGACAGGCAATCTTTGCTGAACTTTGAACTGACTTCTTTTGTTGCCCAAAATATGAGGTTGAGTTGAAGTTAAGTTAATTTTTATTGAATTTCATACTATGGAGAGTTTATCTATATATTTTTTTGTGTATCACATCTAATTTTTATTGATCAAACTGAAATGAAATTAATTTATGTTTGTTGTAGTTTCTTTATTAAAAGATAATTAACGTTAATTACTTAAAGATTTCAATCATAGAAACTTTGATAGATTGATTTTTAATGAATTGATGTACAAATTTATTTTCACCCACAGTCTGTTAATTTGCCCGAAATTTTGTAAGCGAAGTTCTTCTTTCTTGAATCAATACCATTTTTTTTTCTGAAAGTATGCAATAAATTTTTCTTTTTTTTTGGCACTTTACATATTTGACATGGCTTGGATAACATTCCTTGAACACCCACGTCTTTTTCGCATGATCTAGGAAAATATTTCTGTGTTATTTGAAGCCTGTCTGATGCGTCTATTTTGTGATGACGTTGTTGGCTTTGTGTGGCATGCAACCAAAAAAAGAAAATCCTGATGAAAAGCAACGCCTCGAGCGCAATTACAACGCGTATAGAATTTCTAAAGCGCAACAGAATCAAGTCAAATAAAACGGCGATGACAACATGTAACAAGAACAATATGAGAAAGATGTTTCAATACTGCAAAAGTCGATGTGCTTCATTAATGAATTTTATAGTACAGTACAGTGACAAGAAACTCACTCCCATTCTACATACAATAGAATTTCTGATACTCTTTTCTAGTTTGTGTGTAGATGTCTGCATTTTGCATTCCTTTTAAAATGTTATAAGCCTCACAAACACATAAACACATGAAATATCTTATAGATGTGTTTGGTACTATATACACACATACTACATACATACTTTATACTAAGTTGATGTATTTAAGTCACGCCATTTGTGTTTTGATATAGACTGTTGACTTTAAAGGAAAGTTCAAGTAGCTTGAGTTTCTTAAAAGTCGAGTCGGAAAATATTGTATGAAAAAACACGAAAATTATGAAAATCAAAAGTAGAAAAAAAGAGAAAGGGGAAAACATTTCTAACCGCAATGCAAAGTGGAGCATGATTTACTTGTAAAATATGTAAAAAATTGAATAGCATTAGGAAGACAAGTGGTGGGAAGAGTGGTGATAGAGAAGGGAAAACAGCCAACAAGAAGGTAGTAAGGAAGTGGCCTAGATGCAATAAGAAAAACAATTGCAAATAGGAGGAAATGGTGAAAATGATGGAACACAAGCACAAAAACTAATAAAACTAGCACAGCTCATAGTAGGGGGTACGAATAAAAACCGTTGAATGGACTCCTTTGGTGCTTTTGTTTCTTTGTGGTTTTCTTTTGGCAAAGATAAAAAAAAAACAATGGTTATTTCCTAGTAACTTCATGCTGTGTGATGTATTCTGTTCTATACTATTGTATTTCTAAAAGCGAAATTCTCTTTGTTGCTTGCAATGCATTCCCCATTCTTTTATTTTTCATGTCTTCTCAATGATTTGCAGTACATTGGAATAAAGCAATTCGCAGCACCATTTCCATCATTTCTACTACCATTTTCATTTCGTTGCTGTTGCTGTTGCTTTTACTTTTGATATTTTTATTTGTATTTTTATTTTCGTTTCATTTTACTTTTCGCGTTCAATTGAATTTTCCTTGTCACAAATAAACAATGCATCTTGACCATTAACGTAATTTCTTACTTTTATTACAACTGCTTTCCTTTATCTAGTCTCTTCTAAATTTTATATAAGTTGCTTCTTGTGTCAGAGTAACACGATGAATTTTAATACAATAATTTAAAATAAGGGTCTTCACGAGTTTATGTAAACTGCATAAATCAACCAATGCGTTAACTAAGTGGCAGTTAGTAAATGTAAAAAAAATTTGAACTTTAAATTGTGCAACGATAGAACTGCGTAAACTGCTTAAAAATTTAGCGTTGCCACAGTGGTGGTTAATTGTCTGGTAACTTTGCCGAAATCATATGATAAAGGTGACAAAAGTAAAAAAAGTAAATAACGCAGAAATTAATTTTAATTAAAATAACAAATGATTTATGACCTTTTCTGTCGCTTTCGGCATTTTTTTGAAAATTTGATTGGCAGTTATGTGTGATTGCGTCGATTTATAAAGTGCCAGACGCAATTTCAACAAACTCGTGAAGACCCATAATATTATATCTTATCTTAGCAATTCACTGAGAGTTGCCATTATTTAGATTTAAGATTTAGTTTTTCTATTATTATCTGTTTTTGTAAGAAAAGCTTTTGTATTTTTTAATGCAAACAAAATTTTTAAAAAGAGACACTGTCAATGTTGACATAATATACTCAAGTATTTCACTGATAGGGTCAATGAATCATATAATGGAATATATAACCAATTGATAATAATTTGGTTTTACTTTTATCCTAGTAGACAACCCGGCAAACTCCGTTTTGCGGCCGACACAATAGAAAAAAACAAAAACACGAATTGCAATCATACTCTCTATCCCACGATCCCCGCTTCCCCCTGTTTCCCTACTCGAAGAATCAATCGATCTTGCTCCGCTATCAGTGAACATCATATACAGAAAGAAAAGAACGAATAGAGCAATACTCTTGTGCGTACTCAGTTATAAATAAAATTGAGAGGAATGATTACAACAATCACAAAAACAACACAAAATTCAAGAAGAAGCACAGCTTGTCTTTGAAAAAAATTTAAAAAAAAATAAATACTAAAAAAAAGTATATTTACATTTAAAAAATTAGTAAAATAAGTATGCAGTTTTTTCCATTACCATTATATTATCGGTTCAGTATATTTTGCGCTAGATAAAAAAAGTTTAAAAATTGGTAAACAACTATCTGTATCTCGACCTACTATAGCTAAGAACTAGCTAGGTGATCACATATATACAACAAAAGAAATTTCATCAAAATTGGTTCAACCGTTTAGTAGAAAAATTGTCACAAAAATTCGTACACTTCTTGAATTTTATATACATAAATACATAAAAATAGAAAATATATTTCTACATAATTTAATCGACCAACATTATGACGGAGGAGCATTACATTGTATTGCTAGTGAATAATATTTTTTGAAATGCTTCTGGTGTAAGAAATATTGGGTCATATAAAAAGTCTGCGCGGTTTTTTGCACTGGAAAAAACGCTGCAAAAACATGCCGAAAAATTTGTGCATTTTACGATGAGAATGCTGTGAGCGAACGCCGGACCCGGGTGTGGTTTGCTTGATTCCATTCGGTAATTTCGTTGTAAAAGATGCACCTCGCACTGGTCGGACTGTCAGTGAAAAAGTCGATGAAATTTTGAAACTGATGAAGTAAGACCAGCGCGGAAGCTGTCAGGAGAGAGCGGAGGCACTAAACATCAACCATGATAGTATGGAATCATCTAAAAAGTAGGCTACTTAAAGAAGCTCGATGTTTGGTTGCCACATGAATTAACTCAAAGAAATTTAACTGACCGAATAACCACCAGTGAATCTCTGCTAAAACGTAACGAAATGAAAGAGAGTTGTCTTCCATCATGACAATGACACACATCTTTGATGACCCGGAACAAATTGACGGAGCTTGGTTGGGAAGTTTTGATGCATCCACCGTAGAGCCCGGACCTTACATTCTCTGACTTGTTTCGGTCTCTGCAAAACTCTCTTCATTGTAAAAAATTGGCGGACCGAAGAGCCGCTGAAAATCACTTATCCAAGTTTTTCGCTGATAAACCACAGAAGTTCTACACCGATGGAATTATGAAGCTACCCGGAAAATTGCAAATAGATAATAATGACCAATATATACTTGATTATGAACTTAATCAAAAATATAAATTAAATAATGTAGTATCAATTTAACAATTGTTAATCGATGAACAGCACTATATGGTCTTAATATATTGGATTTAACAATTGTATTATTTAACTAGTTGCATTTGTTAGTAACGTTGTCTCACCCAAATGTAAAACAATATAAGATTTAGAGAATTATAGAAGATTATAGGTGAAGTGGTTTTAGAAGCGATAAAATGTAGTGAAGTAGCGCATGTAATTTTAGAATGGTTTATAAGCAAATTTGTTTGAAAAAACGCATTTTAAATTTTATAAATTATAAATAAAATAATATTTTGTTGTTCAATTTTGATGAAATAAAGCTTATGTTATGCACAAAATAAAGCTTCTTGTGTTTCAGTAATTTGATTTTGAATAGAATGAGTGGCTTTTAATTGATTCTTGCACAAACCAAAAACAAACAGACAAAGTTTACGATTTTATTATATGTATAGATTTCTATTTTATATATATTGTTTAAAAAAAAAAAAAAAATAAATAGCGAGAAATAAAAAACAAATTACTAATAGAAAAAAACTGGCTATCGAGAACCTATGACGTGATCTCACTTGTGTATATACTGAACCGACGCCTTAGTACCCTCAGCCAATGACTACTATTGTCTGAAATTTTTTTGAGGTATTTCATTTAATTTTTGTATGGTTTATTATGACATTTGATAGAAAAAAGGCATTTTAAATTTTTTGAATTATAAATTAATTCATATTTTGTGGGTCAATTTTTATAAAATAAAGCCTATGCTGTGCTCAAAAGGTTTCTTGTGTTTCAGTAATTTGATTTTGAAGGGAATGAGTGCATTTTAATTTATACTTGTTCAAACTAAAAACAAACAGACAAAGTCTACGATATTATTATATGTAAAGATAGAACTAATTGCTTTCATGAGTGTCAGTTTCAGATTCAAATATTATTATCATTTAACGAGCTTATCCACTCAATCGAACATGTTTTATGATGAGCGTCATAGTTGCTATTCACCAATGCCATCAATGTCCCGTATTTTATTAATTTGTTCTGTAATATTTCTATCTCTTGCCGTTACACCTGTACTTATTTTCTATTTAAGATAGGCGTTAATATTCTATAGTCTCGGGGAATATTAAGTCAAATTCTGCAAGAAAACTACAAAATATATGGGTATATTTTGCATTTTCAGTATACAAAAATATATTGCATTAAAAGGTATGTAATATAATTTATGTTTGACAAAATCGGCCAAATTACATAATATTTATTTTCTCATATTAAAATAATAATGAATTAATGTTGTTATTTTGTTATAATCATTAAAATGTTGATTGAACTTGACATTGATTAATAACCAGATTAATTTGTGAATCATAGAACAAGTTACACATGTCCTTAGTTAGATTTGTGATATGCCTGTTTTAAATTAATTCTGTTTGGTTTAATATGACATTAATTTTGAATTGGTTTGTACTTGTATTACTATGCAGAAATAATCTTAAAATGACTAAAGAATCTTCCAAATAGTACGTTGGAAATAAATTTGTGATATTTCGAAATTTACTTGTATTTATTGGAAGCTTTTTAGATGTTTGAGATGTTAATTGCTTTATTTGTTTTCTCAATATGTTAGACATGAAAATTTTAGTAAACTGATATATGGTTGTCGGTCCAGTTGAACTGAGCTGAGTTGAAATGAGTTGTGCTCGAAGCTTTAATATAACTTAAATTTATTTGCACTTAATTTTAACTATTTGCCAAGCCATTCGAGCGTAGAGACTTTCGTATTTGCTGCTTCAAGAGATATTTTCATGCCACAAAATTTTGCATATAATTTAGTTTTTGGCTTTGGATCTGACTCTGCACTATGGAGCTATAGCTTCACTTGCATTTGGTTCGAAGTGGCACTTGTGTGCAATGACGACCAAAATGATTTCAATGCAAAGCTTGCTTGCATGGTGCATGGATGGCACTGTTCATCGTACAGAACTTCCATTCCTGCTTCAATAAAAACTCCCTTTATATTTTCTTTGGGGGTCTGAGTAGTGACTTCTGCTTCTGATTCTACTATTGCTTTTGCTGCTTGTAGTGGAACCGAAACTAAATTTGGTTCTAAGCAACATTTTTGTCACTTGGCTGAGTCTGCAGTTAGAGGCACTTTTAGCATGCCAGGCATGTACTTCAGATTTTGGTGGGATGAGATGGTTGGAATGAAAGTTGTGATGCCAAGCCATTGAAGGACTTTCTTTAGTAATTCTAAGCCATATTTAAACAAGTTTTTAAGTTTTAATTGTACATATTAATTGAGTTTCAACGAGGCACACCATAATCAGCATCATCTCCCTTTTTGTTATTTCATGAACAAAAAACTATGTTTCCCAAATTTTCATCTGCCCGTCTTCTTCTTCTCCATCGCCTTGCTCATTATATCTTTAATTGTGGTTTATTCAAGCATTTCAGCATCTTTAGGTTTTCATTTATACTTATACGTATCATAAAAATCATCGTCGTCTCAATGCCATCGTCATCGCATCGTTGCCATTAGTAGAATTACAGCACAAAAAGATATTTCGGTGTGATAATCTTATTGTTGGCAATCTTATTGTTAAAGCTCTTTAAAATTATCACATTTCCATCTTTTAGTTTAATAATCGTCTTAATTGCCGACTCAGACAATTCAATTAGTATCAATTTACGCTTGCGCCCTAGAAAGTATGCTTCATTAAACTTGTTAACAATTCAATGATTACGCAATGAAATTCAACATCGCTTGAAAGGAAATGAAATTAAATGATTTGAGTGCCATTGGCAGGCAGCATGCCAAAATAGTTGCTAAATGTGTGGCGAGAAGTAGCAGCATTAAATTATATCAATTAATATAAGTGATCTGTGTTGCAGGCAGGCATGTAACTAATTGTCAATGTTGTGTATAGTAGGATAAAAAAATAAGACCAGCAACAAACAAAACCTAGTAGTTCAATATTGGACCCAAATGCTACAATAAATGCTTAATTAAGCATTAAGATGAAAAATTCTCAACTAAATAAAGTGAGTGCAAACCTTAGTTAACTTTAATTGAATTGAATTGAGTTTAAAGACATTTCCAAGGACCTAACACATGGTAAAACTATCACTTCAATTAACATGATCCAATTGCGTAGTTACAACTATCACTCCAATTAACATGATCCAAGGGCGTATTAAGTAATAAAGTTAAGTCATCATGTTTCAGGGGCATACTTTCTATAAGTAAGGCAGTATATTAAAATTTTATCTATGAGCATAGTAAATGTTTTAAAAAGTATTTCCTAAATTATAAATAAAAAAAAAAAATAATATTTATATATAAATACAATAAAAAATAAAAAAATGCAGAATGGTGAAAGACGTTCCTCTCACCTTTATAAGAAAATAGATTCATAAAAGAGATTTTCAACTCACTAATGTTCATTGAAAACGATAATAAGAAGATTCGGTCGGCAATTTTCGTCCTTCATAAATATTCTTTCAACATATATTTCTTGGAAATGTATTACTTTTTCTCACATCCTAAGAGTAGGAACATTTAAAATACCTTCTCATTTAGTAATATTGTAACGACTAATCAAATAGTAACATAGCGACCGGTAAATGTTTGCCTCATTCTTTCTCTGATGCGTGTCCCTGAAATGTTAAAATGGATGGAATAAACAAGGCAAAATAGAAGAGGTAAGAGGCAACAATATGGAGAGAAAAATGAATAAGGATGAGTTCTGTTGAAGCATAATAGTAAACGTGATCTCGGTTAACCTTCCAAAAAAAAAAAAGATGACACAAAAAAAAAAAAAAATTGAAAGAGGACTTGGTTCTGCAGATTTGTGATTCTTGATAGTGAATTCGGTATATTGTTTTGTCTCTTCTGTCTCTACTGCCAGCTCCATCTCTGATTCACAATGTGTTAATAAATAATAATTATTTGCTTAATATTGAATGTGTAGAAAATTTGTATGCTCAATCAAAGTTTCTTGCACCCTTTGTTCTACGACTCTGAAAGATCAATTCGTATTTCTTCCACAATCTAATTCTCCTATTCCTTACTCAAATTTATTTGTGTATTTATTGACGTCTTCATTAAGTATTTCCTGTTATAATTTAATTTACTTAATTTGATTTTGTGCAGTAAAGGGCATGTGGGTATTTGAATTATTGAAAGTGTCATACGTTTTGATCTTGACTTAATAATGTCTTTACCATACTACGAGTATCAAACATTTCTTTCTAATAATTTTGTATTTTGACTTCAATTTTGCGTTACATAATTTTTTTTTCAACTCGCTCCGACCTGTATTCTCTGTGGCTGTTGTTGTTTTCTGTTTTCACATAACTTTGTGCAGCTGTCACGCATAATCCCTCGACGAGTGTTTTTCTTTTCATTTCAAACATTTTCTTTTCGTTTACACTTTTTTGTTGACGTCCTTCGCCTTTTGTCGGGGGCTTTGCTACTAACCAAACCAAAAGTTTGACTTTACGCGAAACTTGGTCTGTCGGTTTAATGCCAACACTTCAACTCAATTTTTTGTGAGTGACAAAAGTAGGTTGCTCACTGCTCAATGCTTGCTGTCTTTAATGCAAATACTAATGCAGATACTCTGGTTGCACTGACAGTTGCCACAAACTAACTGAGTGCGCGTAACGTACTGAACCACACCTTAGGGCATATTGTAAACTGATTATGTGGTTGCATAGAGTTAGTCAGACTCATCCTCATTGCCAACGTCATCACAATGCTCGTAAAATATGCAAGAAAAGTGAGAAACTTAAGTATGGTGTTTGTCTACTTTCTACTTGGTGAGTATCGGGGCATGTAAAGTGCCATGGTAATAGTAAGTAAGTATGAGTTACAAAGTAATTCGCAAATATGTCACAGGAAAATAGAAGGACATAAAATAAATAAATACGAGTTTATGTTTTTGGATGGGGTTCATTTCATGTTGAAATTGATTTTTGTTTAACTTACTTTGTCTCCCTTACCTTGTGTCTAATGGATATTTAAATTTTTTTTTATAGAACTTCATTCATCATAATATTAAGGCATTTGGTAAAAGATAAAGGTTATTCAGTAGATAGTGTATTTGTAGTCTAAAAGACATGTATTAAATGTGTAGGATGGAAGATTTTTTCACTAATTATTAATTGAATTTTCTCTGAGCCACTTACAAAATATTGTTTATTCATTAGCTTTTAAGCTGATATTCTATACCAGCGTTTCTCAAAGTGTTGGTAAAAAAAAAATATTGTAAAAACACAAGAAAAAATTTTGTTTATACATTATTTTTTTTATTTATTTATATTAAAGTTATGCACAAATGCATTTGAAACAGCATTTGTTTCTTTATAAGCAAAGCACATTTGAAGTACTCGGTCGACCAAAAATAAAAAAATAGATTTTCGTGCAGATATTTGCAAATACCAAATACTTGCTCATACGAAGCTTTGTTGATTCTGAATAAACACCCTCCATCTAAAAAGATGATATTTTCAAATTTAAAGATAGATTCCACGATTTTAAGTGGTTAATAAAAGTAGCATTTTGCAAAGTTAGGCATTGGTTTAAATATTTTCAAAGTATTTGCAACATTTAAAAAATTGACTCTGTGGAAACAACGACTTTCCAAAGGAAATTTGAAATCTTTTGAAACATTACATAAATTAATTAAAACCCATGCAGACTATTTAATTTATGGTGCGCTGTCAAAAGATCAAAGGAGAACCAAGTGTAAGCGAAAAAGCGATACAATTTGTAAAGCATTTTGTCACCATCTATACGTGTGAAGCTGCGTTAACAGCCTGGGTGTACTTAAAAAATAAGTATCGAAACAGATTGGATGTCGAACCTAATTTAATAATAATTGTTAATTTTTAGGGTTCCGTACCCATAGGGAACTAACGGGACCCTATTACTAAGCTTACAATGTCCGTCCGTCCGTCTCCTGCTCTATCTCATGAACCGTAATAGGTAGAGAGTTGAAATTTTCACAAAGTGTGTAATTCACTTGTGTGTAGAACGACAAATACTAAAAATATACATTTTTAGAAGCATTGTTCTTTAATTTAACCTTTTGCTTAACAATTTTTTGTTTTTTGTAGTATACTTTGAGCTGTTAATTGTAGTATACTTTAGGGTATTAAATATAAATATAATTTTATGTTTTAAGCAAAAAATCTTGTACGATGGTACGAAGATGAAACACGTTGCCAAAAATAATCGAAAAATTAAGTTAGGTAAAGACCTCAAAAGTCTTTCTTGTTATAAAATGTTCACTATTTTGCGCTCCAAGTTTTAAATTTTTCAAATTCTCCCTCCATTGCATTCGAAATTTTGTAATTTTTAAAATGAGGTGTTCAATTCAGATATCCGAGGTTTCATCTTACCCCATGAATACTTACAAACTGGAAACTAATGAGAATAAATTTAAATTATCTGTTTTTTAAATAAATCAATTTATTTTATTTACAATCTTCATTCTTTGGAGTTTAAATAAAAAAAAAGAAAACAAATTGCTTACTTTGATATCATCATACAATTTAATTTTATTACACTAATGTGAAAGGTATTTACAAACATCATAGAAAATTGATGTAACTACCAGTCAAAACAGTATGAAGGGCTTTAAAAAATGCAGTCTCTGAAAAAAAAAAAAATACAAAAAC
Organism: Amiota mariae; assembly: GCA_035041805.1. Classification (NCBI taxonomy): domain Eukaryota; kingdom Metazoa; phylum Arthropoda; class Insecta; order Diptera; family Drosophilidae; genus Amiota; species Amiota mariae. The sequence continues at coordinate 1,270,848 of JAWNKV010000229.1, read as the reverse complement.
AAAATGGATTTAATTAGTTCGCTTATTTGTAAATTCAATAGTAAAATATATAATAATACAATACTTAATGACTATATTCATTTACGAGTATCTTTTCAACCTTATTTAATTTTAAATGACAATGAAGGAAATATATAAATAAAAAAAAGTGCTTGATTTCTTTCACTTCATTTACACTCTTACACTTTTTTTTACTATATGACAGCAATTCAATTAAAGTCCCTTTTAGGTATAAAAATACGTATAAATATATTAAAAAATTCACTTTATTTTATTAAAACTTCAAGTTATTCGGACTCAATTGAAAATAAAACAAGTTATGACTCATTGTCTCCAACAAGCAAAACCACAAACGTTATTGCAATTGCTTGGTGCGCCCATGGTTTTGAGGAGCAGATTAAAAGGAAATCGTATTTGAGTGTAAAGCTCTATTATGGACCGCATTATCGTAATTAGTAGATGGTCACAAATGTAACAGGCTCACTGTCATCAACAGCATCATGAAAATTGACTATGAAACCTGCCAAATGGGCTAAGACTTCCTCTTTGTCTCTTCTCTTTCTCTTTGCATCTACTAGTCATATTCAGGACCGCATTCTCTGTAATTATCTGCAAAGATAGAATTGAAGTTTAAATTTTTAATTGTGGTTGCACACAACTAAGCATGTATAGATACACACATAATTGTGTCGATACTTATTTACATAAACACAAACACAGACAACTCCTGCGATACATGTAATTGCAATTGCAGCAGGGACCCATATTCAAAACATGACCACAGTTTATGTAGGCGTCTGCAAGTGTTTACTTACTGTATATGCTATGAATATACTATGTCTGGTTTTAGGAAATTGATTGGAACACCAGAGCATGACGTTATTTAAAGTTTCGTTTCTGTCGCTGTTTACTTAAGCTGATTAAAGACAGACAGAATATTTGCCAAATTTGCTTGACTGCAGATTGCCACACATGACCAATAAATAATAATTTTTGAGCATTGGTGAGTCATTGTCACTATAGTAGACACATCATATTGCCATTAATATAATACCATACAAATTGGTCAAGCTTGTTGGCCATTTATGGGCAGTTTTCACATGCGCTTCTGTTTTGCCCTTTGCTCATTCACTTGCTAAGTTATTGTTATTGTTGTTGTTAATGTACTTGTTGACCTCCGTTGACCATAAAGTTAGCGAGTATCTACGCCTTTAGCAATAAATGCTAATTTCATGTCATATTCCTTTGTTGTATGCATATGGTTTTGGTTAAATGTTTATTCGATTTGGCTTGTGTGTGTGTACTGATAACCACATCGTTATTCAACAACAATATTGTACATTAAGAAAACAAATTTAACATTAAAAGTCATTTCGAAACTTACAACTTTTTCTAATTTTGACTTCTCGAGTCATTCAGATTAAAGTAAGTTTACAAATCCACATAATCTGCTCAGATAAAAAAGGTTCGTTGAGGATTACTGCTTCCATTTTTATAATTAAGTATAGTTAACTACGTACCTTTTAAGTACTCAGCTACAAAAACACTGAAAAGAATGAAAAAATCGACGATTTTGCAAAAATAGAGGATGACAAATCGCGTCATGTAGCAAATATCGTAGAAATACCTTTCAAACAACTTTATAATGACACTGACTGACAAAGAAAAGGTGGAACAATCAAACCACCTGTAAAACAATCAAAGTCACGTACAAGTCTTATGAAGAGGTACCAACATGAATTGTGTATACGCTCATAGCTTATTGAGTGCACATGACTTTAAGATAGGACTTACCAATGACGATGTTATCTAGTAGAGCTTAGCATTTTTCCCAAATTTGTCAAAGGTGTGTCTTTGCAGATTAGATTCAGATATTTTCCATTTACATTTTTTTGAAATATTGTAATAAAAATAAAATCAACAATACAAAAACTCTACTTCATAAACGTCTATGGTGGTAGAATAAAAGCAGTCAGAGATCGAAGTTACACACATTTTATTCATTCTTTAATTCACTCCACTGCGACCCTTTGACTTAATGATGCATTCGACTATATTGTAAAAAACATGTGCACAAAGCTGTCAAAAATAATAAACACAGCTGCAGCCATGGTTTTTTACATCAAAGAACTTCCTTTTATTTTTATTTGTCTCTATGGCAACCGAATATCAAACTATGAGGGCACCTTCTCCCAATAAAATCAAGTGTAAAAGATTTTCAAAACTTTTTGAACTTTCTATTGCAAACATTGAATAATTTGCATGGCAAAGAAAAACAAACAAAGCCCAACTACCCAACTGCGATGTTCCACTGCTTTTGAGTATTCACAAATGAACTGAAAAAGTATGAATATAGGCAGAGGGAAGCGAATTGGAGTGGGATATTTGGTAAACTTAGCTTATGGGGGAGTTTTAAGAAAAAAGTACGCATTCCAGTTGTACATTCTGATTGTTTTTATCTTTGTGGTGTAAAGAAGAAAACAAAAATATGACTGACATTAGATTCGGTTCATCGAAATTTATATACCGTTCATGCCCCAGTAGATGAATTTTCTTAATGAAAAATTAAAATTTTCCGAAAAGTAAGTAAAGTTTTGTTTCAATATCATTCAGTTGTTTTTATCATAATCCAACTTGGAGCTTAAATACTGGTTTTGTTTTGGTTCGTATGGGGACTCAATTTTCTTTGTAATTGAATAATTTCGGTTAAAACATATTATCTGTGGTCATCAAGATGTAGCTGTCCCGAATTTTACCTGATTAACTTAAAAATTAAGACATACGATAAGTTGGTATAGATATGCAGAAATAGACAAGGTCCAATCTGTTCGATTCATCTAGGTGATTATTTCAATATGTACTACACGGTTATATACATTGCAAATTTCACTATATGGTATGAAAGTTATTATATAAATGTATCTACTCTAATAAACAAAATTTAGTGTTTTGTTTGTTCGTATGTTATGGGCTGCCATATCGTTCACCTGAATGCATTGAGAAATTTTGTGAATGTGTACGGTTGGTTCCTAGCTTGAATATAGGATAGTTTTGGTCCCCACGAAATGTTTCCCCGTTCCCGAAATCCGGGATATGCAAACAACCCCTAAAAGTATACTGCAAAAATAACTTAAAATACACTTTAATTTTCTAATAAAAAATAGACTTATTAATGTTTTGATGGAATAAAAATCGTTTGGTTCAGCTTTATTTTGGTTAACTCAAGAAACTTTCAGCACAACAGTACGAATCAATTTAGTCATGTTAGTTGGCGTGTTCTTCTGGACATTCCCGCGAATTTTGATATTTCGATCAAACATTTACAGTAAATATTACTAATCACCATAATCCATTCCCTCTATTTATGCTATAGGTAATCACAAAATGACTATCGTTCATGTTATCAAATAAATTGTAAAAAAGTAGGACGAATCCAAAGGTAGTAAATGTCCTTTATTAAACTCTCTTCACTTGTAAGAATTTTTAATGTTAGAGGGATAGCAAGGATGAAAAGTTTAAAGGTTAATGCTGCATGCATATATATCATCTACATAGCCACACCATTTACATAGCATCGAAACTTAATGCTCGTTGTATGTATAAAAAGGAAATGCTCTTCTCTTTGCTGCTGTTAACTCCGATCCAGTCAGAGAATAGAAGTTGCAAGTTGATTACAAATATTTTCACAATTTTCACAAATAACAATCAGAGATTTTGTTTGCATTGAGCGACGGAACGGAACGAAAACAACAATGCAGTGCCGGATAAGCTCTGAACGATTTATCATCAGAAGAGAATACCGGTGTCCGGAGCAAAATTGTAAACCTGTGCTAAGTATATAGCTCATTCTAGTGGTTCCACATGGTAGCGTAGTAGGTAATCGTTTGTTGGTTTTCAACGAAATTATTTGATTGTAGCTCAAGTACTGAAAACTTGTTAAGGACTCTTGATTTACATTTCAGTATTTTTCTTTGAAAATTAAAAAAATTAAATATGAAAATTCTCTCTCCATTTTTTGTCCAAATGTTTGATTGAAAAATTCAAACATCAATTCTGACAATACTAGAACTACTAATAAAATATTATAGAATATTGGCTGCTCTTTAACTGACTTAAATACAATGTGCGAAATTAACTTAGGTGTATAGTAATTTGTGTATATTTAAGTTTATAAAATGTGTCATAAACTGCATTATGTAATGTCCTTTAAGGCAACAATGCTTAAAATGCAAATGTAGTTATATACTATTTATCTAAGCTCCTTTTCCCTACGTTCTATATTTGGATATCGTCCATGGATATGAAGTTCCTTTCTTCTCTTTAACTTTACTTCTTCATAGTTGATTTTTCTGTTCTTTCGTATTCCAACTATTTGAAAGGAAAGCAAGGAAATTAGCTTTGGAAAAATAAATTGCAAATTTTCAAAGGAAATTGAAAATTTATTGGTAAAAGAAAAGTCGTTAAGGATTTTTGCTTTATTGCATTTGGATCCTTGGTCTCTTTACTTTGTTGTTGCTCAGTTTAGTTTAGTTTAGCCTCGTTTGTGTTCGATGGAGTCCAAGAAATGTACAATCCTTGCATGTGACATAGCAAAAGGTAAAAATTAAGAAGCCATGAAGCATATAATAAAATTTGTTAAAAGAACAAGAACAATTTTCTTTGATTCGCTCGCTAAAGGGGATAACTTCATTGATTGTCCATTGCCTTCAATAATTTATGTGAACTAAGCAAACACTAATCAGATGTTTTCTTTCTTTTAATGTTTCATTGCCTTGCAGTATTTTCATTTAAAAGGCCTCAATCTGACCAATACCAAAACCTAGCTAGATTCTAGGCTCGGTGGATAGATCTTTTTTTTTCAACAGTTAAATATTTGGTGGCAGAGTTTAAACGAGGCTATACTAGTAGCTGTCAAGACGAACATCGCAGTAGTCGAACAAATGAGGTGACCAAACCAGAAATGGTGAAGAAAATTCACAAAATGGTATTGGATGATAGTGGACTGAAAGTGCATGAGCTAGCAGATTGAAAATTTGGACATGAGAAAGTTGTGCCACGATTACTCACAATGGAACAAAAAGAGTTTTGAGATGAAGTTTTAATCGAATGTTTGACGAAGTTTTACAGCGTTAACCAAAGAGTTAAAGTTCAACGAGTTAAAGTTTTTAAACTGCTTCCTCACGCAACCTATTCGCCAGATTTAGCACCCTCGCATTATTTTCTGTTTCCAAACTTGAAGAAATGGTTCGGTGGTAAAACATTTACTAATAGTGAAAAGGATGAGTCTGCAGGTGATGGCTATTCTAAGGAGTTCTACGATTCTTACTATAAATAGGGTACCAACTCTATTGATTCTCGCTAAGAAAAGTACATCGAACTACGTCTTCTGTTAATGTATGTTACAAATATTTAAAGGTGTATCAATACTCAAATTTGTAGTTACGCTCTGTATGAATGAAAAAATGATTTCATTCAATATTACCAATGATTGCACTATGATCTTTGAAGATATTTTATTTATTTTTATTAATGAATTAAAACACTCAGAAGGTTTCACATACCAAATCAATGATGTGCCACTATAATGGAGAGTTTTTTTGACATTTGCACGACTATTGCAAGCAATATAAATAAGTACTGCAGTGTTCAAGAATAGAATTATCATACTATATTTCCAGTTGATTATTATAAAAAACAAAAAATAGATTATATACGCAAGTAAGCCGCTCAATTGATACGTAACTAGAGTCTGGGTGAATTATAAAATCATTTTGATGAAGATTAGTTTTCTGTTTACTTGCTAAATTTTGAAATGAAATGGAATTATTGCTTAACTGAATAGTCTCTAATGGTGTTTTTAAGGTGTCTCCACGATCAGTATAGAGATTTCTCAGTGCTTGAGAGATCTATTTTCTTCTTCTTTCCTTCAGATGATATCATGATGCCATTGTGAGGCTTATGAACTAACATCTTAAGATTTGTGGTCATTCAGATATTTCCTAGTAGATCCTCTAATTTAAGAAAGCATCTTGCTTGTCTTACCATTAGTTTATATGCCAGGAGCCAGCATTTATCTAATTACTTATAACAAGAACTCATTTTTAAATTTCGAGAATAAAGATACCAAATAATGAACAAATGGTTGTATACTACTTAGAATTGACCATCAAATACGATGGCCATATAGTGAGATTCCCATTTTTTTACACCAATCGAGATGATCCAACGCGAAAAAATCTTCTTGACAGTCAAATGTACACACAATTATACACTTGTGGAACTAATGACCAGGTATACTTCAATGTCACTATAAGTCATATAACGATCTACACATATCACCGAAAGTTTCTGTCACGATTGAATTTTAAAACCACTTAAATACTGTGGATTTACACAGTGTTTCACCTCCAAAATTCGAATCAAGTATGTATATCGATGTACTCTTGTTGTGGTAAATTATGTCCAAGGTTGTGTTAAATAATCGACCGAGGTAACTTTTTCAAGTTCCTGCAAAGAAGACCAGTAATGCTTGTATGCCAAAATATTCTAAGTATATTTAGGCTGAAAAATTTCAAACTGAATGTATATTTTATAGGGCTATATTAAGATTCCCAAAATATAAATGTCAACCCTACTACTATACTAGAATACATTACATAGTCACTAGGGATTACCGCCTTTTTAGGGTTCCATATTTATAGGGAACTAACGGGATCCTATTACTAAGCTTACGCTGTCCGTCCGTCTCCTGTTCTATCTCATGAACCGTAATAGGTAGAGAGTTGAAATTTTCACAGAGTGTGTAATTCACTTGTGTGTAGAATGACAAATACTAAAAATAAACATTTTTAGAAGCATTGTTTTTTAATTCAATCTTTTGTTTAACAATTTTTTTTTTTTAGTATACTTTTAAGCTGTTAATTTTAGTATTCTTTTAGGCTGTTAAATATGCACATAATTTAATATTTTAAGCAAAAAATCTTGTACAATGGTACCGAACCCTCTGTGTGCGAGTCCGACTCACACTTGGCTTTTTTTTATATTTCTGAATATTTTTTGTAGCCTAAAAATGTGCAATTCCATCTAGCTTAAAAATTTACCCTTGAAATATGCAAAACAAAATTTGTAACTCAGAACAATAATTCACGATTTAATGACTGATTGCAACACTTATTTGATAATTTTTGAATAATAAATAATTTGACTTCGAAAGTTTTTTTTTATTTATTTGTTTTAATTGCGATCTATCGTAAACGACAATAAGCAAATTTGATTGTACAACCTTATGAATTTTGTATTAATTTAATTTAAATAGGAACTCTGAACGGCAAATCTAGTGGGTATATCCGATTCAACCTTCGTGTGTGTTGGCTGTTGTCTAGCAAGTTGACTGCATCTTAATTTTCATGACTTTCAAGCCTGGAGATGTTTTTGGCGCTTTTTCTTGCGATCTGTTCAGGGATCGTGGGTAACTGTATATCTCTGTGCAAAACTATGTTTCTCACGTACCAGGGTGTGATTCAACCTTTGGAGGATCTCAATGTTTAAATTGGAGGCAGTGTCCCAGAGTTGAATGCCATAAGTCCACACCGCTTTGAGTATGGATTTGTATAGTAACAATTTGTTTTTCTTAACTTAACTTCGAGTTTGATTTTAATAGCCAGGTCATTTTAAGAAGTTTTAGATCGAGCTGTTTCCTTTTCACTTTTATGTGGGGATGCCAAGTTAGCCTTTTATCGAGTGTTAATCTAAGATATTTTGCTCTTGAGTTTGTCTCCCTTAAGTTTTATTGGGGGGTGTTCACGGCAATGTTCCATCTTTTGAGCCACGGTTCTAGAAGACTTATCTGGTTCTGCAAGATTGTGGAGGCTGTCCCAGCAGCCAAGAAAGTGGTATCATCTGCAGATACTGCAACCACAATTCTTTCATCACTTGAGATAGGTAGATCCGCAGTTAAGAGCTTGTAGATGATGGGTGCCAGAACACTACTCTGGGGTATTCCAACTTGGATGGTCTTAATGTCTGATTCTTTGTCTAACGTAACAAGTTACGTTTTGAGTTTGAACAAGATTCCGGAGTGTCACACTCTGTCGAACGCTTGTCGTACATCCAAAAGCAGTATTTTCTGTCGTCGAGAGTGTAGAGAATTTGCTGTACAACACGTTAACACTGCTTAGGGGTCCCATCGTTTCTTCTGAACTCAAATTGGAAATGTGGGATCATATACCCTTTATCCAGCAGTGGCAAAAATCTTGCCAAGAATATTCTTTCGAATATTTTAAAGAATACTGCTAGCAGGCTGATTGGATCGAAGGAAGTGAAAGTGATCTCTAGATGATTAGCAAATTCCTGAGCTCTTTCTTCGCTAATAATACCTACTTTTATAAGTATAAATATTTTTGAACTTCATGTGAATTGCTTTAAATATGCTTAGTTGATCTCGTACGTATTTGTGATGCGTAAACTGTGTTCCTTTAAATATTTGTTAAATTTGTTTTATTCACTTTTTAGTTATATTTACAATATATGTATATGAATTTATGAAAAAAAATTAAATATGATTTTAAAAACATCAGGCTGCTGCCCACTGTAGCCAAGTTTTTTGAGCGTTATCTGCTGACGCGCCTCCTGGATTTAAAGAAGGTTAAAAATGTAGTTCCTCCCTTTCAATTCGGGTTCCGTATGTCCCATGGAACTCCAGAACAGCTGAATAGGGTGGTCAACTTCATCCTTGAAGGTCTTGAGGCTAAGGAGTACGTGGTGGCAGCGTATCTTGACATTAAGCAGGCTTTTGACCGAGTGTGGCACGACGGGCCAGTAAACTCAAGAGCCTGTTGCCGCCCCAACTATGGTTAATAGTGTGGAGTCTAATGATTTCATCATTGCCACGTTTGCTGATGATACGGCCATCCTCTCCAGAAACAGGTGCGTTTATGAAGCCACGGATACCCTCCAGCAATACCTCCATAAATTTGAAGTCTGGACAAGACGATGGAATATTGGCATTAACAAACAGAAATGTGCTAATGTGACGTACGTCTTACGGCCTGATGTTTGTCCTGGAGTCTTCATTGGCAACCAGCTGATGGAGCACCATTCGGGCTATATATACTTGGGTATATTTTTGGATAGGCGGCTAACATTCAAAACACATATTTCAATCATCACGAAATCGCTTGGACAGAGAATTAGCAAATTGCGTTGGCTCCTAAATAGTAGGAATAAGTTATCCTTAAAAAATAAGGTTCTTAAATATAAAGCAATAATTGCTCCTCAAACATTTCAAAGATCAGAATACTGCAGGCTAAGACATTATGTATGATTTCGGGAGATCCGTGGTTCATGCAAACGGCAGACATTGAGAACGATTTAAAAATATCAAAAATTGGCGATGTGATTAATCGTCAGGCCAAGAAGTATATTAAGCGGTTAAAAAATCAGCCTATCCGACTAGCCAGGCGTCTCTTAAAGCGACGCAGAATGGGAGAAGTCAGAGTGGAGCGACGGTTGAGAAGATCTCATCTTGTCGACCTCTCTACTAGATTCTTTTAGTTAAATAATTGTTTTTCCTACTTACTAATTATGTCAAAGTTGTATTGTAATTTTTATAAGTTTAATTTAAGTTGTTTCACAGAATAACAGAAAAATTAAAATATTTATTGATATATAAAAAAAAAAAATAAAGAAAACATTTTGTGCGTGTAAATTAGGAAAAAATAAATCAATGGACTAATCCCGAAATCACTGGATTGACAACAGCCCCGAAAATTGGCATCCCTAATAGACACACAAGCACTAAACTAACATAGAAATACAAACGTAGACGAGAGTTCATAAAAATTTGTGTTTAATGAATCCCACGTTTGCATTATAGTTTTGTAAAACAGGAGAAACAAACAACTCAAATGATAAATCTTTATTGCACTTTAATTGTGATGAGTACAGAAATACGATAATGGATGCTGTAAAATTGGAATAATGTTCTTTTTAAAATTTCATGACTTTCGGTATAAAACTAAAATATTGAATTTGAAAACAAATAATGTTTGATGTTACTACTATATAAATGATATTTTAGACAACAAATGGCGCCAATTTTTATGGAATCGACTTTTTGACGCTTTAGGTGTGGCGCCATTGAAGAAGCATCCTCAACGATTGCAACAAGGATGAAGCAACATCAGCTGCATTGCAAAACCGTAAATGAAAACTACCGGAAAAGCCACAAAACAGCTGAATATAAAATCATGTTGAACATTTTTCAAAATTGTCTGTGGCCATGAGTAGTAAACTCACATCAACTTCGGCGCCGACACAAACCCCATGCAGTCAAATTTTTACGAAAAAGACTTGTATACTACCAAGAATATACTATCACAAACCCTATTTCATAACATTATAGGGAGGTTGATATGGATATACTATATGGAAAGAGTGTGTAAATTTTGTAAATGTTAGATAAGTGTTTCTGTTCTAGTTATTATTCATAAACAACGCAAACAACAACAATTGGTTCCTCTTTCCATGTGATGTTATCCTTTACTTACTCAGTTGACTTGCATTCTATTTTTGCAATAAACCCATTTAACCACAAAAATTGTGCAAAATTATGCATTTGTTCGTGATTCTATTTTAAAAATAGTAAAATGAGAGCTCTAGAGGATAGAAAGGGTTGGTGGCTGCTATGAATTTACCACACGTACTCCAATTAAATGCGTTAAACAAACAGCAAAGGAATTCTGTTAATTTCAGTTAATTCAATTATATACATACAAGCGGCTTACTTAGAGCATTCAAAGCTTAATATAAAAAGAGCAAACATGAAACCACGTATGAAGGGTTGAAATACAAAGAATATTAGTCAAATAAGTTAATTAGGCAGCTTCCTTGGAAATAATCATTTTCTTTTTTTTATATAAAAAATAGTATGCCTACAATTTGCTGTACCCAGTCAGTATAAGCCTAAAAGCTTAATATCCTTGAACCTTGAGAACGAGGACGGAATATTTAAACAGACACAGAACAAGCAATAAATGTTGTTGCTCATAAGACATGCTGTTCTCAAAACAATTCTAAACACATTTTTAATGCTTGGTTTTTAAAGCATTTCAAAAGAGATCTAAGCCACCGATGCTGTGAATTGAGAAAAGTGTAAATAGAAAGGAATTTTGTTGACACCCATAAACCGAATCGCGTCTTATGCATCCTTTGGAACGCATTATTACTTTTTGGCTGCTTTTTCGACGCGGCTTGGTAAATAATAAAACCCAAATGTGCATTTACTTCAACATTGTTTAACCTTTCACATTTGTTATGTGTAAACATTGGCAAAGACCAAAAAACTTTTTATTAAATGTTGTTGCTTGTTTTAATTTGTTTTTTGAAAAATCAAACTTTGCACCATAAAATCGCTTCAGTATCGTTAGAATTGAAATAACAATTTTAGTCCTTTCAAGGGTGTTAAAGTTCATTATTGATATTAATTTTAGTTTAAATTATTTTAAATTGTATTTTTTTTAACCAATTGAAAGTTGTTGCACAATTCACTGTAATTTGTAGAGTTTTCAATATTAAGCATGGCATAGCGCAAAGCAAAAATATAAAAAGTTAAAAAAAATGTAAAAAGCCAACCGCAAGATTCGAACTAGGGCACTCATGCGTCTGAGTCTTAAACCCTAACCACCTCGCCATTAAGATCACAGGACCTTCTTCGTTTAAACAGATAGAGAAAGTGTGCGTTATTGGTTTCTTAGCTGTGTAAGCCAGTTTTGAGTGTAAGTTCTCTCTTTGACTTAGTTTTTATAGTGTATTAGCTATGCTCCCACGCGATGCTATAGTTCAGACTAGACTATTAAATATATAAACTGGACTACTTGAGTATAGACTAGACTATTGAACATGTAGACTGGACTACTATTTTACTATGTTGTCTTAAAATATAATTAATAATAATTTATAATAAAATAAATTATAACAAATTTATAAATAATTGATATTTCTAAACATATATTTTTTAAATTTATTTATTATTTTTAAAAATTTATTTTACAGCTTATCCCATAAAATGTTAAATTTATAAAATTATTTAATTAATTTAATTAAATAAATAAATTTATAAATTCTAAATTAAATTTATTTCTTAAAAAACTAGATACCTTTAAAAACGAATAACATTTCATTTCTAATATAATATTTAAAATAATTTTATTACACTAACTTTAATATTATATTAACTCTTTTAAAATCGAGAAAAATATATATATATTATTTATTTAATAAACGCTGATACACAGGTACAATAATTAAATTTTCTTTTATAATAATATTTTTTCAAGTTATTTCAATTTTCTTTCTTTCACTATCATAAAAATTATTTTTTCTTTAAACAATATTTAGTCCAAAAAAGATTTTTGACAAAGACGACTTGATTAATTTTAAATAAGACTCTTAGATTTACATATATGCAAAATTTGATCCACAAATTTCCGATGGATTTATAAAAAAAAAAATGCAAAAAACACCCTAGTTGAATGCAATGTTTAGTTAAAATTTCAAACTAATCAGTTTAATACTTTTCAAATTTTCAGCTCATGAACAAACAAACATTTACATTTTTATTTATACAGATTACAAATTTTTGAAGCGCTGATCCGAAAGGGTCTTCTCATGGTCAATTAAGTTATAGATGCTTACATTAGTGTAGATGTTATTAGTGTATTGTAAAGTAATTAGAATAAGATGATCTGGGGTTCTACAGATGTTTGTTGGGGTAATGTCATTTCCTACAATGTGATAGGAACTGTCTATTAGTAATAATAGATTATTTTCGATAATCTGCAGACAGATACAGTCTCCAATTATGAGTTCTATCGGTTGAAGTATGGGAGTGAATTTCTGGAAATTTCTTCTTTCATTTTATTTCAAAAAAATGACAATTAAAATATTATGCCATACCATTGTTTGAAAGTTTTCGTTACCGCATATTCCAGTGTTACCTGGGACCCAAGATATGGTAACTTTGTACGTCTGATAATATAAAACATTCCCATACTATTGGCATTTAGATCGTATCTCATAGAATTTAATTTCATTGCTACACATGACCTGATACACCAATATTATATTATTTTAATTGATTTTGGTTTAACTGGTCCATTTTATCAGGTATAAGATTTTATGATTATGTAAATGAAACAACTACTATCACACCATTGCTGTATCTATTATTATATATATATATATATTTTTTTTTTTTGCATCTACAAATATTCATAATTTTTTTTTGTTTCTTTATCTTTTTTTTTTGTTTTTATAATCATTTCTGTCATTATTGTTAGTCACTATTTGGTTTTATACTTATTGTACTTACAATATTTGTGCCCAGAAGACTTTTAATAGTTGCTACGCAACGAGAAATTGATGATCTTGACACAAGACAAACTGCAAACATTTAACATAGATACACTTACAAGTACAAATGCGCAGACTTAGATACTGACAACAACAACAAAGACGATGACGACGCCAAAGCAACATTAAAAATTATTTTTTGTCTAGATTTATTTTTGTAAAGTTTTCAGCTTTTTCTCTTTTTACTTACACACACATACATACACAAAAACACCCAAGCATACACACAAATACAAATAGAAAAATAAGATACAAATATACTTAGATTGATGTACATAGTACAGTGAAAGCAGCTTGCAACATTTTAAATGTTTGTATTTTTGCACGTTTTGTGTTGCTCGACGAAGAAGTTTCCATTTTCTTATTATTATTTTTATTTTTTCATATTATTTCATCATGCGCTGCTTTTGCACTCCATTTTGTAAAGGTGTGTATGTATTCGTATGTCTTTTGATTGTGTATGTATGTGTGTGATGGAAACTTAACGCTCGAAAGTATGCAACACATGCAACTGGAACAAAGTTAGGTAGCTTACAAGGAAAATGGTGAATAACTTGCAACAAACTTTAGCCAACTTAGAAATGTGGCTGAGTACATCGTCGTCATCGTCGTCTTGCCTTTCTGTCGTGCGTTCATATCTCTAAACTGCTTTACTAGTTTTCTTCTTTGAAAGTTATTTTCTTTAGTTTTATTCTTGTTTTCTATATAATAAGTTACATTACGTTATTTTTCTTCATCTGGTCCAACCTAGTACGAGTACTACTAAGTGCATTTTTCACCTTTATCATTATTTCTAGCGCCCCTTTTATGCAAGCGAAATGATAGAATCAAAGAATGAAAGAAAGTAAAGATTGAAGTGGGTGAAGGTATGTTGGAAAAATGGTTTTTGCATATCTTCCACCGACTTACTCACCCCTTTCTGTTTTTTTTTTTTTTTTTTGTTTTTCTTTGTATGATAGTTTATTTAAGTATGTTTCTGTGCAAACTCATTTAAAGCGGCCCCAAAGATAAAAATAATAATAAAACAAAAAACGTTAAACATATTTAAACAATTTATTTGCTGCTAAATAAGCAAATGGTGGCAATTTTTTTTCAGATGTACGTGTATGTGTTTCGTTAATTTGTTAGTTGATTTCACAAAGTGCATGATGATGCAATTTGCTAAAATAAATAATACATAAAAGTAAAAAGTATGTGTACAATATTTTGAGTTAATAAAAATTTTTATAAATTTATGTGCTGTGAAACTCATAAATTCCCTCATAGAATGATAAAAATCAACATTGAAAAGAGCCAACGACAAAACACAATAAATTCATATTAAATAAATAAATAATTTCACCCTAAAAGTTGCCTTGCCTTGTCACACAATATACAAAAGGCGTATCTACAATATACCATATATTTTGATATGTCGTTTTTTGGTAAAACTTTTGCAATTTTAGTCGCGCGATTCGCAACAATTTTTTGTTTGTATTTTTTCTCATATGCATTTTAAATGACTATGCATTAAAGATAAAGAATGAGATGGGAGAGGGTAAGGTACTAGTAGAGATAGACATAAAGTATAATAAAAAATTCAAAAGTTGTGAAAAAGTAATATTTTTTTTTATCTAGTCATTTTTATCTTGATAGAATATATTTTGTTTGGCAACAAAATCACTAATTGCATTATATTCTTTTGGAAAGGATATGGTTTATGAGTTATGAATATTAAAATAAATTAAATTAAGCAATTGTGAACATATGAAAAAGTTCAGTTTGAGAATGTTATGCAAATTCAATTTTTGTATTGAAAATAATTTAAATAATTAAAAAGTCTATGCAATATAAATTCAATTCATATTCTACTTGTACAATATAATGGATATTGATGTTTAAATAAGAAGAAATAAAACTGTTTTAAGAAGATTTTAGATATGAAACAAATTTTAAATTCTTTCAATGCAATATTGCTGGACAATTAGCTTCATCAAATTTATAAATATTTTTATTGGTTTCACAAAATTTAAGGTTTATATATTTAAAATCATAGTACCAATATACTTTCAAGCTCTCTCTCATTCGTAAGCAAGTTCATTTCGGTTCATAGTGCTTTGCTTCTACGCAAGCGTGTGTGATTTCGATCTTATTCATAAATGAAGTGTTCATTCATGAAGCGTTTATTTTCGAACAATTAGCATACTACACGTATGTGCACCTATAATATGAAGGATTAACCAACGAAAGAAATGATTCAAGCACCTAAACATCCTCTTTAACTCAACGATCTTAATTCAAATTGTGGGTATTAATCTTATTCAATTAGAAAGAGATATATGTTCAAATTTCACTATTACAAATAATAGTGATATTTTGAAAATAGTAAGTTGACATATTGAATTGATACATTCCGTTAAACAAAAGAATCCAAACAACAAGTGATAGTTACTTTCAAGTGCTAACGGATGCACCCCTCCTGAGGTATATATATATCGATAAAGAAGAAGGGTTTATTCAAAACGATGAGGGTATACCACATTAGAGGCGAGCCAAAAAAAAGATGTTTGCTATGCAAAATATTGCTGATGGAAAACACCCTAAGAATACCAAACATCCCATTCCTATTTTCCCAATTCCTCTTCAAATTCTTTAATTAGTTTGAGATTTAGTTCTAGTTATTTTTTTAGAAGCTATGTTTTTTTCATTTTTCTTAGGAATTGTAATAATAAATATATATAATTGTACTTAAGAATACATTAATTATAAGTATTATAATTCCTAAAAAGAAATATTTTCAATATAAACATTGTCAACTTCAATTTAATTATGTATTGTAAATATTAGTGTAAGGTTTAAAAAAAAAAAGAAAAGAATCAAGTCAAGTGTGAGTCCGACTCGTACATGAAGGGTTCCGTTCCATCGTCCAATTTTTTTTGAAGCTAAAATAAAATATGTATTTAAATAACAGTGAACATCATATACAGAAATAACATAAATAACAACCAACTGCTCTAATAGTGTATTCACACTGAGCTGAACTCGAGTTCATCGACGAACTCGCACGAACTTGAGTTCAAATCAAAAACAACCACAGTGAAAATGACTGAAATTTGTTGTTGTTGTAGTAAATTTGAACTCGAGTTCGTCGAGGAACTCGCAAAGAACTCGGTAATGATATTGGCTACTCTGCGGCAGTGCTGCCAATTGTTTTGTCGTATCCGCCTTTTTTTGTTCATTCTCGACATTAAACAGTTGATTATGCACAAAACAATTTGAAGAAAATTTTAAATTGTCATTTTTTTTCAACTATTAATAAAATAAGTAAGGAATGAAAAGGCTGCTGGAAGAATTATTTGCATGCAATGCAAATTGTTCTCAATCATGTATTTCTCGTACAATTTCCATTTTAATATCTCACAATTGTCCCCAACGTTTTATTTGTATGTACAACCAAAACAAAAAACAGCTGCTCTCAGAACTCGCAAACTCGCAAAAGGCCACTGTCAACCGCGAAGTCGCAAAAACTGGCAAAAGAACTCGTACTGTGAATGTAGTATAAGTTACAAAGCATTAATTCCTTTATTGAGATTTTAAAAAAAATTTATTATTTGTCGTTATAGCGGCAATAGATATACACAATCTGTGAAATTTGAACTGTCTACCTATATTACGGTTCATGAGATAAAGCTCTGTGACGGACGGACACTCCATCGCAACTAAAGTTACAAGTTTTTTGTACGGGAACCCCTTTATTTTTTTAACTTTATTTTATTTTTATTATTCGTTATAGCCGCAATTGAACTACACACTCTGTGAAAATTCCAACTGTCTATCTTTATCTGTTGGCGCTGAATTTCTTGTTGGTTATTTAAGTATTAGCATTACTCTTGAATTGATTATTGTTTATTCAATTATGAATCTTTCTCTTGAATGTGTTAATGTTTTGCTCTTTTTATTAAACTAGATTGAGTACTCTTTGGAGTAGAATTATCAGTTATCTTGAATTGTCTTAGGTTATCTTAGGTTATCTTTAGGTATCTTATGTTAGTCTTATGCTTTGGATGAAATGAATTGTAAAGAAGTAAGAATGAAATAATAAAAAATAGAAGCAATTAAGAACTAAACGAAGAAGGACGTCTTTAGTTTGAGCAGCTTAAGAAAAAACGCAATGGTTAAATAAATCAATTTGTTTTTGGCCCATAATTATGAATTTTATGTACTTATTAAAACGTATCAAAAGGTATTTCGTATGTTTATGATGGGAAAAATTAAAAATGTGTAAACAATTTTCTTAACTGAAAGTTTTCGGAATAAAGGGACTTTAATAAAGTAACGGAAATTCTGAAAAATCTAACAGGTCGTAATTCAATTTTGTTGTCAGAACATTGGAGAGCGAGTTAATATTGTGGAGAGCACGAAAAGCACCCTCCACAGAAACTCGGGTTGCAGGCACTGCTAAAACAACCTTAGTAAGCTGCGTCCTTTCTTCAAGTCTAATACATTGGTATCAAACGATACTCTTTCCCATTCGCTAAGTTGAGATGAATTTCGCACATTTTTGAATGCTTGCATATGAAGATCCAACTTTTCGTAGGGGTTCGCTGATTTAATGGCAATGTCGTCTGAGGAATTAGAAGTTGAACAACTGTTGTAAATTTGATTGATAAGGGCATTGAATATAACATAACCCATCTTTATTATGACAAAAATTATGACGATTAAGAATTATAAGAGAACAACAAAAGACAACAAAAGAAAGCTAAAGAAATAAAACACCAGAATTTTTAAAGAAAATGGAAATATTGGATAAGTAAGACACAATACAGATAAAAGATATTCTCGTTCCATATTAGTAATTAAATTATTGGTGTTGGTATTTAATCAAAAAATTCTATGAAATACATACATAATACACGTATGTTAAGTATTGAATTCAAGTAATTTTAAGGTTCATTTATTTAATAAACATAATATACATCTATCGGAAAACTTCATTGCCGCGCGAGACATAAAATATAGCATTACACAAATGTATTACGACAAATATCATGATGGTTGTCTAAGATTTCTGGTAATCAAATATAATGGAGACTTTATAATAAATTGTCAAACACACTTTTAGTCAAAACTAGATCTAAGTGAAAAATTAGTATTTAATTCTGAAAATCGACCGCTGTTATAAAATTAATGGAGGGAGGAATCCATGGATTCACTTAGTTAATCACAAAACCAATTTGAAACCAATTTCTAAACAAAAAATTATTTGAGTCTGTTTAAAAAATATGTATATAATTTTTATGAAAAAAAAAAAATTAAAAAACTGAATAAACTAACGCCGCACGGTCAACCGAATCGTTACTTAAATTTGTATGTCACAACACAGTTCCAGAAGAAAAGAAAAAAATAGTGTAATCAGATATATGTAATTAAATAGAATGGAGGCTATGGAAGGAGAAATTCATTCATTCCATTAGTTTAACGCAAAACTAATTTGAAACCAAAAATTATAATATGTAAATAATTGTGAAACACGATTGTAGTCAAAACTATATCTAAGCGAAAAATTGATTTAATTCTGAAAATGGATCGTTCAGATATAGAGTTAATGGAAGGAGGAATAAACGCATTCACTTAGTTAATCACAAAACTAATTTGTAACTAATTAATAAAATAAAAATTATTTTCGGTTGTTTATTAAATATGTACATAATTTTTATGAAAAAAAAAATAAAATAAAAAAACAAAACTGAATAAACTAACGCCGCGTGGTCAATCGAATCTTTACTTGAATTTGTATGACACAACATACGTCTCAGAAAAAAAGAAAAAAATGTGTAATCAGATATATGCATTTAAATACATTGGAGGAGGCTACGGAAGGAGAAAATATGTAAACTCCTAAACTAAAAATTGTTTTAGGGCCTCTCTAAAAAAGAGACATATATATTTTATTATAATAAAAATAAAAAAACAACTAAATAAACTAGTTCCACACGGTCATCCGAATCTTTTCCTGAATTTGTAAAAAAAAAACAGTCTCAGAACAGGAAAAAAAGAAATGTAGAACTTGGAGACATATGATATCAAAAATTTGATCCACAAATTCCTCAAAAACAGCCTCAGATCAAAATGGTATGACAGCACATAACTTACAAGTATGCATGATTCGAAATAAATTAAAGGTTATTAACATTTATGTCATACATTTATGTAGACCCGGCACGCGTTGCTACTCCCCGGCAAAATTTTATAAAAATTAGCTTTGTACGATAGAATGATGTTTATTTTATTTTGTTGTGACTCACAATTGAAAAAGAGATTTTTAATAATATTGATGTAATTCTGAGATGTTTGACAAAGACTACTCGATTGTATAAATATTGAAGAACAACATCAGATCCACAGTGCAGTGTTTGAGCACCTATTTAATTTTTTGGGACCTGTATTTATTTAATGATACTCGTATAAATGTTTACGTATTGTATATATGGGAACAAAGTTGGACTAGCTCTGAGAACCTATGGATTCATTTGTCTATCTTAAATAATTCAGAGTATGTGAAATGTGGTTCCAGAGGCAAACAATTCGAGTGTAACCAATTCAAGATGGCCAAGGGAATAGTAGGCATTACTATCACATAATGTGGGCTTGACAAAATGGCTAGTGTCAATGAGATTAAAGTTGAAAGACAAAGTAAAGATCATTGAACGTTGGCACAGTAATGGCGCATAATTTGCTTATACCAACTAATACTTGGCTTTCACTAAATTTGCAACAGCCAGACTTTCGCTTTCAAAGAATGAGCTCTATTCATTACAAGATTTATCTGACAGATTTTAATTTCTGTAGTTCTTCAAAAACATTCTGAAGTTTCTGGATAAGTTTTTCTTATTAAGAAGCAAAAGAGAATCGCTTTACTCAAATGACACTTTTCACACTTGTGTGTGAATTGCGAAATTATTGTGGAAAAGGACACAATGTTAATATCAAAAAGATGCTTGTTACTTTTATAAAATTATTTCATTATTTTTAGAACAAATTATTTCCTACCATTCTATTTTTGATTTTTTTTGTCTTGATTTATTTATGGTGAGCTCTGCTCAACAACAGTTCACATTTCGCGAATCTTTTCGCTTTTCACAATGAGAAATTCCGCTTTTCTTAAGGACGCGGCTCCCTGACTTGACTGCTAGACCGAAGACTGTTATTCGCATTTCTATTCATGTCACGAGCACTTGTTTGACTTTCTTATAAGACCGATGCAGGAGCACTGTGGTTGAGTTAATTTTAAACTTGTCAAACAAAAGCCAGCTGCCCAAGTAAGACAGCAGATATGCACATTGAAATTTAAGACATGCACAATCTTGCAACGTAGATAAATAAATAAATAGTAGTACTTCATTAAAGAACAAAAGATAACTTAAAAGGAAGCCTTGCAAACTGAATTTTGTATGAAAACTTCATACAGGATCGAAAGTGTTGAGTTAAGACGAACTATGAGAATACAATACAAGATACTACAATATGCATTATTTTATATGAAATTTAAGGTTTCGGATAAAGATTTCAATATGGTAAAAACTCAAGTTTTTAATTCTACTATTTATTGTTGAGACAATAATGAAAATCTTTGACAGAATAGAATTATCATTATAGAATCTGAACTTCTATCATTTTCTGATGACATCTATTCCATAATCGTTAATTAAATTTTTCGGGCCTTAGTGGCTGTCTTACATTTTGAGATATACAGTGGCGAACAAAAAAGACACATTTTGGTCTGGCATTTCAGAATTCCAAACATTATCAGATTATCCCGGAAAATAGTAACCCAAAAAATATTGTACGTAAAACCCAGATTTGGCTGACAAAGTCACCATTTCAGTTGAAGGAATAGGCGCAAAAAGGTTAAACATTAATCTTATCGAAAATCTGGGGCCATTGAGAAAGGGGAGACTGCAAAAATTAAATAAAAAACAAAAAATTAGTTCATGTTCAACATAACGTGCATAATTAAGTGTTGCAGGTAACCCAGATTTCTATTTTTTATTGTTTCTCCCATTTTATTTTTAACTAAAGTGATTTCTGGGATTTTTTTCAAATTTCTTTTATATGCGAATCACAATTGCGAACACAAAACTAAAATGACTTGTGGTAAGAATATAACTTAACCCTCACTTATTGGCAATGACTTTCACATCAATTCAATACCTCAACCAATAAGGCAAACATATTTTAAGGGATATGAGTAAGTTTACACCATAACTATAAACTATATATACATATGTCTAAAATTACTGTTGTTGATGTTATTGCCATTTTATTGCAATGACTTGAACATTAAATTAAAAACAATTACAAACAAAAGAAACAAGAAAATATTTCCCAATAAAAATGATGCATGAAAAACAAATAAAAGTTAAATTGTTGTTGGATACAATAAAATGGAACGTGCATCGAACTCTGTCAGGAAAGTACAATAGACGACAAACGATAGCCAAAAAAGAAAACTATTCACAAAAGCAATTTGGCTAATGACTTCATAGCTAACAAAATGTTTGTCCAAATGCGAGTACATACATACATATTTATATATATGTATACAGATGTACTACGAGTATATGTTTTTATGTACTACATATGTGTGTGTGTTGTGCATTTGTATTGAAAAGTAAATTAAAATACTTTTGTAGCAATAAACTTAAATGCTAAGGAAATTTCAAGAAAATTCCTTTATTAGACCAATTCACAAATTATATATTATTGCGAATACTAAAAAATTAAAATTAAAGCAAAATCTAAAAACAAAATTTAATTGGTGCTATAAATCTTTTAATAAATGAATTATAAAATCTATCGATTTTTTTTTAAATGAACTATAAAAATTGTTATAAAATACTCGTAAAACCCAATTTTTGTGTTAGAAAATATTGTATTTTGCATATTTGATAAATTTTTATTTAAATAATACTCTTTCTATATTTAATATGTATGTATTATGTATTTGTATTTATTTTTTCGAGAATCAAAAATTAATCGGCTTTTGAAATTGCAAAAAAAATAAAAACTAAATTTTTATAATGAAATAAATTCATTCGGAAGGTTATGCCCAAAGGTTAACTCTTACCTAAGTTTAAATGACATTTTAACTAAAAAATGATTTCCCATTCCAATAATGTATGTGTGTAAATTTAATTGAATATCATATCATTATTGATTTTTACACCTTCCTAACAGTTTGTGGAAATATAATTGAATATCATGCAGTGATTAGTTGATTGAAATATAAAACAAATGATGAATTCATTACCATACTACAATATATATATGTATATTTTTAACTTTATTAAAACGTCAAAGCCACCAGGTGGATTTTAAACATTTGTATAATCAATACTTATGTGTGCTTAGAACAAAGTGATATCTAAGTTAATTACGAACTCCTTTTGGGGAGGTCGTTGAGGTTGTGAATTAAGAACCTTGCTAGGTGGGTAGGGCGCTGCAGCAGTCTTTTTTTCTAAAAGTTGCTAAAGAAATTGATTTTCTCAAATCTCATATCGCTGTGCAATACCTGAACTAAGTACAATACATATACCTAGAAGGATTTTGGAAACTTTAATTAAAGTAATGGGTATTTGAATTTAAGAAAGGTTTCCAAGACATTTATCATTTTATGCATCTTAGCTACACATGGTATTGTAATGAATGACTAACCAATACTTAATGGTGAAATTCAATATTTTTCATTAAAATTTTCAAGTATGTAATAAGATTTTTCCTAGATGTACTCTCTACACCCCTAAAAAAGTTTTTTGTTAATTGTTCGCCACATAAAAAGCAATTTCAATTAAATGTTCGTATGTGAAATCGTTACAGTAAATACAGAGTATTTTATTTTAAAACAAGTAAAAAGAAGATTAACTTTGGCTATGCCGAAGTTGTAATACTTTTGACGCACCTTTTATATCTTCTAATTATTGTTCTAAGTTCATGTTTTGTATGGGAGGCACCTCCTTGTAGTCTGAGGGTCTTGAAATTAACATGATTGGTGGATGTGGGTTAGACACTTATAGTGTCCAAATTTCATAGTTTTTTGATTCAATTATTCAGTTTATCAATAATCTTCAGTTTTCTAAAAAAAAAAAAAAATCCATTTTAAGGGAAACATAAAAAAAAAAAAAAATGAAGGGCAAATATGCGCATTTTGTTCAATATGAATTAATTTTTAATTATCCTAATTTTGATTCAAAATTCCTTGTTTTTTTATATCATTCTTACGCGTATTTTCTACCAATTTGTGAACATGGGTACCGGGAATATTAGCCCTAGTACAAATATAGGTTTATAAAAAACTTGAATTCAATTAAGCAAAAATAAAAGTTAAGTATATTAATGTTTGACACATAATGGATTATAAGAAAGTAATTATGCTGCTATATTTTTTAAATTCGCCCAAAGTGCCTATTCACTTAACGTAATCAAATATCCTGACATTTTAAAACAAAATGAAGTATATTACGTCTCTATATTCGAAAATAACAGGTTATAAAAATTTTGTAGAAGTGTGGATTAGACCTTGACAAAAATAAGGACAGCTTCATAAAATTAATCTTTCAGTCGTAATATAAAAGGCTTGAATGCGTACGAATAATGAAGAGCAACACATATATCCATTTTCTTAACAAAAGCAATTATATCTTTTAAATCTGTTTTCGATAATGCATTAGTCATCCAAATATTCTAGCCAAATGATAGATGAACTTGAAGAAATGTAAGAAAAACTCCAAATGGAGCAACATAAAGAACTACAACAAAAATATCCACAAATCAAAAGCTGATTTTGGCATTGAGTGAATTAAATAAAATGAAAATGGTTTTCTTCTTAAACCAAATATTAAATAAACCAATAGATATTGTTTTTAGGAAAAATCAGGAACAATCCCTAAAGGATTTGACTTCTGATAACTGTGACGATAAACTTCAAATTTCCAATTTCATTTGTTTTTGTAACTGATACAGTTTATTTGTTACACATTTTTTAGTAAATTAACTATTAAAAAACACGCAGATTTATGCGCCACATATGATAAGATTCCTGTCGCTTTGAATTTATTATTACTAAGCAATTTACAATACTTGTATTATATCAATGAAAAGTAAATTAAATGTAATGTAATTTTTATACAATTTTTAAGTTTATCAAAATTTTTGAGATAAAGATATATAAGACTTTTGTGTATATATGTTTAAGACTGAAAAATCATAGCCAATAGCAGCTCAATGACAACGGAAGTAAGCGTCGAGTCTGGTAGATAGCTGGGAATAGTTAAAATTGATTCTAACGTTGGCAATACTGCATTTCAGCATCAAGTAAGATGTCGCTTAAAAGTTGAAGATTGAAGCTGTACACTAACGGAGTCTTTAAAATACATAAATATAATATATCTTCCTCTAACTATTGTGTGCTTTGAAATTTTCAAAATAAAACCATTTCCATTATTTCGGGCACTTGAATATAAAAGGCAGCCAAGCCCTCTGGGCTTAATATCGTCGTTCTTCGCTGTCTTTGGGAATTTGAACACACTGCAGGCTAGATGTACTAGATATTGTTCATTGGTTAACCTATCCTATTTGCCTTTTTTAGATCATATCAGTTCGATTGTATGTTTGTGTAAACATGTGGCTGTGAGTAGCGGAATTAAATTGGTTTTAAGCATAATTTTAAATATTATAATTTTACCTTCCGATTTTAAATGTATTGTTATTACTTTCAAGTTGACAGTAATTTATCTTAAACAAATAAATAAATAAGATGAGTGACATCTCAGTAAGAAAATGAACGTCCTCATTTATGCATCCATTGTTTCCATTCACCGACTTACCTTCCTGAAATATGTTGTACAATAAATAAATTAGTTCCCTCAATTCAAATACAACTAATTATTCTTTTCAAATTTTTACTGAAGTTGCATTGGCTATTCTAGTTACAATTTTGTTACCTTAAATTGAATGCATATAATCGTACATGCCTACAAAATAGTAAATGAATTACTATAACTAATTAACAAAAATAATAATGTAAATTATTATCAAAATCTACATGATATATTATGGTGTATTCCTCTTAAAAACTGGGCATTTTGAATGTTTTATTTTTGTCCAAATGAAACCAAAACACGCATTTATGAGTTTACTCAAAATAAGCTTGAATTTCATTATAGATAATCATATGTATATAAGTATGGTGAACTGAATTTCTTAAATCAGCAAAAATGAATATATTGTAACTTAATGTTTTCAATGTTCATTTTTGTTCAGAAATTTCTCATTTACGAGCTGTGAAATGTTTTTTTTTTTAAATAGTAGACAACGTTTTGAGTATACGCCGCATTACCTGAAAACTCGTTTCTGGGAAAATTATTTCAAATCCTTTGTTTCAGTCATTAACTGGAACAATGCTTTGCACACACACACACACACACACACACACACACACATACACATTTGTTTTTCCGTGTTTATACTATATAATCTCTCAGTCTTTTGATCGTTCACTGGTTTACTACTCGTTTTGCTTGTTAAAAAGTTAACAATGGCAAATCCTGCATGTATGTATTTTATTTACGTGTTAAATGTTTTCATGAATTATTTAAGTCACATTTGGTGCAACAAACAACTAAACTTTTCTTTCTACATTTTTTGGTTGAAGGAGTTTGAACTCACACCTGTTTCCCGATTCTCAAATTTGAGTTTCTCACCCGATTTTTGTACTGCTATTGTACGCTGCTTAATTGTTCGCTGTTCTTGTTGAGTTTTTTCTAGTCCGAGTTTCTGTGTGTATCCGAGAATCCGTGTGTGTATTCTTTTGTCTCACAAATATACAAATGTGAATGTGCATGGGTAGAATATATAGCAACACTTAACTTTTGTTTGCTCCTACCGAGACACAAGTTGTACGGGGAACTTCAAGCAACACCCTCATATCCTAGCATTTATTCTTTTCAGAGACACAGCCAAATTTAAGCATTTATTTATGTTCGCTTCTTATTTTTTGTTTTTGAGAAAAAAGTAAATTAAATGTGATTTTCATTTTCATTTAGTGCCAACGACATTAGTGTGTTTTTATACAATATATTCTGGTGGACTGCGCTTTATTATTGTTTTTTGTCACATAACCGCATAATTTCTGGTCTTCGTTTGTTAAGTTCCCTTGCCTCTAGGGGAAATCACATTAGATTAGAGAGCTTTGCTATTGTAATTACTTTGAATGCAAGAGTGTAACTCGGAATTATGGTTTTCTAAAAAACAAAAAAAATTAATAACATTTTTGAAAATCAAAAAAGAATATAATCTTCTTTTATTATACTTATGTATGTGGGTGGGTTTTTGGTAGATAGCTATGCAACTTATGGAATACGTAATTAAAGTAATATATCTTCATTAGAAAATACGCTTACACTTTATATTTTAGGTGGTCCAATAATTGCTCTTAAAGTATTATAATGGTTAAAATCTATAAGCTTCTTATCTTTCCCAACGTCGCAATATGCTTAAATGCTTTCGAAATATTGACAAATACATACTACGATAAGAGAGTAGTGGTATTTTTGGTTTTACTATTTGTAGCAATACTTTATTCAACTGCTTTTGTTAAGGATTATGCTTACAAATATCCTAAATACTTATTGAATGTCGAAGATCAAAAGCAAAAGTTGTATACAAAGTAATAATTCCCGAAATTGGCGAAGTAATGAGTGAAGCAGCTATGTGGGTGCCAGGCATGAAGGCTGTTAAATGACTGTTTTATTATGTATAGAACTGTATAAATCATCACATTTTGATTTATACCAGTGACTTTATCTATATTAACTTCAGCTCAGTATAAATGCTAATGAAAATTCATATATGTATGTACTTCATAGATGCGAAGCGAAGGTTTCGTTTTCGCAAAGGTCTCGCAAATCAAAGTCTGCTTGCATTCACAAAAAAAAAATTCTTCCCTCTCACAAGCATGTTTTATTGAATAGTGATCGTGAACGAAGTGATGAAAAGTATTGCTTGTACTTCACATTCGCTCTGCTCATAGTCTCTGAAAGACATTGAACGTGGATTCTTTCAATACCTTCACCAAAGCCTTGTCAGACTGAGTATATACGTGCATTACATTTTGGTCTCTATCGCTCTCATGCATAACGTTGTTGTTCTCACTTGCTTTTCAAGTTTATACAAATTCTTAAATTAAAACAACAAGAGCGATATGTTCGTCTTTCATTTATCAAACAGTTTTATTTTTACATGTTGTTGTTGATCTATGACATTTTCGTTTCTTTCATTAAGGAGTCGTTTGTTTCGTGAAGGTTTCATGCCGACGTAAAGGTTTCATTGTTTTCATAAAACGTTTCGTTAAGCAACGGAGGAAATACCAGAATGTATCACGCATACTTTGGCATCATGCCTATTGCCATTCTCTTTTGAAATTATTCATCAATCGTCGTACTTGCTTTGAGAGGGACACACATTTGCTTTGTGTCATTCTCGACTTGCTTATGCGCCCATCACACGATTAAATGTTTGCACCAATTTGTTGTTTGTAGTTTCAAAAACACATATTGTACATACCAATAGATCAAATGCATTTGATCGTGTGCTGAGCGCATTAAGGTTCATTTTTTACGAAACGTTCATAAGCATGTTTTTTGCCTTCGCTGCACATTTCTGATGTACTTATATAAAATAATATAAAGTACGTAAATTTAATGAATTTTACGAGAACGTGTTTTCTATGACACATTTATAAGATCTTTCTTAATACAACATATTGTACATCACATTTGTACAATATCACGTTGTAAATAAATTTACAAGTTAAGGAAATTTTAATAAAATGTTAACTTCTACGCTTTTGTAATATTGAAGCATTTAAGTTATTAGGTTCAAGATATTTCTGTATTATCATTGTGGGTTAGAACTTAGTAAATTTTTTATGGGGTCTCGCAAACTAATTGATATTGAACACACATTTTGTTGGACAAATACAAAGTATGTAATGTTAAAATATTGTATGTTATCTTTTACGTTATTTAAAGGTAATTGAAAGGAACTTCGTGACATTTACCATAAATACAAGATTATGGGCCATTATTATAGCCATATTATACTCAGCACTGTTTATTTGCAGTGGCAACAATAAAAGACAATCATACACCAACATACCTACGCATATACTAGATACACACACACATACACACCTATTCAGATAGAAATACACTCATACAAAATTCATGACCTTTTAAGTGTGTGTCTCTGTCTAAGTGTATGTTTTGTGTATGTGCGTGGGTTTCCATTTGTTTTATCCTTCATTGTACTTATACAATACATATGTATATAAGTATATGGCAAAGGATATTTATACAATTTATTTAAAGACACGAAAAATGCTTGTTCATTGAAATCATTCAACAACTGCTTGTTTTATATTTTTCTTTTTTCTTCTGTTTGGTTTTGTTGAATTCCCTTTTTTTTTAATGGTATTTATTTTTAATTTCGTTGTTAAATCCTCTTCGTTGTGATTTACATTTAAAATATTTTTAAATAAATGACTTAAGCAGTTGTTTTTGACAATTAATTACAAGAATTTTAACACATTTCATAGTCGTGCAAATGTAATGTAATTTAATTTTAGTCTGATGTTTGTAACATTTAACAATGTACATCAGAGGCCTCAGTGTACAGTGTACGTACAGTAGTAGCACGCTAGTAACTATACTAAGCCATTCTGTCAATTCCATTCCTTCAGAATTCCGTCAGTTTGGTGTATATTTTTAAAAGGAGAATACGTAACATATTTAATAGAATGAACTTTGATTCGTCACTTTTAATCAGAGAATACAAAATCGGCTTTGAACGGGAATGTTAGAAAGAATGATATTTATATTATTTTGTTGTGACTCACAATTCAAATATAGATGTTTGACGAAGACTACTTGATTGATTTGAAAATATGTCTCTAAGCTGCATATGCAAAATATTGTTATATTGTATATGTATATATTGCTACAATACACCAGTGAAACCCGAATTCAAATTAGTTAAGCTGTTTCTGAAATTAACGTGCACGGACTAAAAGAGGCTTACGATTTTTTATATGTATAGATATATATATAAAAGTGCGAGTAATCGAATAATACAACTAAAATTGAAGTGTATGTAAGTTTTGGTGAGGCCAAAGTTAGCAAATTTTCTTAATTTTGTATTATTTGCAAAATTCGGATTTTATTTCACAGCTTTGTTTATGTTGTTAATTTAATTGTTAACGTTGCTTGCTTAAATTAAGAATTTTATTATTTAATGTCAGATTTTAAAACTTTGCATTGCACCGAATATAGCATATCAGTATATTAAGTTTTTGCTAACGTATGTCACAATCGAAAGGAGACCAACAATACCCTAACAAACAATACATTTCAGTTAATAATATTTTTCGAAAAATATATTTCATTATATATTCTTGATCAACGTGACGAGACGAGTTGATTTAGCCATGTCCATATCTTTTAAAACTGTTTTGAGAAGGTAACCAGTAGGCTAACAGGACGTTACGACATGTTCAACTGTTTAAGCTTATTGCTATTTGGTATCATAATTACCTCAGCGATTGTATATTGGCATTGACTTTTTACTCTTAGCATAGCATTGAAGATATGTGTAAAGAGCTGGTGAATTTTGGAGTTAAAGTAATTCTATCGATTTTGTCAAAACCTGTTGATTTTTTAAGTTTTATTTGCTCAATCTTAGCAAGAATAACTACGTGAATTGGTAGACTCATCTGACAAAGCGATTCTAAAAAGTTCCTCACCTCAGCTTCATTTTCGACATTGCATAAAGGATAAAGTTAAAAGACTGAATGCAAGTGCTGCGCATAAGCCTCTTCTCATGGGTCGCTTTAAATACCATAGAATCTCATACATCTATTTCTTTGTCTACACGCATTTTCTTACTTTGTTGTTGGATTAATCATCATCGTAATCTGTATCAATTAGCACAGCATATTTGTTCTTTCTTTTAGAAGTGCCATATCCAAAATTCACTTTTCAACTCTGATGAGCTTAGATTTCCTCTCGTGCTTAGTATTGCTGAGGCAATCACCTTACTTACCTTACGAAAAATATAGTACGTTTTCCCATAACTACGGTAATTTATGCAATGTCCAAAAATGCAAAATAATAATAGACAAAACATGAGCTAATAGTGCGAAAGTTCAGCTTTCTGTTTTTTTTTTTTAATTTTGGGAATACAGGTGGAGGTAATATTATCACTTTCACAAGATGTTTGTAGGGGACAATGGGTTTATAACTCGTACTTAACGTCTAAAAAACTAATCAAATAAATCAATGACTATAATTCATTTAATTCCCATGTTACATATCCATTGTCAAAAGTAAGTTAGTTGAGAAAACTAATAAAAACTAAAACCAATAAACCATTCATAACTAATTATATTTGAATAATGTAACTGATACGTGTATGTAAATATTATTCATTCCTAAATAAATACAATGTTTTAATTTATCCACTAAATTACATAACAAATAATAATGTTTTGATTTTCTACTTGAATTCAATTTATTTATTGCTGATAGCATAAATATTCGTAAAAATATGAATTATTAATTTTAATTTTATTTTACAAATCTTAATTCTTCTAATTGAGCAAACATAATTGAATTCTGATGACTTTTAGTGAACTAGCATAATGAATGCGCATCGAATTTACTTAGTCAAAAGGCATTTAGCAGAATTTTCGTATAAATGAAAACTATACAATATTGGCAACTTGATTAAAGTTCAGAAAGCAAAAAATATTTTGTAAAGTGCCACATTAAGCAAGTCAATCAACTTTGAAAAACCATTTCATTTTATGGTAACAGTTCACATAATTCAGGTTGCAACCTTGAAAGTCATTTAAAAAGAGAAACAATACTGCTGGCCATATTCGTTAATGATCCATGTGATGAGGTTATATGAAATTGAATTGAGCTTAAGGAGGTTGAAACAAAGGAATTTTGTGCTATGAGACAACTTCATATTTTTTCCTTCTTGACTTGTAACATGAATGAGTAACATGAAAGACCCGATTTTGTTTGCACCTCATAAGTCGTACAAATTAGTGAGGGCTGCCAACACTGTGTATTAATTATCCAACTGTCAGTTTTGTATACGAGAAAAGCTGAATTGCCAATTACAAATTACAGTGATAACGTATACATTTTTTTTTTAATGGAGCGGAGCGACTGTCAGTTCCTTTATGAGCTCACAATTTGTCGAGGCTTGTGCGCTTTCGTGAAGACCCACATTATTGAAAATGTAGAAGAAATCAGTCGCTTTTATCAAATGTGTATATTTTGTTGGGTGAAATACAGCCGGGCTTATTATTACGGGGCTAATGCGTTCTTTAAAATTCAGATTCAGTTTCCATCGATGTAATTATAAAATTAATTAAAAACAAAATGGTTAAAAGTAATTTAAAAAATCCAAAAACTGCATTCTAACAAATAATAATTTTCACACTGAAACTAATTTTTACTTCAAGTTCGTTAGCTTTGTCTTCAGCTTCTTACTAATTCCTTACTTTTTTCTAATTCTTGAGAAATCAATTAGAAGAAGAACCTTGATCGCTCCTTCATTAAATGTTGATGAAAATAATTTTGAAAGTTAAGACGCCTTTCTTCACAAGGTACTCCTTCTCATTATTTGCTCTATCCAGGCCGGACATTGTTGAAGTTTTTAAGGATACTACAGTACACGAATCTATATCATATTTCTGTCAATAGTTGGAGCAGGTTGTCTTCGTTTAACTGTTTATCATAGAACAGTTCATTGATGACTCAAAAACTGAGGGAGTAGTTTGCATACATACAGACAGACAAACTTAATGACGAACTTATAATACTTTTCACTGCGTGAAGAGTATAAAAAACCAGCGGAATCTATAAAAAACTACAAATAGGTTATGTTTGAATTGTAACTTAGAGCAATTAATTAATTTTGAAAATTGTCTTAGTAGCATGACCTAGCATAAGGCATACACAAAGTAGAATAGATATCGTACTTCAAAGAAGACAAAGAGAAGAAGTGAAGAAATACACAAGCAAAATAAAAATAATACATATAAAGGTTGACGGTCAATTTGTATATTTTGTGCGATGTTATTAATAAATCTTATTGTGCTACTAAGTTAATATAAGATTCCTTGATTCTGAGGCGGTACAATTATGATTTGTTTCAAGATTTGTATCATTTCATTAGTTAGCGCTAAGTGCTTATTGCAAATAATTGAAAAATCCAAGCGCCTTATAATTATGGGACGCAATTTATGCAACAAATTGATTAATGATTATGTTTAAGTTAATGGGAAAATCAAACGGAACAGAAAGGAAAAAAAAAATATATTTTTACATTTCCAAAATTGACAGACATAGTAGTTTCATAATTGAAATAATGTTAGTAGATATGTTTAGGTGATGAAAGTATGTAGTACCGCAGGGTCAAACGTTTACCAAGTACAAGTAAAATTGCTAATTATTTTTTTTTTTAGTTAACAGCTGGTTATGATGGTTATGAACAACAGAAATGGTGATAATGATATTTCGAATTAATATCAAATATATCCTTCAAACTTACATGTGGTTCGTAATGTTTAAATTGAAACTTAGTCCTTTATTTAAACCTGCATACAAAATTATCATTTTCTAAGTTTAATAATTTTTGAACTAAAGTATTTTATTTTATTTCCATAAATTAATATACGTACATATATAATTTGAGATATGGCAACCATTTTAAGCAACTGTGAAGAAACAGATAACAAGGTGGATATGTGCACATGCCCATGTCAATTCGATGACACTCTTGGGATCATCTAGTTATGTACGAGTACATTCGTTTTCACAAACCTGTACTCTTTTATTTATGTACTGCTACAAAGTGTAATGATATCTAAACATGATGACATTATTAAATTTAAGATGGCCTCACTGAATTTTTGTTTTTAGTTCCCCCTTTTGTCATGACTGAAATTATCGGTAATGCAGAAACCTTTCATGAAATGAATTCAAAAGTCTTAATGTTGGCTATAGTAAAATAAAATCAGAATAGTATACTTACATACATATAACATCGGTTTCGTAGTTAAGTTGCGGGAAATACAAACTACAATAGACATTACTATGTACTCTTGTTCTTTTCAACTTCTTAACTGATATTTTGAATGAGTTTTATTCAATAAAATGTACATTTGTGGTCTGACTTTAGTTGAACTCATTTCATTTAGACTTGATGTCATATATGAATATCTTCTGTTCTGTTCTGTGTTCAGTTCAACTCTATTTTATTCTAAAGAGGATATGCACACACTTGACTTTTGTTGCTTGAGCTTATCAAGAGTTTCGCGTTGTTTTCCAACAAACTTTAGTTAAAAGAAGTTCTTTGTGCCATTTAATTTTTATGAAAAGTAAATCCCAACAACACACAAGAAACATAGAAACTAGTATACATATAGTAGGTACTTCTTTTGCATTATTGTAGTTGTAGTTGTAGTTGTTGGTGTTGCCATTGCTTTCGTATTGTTGACATTTTTTTCACGCTACATTGAGCGTCATACTAGACGAGCAAGTGTATGAGTGCTTTGAATGTTACTATGTACATAGATACATAAGTACACAGTAAAACATACTATGTGTCTGTTCGAACATAAACTCAGTCACTGGCATTATGAAGTTGAATAGAGTTGAGTTGACATTATGTTAGCGTTATGCCTTTGGCACTCTCAAGTAACGCATAAAACTTTACAGCATGGCGCCTTTGTGAATCCTTTTATTTCAAATTAAAGTAGCACACAAAAGGACTTATAACGAGAAGCAGCAAAAGATGTGGAATATGAAATGGAATATGTTGGAAAAGTACTGGTACTATGTCCGGAGATTGGGTACAAGTTGATGTTCGTGTTGATGATGATGCAGATGCTGGAGGTGGTAAAGTTTCTTCTGCCTAGTCAACATTTGCTGACTTAGCTGCAATTATGGCAGAGAATTTCTTCTTTATTTTTTTATGAACTTATCATCATACACAGAGGAAGTCACTCGTAAATATTACTGCATGACTCAACTCAACTCATCTCAACACATCTTAACTTATTCTATCCAATCCATTGAGTCTATTTTGTTATGAAATGATTTTGGCTTTTGTTGAAGTGCATTCAGTTGGCTGCTCGTTCATATGAGGATTGCAGGAAATGGAAATGTCAGCTGAAGAATAAAAAAAAAGAAAAATCATAAAAAAAAAACAACAAACATATTTTTTATAGTACATCATTGTTATTTTATGTCATTAGTTAGTTTATCATTCACACCAAAAATCAATAATCTTTTAAATTGATCTTTTATCTTCAGTTATTTGTGGTATTATAGAAAATTTTGCCATATGAAATTTTATACTACTACTTGACTCTTTAATTATCTGTCTTCAAGGTATAACTTATGCTTAAATAATTTGAGTTGTGAATGTACAAATTATTATTATCTTTAGCTTTGTCATCGGCAAAGTCAAGGCTTTAAGTGCTTTCAGTATTCTTTGTGGAATTTATAATTACTATTGCCTGCTTAGCGCGAATGTTGTATTTTGTATAGCTGTTCATCCTACTACTACTACCCCATGGTGAAGATGATGATGATGATGATGCTGTCTGCACTTGATTTTAATTGGATTAT
Organism: Amiota mariae; assembly: GCA_035041805.1. NCBI lineage: Eukaryota > Metazoa > Arthropoda > Insecta > Diptera > Drosophilidae > Amiota > Amiota mariae. Next base: position 1,235,692 of record JAWNKV010000229.1, on the reverse strand, counting down.
AATTCTAGTAACTTACTAAAACCATATTCCTTTTTATTGTAGTTGGTTGTTATAAGATTATCACTTCATATACTTTTATTTTGAATAGAAATAGAATATAAAGTCCTTTAATTGTATAAAAACTATAAATTCTAAACAATATTTTGTCAAACATGACGGTAGCCATAAGTAGATTCGAGCCTGTTAATCAACACTAGGCAAAGCAGATTTGAATGTGTTTAGAGTGATAATCATACTGTTCAAGGTGTTACTCATGATTCATGAGTTATGAATCGTTTGAAATTGAACTTCATGTCATCTTTCCAACTATGGTTGTAGTGCCTGTAGAGATAGCATCTGACTCTTTAAATTATTCTGACACTAGCTAAGTATTTCCAACAAGAAAATTGCGATACAATCACTTTACCAAGGCGCTGTAGATACTAAAATAGCATTGTCTAATGGAAATTACCTACGAAGTATACATTTTAAGCTGACATAGAGAATATCACATATGTAAGCATTTTGATTATGATTTTTAAGTTTCAAGTTAATAGTTTGACTGTAGGCTTAGCAGAACTAGGTGCTATAAGTTTTTGCATCAGAAAGGAAATATTTCTTAAATCTAGTTTAGCTAAAGCCAAACATTGAATGGATTAATCCGCTTTTGGTGATCCGGTCACATGAGAACTAAAACTTATATTTGAACAAAGAATATAGTATTACAATTTGAAATGAATATAACAGGCCTTTTAGACGATCATATCAGTCGAACTGTCAGTTTTTTTGTACGTGTAAAAAATAAACACTGAAAAAGAGACTGAGAACTAATGGGGTATATGTTTCATTTCAGTTCATAGAATTCATACATGTGAACAACTGCGTCATTCCTCAGTCCGTTCGATTACGTCAGTTCACTTGAAAATCTAGCATATTGCACATATACAACTGTCGCTATGTTTAAGGATTTAGAGACATACAAAGAACGGAAAGGAGAGCATTGAGAAGTGAACTGAAATGAAACGAGAAACTGAACGGACGACTTATATAACCGTCTTAATAAGATAAATCATTGTGCTTTCCTTTGCATTATTGTTATGTTGTTATGTTAATATATTTGTATGCGGTCGTTTTCATATCTGATAGAATTTTGATCTGAATAATAGAAACCAATTTTAATAAATTCAATGTTTTCATTCAAGATACTAGACTAGAGAAATGAAATTTAACTTTAATCTGATGTTTGTAACGAGCTGCAGAATATAGTGCACTAGTTTCACATATCAAATATATAAAATAATATGTTTCTTTCACTCTTGCTAGTCACTTTTATTTTCTCGTATGCTACAATATATTGCTATACTTTTTAACTAAAATAATGAAAAATACAACTGGAAAACACATACAAATGTATGTATGTGTTGAATATTTACGAAATCAAGTAATTTCTTTGCCAAACCTAACCATAGTCTAATCTGTGGTATTTAATATTGCCTGAATGTAAACTATGTTCATTTCCGTTTGGCATATCCTCATATTTTCCGGCATATTTTCTGTTATCAGAATATCCTGGATGCTTCCTTCGACATGTGTGTAGCATTAAATATTAGTACAATATTAAGGCATTCAATGTGAGTGTGTGCACTGTTACATATTTTTGGTTTGGTGTTTATTGGTATTGTAGTAATATTTGAGGCATTGGGCGTTTGCTAATGGAGAGAATGGCATGATATGGGGATTACTTACTATGCGTGCATGTTGGGAGGAGTTGTGTGTTTTGCTTTGTTTAAGGATACATTATGCGCTCAGGAAGTGTCTGCACTTATGTCTCGGTGTTTTAGAGTCCCAGTGTGCGTGTGTATATTTATCATTATCACACATGACTTGCTACAAATTGTAACACTATATTTGTTTATTCATACAATATTAATTAACGCATACTTATATACACGCTCAGGAACACAGTCTAAGATTTTATAAGTGTTACATAAAGATAATGAAACTTTATTTAAGCAATTTGAGTGTGCATACATATGTAAGTATATACGAGTATACATCTATACATATATACTATTAAGAAGGCATTATAAGACTTTCAAAGAATAAATGATTGCATGAGCTCACTTTAAAATTGCGTTTCGTAAATTTCTTGGGACACGTTCGATGGAAAAGTTTAGTTCACACTTTAACAGCTTTTTAGGGCCAACAATAGCTACAGTAATACATAGTACTTAGTAAGTGGAGCAGGACTCTTGATGTTGATTTATTGACGCCTGTAGGTTTCCCAATCTCTTTGCAACATTCGATCTTCGACAAAGTATTAGAAACCTCTTCAAAAACTTTTTGTTCAGGGTAAAAAAGAAATAACTTTTCTTTTTGTCATAAAAAAAATGAGAAAATACAAAAAAAAAAGAAAAGTGGAAAAAACCTACAAAGTCAACAATCGATAAATACACATACTTGTGCTTGAGATGCAAACAGATGGAAAGAGAGGAGTAAAGACTCACTTGGGAACATTTTAAGAATTGTTTTTCTTTATAAGCACAAACGCTTTCATTTCAAAGGAACAGAGATTTGTCATTAACAACTGTCAAGCGCATTAGTGTCTGACTTCTTGGAGCCTGATTTTACTTTTTTGTTCTTTTCAAAATCGATGTCATGAACCATTTTAAGTTGTTTAAGTGGTGCATGTCGTTATAATAATTTCACAAGGAGAATTTCCATTTGGCCTCGTACAACTGCTTTTTTCATGTGTATCGCAAGTAAGTCATCATTTTAAAGCATTTATCACTTAATTTTGTTTAAGTTAAGTATTGTAAGTAAAAGTTACCAAACTTAACAAATTATGCAAATTTATGTAAATTGCTTTAATGACATTTTTCTCATTCACTTTGGGCTTTGGGCTTTTATATACCATGTTATCAATAATAAGTATAATAAAATAAAATTACATATAATCAAGAAATGATTGGGCTAGTCCCACAGACTACCCTAATTAAAGGTTAATGATACCTTTCAGATAACGTTTTTGGACAATTGTATTAATGTTATTTATTTCACCTCCACAAAATTTATATTCAATTCTTTTACTGAATTATGCGAATAGCATCTTGATAGAGATGTTGAAATCATCTCCATTTATTATTTGCATCTTTCCGAATGATTCTCATAACTATGGTTCGCATATCCATTTAAACTTCTGAGTTGCTGATGAAGCGTTTTAAGCTGCGTCATTAGCAAGTGAATTTCTAGTTATCTCTTGAACACTGGGTACCTAGTCATAAATATTCGTGATGCATTCAATTATTGAACTAACATATTTTATTTTTGTATTTTTTTTTCTATAACAACATAAAAAATTAAATATCATCAATCGTCGCACATTTTGATCTAAACGCACACATTTTTTTTAGTAGAGCAACTGCCAGTTACTTTATCACAAAGGTCACAAAGTTGTGCGAATTACGCTATTTATATGATAGTGGTATTCATGAAGAGTGGTAAACCTTCGAATGTTAGAATCTTAAATTTATTTACGATATTTCGTGAACGACCCGTTTTTTATTTAACAAAAGTACAAATAAAGTAAACAATGGATTGACAAATTAATTGAATTAAGTTGTGAAACTACAATAAGTAATACATAATTTTTGCAAATTTTTGGCGAGATTGATGGTAAGATCTAATAAAAATAGCACTTGCTTTGGCTTCGCGATATGTTGTTCCCATAGACACCACTCACATTTGTTGTTTGCACTTGCATTCCCTATAAGACAATTATTATTTTAATTCGTAAAAAACCACTTACCTCTGCTATTTCTGTTTTCAATTTTACCTTATGATTGCGCAGAGTGACTATTCACAATAAATTAAAAGAAATTGGCAGCACCGACTTTAACATGGAATTTAACATATAAAATACGTAATTGACTCGACGACTTAATACGTAAGTTAAATTGTTTTTGTATGCACTTAGTTTAACACATTAACCATTTAACATGGATACGACGCTTAACACTGCTTACATGTTTTAAATGCATTAAAAAATATACCATATTTTTTGTTTACCAGGTATGGATATTTTTAACCGTTGACTGTGCAAATGTCGTTTTTTTTTTTATGTGCCACTTTTGAAACTTCAATAAAAAATTAAATTGTTACATCCATAAGAAAGATCATATTTAAAATCGGAAGGTTCCAATCTATTGATTTTTATGAAAACATTTAAAAAGATTATTCACTACAATTATTTAGTTTTACTAATAATAACAGCTTCTATGAAATTTCTTTGTTAATATCTACTCAAAATGTTATAACAATAGTATAACAGAATAAATTTCTTATAATACTAGTAGATATAAAGGAAGGCATCAAACATAATTATTGTATCCATAGCCAGTAAGATATCCTGGTGCTACAGTAGATGCCTTTTAATATATTTACTTATATGATCAATAATATAACGAATGTGAGTCCTATAGACTAAAAAGTTTTAATAAAATTTTAACAGAATGAAATGTATCTCTTTTTAGGGTTCCATAGGGAACTAACGGGACCCTATTACTAAGCTCCGTCCGTCCGTCTCCTGCTTTATCTCATGAACCGTAATAGGTAGAGAGTTGAAATTTTCACATAGTGTGTAATGCACTTGTGTGTAGAACGACAAATACTAAAAATATACATTTTTAGAAGCATTGTTCTTTAATTTAACCTTTTGTTTAACAATTTTTTGTTTTTTGTAGTATACTTTGAGCTTTTAATTGTAGTATACTTTTAGGCTATTAAATATAAACATTTTTTTATATTTTAAGCAAAATATCTTGTACGATGGTACGGAACCCTCCGTGTGCGAGTCCGACTCACACTTGGCTGATTTTTTGATTTCAATTCAATTTTAAATAACTGAAGTATGTTAGAAATAAATTAATTTTAGTCAATCCTGTCTTCTACTTACTTAGTAAATAATATAACTTTAAACATTTTCATATCAACAGAGACAACTTCCTTCATGGAAAGAATTTTTTTAATTGGTTTAAGTTTAATCCATCAAATCACGTGTAGAAATAATATTATATTCACAACTCAAGTCACTCATTGAAAGCAATGAAAATAACGTGTATTGAAAATTAGGATTCCAGGCTCATGATAAGTTTCATCTACATACATAGTATACCTAAAGTGTTGCAAGAACAAGTTGGGAACTCAACGTAAGAGAAAAAAAAAAATATTGGAAAACGTGCAACGTCAGCATCATGATTATTATCTTTTAACCTTTGTTATGGAACAAATAATGAAAATTGTTAGTCATGCAAAGTTCCCATTCTCTCGAGTACAACAAGTACAATATTATTTCTTGGTAAAAGAAATATTTCAACAAATTTTAACACTTGCAAAAAAATAACTTGAGAAATGACTTTGCTGGATATTAAAAAAAAAAGAAATATTTAACAAAGTTGAAAGTATAAAACTTTGAAACCAGGTGGGCCCGACCATGAATTGAAATGCAGTTAATTATAATTTCTTTTCTAGCTTTATAAATGAGAAAGGGAGCGTAAGGGAGTAGAATTTATTCAAACTTGCAACAACTCTTATGTCAAGTTGCTGAAAAAGTTTTTCATATAGTTTTTTCCTCTTTTTTTAATTATAAAAACATAATTATTTTTATTTAATTATCTTCATGAATCGTCAAAGAGTATAAGAGAGAAGAAATTATTTATTGTAAAACCAATGAGAAGAATGAGATGCTAATGAAAGAAACAAACACAAGAGAAAAAATAAATATAAAAACCTCTGTGCGAACATTGCACATCAATTATTTAATTTCACCATGTCATGTCATTTATATTTCTACGCCTTAAAATAGATGTTATACTGGTGTTCCAGCTCATGCTTCTGATGTGCCTTCCTTGTGGGAGTTTGAATGTCGCAATATGAAAAGATAATAAAAAAAATCTCTCCACAGGATACACACTTAACAGGATGACAAAATAAATGTATTCTGTGACGCCAGACGACAAACCCACAAGAGAATCGCAAAGACAGGAGGCTTGTTCATAGAGACATAACTTGTCACTTTCCCATATGGAGCATTACAATAAAGGTAGCCATGAAAATGAATCTGAAATACTTCTACAGGCATGCCGAAAAACATGTTTAAAATGGAGCCACTTATATTTAAAATCGGAAAACTAACATCAGATTTTAACATACCATGTGTTTGACAATAAAATGTCGGATAGTCGGACGGATAGTCAAAAATACAAACAGACATCGCTAAGTCCACTTTCCTTATTATGCTAATCATGTTCATTTTCCGTGGTCACCGACGCAAGCTTCTATGTGATACAAGCATCAAGCCAATAAAATATTGGATATCCCGCTGGGCATCCTCTGATAAATAATTTTTCAAATAATAGAAGCGATGTAGGTTACACAACTTTGGGAAATTGGGAACACGTGCAAGAAATACTTCCTTGTATGGTGCCACTCTTTAAATTTTCCACTGAAAATTGGAAGTTTAATGTGGAACAGCTTGTATAATCTGGTAGGTTCAAAATTGGATAATTGTTTCATCTGAGATTTTCAATAATCAACTAAAGATTCCCAAAATAAAGTCATTCATTCTTTCTTTTGTATTATTTTTTTGAAGGTATAAAAATTTTCGTTAATGCCGAATGTAGTATGCATATGTGATTTTTCTTTTCTCTTGTTATAATGGAGTGAGTGGGGTTCAATCCATTTTGTTTTGTTTTTAAAAGCGGGAGCATTCTTTTTAATTGCATTGTGGCAGGCCGAAGCAAGAGTAAACGCAATCTACCATTGAGGTGTGGGTCTGGGCAAAAGTCTCTTCAACAATTTTTACCACATGAAGCCAAAGAGCTTAACGAACTTATTTCGATAAAAATGAAGCTGTGAGAGGGATGAGCACAAGGCCGTTCAGACGCAGCATGAACAATGTTATTGTAACATATTTTATAAACGCTTCACTTAGCGCTCACTGAACAATGTTCGTATTAATCTTGCGTACCCGAAACAACAAAAAATAAGAAATAATAAATAAAATAAAAAAATGTGTCTACCAGAGACCGAAATAATGAAGAAATATTTGCATATGCGTGACTTTTTTTTGTATTGTGGCCCATAGAATATTTTCATTTATTTTTATTGATAAGTCAAGCAGAATTGTGTGTAGTAACATGGTAGACATGCAAGGCATCCATCCTATTGATGACTAGATTAAGTCGTAAAAATAATAGAGTACAATAAGGATTCATCGACCCATCATCATTTCATAAGCAAGAGTTATACGTACTTATATCCGTTGAGATACACATGGATACTGGATACTGTTGCTTTAACCCTTTGCACTTTGGCACTAACTATAAACACTAATAGGAATGGTAAATGTTCCGTTCTTAGTTCGGAAAAGCAAAAGAATTGTGTTACATTTGAGAACTGAAAAAAACGTACCGTGGGAGGGTTTGATTTAATTGATACTTGTTGTTTTTAAGAGAATCACCACTTATGTAGGTTGTTGGAGTCAATATGAAGTGGTTGTCAATTAAGTCACTAAGTTAACCTCAATAGCTAATGTGTATTGATTGATTTTGAATGTAAATTGTATGATAAATATTTCCTCGCTTTTATCAATTCAATATAAGTATATCGCTTGCAATGTGATAGAAGATCATCGAACAAAACGACTAATACGTGTTGTTTGTCATCTAAAATAAAGTAATTAAATGATCGGAGTGCAGAGGGTTAATACTGGTTGGTAGTCTTTTTAAAACAAATGTCTGACACTTGAATTTTCGTTTGTATACTCTATTTCATAAACTGCACATGCATCGACTACTCCTATCTACAATATTAAAATATCACAGACAACACAACACTGCCTTCTTTAACGTAGCATATTAAATGCATTTTGACGTTGGAGTCAAGAGATTTGAAGTAGAGATTTGTTTTGTGGTGTTGTTGCCAGTAAATGATTGAATGAACAACTTTATTCATGTTAACTTGGATCTTCAACTGTTTGGATAACTTTTGCCGCTTGTCGAGTGACATAGAAAAGAATACTTGGGCATTTAGGTCATGACTCCTAAGAACACTTACTTTTTGTTATGAAAACGAAATCTACATATGCTTATGTAGCGAAAAAAGGCCTCAAAGGTTCTAATTTTATGGTCCCAAACATACTTGACTTGAAAAAAGAATAAAATAATATTTTCTTTTTTAAATAAACCGACTTATGCGAACATATTTCAAAATTTTACTGATATACTCCGATGGTAAAATCTATAGCTCTGGTTTCTTATAGTCTATGACAATGTTTATATACTTAAACCTTTCCAGAAAAATATTCAGTAGAATAACGAAAACCCCATCCAAATCCGTAGTTATTGAGAAAAATATAACCTTATTTTTTGAAATCGGTTAATAATTGAAAAGATAAATATTATTATATTTCTAGAAAATCCCTTTTAATTCAATACACTTTTCCCAGCGAAGTTCAATAGCTTTTTTGTTGGCAATTTTTTTACCACCGATCCATTTCTTCAAGTTTGGAAATAGAAAATATGTAATCCGTGGGGGCTAAATCTGGTGAATAGGATGCATGATGAGGCAATTCGAACTTTGAACTCGTGCGTGTGTGAACTGTACATTGCACTATGGTCCCAAAGTCGTTTATTTTGGCATAAACTAAAAAAAAAAAAATAATTATGAATTGGGGGAAAAACATATTATTTTTCTAAAAGGTTATACTCCAACGAGAAAAGAAACCAACATTTTTATTATACGATGCAGCCCAGAAAGTTTTGCGAATTCCTCAAAGTTTGCTGTTTATTTTACTGAACACGTGGTTTTGTTTGTGCCGAATTTTCGTCTAACTTCATTGGCTTGAAAATAATAGAAAATGTATTTAAACAAATAAAGTAAAGCATGGAAAATAATTTCCAAGGTATGTTTAATATAATTGTCTTTGAGGTTGTTGTAAGATTTTTATGTGCTGTTTTAGGCGGCCTTAACCTAATTTTGTTTCGTGGAGTAAAAGTTTGGTGTATTATCGTAAATATTAATGCAGTTTTGTTCACTGAAGTATTTTCTATACGATGGTCTAATTTTTTATTTGCCCGTTTTTACCCAAAACGGTGAATTCTTCATTTTTTCAGGCAACTTTGAGTTTGAACTTCAAGTAGAAGTGTTGAAGTTAAAAAAGGTAAAAAGAAAACTATGTGCAAAATTGTAGCTCTCTAGCTTGAAATTTAGAATTTATGCCAAAAAAATGGACTTTGGGACCATAGTCCATTGTCTTGATAAAACATAACTTTCTTTTATTTTTTTTATTTCATCACTCAAACGTCACGTAAAACTAGCCGTTGAAATTTCCATGCACATCCGAACAAACTGACGCCATTACCTTGCCTACACATGGAACTGTCTTTACCTTCTTTGGGGTCCATACTTCTCTTTCAGTTTTGACTTTTTCTGTATGAAGAAGATGATGGACTCATATTTATTCATGGTTATGAATTGATGCAAAAACTCGGCTTTATTGCTATGAAATTTTGCCAAACATTCGATTGAAAAACCATCACAGTATTTTTTTACTTTCAGTCGACGATCATCCAATACCATTTTGTGAATTTTATTCACAACTATTAGTCGCGGCGTGCTTTGCTACTCCACGGTAAAATGTTTTCAAATGTTTGCATGGCAATGATAGTATGCATAATTTGATACCCCAATTTTGACCGATTCTGTAGGTCGATTTAAATAAAATAAACGCTATATGTAACTCAAAATAAAACTTGTTATCTTTCAGTAATTTAATTTTGAATTCAATAAGTGACTTTTGCATAATGCGTGCACAAATACTTTTAGTCTACGAATTTATTATATGTAGAGAAGAAGATTTCCGGCGTGATCCACTGTCTTGGCAGGTTGTTGGGCCTCGTTGGAAACGAAGTAGCAGACTCCACAAAGTAGAATCTTAATTCGCCTTTATATCGGTCAGGTTGAGACTTTTTTTTATGTTACATTGCTGGATTACTGCGGAAACAATACCGTTTATGACCACTTTACTATATTTTTTTGATCAGCAAAAGTGAATATTTTACGGGTATTATATATTCATAAATGATTCCTCCTTGTCATGTTCCTTGAGGAAGAATGCAGTCGCTCGCTTAAGGTCGCCACATTTTCAAATAATTACCGCCATCAATACGTCAGTCGGGTATATCTGGGACTATCCTCGCTTTTATGTATCTTTTCAAAACGTGAAACAAAATTTGAGTTTATTCAAACTCATATATATTTTATCTTAAGTTGTATTTGACTATTTTTAATGAGTAACATGGTTAAAATTGTGAAATATTTTTTAAAAAGTCGGCCCACTTCATACTTAGGTTTCATTTAGACAGTTGAATTGACATCGAAAATTGTGCAGAATGTGTATTTCTATTGCCATATCCCCAATAAATAATAAAATTTTATAACAACAACATGCAAGCAATCAGCTTGTGTGTTGTACAAAAACAAGCGAATGTACGAAGAAAAGAGAACGAGAAACATACAGAAACCCGCAGTTGTACTTATTTTTGTGCAACAGGGGACAAACGGCAAACGTAAACAAATTGTTTAATACAACAACAACAATTTTTGGTCTTATTTATTATTAAGTAGGTACTCACAAAGAATATTAAATATAAAGTTGTATTTGTTTTGAGATGATCTCTCTCTGTCTGTTTTTAAGAAGTTTCACTTCTATCACGTGTACTATGGTACACTCGCATTAATTTTTTTTATCTTAACTGTACTGAATCCAAAATCATTCATTGTTAGTATAATGAACATTAACATTCCTTAATTCCTAAAATGAATATCTTCCATTGTTGTAATTATTCTAAGTAATAATTAGACAAGTTGATACATATTATAGTCAAACACTTCGAAACTTAAAGATGAGAAATGATTAATATGCCTGAAATTATCGCAGATATCATTTCCAGACACTCAACAAAAATGTGAAATACTATAGAATATATTTTTAATTAAGAAAACAACAAACTGTTTGGGTAATTGATATTCCAATAATAAATTTTTGGTATTTTCATTATTTCATAACATAAAACTTCTAGGACAGCGGATCTGCAACTTATGTAGCCCAGGAATCTTCTCTTGGGCAACATTTTAATGAACGTGCCGATAATGGCACAATCTGTGGTTTGCTGAACATAAAGAATAGACAAAATAGGGGTAAATTTGATCTGCCTCATTTATAATAAATATATTCCACATATCAAATTTATCTTGTACAATTTCCGAGAAACAATCCACCTAGTAAAGTAACGACTGTAAGATATGATCATAATTTGATTTGACTCTTTACGCAGAGCAAGAAATTTTACAGTGCATGGGTTCTTATTTAATTGGTTTCATACATTTCAGTACCTTTGCCTACATAGAATTAAATATAGGCACTGGATATGTATAAAAGGAATAAATTAAAATTAAATTGTTTACTAGTGTATACCCCTCAACACGAGGTACAAGTTCAAGATCTCAAGTGTCCCACATTCAGCTAAATCCGAGATGTAAAGGCGTGAAGGCATAGACAACAGAGCAAAGCAAAAGTAAGAGTAATTGTTAAATCGCATTTCATTCAACTGAGCGCTTTAGCCTTGACCGTTGTAATTCTATGCATGTACTACTAAGTATTACATGAAATACTATACTAAGTATATATATTTGTAACACACTTATAATGTGCCTGTGTACATTATATGGTATTGTAGATACACATGTATAAACATGGCTAAAATAAAGTATGATGTTTTATTTAAACTTATTAAAAATGCAAAGAGCTGATGGCAAAAGCAAAGCAAACCAAAGCGAAGCAAAGCAAAGCGCCCTTGTCAACGAATACACTTAAACTAAAAGCTTTACCAAGTGCCATACAGGGCGTATGTATGTGTATTTTTTTATACAATATTATTTAGTATATAGAGTATAAAAGCAGTAACAACGACGACAATAACAAATTTTAATGCAGTCAGCAACATTTTCAAAACTCTCGAAAATTAAATTATGATGATGCTGCCCATACGAGTATAGCATCCCGCACATACATATGAAGGTACCTGTGTACACATTCGTATTCATGGTACTTTACAGTCGCATCCTAAAAAGGTACATTTTCGCCAAAAATAAATATATATAAATTACATAAGCACACACTCTCATTGACTACTACTACTTTAACGTTTTTCATTTTGTTGATTTTTAAGAGTATGTACTCTGATATCGATCCTTGTTGCCCGTATTTGGGAAGATAATTTCTATGCCCATATCCTATGCCTTCAAATTGAAACTCAACAAGGCATAGAAATGCTTTGTAACAAGTCGTTAACGTTGTACAATAGCACCATCAACATCATCATCATCTTTACTATTCCAATCACATGACTGTACTCACCTTTAGATACAGTAAAAAAACAAAAATACAAACAAACTTGTTCCTAGCGAATATCTTCAATCATGCAACACGCTTAAGCCAAAAAGGTGGGCTGTAAACAACAAAATGATGTGGAGTGAAGAGGATTGGAGTGTTGAATAGATGTCGACTGTCAGATGAGTAGAGAATGGAACACTGAAAAATGCTTTGCGTATACTACAGTATGCAACCAATGCAGGCAATAATAAAACTGCTGACAATGTAAGTAAACCAAACGACGGCGGCAGGAAGACAAAAAAAAAAAAAAAGAAAAAAACAAACAGATAGAATATTAACTTCGGTTCACCTGGAAGCTTTTATACCTTTCACACCCCAATTTTGAAGTATTTTCAGTTGTCATTTTAAATTAATTGAAAAATAAATATATTCAACTGTAGTAGACTAAGGATTTTTAAATGAATTAAGTATAAGAGCTACTTCTTCCAGTAATCGAAGAGCGCTGATTTTATCAGAACAGCTATATGTGATAGTAAAGCGGCAGCTCATAAACTAAGAGCATGACATGCATTCATACGTACGGTCAATTATCTCTACAACGTTTCTCCTCATCACGCTAATCTTTCCCATTTAAATGTAATTATTTACGGGTTCTAACCGTTACAAACATCAAGTCAATGTGATATTATTTGTTCGCACTATCGTGTGTGGTATAAATTTGGAGAAGTTCGTTGACAATGCTTTGTTGTGTACCTTTCTTTGATATTACAAAAAGACATTGGGCCCCTATATAGATGTGCATCTAAAGTTAGCAATCGCAATGCACTTTAACTAAGTTCTACTTCAACGTTCATTTGCTTTCATCTCTCTTTATCCACTTCTCATCTACCATATTTTCATTTCATTTTGGCCTTCTATGTACTACTCAACTTATCTCCTCTTCACTGTCCAATGACGCTAACAGAATTTTAAATAGCTGCCAGAAATGTGCTTTTGTTCAAATGTTTGATATACTCGTATTGTTGTTACCATCAATCGGCAATACTAGTCCTCTTTGTTTTTACTTAGTATCCAGAGTGACTGTAAGTGTTTCATTCTCAACTTACTTACGTGGCTCATTTATTGCACTTGTTGAAGATAGCTGTGCTGGTGCCGCTTGTGGAGCGATGATGATAAACTTGCTTCCAATTAGATTACCATAACCTTGTTGTGGTCTTCATCGAACCACTCAAGAAACGTTTAAAACTTTGCATAACACAATAAAGTTTTTTTTTTATCTTCTATAATTCAACCGCTCTTTCAAATGACTATTTCTATTGATATTTGTCTATTGAATTGAGCTGAGCTCAGGCACAAGTAGAAAAAACTTTATAATTGCTTTAAAAACCGGAAAGTGTCGGTTCGCTTGAGTTTGGCGTCGACTAATTGTATTAATACACACACGTGTCATACCTCATTGTATGGCATGAAGGGAATATATGCAGGCAAAACTGCCTCCTTGACCTAGTAAAGACAACTTGAGCTGAAGCTACAATACAGTACTAGGCAACATGATAAATGTTGGAACACTACAACTTGTGTTCATTCGCAAAAAAACAGAAATTGTAAAAAAGTTGAGACAAGTGTGCATACATGATGATAATAATGATGATGATGGTGCTGATGAAGAGGATGCTGATGTTGTCCTATAAAGAGCACACAATTGAACACGAACAAAGTCGAGCACTGATAAATCAATATGTACAATAGTTTGAAGCAAAGTAAGTCAAGTTAGTAAAGTTATAAACAACAATGTTGCTGCAACATTTAAACAGCTGCTGGATGATGGAGCAACATGTTACAATGAATGAGTTAAGAAAAATAACGAATAGTTTAATTTGTTTTTTAATTTTTCGAGCTTGTATTTAATTATAAATTTATTTCAAATTTTATTGTAATCATTTCATTTTTTAGGGTTCCGTACCCATAGGGAGCTAACGGGACCCTATTACTAAGCTTACGATGTCCGTTCGTCCGTCCGTCTCCTGCTCTATCTCATGAACCGTAACAGGTAGAGAGAGTTGAAATTTTTACAGAGTGTGTAATTCACTTGTGTGTAGAGCGACAAATACTAAAATAAACATTTTTAGAAGCATTGTTATTTAATTTAATCTTTTGTTTAACATTTTTTTTTGTTTTTTTTTTTTTTTGTAGAATACTTTTAGGCTGTTAAACATGCACATAATTTAATAATTTGAGCAAAAAATCTTGTACGATGGTACGGAACCCTCCGTCCGACTCACTCTTTGCTGATGTTTTTTCTTACTAATGTAATTTTAATGATAGTTTTGTTTTGTGTCTTAAATTGTTTTTTTTTTTTGCTATAAAAACAGAAATTTAGGCTAGATTGGGTTGTACAATTAATTGATTTACCGAAATCCGGCATAACCATGTCAATAATAATCAAGTGGAGTCATTCACATGATTCTTTGTAGAGAGAGTATTGAACACTGTTAGCCAATTGGGTTCTCTCTTAGTTTAGCCATTCCGCTTAGACTGTGAACCCTTGGAACTTTTAAGTATCTCATGCGAATTGTAATGGCTACTAGGAAGAATCATAGAAAATCATCCAAGTTCTTTACACATCACTTTACATAGTTTTTCTGCATTCTTTGTTTCTCTTGAGTTTAAACTCGAACGCATGTTATGTTATGCAACCAAGTCACAAAATATGCATAGAACTTACTATTGAGTCCTATAACACTCAAGCTTTTGAGTTTTTGTAGTTTGAGGACCGTCTAAAGATTAATATTTTATTTGCAAATTGTTACTATAATATGTAGTAATGTTACTAAGTTTTTATAAGACAGTAACTTTTCTGAGATATTAATATAAATAAATATAGCTTTATGAAGTAAACAAAAAACAAAATAATAATTTAATAATATACCATATACATGTAAATAATTGAATTAAGCTTAGGAAAATCTTTAGATGTTAAGCATTATTATAATAAATTTAAGTTTTAGTCTTTAAGAATACTATGTAAATATAACCGATACCTGATATAATAAAGACAAATGAAAAAGAAAGAAAGAAATATGTAGTTCTTGTATGTCTTGCATTCAATGTTCATTATTATTTTTATAAAGATAAGGAATCTGACCTTTATGTTTCAAATTTCTTTTACTCAAGAGGAAATGCTTCATTATAAGGATTTTCTTAAGATGGTAATGGATTGATTTCATAATGTATCTGTTTAAAAATAATCTCACAAAAGTCTACTTTTTTAATTTCTTCTAGTCTTATGAAAATATAAATTAAACTTATTCATATCTTTTTTTGTTAACAACTACAAGAGCTTATGTACTGCTTTTATTACAATTTAAATAGATGGAATTTACTTAAGAGCAAAAAAAGGGTAATAAATTTGATAAGAAAAATATTTCTATTTATATATTTTCTTTCTTTTTGTTGCAAACTGCAAAGAATTTAAAAAAAGTAGCCAACTAATCATCATTAATGAGTTCTTTCTTTTTTATTTTCTTTTATTTTTATTTTCTATTTTCTTTACTTTCTACTTAGTCGCCATTATATGTTGATAATACCGACAATGGCAACGCATAAGAAAGTAGTTGGTTGCCATTGTTCAGTGCGCCGCAAAGAATGCAACAACTTTTTTGTCGTGTTGCCTCAATTGTACTACTACTGCTTAATGTTTTTGCTTGTGAGCCTCATGTTGTCATACAATTTTTTTTATTGCCCCTTAGAAGGATTAAAAACAAATGCCTGGACAAAGAATAGTACACTTAGTAAAGTGAAGAGTAAACAAGAAATTCAGAGAAAAGCAAAATAAAAGGGCAAATAACTTTGTAAGTTTGAATCAATAGAAATGACACAGTTTTATTGAAAGCACAACAAGAAGTAAATTTACCAGAACTTTCTATTAAATGGAAATTTAATATTTAAAAAATGTTCATTTCGAATTTCTTAGTGTTCTAGCATTTGTAATAATATGAATAGGTTTTACAACTTTATCATGTTGGTTGTTACGCATGGAATCATGCGTCAAGACTCAACAAAACTCATAAATTGGGTTTTATTTTATTATTAAACTCTTGCCTATGTGCCCTTCTTTACCTTATATTATACAAATAAAATATCACTTTTTATTCTAATAATACAAGAATTTCGAAAGCCTTTTCCCAATCAATGTGTGTGGTACCCCAGCTTCATAGAGTCAAAGAATGTTCGCATCGAAAGAACAATCCATTTTTGTGTAAGGAAATGATAATATATTTCAGCCGGAAATGTAGGATTGCTCTAAACTATATATTCAATATTAAGCATGGCAGCAATTGACATTTCTAAATTAATTATATATTCTGTAAGAAAACTTATACATTTCCTCATGTAAAGTGTGAAAGGTATGCAAACTTCTGTGGATTTGAATTAATGGTACATACCAGTATTGTTATCATAATAAATAATCTAATATTTTACAATGTTTTAATTAAGAATAAATAAAATTATTGTACATATTTTATTTTTTTCTTGTAATATTACAAGATCATTCAGTTCAGAATATATAAATTCTTTTAGTTTTCAATTTGATTTTTCTTTATTCTTTGTTTCAAGTGAAATTGATTATAAAATGAGGAAGTAAAAATAAATTTCTTTTGTTAAGAAGAAAATGTACATGCATATGTTAAATTTCTATTGTAAATAAATAACTGTATTAAATAACGCTTGAGAATAGTTGAACAAATAAGCAATGTATTTATACAAATCTCATTCTATCTGACATCAAGAAAATGCTTTATCACGTTTGTCAATTGTGGTAAAACAAACAATGACTTTAAATAAAATCAAAAAGAATTTGTTCAATTCAAACACATTTTCAAAACAAGCATTTCCTTCCTTTCTTTTTTATTCTTGTTTATCTTCCATTTATCTGTTTGACCATATTTCAAGCGAAAACCCACTTAAAATCAAGCAGGATTCCTTATAATACCTTCAACAAATAAGCCAATTGATTTATATACTATGTATGTATATAGTATTTATGTTCAACATTTTTGGTTTGTTATTTTCCTTGTAGGGAGAATTAAATTTATTTGAATTTTTCTAAGAATTATTTTAAAGTTAAAATCTTGTTATTTTGATTTTCGGTATATTTACTTAATTCGGCTTTCGTTTAATTTAATTTTTTTAATGCTTCCATTAATGTTACTTACATATATTTCACTTTCAATTACTGAAAGAAGCACCCATAGAAACATAGAACCGAAAAATGTGATTTTATTTGATGTCATGGTACATGCTAAAGAAAATCCCATAAACTCATACGAGTATGTTTGCAATTTATTTTCTTAGATGTATTAAATTGGTAAAATCGAAATAATATGCATATACGTATAGTATCGATTCTGTTCTTCGCACATTGAGTGTAATTTAATTGACAGGTGCTAAAAAAAAAATTTTCGACTCTCATTTTTGTTTAAAAGTAAAATATTTTCTATCATGATTTTGTTGCTATTGTCTAACAAGTTATAGGACACTATAAGTGCCTCATATTTCTTATATCAATTGTCCGTTTGAGGAAGTTTTATTTTTCAGGTAATAATTAAAGTAATCACCACTCTTTTTATATGAGATTATTTTATTTAACTTTTAAAATTGTTTTTATTTCATACACATAAGGCCTCGTCAAACAACTCAAGAAGTATATCTGTAAGACATTGTTCAATGTGATGATGCCAATTGATATCAATTCTTATCCATTTTTTGTTCTCAGTTTGGGTATCAATTCTTATTCATTTTTTGTTCTCAGTTTGGATATCAATTCTAATCCATTTTTTGTTCTCAGTTTTCGAGATAACGAGATGAATATAGGAATAGTCATATTGCTGTTGAATTCATGTCATTATAGTTCTTCGATTATAAAAAAGGGCATGTGGCACAGTTCAAAGTTATGGCATTGGACTCTGGGGCACAACTTCAAAATCAAAACCCTGAATCTTACAAAGTTTTCAGTCCAAACTCTTAAGGAGGCTTGTCAACGCTGAATGGTATGTCCATCACTCCGTCATAAACAGGTACTTGCAAATGTCAACGGTGAATGAGTAAATTGTTATCCACATGAAAAAAACATGTCATCCGTCTTGAATCACATGACAACAACATCGCCGTCGATTTGTTGGACAATAACGAAATCTCTTACAATTTTGAAAATATTTAAATGAAAATTTAAACTAAACTTCAATAAACCGAAATAAATATTTAGTTTTAAAGTTTTTAAATATCTCATAATTAACTTAATGAAGAATTTATTGAACTCAAACTCACTGTGACACTTTATATAATCTGTATTCATTAAAAACCAGACATGACATGAAACTTAAGTAAGAAATACAATACAATATAACATAAGATCATTAAAATCGAGTTGCACACTTACTTACTGAATCAGTACCTGAATCCGATGAAATACATAAGAGTACCTTTGGAGAGCAAAGTCAAGAGCGACAAAGACAACACAAAAGAAGATTGATAGTGAAATATGCGGAGGAAGCAGAAAATAAAAAAATAAAACAACTTTGGTGCATTTATGTAAAATTTATCTGTGTCTGTCAGCGGCATGTGTGCGTGCTTTCATTCATTACCGGATTTTCTTTTGATTGAGGCAACCAGTGGTGAGCGAACAATGAATAATTCTGGTTGCATTACAATCCCTTGACATTATTTATGTCATTTTGTACTACTTGTCGCTACCCCATTTTATGTTGTATCGGTCTTGGTAGCTTCACTTCCTGTGCATCACTTCACAGGTAGAAACCCCGACAATACGAGTAATTACATTTGGCTGCCTTTACTCAGTTGTTGACTTATTGAAATAAGGTGGATTCTGAAGCAAAAGCTGGTCTCATGCCATGTGGGCATAAAATAATTGTAAAATAAAGCGTAATGCAGTTGAGACAAATATAATTGGATGATAAAGAGGAGACAAATGAAAAAATCAGCAAGAGAATAAAATGTCTGAAATTCTTGTAATTTGGCCATCAAATTTAAAATTTAAAATATTATACCAGCATGCAGTCTTACAATAATTATTTCAACATTTAAAGTGTGGAAAAATCAATTAAGCCAGTTTCAAGATGTTTAAAATCAGCTGAAAGTTCTCTTCATTGAATTTTGTCAATTTTCTCATTATTGGAAAGAAAATAATAGTAAATAGGTTCATATCTGATAAAATTGTGATTATCAAATATTATTCAACATCTATTAAAATTAAATCGATCAAAATATCATATACCTCCTATATATGTATGCACTGTGTTGATTGTTATGTAAAATTGATTCGTGAAGTTGCGCTTAAGAAATTCAAAAGTTTTTAATAAAAAAACTAATAAATTCCTAAAGATTTTTTCACTTTACATTAAATATTGATCCCATAAATACAATTTTTGTCTTTTCTTTTGCAAATTGTCAAGAATATTGATTTAATACAAAAAATTAAATTTTTGTTTATTATCTCTCCAAATAATCTAGACACATTAACTCTGATAATTATTTAGTTCGTTTGCTAAAAAGTTTCTATGTACAATAGTTTATAAAGTACATAGAAACAGAAGACGTACTTCTTTATGCGTTACATGCGACAAAGAAATGGGCACTGAAGATGGTTACTAAAGACCAAAGGGGTATAGGAGAACTTAAAGTAAATTTAGTTAATGTCTTATAATGCAAAGTAAATTCCTTATTATTATGAAACAAGGATTCCAGATTTCACTTTATTTTACTCGTATGATCAAAGATCTAAACCTTGCAAAGTAGAGACATTTGTTTCATTGGGTACCGCATGAAATATGTTACGTGATATCAAACTAATTTAGAACTTTTTGTCCAATTGGAAACTTGTTTATTTGAAAGATGTTTCAACAGATTTACATATTTTCTACATCGTAGCATGGAAATTCTTTTGTAAGTTTTAAAATTGTAGATATTTTCTGCTATTTGAGTAGGTAACAATCATTCATGATAATCAAAGATAAATTTTGTTGTCAAGTTCATTTAAAATTTTTCTTTTTTCTACGAAAACAGAATGATGAACATCACAGAAAATTTGTTTTGGCAAACTGTTGGAAAAAGTGATTTAAGAAGAGAGAATGGGGGAAAATGAAAGTTTTCAATGTGAGTCGTTTGTTTTTGAACGCAGTCATGTTACGCTAAGTTTAACTCAGTTATTGCACTACTTTAACTTAAGACAACGACTTTTATGCCAAATACTACATGAAATAGGTAAATAGATGAATAGAAGATGTGGACTCACGCACGACAAGAGAAATGAATGTCATTTTTGCTTTACATCATTTACTTTTGCCTTTTGACGGTTTTACTAAGAAATTGAAGAAATCTTTGCTCGTTACACCCGAAAAAGTTTAAATGACCGAAACCAAATGAATTCAATGCCAAAATTTCAGGTGAAACTGTATTCTTTGAAATATCTTTTGAATTACAAATTAGTTTTATTAACCCACAGTACCGACCAACTTTAATACATACATACATAGATATATATATATACGAGTATACTCACTCACTTTGTGCCTTCTTATGTTTTCGGTTAAAAGTTTTTAATGCTCTTTTTCCGTCTGTCTTGTTGACTTTTGTTTCTAATGTAGTTTGTTGACTAAATAGATATATATAATATATACTGTATCTCCTTGTACATTTATAATTTGCCTTAATAATAAATTACTAAGGTAGCTGTAAGGTTAATTTAATTAAAATGCGGTATTACATTGAATTTATTACAGGACTTTAGACTATGCAGATCCATGGCTACTTAATGTAACAACTGAATAATGGTGAAATGGTGTTGAAAAAGTGGTTTGGTTTGTCTAGGTTGAGTTGGTAATTTATTGTACTTGATGAATGGATTAATAACATGAACCAAAAAGATGTTTTTATACACATTTATTATTTATAAAAGTCTTCTCTGTAAGTTAACTTTTAACTAACAGAAAATATCATAGTACACAATCATAATATAATACAATAATATAATGAGTTTGGTTTCAAAAATATTTAATTTTCGTTTGATTGATTTGAATGTGAAATTTTGGCTGAAACATTTATTCTGAACAGAAATTTTAATGTCATTGTTTGGTAATTAATACATTAAATTAAAGAAAATCGATTTAGAACTTATATCTTCTGCTTAAGTCCTTAGGTCGAGTCATGTGAGTTATGAAGATAGGATTTGCATTAGTGAATCTTGGAGATGGCAATTACTCAGCATGTTTAAATACAGTATTGTCTATCCAGTACTTACTCTTATTGTATTTACTATATCTAGAAGATTGGTTTAACTCTCAAATCGTACTATATTATCGGGTTCTAAAGTTTCAGAGTATTAATTTAAAGACTCTATATTTCAAGTGATCCAATAAGCAAAGTCTTTATTCTATATAGTCTAGTTGGAGGACTACTAAGGTTCGGTCTTACAACATCAGCCGTATATATATACTAAATTCCTTTGCCAGGTGATTCTATCTTTTCTTAATTACTTAACATGAATACATAAAGAGAAAAGACCTTTTGTATTCCAGTATGTGCATGTTTATGATAGAATCTTAAAGGCTACTTTTACATGATTAAAACAAGCAAAATGGAATTCAAAATTAATAAAAATGATGATATTAAAATGCGAGTGTTAACCTAATGAGAGTAGGACATACATATACATAAGTTACTATCAGAGAAAGGACATCATTATATTGATAATTGGGAAGAGCTAATACAGCAAAGTAATTGAATACTTAGAAATCACTAAAGGGCATCATTTCTTCAAGCAAGACAAGTGAACAACAGAGAATGTTGAGGATTTCTTTGAAAACCCTTTTACAAGATGAAAAAGATACTCTTCAGTTTTAATTTCACATTTGTCGCAAAATTGCATTACATTACATTTGCTTGATGCCAAGAAAATGACACGAAGCAAAATATAAGTAGAATATTTTGTGACTGCATAAAAATGGAAAAGTTTCCAATCATTTTTTATGATTTTCTTGTTTTTCCATTACGTACTACTTACTTACTTCTTTCATCTCTTTATCATTTTCATTTCATTCATTTTGTTGTTTCTTGCCTTTGGCGCCAAGTATTGCAAAATATTGTATTTCATATACTCAACATCCTTAGTCGTATTTATTCACAGGATATGCATGCAAGAATATCCTTTGCTTGAATACTGTACTTTATTTATTTGAGTT
Source organism: Amiota mariae (assembly GCA_035041805.1). NCBI lineage: Eukaryota > Metazoa > Arthropoda > Insecta > Diptera > Drosophilidae > Amiota > Amiota mariae. Next base: position 1,213,003 of record JAWNKV010000229.1, on the reverse strand, counting down.
TTTTTCTCTCTTTTTTCTCCTTTTTTTTCTTTTTCTTGATTTGTTTCCTGTTTTACAGTCATGTGCTTGTTTTCTATAATCTTGTAAATTATTTTGGCAGGAAGCCAATCTAATTTTTCTGCGCTTTTATTTCTGTTCTTACTGTCGTTGGCGATGTCCTTTGATGCTTCTGCTGCTGTTCTTATTGCGGCAAATATGCGCAAAAAATGTCAAAAACAAAAAAAAAATCCAAACGAGTAATGGCCTCACATACAATAAAATCAACAACAAAGATAAAGATTTTCCTTTTTAATTTTGTAAAAATGTATAAAAACAACAATAGTAAGTACAGATACATATCATTTATATATGATGCAGCGCACTCACCACAATAATTTTTATAATATAAATACACTACGATATCTCTGTCCGTCTGATATACAAATGAAACGTATTGAAGATACAAATGCCCATTTGCAAATCAATAATATCAAATAAACTTTACACTTTATGCATTTTACAATATTATCTCCGTTATGTATAAAGTTTGTAATATACATTATCATCAGCATCAGCATTATATTCATCATCTTTATTGTTATTATTGATATCCTCTATTCCTTGTGTGCTTTTTTATAAACATGTTCCTAGGATTGTCATGTCGAAACAAAAAAAGAAAACTTTTATATATAAAAAAAATATTTACAATTGTTGGAAAAAGAATCTACATATCGTAAAAAGCTGTTGGTTTTTTTTTTTTGTGAATATATCGGAACAACAAATGTTCGCGTACTCATGTAAAATACTTGAAATCCTCACATTCAAATCCCCATTCACGTATGCACGACAATAATATAGTGTAGAAAACATATGTACGTGAACAACAATACTACAAAATTCAGTTTGTGAATTGACTTGTTCGTGGTATACGATAAACATACTGTGAGTACAGTGAGGATGTTTTGTAGTAAATTTTTTGATGTTTCATCCTGAGCCAGATCTCAAATGGCAAGCACGTCACGTGCGTTTGTCGATGACTGACGCACTCTGTCGATACTTTGGGGCGTTCCTGCAAATGAGGCTTAATACATGTTAAGCCTTTAAAAGGTGGGCATTATTTGAACGTATGAACGCCAACTTTAATGACATGAATTTTATGGTGTAATGAATGGATTACGCAAATTACACTCACGTTATTTGTTATTTACAAAGAGAGAACGATATCTATTGTTCTTCACAGAAATATTCGTCCATCTATGAGTCATAAGACTTCAAAATTCAAAAGAAAATGGAGTATATAGCAGTGGACAAAAAGAATACCAGCATTCTAAGTATAAATTTGTTTTCTTTTAAGAAATGTTGATATGAAACGTTAACGTTAACGTTTGATTAAGTATCTGATGAATTTAGGAGTACTTAAGATTTATTTTTTATCCTTTCATATCAGTGAATAGAAACTTGCATTGGAGACACCAAAAAGTTCATATGAAACCCAGCTGCGTGATGACGTAAGTTGAAGTTAATTTCTTGTCTTGAATTTCGTTTATTGTAAATTTATCAATTCTGTTTATCACTTTTCTTGAGCACATGATGTGTGGCTCTGTTTTGTTGATGCAGACAGTACAAATTTTCCTCACAGATAAATTTCTAGAAATATTGTATTTCCAGAAGCATTCATGTCTACTGATAAACTGGGACAGGTAGTAAGGGTACCACCTAATGTTGTCGCACATATTTTATCTTCCAGACTTTGACTTTCATGAAAGCCTGCCAAAGCCTGAATTTTAAAGTAATTCCATTAGCAAATAAGCTAGTACCTAGATTGCGTAATTTAAGTAGATGCATAAGGAGCTTGGCCTATCTATTATGTTCCATGTTGAATTACGATCCCTTGTAAATCTATGTTCGATATAAGTCTAGGTACAATACATGCATCTATATAGGGGTGTGTGTATGTATGTATCTATATACATGTAAAACTAAAAAATTCCAAAAAGTAATGTAGTTCAAGTTAAAAGCCAAGTTTATTACATTGCATAAAATCTTAGTTTTCATTTACTTAATTTTCTTTTACAACAACAATTTGTTACTTTATTTTATAGTTTGAAAATTTCATAAATTGAGGTTGGTTTACATAGTTGTTATTTGTTGATGTTACGATGTGTATTTTGTTGACTTGTTTAAGGACTTTGTTAAATGTTATTATATGCGTTTATTATTATATAAAATCACAACAGTTGATAGCGGGGAAAGAAATTTGTTTTGTATTTATGTTTTTTTTAGTCTGAAATGATTCTTAGATAAAATAAATTAAATAAGTTAAATTTAAAATTGACTGACTTGAAAATTTCATAAGCGCACTATTGAAGTGAAACTGCTGAACAAAATGGTAGGAACCAAGTTTTTAAATAATTACCAGAGTTGTGTTTTATAATATAATTCATTTAATTCATTATTTTGTGATACAAACATTATAAGTGGCTTATAATAACCAAAATGATATCCAAATATTGGTGTGTTTACCGTATTTAAATATCGTGTAAATATACACAGTATCTATTATTGTTGCATGTTTTGTTGTTAATTTTGCAGGATCATTTGACATAGTAAAAATTTGTAAGTACCGCTGATAATTCTTTGGCATAATCTACATTGAAATCTCTCCCAAGAGATTTTTTCAAAGCCAAGTTAAGAATTGTAGCCCTTGATTATGATATGACTTGTGTCAAAGATTATGAAATTATATAGACTAGACAAAGCGCTCACAAAGAGAGAGCCCTTAATCTTGGCTATTTCATTATAACTTACGATTTTAAAATCCTGTGCGAATCGAACAACTTAGATATACAAGCAATTTTAGTTTTAAACATAAGTAAAGCTCCCCCTCTATCTCTCTCTCTCTCTCTCTATCACTCTCTTAATAATGCACAAACACTCATTTTCTACGATACAGGCGCACAAGCCGATGCTTATCCCCTCTACGTCTCTCAAGCGCCTTCATCTTGAATTTCACTTTTTTTGGACTTACACCTAGCTAAAGAAGTTTTACTTCAAAAAGAAACAGCAACTGGATCAACAATGGTCATGAGGCCAAATGTCACTTCTTGAGAAAGCAAGACGACTCAAATATGTTTAGTCAAATGAAACTAACAAAAACTTCTTACAATTAGTCCTCACATATGTATATTTCAGAAATCATAATTGGTTGGTGGGATCCTGAGCTAACTCGACCTCGAATCAAGCAGCCTAACCATATATATGTATGTAGTCAATCGATGTTTTATATTGGTCTCAATTACTTCACTGCTTACTTATTTTAATCAAACGAATTCTTTGCTATTGTTTAAGCGCTTCATCAAGGGAATGTAGATTTCTAATCCCGCGCCTGATCAGGTCTGTCTGTTAGAATGTATGTATCTAGTCTCTTAGATTTTGAGCTAGAGAACTAAATTTTTGCACGGAGCTTTCTTTTATACTCAGTACATTTGTTGAAAGCAGCCAAATCGGATCACTAGGGGTACCCCCCATACATACCTGTATCCGAATGAAAGTTCTTTTTAGAAAAACTTTATTATTTTTTATACTATCGACTTGAAATATGGGCACTAGTGCTTGACCCATATCCACCAACCATAAGCCAAAGTTAGTCATTTTTAGGGTTCCGTACCCATAGGGAGCTAACGGGACCCTATTACTAAGCTTACGATGTCCGTCCGTCCGTCTCCTGCTCTGTCTCATGAACCGTAATAGGTAGAGAGTTGAAATTTTCACAGAGTTTGTAATTCACTTGTGTGTAGAATGAAAAATACTAAAAATACACATTTTTATAAGCATTGTTCTTTAATTTAACCTTTTGTTTAACATTCTTTTTTGTAGTATACTTTTAAGCTGTTAATTGTAGTATACTTTTAGGCTATTAAACATAATTTTATTTTTTAAGCAAAAAAACTTATACGATGGTACGGAACTCTCCGTGTGCGAGTCCGACTCACACTTGGTTGATATTTTCTGTTTTATTCTCACTTGCTCACTGGAACTCGGCTAAGTTTGTAGGTGGTCCGATGTCTTTAAATATTTGTTTCGAAGGCTTCAAGGATAGCAGAACGGTGGCAAACAGTCCCTTCATATTCATATTTACAAAGGAAACTTCATTTAATCTACTTATTTTTTAAATTCCGTGACAGCTAAATTTAGATTTTACTTACTTAAAATACATGACCATAAAAAAATCTATTTTGAATACAAGAATAATATTTATTTTTGTTTCGTTAACAAGTTTTTGGCCTGAGCCAACTGGAAATACTTTAAACAATCGACTTATACCCTGCTTTCTATTGGCCATGTGTACTATTTCATTATTATATGATAGTGCTTTTGTGTTAATTGCAACTAATGAGTTGATTAACTTTTAATTTAAACTTTGTCGTTGTACAAAAGATGCCTTAATAGTACAATAGATGCAAGCCTCTCTTATTATTGTGTTCTCCATGCAACTCGGTCGCTAGCTAAATTTTAATCGAGCAAATTAAATTAAATTACACTTAACGCTATAACACTTTTAATTTCATCTATAAGAGCGTCGAGTAGTTTTTTCTTTATGCAATATTTGAGAAATGCAACTAAATTACTTGCGTTCCATCATCCCACCGGAAATGCACAAGTCACCATTATAATAAAATGCAAAATGTGACCACAAAAGCCGACGTAAAGTTGCCACCAAGTGCATAAAGGACGCCACCCACAAAACCGGAACTGGGATGATGAAATGTTTAAGTGGAAAATGCGCATTTTATTTCATATTTTAAAATGCAAATGAGCTTTTGTGTAACATTTTCTATTCGAAATACAAAAGATTCACCAAGGCTGAGTAGGGAATTATGCAGTCCAAAAGTGGTTCGCATAAATGAAGAAGATTTTAAATTAGAAAAGGTGAACAGATTGTAGAGTTGAAAACTTTAATTATTTCTTATTCTTCTCCTTTTTTTCATAATTAAAACACAAAAATCATTTTTACCTAAATCTAACTTAAATTTTGTTGTAGTTCATTTGAAATTGTTTAACTTTTCATTTATTTATACTAGACATTATTAAGAGTAAACCGAAATTTATTGTGATTTCGATTGTTTCAACACATACGTATACGTGTATACACTAGCATAGATGGATATGACAATCGATGTATTCAGCCAGAAATATAAATATCTAAAGGATTCGAAATGAGAACACTCCCAAACACACAAGGGAGTTCCACATAAATTTTTGTTACGAAATACAATAATAGAAAAAACAAAATGTTGTTCAAAGGAAGAAACAACAACGATCAATACAAATAAGCAGGATGTTGCCACAATTTTATAGGAAAACCGAAAATTGTTCAACAAAATTTGACAAGCGGAAATAATATGAATTACCCAAGGGCTTCTACAAGTATGCAACATCAGTGAGAAAGCGGTGTCTGTGTGACTGAGTGTTCCTGAGAGTGACTCTCGATTCGCCCCTGCCTGAACTGTTAACAAAGAAGTTGTTAGTGTTGTCAGAAAAATTTAACCAGCTGTTTCAAATTGGTTTGACTCTTAAGTTGATAAGAAAATGCCGTTTCTTTTGTACCCTTTGAGTAAAACAGTATTGTGTTCAAAATGTATATCTCATCTATGTTTAGAAGCAATTTAAACTTTGTTTCTAACTGAAGCTAATAAGTTTCTTTTCATTATAAGTATATACTTGCTACTTCCAGTCTGTTTGCACTTTCACATCTTCCTTATCATGCTCTTTGGAGTAAATATATTGAATTAAATTTTTTCTATTTCTTTCTTTTCTTTTTGTGAATTTCTTTTTCTTGTTTATTGTTGAATTTTTTGTGAAATATTTTAATTTTATTTAATTCTTAAGTATTAAAAATTAATTTTGATTTTCCTTTAAGACAATTCACCCTTGTTTAAAACATGTAAACACTTAAATTCGATGTTTAAAAGTAAGTAACCTTGTAACGACGGAAATATGATGAATGTTGGTGTAGTCGGTATGGAAAAAAGTAATCCTTCTTTATGCCGAAGGTTTGATGCTTCTTTTTCGAGTTTAAAATGTTATTTTACAACATATTCAGATAATTTGTCGTAACCAAATTGTAAACTTCGAACTAACTCTTTTGTTTTCTATTATGAAGCAAACAACAAAAAAAAACTTCGATTAATATAAGTTTAAGCACCTCTAATATAGACATTGCATCAACTCACAAATCGATAACTACAATGGCGAAAATAGATGAATTACGTCACGAATTGCTTCATAATTAATCTTATTCTTCAGTTCTGGCTCCCTGCTGGTAAAATTTGTATTATTATATATGTATATGTGTATATACGAGCCTCTACCACTATTAATTCGTACAGCATGCTTTTCTATGCTTGTGCAATGTTTAACACACAAAATTCTTTTCAGTTAAACGAAGCATTTCAATAAATTAATATTGTTGTTGTTGTTGGAATTACAACAATATTTGTTCTTCCATCGTAAAGACAATAAAATTGTCTTTTAGAAATATTAAATTTGTAAGTGATATCTGCATTAGCATTGAAAATATCGCACAAATATACGCAAATATATGCACAACCGTATAAAAGCATGCCGTACGAATTAATAGTGGTTGGGGCTCGTATATATGTATATATATTTAAACTTATTAAATAAAACAGTAGAAGACATAATTTGCAGATTTTTTCGAAAGATTATTTTTATTACTATACGTATGTCATTACTATCTCGTAAAAATATAAGCTATTCAAAAGTATAGATTTTGTTAAATTTGTATCGTAGTCTTTAAGAATTGCTTCAAAATAGAGAGATTGTTATTAATTGGATCTTGCAGTATGAACAGCTTAAAAGTGAAGTTCAGTTTGGAAAAATGTATTTACAAAAAAAAAAAAAAAAAAAAAAATATATTAATTACAACTATTTAAAATAATAATTGAAATTAAAAGTATTAGCTATCCAAACAATCAATGTTTTAAGTTCTTAACTGTTAATTTCAGCTACCACAAACTGCCACACGTTGTGTTATCTCCATGGTACGATCTGCCACCCTCAGTTCACAAAATCTTAATTAACGATTCAGAAGTTATGAAACATGCATTGGTGTCGATTGGAGATCTCTCTGAGGAGGCTGCTTAGTGCAGTAGTTGAATTAATTGAATTAGGTAACATTTTTTTTTTGTTTTTTGATATATTAAATATAAATTAATATATTTACATGAATATTAATAAAAAATTGCATTTTAATATTTTTTTTATCATATTGAAATGGGTGGGGGAGGAGGTGTGGGGGTGTGTATAGACTGGTCACTCTACCACTATTTTATCATTAAATAGTTGCCTCATTGTTATAAAGACATATCTTTGTATATGGTTGATATCTCCACTGGAAGTATTTTTGGCCGCTGACTCTATACAAGTCCGACCACTGTGCATCGTTTAGCTAAGTGTATTGAAATAAAATAATTTTCTGTCATAAGATGGTTAAAGTGGAAAACATGTTAAAATATCAGATCTCTTAAATAATTTTATTATACTCTTCACGCAGTGAACTTGATTTGGACACTATAAGTGTCTGACCCATATCCACCAACCATATAAATTGTAAGGCACTCGGTCCACTAGGAGAGGCGTGAAAAGTATTACAACTTCGGCATAGCCAAAGATAGTCTTTTTTCTGTTTTTTTCTTCTATTTTTTCCACTATTGTTTTTAATTTTGTGATTATTTATGCAAGTGATACACAATAATATTGTAATATGTATTAGTTATTTTGAATTTGAATTGCTTTGGAAGTGTGTCATTATCTTTAATTAGTAAGTATGTATTTTTATACTTATATATATCCGAAATTAGAGGAACAGATAGACTGCATCAATTTGAAAACAGAAATCATTTTCAAAAAAATTAAAAATTCCAAAAATATGCAAACAAAACCATAAACACAACATTGACTACAAGTAAAAGGACAAACAACTACAAATTGTATTATTAGAAATTTTCAATGATGCAGTATTTTGGATTTGAAATGGCATAGTTATTACCCCAACTCATCCACAAATAAATTCATTGCTGGCACTTACTCGCATTCACTGCTCCACTGAATATCTGATTTATCTATACTATAGTATTGTATGTACTTACAATATATGTCCATCTATTGATTATGTAAAATGGTCTTACATATTTGTTGTTCCAGTTGTTGACCTATATGACTCGATTTAGTTCAGTTCAAGTGTGGCTTGTTTCGGTTTGATTTGGTTTGGTTCGGTTCGGTTCGATTTAGTCCATTTTAATGTTGCTGTTTATTTTGCGGTTACTGCTGTTATTAGCCGCAAATATTCATTTGATTAGTAGTTATATAAGTAGTTAGTGTAGTTACCTACCTACACGTATATGCACATAGATGTGGTGTCTCTGAAATATTTGCAAACCTTATATTGTTGTACCTTATACGGCATATGAAAAATGCTGTTATTAGCCGCAAATATTCATTTGATGACTAGTTATATTAGTAGTTACAGTATTTAGCTATATGAATATAGATGTGGTGTATCTGAAATATTTTCAAACCTTATATTATTGTACCTTATACTGAGTGTATGAATAACGAAAGAGTCAAGCAAAACCACACAAAGTATTTGATATATAAGGGTCCATATATAAAGCATAAGTCACAGGAAACTTAAACATCTATGTTCATAGAGTAAGTTGAATATCCGTAATTATGCCCATTAAAGGAGAAACCCTAGCTAATTTATAATATGTTCTACAGAAAGAATAAAGCTTAGACATTTTAATACTATGTATGCATGTACGTGTACATCAGTTTGTTTATAGGTTCCCTTTCAAACATGTTTCGGAGGATTTTTCTCTCCCTTAATATCACACAATAGAAAATAACTTATTACTTCTGCAATGTTTTTTATTTTTTTTTTTTTTTTTTAGGTGTAAGGCATCTTTTAGTCATGCACATCCAATCGTAGCACACTCGTTATGTGTATTTACATTTCTGAGTTTATAGAATCAATGAGACAAATTGTGCATAACAACAACATGTCATTCATTCTTTCAATCATATTTATTAATGTTTTGTTTATGTCATGCAGGATTGATGTTAATTTACATAATACGTTTTATACTTTGTTTATTATGATATAATTTTGGTATTTTCTTTGTGCTTTATTATTATTATTACAACATACTTACTTTTCCATTCATCTGGCTATTAATGTATTCATTCTTGTTATTATTGGCATTATTATTATTTTATATAAGCTCTTCACAATCGCATTAAAATTTTAAAGGATTTTTAACTTAAATTATTTAAAAAAATTTTGTTTTCCAATATTCAAATGTGTTTTATAAAATGACTCTTAATGTTTCCCTATATTAGCATTTCTCTCGTTTCAACAGATAAATCAAAGTTCATTTGGTCCACACCAAATTCATTTGATTCCGTGATGAGTAAACTGCTTTTGTGTATTTGATTTGCATTTAGAATGCTTTATGCATTTTGATTGCAAAGCTTTCTGTTGATTTTTTTGCTTTCCAACAAAGTTGCATTCATTCAAATTGTTCCAGATCCATTTAGAATGAACGTGACAGTCAGTCAGTAAAGCTCAATCGTTTGGAAATGATTTGATTTGTGGTTGACTCACCCTAAAATTTTGGCAGTTATATCACACAATTTATTCTGATTGTTTAAAAATTTTTAACTTTAGGGAAGTGTGCGATTATTTGATGAAAAATATGTTTTACATTTTCCAATAACTTAGTATTTTGCAATAAAAAAGGGTTACCCATAGAAATAGTATTGATATCTCATCAAATAAAATTTAACAACAAGAAGATACAATAACACCTACTACCAACTAATTACTACTGGCCTATGGGAAGACAACTATCCTTATCCCAACATAATAAATTACATATTTATAAGCAACTCAACAAACCAGTAAGGTGCTATCCCTGTGGGGATGAATTAATCTGACTCATAAAACTTTAAACTAACGATTCGAACACATAGTATTTAGAGTACTTAGTGATTCTATCAAAAAGGGACTACAGATCATATTTGGAACGTCTTGCTTCCCATTTGTCTAACTTAAAAACTTGCACAGAAATTGAAAGATATCGAAGCGGAATGATATTTTATTGTCTTTGGTATACTTATTATTAAATACATTGCAAGATAGTCTCGCAAAACAACTTAAAAAAAATAATAAGGTTATTTAATAATTAAGTCATTTAAAAAAGGTTTACTCAACATTTGCAATTGAAGATAATAAATATTCATATAGAGATTAGTTAGAAACCCTTTCAATTCGATTCCGAAATAGTTGAGAATGTGATTCAAATAATTTTTTTAAAGTTTTCTTTGATCAATACGCTCCGCGCCACTTGAATAGGACACCCTGTAAACCGTCAGTATAAATGCAAATCACTCAAAAATTAACATTACAATTAACGGTTTTTTCTTGAGTGTTTTTTCAATGACTATTTAGCTGTCTATATGAAAAAATTGAGCGCTGGAAATAAATTATTGCATGAAATATTTAACTAAGCAACAAGTTTGTTTCATATGATCCAATGCCTGACTTCAATTAGAATTTATTTTCATATAGAAAGGAATGACAAACCCTTGAAAATTATCTTATTACAAAAAAGAATCAATAAAAAATTGTATAAATTTTTTGTAAAACATTTAATTTACTTTTCCATTTGCATTATATCTATTATATTCTCATTTATGGGTCGTTTAAGCTCCATTAAGAAAACTGACAGACATTTAAATCTTTATTAAAATATACATTCAGAATAAGGTCAACAGCAGACATAAATCAGAAGGATGTTCATGTATTTTATTGCTTTATCAGAAAGTACTGTGTTCAATCATCACAACTTATTTCATTAAGTGACACCTAAACTAAAGAATGAATAAACGAATGAATGAAGGAAGGAAGAAAGGAAAAATGTTCAACAAATGAGAAAAATTACATTATTTTATTAGATTTTTGCGTGATTTTTTAATTAAAATGTACAGAAAGGTGCTAGGCAAAGCAAGACAAAATGCTCTGTATAATGTTGGAATAAGAGAATAAAAATAAAAATAAAATCAAAATGGGCAAAAACAGAAAAGAAAAATTATTAATAAAAATGTCAGTGGCGCATGGTGGTCGGGACTCGCTTTAGCCTGGCAAGCAGGCAATTCGCCAAAAGAAACCAAAGGACGACATCAAACTGAGAGTATAACGCACAATTGTTCATTAGGGAATATGGAATACGAACTGAAAATGAGGGAATGGTGAAGGTCTGCGATAATTATGAATTTTAGTAATTTTTCTGTGGCTGCTGGACGCCAAAAGTTACGCGTTAATGTCAGCATGTGTCAGTGCAATTTAATATTAATGGGGGACCAAGACCAACAACGCAAACAATAACAACACTGTATGTATAAATATAATAGCATAATAATTTTTGGGTTTTTTCTTTTTTTGTTTTTGTTATTTTGTATATGCACTCATAGTTCAAAAAGAAACAAATAAAACGAAAATAAAACAACAACAAAATTTGAGAAAAAGTTGTTATACTTTAATGAAAAATTATAATTAAAAATGTGTAAAAAAAGTAAGAGAAACAAAACACAAAAGAATCCTTTCCATCATCGACATCATCAACATTCACATCATCGTCACAGATGTCGGATATTTGTATAATACAATATTTCCCTTGAACTTTTACGCATGAATATGTTTCATTTTAGTGGTAATACAAGTGTAATAATATTCTACAAGTATTACAATTTTTAAATTCATACATCCTTCCATGCTTTCAGTATCTGTTAGTGTCTTTGAGTATCTGTAAGAATCAGTGATGATGTTGTGTTGTTTATATGGTTGTAATAGGAAAGAATTTCTTATGAATTGATATAAAATGACATAAGATGAGGACAAGAAGAGCAAGCAAAGCTGAGAAGCATTCGACATAGAAAAATGAATTATTCATAAAAATACGAGTTATAAGGAATTTTTTCAATGAAAGCAAAAAACAAAGTATATTCTAAACTGTCTCATAGTATAACAATAAAATAACTTGAATGCGATAGAATTTTGTATCACAAGTAAGAGAATGTCATCACCTCTTGGGTGAAACTATTACTACTTTATAAGAGAATGCTGAAGTTTGATTAGATCTTTGCAACTTCAATTCGCACTCTTACACTCTCACATTACATACTACACATATTATAATATAAACTTCTGCGTACGTTGGTGTAAGCTTAGTAGTTTAAATATAATTCTACTTCCAATTCTGGCGAAAAAAGAAGAAATTAAAATATTAAGCTGAAAACATGCATATGACTTTAAGATTACTTTAATAACATCACCACAGATACTATTGTATACACTCTCTGGCTCAAGAAAAATTAGCTAAACAGATTTCCTTGATTTATGATAGTTCTCTATTAGCGTAATAATAAGGTCAACATCTTTTTTAGTGTTGAAAATCATATTAGTAAAGTAAATTGTATATTACTTTACTGAAAACCTTAAAATTTCTTGTACTTTTAGTTACTTAGTACGAATGAGTGTTACCAAAACGGAAATGAAGTTAACCTAGGTAACTGGTGTTTGAAAACGGAATCCAACTAACGCACACCACATCCGGTGGTGTTACTTCAATTTTTTTATTGTTGGTTTTGCATTTGGCAATTAGCAAGTTTATTCAACATTTCCGTGCCCAGGAGCGGTTTCAGCGAGTTTTAAAAACTAAGTGAATTATTGGTTTAAATAAAAAACAAGTATAAAATATTTAATTCTGTTCATTAATAAATTGCAGATAAATTGAAAAATGTCTAGTAACATATCTGGTCTTAGTGAACTTGAGAGTTTTGATATTAATTAAACACCAAGAATTACAAATTTTGATGAATCCACTCCTGTTCGTGGATATCGTAAGTTTTTTCAGCTGTAAGTCTTCGCCTGAGTCTCTTTGTTGGTCTCTAATTGGAGTGTCACTTCTATCTAAATTCTGTCCACTTCACTTTGAGTCTGTGTCGGAATATAAATTTGAGTTGGTTTTGTATTCCATTCCATTCTTTATTCTCTTTTAATGTTAGTGCGAAAGTTCTGAGTTTCATCAAACAAATGTAGTTAGTTAAGAGTTTAATAGTGGCTCAATTTAAGGCACTTGAGGAGTCACTTTTTGTTATCAAATTATGTATGTAAATCTATGATGTGAAATATTATTTTTAGTTTTTCATTTTCATGTTAAATTTACATTTTTGCTTTTCCTTCATTTTTCGTTCTACTATTGTAGTTTTAATAAATGTTTTCAGTAGCAGCGAAAACCTCAAATGCAACCACACGTTAAACTAAAAATATTTAATGTATTTTGTTATATGTTGTTAAAATTAATTAAAATGAATTTTATTTGAATGTCAGCCACACTCATTGTTGCCACAAATCAACTTGCTGACAGCAACATACTCATACGATAGAATATACGATATACCCAACTAAAGGGAAACCAAACAAAACTAAATACAAACGCAACATCCCATGATCAAACGTTGCTTTAATAAAATTATATGGAAGTTTGTACACATAACTACACTGTACAACCCTTTGTTGCATGCAATACATTACTCAGATATACACATAAGTAGTATAAGATACAATGAAACACCCACAGATAGTGCACAGAGTACATAGTGCACAAAAAAAAGGGTAAAAGGATTTCTTCTTTATTTTTTCCATCTTCGTCTCAACCTTCTACAAAATATATATGGTATAGTACAATACTTACTATTAGAGCAAATGTATAAAAATGAAATTGCATTAGATGTGTTCTTAGAACATTGCACAGTGAAATTCCAATAGTTACGTTCGAGTCCCTATCCTGTTCTCCATCATCCCAAAGATCTTCTACAATACTGAATAGAATGAACTTTTGTTACAAATGACTGCATATTTGTATTCGCACGTTTATTGCTGTGCCAAGGACGATGCCATTGTGTAACTTCATGAGAATGGTGAATGCACTGGAGAAGAATGATGATGATGCAGTTGGTGACGGTGATACTGGAGAAGTTGAGCTGGTGAGCTTTGCGTTTTATTTGAAATGCAACAGAAATTATTTCGTTTTTAAAATTAAACACAAAATGAAAAGGAAATGCCAAAGGAATTGCGACAGTTTTCTGCTCCTACTTCTAGACCTTATTATTTTTATTTTCGTGAAATGCCTTTTCTTAACTGAAAAGCAATATTGTAGTGAAAAGTTTCAAAATTGAATTTCTTATTAATAGTAGTTTTGTCGGAAACTTTCTACTCATACATATGTCATATTATAAGTACCCTTATATAAAATATAAGTATACCTACATTGAATCGTATAAATGACATAAATATAAAAGTAATCATAATTTTATTATTCATTTATTTTGTTAGAGTAGAGCAAAATGTTTATATGAAAAGGGGAAATCCGGGAAATCCATTAGTATGTCTTCCCTTTATGTGGTCTCTTTGGTATTTGAAACTGAAACAGGTTTAGGATTGGTTGCTACTAGCATACTGGCATCTTGTGGTTTTGGTTACTCGCAACTCATTAATTATAAGTAAAATGGCAAAATGTTGGCAGCCATTTTCACATCATTAAAGCTTATTTATGATCTTTTGTTATCAAAGTACAAGTAGAAGGAACAGAAATTTATAATCAAATTTCGAAAAATCTTTAAGACATAAATGAACCTGCGACTGAAGTGAAAAATTAAAGTTATACAAAATTGTTTATTTGATTCTGCTTTCTGTCGTTGTTGCTGTAATTGTTGTTTGTCCGTTTTTATTATCAATTAAGTAAAATTAATGGAATTAATTAGAGTATGAAAAGTATAGAGTTGTTGACAAGCATCCTGACAAATTAACTCGAGTAAATTAATTATATCAGTTGAGTAATGAGTTTATCTATTAAAAGAAAACTTTTAATTTATATAATTTAAAAATTTTTTTTTTTGAAGTGTAGTTCAATATTTTTAAGCGAATTAAACAGGTGTAGCGTACTTTAATGTTACTCTCAATTTGATGATATTGACAGCTTCCTATAATGATGAACGAATAGAAAATGCATCCAAGCCTTTAACAGTTGCCATCTTCATCACTCATAAATTTCCTTAGAGAGTTATCATATCTTTATTATAGTGATATATAGATTTTAATTTTTTGTTTTTTTATAGTATTTTTTATGTGTAATGTCTAATACATAGTCATAAAAGTAATGGTTTAATTTTCTTTATATAAAGAAATAGTTGAGTTCCAATGAGCCCAACTACTTATCAGAAGTTTTACAAATAAAACCTTAAAACTAGGGATGGGTATCGACCAAAAAAACATCGATTAATGGCATCGATTATTATATTTTACTAATTAATCGATGCACCTAAAGTTCCTTCTTTATTGTGTCGGAAAAAATCATTAAATAAAAAATGTTTAAAATTTAAAACCAATACTTGGCGTCAATATTCTTCAGAAATAAAAGCTTATTGGCCTCTTCAGACAAATTTTGGGATTCTTGTGGTCAATATGGTTTCTCAAGTTGGTCGTATTCCCACATGTTTTTATTTTCACTACACAATATCGACATTTAGCATTGTTATTCTCCACTTTCTCAAAATGTTCCTAAACCACACTTTTAGAAGCAATTTTATCAAAGCTAGCTAATCAAGAAAACCGAGTATGCGAACACGTAAAGAGAAAACACAAAGTCACAAATGATTTCTCCACAAATCATTATTTCATTCACAATGAAATAGTTAATTTGACATTAACAATGAACACAAGGTAATCCTAAAAATTGATTATCCGATTAATCGAACACTGATGACTTTGAATAAAAATCCATAGATTTTTTCAACAAAACATCGATTATTTCGGCTAATCGATATCCATCTCAATTTAAAATCTCATTGGTGAGTCTAGGATTTCATATCTTTTCAGCTGCCTGAGAAGATTTGTAGCTAATTTACATGGCTGGTTAGTCTTTCCAAGTACTTCTTCGGCACTTTCCCTAACAAAAGGATTGTTAAGGGGTTTATATATGTTGTTGTTACTTACATACCGTAGTGTATTGATAATATTTCGTAACATTTTGTGTTGATAACGTTGAAAATTTTAATATTTGAGTTGCTTCTAGTGCCCCAAAATTGCTTGACATAAGTCCAGACCACCTTCAATATACGTTTGTTGAGTAGAATTTTGCTTTCTATATTGAACTCTGACTTGATTCCAAGCTTGGTCTTTTTCGTTTTAAGGTGTGCTTTCCACGTGAACCTTTGGTCAAGATGTAAGCCTAGATATTTGACAGAGTTACCTTGAGGTATATCATTTCCATTAATATGCACTTAGGGATACGACTCCTTCCTGGGCGTAAGTGTAACTTGTAAACATTCTTGAGCGTTGACGTTTATTTTGCATTTTTAAAGCCAAACATCTATCAAATTAAGTTGATGTTGAAACTGCAATTGTTGCTATAATCACATAGCAGACAGGCATATCGGGTCTTTATTCAATGAAGAGAAAAGGGCCTAGGACACTTCCTTGTGTTAGACCGGCATTGATGTTATGTACAGTCGAAGATGTAGATTAGCATATAAAACTCTCTTTTTTCTCTTTTTTTTTAATATTAATTTTCATTATGTGTGAATAGTAATTTAAACTTGGATTTTCTGGATTTGCTCATAAAAAATATTTTATAGATTTTAAATTATCATAATAATTAATGATCATATTTTGGTAATTTTGACAATACTGAAAATTGATGTGAGTTAGAAACCTCATTAAAATAAGAATATTTACTTCTGACTTTTTAAGTACATAGTATTATTGTAGTTTCGTGAATTTTGTTTTGTTTTTCGCTTTTGATTGATGTTCTACCGACATTATTTCTAACAACTCAGTTGTCATATCTTTAAAATATTATACATGCTTACATAAATAAATAAGAATCATTTAACAAGAACAACAATTTGTCACTTTTATCGTCCATCACCAACAAGGTAACCATCATCATAAACAAAACTCTCCAATGTGAAATTATTCATAACCGGTAACGAGCAGGTGTCTCCATTATTTGTTTTTTACCAGGAATTATTACAAATCCAGTCCAGTCCGTTTGAAACCAGCCCTAAGTGGAATAAAGCAGACTATGAGTGAACAAATAGACTAGCGAACAACGAACCATATAGGAACCCATTTTCATGGTCAACTCCATCTCCATCACAAGTTCACATTCAAAATCCATTTCGAGCGTAATAAACTTTGACGACATGAATTTATAATATTAAAAGCACTTTATGCAAATCTCTTGCACAGCTATTTGTTGCTTCCTCATCATCATCGTCATTCCTCATCGGCGTTGGTCTGAGTGTCCAAGCATAACAATAATTGGCAAAAGTATTAGAGAAACAGAGAATCAACAAAACAACAAAACAAGAAGTGGAAAATAAAGAAAGAAGCCAACCAAACTATAAAAAATAAAAATGAAAAATAGAAAATATTTGCAATAAATCTTCGTTGTTACATTGTGTTTTACTATTGTACGAGCATTGTATGTTTTATTGAAGTTTATTCCTTTTATTTTGTATTTGTTCTATGATTGTTTGCACACATGCAGTGTGCCATAATTGAATTTGTTGCATAGAGTCATAGAAGTCATAGTCGTTCTTGATGCATTGCACATACATACTTACAATTCGACGAATATATGTTCATAGTCCTTTCGGTGTCCAATGGACTCTTACATTTGTATTGTATTTTAACAATTGAATTCGAACTTTGCCACCACAAAATTCTGCAAAACCATACAAAATAATAAATGAAGCACTTTAAATGCAAACCACATCGAAATGTTAAAAACTTTGTCAACCTACTTTTTATTTTTTTGACTTAAAAACAGATTATAACTAAAGTTTGGAAATTTTATAATCTAATATAAGTATACATTTTTTTGTACGTTTAGAGAACAAACAAAATTACAAAATAATAAATAGTTAAATATTGTACTATTATTTGAAGAGTCAATTTCGAATAACAAATAAATAAACAATTACATATGTAAAAGTTCATCCAAAAATAAGTATTATAAATCTTATCATATTTCGCTCCAATATAGACCAATATTTAAATGATAAGGAAAAGAAAATATTTGTGAAAGTTTAAGGACAATTGAAAGTCCATTGATTTACACCCAAATAAGGATCTTAGTCTTAGTCGGGAATGTAAACAGGTACTATCAATTTACTTTAATGTTTATAATGCAGAGGTCGTGAGAAGAACGCGTTCGTTCGTATGTGTAAATGCATTCTCTCAGTTTTGCAGCTAATGATCTAAAATTTAATACAGATGCATTTTATTATAATTGGTATGTAAATCATAATTGCTAATGTTTTATTTATTTATTAATAGCCTACTCTTGTTTTTAAGAAAGAAGAAGAAAAATCTTCAAAAAGTATTAAATTAGGGGTAATTCTGAAAATCCATATTTGTTATTAGTCCTCATAGAAATCTAAAAGAAATGGTATAAAAATATGAAAATCCCTTATATAAAAAGTCTCTTAATAGTTATAGTTTAGGTGCTGACAATTTCTTAATTATTTAAGCTGGGGGTTTCTAGGTATTTACAAAAACTTATTGCAATTGTGTGATCAATCGGATTACTATAACGATTATTTCAAACTATTTTCTCTAAGACTTATTCAAAGGTTATGCAAGTTAAAATGTATGCTAGTGTTCACTAGTAGCATCGAACTTATTCTTTTGTTTTTACATTCTTAAAAAGACTTTGGTTAAAACATGTATGTACTATTTTATAATAGCAACTCAAGCAAAGTTTTTAAAATTTAAAAATGAATTTGGTACAATGTCCTTTTTATCTATTTACTATTTTTTGCTACAATCGTAATTCGATTACTAGAAGACACAGCACCATATAATGTTATAATTCCAACTTGATTGTTGGTTTGCTATCTTTCCATTTGTTCGTTTTTATAACTCTATTTTACACTTCACAATCCAACTATGCAATTGATTATTTTTTCATAACCTCACACAGTTGAAATCATGTGACTTAAAAGCTATCTGAAACTCAATTAAATAGTAAATTTATAGTTAAAAACTGAATAGTTAATTGATTCTGTTTTATTGAAAAATAATTTTAGAAATGACTCCTTTATTCTGATTTTTAATATAAAACCCATTCCATATTGAATAATCATATATATAGACACATCTACCTACATACATACTAATGTAAAAATAATTTTTTTTTTAATATTTCTCCATTTTATTAAAGTACCATTTCCCCATTGATTTTGTTTAAATGCAACTTAAACATTATTTCATTCACGTAGAAAATTGTCGAGCGCAGAAATGCCTTTGTCAATAGGAAACGTGATTTTCATATTAGATTTTGTTTTTATTTATTTAGTCATGTGAGGATTTCTAACAAAAAAAAAATACATACTATACGAGTATACTAAATATTTTACTACGAGTATATAAACCCGAAAACACATTAATATTATATTATTGTATTGTATATATCTTTTAGAATATCACATTTATTACAATTAATTCTGCTTTTAGTGGATTTCAATATGTTTTTCACTTAATCTTTTTATATATTTTTATTTTATTGCTGGAAATGTTTTCATTTTTTTAATTTTCTGGTGTGTATCCTATTTGTATTAAAATGGATAAAATGGGACCATGCAAGTAAATTATGCTTAATAATATACTATTTAAATCTTTGTGAGTAATTTCTGTTTCGTTTTTTTTTATATTTTATAAATAAGAATTAAGCTTATTTCAATTTTCAATTATTTCTTTCTTTTATTATGGAATCAAATATTACTAAATTAGCACTTTTAGCTTTAAAAGAAAATAGAAAAAAAACAATTTTTCGATTTACCAAAATGATTTTCATAAGTGATTTCTTTATTTTCTGTAATCATATTTTTTTACAGTTATTTTATTTTGTTTGCCCTTTAAAAAATATGGGTAATCACCACCAATCAACCAATAAGAAATATATTTTCTTTTGGTCATAGTTCTTCAAATAGCTAGTACTATTTTAACTTAAAAAATTTATAAACAAATATGAGATTTTGGGGGTGTCTAAAAGTAGATTCCATTTCTCTATACCAAAAACGAAAGGAAGGACTAATAGGCATTCGATCAATTTTTCTCTGATGTAGAGACAAAATTTTATTTCACAATTTCAAAAATCTAGCAAACAAATTGCATACTTTTACATAGATAGTCCATAGAATAAATGGTATTCTCTTAGTATCCTTATTATGCCAACTCACAGATTTTATGGAATCTTCGATTCACGGTTTTCAACATAACAAAAATCAAACTTAAATGAAAATACTATGTAATGCACTTCATAAAAGTGTTGTGAATTCAAAACGAAATATAAAATTTAACATTCAATTAAAAGCTAAGGATGCTTCCTGTTAATTGTTTTACTTACGAATTATTTAGTTTCTCCCCCACTACCACAATATACTAGTTTTGTTTCATGGAAACTGAAAAATTAATTAATTGAAGCCTCAGGGTTTTTAATATCTATTTTCTGTGCAGTTAGAGAGAAACTGTGAAAAGGGTGTTTTGAATGACGGAAAAATATGAAGTGCTTCCTATATCTGTGTTGAAATATTTTCCTCAGGCTTTTCTAAGTTAATGATTCATTTATTCCAGTTACTCGTAGTAAGTTAGTCATTTAGTCTGTTAGCGAGTTAAAGGCAGGACAGGATCATACCATTATGTCAGTCAATCAAGCTGAAGCCGCACATTAATTTTTCTTACTCATAAATTTCCCTTATAGCAATTTTCCTCTTTTTGCCGTTCTTTAATGTTTTGTTATTGTTGTTGCTGTTATTATTATTATTATTATTATTATTATGGAACTCATAGCATGGAAATTTACAATGTTGAATATACAATCGCCTTTGACTTTATAATAAATTTTTGGTTTTGAATTGGGCACGATATTCATACATATGTATGTGCCGAGTTGACTGTAACAAAACAAAGTGAATTCCGTACATATACTTATTTTTCAAGAAATTTGTACACAAAGCTTTACAAATGTGAGACGCAGTAACATGAAAATGCGGAGCAGTTGAAATGTTGACGGGGTGAAGAAAATGATTGATGTAAACTTTATTTTATTTGTAAAGAAAACCTTAAATTTCTGGAAAATTGTTGAAATAATTTTGGTTACAAAGAACAACACAAAGAAATATAATTTGCTAAATAGAAAAGAAATATGATAACATTAAGACAGGAAATATATTCTACCACAGGGAGATTTTATATTGAAAACTTAATTTTATGATTATTGGAAGTGAAAGATATTATACAAAATTCATAAAAAAAATCTTTGTTTTCAATTTGGGATATTATTTTAATAATATTTTTGAATCTATAAAAGAAGTTTATTTGGATTACATAATGTGTTTTTAGTATCCGTCTCAATGATAATTCGATCGATCCAAATTTTTAGCGGAAGTAACACCGATTCCTGAAGTAGTTTCTTATAAAGAGAAAATCTCAACAACAATAAAGACTAGTTGGCATAAACATAGAAAATGATGCTAATCACATCAATGTAGTCACTTTTGGATATCCGAAACGATTTTTTCCGTATTATATATGTTTAGATAAACATAATAGATTCATCAAAAATATGTATAAAGTACAATATGCTACTAATAAAATTTGGAAGTTATATTTAATAAAATCCAAGATTTATTGTTGACCCATCATAATATGTTTGGGTAATAACAATCAGTAAATTAGTCTAGTGAAATTAATTGTCCATTTTAATTCATATGAAAATCTTTTCTGACAAATACAAAAATATTATAATAATGATAATGACTTCAAAAACACTCACATCATAATGCCAAATTGAGAAATGAAGAGATAAAGGCAGACAAGTTACCAGTTTGCGAACAGTTGAAGATGAGGAAATATCAACCATAACATAATAATAGCAACAACAACCACAATAGTAGGAGTGAACAGTACAAATTACAAATGACAAGCGACCAAACAAGAAACGTAAATTGTTGTTGACATAATCACTAGCAGGATATACTTGTAGATACAAGATACATTCCTACGTATCTAAACCTGCAGCACTGCCTGAAACGAATGTGAGTATCAGCGACGGCAACGAGCAGCAAATGCGGTTAAATAAGAACAAATCAAAAGCAACCAACGATCTGCAACAGTAAAACCAACTGTCAGTAGTAAGTACTAGATTACATAGTAGACCCACCCGCATACCTAACTCAGAGTCTCCAAATACCACTTACACTGCTCACACTGTGTGCTCTATGATAGCGCAAAGCTACGCCATATCGTCCTCTTCATTATCCTTATCCTCATTGGAGGACTACACTTAATAGTTGTAGAGGCTATGACGAGCACATTGACAGGAAAAGCTGACACACCAACAATACCAACTTGGATGACAACAACAGAAACAAGGGTGGCACTGACAACGACGAGGACAATTGTTAGGTGGTTGTGTAGCGGATTTGTTGGGACACGGAAACCAAACTGCCTGCTGTGTTGGTTGTTTGCTTATTCCTTTGGGATGTGGATTGGTTGATTGTGCGTTCAGTCAACAAGAATTACCAGGTAAATTAGTTATTCTCAAAATCGTTACTGCAATTGTTGGTTGCTAAAGTTGTTGGCCTGTACAATTGTTAAACAATTGAATCACATGATCGAATTAACTGCTTTCAGATGTAATTGGGCGCATTAAGCAGTTCAGAGG
Organism: Amiota mariae; assembly: GCA_035041805.1. Classification (NCBI taxonomy): domain Eukaryota; kingdom Metazoa; phylum Arthropoda; class Insecta; order Diptera; family Drosophilidae; genus Amiota; species Amiota mariae. Next base: position 1,190,147 of record JAWNKV010000229.1, on the reverse strand, counting down.
CCGACAACTACAATAACTTACAACGTCACCATCAAAATCAACAAATAGAAAAATGATGCAGCCTTAAATATATTTTTGCGAACATAATTTCGAATTAAGGAAAACAAAACAGAATATAATTAAACGAAATGAATAAAGTTTAATGCATTTTTTAGTGTTGATTTCCACTTGAACGCTTCACTTTATGAAGTAGTATATCCTTTACGAATCTTTTTGTTTTTACTGTACTGTACTGTACTGTACTCTTCTCTTCTGGGCATAAACCCATATCACGTAAGAAGAGTCTGATTTTCTTATAATATATTTTATTATATTTTTATTTTCTGTTTGTGCTTCCGTTGTTGTTATTTTTGTCTATCTTTATGTTTATCGTTTGTTTGCCGCTTCATAGCTATTGTTGTTTTATTGTTACGCAATTAAGTACAGTAAACGAGAACCAGGAGCTGGTTTGGGCTACAATGAATCGGAACAACGTTGAACAAAGCTGAATCCCTATCCTTTGTTCTCCATCTATGATTTTTATTGTATTCTTAAAAATAAACTTCACTAGTTTAAATGTATTCTCACTTTTGTATGATGTTTGTAACATTAAGAACAATGTTCGTCCTTTACTACATATATAATTATATAGTATATAATTTATTTTTAATTCTTTAAATTTATAATCTACTTTTGTATTTCTTTACATTAACAAAATAGATCTATCGAATAACTAATTGATATATGCAAATTTCTTTGAAAGAAAATGCAATTCAAAATCTAGAGTCAATAGCTTATGTGAAGCGTATATAAACTTTGGTGAGACTAAAAATTTGTTGTTTTTTTTTTTTTTCAAAATAATTAACTATGCCACTTTCTTCCCTTTATCCTTTGTTTCTTTTTCTATTAAAAAGCTTTGGAAAAAATATTAAACTTCCCTCGGCCATTTTTATTATGTTTTGTTCTAAGACGCTTGAATTGTTAATTAATTTGTGTTTCCCTTTTTTGTTTTTATACCCTGTCCCCTATACAAAGTATATTAAATTATTAATAATTGTTGTTCCACAAATATGGGGATATTATTTCCTCTTCACATAAATGAAAAAAACCACCCATAACTCTATGATATTGTTATGAAACTTCAAATTTTCTTAGAACCGTGTTATCATAATTTCTGAAAATATCAGTTGGATGTTTACTAAAGAAAAATATGATGAAATTTGGTAAGCTTGGGTAGATATAAGGTTTCGAAGATTAAATAAATAAATTTTATTATATTATTTCAGTTTAAAATCAATGGAGATTGCAGGGTATAGGATTGTTAGGAAAATCCATCTACAGAGTTCTTATTTATTTAACAAAAAAATTTATTTTCTCTTGTTTTGGTTTTGTTTTTGCATTTCTTTTGTGGTTGTTTCATTTAATTGTCTTCTTGTTGTTTGTAAATTTGTCCAAGGTTTCTCTCATGCTGTGTTCATTTAAAAATTTCCCTATTATATACAATATATCTTAATTTTTTTTTTTATTTTAAACCCTAATTTAGTAAGTTCACTTTGATGCGGCCATCTTGAATATTTAAAACTGTAAACAAAAACTCAGTAGGGGAAAATTATTACTCTGTTATTTAATTACCAAACCTAAGTAAAATAAAATGCCAAAGATCAAAATGACAGAATAACCTTAAAAAAATGTTTAATTTTCATTTTATTTCCTATCCTTTCAAGTATGATGGATATGAATTTTTATTCGGTTTTGTGTGTTAAAGTAGAAATATTAAAGAAATTCTAATCATAAAATTTATTGATACTCACAACCATAAAAATCTACAAACTTTTGCTATAAAATACTAGTACAATACTTGAAATACTTTTGAACTTTAAATTGCTTTCATCAGATTTAAGTATTTAAAAATTCCAGTGCAAAGCGGAATGAGAGTGGGAAAATCCATAACGAAATGAAGGAACTTGTAGAGCGAGGTAAGGTGAGGTGCAGTGAGGGGTAGGTAAAATGTGCAAACGCAGCATGCCGGAAATGCGAATATCAACGAACAACATTTCCGACGGCATATTGGAGCAAATATTCGTTTGACGGAAGTTGTAACTCGATTTACGCTGCCACAGTGCTATGTCGACTGCTTGCAAAGTTTTCATGCCTTCCTACTTGGCTGCGTCACTACCTCCAGGAATAACGTGACACATTATTGGGCATATATACTATAAGCGAATTGAATTCCGTCTATTTCAATAAAGTTCTTAATTAAAGGCATAGAATAAGGTCCTCGAAAAATGCATTTCAACGTGATGTGTTAATGTGCCATGGCGCTGCCATAAATTAAATACTGATAATTCTCCATATACACGTACCAATTAAATATTGAATAAACTTCGAATGATGAAGCGATAAATCAGTTGTATGCATTTCATGGATTTTGAATCATAATTTGACACATCTGATTGCCAACCATGAAATATTTTACTAAGCCACCAAAAACTATTACAACACAGCATTGACTACAAAAGCAATAGCAATAGCAACGATTTATTATTTACCGTTTGGGAAATTTTTGGCATGCACATTCAGGTAGTTTGGAACTATCTATAGTTTCCTGATTCGCAAGCTTCATTTGCATATTTATTGCAAAGCAAACCATGAGCCTTATTCAAACTATGATAATTTGTACGAGGATTTCATTGACATTAGTAGTTGCTTCAAATATAAAAAGTTACACTGTACCATGAATCAGATTTAATTTGTTTAATGGCAAAGGATATATGAATGCATATTATCTTTGACTGCGTAATTACACTTGAAGTACGTAGCATGTAAGATTTAGTTGTAATTATAAGAATTATACTCGTACAAGCTGAAAATGTGCAATTTTATAAAAGTTGGTTTCGGCTTAATTCATTTGCATTGTAAGTTATTAAAGGTTCTTCATTTACTTCAAAATATATCCTTTTTTATAAAGAAAGTTCCGGCTTAATATGGTTAAAATCACATAAAAATAAAGGTCTTAGTACCAATTAATTAGAGATTAAATCATTGCGATGTTTTTGCAATGGAGTAGGTTAAAGTAATTCGCAATTAATCTAGTTTTATGATTTGTTCTCAACTTTCTAATGCTTTCAATGCATAATTCTATGCTCTAAAAATATCAGTCTAGAGTGATAATATATTTTACACTAGTGTATACAATAAATATGAATATGAATTATAATATAATATTTAGAAGTAAAGAGTTTCTTTATTTTATCGTTATAACTTCTGTCAGTCAGCCCACATATTTTCAAGCACTCAAACTGTAAAATCCATTGATGGGAAATATGTATACATCTTGTAGAATTTATGAATTTAAAATCGCTCTATCAAGATCTGTTTTCTTAGAATTTGAATACTGTGTGTCTTTACTCTTACAAAATTTACTATATGTAGATTTAGAACTGATCTTAACGGAAACTCTCAATCAGCTTTGAAAACTGTAATATTAACAATTATGTATGAAAGTAATATTAACAATTATGTATGAAAGAACCCGTTTTTCCAAAAATTCAAAAATTTTCGTTCATTATTATACAGTATTTCTCATATGCGCTAATTACGGCATCAATAACATCCATATGTGTTATAGAATTCATTCCATCCGCCATCTGTTTATCGAGATTTTATTTCAATGGCAACTTCATATATTGCAATAAATTAATTGGTTGTTATTACCATTAAAAATTAATTTTCAAAATCAAATCTGATTATATGAAATACTCACCATATAAAAACTGTGGACACAGCACACCAAACAGTAACTTTTTCATTATTTATGTATTTCAAGTTATTGTTACATTTATTAGAACATTAAAAAAAAATTATGTACATCGAATTTTGACTGAAAATATGGACATGAGTAAGCTGTACACAAGATGGATGCCACTAGTAGTAGTAGTATACTTCTTTTTATCCAATTTTTTGTATATATATAGAGATATAGATAAAACTAACTTAATTTATACATTTTTTGAAAAAAATGAAAGAAAATAACGAAGGGTGATTTTACAGCATGGCTGTTAGCCGTTAGCTGAATTCTGATATTAGAAATTTTCTATAATTTAATATTAGGTTGGTGCAAAAATAATGGCCGTTTTCAAACAGCTACTTTAAATGAACGTAACTCAGCTCAGAATAAACTTTATTAATCGAAATAAACACCATTACAATCAATACATTTTTGCCAACGAGAAACAAGTTTATTTATGCCGGTAGCATAAAAATCCGGAGTTCTGGAGGCGATGAAAGCGTTGAAGGCGTTTTTGGCGTCGTCTTGATTTTTGAAGCATTTCTCGCGCACGAAGTTGTCGAGGTGTTTGAAAAAATGGTAGTCAGTGGGCGAGAGGTCCGGTGAATATGGCGTATGAGGTAGAGTCTCGTAACCCAATTCATTCAACTTTTGCAAGGTCAGTTGTGCGACGTGCGGTCGAGCGTTGTCAAGGAGCAGGATTGGTCCCTTCATATTGACCAATCTCGGGCACATACGTCGAAGCTTCTGGTGCATTTCGTCGATTTGTTGGTGGTATGACGATAATAAAAAGATAATTGGTCTAAAAGATAGAGCGAAAAACGCGCTTTAAAACGACATATAGCATGACCACATTCATTAAAAAATGTATTCCGAAATTCATGCATAAAAATAAACAATATGCATTATTTTTGCACCAACCTAATATTTTGGTTAGAGTATTAAAGAGTTGCTTCGGTTTATATATAGTTGTAGTTTAACATGTATAACTAATTGTCTTAGCATATTTATTTGCTTAGAATATTATTATAATAATAAATTAAATTTATGAGCAATAGCGAAAAAGCCCTTTCAGCTCATGTAATTATTATACTTGATACGAAAGAAACAATAGATTGTGATCAACAATATTTTCAAAGTTAAATAACGAGATAGTGCACTCTGTAGTTTATGGTAAATAGAGATGCTTATTGTGTCATACTGTTTCTAGTTTTTTTCAACATGAGTTCAGTTAGTATGCATTGTAGTAAGTACAATGTTGTACCGTTGCATTTGTCAAATGCCTGTGGTTCTTTGGTCACTCAAGCTTCCACTACTTATTGTACTTACCCAGTGAATTGAAAATAAAATGTTTTTATGTGTGGTGTTCGACAGACGTATCGTTGCTTTGAACTACAGTTGACTGCTGGATGAAACCTAAAGCTTATAACTCACTCCCTCCTCTTATAAAAAATAAAAAAGAAGTCAAACCAAACCACTCAAAAACCGCATATGTATACTATTCATATTATGCTAAAATGACAAAATTTATGCGCATTTTTGGTACTTTTATTTATTTAATTTCCTTAGCGAATATAATCCTCATCCACGCGCACGCAGATACACAGACATAGAGATACACAACCGAATAGAAACATACATAGACACAGACAACGAACGCATGAAAACTGTCACAATGAAATAAAATATAATTTTTGTGATAAATATGCCAATTAAGCGAGAGTAAAAATGCCAAGTGAAGCACAAGTTTTATGTGTCATTTGACACTTTTCGTGCACGCAAAGAAAATATAGTGAAATGATGTCTTAGATTTGTGTTATTGCATAAATACACGGGCACATTAATAAACGACACAATAATATAGCCACACACACACACACACACACAAACAGATACATCCCCATAGATACAGACACATATACTTACATACTCATATATAAAGAATGGCAGCAAGCAAAAATGAAAATGGAGCTGCCACAGTTGGAAAAACTGCTGGCATATTGATTTAGCCATTTTACGTTAAGGGATTTCGACTTAAACGTTTGTCATTTATTTCCACACAAACTTACAAGCATACACACCCATACACACCGATATATAAATAAACAAGCTTAAATCTCAACAGAAATATTATAGTTGTGAATGTGTATATGTTTAACTTGGTTTGAAAGGTAGAGAGGTTGAGGTGTTACAGGTCTTACTAAACACAACACATGAATGGCATTTCCGTTTACCTTTTCCTGCATCTTTATTCTTTCCATTATATTATTGTCGTATACTACTACATTTCATTTGTTGTTGTATCTGCGGTTGCTTTTCTTGGTTTTGTTAATGTTTTGGATGTTTGCATGTTGATGCTGATAATGTTTGGCCTTCTTATTACTACTATATTCTTACATATATTGTGTATCTATAGTTGTTGGTTCAGTCGGTTTTCTTATGCCTTTGGCTTTGATACGCTCTGCTTAGCGTAAATATCTGATTATACTCATGCCTGCTGTTAGGCTTTTTCGGTAATTTTCATGCCAGCATAAAGGCTAATCCACTTTTGGTGTGGGCACCCACTACTCTTACATACATATGTATGTGTGTATGTATGTATTGTACTTACAATATACTCGCAGATTGCAGACAAAGTCAGCATTTGGATTCAACAGAGCAACCGGGAAATGCTTATTTAATCTTTGTTCTTATATGGTAGATATTTTAGAGAAAGTATGAGTGGGAAGGAAAGTAAATGAATGAATGAATGGCGGATGCCAGGGCGCAAAACATAAAGGCAACATCAGCGTAAATAATGCCATAACAACGATGACTACGACGACGACGACTATAAAGAGTATGTACGAGTATAAGAATGAAGGCAGTCATCTAGGGTGTCTAACTAGGCGTCAGCATCCCCCTATCAACATCCTAACCCTCATCTACAGCGGTCGGTGCCATAGCAAATGAAACCAATGAAAGTCGCATGCCCACAAAACGGAAAGGTTAAACATTTTAAGCAAATAAGTTGAAATTTTCTATTGTTTGCATGTAAAATACCGAAAAATTGCTCATTTTATTTGTTTGTGTGTTTTCTTATTCTTTTCCTTTTGTTTCGTTGTGTTTCCTTTCTTTTTATTTCATTCAACGTTTTTCCTTTGTTATGTCGTACTTAGGCTGAAAAATGTAATCACATTTAATATAAATTGAATTTAGTCATAAAATAGGACACACAGAAATAATAAAGAAAAAGGACATCATGTGCATCATGATATACTATACCATAATACACATCAAGTTGTGTTGAGTGACTCTATAAAATCATGGGGGTAAGTGGATTGTGTTTTATAAAATTATTTTATGCTTTTAATCAAGGTTATTTTATTGCAGTATGAAAGTGTTTTATCCTAGTAGATCATCAGCAGTTATGGTCATGAATGAACGTCGGTACTTAATAATTTTGTATTGTTTTTGTATTTATTTGGTTTGGTTCTTTACTACAATGTACCATTGAAAGTTTTGTAAAAATCTATCAACTTCTACTATTAGAATGTAATCTTTCCAATAAAATTTCAATTTCAAGCTTTTTAAGGGAGAGAGAAAAAATTTTTTCTTCTAAGAAAACCACATAAAACGTGGCTTAATAGTTTAAAATCTTCTCTACTTGTAATTGCACACTGACAGTTACAAATAGCATCTGTGTCTATTATTAACACAATAAGTCATTCACCTTGAGTGAAGTCTCATTGTATACTGATTCTTGAAATTTCACAAACTTTAACTTGAGTTTTTACTCTTACAAACTTAGTTACGAAAGAAAAACGGAAGATTCTTTAATTTTATGTTGTGGCTTTCTCAAAATTATTTAAAGTGGTGGCAACCACAGATTACACAAAGAAATTACTAGAATCTTTTCATTTATTATTTGTAATGGGGATATTTATACTTATATTACCTTACCTTATTATGTTAAGTATGTTGCAAAAATTCATAAAACGAATTTTTATTGACTAAATGTGTGTGAACATAGGTATTACATATTGTATTAATGTGTAAAGAAACAATAAATGGTTGAACAGTCCGCTCGGGAGTACACGCGAATTCATCCGGAAACCTTGATACCTGATTATGGAAGGATGATGATGAGAAGGGAGTGGGGGGGCGGTATTGGTGTGAGATATGAAAATGGGGCAAACGTCTGACCAACTGTCCTAGAGATCTTATGAAAGTGTAAGAGCTCGGAGGTCCATTTTGATTGGTAGAGTGTCCTGGCAACAATATGAATGTCTTGTATCGGTCTATGAATATCAGCAACCGCTAAAGTGTTATGCATTGCCGATCCCCTCCGCCATCTTGTTCCTTGTAAGGCCACAATGACCAGGTACCTAGGCTGGCGCAATTGAGTGCTGCCGAGCCTGGTTAAATGGCACCACCGTTCTACGAATAGCTTTGCTCTTCATTGTATGAGCCGACAGAGCTTTGATAGCAGGTTGGCTTTCAACATAAATCAATAAGCTTTTCGGGGCCCCCACATAGTGTTTATCAACCTTGCCGCCTGCCAGACTGCATACACCTCTGCCTGGAACACGCTGCATCAATTTGATAGACGGTACGATAACTGAACATCTTCAGAGAAGATACCCGATCCCGTACCCTTCTCCGTCTTGAAACCATCTGTGTAGATTGAAAGCTCGTCCTGTTTGCTTCCACTCATGACTGACCGGGAATCACGTTTTAAAGTTATCATTTCATTTTAATTCCGGTAGACAGTAGTCACATTCTCCCCCATCAGCATGTAGCCCTACTACTTGTAGGATGGTACTATGGCCGACTATACGGGATTTTAGAAGATGCAGTTTCCGGAGTCTGACTGCGCTTCTTGCAGTTGTGTACTTGATATAAGTGCTTACCGGTATTAGATTTAGAATGACATCCACGGGTAGCAGAGCATTTTTTTTTTTTTGACTGCTTCTGCGATTTTCGTCAGCGATCATATTTTCTTATTGCTTCAAAGAACATCATATACAGAAAGAAGGGAAGGAAGAAAAAACATATAAACCTTCCTCACGAATCACTCAGTCCCTTTGTGAAAACCGTATGAAAATCTGTTCAGTACTTTTTGAGATAATCGTGTTCAGACAGACAGTTGCGGTTAGAGGACTTTGTTTTTTAATATGTATGGATAGTAATTTACAACCCGCTAAGCACGGGTGCAATTTACATTTGCTGTCATTTATATTATGATTCCAGTGGGAGAATAATTTTCTACTAATTTTATTTTTCCTTATAAGCAACAAAGAAATTCTTCTATTTCAAAGCAGAGTAATATTCGCAGACATCCGACAAAGTGTTAACATTGTCATAAAAATACTTAAAGAAAAGTGTGTAACTCGATGCCAATTGTTATTTATTTATTTATTATTACAGTTATTTAAATAGTAAAAACTTAACATAACTTAAAAGGGGAGCACTGGCTGCTATGGCCTTCGGCCAAGTGTATTTGGCTACTTTAATATTCAATGATTCAATGATTTCAGCCGATTTTCCATTAAAATGCACACATTTATTATTATACGAGTATAGTATATGCAATTTTACTATGAATCATATCCAAATCGAATTGATGCAAATTGATTCGCTCTCGATATTCACACATAAATTTTACAGTATTTTTTAATGTTGCCCTCATTTTTGCTCAACTCCCTTATTCAAGGAGTTGATGATTTTTGTACCAATTGCATTTCGCTCTAGTTGGCAGCCCAAAAGCGATCGAATCAATGAGACTTACGTATATAAATCTATCTATTTCAATATCCGCACAAATAAATCTAATTCAGTGTTTTCGATACACACTTTTGTTGATTTCCTTATTGCATTTATTTCCATTCTATTCCATTTTGTGTTCATTCACGCCAATATGAATTTTACGAATTCATGGCGGAGTAATGAATAAATTCATTCGCTCGAAATGAAATAAAAAATACACAGCATAAAAAACAAATAAATCAATTTGAAAAAAATAGCACATAAAAGAAAATATGAAAAATAGGAGAAAACTGTATGTACCGTAAAGCAACTAAAAAGTAAACCTAAAAAAGAAGAATAGCGTAAACCATAAACCGTTGGTAATATGACAATACTAATGGTTTAACTCAGTCGTTTTTTATTTGGGTGTCTGAGTTTCTATTTCCGATTGCTTCCTTAAGTAACCATTTTCCTTTTTCTTTTATACATATTTTTAAATCATCGTGACTTACTGAAATAAGTAGAATGTACATATTTTTCGCTAAAAGCAACTAAAGGAGTTATGAAAAAATGCTGAATGCTACTGGATTGCCTTCAGCGTCTTCGCATAAAATCGTAACTCGTAAAAAGGATAAGTTCCTAAAGACACCTCGGGGAAAAATTAATACAATTGTCTGCTATAGATGCCAAAAAAGAGAAATACTTAAATGTCTTCCTTTGCTAGGAAAAGTGTTAAACTGCGGCAATTTGAATAAATTGTGCTAGCTCGATGTAGATAAGTAAATACATAGAACAAATAAATATCAACTTAGAAAATAAGCAAATTTCTTACTTTAATCAAGCAGAACTAATTGCCGGATCTCTTTATCACTTTAGCTTTAGCCATTAGCTTATAATAAAGCATTTCAAGTAAAACTAGGTGCATCTAAAATTTACTTATTGGCTTTAAAACGCCTTGGGCGATTGAAGTAAAACGCATAATGCATCTATATTTGTTTAGTAAAAGGATTTTTTGCTTCTTTTCGATCCTGCAGTTCGTATTCCCCTTTTAAGTGCCTTTAATACAAGCCAAGTCCTTAAGAATCAATATCGGAATGGGAAAGTATATCAACTATACTCGTATGAAGTATAAACGGCTTTGATTTTATTTCCGTTTTTTTTTTTTTGCTTCTTTGTAAGCGGCTTATGTCATTTAAGCAACAAAAACAGAAAAAAATCCGATAGAATTCGCATTACAAATATCTACTCTATACTTTTTGCTTACAATATTGTCAACTGATGACTGAGGACATAAGGATATTGACAGCTATGCAAAAAGAAGAGGAAATATGAGAGAAGAAAATAAAACTCGTTAATGGATTTTTGATAAACCTACTTCAATAGGCTTTTATTGTACATGCTACCAAATAACAAAATATGATTTATCTTATCTTCTCAAACAAAAAAAAAAGGAAGTCTGAATTATTCTTACTTTAAGATTGTGAGTGATATCCTTTTCATCTTGCCTTTTTAAGAAAATTATTTAAAATGGTTATGCTGCTTTCTGTTTTTATTTTTTTTTCTAATTCTTCATATTATTTTTTTCTGTTATTGAAATAAAATAATATAACTTAATTATCACCGATACATACAATCATAAATATACGTTTGATATATACATATGTACGTATGTATTTACATACAATGAATTTGTCGTTTCTACAATTGTTTGTTTTGTAATCAAGTACTGACAAGGGAAATATAATACTTACCGATGGTGCACATACAAATACTGAAATAGAATCATAGCAAAGCCAAATCACATCCAATTATAATTCGATAGAGCATAGCATCATAGCTGGGTGGTAAGGAGAGATGACTGACTAACTGACTTTGGGTAATCAAAAAGCTATACACATGGGTGTGTGTCATGAATGTGCATTTAAAAGGTGTTACCAAAAAGTATTCGGTTCCGCTTTCGAATTATACTTCTATACCTGAATTTTGGTATCCTTAAAGTAATCAATCTATCTGTACATATAATAAAATCGTAGATTATTAATTTCTAAATCGAATTACTGGAAGATAAGAAGCTTTATTGTAAATAGCATATAGCGTTTATTTCATCAACATCGAACTACACAACCGGATGAAATTGATTATTATTTTGATGAAATTTTGCCGGGGAGTAGCAAAGCGCTACAGAATAGCTAGTATTAATATAAAAATAAATTGTGTAAATATGTGAGATATAAAAGATTTTGTTAAGGGTTGAATCTTATTATTCTGATAATAAAAATATTATTGCTTATATCATACATTAATAGGCAAAACAGTAGTAAGGAAGGCAATCAGCATCCATTTAGTCTGGTTAGCAAGCAGCATTGTGTAAGATGACACAGGTAAGAGCTTTCATAGAATCCCTGATCGATATTGTCTTGTCTCAAGTTTTAGTCGTTTTTCGTCAACTGGATCATTTGTCCTTAATAGAACAATAGAGACCATTTGATTCAGAAATAATGATAAAGTCTCTAAAAGGATTTCCCAACAAAATAATTAAAGTCACATTTGCTAAAATTAAACCAGTTTTAATGTCATAAGCGCATAACCTACCTATTGGTAGAAATGCAATGGGTGAGTCTTGATGGCAAATGTTCTTATGTCTCTCAGTGTTGTGGAAGGGGTTTGTTCTCAACCAAATAACTAAATAAACAAATTTTTATTAGCTTACAGAGCACGATTTTTAAGCCTGCAACTACGTCGACAAAACAACTGACATGACATGTTGACATGAAATAAAGTTTTCACACAAAGCAAAAGATACACACAGTAGCTTCCAATAGTAATATGTAGTAAGTTGCCACAAACGATGAGATGAAGCGACATGAGCCACATCAAGTTGCACATTTCTCAGTTCTCATAGACTAGAATGGGCTTGGAGGTAGTGGTGGGGGTTGTGGCATGAGTTCATTTTCTGACGTTACGCTACGCTTGCTATGCTGTTAAAATTTTAACATTTTCGCGGATTTCTTTGGTTTGCGACATGTTTTGGCTTTTTAATTTCATATTTTATGATCCTTAATCCGCTAGGATGCTCTAAATTTTGCAACTGCCACAACACAAACGACTACCCTTAAGTATGCTAACGTGTTTCTTTTTTTTACTGCTGGTACTGTAGTTTTTGCTGGGGTTATAATGAACTTTTTATGCAGATGCCAGGCTTTTATAAGTGGCTAAAAGTATGACACAATGTTACGCTTGAGGCGTATTTAATCCTTACATGCTAAGCAAGCGAACGAATAAGTAAGTGAGTGAATGGATGGATGGTTATACGGATGGGAGACACAACCAACGGAGGCGTTAGAATTTTCCAAAAAAGGCTTTTTTGCTGATAGAGCTACTTACTACTTTTCTCATGCCAAGCTTTTTGGTATCCTCGACTAACGAACTTACTAAGTGACTGACGGATCGACCAACCGACCAACTGGATGAATGTCTCGTCTTTTGGCGAATTATAAATGTGTCATTTTCGTGACTGACTTTTCTCGTATCTCGTTTTGCATTTGCTTTTGCTTTTTCATATGAGTTGGCAGTTTTCTTAGAATGCTGCTTAATGCGTCACCCATTTTTCTCCTCTCTCTCTCTCAGCACTTCCTTTTCTATGTACGACAATTTTATGTTTGGCTGGATTATTTCCTTGAGTAAGATTTTCGCGTTCTCATATTTTTTATGAGTTTTCATAATCTTTATTGCCACTTTTTTATTTAATACTTTCGTTTATTATACACGATACTATGCGTCTTTTCTTCTAACATAGATACAAATTCTTTTATGGCCTTAATTTGTGAAAAAGAGTTATGAGCTCAGCAGATTTTTACTCCTTTCAATCCTTCTATTAGTATTTTTATTATTTTGCTTAGTATATCCAACACTTTAAAACGTATCTACTATATACATTATACATAGTACTAATATATAGTTTAGTTTGCCTTATCGTTCTTTTGAAAACTGCTCGCGTAAAATTAATTGTTGCTGCCAAGCTTCTTCTTGATGCAATTTAACTTAAGCAAATTGCTTAATTGAGCTTTTCCAAAGTTTAAGATTTACATAAACTTTCTACACACATACTCACACATACACACACACACAAATTCATTTCAATATCTTGCTTTATCTAATATATAATCTGCGATGTATTGTTGTGCATCTATTATAGAACAGACACTTGCATTCCACACTATTACATTTTATAACTTTCTAAAGCTGCAGAAAGTCTATTAAATTTCACTTTCACACCAGTAAAAAGTTTTTTCTTCAAATAAAATTTATGTTTGTAAGTATAAACATACATATGTGTGTGTATATTCTTGGCTGCAAGTTCTTGGAGGATGTACATATTCCGTACCGCACCATATCGCATCATGTCACATAACATCGCATGAAAACCTCATTAAGATAACAAAAATATTTCAAGATGCCATAGAAAATATGAAGTGATTTGCCAGGTTCTTGAAATTGTAAAAGTTTTTCTTACCTCACTCTCTCTCTCTTTCCTCTCTCTGCCAACAGGTTTTTTGATTAAAAAAATTAAGAAAGTGAGAAGGAATGCAAATTTTAAAATAAATGTAATTTTTAGAATACAAGCAGAGTATAGTAATTTGTCGCACTATTGACATAAATCGATTTCAAGGGAAATTAAACTTATTTCACATAATCGGACAGATTTATTTACATCAGCTAAAGTGTATCTTACAGAATGTAATGATATTCAGCAGTGACGGATCAAGCCATGTAGAGGACCCGAGACAATTTAATTCTAGACAAAACGTAAAATGCTCTTTAGTAAACAAAACATACAATTTTCGAAGATTCTTTTTTAAGATTTGTATTTCATTTACAAACTATATTTCAAGAATTTTAAATACTTTACGATTCACAGTCATAGGGTGACATTTTATTATCTGTATGAATAAAATGCCCCAATAATTGGAGTTATACTTTCCTAAATACTAACTAGTGCTTTCTATCCCACGCCACTTTCGAGCGCGAGCTGATGTCTATTAAAAACCGAACAAGACTTGGTATCGACCACAACTCACTTCGGTACTGAACTACTGGAATTCGTAAACATGCAAAACGAACTAATTTACTTCTATACGGCTATTTATACTAATCATCATGCACTATAAAGATACATTTAAAATAAAGTGTGCACAATTAAGCTAATCAGCTAATAGGATGCTATATGTTAAGGAGAGTTAATAGATTAGAATTTAACTGATCGGAAGAAATTTAATTAGATCATAGTATAGATTGTATGATTGACATAAAACACGAAAAGGATCATGCTGCAAATAAGTGGTTTTACATGTACCAACAAGTAAAGGAGAATAATTACTTGTAACATGAGAGGGAACATTAAAATGTATACTACTAACCAAGGAAGGGGAAAAGATGCTGCCTACAATTGTGCAATGTGAATGTGACACCAAGAGTCGTTCTACGACTGGATAATTTCGGGAGGCGGAATTATTTAAGACGGCTTTTGTAAGATGGAAGGTTTATATTGGGCTCCCAGTATAAGTTACGCAGTGCAAAAAACAAGAATTGCTTTTGAACGGACTCAATACTATCACTATACTTTTTAAACAGTGGGTCCCATACACACTATGCGTATTCAAGAATTAGCCTAACCAAAGAAGTGAATAATAATTTAGTGGTGTAAGGATCATTAAACTCTTTAGACCAACGTTTAATGTTTCCTTATACCCCTCTAGCTTTACAGATGATACTAGAGATATGCAACCCAAAATGCAGCTTTGGATCCATCAACACCCAGATCACTGTATTGTGTGACACGTTTTAGAGTGTGATCATTAATGTTGTAGCATTTTACAATTAAATTTTTACGGTAAAAGGAAATAATTTTACATTTGTCACAATTTAGCGAAAGATAATTTTTGGCGCACCACTGAGATAAGGAATCAAGATCTTCTTGAAGCAACATTTGTTGGATCGGAGATAAAATACTTAAGCATAACTTAATATCAGCAGCGTACATTAAGACGTTAGAATGTTTTATGGCAGATGGCAAATCGTTTATAAAAATATTCAATAATAATGGGACAAGGTCGCTACCCTGAGGGACACGACAAGTTACACGAATAGTCTTAGATATCGCTGTTTTAAAAATAACTCTTTGGGTTCTGGAAGTTAGATAGGATGTAGTCCAGCTAACTAACTTGGGAGGAAAACCAAGTGACAAACACTGTCAAAAGCTTTACTGAAATATGTGTATATGACATCCGTTTGATGTTGTTGTGAAAATCTACAATTTACCAACGAAGTAAATTCTAATAAGTTGGTTGTAGTTGAACGCTTCTTGGTAAAACCGTACTGTGGAGTACTTAATAAAGGAAGAACGAAATGCTTCACCTGATCGGTGATAATATATTCAAACAACTTCGGAATAGCGCAGAGTTTAGCTATTCTTCGGTAATTTAATATACTAGCTTTACTGCCTTTTTTGTGGAGTGGGACTATATAGACTGCTTCCAAATATTAGGTAAGACAGAGGTATTCAGCGATATATCAAACAATTTGCAAATTGTTCTATGCAAAGCAACATCACATCGCTTTAGATCATACAATATCTGGATTTCTTTCATTCCGATTGAAAAATAAAACAAAAAATATGTTACCTAATGTGTATAAGGTAGTTTATATCTTAACTACAACATACGAGGGGGGACCCAAACAAAAAATGGAATTTCGTCATAACTTCTTTATTTCTTAATATTTTAACACCAAATTTTGATCACCTTCAAAGTATTCGCCATTGACCACAACGCACTTCTCCAAACGATTCTTCCATTGTTCAAAACAGTTTTTTTTTTTTGGGGAACAAAAAAAAATCACAGGGGGCTAGATCCAGTAAGTATGGGGGTGGACAATCGGTGTCATGGCTTTTTTGGTCAAAAATTGCTTCACGGAAAGGGCGGTGTGGGCCGGCGCGTTGTCATGATGGAAGAACCAGTCGCTGCAATTCTTCTCATGTGCAAATCTTCGGATAAAATTCTCTGAATTGAACTCCATGCATTCCCGACATTTCACAGAGCTGATTAATGGTTCGGCGACAGTCTTCACGAACGGGGGCATTGATTTTGTCGACGTTTTCATCAGTTCTTGACGTTGAGGGGGGTCCTGAACGAAGTTGGTCTTCAATTGACATTTCCCCATTTTTAAAACGTGAAAACCAATCGTAAACTCTGGTTTTACTTAGGGCAGCATCCATAAGCAGTCTTAAGCATTACAATAGTTTCCGCGGCCGATTTCCCCAACAGGAAACAAAATTTCATAGCCGCGCGATTTTCTCGACAATCTGCCATTACATTTTCGCAGAAATGTAAAAAGTTGTTTTTCAAAAAAAAATCTCACAGGCGAACCGATGCACTCACCGCGACACAACTTTGCACACTGACGCAGATGGCGTGACACTAACGGACATGTGGTCAAACAATAGGTTCCCCACTCTCCCTCCCCACCACAGCGTAATTCCCGTAATTCCCATTTTTTTTAGGTTCCCCCTCGTATATTATACTATGGCGATTATACCAATTTTTAAAGTGAATTTTCATTTCACTTTTCAGAAAACAGAACAAAGCTTGCAATATAATTTGGTTGAACAGCAACCTTAGTGAGCAAAATCATCACTTTTTGTTGGAAATTGGATTTCTCGATTTCGTTTCATCCGGGCCAGATGTGGAGCCCATATATCCGAAATCATATTAAAACACAAATGTCATAAAATTTTATTTTAAATAAATGAACGTTAAAATTATTTTTACGTGTTTTATATAGCTCAACTTCTAAGCCAGGGTTGTCCAACCTTTTTGGTTGGAGTAGGGCCGCAGGTAGAAAGGAAATAGGAGCGAGCAAAAAAAAAAAAACCTTTGTTAGTGGAAAGCAAAAAGAAAAACTTGGTGGTGCTGTTGGCCAAAGAAAGAAAATTTCCGTTTCTCCTCTGTTGTCATTTCGAGTGCGTTTGGGCCGCATTCAGATTTCACTTGGTTCGATTTTCGTTAGACAGCGCAGACATAAGGAATTATTTTGCATTGAAACAGGAAAATATTGAGATCGAATCTTAATTAAAAAAAAAAAAATATAGTACTTATATAGTATATACTTATTCCAACCCAATTGCAATTCTCGGTGTGCTAAAAATCTCTTTTGACGGTTTTGAAATCGCCTAATTTTCTATAGGCGATTAGTTTAAATTCGCCCTTATCTGAAGTTATTAAAGCAAAAAAGGACCAAAACCTGTCACTTATTGTTTTCCCCGCTAATCTGCAATGAAATAATTCTTCATTTCAGTTCTTTTTAAGAATAAATTCGGATTTTACGTAAATCTCCTTTTTTTTTTCTTTAGTTTTTGTAAAGTGAGAGATGTGAAAGAGAGTGAGCTGTGTCAAAATATTTACTTGGAATCTTTCACTGAGTGTAGATACTAGCAAGAGACACCAAAGAAGAATCAAAGATAAGTTTCGCCACAGAATCGATACGTGTAATAAAACCCTAAAATAAACAGTCTTCAATCAGCTGTCCGTTCGAACATCAATGTTCAAAAAATAAAATCTCCTTGTTTTTTAGCACACCTACAATTTTTTCGGGCGAAATTTAACCACTCGATCTCAAAACCATCGGAGTTTTGTAGCACGATAATTTTTTATAACTCCTTGCATGCGTTGCAAACATCATCACAAAATGATAATACATACATATGTGGGTAAAATGTGGAATTGGTATAAAAAAATTATACTACTGGAGATTATCTAGTTACTTTTATAGTGTAATAGTATGCAAGAAGTATACGACACTCCCAAAATGATTTCAATAAAGTTTTATATGCATTTCGACATTATTTCTCCATTTTCCTTTTATAGAATAAATTGTACATATAATAGTTAAGTCGTTTCTTCGTTCATCCATTGACTGGAGTGGACTACTTCTTTAACATTGTTGCGTTTTCCATATAGCAGCAGCCACAACATTTACAGTCTTTAAGTATGCATACAAAAATACTATGTATAGATACTTTTAGATTTTAAGCACTATAAATTGTTGTTTATATAACGCCCTTTTGATGTGCACTAAAATTTGCTGCTTTATTTATTGTGAGCGGGCCAAGAAAAGTGTACTCTGCACCTGTCGTTTCTGTTGGTCCTACAGAAATGCCTACAGTCATTGAATCGTTGAAATGCCTCCCCTACTCTACTCATACTGATTGTAAACGAGAGAAGGAAGAATGGAAGGAAGGGAGAATTTAACGAAAAGCAAACACTAAAAATGTGCCCCAAATTTTCGAATGTTGGTTGGATGACTTTTCTTTTTTTTTTTTGTATTTTTATTTTGTTGGTGTTGATTTTTCTACAAAAACAGCAACATATGCCCATATGTATACCTATACTCTACATATACACATACTTTTGTACTTACTACGAATGTGTAACGACGATTCAGTTACTTACATTCTATGCTTTCTGATCCTTTTTCATTTGCAGTAAATTTGAGTCCATTTGCACAAACGTGACTTCTCCTTTTTCTAGTTGATATTGTTGCTATAGTTGTTGCAGTTTTTGTTTTTATGAACTTTTGCCTCATTGCTGCAAATAAATTTTATTTGCTTGTATTGCTTCATATATTTTTTTTTTCTTCTTGTTTAGCTATGTCGTCTTCTTTGGCTTCTCTTTATTACGAGTACTTACTTGCTTTTGTCGACTCTCCTTTTTCTACATATTGTACTTCGAAGTAAAGTGAGCATGTCGAAAATGAAACTTTATCTGTATTTAGTTTAAAATGATGCTGAAAGCTTTCAGTATGTAAATGTAAATGTATACGTAATACTTCGTGTATGTATTTGTTTATTGTACAATCAAAACAAAAGAAAGGATGAAAAATAAAATAGCATTTGTTTCAGTTTAACCGAAGATTAAATAACTTTTCTGGATCTGTCTATTGCATTTTTGTGAAATTTACTTCTAATAATTCTCCAGACAACAAATAAATTTTCATTCACAAATCTATATGACATTAATATATTCATTTCAATAATCAGACTTTAAATGAAATACACTTCTTAATCATTAGCTGGCTTTAAATATCTCAAAATAATTCATACTACAAATCTATTTTTATTATTAGTATATAAACGGAGAACTGCATATGATATATTTTATCAAAATAAGTAAAAAGAAACTCCTAGGTTTATAAGTCTAGTCTGCAGTTATTACAAATCTACGATGATAGTTCGTTACGAACCTCATGGTAAAGTATGTATATGAAAATACTTTACACAAGTGAGCTTAAGTTTCTGCCTTTCACTTTGCTTTGAGTCCATTTTCAAACGAACCTTAAAAAGAAAATAGAAGTATGCATTATATTCGATGTCATTCTTTATTTGTTAGTTGCCATTCATTTTATTTTTCGAACTACGTGGGCTGCTATTTATATTTCGGGAATGGAATATGGCGTTGCCAGATTTTACGTATTGACATTAGTATTGCCAATTCCCGAAATATAAATAGCAGCCCACGTACTACTTACTCGTATTATAGTAACAGATTTATAAAATACTTTTTAAAAACAGAGTGCAAGCGCTATGGGCATTTTGGCGACCGCGACAAAAAATGCATGTTATTTTGTACACGATGCATGTGTCAAGGTGATCATAGTAGCTGCCTCCACGTACGAATTTATTTATTATTTTTAAGGTTCCATACCCATAGGGAGCTAACGGGATCCTGTTACTAAGCTTATACTGTCCGTCCGTCCGTCTTCTGGTCTATCTCATGAACCGTAATAGGTAGACACTTGTGTAGAACGACAAATACTAAAAATGCACATTTTTAGAAGCATTGTTCTTTCATTTAATCTTTTGTTTAACAATTTTTTTGTTTTTGGTGGTATACTTTTAAGCTGTTAATTGTAGTATACTTTTAGGCTGTTAAATATGCACATAATTTAATATTTTAACCAAAAAAATCTTGTACGATGGTACGGAACCCTCCGTGTGCGAGTCCGACTCACACTTGGCTGAGTTTTTATTTCGTAAAACAGCAAATGCTTATGAAGCGAGTTGCATAAATAGTTTTTTTTTTAATTTTTTAATGGTCTTCACACAGAAAATAGTGACGAATGGGTTTAGCCATGTCCGTCTGTCCATCTGACTATCTATATGTATGCAGAATAGTATCTCAGTTTTTGAGCTAAAGAGCTGCACAGAGCTTTATTTTTATCACATGAAGTCCATTTTTCGGAATCTGCTGAATCGGACCATTAGGGAGAGGGGGTGGGGGTTGGGATTTGGGTGTTGGTAAAACCGCATATAAGCCAGGATCCAAACTCATGTTCTTATTAGAAGAACTTTGCTTTTTGCACTATTGAAATTTGTTCACTATAAGTATCTAATCCATATCCACCTACCTTATTTTAAGCAAAGCAATGTTTGCTGGTTCAGCATTTTTTTTTTTTTTTTTTCCAAGCAACCGAGTCGGTTTTTATACATTTGTATCATCACAAGGAAATTTACATGGACTTAGAAAAATATGACATCTAAAAAATAGTACGATCTTCTATTAAGGAGATAGTTGGGGGGTTCAGCTAATAATGTATATAAAAATAAAAAATTTAAGTTAATTGACAAGTTTAGCATACCACGGTTACAACACGTCGGTATGCGATTTTCATAAAAACCGATTATTTATTTAAATAATAGTAAGAGTCTTCACGATGACGCACAAACCTCACAAACGTTTAAACTCACAAAATTGTAAGGTCGCTGTCGTGATCAGCCCGATTTGGTTTGCACTTCATGAATCACACAAATCAGTGAGGGCTGCCAACACTGTATTTATTATGATTGCCAACTCTTTCCAAAAGTAAAATGATTTACCAAATTAATTCAAATAACAATTGATTTACAGCAAATAGAAATTCGAATAATAAATTATTTATTGAAATTTGTGTATTTATTTCAATAAACTCACTTTGTAACTTTTTTTTGGCATATTCAATTGTTTGTTTACTTTGTGAGCACACAAAGTTCTAAGATTTGTGCGTTATCTTGAAGGTCTACAGTAAGTTTATTTAACAAAGTGAGCTCAGATCCAATATAAACTAAATTAATCCACACTAAGTATCAATAATAGTTAACAAGAATGATAACCCTGTCTTCCTCTATCTACATCGAAGAAAATATCATTTATCTCATTTTGTTTCAAACTCACTTGGATTAGTTTTGCCAATTCATTTTTAGCTCGTCACGATTCGTGTTTTTTTTTTTAACTTGCATTGTAGTGTTGAAAAAAATCTATAGAAAAAGTCCATATGTGCAGCGAATTGTAAGGATTGTTAATCAATATAAATTTAACTCAATTTCGAGATTCTTAGATTCCCTTGCCCACATTTTTCCTACCCACAATTTTCAATGGGAAAAAATGCTTACTTTTTGAGTTAAGCTTATCTAAGTAACTAACTTTCCCCTTTCAATTGCCCTTTACTGCTTCACAAACTTTTTATGAAATCCGAATAGCTTTACATAGTTTTTCTTCAAAACTTTTGTTTATGTGAGGTAAATACTAAAGTTGAGATTAGAATAATGTTGCATTTTTTACTTTTACGAATGTAAAAAAAATCAGCCAAGTGTGAGTCGGACTCGCACACGGCTAAAATGTTTTTAGTATTTTTAGTATTTGCCGTTCTACACACAAGTGAATTACACACTCTGTGAAAATTTTAACTCTCTACCTATTACGATTCATAAGATTGAGCAGGAGTCGGACGGACGGATGGCGTAAGCTTAGTAATAGGGTCCCGTTAGCTCCCTATGGGTACGGAACCCTAAACATTTCTCCCTCTTGATATTGAAGAATTACAAATCTTGCCAATTTTTTAGATACATTTTTATAAAATTTTTTATTGTTTGTATATTGTTGATATATTATCATTGAATACTTATTCTCTTCACGGGAGTGAATAGTATTATAAGTTTGTCATGAAGTTTGTAACCCACAGAAGGAGACATCGACGACCCCATAAATTATATATATTCTTGATCAGCGCGACGAGACGAGTTGATCTAGCCATGTCTGTCTGCCTGTCTGTCCGTCTGTATGTAAGCAAACAAGTCCCTCAGTTTTTGAGATAGAGAGCTGAAATTTTTCACGTAGTTTTTTTTTTACTATACGCAGTACATTTGTCGTAATCAGCGGAATCGGACCCCATACAAACTGGGATCAAAATGAAAGGAACTGAAATTTGGACAATATAAATGCCTGATCTATATCCACCAACCATATAAATTTTAAGACCCTCGGACCACTAGCGGGTACGCCCCAAACAAACCGGAATCCAACTGAAAGTTCTTATTGGAATATCTTTCTTGTTTTTTGTACTATGAAACTGAAATTGGGACACTATAAGTGTCTGACCCTTATCCACCAACCTTCTAAATTTCAACTCTCAGACTACAAAAAGGGGCGTGAAGAGTATTACAACTTCGGCATAGCCAAAGTTAGTCTTTTTGTATACTTTTATCTTGGTTGTACCGAATCGAACACTTGCTGCTTTAAAAGTGATGAAAATCATATTAAATGAAATGAAGCGTGTGCTTCAGATAAAGAAAAACTAATTAAATTGGAATCAGTTGAGTTTAAGTTTAAGAATGTTGCGAAAACTTTGACGTTAAGTTGAGCCATTATTTGTTGTTTCCTAATTTACGAGGGCCGTTCAATACTTGAAAAGATTCTGACTGAGACTGAAATTTTAATTTTTCTGTCCATCGCAAAGCGAAATCTCTTGATCCATTTTTAATGGTTTCTTGGATCAGCTGACATCTGAGTAGTGTAATGCGTTTTTATTAAAAAGGAAAATAATGCTTACATTCGGAATTTCTTTATGACAAACTGATTGATTAACTCATTCTATATTTTTTTATGAAATTTGTTAACCCAATCTTCTTTACACATTAGAATCTCGTTTTTAGAAAATTACATGTATTGTAATTTTGAGATTAAAAACAAAAAAAAAATTGGCTTTGAAACCAACATAAACTGTCTCTTTACTACATTAATTTGCTCATTAATTATTAAATAAGCCTCGTCAGAAAAGTTTTGCTTAAGTTTAAATTTAAGCCAAACGTAGTTTTGGTTGTGTGAAGGACTTTTGTAATTTTTTTTTTTTTTTTGTGGATTTATAATTTTTTTGGAAAACACTTGTGTTGGTTTCAATAAATACGTATGTACATTTCTTTAATAACAAAAGCAATACATTTCTATACGGTAGTTTTTAATGCAATATGTCTGATTCTTGAAACCACTGATTCTGGTAATGGCTCCAGCTAAGGCAATTTCATGATTATTGAAACGCATTGTTGCCTCGAATAGTCCCAGACCGGGTATAGTTCGTATGCGAATCTTGATATCAAAGATTCTATTTAACTTTAATTTGCGACGTTCGCGCTCTTCATGGCCTGGATCCGATATTAAGTTATCACTATGACTAGTGTATGCCTTCAATATGGACTCCAGTGCCATTAGCCGGCATTGTGGATATGGTTTAATTAAATCATTGAGAGTAATTATAACAAATCGAGCTGCTCGCCTAACATGTCGATTGTTTACTGGAAGCTCTTTGTATGGTTGGCAGAGACAGAAGTGAGCCGGAATTTGTGCGGTCTCACAATTGCGTTTGTCCGGTATTGGCAGAAAAAGGCTAATGCCCCGTGGCATGGTTTGCTGATGAAGAGAACTCATACGATTTGCAATTGCATTATCATTCAGATTATCTAAATTGATTAGGTCTTGGAGAGTAGCATGCATATCGTGGGTTGTAACCAGACTTCTACTATTGACCTCAAGACTGCGTAGAGCGACTGGGTAGCGCTGAGCTAGCCATCGTGGATAGAGCATGATAAGCAATGGTTGCGAGTCCTCAATCATCCCTTGAAATGTCTCACGATATTTACCCCAACGTGATCCGTGATCGGACATGAACAAGAGCACTGACTTATTTAAGACACCCGACGCTTCGAGATCTTGAAAGAAACGTTGGAAGCGTCCATCTAGCATTGCGCCATAATTGAAATAATCATGTAAGCCCTCCGACCACCAAAACAATGAAAACGTGTCCCTTACCTTCATTGTTGGCATCATTTTGTAGATAAACTCAAAGAGTACATCCGCAAATAAACGCACCCCGGAACAAGACACTCCATTAAAGTTACTCCTAACAATTGAAAATTTTTCCATTTCAAGCATAATTGGACGCAAATAGTAGTCAGTAGGCTGACGTGCAAAACCATATCGTTCATAGTTGAAGAGTGATAGAGTGGCACTATCCTCACCATAAATTGTGGTGAAACCAGCTTTTTTGTATTGCTTCCAAATAATTGGAAACGAGTCAAAGAATTTATGACGTTGAGCATCGATTTCCGTTACGTTAAGATTAGTCAGCAATGGTACAAGATTGGGATAAGTGTTGGATCCGATTTTATTGTATCCCCAGAATTCAACATGTGAGAGTTTGTTGCGGATGTAGGACGCCGTTCGTTTCATTTGTCGTAGAAAATTCATATGTGAAACAGAATCTACCCCAACAATCATAACTGAAAGGCGTTCAGAATGAGTTCTGTTCTTAATCTCTTCTATGGTCTTCTCTTTATTATTTGTTTTTGACTTCGTAGTTGTTGTGTTGTCCTTATTATTTTCCACCCAAAAATGCACATCACGCATCAGTAAACTTTGACTTGAAACGAAACAAACTGTCTTAATGAAATCTGCATCGGTTTTTATTGGTATGAACTCATCATCATTTAATGTTATCTTAGTGCGATTTATAGGAGTGTTTATCCAATCATTTACACGCTGCATTTCTGTATATACGCAACTAATGTCCTGCATTCTTTTTACATTAAAAACTGACAATAGCTGGTCCCTTGTCATACGTTTTTTTAAATAATTTGTGCCATTGATTGTTACGCTGTCAAAAACTGCATGTTTTTTGCACTGTATACTTTTATCACTGTCATGTAATGTGTACTTCCTTATATTATCACTCATTACATCTAATGCGATCATATGGCAACCCGAAGTATAGATGAAATGTGCTTCTTTGGGCGTTAAACGTCGATATATCAAGATATCGGATAAATTTTCTATATAAATATACAAGATCAAACAGATAGGAATGCAGCACAAGGCACAGCGGCGAATATATTTTTCCCGAAAATTTATTAGCACCATTTTATTTCGTTTTTTCAATTCAATTGTCATATAACCGACAATTCATTTAGAACAAATAATTTATTGACTTTTGAAAATCTTACCAGAGGTAACTTAGTTTTTTTTTTCTTTTCAAAAATCATTCTTTACTCATAGTCTCTTGAGATTAATTTTCATAAAATTAAGAAGTTTTTTCTTGGTAAATATTGTCCGAAACAATAAATCAAATTATTTTCTATCCTATCTTTCAAATTATTTTAGTAAACTAAAATTTTTTTAAGCTGCCACATCTCAAGAAGAATATTTAACCATTTTCAATTGCCCTAACTAATATTCTTTAAATTGGCAATTTTATAAGTGCAGAGAGAGAAATAATGCTGTTTGCGACTAGCTTAGATTGTACTTTAATCAAGAACACACCAAGTTTATAGCTAATTTTGATTTAATTTTTTTTTTTTTTTTTAAATAAGTAAAATTTATTACTGAAAATGCAACTAAACACATTTGATTCAAGATTTGTTATACGTAACCATCAAAAAGATAAACTTTGTCTATGACGAAGTTGTAATTCTCTTCACGCTCATTTAATATCTTTTGATTATTGTTCTAAGTTCATATTTTGTATGGGAGTTACCCCTCCTGGTGGTCCGAGGGTCTTGAAATTTATATGGTTGGTAGATATGTGCCACATTGCTATAGTGTCCACAAAATCTAGGTCAAAAACTAAGGGACTAATTTACATACATAAAGACGGGCAGACGGACTTGGCTCAATCAACTCATCTCGTCGCGCTTATCAAGATTTTATATGCTTTATGGGGTCTCCAATGTCTCCTTCTGTGTGCTACAAACTTCATGACAAACTTACAAACATAATAAGAACTATTCACTTTCTTCGTTATTTATTTATTTATTCTTGTGGTTGGACTTACATTACCTCCTTATCTGGCAATATGCTGGTCATGTAAATAGATTATGTATATACTAACCAGCGTTGCAGGCGTGCCAATTTTAGCGGGACGTCCCCATTTTTAGCACAAAATTATTCAACGCACTGAGAGAAATCGAAATAGTTGCAAACGGTGCTTTTTTTTAGAGGTTCACAACTTTGAGTTGGCAACACTGCTTTATTTGACAACCGATTTACAGCTGATAGTTGCTTTTTGTTTAGTTTGGTTTAGCAAATACCATCAAATACCATCCGGCTAGTTATACTGGATCGCTGCATGAGAGAACAACGTATTTGCATTATTAAAAACTTAATAATGAAGTTGAATAATCAAGAAATTTCTCGAAGAACATACGTGAATTGGCCACCAAGATCGTGTGATTTAACCGATTTCTGCTAAACGTCGTGTTCCGTCGAATTGACGGAAATATTTAAAACTACGGAAATGGAGTGGGTCGAA
The DNA here is from genome assembly GCA_035041805.1 of Amiota mariae. Taxonomy (NCBI): domain Eukaryota; kingdom Metazoa; phylum Arthropoda; class Insecta; order Diptera; family Drosophilidae; genus Amiota; species Amiota mariae. The sequence goes on along the minus strand of JAWNKV010000229.1, from coordinate 1,162,990 downwards.
TTATTGCTTCAAGTTCATGCAAGATTTCAGTCTCTCTGTTCTGCTATTGTGAGAGTACTTAAAGTTTGCCCTGCTTTGAAGCGTTACTTTCATAAGCCAGAATTATGTGCGAAAGCCATTGAAAAGATTTTTTATTCGGAAGCAGAGGAGACAAAAATTTTAGCCTACTTACATTTCGTTTATAATGTAATGAGTGCTTTTGGTACATTAAGGAAAGAGTCTCAGTGAAATGATATTGTCATAACAGAAATGCATGAGTCATTATGACTTTTCCGCACAAGGGTGACTCAAAGGCAAAAGGATTGTTTTTTCGGCTACTACACGAAACAGTATTTAACTAAATTGGTTGAATCTGAAAACACCTAGGCCATCAACGACTTCAACCATTTTTACACAAATTGTCAAACGCATCTAGACAAACGTTATAATTTTTCTGATAAAAAATATTTTCGCTAAACTAGAATATATAAACTGTACCATCGTACAAGATTTTTTGCTTAAAATATTAAATTATGTGTATATTAATTAGCCTAAAAGTATATTACAATTACAGCTTAAACGTATACTAAAAAAATAAAAAAAATGTTAAACAAAAGGTAAAATTAAAGAACAATACTTCTAAAAATGTATATTTTTAGTATTTGTCGTGAATTACATACTCTGTGAAAATTTCAACTCTCTACCTATTACGGTTCATGAGATAGAGCAGGAGACGGACGTACGGACATTGTAAGCTTAGTAATAGGGTCCCATTAGCTCCCTATGGGTACAGAACCCTAAAAATGAAGTTACTTTTGAAATGGTTGAGAATGCCGTGTTTTTATTAAACTTGACCGGCGAAGTTTCAGTAGATAACTTATATGAAGAATTTAATCTATTGACATCATCCTTGGACGTAGTAGTCGGAAATTGTAAAGATATCATTGCACAGAAAAGGCACCCGATCTTCAAACAGTTTCCAAAAAAGGATACCAAGAATACATATGTTAAAAGTGGTTTCTTTCATATTAAGTGTCCCAACTTGAAACTGTTTTCTCGAACTCGTTTTTTTTTCCCAAATAAATTTAAAAGGTCGGATGCCAGAATAAGATGCTCCATAAATTTAATGAAATCAGAATTATGAATCCAATTTAATCTTTTGCTTTTCCAGCGAACGTTCACACAGTGGTTTCGCTTCAAAAAAAGCTGTTTTTTGTTTTAGTTAAACATACAAATGGAAAGTTGTGGCTAATTGTGATATTTAAAATGGACATTTTGTGAAAAATATTTGATTGAGAACAATTCGCAGTGTATGCAGATAATTCTTGCAGCTGCTTTTTTCATTCATATATTATTAATATATGAAAAAAAAATTACAATTTAAAATTTTCTCAAACTTTGCCAGCCCTGGCTGCTGCAATTTTTGCTTTCACTTTTGCAGCAGAAAAAATGTTGCTTCAAAATATCCAAGGCAACTCTGAAATTCTGTCATTTGTCTGTTGTTGTTATAGAAATTTAGCAACTTTTTGAGCTGCTTATAAAAAAAGGCTGCTTCTGCTCAGTCTGAAAACTTTAAAAAAAGTGAAATCTTCATAGAAATATAAATAATTAATTCATTAGTATTACTTATACTTATTTATATTATACTTCTCTGAAGACTTAACTGCCTTACAGGGTAAGCCACACAGTTTAAGTAACATATTTCCAATAAAAAACATTTTATATGGCCATTGGAAACTTTATTTAATTATGTCCCGCTTTCGACGAAAGAATCTCACTTTTTTAATCCAAAAGGTTTAGAAACCCCGCTTTTCCCCAAGTAAAATCAGGGTACGCTGATACCAAAAGACTAAGAAAATTCGATAAACTTTATACAATATCTTTCTTTTTACTTTTATATACATCCGATCTTCATCATTTCGGAATACATAAAATTCGTTAAAAAAAAAATCAGTTAAAAATTTCCAAAAACCAATTTTAAAATCTCACAAGCAAACGAAAAGAACTTGTTAGAACGAGCTTGTTCAAGTGAAATTCCTTAAGAAATAGACTTTATGCGAAAGGAAGCATAGAAAATTTCTTTCTTGTACTACATAATTAATATCTGTATAAAATAATCACATTTTTCAATTTTTTTAATAATTTCTTAATTACATTTAAAATGCCCCTTGCCTCAAACGTTTACTTTCAAATTAAATATATCATAATTAATATTCCAATCTATAATAAATCACCAAAAAAATTATACAGAATAATGTTTACAGAAATATCAATTCTTGTTTAGGTTGTAAGTGTGACTGATAATCAACGCCTCCTACAGGTTTTAAGAATTTATGATTATCTTAATGTATTTTGTTGGATTTTTAATGGTAATTGAATTTTGAAGAATATGGATTTATGTCCTTGAACATACACAGAAACATACTATGCATGCAACAAGTTATTAGCAGCACTTTATTTCAAGATGAAGACTTCCCATACGCAATGCCATGAAAATATGAATATATTCGAATTTCCGACCAAAAACTTTATGTACCAGTACATGAATATATAGTATATATAAATATATGTATGTGTGCATGTGCGTGTGTGACTGTTTAATGTCAATGTTTATACACGCATTACAAACAAATGACACACACTACACAAACCAGAATATTCAAGTAACTTCAAAATTCCACAATTTTTGCCTCAAGAAGAGTTTCTTCTACTCTCATAGTACAACACAATCACAAGTGTGTTTATATACATATTTCTCTTAAGATGTACATATACATACATACTGTGTATATGTTCATATTCAGATTCTCATGCAGATGTTGTCTACTTCGGTCTGACAAATTTTGATAAATTAATTTAAGCGCTTTGACAGATTTTGTTGAAGTAGAAAACGGTTGAGATGTAAAACGATGAAATTCACATGCCATGGCCAAAGAAGAAAGGCTCTTTTATACCTAATATCTTTATTTTATAATAAACTTAACTAAACAAACAACAACATTTTGAAAACGAGTGTATGTATAGTAGGTATTCATTCTTGTATATGTATTGTTTAGTGGTGATACTTGCCATGTGTGTATTTTAAACTTTGACAATTTGGCCTAAAAGCAAGATACTGAATGGTTAAGACCACTGGAATCACATACTAGAACAATGAAAATTACATTTATGAAGCATTTGAGTATGTATGTGGGTATCTGTATGTGCATTATTATCACAACAACAACAACTTAGGTTACTACACAAAGAAGCAAACATACTAATAAACAAAACGTTCTACATAAAATGTATGAATTGTGTCAGTTGGCTTACGTTTGACGTCAAAATGTCAGTAAATTACCCTTGAGGGTTCTTTCTATGTATTCTTTTGGCAACGTTTATCTGTTTTTGTGACTTTATTGATGTAGTATTCATATACAATGGGTATATAAGTACATACACAACTGATACATGTGTATATCTATTATTAGTCGTATTAGTTACAAACAATACAATTTTTATATTCTTATAACAATTACATAGCTTTTGATGATTATTTAAATGAAATGTTACTAAATATTTAATAAACATCGAATCGAATTGCTTGTTTATTTAAAGTATATTTCTTAAACAAACCAAGTTAATTGTAATATGAAAAGAAATAAGCTTTTCGATAATTCATAAGTTTATTTTGAATATTCAATTAAAGGAAAAGATGCCAATTAGCAACATCAATTAGCTTTAATGAATCAAATAACTTGTATTGTTAGAAAATCACTATATTAATTTATAAATAAATAAATTGCAATTAGTTTAATTTCTGACTTCACTACAAAGTTAACCTCCATTTGTGTAGTAAAGTGATGTCAAGCCCAAACAAAAATTTAACAGCTGACAGTTTAGGGTTAGTAAAAATGGAGCATCACACGAAAGAACAACGTGTCTTTATTGTTGAACATTATCTATCTATTGAAAGTTTCAGCTCTGTAGCTCAAAAACTGAGGGACTTGGTTGCATATATACAGACTGACAGACAGACAGGCGGACAGACGGACACAGCTAGATCAACTCAATGAAGCTATTCATTACATGCCTATTTATACAAGGCAGATTTCTGTGTTTATACAATATTAAATATTTTTCGGCTGTTCTTTTGAGGTTTTTCGAATTTTTCTTTTTCTCTTCCTGATGAATCGTTTGGTTAAAACCGTATGAAAATCCTTTCGGTAGTTTTTGAGTTCATCGCATTCAGACAGACAGGCAGACTTAGCGGTAGACTTTGTTTTGTAATATGGATTATATATCCATTTCTCATACATTTGAATTATTTCTTCAATTGGGAAAAATTACAAGCACCTGTTGTTATTTGTTTGAGGAAATTAGTTGCCAACTATGCAACTAGATTTTTGTTATCGATAAATTGTATTGTATTATGTACATGTATACACTGATCTTAAAATATGAATTATGTACATGTGTACACATAGCTTGTATTGTACATGTATTGAACTTATCACCATTTGTAAATGAAATATCAAACAGAACATACGCAATAAAACTAAACTAGAAAAACCGAACCGTTGTTCTTTGTACCTGTAATGTGGATTAGCACCCGTTCAATGAAAGTATTAAACACTATTTATTTATTATTAATAATAAATAAAGACGCCACTACTTGTCTAATCTTATCATGTTTTATTGGACTCTCAACGAACCTGCGTGCAAATGGACGATGATAAGACCAAGTTCGTTCTTGAATGGGCTTTCAGAGAAAGATACAATTTATGAGACTTAAATGCCAATACTTATTGGATATTGATACAATAATATTATACTCACTTTGCACGCTTTAACCATTTTATAGCCAAATGTCCGATTTTGAAAGAATTAAAATATATGAAGAAAATAGTGAAAATTCACATTTTAAACGGTCTCTATTTTAGATAAAAACACTTTGTTCACTTTATTAATTTAGTGTTTAAAGTAAGTATAGCAAATAATCCAAATTTTTAAATCAACTATTGAAAATTATGCTTATACGTTTTGATTCATTCTCAGATAAGCTAAAAATTACTTTTTCTAGAAAATATAGGAAGGAATATAATATTGTTTTGTCAAGAGAGTTTACCAACTTATATGTTAAATACCTCTACATTCTAATCAAGAATTTGGCTTCGAAATAATCAGCCATACCTTTCATTCCTTAGATCTGTTATCGGTTAGTAAGCGATTTTTTTACGGCGTTTCGCTTGTAAAATGTAATTCTAATAATTTTACTATTCAATACACACATCTCATTTATAGTGATTCATTCTTCATTTTCAAGTGCTCACCTGCTCTTCTTTAGAAAAGCCTATTTGTATATTTTTGAATAACAGACATAGTAGGGACTTACAACTCAAACTTTGGCTGTAGTTGGAACATAGAATTTCCGTACATGTTCTCCAGCAATTTGGATATATAAGAATCTAGTAAGATAAGATAAGATTTTAATATATGCAGATAGAGTACTCAAGCATTTGTTTGCCATTTACTTATATGAACTTGCTGTTTCTTTATATGGCTATATCTGGTCTTACAAGTTAGTTTTGGTACACAAGTAAGTTTTAAAGGTTTGCCAACAGATGGCACCAGTAGTATTTAAGCATACCGGAACATATTGGAACCAACTTTATGTGAAAGCTTCATATTTTTTCACATTTTGCAATAAATTTCACTCAATCTAATCAACAATCAATCGTTCGACAATTAGGTTCATTTTTGTGAACAGGCGGTTGCCTTGTGGTTGAAAGCCATTGGTACGGTCCATAAATTCGGAAACTGGGTGCCTCACGAACTCAAACCAAGAGTTATCGAACGGCGTGTCACTGCTTCCGAAATGCTCCTTCAACGGTACAAAGGGAAGTCGTTTTTGCATTGCATCGTCACCAGCGATGAACACTGAAATCATTACGACAATCCAAAGCGCAAGAATGCATATGTTATGCGCGGCAAGCCCGGATCATTGACGCCAAAGCCAAACCCCAGATGATCGATGGGGCTTTCTACAAACAACAACTGATGCGATTGAAGCGTGCGATTGCTGAAAAATGGCCGGAATGGGCAACCAGACATGAGCCATTAATCTTTCACCATGACAATGCTCTGCTAAACGTTGCAAACATGGTCAAAAGCTATCTCGATGTTAAGTCACCCTCCTTATTGTCTAGACCTGGAACAATCAGACTACCATTTGTTCCGATCGATGCAGAACGCCCTTAAGGGAATACGTTTCACTTCAGTTGAAGATATCAAAAAAGGGCTTGATGCTTTCCTCGCCTCCAACGACAAACAGTTTTATTGGCGCAGAATCCATGCATTCCCAGAAAAGTGGGGAAAAGTCATAGCTAAGGATGGGCAATATTTTCAATAAAATACCGTGTACCCATTTTGCACAATAAAGCTTCCTTTAAAACTTGCTTATATACCCAATAGAATTTTATTTATATTGATAAAAAAATTTGTAGCAAAGAAATTTAACAATCAATTAGCCCACATGTATTAGAAATTAATGTTTTGGTGACCTTTAAAAGAGCTCAAGACTTTGAAGCAATAAATTGTAAAAAGCGAATATGCCTAAAAACAAATTAGATTACAAAATATGTAATTAATTGAAAGAAAGAAACTTTGAGAGTATATAATTCTTATTATATTTTAAAGCATACATCTTTTATCTATGTATGTCTTTCTAATAACATTCTAAGCCTAAGCAAAACTTTCAACTTAATTTCTTCGTAATTCCTTGGAAGCATTTTGGCTAAAAATACCATGTGTCATGGCCATAAATGCCATGACTTTGATGAATTTGTTATCCATCCTTCCGATACAGTTCCGCTGTCATGTCTTAGATAACCTAAATATGTATGTACGTATATGTATACTATGTGTATGTGACTTGACGTTTCAATAATAACAAAAGACACAAATATGAAGAAAACAGAAAAGTTTGAAATTGTATACACTACAATACACTTAAATTCATATAATTTTTGACACAAGAAATGATTTATTGTCTTATAGTATGTACATATTTGGCTCTTAAGGGTTTCACTTACTTACTTACAGATTATTAAATAAAACTTAAAGAAATACTTCTTATTAAAAAACAATAAAATAAATTTTAACTAAATACTTTCTCAAAAATCAAATCAAAATACAATTTTCTTAATTACAAATTAATCAAGACAAAACCAAGGTATCATTTTTTAGACAGTAGCTGAAAATAAGAAACTTTTAATTGTCTTAGTTGTCATTGAAATGCCAACATAAATCTACAGATAATTCACTGAGTCACATATACTGATATACATATAAATATAACCACCAAAATATACTTGGATTGAAACTTCCTTTTTGGCTAGAAAACCGCGCTGCGTGACTCAAATGTTGATGGAAATCTTCTTATCAAAAAGTTTTCTGTACTTACTTGGTTTGAATTTCGTTTGTGTAACAACTTGACAGCCACATTTGATGGACTGATGGACTACGCCTGCCACAATTTCTAATGTCTTTGGCAGTGATCTAGCGAAGCATTCACTCACGCACGCATCCATCCATCCATCCATCCATCCATCTATCTGTCTAACTAACTATTGTGTTAGATGCCTTAAGTTATTGTATTGTGTTTCCTTGGTTTGTTCTTTGATGAAGTTTTGTTCGATGCCTTATAATCGCCACATATGGGGTCACGTACAACTTTTTGCGATTTGCTTCTTTAGTTTATTAAGTGTTTGTTCTTAGAGAATATGTGTGAACCAACACATATACTGGCAGACATATCTAAAGCCAATGTAGGCTAAACTAAGATACACACACATTACATACCAATCACATCTGTGCTGCTTTTTGTATGAGTCTAGATTAAATGAGATTAATACATTTGAGACTTTAAGTAGTAACTAACTTACACAAGACAAAACCACCAGAGATTAATATTTCACAAAACACACACGATTTCCATTTTACTTTACTTATTTCAAAGAAGATACATGTATGCTTTCTACTATTGGACTTTTGTCAAAAACAAATGTCAGAGGTTGATAAAATTGAATTTATTTTGCCAATATTAATATCTCTTATATTCTTTTAAATTAAATTAAATTCTTTAATTTAAATTTATTTTCATATATTTGCTAAATATGCTTAATTATCTACGGTCTTTTTGATGAGTCAACTGCTTCAACAACAGGTATACTCTGTAAATTGAAAAGCCAACGCCATATTATATTTGTCTAAAATTTTATGATCGTGGCCATAAATTCTAAATAAAATAAAAAGACTTATAAATTTTGAATGTTTAATTGAAGCACATTACATTTAGCTTGAGGAGCTGGTGATTAGGAACCTGAACTTAGCAATCACTCCAGATGTCGAACGCATTTTTCTAGAGTCTTTCTACTGGACTACGAAAGTAAATCTATAATTCTTCAGAAAATGCGTCCTCAGATTGTGTTGATTTCCAGCTTTGTTAACTCTTTTGTTAACTAATTCATGGTGGTCTCCCATAAAGAAAAGATCTCTTTAATATTTCAGATTGATCTGAAGAGAAAGAGAGTGAACCGAAAAGACTAATTCTATCATTTTTTTATACGGTCAGCCAAAAATAATATCCAACACACAATCTGAAGAAGGTTTCATTTAAAACAACGATGCATCGAATAGAAAAATTATTTGTCAAAACATCGAATCTGTCCGTTGTATCGATGGTAAACATCAAATGGTTTCGAAACATCGATGTTTAGTGAATATCCCTAGGCACTTCCGCTAAACTAAGCTCTCATTCTAAGCTTCACCTTGAATACAAAAAACTTAATTTTTTTTTCTTTTTTTTTTTTTAATACGCCAATCAAAGTAGTACATGTAAGACATGTGTAGCATACAATTACAGGGGAAAATAGATATTCATCACTCTTATCATTATATCTTAGTGAACATTTATTTTTTGCGGCAGTTGCAAGCTCGACGCAGATCATCAAGGTGAAGTCTTTTAAAATGTCTACTACAATTATGCCTTAAAAGTTCGGTAACAAGTAGATTGTGGTGAGAGATCAGCCGATCATTGTATCTACCAATATGTCTATTGATTTCCTCCCAAACTGAAGTCATCTGTATATAATTGTGTAATGTCTTATATCTGACGAATCTCCAATATCCAATCCAATATCTTCGCTTACCAACAGTGAAAGAAGATAATAAAAGTATTTTTTATTAATCTTTTAGACAAAACCTAGTGAAAACTTATACGATATCCGCCGAATTTATAGGTTAGGGATTAGATTTACATAATCATGTCTGCACCAATGTAATTATATTCTCTCAGCAAATTTAATGAATATTTAAAAAGATAAATTTTCAATAAAATAATAAAAATAACAAAAAAAAAAAAAAAAACATTCTTATTGAAATGTTCAGAGGATAAAACCACTTTATGCGAAACTTAAGTTTCAATAGAGCATATCTTTAGTTAATTATTTAAAAGGATTTTACAATACAGAACTTAATAGCGTTTAAACGATTGCAGAAAAGGAAATTAATGCACATATTGCATATTGTATATGGCACATCAGAAAAGTTCAATAAATGCATTTAAAAATACACCTCCTGTTTATAACTGAAAGTGTTTTTCATTTTCTATTTATGCGAAATCATGTTCGATATCGAACAGAAAGGACCGTGCACTAGGGAGGATTATCATTAATTAAAACATGATTCAATTCTGCAGCAAAAGCATAAAAGGCAGTAGTAGCACCATTAAATTTATTTGTCAAGTAATCTAGCTACATTCATACATGGACCATATATTGCAGCAAAACTCATCTCCACTTACAGTCACCACCCTACCGCCCACCCACTATTTCCTTCTGACCAACTTTAGTATCCTTGTATTCATACATTTCTATGGCTTGTTGGCAAAAGTTTGAGACATTGAAAATATGATTTATATATAACCATTTATGAATGCCATCACTGCGGCAAGTTCTGTCCAGTGATTTTTCGAATGCAAAAACTCTGAAAAATCATCATCATCAGTTTTATGCTTCATTTTCCATTCCTGTAGTGTTTTCTGTAGTGTTGGAAATACAAATTCGGGTGTTATAAATCAATGTTAACATTTTGGGCTCCACCAACTAACCATGCAACCGACTACCAACTACTAACTAACTCCCCCATAAAAAGAGTTGACAATGTTTCGACTTTATGGTAATGTTGCACCCAAAAATAAAAAAGGACATTGTAGGATAATACTGAAACTTACTGTAATGTTGAGGGCTGCCACTTAGAGGCAAAGGCAGAAGGAATGTTGTTCTTGTAGTTTGAGTATCTTTTGCATTTAAAGTGCTTCATTTAAGTTTGGTTTTACTATGGTTGTCCTCCTATTTTTTATGTTTACTCATTCTGTTGTCATTGTCCTTCATTCTTCCTTTTCTTTTTTAATGTAATTTTTGTTATTAGTCTAGCTTAGTGAAAGAAAAAACAAGTGGTTTTTATTTATGATTATTTTATGCAACAGAATGCCTTCTTAGTTTTATGCCTGGATCGAATTGAAATTTTACTAATGAAACTATATTGTCCAATTAGATTCATAATTTATTCAGAAATCAGAATCTATAATTTTTTTGTTTCTTTTTTTTTTCATTGAAATTTAAATTCTTAATTTTAACTTACCTACTAAAATAAATTTTTATTTAAGTGAATTTGTGAAAACAAAATTTTTAAAGCATAATCTTAGGCGTTTCTGCTACCTACTTAAATTGGAAATGAGTCTGACAGAGTCGCCTATCATCATCATCATCATCATCATCATCATCATCATCATCACAGTATCTTATGAATAATTTGCACAAAGAGCTGCTGGTATGTTGTGTCTTTTCATCTCAGATTCTTGTGATTATTCACCTGAGTGTCTCGCATTAAGCCAAAGTGGCATCGGTATTCGCATCACTGTCGTTGTCATTATCATTGGAGATACCGAACGACCGAGACAATGCAAAGTAGATAAAATGAAGCTTACATATATATAAAAGAGACTTGTTGTTTTTGTGTGGCCATTTTATGTTTATTTGGGTGAATGCTTTATTTTTGTTTTTGTTATCACCATCACCGACGCCATCGCTATGCCAGACTTGTAGGCAAGTCGCGTTTAATTATGTTTTTACCTTGTGCATACATTTGTATTTATAATATAATATGTATACATATATATTATATATATGTATATTCGACATCAAAGACAATGTTGCCTCACTTTTATGTGTCACACATTCATTAATTAACCTTTTTCCACTCGCAGTATAAATGTGCTGGTCTTGGATATTTGCTTAATTTTTTCAAAGGAAGTATGGATATCTAGACATCATTGTACATACTATATGAAATCTAGATTTATAAAGCCTCAACTTGTTTTCAAGGTTTAATCAACGCATACCATATATTTGTAAGTGTTTTTTATTTTTATTTTATTTTATTTTTTTTGTTTTGATCGCATTCCAATAACTACACCATTAAAATTGAAAAAGGTGCTTGAGCCTTAGCTATATAAAAACCAGTAAAAGAAGGCTAACTTTGGCGAAGTTGTAATACTCTTCACGCCTCTCCCAGTGGTCTATTTTTTCTAATAAGAATATGAATTCGGATCCAAGTTTGTATGGGTCCAGAGGTCTGAAAATTTACATGGTTGGTATACGGTTCTGAAACTTATAGTGTCCAAAATAATACAAAAAACAAAAAAACAGTTTTTCTAATTAGAACTCTCATTTGGATCCTGGTTTGTATGTTGCATAGGCCCCTCCAGACGGACATGTCTGGATCAACTTGTCTCACTGTTCCAGAATATATATACCTTATGTGGTCTCCAATGTGTGATACGAACTTCATGACAAATATACGAGTAGACTGATTTCTCAGTATTTGGACCTACCTTATGTTCCATTTACATATCCAAACTTCTGTCTCGAAGCTTATGTTTGAAAGGATGTAGCTCATCCATATGATAACTTTTACTTAACCTTATTAGAATGTAGTTACATTGGTGCAGAAATGAGAATTAGTCATTTTAAATTAGTGTTGTAACGGAACCACGCCTCCGCCTTCGGTGTTGCGGAAAATCTGCAAGAAATCATATCTCCGCATCCGGCTCTGCATGTTCTTAAAAGAATTTTGAGAGAGGTGTATTTACGTTTTGTAAACTTTGCAGAGTTCAATCTGTCTGACTTATCAGCGAAATGCATCAAAGAAAGCAGCTGGTGGGGAGGCGGAGGGAATGGGAATGCCAAGCGAGCAACTGAAATTAAGTTTAGTATTATATACAATATTTAATTTTATTGGGCTTTATAAAAAAAGCATTTATTTATTATAATACGATACATCGATCGATCATCGATACAGAACTTAGAAGAAATAGCCAATGATTTTGCCACCAAGGTGCTTGCGTCTCTCCTCTTCATGGTCCATGATGCCGCCGGAAGTTGTCAACACGACGTAGCCAAGTTGTTTGTCCATTTCTCGATGTCATTGTTGGGTACATTGAAGCGTGGAGAAATAACGCCACACTTGTTCAAGCGATCAGACAAATTGACAACAACTTTGCCGGAACGATGGTCGTCGACTTGCTCGAACTCCGCGATGTAGCCATGTTTCATCATGACGGTGAGGAAGCGGACAATAACTTTAGAGTGGGGCCGGATCAATGCTTGGCGCGTGCCGCATTTCTCGGCGATATCAATGCACTTAAACGATATCAATGGCTAAAACGTTCATACGAACCATTTTTAAATTAATTTGTTTTTTTTAACTCAACACGCTACACGCGGCACGGCGGTAAGAACTTGGTTTAAATTACGAACCCTTCAAAAATCGTTTAGGAAGAGATAAAACTTAATTTTGATTACTGAATGGTACTAAAACTCTAAAATGGCTCCGTTACAACCCTAAATTATATATGTAAGTCTTCTCATAATATAAAACATTGTAAGTTTATTGTGAATTTTGAAAAGACAATAATTCTCACTAGTATTCCTTAAGTTCCAATAACAAATTCTTTTTCATCTTGTTTTTAAATAAAATCACAGTATCAATAAGTTTTAAAATGACTTACATTTGAAATGTTACAAGCAAAAATTTAAAAAAATTGCTACTCTTGTTTGATGTTTATATACATGAGAATGTATAATATGTGATTTTTTTCACAAAATAATCATATATTTTTTTCTAAAAATAATATCTAAAAATATGGTGCACCTTCCTTTTCACTTATAAACTTGTTAAAGTCGCGTTCCTAAAGCAAACTATCTGTCATGTGATATTACTGTAGCAGCGGCACAGTAATCAATCAAAGTGGCAGTTGTGCAACAAACGAAAACTACACACATACACATCATACTAAATATGTACACATATCCATACAGTATAATACACTCATGTGTGTGTATGCTCATATCTGAAGATATCACAGGAAATATGAGTTGGTAACGTAAGGTCGGAAATGAAGGCATCATGTTGGAAAATTCTATTAGTGTTTCAGGTCACGATTTTTTGACATATTCGTATTCTTCATTTGATGGTCTTAGTATAAACGATTTTATCTGATTTCAAAGGATTTATACGAACATTATGTAAAAGTAACAACAGACGCAACAAACAAAATAGTAATGATAAACTATCTAACATTTGTTACATTTGAATAGATATACAACATACAATATTACATACAACTAATGTACTAGAAGGTATTAACTCTTTTAAAGATGAACTGGTGAATGGGGAGAAAGCTTCAGTTAATTTATTAACAAAAGTTAATATTTTGTTAATTTATCTTTTTGATAAATTTTATTCTTCCTTTTTTTGTTTTGTAAATTTCATCTAATATTCACTTTTGTTCTTGTTTAAATGCGAAACATTAATTTAATTGCTTGCGATAAAATGAAATGAGCCGAAAACATTTTCAATTTCAGTTGATTGACTTTATTGTTCATTGAGGAGAATTAGCGCAATCAAATAGAATTTAACGCTTTTATTATTTATGTATATATTTTGCCCTATTCAATACCAAAGTGTTAATAATAATGTAGAATCGTTAGGACTGATTCAAAGCGTGACAGATACAGGAGGTTAACATAAAATTAGACACGCACCAAATAATTGCATACTTTTGAAGAGGATTATATTACAATACTGAATTTAAAGGGAGGAATTCTCAATTTTCATTTGAAATTAATGTTCATTAGAATTTATTGATTCATTTAAAACTTAAGCAAATATAATTTCATTCGGGAATCAAGCTTACAATTGGCAAAAAAACATTGCACATATATCAATGATACGTTCACACTGATGTGGACAGGTATGATAACTTTCGTTTAATGTTTGTAACAGATAGAACTGTTCGTTAGAAATCTCATAAAATATAAGAGTATATAAAAATGATCAGAGTGACTAGGGGAATAGAATTAGAGGTGTATGTATCCTGTATGGTCTTGCTAGTGGAAAACTTCTATAATTTTTAAATGTTGTCCAATTTATCTGTATGGTAATCACCACTAATCGTTGGTTTCGATGAAAAGAAAGCCATGACCTCCACAAAAAATCTTTGGATTTCACTAATCCCATTGACTTCACTGTCTTCGCATTCTTTGGAGTCTCGTGTTTTGTATGAAACAATTAATTGATGCAGAAATTCAGTTGAACTACATTCAAATTTCTTCAATGTGTTTTGATATCAGCACTATGTCACAATTATGTTAACGAGCTAGATCGGCACCCAGTTACTTCTATTGTTTATGTATTGTTTAAATTATTATATTATCCCAGGTGACGTACATGTGTCATCAACACTTTCACTCACCAATTATTTAAATAATTTCGAGTTCCTTATCAATATATGTGTACACATGTATGTAAATAGAATGACAAAAGCAAAGGTATACATAATCTATAGAACAAATATATTATTGCATTTTCAATGTTTTTTTTTTTATTTTTTTAAATTGAACTTTATTATTTGGAGTGAAGTAAAAATTGTTAGGGGTGCCTTAAAAATGACTATCATGGGACACAAAAATTACAAAACATAAAATTCTGTCACATTCAAGTAGCAAATAAATAAACCTTCAACTCGAACACTCAAGTACTGTCAAAAGTGTGTTCCACGGCATTGAGTGGGTGTTAATGTGTTTATGTTGTCGTATATTTGACTAAAAATGAAATAAAATACACTGTAAATATTTTTATGCAATTAAAAGAAATATCCATTCATCCGCATAGATATCAAGAATTTCAAATTTATATTTGAAGTTTAAATTCATTTAGAAAGTTGAATAAATCGATTGAAATAATTGATAGAAAATTTGTTTAAAAAAATCAGCCAAGTGTGAGTCAGACTCGCACACGGAGGGTTCCGTACCATCGTACAAGATTTTTTGCTTACATATTAAATTACGTGCATATTTAACAGCCTAAAAGTATTCTACAATTAACAGCTTAAAAGTATACCACAAAAAAAAAAAATGTGTTAAACAAAAGATTAAATGAAAGAACAATGCTTCTAAAAATGTGTATTTTTAGAATTTGTCGTTCTACACACAAGTGAATTACACACTCCCTACCAATTACGGTTCAAGAGATAGAGCAGGAGACGGACGGACGGACATCGTAAGCTTAGTAATAGGGTCCCGTTAGTTCCTTATGGGTACGGAACCCTAAAAACGTTTACATTCAAAGAAATTATTATTTTATAACATTTCTAATAAAATGATTAAATAGATAAAGTTGTTTGATGAACACAATACAAATAATTGTAGCGCTTTATTTTTTAAATTTTTTTCAGTGCATATCATAATTCAATCCCTTCACTTGGAAGGTGAACAAGTCACGCACAAGATGAAAAGACCTCAAAATACGCTTGAGCCCATTCCAAAAGTGGAGAGTTACGCTGACTTGCCACTTGCCACACTTCCTGCTTACTCCTGATCACTCACTCACTTCATTCAAAGAATTTATGTTGCATGGTTGTCCTTTTATGGTCCTAACGTGTGTTTAGAAGTATGCATGTATTGTCTGTATCAATGTATTTGTGTTGCTTGTATGTTTGCCATTAAAGAAGAAAGAACATTTTTGTCCTTTTGACACCAAAAAGCAACAGAAAAAGCAACGATAACTTTGAAATCAAACGCATTAAGGACATTGAGTTTGACACCTTACGATATATTTTTTCAGCTCGATTGGTAGATTTTTAAGTGTGCTTAAGATTTAGGCTGACAACTTTTTGAAAAAGTGGGAAAAAAAGTAAAACTTTGTGAAATCACACAACTCACAGAAACTCATGCAAACCCCATCCACCTACCCACACTCAAAAATAAGTTAAATTTGTTGCTTTTATAGAATTGTTGTGTATTGAAGTTTAGTGTTGTTATGCTTTCTGATGCCAAATGCCACATGCTTGCAACTTTCTTTGGTATCGGCAGCTACTATAGAAAAGCGAAGAAGCAAGGAAAAAAAAGTGAAAAGTAATTTTGATTTTATTACCTGGTAGCACCTGATGGCATTTTTCAATTCAATTTCAGTCAATTGCGTGTTCGCACAACAAAAACTTTTCTTTTTCCACACAAACTCATTCAAAAACACACTCACAGATACACAGATACAGATGCCTGTCGTGTGACACAAAAGCCAAAAAGTGATGAAATTGAATTGTTGCTCTTGCCCACCAACAACAAAGAACAACAAAAGAAAGAACTTTTCCTTTTTTTTTATTTTCGGCACTTTTCTTTTTTATTTTCACTTTTGCCTTGAGAATATAAAGAAAAACTTGTAAAGAAGTAAGAAAAAAGTGAAGGAAAAAAACAGTAAAAACTATTTGCTTCGGTTCTACTGAAGATGACATACCTTTCACTCAAATGAATACCAAACATCAATGTCATCTATGTGATCGTTATAATCTCATCACATATGTATGGTAATAACGCATAAGAAGTTTCAGTATAGTTTGACATCCATAACTCAAGAAATTAAGAAGTTGTCTTAACAAAATTTATAAGTGATAATTCCAACAATATCATTATACTACACAGTACAATATATTGAATGTAATAATGATTATGAGATTCCATCTCTCTATATTAATTTTGATTGATCGATATATTGGGTATGGCCTCTTGACTACCGGTTTGATCGATGGATCTTTCTTAAAATACAATAGTACAAATGGTTTGTTCAGACTTATCACAGAAGCAATCATTTAGACATTTCATTATTTTTGATTTACTTTAACCAAGAATCCCACAACTTTAATATAGACAAATAATAGGTAAGTAGATGTAAATATAAAATCAACTATTCAGCGTGGAGGTGTGGACAAACGTGTTTCATTTTGTATAACTCTAATTGTAATATAAAATGTTATCAGTATGGCTAAAGAAGCCTCTGATAAAAGTTTCATTTTGATACGTGTAGTTGTCCGATACCCTTCAATGTGTGACAAGCATCATGACAAAGTGTTGATGCTATTCACATTACTGTATGGTGCAAAAAATTCCAAAAAGCAAACCAATCGTTAAATACAAATGACGTTTTACAGGCCCAACTTTAGCACATCTTAGGGAGTTTGGAAATTCGTAACTTCTTTGGTCCGTGTGGTCCGTTATCGATGGCATGCTCAATGGTCGATTAAAATGTCTCGTTTGACATTGATTTTTCTTTTTTATTAAAAAACATTAAAAAAGAACAAAGGCAAGAGGAGTGAAAAATGCGTATGAAATATCTTTAAATGAAGTGAAATTTAATTAAAGAGCGCCCCATTTACTCAGAATTCATTCTTTGATTGAAAGGCAAGAGAACGACAATTATAATTGGTGCATTGCACCGGCTCCCGTTATGTTGAACTCTGACCTCCCACTCATCTCTCTATGGCTTACTTCCTAAATATTTGCCATGCCACTCGTAGTACCTCACAATGCCGTAAGTGAAAAGCGTACGTGAAACATCCTTTGTGTTGAGTGCCAGGCACATTGTTTGTCTTTGCTGTATGTCCTTAAGTGGAGCTTGTTTTATGCATTTGAATATCTCCCATAGCAAACACACAGTTACAGATGCAAATGTGTTTGTACCTGTGTATGTGTGTAGGTTTGCTTGAAATAATTTTCCGCATGCCAGTTGCTTTGACAGCTGGCATAACACGCTATTATGTATGGTTCATGGTTGCCATCAGGTGACTCTATTGAAACCGCACAAGCCGCGTAGACGTGTCTAATTGCACGTAGGTGAAGTAGTATGAAGGTGCCTCTATCCTCCCTCCAATCCTAACTAAACCAAACCAAGGCAAGCCAAGTGTATAAACCACGCAAAACTACCCACTTGGCTGTCAATGTGATACGATGCATTGACGCTTCAAGTAAACATTATTTTATTAGTCTCGCTTAATTAGTACAGAACGCACTTAATTAGTGCAAATGAGCTTTCACAACAAAAATAGACAAACTTTTCAATTCACAACTGACAACTGACATAATTAAAGTCATTCGTATATTTTTTTTTTTCGGATATCCTTCATAATTCAGTCTTCTTCATTATCACTATCGACCAAACAACCAACAACTTTGAATTCAGCATTCAACCTTTGCTCCCAGAATTGTATCAGATCACTTGTGGAAACATTCATGAAACCGCACGCCATTGCTAGCACCTTATTGGCATCGCATCCAGCCAGCAAGGAATACGGACCACTAGGCTTATACAGATCACGTGCTGCGCTCAAATCATAGATTTTGCCATTTAGTGCCGTGAATATTGGTTGCTCATCATCGAAGCCATAGTACTCCATTAATTGTTTTGCAGTTAGTTTGAGGACTTCTTTGTCTTCGATTTTGATGACATCTTTATCGGAGTTCTCTTCATTGTTTGTAATGTCTTTGCCAACATTATATGTACTATTTAGCAGTTGTATAAATTTCGTTGTTGCATAGTAACCGACCACAAATGAGATCACCACTTGACTTACATAGTTATCTAGCATGGGTCTTACCAGAGTCTTAAATTTATCCAACGATGTGATATTAAACACATTCATCACCGACTCCAACTGCAAAGAATTAGAAATTATACTTCTAATGAGATATTTTGTAAAGAGTTTGACTTACTTTTATAAAATGTATTTGCATAGTGAAGTATTATTACGACTATTTTATGAAATTATGTTATTATATTATTCAATAATTCTACGCTGTCGATGATTTTGTAATAAAGATATGGTGTCGAAACTATGAAATTAACAAAAAATTTTATGTAGGAAAAAAGCAGTTTTTTTATTGGTTTTTTTTTATTTTGAGTTATACAAATTTTGATTTATACCCATACGGCTTCTATGGCACAGATCAAAACTTTTATAAAACAATACCTTACCTTTGTTTAGACATAAAATTGCCGACACACATGAGATATAAAATATAATATATTTATTTGACTTTTGTATAATGTTAAATAATGAACTGTCCACACACGACATGAGAAGTTTTGCTATCCACACGATGTCGTTTTATATAATGATTTTTCGTGAGTCAGGCTTGCCAATTTAATCGAAAGTCAAAACCCTAAGTTGTTGGTTATTTCAAACAAGGCAAGCTCAATAAAATATTAAAATCAATCACTACGAGTAACTCGTATATTAAATTTTATACTTAAAGGTTGTAAATGTCAAATAAAAAAAAAAATACTTTCATTATTTGTAAAAGTTGTGGAATTTACGTGAATCTCAATGTACACTCGTATAAAAAAATACATTTGAACCAATAGTTGAACCAATGTAATTAATAGTGCAACATTTCTCTTCGTTTTCCTCTCATTGTTCCTACAAAACTTTTTTTATACATATGTTTTCTACACTCAACTTTTTCTTAGATTTCTAAATTTACTAGGAAAAATAGAATATGTTTTTTTTTAAATAAAATGAATTTATTTATCATAATTACTAGCAATAATCAGCTTACTTAACGCTATAACTTGTTAGGAGATTAACACTACAGTGACAAACGCTTACATTCAAGTTAATGAATTAATAGATAGTAACAATGATGATGAAAAGAATTAACAATACAATACAACTAGATAACAATATGAATATTAACATACATACGTAGTACATACCTACATTATATAACAAAACGACTTTTAAGATGGGGACGATGAGCTGCTAAAGCCTTGACCAGTGGATTTGGATGGGTTATTACAATAGTTTCTCACTATATCTGCTGCTATGGTGGTTTATTTGGTCGCGAATGTTTAGATCTTTATGAAAAAATTTATTGGGTTTGAACCAAGGGCACCAGTTATTAGACGCAAGGATTTGTTTTGTAACACCTTTCCTTATATATTGTATATCTGATGTAAGCATATACTAAAAATATTTTCCTTATTTAATAATAACTTTCCATTTGTTGTTTGGTATTATATTTATAATTATATTAAAACACCTTCTTTCCGGATACATACAAATATCGTTGTTAATACGTCCCCTAATTACCTAATTATATGGGCATCCTTGGCTTAGTTAAAGAAATTATGAATGAAAATTTTTACAAATTGTGTAACTAGGTGCAGTTCTCTACCACCTTTATTTTTATATTTATAAATACATAACACAACAACATTTTTCTCATAAAGTATTTAAGCCCTAATAATGCTCATAAGAAGCGTTAATAACTTTATTACGCATACGAAATGTTTGCCATTTGCTTGTATGCATTGCAGGGAAAGGCATCAAGAGAAAATTAACATATAAATTTGTTGTACTATACTCATTTTCATGTTTTAAATAAATTTCCATGTGGCGCACATGCCATGCCAGTTGCTTTTTATGTATACAAAATGACTGATCAAATTAGTTATTTCGCCGACTTTAATATGACTTAACAAGCTCATTATGAGCGAAAGTATCTACGAGTGGTACACACACATACATATGTACTCATATGTGTGTATATGAATGTCATAAAGTAAATAAGTGAGTTAGTGAGTTAGTGAGTAAGTGAGTGAGTGAGTAAAAACAAATGCAATTTTACGCCACAAAAATACACTTTAATACACACATACGTACGAGTATATACAAACATATATACACTGAGTGATGACGCACATGTTGATCAAATACAGACACCAAGATACACATAGACACACAGATACTATTGTATTCATGTGAGCATAGAGATATAACCACAGGGAAGTACTTATAAAAATTTTTGTTTCGTTATTTTATTTTTTTTTTTTTTTCCTTTTCAGTATTCATATAAAAATTTCCATAATGTTGATTTTTACCATCTTTCGCGGTATACACAAGCAGACACACACAATTTGAGTATTTATTTTCCATGAGCATGCATACTATTGTGTATAGCACATATTTATGTGTGTGTATATTGCCTACCTATGTATGTAAGTATATATGAAGCGTATGTTGCTTATTGTTTATATTAAGTGTATGAGTGAATGTGAGCCTACGTATGTGAGTAAGTATTGCAACTGTATGAGTGAGCGTGCATTTATTTTAATTTATTAAATTAAAACATATTTTCCTTTCTGTTCAAATATAATTACATCCTTGCTGCTTACAATATTTTATTAATATTGTTTTTCTTTTTACTGTTGTTGTTGCTGTCATTTGATGTTGATGTAGGAAATTTTTCATTTTTATATGATTTCTTCTCTGTTTTTTTTTTTTTTTTTTGTGTGTACTAAATAAGTATATTAAAAATGAAAAACAAAAATATTTACATTCATATCGGCAACAACAAAAATAATATTAATAAAAATGAAATATAGTAGTATGAAGTCGACAATTCGGCAACATATTTCTTTGTTTTATTAATATATTTTTAAAATATACAAAATTCACCAACTGTGACAGAAGTTAAAAATCAACATGAACAGAGTCAGAGTAACTGACTCTGACAGAGGCGTTAACATTGTTTGCCTGAGCCAAAAGAAAGCCGCTTACACATTTCAATTCTATCCATTTCTGTTATAAGCACTCTGATTCTCTTTTGTTATTCATGCATGAACCACACGAAAAATGGTACTAACATATCATGAAATAATGTAAAAAAAACTAAGCCAAAGCAAAGTTACACTTAGCCATTTACTTTCTCTAGATAATGGCAGCATTAGTACTCGTTAGAAATAATGTTAAGTCCAGACCAAAACCACTGATGGCAAATGGTACAGCAGGACAAAGGCAGATCTACGCCATACGCATTATAAGACTTAATTAAAACAAATTTGAGAAGATTAAATATTTGGTGAAATCATCATGCAATGCGGCAAAGCATCAGACAAAGCCTGATATACTACTACTATTACTACTACTACAATAGTTAACCCAATTACTGTGAAACTGAAAAAAACTACTTCTTCACTCCTCCATTCCCGTGGAAAGTTGCAATGAAAATGCATACCTGCAGGTATGAAAAGTTAAAAACAACTTTAAAATATTCAATTAAACACTAAAAGTGTTATTGCTTACATATTCTGAAAATATTTTCTAAACTGAGTGAAAATATTGTAACTAAATTTCTTTTGGCAAGTTTACTTATCCTCTAAAGAAAATACACTTATGTACTTACTATGCTACACACCTAATGTTGTGATATTCCAAATCCGTTTGAAAACTGTTGAGTAAAGTTTAAGTTGAGTTAAAGTGAGTTGAGTTCTTCGATATCACTTCTGTCCAATATAAGCCACACTGGGTATGTATTCCTTGTATGGAATTCGGAATACATACAGATGCCCATGCGAGGGTATTTTGAAACGTTGTAAAGAATAACAAGCTTAAATACATAAAATAATATATCATGATGGCGAAATTGTACGGAAAAGAAACATTTCCATACGGTGGTGAATATAATTCTGGCAATTTTCTTTCTTTGCTCGTATGTTTTAAATGAACAAGTTTACCCGATCAATTTCCAGCTTTTCTTTTCTGTTTTAGATGCATGAATACTATATCGGGTTTTATATAGCATTGCTTCCCACTACAGGTCTGACGTAAAAGGGTGTCATACCAATGTTTCAAAAGGTAGCGTTACGCCCAAACGCTTTTGGTGTCGCCAACAATTTTAATATATTTCGTCATACAAAAGTTGTAATACCAAGTAGTGTATATATTCTGAAAATATAAGTGCTCGCGTTGCCTTTTAGTGGACTTATGTCATTGCGTACTATCGTCATTAAGAGGGAGGTGTCATCGAATATGGTAAAATGCTGTTCGTTCTTAGGGTTCCGTACTCATAGGGAGCTAACGGGACCCTACAGTTACAGTTTTTTTTTGTAGTATACTTTTAAGCTGTAATTGTAGTATACTTTAAGGCTGATAAATATACACATAATTTAATATTTTATGCAAAAAATCTTGTACGATGGTACGGAACCCTCCGTGTGCGAGTCCGACTCACACTTGGCTGATTTTTATATATTTTATGTATGACAATAGCTCATTATTATTATGAACAATAAATATAATAAAGTTTACAAAACGTTATTAACTAAAAGAAAGCAAGCACTGGCTACTGATGCTTTCGGTTCTACAATAGCTTATGTTTCAAGCAATGATTTGTGTGTAACTTATAGCAGTTCGTTATTTTCGAATCAATAAATAAGAAAGTAAGGCATACTTCTAGGGGAAATTTTTGTGTATATTACTTACTGGTATGACCACACAAACCTACGGTTGATTTTAGCACTGTTTAATAAACAAATTATGATCGTTGTGCAGTTCGACTTGACGATGTTGGGTTAGCAAACATAATTCATTAATTGCAGCAGTGCTGCTAAGTGCACAAATACACTCATATGCCGATTTGAATGCAGTCATATCTATATAGGTGAATACTCGTATTTTCATTGATCGATTTGCGTTGTGTGTGTTTTTTTAAACCTGGTGATTCATGAGAAACGTTATTACCCAAAATATATTACGGTAGTATAGTGATACTACCTACCCCGATTAAAAAATAAAAGATACATTCCCAGTATTAAGCTGTTAAATTTTATATTTTCATTACAAATACTTCCTTCTTAAAAAGATAATAGATCAACTCTAAATATAAGTTATATAAATTTATCAATCAGCCCGTTTAATGTCATTTTTAGCCAAAATTCTGTAAAGTATATCATGTTCGATATTCGTTTTCGTGGTATCTTTATTGTGAAAGCGAGGAGTTGTAAGCAAATAACGCAAAATATTCTTGATGTTTGTTATTTGCATATAAATTGCTTTAGCTCTCTGTGCTCCTTCGGCGTGTTTCTAGAATGTTGTGGCCCACATGAATGGATACATCTACATATTTATTAAATAGTATGGCATCAAGATAAGTATGTATGTTATGAGGGCGTATTATTTCAACATATTTTCAATACATTTTTTCATCTTATTTTTTATATCATAGTTCTGATAAGAATTGAAATGAATTTTTAAACCCAAAGGATTAGAAGCAATAAATTATGTACATATCAAAATACGTATCAATTATTTGGTTGGCTATCATACTGACTTCCCTAAACCATTATATGTTATCTGACAATTATCATGATGCTGTTTAGAAGACAGAATAATTATTTATTATAGTTTCACACACTTGACTAAAGAAAATTCCTGATTGAATTTTGTACTTAATGAAACCACTAAGTTACTCATATCTGTAGAGTTTTTATGAAATATATAAATATACTAAAGAAACCAACATTTCATTTTACAAAAAAGTATGAAACAATGAATAAATCAATTTAACTAACAGAATAATACATTTTACTAAATGTCTTATGATTAATGGTTTGCCAAAACTAAACATTATTTGATTAATAATCATAAAAAACTTGTGCCATGCAGTTTTAATGGCATTTAACAATGTTGCATTATCTTCCAGATTTATACACTTTCCTGGTTCGCCATTTCCCAGCGTTCCGAATAATATTTGGGCTTCATTCCAAGTTTAAACCGCTCGGACGGTATGGACTGTTATATTATTGTGTTGGAAATACCTCTGCAAACGTCCAAACATATTCCTGAACTCCGGGAATCCCCTTTCCAGTATCTGTTTATAAGCTACAACATTCATGTGGGAAATAAAGGATCTGGCAAGGAGACCCGCAGTGAATTGTGTAGATTGTCCTATATGGCAACACTGCGGGATAGTCTGTACTCAGAGAGAGGGATACACTGTGCTCAGAGAGAGTGATTGATGATCGCTCTATGCAGGTCAGTCAGTCGCCTTGTACATTAAAATAAAGTTAACAAAACCTATTTTAATATACATACACTAAATAAAACCTATTAAAAAATAAAAATAAGTTAACAAAACCTATTTTAATATACATACACTAAATAAAACCTATACACATTAAAAAACCCCTATGTTAATAATCAATAACTAAAACCTATATTAATGTAATATAAATATTAATAATACATAAAAATATAGTTTCTACATTCATTTTAAAGTCATTCATTGTAGCTCGCAGGTTTTATAATATGAAATCGATGCACAAAGTATTGCAATTCGGTCAGTTTCGTTAGTTGCGAAAGAGACCTTTTATCTAATTGGACCTGTGGATTCCGAAACCGCTGCACCAATTTTGATGAATTATTCTGGAAAACTCTAGCATAGTCCTGTTAAGTTTAATCCGGATCGGACCACGGGAAAAGTCAGAATTGCTGATTGAAATTTTGTGTACAAAGTTATAGACATATTTTAAATGCAATCAAGTTAAACAATCTCTTTTTGAATTGAGAGTTATCAACAAAATAATATAGATATCATACTTTCTATCATTCCCTTGGAAATACGGGATAGGTGCGTAAGTTTTAAAAAAATGTCCTACTACAGTACAGCTCCTTGCGATTTTTTTGTAATATCAGACAGTTTTGGATCTCTATAATTAGAAATTCCTTCTTTGTCTTTTCTCGTATGAAAAACTAATGTCACAAACAAACGCCAAAAAATCTGAATTGTCAATGATCTTAATCAAGTGAGCAAAAGAAAATTCACATATTTCGTGGGAGTTGAAAAGAAATCACAAAAAAAAATATATTGGTAGACGCTTTTTTCTTACTTTATTTTCTAAAATTAGCTTAATGAACTTTAAAGTAAAGAAAGATTTGCAAGAACATAAACTAAATGATACTAGTCGCGTCCTTTTTCAAGTAATGAATACGAGAGTGATCTTGTAGAGTGTTGTGTTTCGATATCCTCAACAACTGATTTAAACTTTATTATTATAATTTGAAAAATATTTTACTTGCAAAAGCATCTTAAATTATTTATCAATGTGGTTTACCCTGCAACAGTTGCAATAATTAAATCTTATGTATCTAAGAATGTTAATAAAGGATTAGACTTGACTTCCATTTGAATAACTTCATTCTTCACATGTAATACTTGAACACTTAAATGTTATTTCAAATCAAATTTCATTGTTTCATTAAAAAAAATATAAATATTTATTAAAGTTTATTTTAAATCAAAATTATTCGCAAATCTTTTATTTGAAATTTTGTTGAAATTGATGTACTTTACTGCGAAAAAGCAAAGTTTTAAATGCATTTAAGCATATTAAGGTCAAACAAAAGTATTGCAACAAATTTCTACAAATAAAAAAGAAAAAAAAAAACACAAAATCTTGATTATCTTGAGATATACGTATATTGTAATAATGCGAATGCTATTGAATATGCTTGAATAGCAACTAAAGTATCACTTCTGAATACTCAACAGCAATTTAACTGGAAAATATTATAAAATATTTTGTTGCAAAGAAAAAAAATATTGCCCTCTTTAATGCTTTTCAAATTTATTTGATATATACAATAAAACAAAACTTGAAAATAATTTCATTGTACAGCAAATTGGTAAGTAGATATGTATTTTATAGAAGAAAAGATACAAAATTCGGTTGTTGAATGCATGAGTGTTTAGTGAAAACAAATCGAATATAACCAGTAAGTAATGGTGCATTTAACCCACTGCTCAATAAGCAACCACTCCAACTAAGCAACCAATGTAACTTTTATGCTACTTATAAGGGCAATTTTATGACCTCAACAGATATGCGAATAACAACATTTTTATTCCAATATGTACTTCATTGGTCGCTCATTGACTTTTGCTTCCCACACAAATACTCATAGATACACGCAGACACAAATGAAAAGCTGAAACTGTTTTGTCTTCGTATGTGTGTTGGCCATTTGTCGCACTCATATTCGTAAATTTTACCATTTCATTTTTTTTCAACAATTTTATTTATTATTGCGCAAATGTTGGCTTTTACCTATCTATGTAGTATCTTTGGTTGCTAGGTAAGTTGGTTGGTTGGTTGGTTGGATGGTTGGATAGTTGGTGGTTTGATTGCATGGTTTGTTGGGTGGTTGGTTAGTTGGTTGGTAGTTTGCTTTATATCTACCCTAGGTAAATGGGAACCAGCTGCATTTACCTTTCTATATATGTACAATTTTAAGTTTATTATTATTATTATTATTACAGTGGTTGTATTGGTGGCAATGACTCCACTGAGTATGTATCTGTGGAATATCTATGTATATAGATAAATATAGTAACTTGGTATGTACATAGTATGCCAAAATGTATTTCATGAATAAATCATGAATTTTAGCTGCTTGAATTCGCATTCGTACGTCCTTGGCATTTAAATAACTTGCAGTTGAATTTATTATATCTACTTTCATACTTTCTTTCTTTACTTTCTTACATTCATTCTTTCTAATGGTTTCATTTCTCTTTGTGTATGTATGTATGTGTGTGAGTGTATTTTCTTTTTTGGCAAACTCACAGTATAATTTCTATTATAGCCTTAGGCGGTCAATATCCATTTTCTTCCATGTATAGACGAACGATATTCTATAAAGAGAATGTGTTTTTCTCAAATATACTTTCACTTTCACTATGTGATGATACCCTACAATCAAATAAGATTAAGGTCATTGCAAATAGATAATGTCTAACCATACATATACAACATAGGAATCTAGAACTGAAAACGAACTTCATATGTTATATGTATATTTATCGGAAATTGGGAATGGGAGAACATTAACATGTCGACCTTATTGACTGTTTTTCTATCTTGACCTGATTCGATTTGAAATTGCGTAATTTGTCGATGATTTTCCTTAGGGGAAATTTACTATTGCTCGAATTAATTAAATATTGTAAATCGTTTTGATATTTTGTGTTTGTATTAAATAAATCTATCTATCAATTTGGGCTGGAACAAACCAGAAAAGAACTCACACATTCACATGTGAAATGCATACATCATCATCATCATTATCATCATCATTGAATTCATTTTTGTTCAGTATGGAAAAATGAATAAATCACAAACAGAAATTGCAAAACTTCAAATTTTTCAAATAAATCATCAATCAGAATATTCAAGTTATAGGAAAAGAAAAAATATGTTCATTTTCCATTCTAAATTCAAATTTCGTGTTATAATGAATTTTAAAGAAAACTTAATTAAACTTTAAATTTGCACAAAACAATTACTATATAGGAAAAAGAATCTATGTTATTTATTTTATTCAAAGCAATTTAATATTCTTCTTAATAATATAAAACAATGTTCAAACAAATAATAAGCGACAATATAAAGCACCACCGTTCTCACTCACACATTGTTATTTTCTTACTTCCATAACCGATCCTTTTTCTTTCACAAGCCAACGTTTGTTTCTGATAATTGAATCGACACATGAACTCGTCAAAATTATGTTGTGTAACTTCGCTGAATACTCGATTGAAACATCCTCATATCGATGATTTAGTCTCACTGTGAGTAATTGCGGCACCCATCTTGCGCATAGTTTTTAAATGTTTACCATATCTACTACTTAGCTTCCGTATTCTTAGTCATCTCATTCGATCGACCACTGTCATATTCATCTTGATCTCGCTTAAACTCTGATACCCAATATTTTAGTTTACCTTTACAAGGGCTTGGGCCATTTTTGCCTTAACAGAAGATATTGAGTGAATGAAGGTTTAGAATAACAGAATTCCACACTTATTCAATTTTGCTGTCTTGTTTTGCTTTCTTATAATATAACATAATGTTAAATGAATCATTTTTACAGTTTTGTTAGCACTAGGCAGCGTCATATTTATGATAAAAAAAACATTGAAGGTAGGTTGTTACTTCATTTGCCAAAAGAAAGCTAACAAGATCGCGCAAAGTGAACTCGACTATGTCATTATTATGACATTATCCATCACAGCCTTATATTTCGACACTGTTTTTATTTTCGTGACGTTTTTACTTACTCATTATTACTAATATTAATTCTACATTAAACTTGATAAACTTAGCAGTAGAACATTGAAAGACATTAGTATCATGTCAAGCACTCATCTTCTCCTTCGAATCTTCTAATATCGCCAACTCTGGGTTGCTTAGGTTATTCTTTGCAAATCTTTTCAATAACTTTGGTATCTTATCTCAATTGTAGTTATAAGATCCCATAAGTACCCATTATTGCAGACAGGAAGCATTACTGACAAACATGTCAACGTTTACTTTTCACTCTCAATGACAACCGCGAGATATATTGTAAGTTTAACGGATTTAAGAACTGTGTGTTATGTATTTATTATAAGGAACGGTCTGATCGTACGATACTGAACGGTAATCAATATTTGCACTGTTGATTTTGGCTTCTTACAAATTCTTTCCATTCTCTAATTTAAAGACATGATAATTACCGGGATAGAAGTAAATTTTGAAGCAAAAATTTGAATTAAATTGAATGGAATTAATACAAATGTTGGGAAAAGTGTATAGATCTGAACTAAGATATTTCTGAAAACAAAATGTAAATAATTTGCTTTATATCTTCATAATCAACTAACTTTTTTATGTATTTTTTTATTTATTTAATTTAGTAAGCGCCAGGGCCCAAAACGCCCTATAATGTGCTTTGTTTCTATGTAAAAATATTATAGGTGGTTGCTTATGGCGTGGGGAGGCCTTGTACCCGCCTAGTGCCCCACAGTTGTTGTTTTTTCCATTGCAGCAAAGAACTAAAATGTAGCCTTTTAAGCATCCGGATTAGGGTAGCATTTGTCAGAGGTCTGAGAACACGGTTGTTATGAGCTTGAATACGGTCATTATATCGGCTTGTGTGAAAAACGATCTGGACCTCAATTTCCACCAAGTTTATGTCTCTATGAAAGGTTGAGTTCCTCAAGTACCATGGGCATCCTGTCATTAGGCGCAAAGACTTATTCTGCAAAACTTTCATCCTGTTCCGTTTGAGATTTAGCAGCATTACTCCGAAACTGGATGACATATCTCCAAACAGGTACAATGAAACAATTTGTTACGTTAGTAAACATATAGATCCCTCATTAATGTTTAGATTATAAATTTTCTTTTTCATATCGAAAACTTCTACAAAGTTAACAAATACTTTATGTAAATATAACGTACATAGTGTACGAGTATGTAATTTTCTATGGAATTGAAATTAATATGGCAACATTAATAGACATTAGTAGACGAATGTACGAGTATGTGAACTTTTGAAAAGCAATAAGAGATTTCAATAAGCTTGTAGATGAAAAGAATTTTTTTGTTTACAATATTAATGCATTTAACTTTCCTTTAGATCTCAAAAAGACGTTCAAATCAATTAATATTGTACTATTTTCTATTTTCAAACTTCATTTTGCCTGTAACTTTTTGTGATTGCCATCAGCGACAAAAACTAAGAAACTCGCAATGTAGCAATGCAAGTCATAAACAAGATTTTATTCATTCAACATACGAGCGTGTGCAAAGATACTTACAATAAATACGATAGATATTTATTTATGAAGAAAGGCAAAACTTGTATAGTTCAATTTGAGTTATTATTTGCTGTTTTTATTTTGTTCTTAGTTTTCTTATAGAATTGCGATGCGGAATAAAGCAAACTTAGTTTCGTTTGTCGGTGGAAACCAAGAAAACTCAATTATTTGTTGCATAGTTTCCGGCGTAAGTTTAAGTTGTTGACTGAAAATGATAAATCCTTTTGCATAACGCCAAAATTTGTGGGTGCAAGGAAATGATTTTTTTTTCGTTTTGGTTTTAATTTTATGCTCGCACAAATTGCTCATTGCGAAAGTTGAGTTTTTGCCAAGTTTATTCGTTCGTCTTTACATCATAGTATCACGTACACGCAACTTATCTTAATGAGAATGAAATTTAAATAATTAAAACTCAAAAATAACCAAAAGATAAAAACGATTTGTTCCTGACAAATGGATACCAGAGTAATGATACCAAAATGGGAAAATTTAATGAAAACTTTGGTAAACTTTTAACAACCTTAAACCCTTAATAAAATGCTTTAATACTACAATAGTAAAATAATTACATTGTAGTAATGAAAAGAAGAAGCAGTCACAAGAATAACTTGCTCTTTAATGATACTCAATGTAAACAGCATTATAATAAATTATATATAATAATGATAAAAATAAATCCAAAATAATAGTGTAGGCAGACAACAGACTAACAGTCCAACGCTCAGTATCTATACGAAATAGACATCACCAGCACCAGCACGAGCACGAGCGCCAACAACAACAACAACAACATATATTAATGCCATAGACATTAGAAGTGAATATAATGAAAATGACCTCAAAAGGTCCTGGTTGGAATTCCGTTGACTTGCTGCTGAGGTCGCTGATGAGGACTGAATTGCACTGAACATAAACTCACACTCACATACACATAAGCACCCACAGCCACAAACATAGGCATAGAAAACCACTAAAACAAATAAGAATTGTGTGTAGCAAAATAAAAATGGCGCCGTTTGTGTTAGCCACAACAAGTTATGAACGAAACTGAACTGAACTTAGGTGAATTGGATTGAGCTGAAAGAAAAGGCAAAACGCAATAAAAACAAACACCATACAAATGGGAGGGTGGATGTTTGGTTGTGGGGTTCTATCAGTGTCGTCCTCTCCCGCATAAGCATCAGCAATTTAGTATGTTTTTCTGATGCAGCCACGTGCTTAGATCAGCTGAGGTGGAACAGCTGATTCTATATCAAATTGTTTTGGGTAATTCTTATGTAGACTTCAATGTGGAGAAATTACCCTTAATAGAAAACTCTCGTAAGGGATGCTGCTCTCACACAATTATTCTCTCTCGCTCTGTTGTTCTCTCAATTTGATGACTGAGTACGATATTTTATAGCATACTTTTCTGAGCTTTTCTGGCTTCTTCTACTATTTTATGGCAACAACTGCACAGCACAGCATCCTGAAGCGCTAAGCTAACTAATTTTTAGTAGCGGAGCAACTTTCATGCGAAACAGACACGCAATATTTATCGAGTTTCGGATCGAAATAATAATAAATCATTCAGTTTGTCGCTCAGTTTATAATGATGATTTAGAGTGAATCTCCTTATTAAGACGCAATTCTGTAAAGTGGTTAAACAAAACAAAAAAAAAATTATAATAATAAAAGAAATTAAGAGAAATCTTGATTACAAATTCAAGTTTTTGATTTCATGTGAAAAAGAAAAATTAAATATTGTATAAATACTTTCGGAATATAAAATTTGGTACTGTCATATAATATAATTACAATCGAAATAGAAAACAACTGAAGACAATCTGTTAGAATTGTCGTTTTACACTACTCAATACAAATTGACTTTTGACTTGACTATTCGATTATCGAATCCAAAGACAAGGAAATTTGTCAATGTACGTGATATAAATTAAACATTTAGTATTTTATATTTTTTTTTTTCTTTTTTATTTTCTGTATTCAAACTACATCGAATTCCACTTAAAACCTTGTACAATCTTCAACGCGCAATTGTCACTAAACTTGAGATAATATATAAAAATGAATAAAAGCATACGATATACTTATGTTGTTCCATCAACTTTAGTTTCATCATATCGAATCAACATTTTTACATTTTTCAAATCTTCAACACTTCGCGCTTATTCTGCTTATCTTTTCTTGTGATTTGCTTTCTTTTTTTCTGTGCGTTCTTTGTGGTTTATGTTGTCGCATCCTTGTGCTTGGTATATATTTTATATTGCACGTGTAAACCGAGGGAAAAAAGGCAAAAAAGAAATAACTAAAAGATTGTATAGATTAAGCGCGTAGTGCAGAAACAGTTACACCCACGTACGCAAGACAACCAAGAAATCGCTCAATAAAGGACCAAAAAAAAAAGAAAGAAGCATCGCACTCGGAGTCGCCTTTTTCTCGCTTAAGGTAGAAAGCAAAGCTAGTAGCGCTGATTTGTTTACCACACCATCTACTTTCCCGTGTATCTCCATGTAAATGTAATTGTATATCACTGTGAGTGTGAGTGTGTTTGTAATGGTGACACTGCTAATGGCGGCTTGTGGGTTCTTGTCTAACTCACCTTGCATGACGCTACTTCATTTTACTTCTTTGCCTTCGACGGTGCTCGACCCTGCGTTGTTGACAACTTTTGTGGGATGAAATAAAGATAAATGTGAATTCATGTGGCGCGCACTTTAGCGTTAAGATACACTTACATGTATCTGTTTCTTGTCTACTATTCTGTTTTTTTCTTTTTCTTTTTGTACTATGGCAGCGTCGGCGGTTTTATTTCTTGGCGCCTGTAAGCATGCTACAAACAAATACACACAAGTTACTTGGAGTTCTTAAAACGCACATAGATACACACATCCATGAATACTTGCCGCCGCTTTTATTTTAAAGTGTTCTATGTTCGTTTATTTATGCGTGTGTAGTTGTCACTCACTGAAAGTGGCGGTGGTAAGAATGTGTTTGTGAAGGAGGTTTTTGCGGTTGCGAGTTTTAGATTTTTAGATACTTCCATCAGATCTAAGGTTTTTTCCCACTTAAAATCACAACTCATGCATTTGTCACTTGAGTCAGTTCAGTTCCCACAACCAACCTTTCATGCTACGTCGCATTTTAAATTAAGCCTCATTTTTATTGTGTTGGGGGCGTGTTGGGGGCTCCCCCATTCTCTCATTTCTCCACCACTCTTCTACACCAAATGTTTATGTGTAAAGATACAAAGAACCCCCAAAAAAAAAATCCGTGTAAAAAACAAAGAATGAAAAACTTTGTCATTATTATTTTGCGCTTTTCTTTCTCTCCGCTTTTTATTTCCGTTTTTTATTTCCTCCTTTCTTTTTTTCTCTTTTTTGTTTGTTTGTTTCCACTTTTTATTGTTTTCTTCCTTAAGTCAATATTTCTTTTATTTTCAAAACATTTTGCTCTTCATTATTTATTAAAAAAGGAAAAAAAAAAGCAAATTGAAATAAAAAAAAAATTGATTTCTGCCATTCTGCACTTTCCTTTTATCCTTCACACTAATTTTCATTTTCATATGTTTGTTTTTGTAAGCTTTTATTTATTTCTTTATCTCCTTGTTATTGTTTCTTTCTTGTTGTTATTATTGTAGGAAAATGTTTTGTTAGGAATTAGCGTCGTCTAAACGATTTATGAGTCGTGGAATTGTTGCTTTTGCTGTTACAGCTTAAATTTCTCTTATTGTTTTAAGGGTTGAAAACACGTCGGAATCGAAATTTTCAATAAAGCAAATTCGCAAATTAAAAAAAAAAAACAACAGAGGCAATTTGTAAAATATTTCTTTAATAGTTTTCTTGAAAATTATACCCAAATGCGATCATAAAATTTTTGAAATTTTATCTGTTTCAGGTTATTTATTTACAAAACAAAAAGTTGTTCCTTTACATCAAAGTATCAAAGTACTCTATTTGAAAATAAGGATAAACTTCACCTACATACGATAAAAACGAGCATATAGTATTAGTAATTTTAAAATAGTCCAATTATTTCGATTTAAAATTAATTGAAGTCGAAAACTTAACCATAGAAATATTTTAGTGTTTACGTTATATAAGTATTCTTAT
The DNA here is from genome assembly GCA_035041805.1 of Amiota mariae. NCBI lineage: Eukaryota > Metazoa > Arthropoda > Insecta > Diptera > Drosophilidae > Amiota > Amiota mariae. The sequence continues at coordinate 1,128,045 of JAWNKV010000229.1, read as the reverse complement.
ATTGAAATGATGATTAAAATTATTAATCAATTATATTAAAATAGATCAAATAATCAGTTTTTGGAAATATATTGACGGTAATTTTCCCAACCAAACGTCTGTATTCTAAGTTTGTATACACACATAGCTACTTATATGATCAGTATAATGGACATTTTAGTTAATTTAGTGATATTTTATATTGCAGAAGAATCTTCTGGAAAATTCTCTAAATTTAGCCATTTATAGCAAAAATTGAAAGTTACTTTACAATGAATTGATTCATCTTACGCTGCTGCTATGAAATTTCTCATCCAATACTATCAAATGGGGTTTCAACTCCTACTTAATAACAATTAATTGATCTCCCTGTAAAGTAGAGGCAGGGGTTCCGTCTACATCATTTTCTTGTACGCTCTAGCTAGTGAATTAACATGTTGAGCAAGTTTATCCATATAGTAGTTAGGATTGCGCTTAGTACACTCTACTTTTCCTAGCAATACTTGCAGGTCTTTGTCTTTATTCCTGATATGCCTATAATTGCTCCAAGGATCTTCGATTGAGAACTTTCTTAAACGCCAAGATAAGTCAACTATGAGTTTAAGGAATTGAATGTACCTATGTTTCTGCTCATTGTCTTTTTTTCTCCACTATTGATTATCCAGATCTGTGGCAGTCTTAACAGATAATGTCAGTGTCATCGACAAAAGTTGATATCACATTTTGGAAACTTGTTGACGTGTGTAACGTACAGAGTTGGCCACAGAACACTGCCAGTTTTAATTACAAATTCGTTTGTAAATCAAATCTATTGACTTGCTAAATCGTTCCATGTTTTGATAGAAATCAAAACTGATGAGCAAGGATTATTATTACTGTTATTAATTTGTAATTGAGTTTGAAAATAAGAATCTTTTCAAAAAATTTACAGACTTTTTGGTCTGTATGAAGAAGCACATGACATATCCTTCCAGTATTAAAGATTTTTTCCAATTATTCGGAAAGTATCCGTTGCGAAGGAAATCGTTGAAATGTATCGATTGAGATGCAATTGCCGAGTTTGGAAATTTAGTTATCATTTTTGAGATTGAATGCTTGGAGAAAATACAAAAAATTAAACTTTTAAATAGGACAGCGTTGCAGTTCCAGTAAACTTCTTGAAAAGATTTTACAGAGAGATTTTACACTATTAATCTACACAAAATAGTGAACTATCACGTGTTTCTTAAGACTCTACAGAGATTGCCACAACATTATTGGCCAAGGAATCGTGGACAAGAATAGATGTATTTGTAAATATATGTATACTTTATGTTGTTTCTAAAATAAAAAAGGAACATTCGGTTGTTTAATGTAAATAGATTTATACATAATCTGTGTTCTATATACAATACAATGTATGTGTTTATTACATTGACATAAAAGTTTTAGTACTTTTTACAATGAAATTCTTCCAAATGTTGACTGTATATTTTGCGGAGAAGATGCGGAGCAAAATTTGAAGATAATTTCACATAAGTTGTTGTTATAGCCCATTATAAGTATAAAAAAGATGAAAAGATATCCTTATGTAACTTAAATTCACTCTTACTTGAATTTCATAATTGTTTAAACGGCTTAAAATCTTATGTCAATACAGAAAATTCGATAAATGAATCCATAATTTATTTGTCCTACATTTAATAGGCTTAAAACTTTGCATTAAATTCTTAGTTTGCCCTAAACATTATGATGATTTTAATTGAATGCAATTTTATTATAAGTAAATCCCATAAACTGAAATGAAATTTAAAATATTTGACATGGTCATATGTCAAATGCATTCACACTTACAAATTTCATTAACAATAGATAAAAGACTCTGAAGTGAAAGTGAGTTTCTAAAATGTGCAACCACACAATTGCGTTTGTTTTAATTAATTTTTGTCATTACAATAATTTATTGAATGCAATTCATACTATGAGTATCAAACTCAAACTACAATATACGAGTACACAAAGGAAACCGATCATTTTCAAGTTAACAAAAGCAAACAAATTTTACACTGTCGCCTCACTGAGGTTGCAACAACAATAACATACTATATATTGTATATACAATTTCCATTTGATTTATTACAGATATATTAGCCATAAATAACATACACATATACATACATATGTATGACAATAACCGCAACCAGAGTTGAACAATAGAATATAAACATACTACAGATATTCTGATATTCTATTTCATGTTATGATGACAATTATGATATTTCTAAGTGTTAGACATCATTGAGGAAACAATTTAAGTTTGTTGCAATAGAGAGAATTGTTTCTGTCTGCACGTGCAACACTTAGTATTTCTATAGAGTATTTAATATTGTAAGTATCTACATTTTAGATCTTTTATCTGTTGCTATACTATAGTGCGCAGTGAGCGTCGAAGAATTGAAAGCATACTATAGTATGAATGTTTGGTTATATGCAGTCGTACATATACAAGGACACAAATTTATTGTCTTTGAGAAAAACCATTATATAATTTGCCACCATATTCTAAAACATTGCCAGAGTTGCATGCAACAAAAGAGACTTATTCGCGTTTTATTTTTTTTTTTTTTTTTTTGCATATAAACAACATATTGTCTTAACATATTAAATAGTAATAATAGTAATAGGAGGAATCAGTTTTCAATATTTATTAACATTAGTTAATTAAATTAAATTTTTAGCATGGAATATTTGAAGACATTTCCTTTGGGCTAGAAACCTCTTAAAATTATTATTATATTTATTAGATTAATTACATAATACAATAAAGTGCCCAAAGATAACAGAGTACTAACTAGTACTAAGGCCTTCGACTCTCTCTTAAAATAAATAAGTTGAACTGCAAGATCATTTTAATGCAAACTGAATGTAGTTTTATCAGGGGCAAGAATTTCATCTTATGAATTATTTTAGAGAACACTGCAATTGTAATTGAAACTGATCAGTATGGCTTTATTTTAAAATTTTAAAACCCGAGGTGTAATCCTATATATCAATCCATGCTTCTTCGAGTACATACCAAAGCCCATTAATTTGCCAAAAACTTAGTTTTACATCAAGATCTCTAGATACCATCATATCAGAAGAAATCTTTAGATTTATTAAATTCTACACAAAACGGTGAAACAGTATCATCCAATAGATTTACATCTCACATTATAATAAAGTGTTTTTTATCATAGACTTAAGTATCACAATTTGTAATCTCTGCAGCAATGCAACTAAATTCTTTTAGGAAATTTAAAGAATGATATCGTATTTTATTATAAATACTGGAACAAATCCAATTTTTGTTGACCTCATTAGAGACAAACCATTTTAAGTCTAGTCTAAGAGACAAATTAGGCAATAAAAAATAATCTATTTAAGCTATCATAGTTGCTTTTATAAAGATAGACGTTAAAACATCACATATCTTTATATACATAATCGTATATCCATGAGTATACAATATGTAAGTAAGTACTTTAGTATTTCTTGCTATACTACTAGAACGAATAATACACACATTTGTTTAGTTCATTGGTGTCCTTGTGGCGACTTTTGTATATGGATTATGAACACTGATAAATCTCCAACATGAAGAATGTGGAATGTATGTATGTATATACGAGTGATATGTAGTCCATTTCAACTATTTCACAAATTCATATTGGGTATGAGCCCAAGGAACTGGCAAGCGACATTTAGGCACCATTCAGGCTTTTTTAGAGATATATACATATTCACTTGTACTATTGTACAATGCGATTCGCCTGTCAGCCTCTGACAAACTATGTACATACACACTGTAGTTGTACTTGTATATACAAACTGCCAAGATAAGAATGAATGAGTAAATGGTTGGATGAATGGATGGATAGATGGATGAATAACTCGCAGAATGAATGAATGACTGAACAATTGAATGAATAAATGAGGGTGACTGAGTGAGTGAGTTAGTTAGTTAGTGAGAAGAGGAAGATATAAATATACGACTATGTGTGATCAACTGAAAGGTTTGTTAGCTGTGTCATAGTTCTATGGTAGCCCATAACTTCCTTCCTGCTAGAGTGCTTTTAGACGACAATGTCTATCAGCCTCATCGTGATATGGTATGGTGTCTTTCTTGGCATCCTTGCATTTCAATGCTTCCTCCCGTCGTTCACTTGTTCGTTCGTTAACCATGTGTAATGAACTGTAAGTTGTCAAATACGAGTAGAAAATCAATTTTCTACAAGTAAATCCTCAAAACAAAAACAATATTACACAGATACAGATAAACAAACATACTCACATACTCAAACAAACAGATAAATAGGCCTTGGGATACACAGACAGTTAGATGGATAGTCAGACAGACAGGCAGATAGAAATATGGACCAACACAATCGGATTGAAAACATCTTACTGTTTAAGCGAGACAATCGAAATTCCGAAAATTGATTTGCTATCATTCGAGTCGATAATTATTTAATTTTTGAATGATGTTCAATTGAATGTAAAAATATACGTATATTTTGTCACTTGTTTGTCCATTTAGGACATTATTTATGACATGGAAATTTACTTCGATTTATTTCAGAAATATTTCAACATAAATAATTGATACTTGTATTGTACCATATTACCTTAAGTCCATCGATTGGATAATTGTCACTTTACCTAATGTAATTTAAGGAAAGACAAACTATTTGTGCTTCCCTTTTGTGACTGTACACTGAATATGAAATATTGACACTTTACTCCTTAAAATTAACAGATTAGTATGATTGCCCTCGCGATGGGAATCAAAATTTACCTAGATAATTCATCTTTCTGTATCACCGAGGAACAATAGTTTGTAGAATTCAAAGACGATATTTCCTAAACGAATTCAATCGTAAACACAAGAGGACTTACGCTATATTTCTACTACTTAGTTACAAATTATTAAAAGTATAGAGGTGATGATTATTATTATTTTATTTTTTTTATTTAATATACTAATATGCATAGGTATTATGACTTTATTACAATTTTTTAATGCGTAAAAGTAGCAATCAGCGGTAAGAGGAGATTCTTACTATTTCGTACTCTGTTGCTATTCAAAGTAGATTTAAGTATTTGAGATCTAAAGAATTTAATTTCAATTTAAGAAATATCGTTAAAAAATGACAATTAATAATATTATTTAAAATGGAATAGATAAAAAATAAGCAATAAATTTGTCATATATACTGTTCCTTTCACATAATATAAACCCCCAAATCAAACACTTAACCTACTCATAAAGCTTTTTTTTTATCAAAATATTATGTAATTTCTTCATTAAACATAAGTATGTAGTACACTTCATTATAATTAGTACACTAGTATACCAGCTGTTACTTTCCTGTTGCAGTAAGTTAAACTACAAGCATACAGTGTAAATAAATAAATAAACTGTGATTTCTGCAAGTTGTAATATTATTTCAGTTAGTGCATTAGCTGGGGTATTGAAGATTTCAGAAAACCCAAGTAATTACAACAAGAGTTGATATTTGACTAGTCTATATTCATTTCATTAAAAAATAGCGTAGTTAGCTTTATTGGTCTTTTTTTTTTTTGAAATATGCTATCAAAGTGTTTAAGCTGTTGTTTTCGCTTAAAATCAAATAAAAAATCAACCACCTCACCTTTACCTTCCAGAATGCTCAAATTGTATATGTCATATCAGATAACATACATAACGCTTGTATCTATACTGTTTTTCACAGATTTACTGTTTTTTTTATTTTCTAAAATACTGTAAAATACAGTATTCGATTGTGATCGCTGGGTGGTAATATTCAACCATCTCAATAAGGCCAATTGCGAATACATAGAAATGGCTTAAATCATTCAATATATATAAGTATGTATATCTTATTCAGAGAAAACTCTATTTAAAATGGAAGTATTCAAAGCGATAATGATCTTCAAATGTAACTTAAAATATCCAAGCATTGAGTTTTTTTAATACCTCAAAAGTAGTCCAGAACTGCTTTTTCAAATTGTTCCAAAGTGTAAATATGAAGCAACAGCCGCAGAAGGAGATATTGACATATAAAACAAAGGCGATTCAGATGATGGAAATATAAAATGCCCGATCTTTAATTTGCTTTCTTTCTTTTCATTTAATAAAATTTATATCTATTGCGAAAAATACTATTTAACGCAAATCGTTTTATTGTTTTTATTTTTTTTTTTTTTAATTTTCGGTGAAATTATAAATATACCAACAAACTTTATTTTTATTTTTAGTTAAGTCCTTTTTTCTGTTAACTTTGAGATTTGGTTGTATGATTACAAAAAAAGGGAAAACATTTTAGACACAAAAAACCATCATCCATAATTCCAAACAAATTAAACATACACAAAATTTATATTGTATTTTATAAAAATGTATAAACATTTCTTTTTTTTTCAACTGAAAAATTTATTCTCATGTGAACCAAATACAGATAAATTTGCAATACAAACTCCAATTACAACAACAAATAAATTGTCAGAAATAATAAATTTTCACAATAAATTTCATCTAACTATCTCTTCTACTATTTTTTTTTTTATTTCACAGGACTTGAACGACTAAAACAAAAAAATAGAAAATCATGTGACATAATAGTCCTTTGGGACAAAAAAAAAAAAACTTAAATAAAAATGTAAAAAATCTCCAACAATAAAATACAAAAATATAAGTTAACAACATCAACAATAAACAAAGAATAAAAGGACAAAAATATTGTTAAACGCATTCACTGGAAAACCGAAAACCGTCAAAACCAAAAAGAACAAAAATAACAATAAAATCAACAAATAACCAACAAAAAAAAAATAGGTACAATATACAAACCGAATAAAAATAAGTTGCCACTGTTCATTTAATTCTTTCGGCCAAAAAATGTTTACAAAAATATGCATTTTAATGTTGGTAATTGTGCCAATTCTTGTTTTTGGCGATGATGCAATTTTTAATGTAGAAAACATACAAACAACAACACCAAAGGCAGAACCAGAAGGTAGAGCCACACCAAGAGCTGCACCAGGGTTAACATCATTCAAAAAACCAATAACATCAGCAGCAGCAGCAGAAGCAGAAGCAGCGAGCGCATCATCGGAAGTGAAGTTTCAGACCTTGGAAACGGTAACTGAAACTGAAACAGAAACAACAAAAAGAACAACATTAGCAACGTCAACCACAACAAATGATTTAAAAGTCAACGAAGCAAAGAATGTTAATGGTAATGTTGACGTTAGACGCAGACAGACATTGGCTTTGACTAGAGCAAAACCGGATATACAAATGACTGGGACTGAAGCTGGAGCTGGGGCTTGGGCTGGAAGGACGCCAGCCACCACGACAACGACAACTTCAACGGCGACACCGACAACAACGGCGACAACGAGCACCACAACAACGACAATGATTACGCCACCCGAAAGTGTAGAGAAACATGTTTTCACTGATGATTCATGGCGACAACGTTTGGTGCTAGTGAATAGTAGTAAGGCCGGAAATGAAGTGGACACAAATCAAAAGAAGCTCATGGAACCAGAGACGACGATGGAAACAAATGAGCAACAACCAGAAATAATGATTGCAACTATTCAACCAGCAGAACTAGTAACAGAAATAGAAATAGAACCAACTCAAATAGCAACTGAAATGGCAACTAAATTAATATCGCAGGAAACAACTGAAACGGAAATGCCTGTAATAGCGCATATAACGACAACTCCAACACCAACTGAATTTGTCGATGAAGGAGAATTTGTTGAAGAACTGACAGAAGATGCAAAAGTTGCAAATACAAATCTTATTGCCAACGACTTTGATATATTTGTAGCATCTCGTGAACTCACTGATATAGGAGGATCTGTGTCTGGCTCTGTGGCGGCAGCAACAGAAGCTACAATACAAACAACAACTGCAATTTATCCATCCGATCTGCTATTGCCAACCATAAATGCATTCATGCGAATCGAATCGAAGGCATATCAGGTGCCAGAAACTCTCGCCACCGAGAACGAGCATGAGGCAGACATGGAAGACGATGGTTATGTGGCAAGCAGACATCGTCTCAATATGGCATCTGAAACATCGCGTAGCAAACTTAATATTGTCGATTTGTATCCGATGAAAATTGAGGATTTTAAACCAATTATACGTGATTCCAATGAACGATTGCTTAAAGAGCGAACAATATTCAAACAACCAGCGGATACAGAAAACTATAAACAGAATCTAATGCCAAATGAAGTGGAACTTCTGATGCCACAACGACAGCAAGAACAGCACCAACAACAGCCACAGTTACATCAGCATCAGACAACTACAAAGTCTGTCAATCATGCAACGCCAACGGCGATGGGTGAAACTATTAGCGATTTTACCGGTAAACTATTGGCTGAGCAGGATGGTGTCATTACTGAAATTGAGCAAAAGTTTCGTTTGAATGTTGAATATAACCAGCAAGGTTCAGCGACTGCTACAACGATGACGACTACAATGGCGATGGAAACAGGAAATGAAGCAACCACAACCACTGAATTGACAGCAAAAACGACAGCAATTCCAGCGATAACTTCAAAAGCAACTCTTCCAACACCGATGCAGCGCGACCTCAGATACCACCACACATTTATCGATCGACGCGTTAAGAAAAGTTTTGATTTTCCCATGCATCGAGTTGCAAGTGATGTTATGGCTATGCCGCACATCGATTTCGCCAATACAAAATTTAACACAGATGTATCCGTCGCCGGAGGCAGTGGTGGTAGTATGTACAAAAATTATGGCATTGCCGGTCAACATGGAGAAAGTGCGATACGTGCCAAGTTTCCTGTAAATGGTGGTGGTGCCGGTATTGGACTATCGGCAGACGCGGCACATCCTGAATTCTCAACCACAAAATTTTACAACAGCAAAGAGTTGTACAACGAAATGTTGCTACATAATAAGCGTAAGTTAATGAAGGATAGTACGGCACCAATAACTGCAACAACAGCAACAGACAACAATTTCCCCGCAGGCACCAACGGAAGTAGTGACAATACTATGAAGTCAGATGAGACACCAGTGCCAAAAGCAACTTCAGGCATGACTTCAATGGTTGGCAAGTTGAAAAGTTCGACAATAAGTTTGGCTGACATCAGCGACCCAAGAAAGTTGGCGACAGCTTCTAGCACATCTACACCAACGATGGGAGCAGAAACGCAACAGCGCGTAGCTATCACACCCACAACCCAGACACCAAAGCCAACACCAACAACCAGGTCAAAAACTTTGCCTACCATGTCAGCAACAGTGATGGCAACAAGAACAACATTGCCATCACCATCACTTCTTGCCACGACCCTTAAACCAAAGAAATATTCGAAAGAACTGAAGCGAGCTAAATTATTGCTTAAAGCAATGTTGCCCACAATTGCGCCAGGAACACCAACAACAACAGTTATTCCAAGAACAACTACAAAGACATCAAGTGTGTTGGGCGGAACTATCAAGTCAACTAAGCCCACAGGAAAGACAGAAAGTAAGAAACAAGCAGAAATCTCAATGTACTCCGCTGGCGGCACCTCAAAAACAATGGAAGACGTTGAACCAGCTTCAACAACAACGACGACAATACCAATAACTTCATCATCATCTTCGTCGTCATTAATAGTAGAAGCAGCAGGAGTAGGAGCACCAGCAGCAGCATCCGTATCTTTATCTCAACAACAGGAGAAGCTGCCATTGACGAAAACAACGAATCAACGTCACATCCTTAATCCCCCTAAATCAGCCTCAAAGCCAATTGCTCGGCCGCGCATCCTAAGTCGTTTGCAGGAGAAAATCAATTCACTCGAGTGCGAAATACAAAATGTGCCACAGGATTCGCATTTGTGGCGTGGCAACGAAACGCACGAACTACTGCTGCCAATTGTGGTGAGTATTTACCCAAAATCCATTGACAATACTCATACACTCGTACATATAATACTTATAAAGATGCAAAGATATACCGATACTTTCACCAGCTAGCTACCTACTAATGTCTGTCTGTCTCCTTGTCTGCCTGCCTGACTTTCACTTTGACGCTTAGTCGTGCTTCTACTACTACTATGTATTGACTTCAACTTTCTTCTTCATCGACTTATTGACAGCTTTCCAAAATGCTAAATCCCTTTACTATCTCTCCCCTTCTCTTTAACTCACTCTCGATTTCATTTAGTCCTGCCGTGGGTTTTGTGGGTATTATGTGTTGTCAAAACAATTGCCTTTTGCTAAAATCTTATTATCTTTGCGCTTATCAATGTGGCCAAAAATACAATAAGAACAACAAGAAGTTGATGCTCCTGTTATTGTCTTTGTCATGGTTCATTCTTTTCTTTATTGAAAAGTTAAGCCGATTTTGAGTGTAACACAAAACTAATTAATAGAAGTCATTTGTTATTATTATTCATTTGTTTTTAGATGAAATGTAATTCAAGTAATTAAGATTAGGATTAGAATAAAAATGATATTGCATATCATAATGAACATCTATAGTTTTTTAGAAGGTTGAAAGTGAAGACTTATAATCATCCAAAAGCAGTTTATGTTTTTATATAGATATTTTCCCTATTGAAATATTAGACTATTATAATTCCTTACTTACATATGATATCATGATGATTTCAATGAATTGATTAAGACATTAGAAACACCATACTATATTGTAGATATATTCGGATGTGATATACAATATACAATTTATTAACAAACAAACGGACAATTAATTGGAAGAGATAACTCTCCTATGGGAGAATTGGAAAATACTTCTAAGTATATATTTAAATTTTTATTTTTGCAACTTTTTAATTTTTTCACAAAATTCGCTTTTGCTTATTTCAAGTGCTAAATACAGAAGTTGTTGAAATCAATATGACTGGTCACTTATCAGATGAATTACATTTTTTTTTTTTAATTGTTTATAATGTGACTTTTTGTGTGAAAGATACTACTTAATTTTCGAATAAACTATTGTTAATGTCAATTCGTATTTTATAATTTAATTATAATAAAATAATAGGTAAAATCATATTACATATTCTAAATATTGCAATATACAGAAGGAAACAATAAAACTCTATAAACTATACAGACATATTCCTAATCAGGGCAAAGAGATTAATTAATTGATTTGATTTAATCGTCATTCTTATAATAGTAAGAAAGTTTTTGCTTTAAATCTCTAGAAGCCCTCTTACAATTTTCAAGGTAATCTTCATATTTTAACTATATGAGTTTTCTTTAATCGTAAAAATATCAATATATTTCAATCCCCAAACAACAATCATCTATTGCAAAGCATTTTGTTCAGTTTCCAAACAAAAACATTTTTTAGTATTTGTAATGTTTAATAATTTTCATATTTAAGCTGCAAATACAAATGGGTGGTGCAGGATATCTCATACTAAGTCCCACACTACAAAAGGAGACCCATATTTTGTACAATTTTAAAATATATGACATAAACGCACATTCATCAAATTTCTTTCCACTCCACTGTCATTAAGAACACAATGAATACTTAATTAATGATTGTAAATAATTGTAGACTTAAAGCCAAAATAGAATAAATGTGATTTATATTAAAATTCATCCATTCTTTCATTTTGAGTTATACGAAAACGTGAGCTGAAAGTAAAATATTATTTTTTATTTTTTCTCTGGCAATTTTAAAAACAGTTGTAGGAGCAAAAGTATTTTTTCAGAAGTTAATAGCATGTCTTTTGCTTTTCTTGGTTAAATTTTTGATTTAATTTAATCACTTATGCTATCTGTTTGCTGCACTGAATACATTACAAACTTTATTCTTTCTATTACTGTTCATATGGATAAGTTATTTTTTAAAAGCATAAAGTAGATTTGGAAAGGTCGTGAGCTATTCACCTATTGTAATGAACCCATTATTACATCTTCTCCAATAGCCTGGTATTTTTTAATACTTCCCAATTTTCTTTCTTTTTTTTTTTTGAATATATGTAAGTCTGCAATATTATTTAGTACTAGTAGGCCGTGGTGGCTTAGATATGAGAGTCTGGTCTAAATTAGACCAGGCGCCCACCCTCGCCCGTATTTTTTTTTTTTTGCTACAAGATCAACTTGTCCTCGCTAATGAGCAGCTATGCTTGCTTCTTAAACCAATAATCTGACATTATGTCTTTCAGAAAAACATAAATTCTTGGCTCGTTTTTTCGACCCCTAGCAGTCTCTAGTATATATGACAATGCGGCCCGCTTCGAAACCAATGATAAAAAGGTACTTTTTACAAGTACTTCTTTTTGTCAACAACAGCTGTGTTTGAGATCTATTAATTCGGGGGTGTTGCATTTTATCAAGATTTCTTTTATGCAGCAATATAGTTTAATCTTTTTATGATGCCGTGGGCATCCGTTATTTGGAACACTTTTGAAAAATGAGTGGTCAAATTCATAAAAACAGTAAGTATAAAACCATTTCATTTCCAAAGGGGAAAGGGAGTACAAAATAGTCAATATTTTCACTTTAACTCAAAGAGAATTACACTTACCTTTAATCAAAAAGAAAAACAAAAGCGATTCTCAAAATGGAAATGCACAAAAAAGCATGAAAAGAAAAAGGGTCCATTACAAAAAGAATAAGGGCAGAATAACTGAAAAGAAAAGAAGAATAAAGCAGCAGCACAGACATTTTAATAAACAAAAATGATGTTAATTAAACAGCATTCAAACCGTCAAAGGCAAATTATTTGGGAAGAACCAACCAACTAGACACAACTCCAATAGAAAACTCAAAACTCAACTCAAAAACCACCAGCAGTAGTAACAGAATTAAGCAAAACAAATACAGGATCGGGAGCGGCAGCGGGAGCAGCCACTGACAGGACATAAAAAACGCATACCAAACAAATAAATTTGTTTGTAGTCACACAAAAAAATATACGTATATACAAACAGATTGTTGGGATGTGGACCAAAGGAGCACAGGATGTAACCTTTTTGCCTATGCTGCTGCTGCTGCTGCTGTTGCTGTTGCTGTTGATGCTGCTCCTCCAGCTTCTACTTCAGCTTTTCCTTTTGTGTAGGATAAAAACAAAAGAGTGGAATAAAATAAAAAGAAAAACATGAAAGAACTAAACAAGAAATGAAAGGAAATGATAAAAAGGCATACATTCTAAAAATATTTGCCGTAGTACATTATAGTATATTGTATATGTATTATAGTATACTCGAAGAATTGAACTAAACTTGCTGAGATTTTATTAAAATAAAATAGCTGATTTGTGTTTAAATAGTACCAAACAAAACAAAACAGAACAGAACTTGAAAGGGAATACTAAGGTCTTGAATGTATGTACAACAACTACGATTTAATAAAGAAAATTAAAGCCTTTTTACTTGATGCCAATTCCCATGCGAATGTCTTGTTTGTCTGTGCAACAGACCGTATCTACCTACCGTCTTCAATTTGGAAGAGCATTAGCTAACATAATGGATGAAAAGGGAGAGATGAATGGGCAAGAGATACATTTGGACCCATAATCAATGGAATGTAAATAGAAAAGCAATAGGAGTAGAAAGGACATCACACATGTGCGTTTGCTCGCAATTCCGGTCAGTTCATTTCGCTGCCGAAGGCATTTTCATTTTGTATGGTTGCCTTTTTTTTTTTTGTTTTTTGTTATCTGAACGATGTTATTCTTTCATTTAGTATCCTTTCATCCGACCATCAGTCAGTCCTTCTGCAGACGCCCAGTATCGAATGAATGGTACTTTATGTCCTTTCTGTTAGCTTTGAGTAACTGAGCAACATAAACGCTTCGGAAATGGCCAAATAAAATTTGTTATCAATAACTTCCTCAAAAGCCTTATATCCGATTTATACATGTTTATCGGAGTTTGTTTGTTTTTTATATAATACATATACAGATTTTTGAGTTGCGACCGATGTGCACAAACAAGCCGACAACTTATCAAAGGATTAAGTTTTTTAGGGTTCATTTGGAAATGTCAACGTTCATTTTTTATCTGGCGCTGCTCATCGATAAAACGATAATAGATATTGATTTTTTCTTTACCTTTTTTATATGTTTACACACTATTGTATAATATATCAACATGATATACATTATATAAAAACAAACATAACTTATGCCTTGCGAGTGTTAGTACATAGAAAAATATAGAAAAATTGGCTTGTTATGCAATTTGTGGAAATTTTTCATTTCAAATTTCCTGTCTTTCTTTTGTCTTTTTTTTAGTTTTACTGAAATTGTGTCATACGTGCTCAGAATATAAATTTTATTGTAGTCTATGCGATGCACAGTGGTTTGTAAGTGCCTCGTATTAATGTCACAACAATAAGCAAGTACGGGCGGCGTTTTGTCGAGAAGGCTCAAACTCTACCCCAGATAAAGTTTAAAAAGGGCGTTAAAAAATAAATAAATGTTGAAAGCTTTGAAAATTACAAAATGTATTTTCTGGACCTGTTTCTCCTAAAAATTAAACATTTAAAAATTCTATACAACGATCATCTGGATGATTTGTCGGTACCAACGTAGTGATGGCGCTAACTACAAATCGTTTTGTTCTATAAAAGCAGGTCAGGGAAGACTCGCTCAATCCAATCACACCAGATTGACACTATCACACTCTTTTGCTAGGTGTCCGTTATTGAAAGCCTTTCCTTTGCTTCATTTCATCTACTCCGTTTTCTTTTTTAATTGACATTGTTTGGGTTGATCGTGCAGTTCATACTCATATGAATTTGAATAATTTAAAATGGTCATGAATGATTAAAATGAACTCTTTTAAAAGAATAGCAAGCATTCAACAATAAGTTGTTTAATGTAGTCAATCTCGACAAAATTACAGAACCCAGTGAATCGATTTTGGCCCCAACGATTTTAGATGAAATCTATGCTGCATATTTAACAGAACTTTTCTCTTACCTCAGGTGCTTTCTCCTCATTTCTGAAACAATAAAGTAATATATAACGTCTGCGACCCCAAAGATCTCCCCAATTACAAGCATAAAACCTGGTACTATAGTAGAAACCAAGTAAGTTGTATTTATTTAAGATCCCTTTGTTCGTGTTGAAATCAGTTGAGTAGGCACTACATATTTAAGCACGCTGCCATTATACTAGAAACCAAATAAGTAGAGTGTGTATGCAACACTTAATTACTTTAATAGAAGGAAACTTTAGAAAACACTTCGGGAACTGCACTGCTGGTGCTACTTATCCCCAATTCGTCGGTTCCAAATCTTTTTGCGATAATTACGGTGCCTTCATAGATGAATACTGGTCTAAATACCTAAAGACCAGATGAAGAAATATCAACAGCAAACTACCAATCGGGTTGAATACTAAGTGTTCAAAAACAAATATTATGTACATGCACACATAATCCAAACCCAAGTTTCTCAACAATTTTTTCCATTTCATATAAGGGCTACAGTCTTCATTTTAGAAATGGTGTTTTCAGTAACCCTTAAGAATATTAATATATAAAAAATTAAAAACTAACTTAAAGAGATGCAGGTAGTTGGCCCGGTAAGACGTACAAAGGAAAAAGAGTAGTATTTTTCTATGTACCATTTAATTAATTTGATTATGTACCAAAATCTATTTAAACTTTTGCTTATTTCTTTAGATAATTAAGGGTTTTCTGGAAAATATTCATAAAGACCAAAGACAAAAAACTGACAGCTCTCACTCACTGTACTCTTAGATTCCATATACCTCGTGTTTCATATGCAGATTCTGTAGGGAAAATGTGATTCTTTTAATATTGTATACTAGCTGTCTTGGCGTGCTTTACTACGCCCCGGCAAAATTTTATTAATATCGGTTTTGTACGGCAATGATAGAAAAAATGATATCTGTATATCCTCAATTAAACTTTTATAAATAAATTCGTCATCAAATGTAATTAAATACTTGTTTGTCTTTCCTCTAGCGGGGTGGTCGAATTTCGAGCAATGGGAGATCCTAGTATGTTATTATTTTAGAAAAGTTCTAAACATTGTCAGTCACAAACGCACTTAAAGCCATTCAGTACATACTCGAGGTTATATGAGCCATATAATGTATTAGAAAAGGTTAGAAGTATCCCATCATACATTTTTATCCCCACATTCTGCTATTTGCACAAACCGTTACCAAACTCTCTTACTTAAAAGTGCAGATCCATGAATGGAGTAGAAAATGCTGGACATACATACACTTTCCATTTATATATATGTATATATATTGATTCTGTAGACCTATATGAAATCGAATGTTTCTCGCTATGAACCTTCAGATGAAATTTTTCATCTTTAGAAAAGTACAATTCCATCTAAATGGACACTTGTTATATTGTACAAAACACACCCAAATACGTAATGCAAACGTATAAATCGCACAAACGTATACAGTTATAAGGTCACTTTCGTGAGTGACCCGTCCTTGTTTGCACAATCGCACAAATCAGATGATGATGATGATAAACTTAAAAAAACTATTAAAAATGCAAAAAAGTGAACATAGTGAATTTATTAAAATAAATACCGAAATTGCAATAAATAATTTATTATTCGACCGTCTTTTTGCTGTAAAACAATTGTTATTTAAATAGAGTTGCTAATCACAATGAATTCACAATGTTAGCAAGGCTCACTTTTGCTTTAGGTTTGTGCGCACAAATTTATACGAACGCATTCATTTTTTTTTTTTTTATGTATGGAGCAACTGTGAGTTACTTTATGAGCTCACAAATTTGTGCGCTTTGTGCAATTTATACGTTTGCGTGAAGACCCTCAATGTTGCTAAAGTAAAATATCAATGTTTTCTTTGAAATTTCTGAAATTTTGTTTGAATATTTAAATTTCTCTAATCCTTTTAAACATAAAAGAAAACATCCTAATAAACTTAACCACCACATAAAATAATGATAAATAACTCAAAACAATTTTATTCTATTTTATTTCAAAACAATTCACAAAGAATCAACATAACAATAATAAATAAGAAATTCAGAGAAGAAGAAGAATAAGAATAAGGGAATGGGCACAAAATGTACATTCGAGTTTTATGAATAATTATGCAAATATATGTGCATATGACCAACCAACTCTTGAAGAGCATGATGGCCACAAAAATGAACAAGAAAAACATTTTGATTTTATTTCATTTTACTTTGTTCAACATAGGCATAAAACAATATTTTCATACTTTATCAAAGGCAACCAACCTCAACAACAACAACATCATCAGCATATAGCAATAACAGAAACCCATTAAAATTCCATAAATTTGTCTACAACAAGTAACAGACTTTCGCTTTCAGAAAACCCAAAAACAAAAACAAAGAAAGGGTGGAAAAAATGAGACTGAATCAGAAAATGAGACCCAAAACCAAAGTGAAAAAAAACATATTATAAAAAGAAATATTCATCCATATGAATTCGTATTTCTTGAAGTGGAGAATACATTCATCTACAGATACAAGATATGAGTGTGTATGTATTGGAGAAGTTTGTAACTTTGTCAGTGGCTTAGCCCAAATTAATAAAATGTGTAACATATAGTAAAATGGATAAATGAGTATACAATATTTGCAACCGCATATGTTGATATTATAAACTTTACTAATATCCTATGAGTCGTATGTGAACCTAAGGAAGATAGAGAGATTTCGTTTGGTTAACTTAAGTGAACTGAACTCAATTGTGTACACAACGTCACATAAGATACTACAATACAATAGAAACGCAATCCAAAAGAAAAGAAATGAAATGAAAACAAACTAAAGCTGGCAGTTCTTAAGTCTATTATGAAGGTTCTATGCAAATTTGTTTAAGGGTTTAATTTTTGGAGATTTTAAGGTTATTTATTCTTATTTTCAGTCCCTTCTTTTCTATTCGGGAGATTTTGCTGAGTGGAAATAAACTAAACTTTATAGTAGTTGGAGGAATAAACCGCATAAAAGTAAAATTAGAAAAGTTGTTTAATAATTCAGTAGGTCGTTTGTCACAGACGCCAAAAGCAACCGCCAAAAAATGAAACCACGACCTCAAACCCTTTAAGCTATTTTAAATATTTTATACAAAAAACTTTCCATTTTCTTATGTATTTTCTTTCTATATATACTCGTATTTGCTACTACTATTTAGTATCTTATATAATATTTTATATATTTTACACTGGTATTCTTACATTTACAATTTCTAACCACAGACAACGGAACATTGTCGGGACTTGAAGCAACACTCTGACTGCATGCCAAACGTGTTGTCCTGGGATGGTGAAGCAGAAATCCAATCTGGCGATATTTTAATTGTGGAAATTAATGATGCCATGCTCAATCCAATCGAACATGAGAATAATACGAGCAGGTATGTTTTGAGAAATCTTGTTCCGACTGAGCTTCAATTGGTTTTTAATGAGGTGCAAGCGTGCGAATGAACGTCAGACCGACTGAGCTTATGAAATTCACATCGTTAGTCGTCGTCTTCGTCGCCATCGTCGCTGCTATTGTCGTCAGCAATATCTTAAGTAGTTTTTCATCGTTTTCATTTCATTCGTTTTTATATATAATATTTTCCTTTTCAGTTTTTCTTTCTTTCTTTTGTTTGTTTGTCTGTTTGTTTTTATTTGCATTAAATGTGCTTTAAAGCTCGTTGAAACGTGTTTGCTCAGCAGCTTATTATATATAATAACATCCATTAAGGATCTTTATTGAATTTTCGTATATTTATTGGTTCAGTTGTTTCTACTGTCCCACACACTTATTTGCCATTAAACTACACTACACTGAACAAAAAAACATACTCTCACTACTCTCATGCCGTCATTTGTGTGTGTAGAACATAAAGCAAATGTTCGTAAGGAATGTTTTTCTATTGCAGACACGTTTCGCCATTATCATGCCCTTTTACAGTTTATTAAATTGTTTTCTTTTATTTTTTCCCAATATTTTGTACATGGTGTATGTAACATTATTTATTTGGGTTGCTATTTTCGTTTTCTTATATTTTCACAGTAAATCCTTTACATAGTGTGAATAAAAAATTCAGAATTTTGTGTGTTTTGTTATTGTCCTGTTTCCTAACCAATTTTTCCCTTTTATATTGCGTTTATTATTCATTTTTTAATGGCATCTAGTGCTATTGTTGCTTGTTTATACTTTGGGTATACTACTAAGAGCTATAAATAGATATTTTCCCAATAGACAATCAAAAAACATTAAAACTAAGAGAAAAAAGGATAGAATAAAGGCAAATATTTATTTTTCCACAATAATGCAACTGTTATTTAGATGCATAAAAAGACTTTTAAATGAATAAAGCGAATATTTCACTTTATATGAATGATTGCTGTGGAAAGTTATTGTTTACTTTTATTAATCACTACATTATTTCCTTCAAGAGACAGCATTAGATAGGGTTCTAGACTCAATGATCTAGTGGAGTTAGGTATCGGACTTCCTTCCCCTTGCGTTCCAAGCAGAAATTATTGCAACAACTTTTATTATAAACTTGCATACCCGATACGGCTTCGTACGGGTTTCATCCAACCGGATCTCGGGAACGGCGACAAATCCTTTCTTTGCATCACTATATTCTATCTATTACAGTTTGAATATCAACAAAGAACAGAGTTTGAGTATCAGAAAAGAAAGTGTTATTTTAGCTCATTTTTGTAGTATACCTTTAGGGATTGTTTGAATATCCCGGATTTCGGTACACATATCGGGATCAAGTCTACTCTATATTCAAGCCGGGAACCAATCACACACATTCACAAAATTTTTTATTTGAATCAGATGAATGGTACGGGTGCACATAACATATGAACAAACAAAACACAAATTTTTATATATTAGAAGGTAAAGTCAAATTGATACTAGTATCAGTGAAGCCTTCCGATTGACAGCGAGCAGGTACTTATATAGCAAACGAAATAGCTAAACTGAACACTACGGCCAATATCCTTTTGGAAAAACTAAATGTACCACTCCCCGTAGTGACCTGTAAGCCAGGTCTTAGTAGAGTAACTTAGCCTTAATGGGATTTTAGTCGTGTCAAAATGTTGCTCAAGGTAAGTAACAGAAATAATAGAATTACTTACAGGTAGACAATGGGATGAGTTTTTTGCAGATGTTTTGGGAATAAGGAGAAAAATGAGACTTTTTCTAGTAGCGTCTCAAATGAAACTTGCGGGAATCTTGACATTCATTAAAGAAAATGGAGTAT
The DNA here is from genome assembly GCA_035041805.1 of Amiota mariae. NCBI lineage: Eukaryota > Metazoa > Arthropoda > Insecta > Diptera > Drosophilidae > Amiota > Amiota mariae. The sequence continues at coordinate 1,107,797 of JAWNKV010000229.1, read as the reverse complement.
ATCTCTTACTGTATTACAACAAAAGTATACTTTACTTTCAGCAGTCACTCAACCTAATGTTACATTTTCAGGAACTGTAGAGCGACGCTAAAAAATTCCTGAAACCCACGAGCTTTAGATTTGCCATTTAGGTTTCCTAAATTTAAGGTTATTCTTTTTCTAATTTCTATTTTGTTTGGTTTTTGGTTTCCCATAAACAAAAAAAAAAATATTTGTAAAGCGTAACTAACTAAGTTAGAAGCAATTACTTCAAGCCAAATCCAAAACCACACCCATGTCTATCACCAATTGTTAACGACAATTGCAACCAATCAGACAATTTTAACCACCAATAAAGCCTCTGGCATATACACACACATTCACAGATACGTACATTTCTTCATAGAGACACAAATATACATAAATTTCTTGGAGAAAAAAACAAAAGTTTAACGCCACAAAATTGGAAAAATGTTACTAAGGATACTATTCACTTCCCCTTGTGTATTAAGAATAACCTCTCATATCTATGTACTACAATGAGTACAAATTGCGGCAAAGAAAAGTTTTTTAACAAGACCACAAACAATTGAATTACAAGAGACACACTGACAGACAGACAGACAGACAGACAGACTCACTTACAAGCCAACAGATAGACAGACAAATAGATAGACAAATGTACAGGAAGAGGCACATGTCATGATCAGAGGGTGAACAATGCGAATGCCATTGTACTTGGTGGCATACATACTGGTATGGAGGCTGGATCATGGAGAACAATACACGTAGCACTTTTGATGCCAAGCATATAAAATGAAAAAGGAAAAAATAAAAAAAGAATTCAGAAAGAGGAAGTTAAAATGTTTCCGCACACATATGAAAAACAAAAAAAATAAAAAGCAAAAATAAAGAATGGAAAGGAAACGAAACGAAAAGTTTTTGAACTATGAAAATGAGATGTCAAAAAAGTTTTTATTATCGATTTAATAGAGGATCTGGGGAACGACGTGTACTCATATACCATACTACATTATACTACATTATGGAGAGCTGAGGTATCTTTAAAAAAATAAGTATATGGATGTGCGTGCGCGTATCTCAATGCAAATGACAATAACTTACCACTACTAACAATAAGAAGAACAAGAAAATGAATAAAAAATAAAACTTCACAGTGAGAGCTGTAAAAAGTTTTTACTTTTTTGTATTTATATATTAACAAAAAAGAAAGAACTAAAGTATATGTAGTAGGCTATGAGGATAAGATTTTTTTTTTTTTATGTTTGAGAAGGTAATTTATTTGTGTTGCGGAACTCAAAACTCTCAGCTATAAATTTAAAATTTAGTATACGCCACACAGGCTAACGAAGAAATTAATTCCATTTCCGATTTGTGCTCTTTAATTTTTATTTAATTTTTTTTTAATTTAATTTTTTCAGTTTTTTTTTTTTTTTTTTGTTAATTGATTAACAGTAGACGTGTAAAGAACATCTCAGCACTACAGCACGAAACTTAGTGCTCGTGCCTTTCATAAATATCTCCCAATATTTTATTCAATAAACTCAACCTTTTGTTTTGTTCTGTTCTATTTATACCATGCGCAGCGCACACTCTGCTCAGGTATATCAGGTAACACGTTCCGGACACGAACACTGCGATGTAACTGAAGGCATACTACTTGATATTACGCCGCTTGTGGTCGATGGCAGAAAACTTGTTACGCTCTACGATAAGGACCTCACTGAGGGAGTCAACCTGCTAATTGGTGAGTAGTAGTAGGAACATTTTTGTTTGTTTTTCATGTTTGCCTGAAGTGTGTAACCCTGTTGGTAGCCAACATCATCCGCAACGCAACACTCCCATGTCCATTGTTGTCAACATTCCCTTCAACGGTTGCTGGTTGCCGGCTTAAAATTCACATATGTATATAACCTTTATCTCTCATGAGACCAACAACATCATTTCATGTCCTTGTATTTTTTTTTAATTAATTTAAAACCTGTTTTCTGTTTTTGCCTGTTTATTTAATGCACTCGTATGTTGTTTTCTTGTTTGCTTTATGTTTCATTCCATGTCAATTGTTATGCCGGAGTACAGTGGTGTCAGAACTTTGGGGAACGCAATGTGTACGCCTAAAGGTGACCACAAAAACCGATAACTGCGGTGAGAATGCCGAATGTTCGGGCAAAGGTGTTTGTTATTCGAATACCGCAATGGAGGACTACGAGTGTCAATGCTGTAGCGGATTTGCTGGACCACACTGCGAGGAAATTGATGCTTGCAATCCTAGTCCGTGCACAAACAATGGCATTTGCGTTGACCTTTCGCAAGGACACGAAGGCAACTCCTATCAATGCTTGTGTCCATATGGTAAGTCTTACTATTATACTATACTAGGCAGCATCACAAGTTTGCAAGGTTGAATGAGTTAACTCCAGGTGCAAGTACCATACTTAGCATCTCTCCTATATATATAGAAATAATAGCAAATGTTGAATGTGAACACTCTTCTGACATTTTCATATTGTACATAAAAATTGGAAAAAATGCAAAACTTTGCAGTACACCAATTGGATAGAGGTTAATATTATGCACTTTGAATATGTAATAAATTATTGTTAAGGCATTCTTAATTAAAATAATTATAAAATAATTTTGAAGAACTCTTTATAATTAAACTGAAAGTATGTACATCTACTGCAAAATATTCAGAGATATGATACTTTAATGGAATTTAAGCGACGACTTTGATTAAGTTATTTAGTTGGAAAAAAAATAAAATAAAGAGATTTAAAATATTGGAAATATATATTTAGTAATAAGCTTCTTAACCTCCTAATAAGTTATAATTTGTCTTAGAACATTTTTTAGATTACTTAATCCTTATGTGTTTATGATGTAGCCAAAAATCACAAAAATTATACTAAGCTAAAAGCATTGGAATAGTCACATAATAAAAAATATTATTTACTTCATTTGCTAAAAACAGGATACACTGGCAAAAACTGTCAATATGAATCGGATCCTTGTAATCCTGCTGATTGCATGAACGGTGGCAGTTGTGTGGGCAACTCAACGCATTTTCGGTAAGTCAATAACAAATATGTAACTAAAATTATCATTATTCTGTATCCTTTACAAATACTTTGTATAATAGTTAAAATTATATTTGATTGATAATAGTGTTTACAGATTGACTACACATTTTAAACGAAATTAATGCAAGTAATTTAAAAGAATAAAAGAAATCTTTCCCTTGATGTTTGCCATATTTTTTTCAAAATTTGAATAAACTGATTTTAAAAATATCAGAATCAATATCCTTAATTCGTATCACAAATATTGTTACAACAAAAGTCAGCATACTTCTGTTATCTGTATGGGACACTGCATTTGCATCAGGACACCTAACATTGATTGATTCGATATTGTACTATTGTGTAAATAGACTCTTTGTGAATGTGTTTGTCATTCATTTGCCAGTTAATTAATAACAACATTCATGCTGGGCATAATGTTTGTCCCATGACAACTACAATAATAGTGTTTGCACAATCCCGAAATGCGTGAATGAACCACAAAACCAATGATATTAAATTAGTTTTCATTTCATTTTGTCAATGTTTGAATGGCTCTGTATATCTGCAATGTTGAAACATGTTCATAAATGTTGACTTCTGACATGTGTTTGGTTCTAAACTCAACCGACATTATATAATGAACTGTCATGGATTCTTTCATTGCTTTTATTGTACTATGTTATGAACGAACAACTACTGTACATAACCTATCCATTGCAGATGTGATTGTACGCCTGGATACACAGGACCATTGTGTCAACACAGTTTGAATGAATGCGAATCATCGCCATGTGTACACGGCATCTGTGTGGATCAAGAAGATGGTTTTCGTTGCTTCTGTCAACCAGGTAAGTTTTTCTTATTTTTTTAACTCCATTTTTTTTGTATATTCATTTTTACATATTAAATGACGATGAGGTGATAGAAGAATCTTGTAGTATCTACTAGTTATAAAAAAGTGTTGAGTATTTGTTGTTAGTTATGTATTCAAGCACTGAACTATAGGGTGCCTTAAAATATATGTTAAAAAAAGGGAATTTCATAAAATAAGATAAATTGATGCTTTATAAAGATTATTTGGTGGGTAGAATTTGTAGCCATTGAATAATCCAACTAAATTTAGTCCATTGTGATGATACCAAGCAACCCTAACTTTTTACGAATTCTATAAGTCAAAGATCAAAATTTACTAAGGATAACCGTAAAAAGCTTTGTACAGCAGCAGAAGAGGAGGCATACCATTTTCTCCTACTTTTCCTACCAACCATTTCTGCAAAATTTTAATTAAAAGACTCAAGACTAGCAGCGTATCTGCTAACGCTACAGGGAAAGCGTTCACTCATTTAAGTGCACTTAAGCACTTAAAAATCCTAGCTTGGCCATGCCCATTAGAGCGTAGCAGTTTACTCATTATTTATTGGCACTTATTTATTAGTATATACACGTTTATGGCGACCTGCCTGACAATGCAAACATTGAAAAATATGCAATTCTGGAGGCATTTAGAGACATCGAACCCAAAGATTTAATTCCTAACTCATTATCAGAGAAGAAGATGATAATACTCCTTGAAGAGAAGACATTTCTTTAAAGACATTTGGCAATTTCTTTAATAGACATGACCTCCGCTTGAAAGACACTCCATTGGTCTAACATTCTAATAACCAACCTGACCTTAATCTTATCTAAATAAACTCCATAACATTTCTTCCTGTCCAGCTCAAAGCCATCTGTAAAGAAATGTTCGGCACTTTTCTTCCCCAACACACCTTCGACCCATTATGACTAAGGACGTATAAGCGTACCAAGTTAGGATAATCTTTTATATGCTTAATAAAGCAGAGTTAATTGAAATCCTTTTCTTTCTTTTTTTTTTTTTTGTTTTCTTTGTTTATTCGACTTAATGTTACTGTCGCCAATCAAATGTTTGCGACGTGGTCCCAAGAAATAAAACCCTTAAACCCTTTTTTCCAATTTCCTGTCCATTTCTTCAATTTTCATAATCAACAAAGTAAAATCTGCATTCGAATCACATAAATTATTTCATTGGCACAAACACAATTTACATAAATCGCGCACAAGAACTAAATAAGAAGAAGAAAATACGAATCAAAATGAAAATAAAACGGACGATAACGTTGTACAAACAAAGATAGTAAAAATTTAGAAAGAAGTGTAAAAATGTAACCTTTTTACCTTTTGATTTCCATTTCATTTATTTTGTTACATTTTTGCACTCTTTCTATCTATTTTGACATTTTGGGTGGCATACAAATTCATCTTGTCGTAAACTCGTAACTGTCGCTTATTCACATTGTATCTCTTACATCTCTGGCTCCTCTATCATACCATTCTATCAATTCTTTACTTTTTCTCTGACTCAGGTTTTGCTGGTGAACTTTGCAATTTCGAGTATAATGAATGCGAATCGAATCCTTGTCAGAACAGCGGAGAATGCATCGATCACATTGGCAGCTACGAGTGTCGTTGTACAAAAGGCTATACCGGCAATCGTTGCCAAATAAAGGTAAGGACCAACACTAACGGATTCAGTAAAACCAACAATCGAAATGACAGATACGAGAAAAATTTACAAATATGCAAAAATCAAGAGTGAAAAACATGCCATCAGATAAAAGTATGTATATTACAAAGGAAAATAAAAATGGGCATAGAAATGGAAGTGGATGTGGATGGGAAAAGAAAAGAAAATCGCAGTTAAAAAATAAACTGGCACAAGGCGAAAGCATTGATTTAATTTAGCGATGCCAGATACATTTGTACATACGAATCACTGTAGTAGCATCCAATCCTTGGCAGTATTGCCCTATCTAACAATATCGAAAACAACAGCACAGAAGCAAGGATATGGAGGACGACATCACTGGCTCAACTGGTAACAACATCGGCCAACGCTGCCAAAACAAATATATTTTGGAATATATAATGAAGTTTACTGAATATTTCTTCTGATATGTTCTCGTTCACTTTCTCTCTTGGTCTCAGCAAAAACAACATCAGCAATAACATAAATATCTATCAAACTTGTTTCATATTTTATTCAGTTATTTTTTTCATGCAAATTTTGTTTATTTCTTTAATTTTTTCTCTGCCATATTTTTTTTTTTTTTCTTTTTTTTTTTTGCGTTGGTTTAGGTTGATTTCTGCGCAAACAAACCATGTCCCGAAGGACAACGCTGTATTGATCATGGAAATGATTTCAGCTGTGAATGCCCCGGAGGCCGCAACGGACCAGATTGTAATCAAATGCCGCGAACGGTGAGTCATGATTTATGTAGATGCTCAAGTTAAAAAAGTAGTATGTATGTATAATATGAAGAAGAAACACGAAACGAGACAAAACCAATCCAAAATGAAAGCTACCAGACAGAAAAGTTCTAAAAGAAAAGACTATATAAAATTTTCGATATATTTGTGGCATAGAAAATTATTCGCTAGATACAAATGGATGTATTTGTAGTAGTAACTGTAAAACCCCACTGGGCCTTTGTTAGTTGCATGTGCAGATTTATTTTATTTACTCTGTTGCATGTTGTTGTTATTGGTTAGCATTGGTAAATAGAGAAGAGAATTGGGTTCAATGATAACGAACTTTTTATCTTTGACCTTCTTTTTTGGGTTAAGCGTTAAATGAAGAGATTTAAAATTTTTTCAAAACATAAAATTTAAATCAGTCGAAAATAAATAAAATAATATCACTGACGACCTAATGTAGAGATTCTATATGAAAACATTCAAAACGGAAATTTAAGTACTTGTTAAAAATGTATTTGTTTAAGGATTAAACTACAAAAATATCGTATTAGCTCAATCAAAAATTCTTGATATATTAATTTTAGGGCAGCAATATTTTTTGGATAGAGCTTATCGTTCTTGGCATAATTGCGTACTAAATATGAACAAATCGCACTTGACTCTCAAATATACTTTCCATCATCCTCTAACAATTGCACAGTGAGCTGAGAATTTTTCTTAAAAAAAGAGAACATTTATTGCATATTCCAGGCCTTATAAAGAAGGTACAAATACTTGCTTTTGAAACAACAGTAAGAGTGTCTGTATATATTTAAAATATGTCTGATATTTATTTCTTTAACAACTACTAAGCCAAATCAAGAGGAGTTTTCTGAAATTATAGCGCGCTGCTTGTTTTTGTTAAACCAAATCATTTGTAAGTTGTACAATTACAAATGGTAATAACGACATCCAAATTAATATTAAACAATAATTTAATACCCGAAAAAGCATATATTATATACGATACTAAGTACATATTTTCTGTTCCAAATATTATTGTATATTAAAAAGCATTATTTGTGGATTAGTTTAGATACTCGTATGCCATATCATAAAAGATTCCAATTAATGCATTTTAGAATATCCAATTTACTTAGAACAATCAATAACTTAATTATACTCAAGACTAATTACATTTTAGTTATTCATTGCTTTAATCGGCTTATAACTTTTTCCTAAGGGCTTTTATCATAGAAAATAGCAAATCTGAGAGAAAAAGTTTTATCTTTTAGCAACAACATATCAGTGAGCCCTTCCTTCACCCTGCTTCATAAAAAGTCACTTCATAAAGAATTTTTAAGAGGCACTCAATGACTTTATTAGAATTTAATACAAAACTTGACAACATTTTCATAAATTACGAAGCGAAACGCGAGATAATTAAAGCGCTGATGATCAAAATGATGGACAAGATAGTATGCCATGGCAAAGGCGATGTCGACTGTGGCAGCTGTTGTTGTTTTTGCCAGTACTTGGTAGGAGAACCACCACAAGATGGAAAAGACACAACTTTAACATTGTTATCATTATCTATGAGGTTGTGTAGGGAGAAGTTGTGCAATGCACAAACAAAACAAAATAACAACAGCGAGAGCAAAAGCAAGCCCCAGTAGCAACATTATCAGAGGCATAGAGTTACAACCACATTGGCTGACGCCACCAACACCAAATTAATTACATTCTACTCGACACGCCATTATAAACGCTAATATTTAACATACCACCAACTAAGCAGCCAGCACATTCATCTGCATACACTTTAGGTTTCGTTGTTAATGTAAACCAAAAGCATCGAGCCACCAAGCTACCGAGCAAACTAACTAACTAACTTTCAGTACTTCCAGCAATGCAATGTGAATCCGTGCACACACGGTGGCACTTGTTGGTCGAGCGGCGACTCTTTCTATTGTGCATGTCGCCCTGGTTACACAGGCACTATGTGTGAAGGTAAGTGAAAGTTCCATGACGAAGGCAACCACAATACAATATTATACAATATTGTTATAATATTTTTCGTTCACTAGCGCACATTCATTAACTTCTCCTCCTAACCTAAATTGTTAAATATACGAGCACATATATTTCGTCCCAGACCAGCACACTATACTAAACTCAATATAGACTTGAACTAATGCTTTAATGTTTTTCATACCATTTCTCTATTAATACTACACTTTGGATTGGGTCGTCGGGCAGATGAGTTTGTGGTTGAGACTGTCGTGAGCTCGAGTGAATTTATTGTCGACGATACGAGCGCCAGAAATTTTAATGATAAAACTTTTGGTTCATCGGTTGTACTTAAGAGCCCCATTGAATTGCATAATGCATACTTTGCGGCGGGAGTACTGGCAGCAGCCATCTTCATTGTCGCCGTTGTGGTAAGTAGGCAAACCTCTTCACTAAGTTATGTTCTTTAAGTACTATCCCCCAATTGTATTACTAAATGCCTTAACTCTTAATCTGTTTTATTCATTTACCACTTTATCACGCTATCCCCCTCCCCCCACTCTATGTCACTCTCTCTAAATTTATCCCTCTGTTGCTTACACTCTTTAAATCAGGTCACTATTTGTCACTGCAAGGTTAATCAAACTTATCGAAAGTTCTCAACTCGTACAACAAGCTTCTTTCCCATACTCGGCTTCAATCGTCGCCCCAAGTTACAAAATAAACTTAATAAGCATTGGCTAAGCGGCAAGGGCCTAGGCGGAGGCGGAGGCGGAGGCAATAACACCAATAATAGTAGCACTGGCTCTGGGGTTTTGTTACGCTCGAGCGGTCCTACCACGTCCTCTTCAAGTCGTTATCTGGCACAGCCAAATGTTGCTGGTAATGCACAAAATGTCAGCTCATCTGGCAGTCGCCAGCTGCACGAGCGTCCGTTTCAACGACACTTGGCTATGAATTTGGAGAATGATATGTACTACACTGTGGATTTCAGTGAGAACTCACAGCATTCACCGTTGATACAGTGAGAATTAAAGCCAGAACAGAACACAACAACAGTAACAACACATCAAGTGCGACTGCAGGCCCGCTTCGATGAACATACCACAACTTCCGGTGGCACTGCTGCGGATGGTTGGTTAGTTAAATTTACGAAACGCTCTTCATAAAAATAAGAGAAATAACAACATTACATTATTATTATTATTACTCTAATTATTATTATTATTATCAATATAAAACTAAAAACAAAATGAAACAATATTAACTTTAAATACACGTACAATACAGAAAAATGTGGAAATACAAATATGAAATCCACAAATTATTTTGCTACAATATTTCAAATATTGATACTATAAGCTGGATATTTATGTAAGAGCGTTTATGACTCAATTAATTCACTAATGAATTACTTTATAAATAGGCTAATACTTAATATTTATTTAATACTTATATTATTTTTATTGTTTTTTGTTTGAGTTAACTAAAGAATTCAAACATTCAAACATTCAAACAAAACAAAACAAAACATAAAGAAGCAGCAATCTGAAAAACAATATCATAAAATGTTATGATAACAATAAATTTATGCTCGATTAACAAATTTATTCTTAATGTTGTTGTCATATTAAGTTTCACAATTAAAAAAATACTTTGATTATGGTAAATAAATCATAGAAAATGAATGTAGTGTATTCTAATTAAGGCTTCTGTCTATTTGACAAAATACATAAATTAAAAACAATATTAATTTAATATTTTGTAGCATGATGATGTTTTCTACTTATAAGTCACATGAAATGAAATTCAAAAGGCTTGAGAAAATTACAGAAATTATCATAAAATGAATAAAATTCTTTATGTATATAATTTCTTAATTTTTTATGTATGTATGTAATAATTAAGATTGGCGCCAATTAGATTTGTTTATTGAACAGATATTTTCATTAAAAATGTATTATTAATATAATTTATTTTTCTTAAAAGACACACAGAATGTGAAAGTTGAAGCTTATACAAGAAATAGTTGATTAATGTTTGTTATTTGAAAATGACATAGAATGATTATGTAATTGAAGATTTTTTTATTATTTTTCTGAAATTTATACTGTAATTTTTATTAAATAGTATAATGCAACTACCAATCTGCTTACATATATGCATTATCAAAAAATCCAGTACAATTTCTGAATTGCATTGAGTGAATATCTCCCAGAGCATGAGTATGAAAGTGTAACTAATCTACATACAATAAGCTCAACATATGCGTTTGTATTTTGTTTTACGCTTATATTTCGTATGATTTTCTGCAACTTTGATTTTTTAGTATCAGTAACTGTTTGATAGCTTTTTCATAAATCTAACTAATCAAATTATTTATTTCTTTTTAATTATTTGTTTTTGTTTTTTATTTTTGCTTAGTACTTAATGAATTCATTACTGATAATACAATTAATTTCAAATTGAAATAAATTAATTTGTTTTATTTTTTTGTATCAAAATCTGTGCAATATTTATTTAATTTTATTCAATTGATTGGTTACAACTAAGTAAGTAAATTTTAATGAAATTTAAAACTATTCGAATTCAACTGAATTTACATAAATTTATTTAATGCGACGCCAAATCATGAACGCATTATATTGTAATTTAAATCCATCCAAATTGAAAATATAATATATAGTTTAAAGCTAATGTTTAAATATGTATTAGTACGACGAGTATAGATTGAAATAAATAAAAATTCTATTTATATTTTAATTATCGATATCAAAAGAGCCAATTCAAAACGAATTTGCATTGTTATTATTTCGATTTTTCCCTCAATGTATACTTGATCTTTTGTGTTATATTGTACAATATAATTAAACAGAGGTGCAGGTTGCTTATACTAAAATATTTTGGTAGTGTGTGAAAATTTGTTGAAAATTAATTAGCATAAATTAATTTGAAACCACAAAAATGAAAACAGAAACAAGTGTTTTCGACCAATAAAAATTCAATAACAATAATAATAAATTCTCAATTCGCATATAAATGCAACCATAATGAATATAAATGCTTTGCATATATATTAAAAAAAAAATGTATAATAATAATATTAAAAATAATAATGTTTCTTCTATATTGTTGTTTTATTGTAAAACCAAAAATTTTAAACTATTTAATGTGGGTATTTATTATACTTAGTACTACGTCCAGTATTGAAAGGTTGCATTGCTTATATTTATAACGTAATGAATTCTGGGTCGAAACAAAGTCATATTAATTATTTTTCTTTAGTTTAAGTAGCATTTCCATTTAACATAAATTGTTGTTTTTAAGCCGAAATAATAATAAATATAATAATAATAGTTTATTAAGAATCCGTAATTGGATATTAAAATCAAGCAGTAATTTCGGTTCTACCGGAGATTTAATACCTTTCTCAAAAACCATAAAGAAAATGTTACAAAATTCACATACCTTTTTCACTGTTATCCAAATGTTTCTACTATACATAAAAAATATATGTTTTTCCTTTTCTATGATTCTTTACCATATTTTTAGAAATTTACCTACGTTTGAGTGGAATCTCCAATTAATTGTAGATTTCTCCCATACAATAAATAACTTTAGGTCTTCTATTTATTGTATATGGTTGCTCTATAAATACATAGATCAATTAAAACTTTGTCACTAGTATTTACAGATCTTTTAGAATGAAAAATATTTTTCTTTTAGAATTACATAGGGATTTTCTGGTCTTATTTCATCGATATGGTTAGTTTTATTTCATTTAAAAATCACACATTTAAGATATTGAAATAAGAAATATATGTAAGTTCTCAACATTTACCTATATTATATTTGGTACTTTGAGCATGCCGTTTCTTGGTTTCTCATGCAAGATTTATATGCAACACATAAGTGTCAGTTTGACTTTTTGTTAGAATTGACACTATTTCTAGTAGCGTATTCAATCCATCTCGGATTCACCATGGATGTACATCCAATTCAACAACAACAACAGGGAAAATGACATAATGGGTTGCTTATGTATAAATAGATGCTTACATCCTCCTCGGATTTAGCATCCAAGGCAATGTAAAAATGATCACTTTGCAGCAGTGTTAACCAATACAAACAATTTTTATTCAGGATGTAGAAGCCCCTGTGTGAACAGCTCTCAACACCCCGCCTAAAATTCGTGATGGAAGCTCTGTCTGAATACACTATTAAATCCGACAATTTTTGTGATGTATATACTATATAAAGAAGCAGTATTATTCAGCATAATGTTATATGAATAGTCTTATCGTGACATGCCGGCCATATAGTCTTGAAATCTGGAATATGTCATTAAATAATCAAAAACAAAATTCTAGAAATTGGATGTACTCTCCTATACTATGTATTGTACATTGCATTGCATTGCATTGCATTACATATTTGGGAAAATGGAATTTATCATATAAAAAGTAAATAAAAAAGCAGCATTGTCCTCTAATGTATTGCATAGTTGACCATAATCAGCTTTTAAACAGCTTTTGATATATCTATATAAAAGTCAAATAAAAGTCAAATTTTCGAGACTTTTCTGATTGATTTTAAGTCACATGCCAGTAGGTTTGGAGCATCGACTGAAATATATAATTTGCATATAGCGAATAAAATATTGCCAATATGGATTTTCAAATATGAATTACAATTTCCTATTCTCGTGGAATTCCCAAGTTCTCTTTAATTGCCAAGAAATCAATGTGATAATATTCATGCACACTAAATTTGAGTGGTATAAAAATTATCAAAAAATAAAAAGATTAATTAACAAAAGAATAAAATGAGCATCAACAAAAAAAAAAATATTAATAATTAAAATAATTGTCGTTGATAATAATGAAAATAATGCTATGACGATGATTAAAATGATTGTGTTTATAGCAAACAAAAATAAAATAAAATAACAAAGCAAAAAGTAATAAAAAAGCAGCTGCTCCATAATTTTTGCATCAATAAATATGTAATTAAAAATTACTATAGTATTTAAAATAGAAATAAAAAAAATAAGAGAATTCTAGCCTAAGGACGGTATAAAAAATAAAAAAAATAATTTTTCATAACAACAACAGACATCAAAACTTTGTGTCACAAAAAAAAAAAATACAAAAACAAAGAAAACAAAAAAAAAAACCACTAATGTATGAATGAATGGAAGAAATAATGTGAAATAAATAATTTATTGCAAATATTTGCAATTATAAATTGTGAAATTAATGCATTTGTACTTATCATTAATTGATCAAAAGAAAAGGAATCATCATACAACAAAACAAGAATTCACAATTCCATGTGGAGTTCATAATGAATGATTGAATTTTTGCTAAAAATTTTTATTTTACTTATTTTTTTTTTCACATTAAAACAATACTATTATGCATATAATGCAATACATGCAATGATAAATACACACGTGTAAGTATTTTGGTTATTACATATTTTATTTAATTAATTTAATTTTCATTTACTTTGGAATTTTATTGTATATTTTCATTTAATTTGATTTGCAATGTTACAATAGTTTTCTTTTTACTATAATATCACTCTTACGCCACATTCGATTATTTGTCTTTCTTGCAATTTTCCTGTTGATTGTTAGTCATCATCATGTGGCTTCATCATTATCTTTGTTATTTCTTTCTTCTTGTATACTTTTGCCATTGCCATTTGCTTGCTTAATGGCAGAAGATTCATCTGTAATTGAACTCGATACTGTTGTTTTGGAATTATTTAGCTCGGTTTCTTCAGGTATTATTTTGCGTCCTTCTTGATCCTAATTGATTTAAGTTTGATCAAAAATAAGAAAATTATTTTAAAAGATATGTAACAAAATGTATGCTTCGAAAAGTGTGTTTACATAGTAAATCATCATCATGCAAATTACATCATACCAATAATCAATATCAAATACTTTATATATACAATACAATACAAGGAAAAATTGCTTCAATAATAATACAAAGACTTTAAGTCTCCATCACCAATTTTTTTTTTTTTTTTAGTCTATTTCTTTTCTTGTAATAAACTTTCTTTGCAATAAACATATATCACAAATTTAGAAAAAAAATATAATTTCAATTTTTAGGATGGTTCGTTTGTATCAATTTGTAAATACTGTAAACATTGGACCAAAAAATGTGTAGGACAATCCCGAGTTGAATTTCATATCCCTAAATTGAAAAATTAATGGGCAACTTTGAGTTCCACGAGTTGCATCTTTGTGGGTGAAGCAAATGGCATATGCATGGAAAATAGGAATAAAACCAATGCAAAATTTAAGCAAGATATTTAAAAAACTAAAGAATTACAATATATGCTAAAGATTATAACTTAGATTCTCGAATAACTGAATGTTGATACAGATAAATCGACAATAAGTCGAATTATGTAGAATTATTATTTATTTTTTATTTTTACTATTTATACAACTACAATGGGCTCATTATACTAATCCTTTTATAAGCCATAAATAATTCAAAATTTCTTATTTAAATTGATACCTCAAAAAACAAGGCTTTATATTTAAAGGTAGGTGATCATACTTATTATCACAACAGGTGCATATGATTAGTATATAGAAAACCAAAGATTAAATTTTCATCTCAGAATCCTTAAATCGATGGGATGAGTTTGTATTAAAATAAAGAAATCGACGATACTCGAAGCTGTTTACAACTTATATGTAAGTATATTTCGGGGATCATATTGTCATAACTGATACAAATAATTTGTGTTCAAAACAAGACATCAGTTTCTCAAAAATTTGTGAAACGGACAATGAAAGACGTGATCTATTGAACATAATTAGGTGACTTCATTATTCAGATAATACTACTTTAGGTTTTCCAATGATGCATTACTAATAACAGATTAAAGTTATTACGTGTAACAAGAGTAAAAATACTTTATTTGAAATATTGTTTGTTATTATTAACATCGCCAATAGTAAATAGGATATACATATTTTAATAGCTCCATACCTTAATGACACTCAATGTTTTTATCAAATGGATAGATATTTATTAAAATTGGATAACCAATTAAAAGTTATATGAACAAACAAAAATTGCATGGAAAAAAAATAAAATAAAATGAACTCAACAAAGCATGCAAGAGAATTGATAAACCAAATAACCACGAACTAAAGGAGCAAAAAAGTGGAAAATGAAAATTTACAAAAACATTTTTCTTTTTTTTAATAAAAGTTAAATAAAATTGTGAGATTTGTGTATAGTATACACGTAGTAAGGATATACATATATGTACCCACATATACAATATACAGATGCAAATATAAAACAACAAAAATATGCCGGGAGTCAATCAATACAAACACAATTTTTCGAAAACTGAAAACATTTAATTCAAAAATATATGATATATAATACTTTTTTGTTCAATGCTTCAATCAACCCCCAGGTTTTTTCGTCTATGATGAGTTTAATATTTTCTTTCCAATTTATTTTTATACCTATGTTTTCCTTTCTCCCTGCTACACTTGAAATCACAACAGATGAAAAACTACAAGCTGAAAAGCCTCTCACTCACTTAAATGTGAGGAAATTGTTGAGGTATTGTGATAGAATTCTCACTGATCTCACCCCCACTTCTATATCAACTCATTCACTTTTCACCTGAAAAGTATGAAATCGGTTTCAACGGCTTTTGCCTTGTGCTTAGGGTAAAAACAGAATTCAACTGAATGCACTTTTTGCATTTTTCAACAATGTTTTATGCTTGTTGATTTCACTGTGCTTATTTTCAGTATAAACGAGTGGGTATGTGGAATCGATCGATCGATCTATTGTTATACAATGAATACCATCGAACCATGTGTTTGTGTTTGGTTGCAAGGAGCAGCAGCCTAAAAGTATGACCCAACAAATACGACAACTAACCAAGATACTTATGCATATTCAACTCATTCTTCCTATTGCAATGAGATGCAATGCGATGCATGCGAATGCATTAAGTTTAACTTTTTTTGATTTATAAAGTTGTTCTTATTATTCTTGTTGTTTTTATTGATATGCATTTCCGCATCATCAAACTTTTGGCAACCTTATAAAATAACGAACGAGCAAAGTGAACGAAAGTTTGTCTTCTGAATTTTATACTAGTAGTATAACATTTCTTTCATTTCTACCTGCTGCCAACAGTATTGCCACTTCCACAAATGTTGAAACGTGCAAAAACTACTAAACAATGCACATGAATGCACTCAATAAGTGCCTCCTTTCTATACACCATACTATACAATAAGAATTTATTCGTCTCTGCAGTTTTTATCATTTTAAGCATAGTAACATGATGATTACAACATGACAATCATGACGAGGATGCTGATAAAGATGAAGTTGATGGTGATGGAGATGATGCTGATGAACTCATTTGTAAAGGACTTTTCAAGATGCTCAGTTTTCCTTCTATTTCGACGACAATAAGTAAATATTTACTTTAAGTCTGACAACGCAACAGAGAGTAAAGACCCACACAGTTTGGTAAATATGCTCGTATACTGGAATAAAACAAAATAAATCGATAATATAAATTCATTTTGCTTTTTTATTTCCAATAAGAAAATTTAGAAATTCCTTTAAACGCGATCTTACTTGTATTCCATTTGCTTTTGATTTGGTTTATGTAAAAAAATAAATTTTCTTTTCAATTTCATTTGCTCATCAACATCATTTGTCGTACATTTGAAGTTGTTACACAGTCAAATCTTGTTGTTGTCTATAGTCAATCGAATTGTATCTTATCGATTTCATATATAAAGAAATGAAAGCATTAAATAACGTATCAGTCTCGTATTTTTTTTCAAAAATAAAATGAATCGTTTCAATAATGTTAGTGATGACTACAATCATTTACAAAGGCAGCAAATAATTTCGGTGAAGTAAAAGTCTCTATTTGAAAAAGATACAGTTTGTTATACCGTTTAAAAAATAGAATATTAGAATGAATAGTAGCTTGCTAAGGAGTAAGATAGTGTATTATATGAGTAGCATAAACTATTATACAATATTTTTATTATCAAAACAAGATCTGAAAGTATTTTGTATGTAAAAAACAAAATTTCACATTGGTGTGAATTTGAAGAAGATACTTATTGATGTTTATACTTATTTAGTCTTTCCATTTAAATTGCTTAAGTTTAATGTATTAAGTGTTGAGGGTGATGAAAATTTTGATCTCAAGAAGAAATTCTCAATCATTTACTTTCAATTATTTCATTTCTTACTTTTCATTTCATTCTATATGTACTTGGTTCGTAGCAACATGATATGAAGTTATACTATAAGAGATTCACTAAGGTTTCAATTCTTTTGGCTGTCTGCAGTTTCTACTCTTGCTGTTGCCATTTTGTATTCGTGTTAAGCTACTATGATTGTTTCTTTTAAGAAAGATTTCTATTATATTTTAAACTTTTCTTGTTATAAAAATCAGTGACAATTTTTACCAAGTTGATTTTAGACAACGAAATTCTATACAGAAATATCTGTGATTTCATGAGATGAAGTAATTTAACCAACTTTGGGTTAGGAGCTCTAAAGATACAATCATTTTCATTCAAGTTGAGATTGAGAATATCATAGTGAAATAATAAATCATCCTTTACTTTAAATTTCATGTTAATAAACTCATCACACATTTGAAATAAAAAAAAAAACTTTGATTTCCTTAAAGTTCATCTATTTTACATAAAAGTAAAGCCTTTTTAGGGTTCCGTACCCATAGGGAGCTAACGGGACCCTATTACTAAGCTTATGATGTCCGTCCGTCTCCTGCTCTATCTCATGAACCGTAATAGGTAGTTGAAATTTACACAGAGTGTGTAATTCACTTGTGTGTAGAACAACAACTACTAAAAATACACATTTTTAGAAGCATTGTTCTTTAATTTAACCTTTCGTTTAACAATTTTTTTTTTAGTATACTTTTAAGCTGTAAATGTAGTATACTTTTAGGCTGTTAAATATGCACATAATTAAGCAAAAAATCTTGTACGATGGTACGGAACCCTCTGTGTGCGAGTTCGACTCACACTTGGCTGATTTTTTACTCTTTTTAAATCAACCTAAACCACTGTAATCATACTTCTTACTTCTATTGCTTTATTTCGTATTTATTCTGTTGCCTTTACCAATGGTTGTTTTCATTTCATAGATTTTTCTATTCATTTTTTATTATTTTCAACTTGTATTTAGTTTAACAACAAATTATTCAGAAAAGGACGACGTAACAAAATGGAGCCAAAATAAAATCAAAGTAAAAAATGAAAATGAATATAAAAATAGGAAAAGGAAGCATATCTTTGCACTCTAAAGGAAAATATTTTTATTTACGAAAAGAAACTTTTGTAGACGAGACTCAGTCGGACACAATCACGCCCACAAATATGAAGGACTAAAAATAGATGCAAAAAAAAAATGTACACAATATCGAAAGGGCAACAAAAAAAAAGGGTTAAAAAAATAAAAAAATTAATAGAAAAAGCAACACAATCGTAAGGAAATGTAAATAAGAATTACTATTTACCAGAAATTCAAAGAAAATAAAGTCTGAAAATGAGACATTAGAAAGCTTCAGCATTTAAATTCTTTCAACTAAATAATCACTTTTAAAATTCCACAATTCCATTTCTTCTTAATTTAGTATGTAAAGAGCGTTTTGCAAAAATTTTGAAGAATCAACTAAGCTTACAATACTAGACTTTAGAAAAAAAAAATACTCGGAGAAGAACTGAAATTAAAACATTTTTATGGCAAAAGTCAAATGCTGAAAGTAAACGCTTAAATTCAACAAAATAACTTAATTCCCAAAAGACATGTTGCATGAAAAAATTCAAGCAAACAAAAAATATGGGAAAATACAGGAAAATAGGAAATGGCAAGAAAGACAGGAGAGGAAAAATAAAGAGTACTATATAGTATTGTAGTAGTGAAGACAAAATTAGAAAAGGAATTAAGTTAGTGGTGGGGTGCAGCCATGACTAAGTGTATAACTTATATAAGAAGAACGAAGCCCCAAAAGTGGTCACGACCACAAAACCTCAAACGGAAACCAAAACCGAAACCAATTCAAATTCAAAACCCCTAAAAACAAACCCACGATCCCGTGCATTTCATGCAACGTGCCATGCATTTTCTTACAATTCTCTATTTTTTATTTCTTTTTTTTTATATTTTTATGTTGTTTTGTTTTGCTTAGCCAAGGCGCGGAGCACAGCATGCTTGTTGTTGTTGAGATACATTTACAGAAACAGATACAGATACAAATGCATGCAAGTATCTATGTTTACTTTTCCATGTCTCTTTTGGTTTAAGTCGGTCCACGTCGTCGTCGTCATTGTTGTTCTTGTTCTTGTTGTTGTTATTGTTGTTGTTATTTTGTTTACTTTACCATTAACATGGAGCTCGGTATTACGGATAAATCCACAGCGGGTATTGTAGTTAACAAACCACTTGGATACTTTTTCATACGACTCGGGAAGAATGTCGACTCCACGCCCTGCATTTTTTGAAAGTACAATATGAAATTTAGTTATGTAGTATGTAGGTACTTATATGAAAGCTAGAAAAATATGTACTTATACCTATTATATTTTGAAAAACTTATAATTTAACATAGATCAAGGAAAACAGAAAGGAACGGAACTTTTTCGCATATATGAGTTCAAAAGATCTCAGCAAACACTCTCATCTCTTAAGTTGGTTGTACTAGATAGTGGGAAAAGAGAAAATCGAATGAAAATAGTAGAATGTGTAAAGCATAGAATGCCTTCAACTTCAAAACAATTCAACGGAATGCAACGCAATTCTTGTAGGACTTTAGTTTAACTCTGTACAACGATTCCTTTCCTAGATGGAATGCTTTGTTTGATGTTGTTCTTTCATGCTGCTCCTCCTGCTGCTGCTTGCTACTACTGCTGTTGATTTTCAGTGACCACTGAAGTGTAAACTACTCGAATCCTTTTCAAATATTGCACTTCAAAATGCAATCGAGCATCAATTCCATTGATACAAAGAACGAAACGAGAAACCGAAGGAAAGAAAAGGAAAAACAAATTACTATAGTCAGTATACTATTCTATACTAGTATACTCAACGTATATTGTATTTATGTACTTACATATGCATGTAGCATAAATTGAACAAAATATTCAAACAAAATTTTGGGGACATGAATAGATTTTGCTTAACTTTTGTTTTGTCTTCATAAATTCATTAACTTGTTATTTATAGGAGAAAAAAAGAAACTATTTGATTTTCAGAATCAAGTTTATTGGAGTGTGTTTTGCAATATTACCAAATGCGCTTTCATTATTAAAATGTTTATTCAATAAGAAGATCCGCAAGAGTCATGTTGATCGCCTTAGGAGATGCTCAAAAAGAAAATATAAAAACTACAATATTATATTTTGTAGTTTATAAAAACTCAAATAATTCAATTAATTTAATTGACAAGCTTGTAGAAGATTGAACAGAACATTCTACTGCTTATGAATAACGAAGTACTACTGTCAATACTCCACCATATGCTCATTCCTGGGACCCTGGAATAGTCCAAATATCTTCATGTAATCATTCATAATTCTTCTCCTCCTAAACGGCTAGACCGATTTTGATAAAATTTATACATTCACACTACACAACACTATTATGAAATTATATTGATTTCTTTTATTTTTAGTCTCGAATAATTCATCATCAGTTTAGTGTATGTGCATATAAAATATGATCAGTCTTAAGTTATTTTCAATTATAATACTATTGATATAACTTAATACTCATGACATTAGTGTCAACAAAGCAGACAATAAAAAACATGTTAATTATTTCTAAATGTTTGCAAAGAAAAGAAAAGCGTTTTCCCATATTCACAAAACACAAACCAAACTTGAAAATAAACTAAGATGTACCACTGAAAAGCATAGGTCTCACCAAAAAAGGGAAAGAAAGTGTGAAAGTAATTGAATTATCTAAACTGATGATATTACTAGAGGAACAATTTATTAAAATTAAAGCAGAAATGATTTTAGCAGTCAAATGTCTTGGAAAAAAAAAGAAGATGCTTTTTTTTCAGACAGAAATTTAGTTTCCTTAAAATTTACTATACTCGTAATAGCGTTGCTCCCAAAAACCAAGCACCCGGCAGATAATCCGAAGAAAACCCGCACTCATTTTCTATGTAAGATCTTACTCCCCTCATTATCGTTGTGTAGTCATACATTTGCTTAAACTTAATTTACTATTCTGTTATGTTTCGATAAAAAAAAAATAAAAAATACAGTGGCAAATCGAAAGTATATGAAGCACCAACAAAAACAAAAAAGGAAACACATGCCAAACACATGACCGGATGTGTCACAGCACAAGGACAATAGCAGCAGCAACGAGTGTAGAAAACATGACGGGAACGACTACCAGACAACGATTACGGGCTATAGACGATTGCAGTAATATTTGCAGTAAACATACGTGTAAGGCAGCAGCAGAAACAGCAACAACGAATAGTGTTGTCATTTGGCAAAAGGCTCTGAGCGGCAACACCAAAAAGATAGGATTTTTTCTTGTATTCGTTAAAAATCTTAACCCAAAATGGTAAAATCAACATCACGTAAAAATCAAACACAATTGACAGCAATCAGCATAAATGTTGACTGTGGTAGCAAGTACCGTGCTACTAGCTGGCAAGGACCACGAGGGACATAAGCCCACATAAAAAAAATAAAACCACAAGCACGAGGCAGGCGATGACTTCTAGTCCGGACGGACGCTGTACGCATGAAAGCATACGTCAGGAATATCAACGATGGCGTTTGGCATTAACTTTACCCGCTCAACACGAATTTATTCACACCGCTGCTGAGTGGGTGTTTGGGGTCTGGGTAGGCAAGGGGATAACTCACCTCTAGCACAACACCCTCAAGCGCGGGCTGCGAAATATTCTTTAGATTGCTGTGATTCAATTTGGGTGCGCTGTCGGCACGATTTCGTCCCAATGATTGATTTGACGTTTTGTTATCGGCTTTACTCAGCATTGAATTGTTTGAGGATTTGTGATTAATTTCGAGTGCTGAACGTAGTATATCGACTTTAGAGGCGCTACCAATATTACTGTGCCGTGCTGGTACTCCTCGCAAAGATTCTACGTTATAGCTACTGCGACGCACTGACAAATGGTCGTGGATATCAGCCTAGGAATGGAGACGGTTAGAGAAAGTAAGCACATGAACTTAGTGGAAATCTAATTAAAAGTTTACCCGTGAACCTCGCGGCAATGATGAAAGGCTGCCGATTTGATTGTATTTAATCATGAGACTCAAACGTTCTAATGACATTGATGTGCCCTGTTCCTTGGTTGCAGGTTCGGCATTAGTTAACTTCTCAGTCTCACCATTTTCGATGGCTTCAACCTCCTCCTCGGCTTCGTCCATATTATGATCGAATTTACGCAGCCAAAGCAAGTGCAGTAAGCCATAAGCAATACCGCCAACAACCGCTAAAAGACCCATATAGCGGAATGCATCTCGTGTCCCAAATTGACCAATGAGTAAGCCACCGGTGAAGGAACCACTACCTCTACCTAGAAAAGAGTTAGTATAAACATTTTAATTGCGAAACAAAGCAGTTCTTATATACATAATTATTTTAATACCCTTCGAAATAAATCACATTTAGCGTCATAACCAACAACGTTACTTTTGGAACATGTCTTTCAAATACAAAAGTTGTCCCAATCAACCAAGTAGGCCCCCACACAAACGCCAGTACATTGCGCCATTAAAGTCAGTTTGAAAGTTCAATCTATGTTTTTAAGTATTCGATATTTGCCTAAGATACCATAATTCATAAAACCTATGTGTATATTGTCTAAGACATCCTTAAATTCGAGCTATAAGCAGCCTTCATTTACCCCACCTATTACCGAGTCATAGTACGCTGCATAAGTTCTAATTTGTTTAATCATTCCTGCTGCAAAAGTATCAAGATATTCGTTGGTATGATTTTCTAACTTATTCTTTCACTCTTCATGAGAAAATATCATGTACATTGTGCGATATTACCACACAGCAAAGTCGTTCTAAACAAAATACAACTATTATTTACTTTGAATCAAACATGCTGCAGTTTATTTGAATTTTTACAGTTTTGCTCGACAGTTTGATATAAGCGTACTTACTCGCTTGATTTCTGTCTTGCTTTCCATTGCATGTGTATTTCAAGCGAACAGTATTTAGTAGCTTTCTTTTTTTTTCTATTATAATATTTTGTTTAAATCTAGTACGTGAAAAATGTTTGATTAAATGTTGGATGAATCTTTCTCAAATCCAAGTGGTAAAATGTATACATACTTACATACGAGAATGTATATCAGATACCACAGAAAGTTAGCTTCTCTTCATAACTGCCTCATGCTTTTATGACTTACAGTCAAGTAAACTATCATTATACATTATTATTAAAAGTAGGCAAAAACCTTACCCAAACTGAAATGTGCCATGCCCAGAACACCAATCAGTGTAGCTAATAAGCTCTTCGGTGCCAAAATAGAGCAATAAGTGGCAGCTGCTACCCACATCAAATGACAGGAGAGAGACTCCATGGCTTCAAAAGGAAAACACCACCAGGCATTTCTGAATCGAAAATGAACCAATAGATGAATGTCGAATTACATTATGTCACAATGTTATTCTCATTTAAACCAAATACTAAAGACAACAAATGCGTGTACTCGTATCTAGAATTTGCTACTCACTCAATGAAGGAATAACCAACCAAGCGACCGGCATGCGAGAAAAACGCAATGATAATCAAATTAACATGTCCAAAGATTCTAGTTATTTTCTCTGCTCCATACAGGAATGGGATACTACTGACCGTACCCACAGTAATTGTGATGCCTGGAAAATAATGAAGAAAAACACAACAAAAAAATAAAAAAATAAGAAAGAAATAGAGATGTAAAAACGAATACAAGTTGATGTTTAGTACGAAAGTCAATATCTGTGACACGTAACCGAATTTCATTCATTTAGTTACATATTTTAACATGGAATTTATTTCACTATTTATTGACTTACCCAACAAATAATTTGGCGCACCCAACTCTTTGAGATAAAGAAACAGAAAACTCTCAATAAAGCCCCAAAAGTTGCCGAGTACAAATAGAAATAATATAAATGCGATCACGTGCGGCATTTTAAGTAAATTCCACAAATCCCTAAAGACATTATCGGCAGGCAACTTTTCACCGAGTGGCATCATCAGCACCGAGACAGTTGAAATGACCAAAAGAACGTCGTACGTATAGAAAGCGGCTGAATAATCAGTATAGCCAAGTCCACGCGAGGAGTAATCAATCATTATTCCCGTAATAGGAGAGAATATAGCCATGCCAATACTTGAAAACAAACGTTCACGCCCAAAGTCACCACCATACTTTTCAATCATAGTCAGTGCTATGGGATCCATAATAGTCACGCCAGCCGATAACATTGTTGTTGCAAGAAATCTGAAAAATACAAAGTGAATGAAAGTCAACCGCAGTCACGGTTAATGAGTACAAATTAGTCACTTGGCTTTTGGCTTTTCTGCCAGTTTGTCTCTGATACGACATGACAGCGTATAGAGATGCTCAATCAGCATTATTCACCACTAATACTACATTCAAACATACTATAAATACATACCTCAAAAGGAAATAAATCCAAAAAATTCTATCATCTGACTCCTTATAATCGGGTGGACAAATTTCGGGAGCATTCAATGTAAACGTACAGCGTTGCACCATGCACCGAACGGTTTCATTACTAACAGTCGTAATGTTGCTACGTCGCACCAGGCCACCACAACGCAAATCGAGCTCCTCCAAATCGGTTACATTGATTTGCATTTGCCACAAACGCTTTTCACCGAAACGTTGTTTGATATCGGTGACTGTCTCATTGTCATCCTGCTCGATTTCCATACCCAGCTGCTCTGTTGGATCAGCCAAATCTGGATGCATTTGAACCATAAAAAAGGTTGTGTCACTATTATCCGAATGCACCCAACTGATTGGACGACGAGGCAATGTATTTTCATGTTCGCCATCGGTGGAGACTACGAAGAAAAGACGGAGAAAATTCATTTGTTTTTTTGGCATTTAATGTTACATGGATACATAACACTACTGCAACGATACTAGTTAGTGTGTGTGTGTGTGTGTGTGTGTGTGTGTGTGTGTGTTGTGTGTGTGTGTGTTGTGTGTGTGTTTCATACAAGAAGCTTTCATTGTCTGGTGTATTGGGAAGATATACATACATCAAATGTCAGTCACACATGACAAACTTCTAATTAAACAAAGACTTAAAGCTTAAGTTTCTTAATACTAATGCTACTCTATTTTAGATACTAAATAAACAAAAGAACTCTAAATTTGGTCTCACTGAAGATTACATTCACTTTAGATATTTAAGCTTTCTGATATTGGCTCGATAGTTTGTAAGGAACATAAACTACTAACTTCTGCAGTAATTTTGAAGTTTCTAACTTTATCTATCCAATAAATTGCGTTGGGCAAAGAACAATAGAATTCAAGAAGCCATTAAGCCATTAACCAAAACTTGATAATTTTGATGCTATAAACAAAATCAATTGGAAAATAATGTGTATATAAACCCTAAGCGATCAAAAACTAAATGATGCATTAATATACTTATTTCGGTTTGTAAACTGGACTTCATTTACATTCGACAATATTGACAGATATGGTTAAATTGGGTTCGACTGACATGTCTGATACCCCATAAAACTCTTTTAATTATATAATATGAATTCTTCTCATCATACTATACAAATGTTACACCCCCTTTTAAATGATACATACATTTTAACAAAGTTATTATAACCATTTGTCCATATATTCGTAAAGGGTATAAAAGTTGTGTACAAGTAAATTATATTCTGTTGTGCTGATTCAAATAATGAACCTGACAAAAACAAAATAAAATCAGAAAAATATGACACGTAGAGATAGTATTATATTTCTACGATAGAATACAATACCTAACGTAGTCATAGATGTTATAATGTTAATAATGTCCTGATACAAGTAGTGTTGATAATAATAAGAATTCTTCGTGTATATACGTATTCATTTTTATCAGTTATATATAGTTGTACATATACAAGAAATAAAAAATAAAGTAAAGTTAGTCGAAAAAAGCATAACACGATGGGATACAAACATTGTCACTTACGATTCAATCCCTGCTCTAACATGGACATTGTCTGTAAGGAGGTGATGGTGGGATACGGCAATGTCGCTACTGGCGGAAACATGGTCGATGACATATTAAGTACATCTTGGAATCTGCTGCGCGTTTGCGTTGCGAATAATGCGGGTAATGAGGGCGGTAGGGTTGTTGTAGATGTGGGTGGAATCGTTGTTGAAGGTGAAGCTGCTGTTGTGGCATCAGCACTATTCGTTGTTGGTTTCACTGTAGTTGTTGTTGTTGTTGGTGGCGATGGTGATGGTGATGGAAGTGGTGGTCTGCTTTCCTCAACAACTTTAGTTTTCAATGGAATAGAATCTGTATATAAATTTTGTTCTTGTAGCAAGCAATAATCCATGCATTGATAAACAGCTAATTCCATTTCTGGCTCCTCAGGACATTCACGACTTGGACATGGAGACCACCAAACCTGTTAATAAGAAAAGAAAAGAAAAGAAAATAAAAGAAGAAAAAATTATTAAATCTAAATCTAGTAGTTTTATAATTAAATTATTTTCAAATTCATCTGAGTATGTTATTCGATTTGGATCATACATTAAAACTGTTTAGTTGAAAATATAATAATTCAACATCTCGTAGCTCTGTTAAGAAATCTATTTCTATTCGAAGTTTATAAAAAGGAGCAATATACAAAATATGGCTTCGTCTATTATTAGCACTATTTGGTGGGACTATCTTCGCGATGTCGTGGGTTGTACCAAAAAGCCTTCCTGGTGGAACTACATTAAAGAAGTCATTGGTTCCCCTTTGACCTTCTTTTGTGCAGGAGCTTTTGCCCTTTACTTGATCTACAGAACTAAAGTCAATACATACGAAGATTCTGACGACGATGACATTTCTGTGGATGACAATCCGGAACTACCAGCATTTGAAAAGGACATGAGCATTGAAGAGCTTGCATTGTACAATTCAAAACGTGGGGATGGTCGTTTCTTGATTGCATTGGAGGGCAAGATCTTTGATGTTTCATCTCAATCTACTGATTTCGGTCCAGGAGGAATATATGAAACTCTTACTGGAACCGATATCATCGATCATATAAATCATCTATCCGATGAATATGATATTAATGCAACAGATCACGTGAAGGAATGGTACAATCAACTCGAGTGGAATTTTCCAATAATTGGTACTCTATTGGATTCGAAATCTGATCAAGAGGAACAAAATAAGGACGACGCAAACGACAGTGCAACCCCAAAGCAAGAAGAAGAGGCTATTATAGATGAAACTTTTAACTTCGATGTCTATAATGATACCCCTTACCCATTTGATGATGACAAAGATGTTTCAACCACTGAAGCAGCTTAATTTCAATAGGAAAGTCTTCATGATGTGATCAAGAGCAGCAGGCGCAATTTTGGTAACAGAATAGAAGTAGTAATTTGTTCGAAATTTTAAATAAACGTTTTGTCTATGTATTCAATACACAATAAATAAATGATTTTACTGAATTAAATCTATGATTTCTTAAAGATCAATTATATACATTGAACACAAACAATCGTTTGCATTATACGTATAACATAGTTTGTGGCATACGACTTTGTTAAGGGCTTAGAGTGGCAATAACAATAAGATTCCGAGGCGTCCATTAAGAATGTTTAATGAATATTCAATAAAACGTAGCTGTCTCCCATAATAAAATGGTAATTTCCGTTTGCCATACTTCTGCGGCGGTGCCAATCTCAAACATGGAAAACAAATAAATTTATATGCGACACACAAAAAGGCCCCAAAACTACTTCACTTCAACTAAATGAAATGAATCGAAATGAAATGAAATAAAAGCAAACAAATAAATGGTATGACAGCAGTGGTGAGTATCTACAAATATTTTAATGGCGTTATTGTATTTTATGTAGACATCATAAATACATATTCAATATATGGATGAGTTTTATAGTACGAGTACTTGTATGTACACCCACATCCGCAGCAATCCCTCATACATATTCAGAAGTCTTCCCAAATAGCATAGAGCTAAGCTGAGCCAAGCCGAGTCGAACCGATCCAATATGAAACGTAATGAAGCAGTGCACATCAATCCAAGAATGGCCTATTATGGTCCACTTCGAATGCTATTTGAATGTTTGTATGTTGTTTATTTCATTAGAGTTCATCTCGTTTAGTAATGGTATCCATTATTCCAACGCATGCATAGTTCTACATGAAGAAGGATATGTCAGTTCAGACTAAAATGTTACGTACACAAAAGAGAAATGTACGTTCACAAAACACGTATGCGAGTAGTTATTGAGTACCTCTTAACATCGTACCATACTTTAACGCAGCTAAGCATCGGTCATGCCCTGGCATAATGTGGTTCTTAGCTTATTTTTTTTTTTTTTTATTATTTTTTTTTTACATACAAAAATAAAAATATAAAAAGATATAAAAACCAAAGATGGATATCTTATATCAAATAATTATTTAAAAATTTAAGAACTGTCAGATAGATTGACAAAAATCGTATGCATAATATTGCAAATATAATTGTTATTCACCGCTGATTTTTGAGACAAAGTTACATTGTTGCTAAATCAATAGATAGTTTTAGTGTTGCCACCTGCAATTTGGCAACAATAATCATTTTGTAATTGAGTATAGCAAAAACGATTTCTTGTACCAAAACCGTGGAAAAATATCTGGATCATCGAACCTTCATATTCTCTCAAAAAAATATGGGAAGGTAGTAAGATAAATGAACTAATTCAAGAAAAGTTCATAAGTAACTAAAAATATATTGATATGTAATGCATTAAAAACAAAAACAAATTCATTTTTTCATCAGATAGATCTTTTAATATAAAATGGTAAGCAAAAATGTAATTTTATCAAAAAAAATAAAGAAACTGTATGCTGGCAAAAACAGTAGTTATCATTTTTACTCTTTCAAAATAGCAGGATTATTTTTACTGAATTCAGTTTCACTCTATTTGTTTTATGAAATCGCTTAGAACGTTCAGATTCTCATATTTAAGAAGAGAGAAACATCGTTCAGCGAAAAAAGTCAACGCTGTATTCTGCTGAGATCACTTGTCACAACATTTTAAAATTACTTGATTATTATTATTGAATTATTCGCTTAACGAGTTACGCTTCGCATAACGAGTTACAAAATATGAGAAAACCGACATTCCGCATAAGCCTTGTCAGTATGTGTTTAGCTCTTGTTTCAGTAGCATCGTTGCGTATCTTGTATTAATACATTTTACCAGAAATATTTATTTTATTTTTGACTTTTATTTGCAAACAACAGTACAGTACACTCACAAATATGCCTTCTAAGAAAAATACGCACGACAACCGTAAAAGATCATTGAGAAGAAAAAACAATGGTAAGCGTGACAGATCTAGCTCGTATATTCAATATGTCTACATTATAGACTTGCACCAGCATCCAGAATAAAGATGGGAGTGACAAGAATATCTTGGCGCCGAACACGGTAATGTTGAAACATTCCTTTTTATGTTTCTCTATTCCAGAATATCTTAATCCTTACTAAAAGAAACGTTCAAAAAGACGTTATTCTCAATTTGACCCAATAAACTTCATACCAACTATAGTCGCGTGGAATCATCTAACAAAGTCTGCCCGGGTATCTACAATAGTTTTAATTATAATTTGTAAAGAGATGTTTAACAAAGACGACTTGATTAATTTTAAAATATATCTATAAGCTTTGGGTGCATATCACTTGCACACCTCATTTTTTTTCGGGTTTTCGGCAGTTCCGGTGGGTTTTTCCGAATTTCCTTTTTCCTTAATTGAGATGAACAAAACGAAAAAAAAAATATTCAAATCGGTAGAACCATTTTCGAGTTTTTGAGAAACTAATACGCAGCAATTTTTTATATTTATATATAAAATAAATAAAATATTTGACTGTCCAGTTTTCAACTAAGAACTGATTATCTATCCTATTTTCATCAATTTATATGGAGAAAGGGAATTGACTTATAGAGCGTTTAGCACTTCGAGTAACTATCTGGAACGAATTATGCTCGTGACGCAACGATCCGCCGTATTTTAAACCAATCATTTAATACCGAAATTCTTCCACATATTCAATAAAATAATTATTTTATATATGAAAATTATACTGTCAGAAGATTGAAGAGGTACATGACCTACCTCAAAGATTTTAGGTAGGCTATACACGTAAATTTATTTTAAATAAATGTCAATGCTTTTTGTTTCCGTCAGTCTTTTTGAGCATTTGTCACACTTTGAGTTCTGTTGCATTAGACGCAAATTCTGGTGATTTTCTGACACTGTAGTCTGAACGGGAAACGTTAGAAATTTTTACTCACAAAATGACGCCTATTGCAAAACTAACAACAAAGCCTCCAGCTTCTGAAATAGAACCTTCAGCAAGAATACATATTATTTCTTCAATTTAACTTTAAATAAATTAATAATAATTGAAAGTCTTTCAACAAATGTCGAGTCCATAAGTGCTTTGAAAAGTGAAAAAACAAATATATTTTATATTGGCGGTCTTATTGTGACTATAAATTCACTAAAGTCTTAAGGAAGATTGAAAAAAGAAAATTATTAAAAAATAAAATATATGGAACTTATTTTTCTTTGGAATCTATTAAAATGTGAAGAATCAATTTAAAATACTCGTACTATTCGATCAAACAAATTAATTTCAGAGGAATTTTGGGCCTGCTGAGCATTATATGGACAAGCATAGTCGTGTTAGAGATCTCTTATTCCTGGCTTTATTTTCTTCATCAGAATGTTTATATAGAACCCATTGATAATGTAAATTTTACTATATTGTGAAATAATTAGAGAACAGATTTTCGCTGGTTTTCCACTTTCAGAAAGAAAAAAAATCGGATCACTGAATTTTGTTCAATGATTGTGGAAACTTCAAGTGGAAACACCATTGATAAATATAATTTTTAAAATATCAAACTATTTCTATTAACTTATTGTTTTTAGGATCAACATGTCTTCTATGATATATTGTATTATAAAATGAACCCTGTTTGTATAAATAAGCATAATGTGAAAGATAAAATAATAACTTTGATGAAGTGTATATAAGCTTTATTCATATTCAACTTCAATTGTACAAATATTCGACGCCAACACACGTCGCTATAGCAACAACATATTTTTTAATTCCCCCTACTGGGAAAATGCAATTGATTTGATCTATTACATGTATGTATGTCTGAAATAACCCCGAATATGTTTATGTATGACTTCCAGCTAATAAGAAGAAATTGCAATCTGAGTGGTCAAAAGCATATGGTACAAACCAGAGATACCCAGAGAAAATCCTCAAACAAATGATGACAACGCATTGCATCGTGCAAAGCAATTAGTTTCCCAGGAGAAATAAATCCAATGAGCAACGAAATCCTTTGAGGATAGCAAAGTGTTTTACATTATTGTCCTTGCAGTGCATAACATGCAAGGAATCAGATCTAAAATAGAAATATTGGCATTCAACTACAATAAAAAGAAAACAAATGTTGCAAGGGTGTGCAGGGGAGGACAGCTGACATTTATTTGCTCTGTAAGGATTTCATACAAAAATTATGTCTGAACAAATACGTGTGAAATATGCGAATAAACAAACTCGAGAGTTGTTCTTGCAAACAACAAAAATAACGACAACAACAAAATAAATTCATACAGAAATCATAAAAATATTGAAATGGCCTCCATCAACTCCCCCCACACATAACACAAATCGTATCAAAATTATGTGTACGAGTTGTGTCCTAAAAGTATCTGACTTAAGTTCATGACTCCACACTGGCGATATTTTTTCCTATAAACCTCGTAGTTTCCCTGGATTAAGATCCCCAATTGCATGAACAACACGACAACAAGGATGCTTCCTCATCCTGAAGCAGATATAGAAGTATGTTTTCAGAATAGACTTCAATATGTTCGTGGCATTCGTCCTTATATCAACGCTCATTTTTATCGTTTTGACTTGGTAATGAAGTTTTTTCTGATCTATGAAATGAACATAGAAGCACTGCACGGGTTAATAGCTCACAGGATGGATGTTCCCCACCAAGACTTCGGTCGTTGCTGTGGATATGAAGAAGAGCTGAAAATCATCCTATACTTACTTTGCACTTCTTGAAAGACGGACATGTTTATCTATCGAGAAGTCTTCCTTTGGAGACCTGGGCAGAAATGATAAATTTTATCATTGTGGCAATTGGATTTTTTTTATCGATTCTAATTCCAAAGAAGTAAGGCGACAAAGAGTTATGATAGCAGATCGGTTACTTTTGGGACACATCTCGTTTAGTGTATAGTGTATATTATATCTTTTTCTTAAAGTATATGAGAAGGGAGTGTGTAGATGGATATTCTTTGTTTTAACAAAATTTTATGACAACACAAATACAAATGCAGTCACACACATTTATGGAAACACTCAAATACATTCAAGTTGAAAAATAGTCAGATGAAAACACAAAATGGCGCAGCGCACACTGATAAAAACACGAATCGCTATTTATGTGTCGTTATAGCATTACGTGCATGAATATATAGTATGTGTATGCGTGTGTGTGTGTGTATTGTTCTCTATTAAATAAATGTATTGGTAAAAGTCTGTGTATATTGTATATCTTTTCATATAACGTACAACTGTTTTAGTATATTTGCTGGGCTCTCAGCTTATTCCATAAGAAGATTTTGGTATTTGGCTTCACCAAATGGCGCCAATGTACGCAGAAAAGCATCACCCGCCCCATAAATATTTTCAAGACTTTCCTGAAACTCAAATATTGTATATTACACGCATTTGTATTTATGTTTGCCGTAACGGTGAATCTGTGTATTTCTGCAAAAATGCATATCTGTTTATGTATATATGTTTATACGAGTATTTGTCTGTCTGCATATGGGTACATTATAAGCTTTAAATGTATTTTCATTGTCCTTTGGTGCCGCCACTCTGTGGTGTGGAAATGGTATTTGTTGTTGGAGGGTTTGTTGTTTCTATAGTTGATTTTGATGCGTATTTTGGTGTTGGTGGCTACGATTGTGTGTGACTGCATTTGAAAATATTAGATGCTTAGGTTGAGTTGTCATACATTGTAAAAAATCAAAATAAAAGTGATGAATTCAACTTCTTATTGCAAATCATAATAATCTAAACACAGCAGACTATGAATCCATTAAAAATTATTGAAATTTCAATTGATAAATATGGATAAATAAATGTTAGTTTCGAGTATTTTTGATGATTTTTCCTTGGAATGCTTTTGGATTCAACTGGAAAACACAAACGCTTGTCAGTTATAGTACATAGCTTTCGATTTTCTTGCATTAAATTTAGTTTTAATTTTTCAATATGTAAAGTTGTTTGATAAATTATTCAGATCGATTTGCAAATTATTTTTAATAAGCCTAAAATCAGCCTCTGTCCAGTATATTACAGTGCCATCAGCAAAGATTGAGGTAAATTAATTACAACTTCTCGTCTCGGAAATATAAAGCACAAACGGACCACACCTTGATTTGACGTTGAGAATGCAATATACAATATTTCCTTTGCCTTCACATTTTGTTTTCGTTCAGTGCAGAACTAATGGCAACTGTTTCATTTTGGCAACAGAGCAACATAAATGCGGCAACAGCTCCTAAGTATACGCACCAATCCACATTGTAGTCGCTTTTGATGATGCATGTTCACCCTTATCATCATCATCTCCCATCTTCTCCATACCCTTTATCGAATGCATAGTACATGGGCAATGCGTGGGAGACAAACATGTCGGGAACAGCATCATTTTGGCTTTTAACTAAACAGTCAAGTTAACGCACATTCACAAAGCCGATGGCAGATTAACATGGTGCGCAGCATGCAACATGATGGTGGTCTTGCAATTAGTATGAAGCATGCAACAATACAATGCATGTTTTTTCTTGCGCACTTTCCTTCCCATAACCACATTGGACTAGCAATTTATATGAAATCCTGGCCACCAACAAGGTGATTCGAGAAAAGAGCTAAATGCAACTTTAGCGTAAGCAACTTCCGAACAGTCTTTGTACTCTATTTTACTCAACTCAAATTAGTTGGCTAAGTCATTGTGGAACTGTAGATACAAGAACATGTATGTATCTGTTCTACTAGTAAAATCTGCAGTGAGATAGTTTACACATGTTGCCAAAACAATATAAAGGTTTTGTTTGCAGCTACTTCTCTTAATGAAAATCGACGCTTGGAACGAAATAACATCGTTTTAAATTATTTTAAAGCGGTTGATTAATAGTATAAAATGTTTTTTGTATATATAATACACCAAGTATTTGTATTTTTAAGAAAGTGTCTGAAAGTGTTTGTACATCTATTAATGCTGACGGAGATTAACAAAATTTGTTGTGTATTAGATAAGGCAAGCGGACTAAAATCGATTACTTAATGCAATTTAGACGATGAAAATGAATTTAATGAAATTTTATCGAAGCAAAATGAAAAATGCTGTTGGCATTCTCCCAAACAACAAAAAAAACTGCTTTCGTATTATTCCAAACTAGTTCACAGGTAATGGATTTGGAGCGGATGTGACGATACTAAGTACAGAGGCATGGACATAGATACAACACTTGCACCTAGTCAGAAGCATATTTAATGCATCAATGTAATTAAAAAGGTTTTTCATTTCAATGGTAGTAATTCAACTGCATATTCATGTTCTAGTTCTAGTTAAAATACTTGTATATGTAACTTTTGCTTACAAGTTATGTATTTAGTAAGTTTGAGTATACAGTACATATATTTTTAGATACAATAACTTACCTCAATATCACCATTGTCCGGATGACGCATTACGAATGCCGATGGCACAACTCCAGGTATTTCTTGTTGTGGTATAAAGAGCAATGAATGATGGAAAATCGCATTTAGTAAAAGACTCATCACTACAACTGGTTTATATTTGCCAAATTTGTCAACAAGAAAACCTAAAAGATATAAAAGGGAAAAATATAAATTGAATAAGTGAGTAACATAGTAGTGAGTGAGTTAGGGAGTGAGGGAGTGCGGGAACGAGAGAATGAATCATGTAAAGATATAAATACGAATATAGTTTCAATGAAAAGATACATTTGTACACATAATAGATATAAAGATGC
This sequence comes from Amiota mariae, assembly GCA_035041805.1. Taxonomy (NCBI): domain Eukaryota; kingdom Metazoa; phylum Arthropoda; class Insecta; order Diptera; family Drosophilidae; genus Amiota; species Amiota mariae. The sequence goes on along the minus strand of JAWNKV010000229.1, from coordinate 1,072,006 downwards.
TAGAAAAACAAAATGTAACAACTACTCAAGTTTGCTGTAAACAACTTGTTTGTGTTGTGTAGAAATGCTTTCCTTGTTTATTGTGGTTAATCTCACTTACAATTTATAGTTTTATTTACAAAATGGGGATTGTCTAGATAAAACTGGTATTTCTTTAGAAACAAGATATAATTTTTGTTTTTTAAATAAATTTAATAAATACACAAAAGTGCTACTATTTTATGATTTCAATTCCAGGAAGACGCCTAGGAAAATAAATTTAAATATTCAAGTAATGTGACTATTGAAGAAATTTTATATCATTTCTAAAACAAATTAAACTTTTCTCTTATTTTTATCTCAGCCACTAAACTATAAACACAGTATACTAATATTTTTGACGCCTTATAAAAACTCCAATTAAACGACTATCATTAGGTCTTATGATAGTAAACAGACCTTTACTAAATCTTAATTGTGAAAAAAGTCATATTTAAATCGAAATCTTCTTCATGACAATTTTTTTTTTTATTATTTGTTTGTGATTGAGATAACTTGTGACAGTCAGCTGAAAATGATTTTGCTGGAAGACAAGATCGAAAATTGTTTACATTAATAAGGATTATTTAAATAAATCCACTTTTCAATGTTAGTCCCAACTCAATAAAAAAAAATCTCCGCTTTAGCATGGCTCCCCAAATTATTTTACAACAGTATGGTAATGATGGGTGTTGAAGTAATCGTTACAAGCAAGAAATAAGTTTGCATCCCTAAATGAAGATCTTAAAGCTTAATCGTATTGTAACTCTAAGCGATCAATCCTTTTTTTTTTTTTGCTTTCTAACTGTCGTTGATGCAGGTACTAATTGAAACACACATACTAAATATAAGAAGTTCTAACAATGGGTTACATTAAAATGGTTTGTGTGTCTTTTTTGTGATCTAGAGCAGTTTCCATCAAATGGAAGCTAAAAAGAATCGGTTAACGCAATACGGTTTCTAGCACATATTGCAATATTTTTAGTTCCCGGTTAATATATGCATTACAACATTATTTTAACTGATTTTTATAGCCAAATATTGAATTTTAATTTAAAGCAACTTTGCATCATTCAGTTATCGAGGTCATTGATTTTTTATATTTTAACAACAAGTCTAAACACTTGGCAATTATTATTAATATTTTCTAACTCTCTACAAGTTCTTATTGATAAGGATAACAATTTTTATGGTAATGTTACCAATTGTAATTTATTTCAATGCATTTTATTTTAGCCTAATAGTTATATTAGAAGCAATCTAACCTTTCTGTGTTCAAAATTGCTCATGATCACATTTTGAATTAAAAGGTGTCATCAATTCGAGTATTTGAATAGGCCAGCACTACCCCGCATAATACATTCAATACACTAGATATATTCATTTGAAATAAATACTTTCATCAGTTATTCACCAAAAATAATCTTAAACTTCTATAAATTAAAAATCAGTTCGCGATTTATTCACATCCACTAATTTACTTGGAGATTCTATTTAAAAATTTAATAACAAAATCAAATTCAAATATAATGATTTTGTAATATAAATACTAACATACAATATGGAAGAAATAATGTAGGAAGAGAGATTTTTCCAAAATATGAGCAACATAGAGGCATAGCAAATGGAACTTATGAAGTCACAGTTGTGTTCTGGAGCATGTGAAAATCTTTCTGGAAGAGAGATATTTCCAAAATATGAGCAACATAAAGGCATAGCAAATGGAACTTATGAAGTCACAGTACTTACTTACTTACTCTAGCAACTGTCTGTGAATTTAAAATATCCTATTACCATATGCGTGAGTTCAATAGATGGTTACAGTAGAAACTTGACATAAAATTAGTTTAACGGGCGTTTTAGACGGTCATATCATTCGTCAGTCGAACTGTCTTCGAAACCTGAAATGGAGATCAAGAACTGACGGGATGGATAGAGCTATTTGTTTCATTTCAATTCTTATATTCTGTACACGTAAACAAGTGCAGCATAATGTCAGTCCGTTCGATCACATCAGTTCTCTTGAAAATTTGCCACGATTTTGTTGTAAAAATTTCAAGGTGTTTGGGGATCTTTATGTGTGGAACACAAAGTAAAACTCTATTCAGGAACTGAAACGATTTAGAACAGTAAAACTGAACGGATCGTGTAAAAACAATACTTCATCGGAATTGAAATGAAACGTTTAAAAGGCTCTTAATGAGTTTTATATTCTATTTTCAGGTCTTCATGAATATATGTTTATAAGTAAATTATCTTTCTAATTGTTACATGGACTTGAACCAACTTAATATGCCCTTTCCGCGGGGTATGTAGTCAGACAATGAAAAATGTTCACAAGGAAATTGAAAAAGGAAAAAGTATAGTGGAATAAAATAATAAATTGTCGTGATTTTAGTATTGTTACAGACATTGAGCGACAGTGAAGAGTAACAACAATAATAAAAATGAAGAAAAAATGATAGACAACAGAATAGATAAGCAGACAGATACCTAAATAGACCCATAGATAAACGAATGGATAAGCTGAACACAAACAGATGCATGAGCGTACAAAGCGTAAACAGTGAGATACATTTTCTGGTTTGTGGTTTATTAAATTTATCAGTCATACGCAAGGCTACCATTATTAAATATATTGTGTTTTGTATAGTTGTTTTATTATAGTTTACCTGTTATTGGCGGACTGAGAAATGTTGTGAATGGTAGAGCCAAATAGATTATGGCAATTTCTTCCACAGTCAATCCAATCGATTGCATGTGTATCGTCAGATAAGGTAACAGCGATGAAGTGGCTAAAAAGATACAAAACAAAAAAACTTTTAGAAATGTTTTAAAAATATACAAAATATATATAAAAAAATCAGCAAAGTGTGAGTCGAACTTGCACACGGAGGGTTCCATACCATCGCACAAGATTTTTTGCTTAAAATATAAAATTATGTTTATATATAATAACCTATACTACAATTAACAGCTCAAAGTAAACTACAAAAAAACAAAAAATTGTTAAACAAAATATTAAATTAAAGAACAATGCTTCTAAAAAATGTATATTTTTAGTATTTGTCGTTCTACACACAAGTGAATTACACACTCTGAGAAAATTTCAACTCTTTACCTATTACGGTTAATGAGATAGAGCAGGAAACGGACGGACGGACGGACATTGTAAGCTTAGTAATAGGGTCCCGTTAGTTCCCTATGGGTACGGAACCCTAAAAAGACTAACTTTGCTATACCGAAGTTGTAATACTCTTCACACCCTTCTAGTAGTCCACCAGTCTTGAAATTTAGAAGGTTGGTGGATGTAGATCAGGAACTTATAATTCCCAAATTTCAAGTCGATAAGAACTAATAAGAACTTTCATTTGGATTCCGGTTTGTATGGGGAGTACCCCCCTAGTGGTGGTATATATACTTTATGGGATCTACGATGTATCCTTCTGTGTGTTACAAACTTCATGACAAACTTATAATACTATTCACTGCATGAAGAGTATAAAAATGTTAACTGGAAACTGAAAAAAAAAAAAAAAGTTGAGACAGAACTCACTCATTATTTAATGCTACCTTAATGCAACTGGCCACACTGGGATCTTCAATATTATTGTCAGTTGGTTGCAGCTGCAACGCGTGTTTATTAAAAATTTAATAACATTAAAATACAAATGAACTAACGCAGAGCAACTGTGCAGATGCATATACTTACAAACATGCATATCTATATGATTGTGTAATACTCCAGACACAGATACTCGCGGAATCTTTCTCATTTTTATGTCACTTTGCTCCAACGAAACAGAATGGCTTTAAACTGAAAGCACTGAATATAAAATGAAAAAGAAACATGCGACCCATTGACCAACTACCTGACAGAGATTTAAAATGACCAGCAAAAGAGAGCAAAAATATTATTGTAGTACAATACTCAGCAACCTCAGCCTTGACTAAATTAAAATGCAACAATAACAAACTCAACATCACAAATTACGAATGTGCATTATTGTCGTTGTTGTTGCTGTTGTTGTCGTTGTTATTCATGATTTCAAGTTAATTGAACATTTTATCATATGTTTCATACAAATACAGATACATTGAGAATTCACGAAATACGGATACAATTATACGCCGTTCAAGATGGTTTCTTATATTTTTTCTATCTTAAATTGCAAGGCGTGCACATTAACGATATTATTTATTTGTATATCCTATAAAACAGGGTATATGAGGCTTATGCATCGGTATGTAATGACACATTATTACATTATGAGATAATACACACTTATTTCTGTTAGTAATGCAATCTTCTGTTGGCTCCAGGCTTCAATTGACTTCTTAGTTATGCATATTTTGGAGATAATGCAGTAAACCTAAAGAGCTAAACCTGCGTGTATAAGCTAACAATTTTATTTGTTCTTCTTTGCTTTGAAGCTCGCCCTTTTTGAGCTTGACCTTTTTTTAACTCCTAACGGCAAATCATAGCCAATGAGGAAGGACCCCGTCATCATCGCAGTGCTAGGAAATACTTTTAACTATCCTCACTTGTCGTGTGCGAGCGAGATGACGCAGTCCAAGGCTACCACAGCACTACGTAATGAAGACCCTCACGTGATAACTTTGATGCTAATAGAAACATTCTTTTAATAGTAATTTAAATCCAAATAATGCCCATAATTAGAAACAAATAACTATAAGATCCATTTTTCTTACAATATCGGCTTAAAATGTTTTATATACTGATTCACACTGAAAAGACAACAAAATAAAAAATCAAAACAGGTCGCTCACGCAATTGTGTATGATATACACGTTGCTTATTTTTACACTTTTGAGTGAAGACCCTTAATATATACATGTGAATTTCTTATACTACCATTCAGGCTCGGTTGAGGAACGAGAATACGTTATGTATCTTCCACATCAAAATTCTATTTTATGCTTTTCACAACCCTATTTCGCAATGTCTTTAACATCTCTCTATCCTTTTTTAATCTATTGCAGCGGTTTTTAAGTTGTGGGGCTAATGCCGAGGATCGGTGAATCAATTTTTATAATATCTTGTTAGATCCAGATATTTGTTTTGAAAATTTGCGTCGTGGGGTCAAGGATTTCACAAGAGTGCAGCGAATGGTTATGACAAAATATAACAAATGCTATCCATAAGTATTACGCCTTAGTTCATCATCAGTCAGAAAACTACTACCTTTAAGAAATAAATGATTTTTGCACTAAATATTTGAGTCTTAAAATAATTTCTTTACAAATTTTGTAACATCAACTGCTGATACAATTCTCTTTCAAAGAACTTCTCCTGCTTGAAGAAGAACATTAATCAGGTCATACAATAGTCAGTCCTTTCTTAATAAGTAAATGGTTTACTATTTTATATCTATATATGTATGTACATACTTACGTGTAAATGTACAACAATAAAGAAGATGTATTTAAAAAGTGCAATATGAATTTGTATTTCCAGTTATACTATATGTAGAAAGTATTAATACAGAAAAGCGGAAACAAACTTCTGTGTATGTATTACTCGCTTGTCTGCATTGGTAATTAACGATAATTACCATTTCTCTTTTCTGTGTATGCATAAAGTACATACATACAATACATATACCATATATGTAAGCACATAAGGATTTTAGTGGAATTTCGGGTTTTCCTTTTTGATCGAAATGTAAATAAAATTTTTATTTTCTCATGTTTTATTCTTGACCAGTTTGTTTTCATACTTTTTAATGGCAATTGCATTAAAAGTTAATGACTTGCAATGTATTTCTTATATATGCATATATCCATATAACTTTAAGTATGTAAATCTGGTAATGTGTGTGTATTTATTAATGCAAATATAAGTACATACATACGTATAATACATACATATCATAAGTAAAGAGTAAGTTTTTAACAAATGGAAAGTGTTAATCTTGTGGTAATAATTTCTCCTTTTTGTTAAATGTATAAAAATATGTTGTAAATCAACTTTGAAACAAATATAATATATTTTATTTTGTTTCGTAAGTGAAAAAGAAGAGTTAAGATGACTTTGTCATATAATACAATATATTATATAAATTTTTTTAATGGATTAGATCTTCTGTTTTTTTGCTTTTAAGCCTTCTTACCCACAAGGTCGAGTTCTTGAGGGTAGTGGCTTTATCATTTATATGGTTGATCAGTCTCTCTTTGTGGGAGTTAGCTACTTTTTTAATAGCGACAACAACCGAAACGATTGCGAGATCACGGTCGAGATCAGATATCCAAATGTATCAAGTTACACCAACAGCACATCTCAGCACTTTGTTTTGGAACCTTTGAGTTTGCTGTACATTGCTTAAGCTGCAGCAACCTCATATCTGAGCACCGTAATGAAGACCGTAAGTAAGCACAGGTTTTAAAATCTGCTTGTAATGGAGTATCTTACTATGAATGGATAACAATGACTGTTTACCCATAAATGGCTTATTTATATATTTTATTTCTAGTTCTTCTATGTTTTTCTTAACGTGAGCTTACCATCTAAAGTCATCCGTAAATACTTTGCAGTATTCGAATATGGAATTTGTATACTGTTGATATAAAGTAGAAGATGTCCCACTTTATTGTACGTGAAATTAATAAGCACAGACTTCGTTTCATTTAGTTTAAAATGCCACTTTATCGTCCAGTCATATATTTCGTTTAAAGCGTGCTGTAATTTTGAGGTAGATTGGTGATTGGTGTGTAAATAAAAATCACAGATTTGATATTAATTCATTGCTTTTTATTTCTGATATAATGAATATATTGTGTATATATAGTGTCAAAGGTCCTGGTACTAAACGTTTATAAAAATACTAAACACATTTATCACTTTTTTTTAATGGATTGCCGTTTTGAACGGGCAACTGCGCACCGTTTATTTTGGTATCATATTTATCGCATCTTTCCGGAATATCAATACACATCCGATATATATTATATATATCTATTCGAACCTCCAAGTGTAAAATGTTTAACCCTTTATATCGCAGTGTGACATTACTGTAACAAACCAAATAATTCATAGCATATTGCAATATATAAATTTTTTACCATTTTAAATCAATGTAAGGTATCACTAACAGATCTCTCTATGGATTTAATGCAGTTCTTGAGAACTAGTTGACGTCATTTGTGTGAAATTCATTTTTTTCAATTTGTGACGTTACTTCGTGTGTGACGTTTATATTTATTAATTTTACGAAATTTGAAAAAAAATACAAAAAATACGCAAAGTGAATTTCTGTGCTATAATTCCAGAAGGTTAGTTTATGAATTTGAGTATTTATTGTTTCAAGGCATTCCATACAACTTAGAGGAACGGTTTAAGACAGTGTATCATTTCTGTCACATATTTTTTTAAAAATTTTCAAACTTTCTAATAAATTTTTTTCAAAAATAAAAAAGACGTGTATTTCTTATCATGATTATATCGATCTTTCTTAACAACGTTGATATTACTTGCCGCCAGCTCTTTTTGACTATTGATACAATATTTAATGGGTGAACCGAATATTTGTATTCGCCCATTGGCAATTATGTTCTACAATGGAATTAATGCAAAAATCGTTGTCAATTTTTGGTTTTGTTATTAAAAGGAATGTAATAGTAAAAAAAATAAACGTATTTCATATACATATATATATATATATATATTTATTTTAATTTTATTTTTACTTACTATAACTTTTAACAATAGTCTACTCAGCTAATCTAGAGAATTAAATTGGTACACATAACATTCTTAATGACAAATAGGTCATATGTAGCCAAGGTCATTACTAATATATCTGGGTGATCTGATAATCTGTCATTATACATACTGGTGTGTCTATTTATTTTGTCGCCTACAAATGGGATCTAAAGGTGACGGTGTAATGTTGCGTCCGTAATGGACGTACCAGGGGGCTCCAACAATTGAGCGTTTTGTTTTGCAGTATTTGTATCTTCTTTATGTGGCATACGGATGCTGTGCCCCAATGCCATAAGTCCATGTTGGTTTTATGATTTGTTTATATATAAGGACTTTGTTGCTTACCGAAAGTTTACTTTTCATATTTAGCATTCAATGGAGCTTTTTAATCTTCGCAGCACATTTGGTGTGGATTTTTCGAATGTGGTGCGCCCAAGTTAGTTTGGAGTCCGAATGTACTCCCAGGTAGCAGTGCATGTTTGATTTTTGTATGGGCCTGTTGTTGAACGTAATTTCTCCACAATTTCCCTTCTTCCGTCGTGTAAATATTACGTTTGCACATTTCATATATAAATATATTGTTGTTTTATTATAGATATTTTAATTGTTACGTTCTTGAAAACGTTTGGGGTGCAGATTGCGCATACCATCGAACGATACCAAACATTTTACATCTCAGTAGATACGCTACTATAATTCTTCAGATGTTGATTTTTAAGTTTGATTTCGTTTTCGAGTTGTTGCTAATAGATTTGATTGGGTTTGTGGTCTTCAGGGTGTATAACAACTGATCAAACTCTTAGTATAGAAGTTATGAAAGTAAGGTTATGTCATTAGTAAAACATTTTTACATTGCTTTGTTTATCTGAATACTTCTTGAGTAATCAGTGTATCTTCCAAACGTTCACACTACAAGCATCAAAAGCATTCATTAATGGCTAGTGGCCAATACCACTATAGTATTTGTGGCATTATCGAAAAGATCAACGCTTCCCATTCGTTGACTGTAGACAAAATATGAAGACGTTGATATATAGTTACAGTACAATCACATCGCCATTCTATTGAACGAGCAGCGCATAAATGTAATCACTGTGGCCTGTTGATTCAGGTAAGTAATATTTCGTATTTCAATCAGCAAATTAGGATGTCAGATGTATAAATGTTGTCGAATACAAAGGCACACTTTCTGGAAGACAAGACCTCAGACTTTTATATATCCGAAATATCATTCTTACCGGATAAAAAGCACATTTAAAAGTATATTTTTTATGTGGTGAAAACTGTTTCGTGTCATTGTAGCTCACACAACTGAAAATACGACCAAGTGAATTCAAAAACCAACAAAGTTGGAAGATTTTCTTTCTTTTGGTCCAAACAATCAAACAGAAATTTCAAATAACAAAGCAGAAAAGTCGACAAAGCGAACAATCGTCTTGAAAATGCAATAAATTTTGTGTACACATTTGCCTGATTTTGTGATTTTGCATCATGTTTTGGTAAAAATAATCCCATTTTTATTTTGACCATATTATATGATTTATCTTTCACTTCAATGTAAGATGAAGTTCCTATCTATTATAGAAACGAAAGAGCACTTGTTAAAGCTAAGTAAACATTAGTGTAACACAAGTTTAATGCGTTCCTTAGTGTGGGGCGTAGAATTAAACAATTTTTTGGAATAGCCATGACAGTCCAGACTTATTTCAGATCCTTCAGACTGTCACATTTCTTTGTAGCACCATTTTCATATTCAATCATATATTACTATTTGGACGCTTCTTATGATGCCAGTTTTCTATAAGGAAACTGTATCTTATAAACAAATTTTCGGATCATTATGATTATCATTAACACAAAAGGTTTGAACTTTCTAAAAATTACAACGTTTTTTCATTTGAGTTGCCATCTATACGAGTATATGTGTCAAACTCTGAATTTATTGAGTGAAGGATATATATTCTCTGATTATTAAGGCATGACAGGGTAATTTAAAAAATATGTTATATAGTTTCCATTCAAAAATCTTTTGAATTTAAGGTTTGTGTAACTTGTTACTTATTTGAAAGTTAAGCTTAATTCTTTCTTTGTAATTTGATGGACGCTCCACAGATCAAAGAAAATAAATAATTAAGTAACAACGAAATAAGACACAATCCCACTTAACTTTAAGCCCACACAAAAACCATGAACTGGAATAACTCAACCAGCCACTTACTCGTGCTACTTACAACATAAAAAAATTGCCATTAATAATAATTTTCACAAACAACTTGATCTAATAAAGTCAGCTTAAACAAAACAAAACAAAACAAATCAGAACAGAACAGAATATAATAGAACAAACGATCTAACGAACTACTAGAATAAGTAGGCAAGATTCATTTGGAAAATGACTATGACTTGCCATTGACCGTCAAGTGACGAAAAAAGTAGAACAAGAAATTCTCGAACAGCCGCTCCGTCAACGAATAACAAATGAATCAAATTTATATAGCGTATACGCGCCGTAAACCTTTCACACAAGATACACAAAACATAAAATAAATTTATGCACAGTCCACAGAAGAAGATTAGAATAGAAAATAAAATTAAATGAAAGCCAGAACAAATAATAATAATAATAAGAAGAATGAACTTAAAAGCATATATAGTAGTACACATACTTGTATGTCTCGCTTAATTGCAACATGCTGTGTGACTTGTGAGAAAATCAGTTTCGTAATTCATAATAAAGAATGTAAGTCATAAGTGAGTGAGTGAGTCTACGTATATATAACACAAGTGTAATGTTTACGTGTGTTTTAAACCTAATTGATAATTTCCGATTGAAATACACATAGAGATTGCAGTTACAAGCTTCTCCTTCTTACTGTGTACTGTAGTGTAGATCGTAGTATAAAAACTAAATCTGCGTGATAATGAATTCAGAGTCACTGTCATAATCAAATTCACAGTTAAACGCAAATCATAAGAAATTCAAACTCATCTCATCTGATGGGAGATACCAAACAAACAATATATTGTATAAAAATAAAACTTAAATAATTTCATCATCATTTTGGTTATGATGTTCATAAGTATTACATAAGATTATTGCGATTATTTTCAATGTTAGATATTTTGAAATATTTTGAGATTCAACTCGCACTTAATCGTTTACAGACAAACAATTTTGCAATAACCTCATATAATCATACATACAATAATAGTAGTAGAATATGTAACTGTTTATTTAGCTGTAAACATAATCATAATTGTAATAACAACAACAATAACTGCAACAGATACAATCGTAATGAATCAGAATCACAGTGGGAAATAATGTGTCTAAATATCATAAAATGTGACAACAGTGCGTATGAGCGATTAGCTTCATTACCTAATACTCGTACTATGTACTTACATACGAGTGAGTAGAGTATCTAACAACATATTTACAATAATTAGGGTTGGGCACGAAACACAAACATACTGCTACTGCGTCACGTTTTTCACATTCAACATAACAATACATAAAGCGGATCGTCCGCCACCACCAATTATTATTTACTTTGGTTTTTATTTAGTATTATTTCATTTGTTCCCTTGTTGTTGTTGTTTTACCAACAAAAGGAATTAAATTTAAATTAATTAAGGTGCTTAACGGATTTAGAAGCTTTACGAGGAGAGGAGCATTGTACATTTGTCTGTTTATGTTATACTTTAATGTTATTCTTATCAGATGTTTCTCTCATTCTACTATGTGTGCGGGTCTGTATACTAATTATATCCTTTTGTTAACTTTTAATGGTCAATGGTTTTAAAATTAGTTTTGTGTGCAAAAAAAAGAAGAAGATATAAGTATTATTTATATATTTTTAGGGTTCCGTACCCATAGGGAACTAACGGGACCCTATTACTAAGCTTATAATGTCCGTCCGTCCGTCCGTCCGTCTCCTGCTCTATCTCATTAACCGTAATAGGCAGAGTGTGTAATTCACTTGGGTGTAGAACGACAAATACTAAAAATCCACATTTTTAGAAGCATTGTTCTTTAATTTAACCTTTTGTTTAACAATTTTTTGTTTTTTGTAGTATACTTTTAAGATGTAATTGTAGTATATTTTTAGGCTGTTAAATGTGCACATAATTTAATATTTTAAGCAAAAAATCTTGTATGATGGTACGGAACCCTCCGTGTGCGAGTCCGACTCACACTTGGCTGATTTTTTTTTTTTTTTTACTTTTAAATTAAGGTAAATCGGATGCAATGAAAATAGGATTAGATAAAGGAAATTATTTTGAATTGGAAATATCCTAAATCTCTTGTATTGAAAGTTCAAGTTTACAATTAAGAATCCTTTAATCGATTCTCTATTTTATCACTGAAAAGTTAATTAGCAGTGGAACAAGCAAATTTGCGTTGGCTGATTATGTCTACGGATATTTTATTTATTTATTAACAGCTTATATACTATTTAAAAAAAAAAAAAAGGGAAACAAGCTTAAATTGAAGGCCTTAAGCTTGTCTATGGATATATTTAGTCGTGATAGTATATATGCAACTTTAGTTGAACTTAACAGCTTTACCTCTTTTATATAACTATGTATATTTATTTGCTTAATGAAATATTATTTTTCTCTGGTGACTAGGAGTCACAACTGATGAATCCTTGCAAAATTTCACATATTTGTAGTACAAATTTACAATGTGAAGTCAACTCATTTTACATTACAATAAACAATAAGCTAAACTAAGAGATTCCAATCAACTGTTTAGTTTTACACACCATACCAATCGAATTACATATATGTATTCTAATATAAGTTTAGTTTTTAATTTTGTTAGTTATATTATAAGATAATTTAATATAATAAAAGAGATAACGATGCATTTTCAACTCACCTCCATACATTACAAATAACGTGACTTTTAGCATAATTAGATTCGGATTAACGCCATGACGTTGACAATATTCACCGAAACGTGATAATTCGATCTTCTCTAATGATGTATGAGGATTCGCCTCAACGGCAATATCCTCGCCACCAACCATTTTCTCATCGCTCGCTTTATCGCCGCCCATTTTGTTTCAGACGAGCACGAAACAAAAGGAAAGCGTTACGCGCAACAGCTTAACGATAGATTGGCACTAAAGATACGAACTAATTATGCACAAACCGCGTATTTAAGTTCAAATGTATATCAATGTGATTAAATGTGTTCATAAATAGTAAAAAAAAACTTGCACTTTATTAAGGTCTCAATACGATTTGATGAATTTGATTGCACGAAAAACAAAATGGAGATAATGACTGATACAAAAATACAATAAGAAAATAGAAATCTGAGATGACGACGACAATTTGAAGTTAGTTTTAATGAAAATAACGAGCACTCGGGCGCGTTCTACACTACATTAAAATAATACCGTCGCGAGCCGTAGGCCTTTTTTGTGCTGCGCCTCTGATCTCCAGCTCGACCTGCTGATCTATTGCTGGATAGCAGCAGACTTGATTCGGTTCAGTTTCTCGGTCAGACAGTTTATTGGTCAGCCTACTACTGGGGCACAAATACCAATAAATGTATCTTATACATCGACAATACACAACACAATTATAGTGCTATAGATATAGAGAGACTGTTAGACTGATTGATAGATAGACAGAGGGATAGACAGACAGGCAAATTTGTCGTCGTCGTTGTCGTCTAAGTCACACACTCGAAATTAAACGTCCGTTCTTCTTTATTAAATCCAATTGAAAGCGTGATAATCAAGAATATTTCATATTTACTTGATTTTTATTTCATTTTCTTTTATCTTCTATTATATTTTTATTCTATTTTTCGTTATTTTATTATTATTATTACTATTATTTGTTTCTTTTCTTATTTTCTTCTTTTTTTTTATTGTTATTCTTATTATTCACAAAACACAACCGCACAAGAAGATGAAAAAATGATTATCCATGAGATACTTTTTTTTCATCTATGTACAATATTTTTTATGACTTTACTTCTCTTGCTATTATATTTTACTTTGTGCTTCAGCTTCTTTTCACTTATTTGAATTAGGCGGTTTTGGAGATGACACTTCTTCAGTAGTATAGTAGTACTAAATTTTGATTAATTGCTTTTTAATGCAATAATAATTTGATACAATTTTGTTTCGCTCTTTTTGGCAAATGGCTTCTTCATTCACTTGTTGCTGCTACTTAAATCTGATGACCACGTGAACGCACCGATTTATAAAGCGATTATGCCACAGACTCTACATACAATAGTCTAATGTTGGTACATTATTATTGTACGTATGTATGTATATCATATAATCCAATTTGTTTCGTTTAGCGTTTTTTCAAGGTTCATTATTTATTACGATTACGATATTAGGAGAAAGTCACACAAAAAATTGTCCACTGCGTGGAGGAAATTTCGCAACAAAATAATTTGTTGGATTTTACATTTCCACAAGGATTTTTTTCAATTTTTTTTTTTTTTATTTTTTATTGTATGAAATGTAATTTTAATGTATTTTTATTTTATTTTAATTTTTGGTTTGAAATTTCAACTACTATTCAATAGGATGGATGGATCACTTTAGAATTGAATCAAAAAAGGCGCATCTTACTCGACTGCCATCCGTACACTGACTAAAAATCTCTTATCAACGTTACTAAAGTTTTATAAAAAATAATAAATGGAATATCTTGTTCATCGTTACTTTTTTTCTTTTTCTTAATCTACATAGATTTTTCTACTATGAAGACTAATCTAAACAAACACATTTAGTAATACATGCCGTTGTATTGCTTGACATGAATGAGTGAGATAAAAATGATTTTTGAGTAAAGCGTTCCTCTCAAAGATAAAAAATATACCCATAGAAAAAATGTATCATTCTATAATTTATCAAATGCTAAATAAATTGCTCTTTTTTTTTTTTTTGTTATGGTATTATGAGATACTTTCATTCGTTACTCTTAAGCTCAACCCAATCATATAGTGTTTGAGAGTATATATTGTATAACTCAGGAGCTATCAATTATACAAATTATTTGTAAACATATAGAACTATATTTAAACGAAAAACGAATTTGAATTAAAGAATATTTGGAATTTGAAAATTAATAAAATTCTTTGGAGATTCCACTTATTCTGTTTATTGTAATATTAAACATCTTATTTTATCTTAAAAAACTAATAAAAGTAAACGCAAAGTAAGTATTTTAGAAAAATAAGAATATTTGATAGTTTGAACCATTTACTAGATGGCTATAAATAATCTTGACACGGCGAAATGCCAATAATAGAATTATTATTATAAGTGTCTTAACTCAGCAAGTGTTATTTTTCTCCATTTTTTCAACATCAGGTGTGCGGACTTTAACTTTATCATCATTAAAATGGAAATATTCTATCCGAAGGAGTTGAATGTTTGAAGAGGCATATGATCAGTCAGAACAGATCCTTCATTTCAAAAATAGGAATAAAATCCTTCTTTTTAAGCCCATTATTGCATTTGTAAACATAATATATCACTTATATGTGGGACTGTTAAATAAAATCATTCTTTATCTTGCGCTTCCATTGAAGAGACTTTTAACAAAAAGTAAATTCCATCTTCCGAAAAATGATATTTATTCTACACTTCATTTAACCTCTTTAACTTGCAGACCTGGTGGCAGAGATTGCTTAATTTCCTCGGCCTTCTCCTTGTCTTGCACGACGACGGGAGCAACGAATCTTAAACTTGGTGTTTGTTGGATTCTTCTTTATTTTAACAGCACGCGCATTGGTACGGCGAGTTTTGTTAAGGAAATCTTTCACTTCTCTGATTTCACGTAATTTGTAATTTGTAAAAAAAAAAAAAATTTGCTACACGAGAAAATCAACCAAAAGTCGACGTTCCACGTTCAGAAACTTAACAATATCATCTATAGCAGTCGGAACTTTACAAAACACCAGACTCACGCTAACCCATCGTCTTCTGCCTTGTTTCGAAGCCCAACTATATGACGAAGGTTAAAAAGACTCCATCCACATGATCTCCCACTAAGAGGAATCTAATAATTATAGTAAAGTACCACATAAAGGCTCTAAGACATTTCATTATTTACGTATACAACCATTAAAATGTGTCATGGAGAACAACTGCGATAAACATTAAAATAATTTAACTTAAAAAAAAAAGCTGGTCATAGTTTTATAAGTTTGTAACACAAAGAAGGAGACATCGGAGACCCCATAAAATATACATATTCTTGATTAGCGCATTTATTTAGCTATTTCCGTCTGTCTGAATGTCGGTCTTTTTGTATGCAAACTAGTCTCTCATCATACGCAGTACATTTCTCGGAATCAGCCAAATCGGACCAATAGGGGGGTACCTCCCATATAAATTCATGTTCTTATTAGATTTATTTTTTTTTTTTTTTTCTACTGACAACATGAAATTTGAACACTATAAGTGTCTGATCCATAATCTACCAACCATGTAAATTTCAAGACCCTCAGATCACTAGGAGAGCTACATCCCATACATAAGTACTTAGATTGAAAATCATTTTCTTATTAAAAAAGGTTCTTTTTACTGTTTTTTGTTCTTAAAGATTTGTAATGTGCGGTATATTGGTGGATATACAGCTTTCAAAATAGCTGTAGAAACGTTGTAGATAGAATTCGCTGGTTAATGTTGATAACTTCTAGTAGAAGATATTGAAAGTTTACTAAAAAATAATTTATAATTTTCCCTTAATCCACCAGTCATTTAAAATGAGTATCCTCAATATAATAATATCTTGTGGCTTCTCAAACGAGGGTTGCCTTTCGTATTTCGGGAACTGTTTCATTGTTTTTCAAAACATTCTCCATGAAGATCAATCACTTCTACATTCGCTTGAACTATTTTTCGAAACATGTGTTTTGAATACATTAACCGCTTTCGCCCGTTTTCGAAATATAAAAGACAGTCCTTCTATAAGAAAAAAATTAATCGAATATTGCCAAAACTGTTAAGAATATTCTATGCTCATGATCTGTCTACTCTCCTTCTGTATATCTTTGTTAATTCAAACTACTATTCCATATTTCAGTACTACAAAGACCATATCAGGTTTATATGTATATTGTATAACCTTTACTGTAGGCGTTTCGGTGCAATTTAATCTAAATCTTAATCATCCGCCTTCATATTCCGAGAAATTTTCATCTGCTTGCGCGAATCCTTGTAGGTTCCTCCAATTATTTTGCTGTTTAACCAATTTCACCCGGAAAACTATAAAACTTTTGAACATTTCGTTTAAAAATGATTTCACAAAATTTTTATTTTCTCCGACAACGAACGTAAATAACCGTGCCAAACTCATTGTTATCAAAAACTAATGAAATGCGTGTGCGGAAATATGGTAATGTCTCTTGTCTGTCATGTGGATACAAGTTCAATGAAATAAAATAGAAAATACCTTCGTTATGATATGTTGAGCCCTTAATTGATTGATAACGATTGTAATTACAACTATGTGAATGTTAACAGACTGCAACAGTCGACAACATTAGCAATATCAAATTGGAACTAGTGGTGTAATGTGTATAACAAACCCATTGATAGATTACTTTCCCAATTAGAAAATAAAACAAAAAAAACCGATTCATAAATTACAATCACACTTATGACAAGAATATAAAAGTATCCACAGGCAATGTACACATATTTTTAAAAATTAAAGTTTATATAGTTTATGTAGTGAAAACTTTTAGAAATATAGAATATTTTAAGTAGTATGTGTTGTTGTTCTGTAGGTTTAATTTATCTCATTAGGATAAGATAAAATCAGACAACAAAATCCATGTCATGTGATGAAGAAACAATGTTTGAAGACTTCAACAAGACAAGTTAGACAAAACACAGCACAGTACCAACATATGGCATAAAGAAACATATAAATAGATGTTTTGATGCTGGAAGAAATGCTTTTGAAACTCTGTTGACCTGATAAACAATAAAGGCACGGTGAGTACATAAATTTAACCAAACAGTTTTGAATGCCCGAGAGCAAATCTTTATGAACTTCGGATTGCTTGCTTTTGCTCCAAATTTATGTATGTATATTTGGTAAACTCGATCTGAATTACATTTCTTAATATGCGGCACAAGACCGCTATCAAATAGAACTTGGCACAGTTATAAACAATTTTGTTATTTTTAGCAATTTTGTAAATATTTGGTAGGCAGTTGATTCTGTGTGTCAACATTGTAAAAGATCAACGAGCAAACTGACTGATCTTATCATTTTATCTGAACAGATTATGCCGTTGATGGTTAGAGATGAGAGGATCAAGTGAATATGATAAAGTTACTTTATAATATATACCCATAATGCAGTTGAATATTGACTCAGAATCTGATTTTATTATTATATTTTGCAGTTATATAAAATGCACTTTATTTGAGTTTATTTTCAAGTTGGAAGCAAAAATTTTATTAGTTATAAAAGTCACATGTGCAATAGTCAAAAAGATAATAAAAGTAAGGAATAGAATGTAGAACATCATCTAAAATGGGAATCAAAACAAGCACAAGCCACAGACAGGAATCACTATTAGTAATTGGTTTAATAAGGACACTAATCTTCTATCATCATCATCAATGGCCATACAACCCTGGGTCTTTGCTTGTTGTAATGTCTGCTTCCAAATGGTTCTGTCTTTCGCAAGAGTTCTCCAGTTTCGCAGATTTAAAATATTCGCATCATCGTCGACTTTGTCGATCCATCTAAGTTTCGGGCGACCTTTTCGTCTATTAGTGTAATATGTGGCGCGCAAAATTTGTTGTGGTGGATATTCTTCGTTTTCTCTAATTATATGGCCAACCCATCGAAGCCTCTGTATTTTGATGGTGGAGATTATGTCAGGGCTATTATAGAGGTTTCTGAGCTCATGATTGTAACGTTTACGCCATTCTCCTTCAACATTCACGGCACCGAAGATGCGACGTAGTATTTTTCGTTCGAATATGCTTAGTTTTAATCCATCGTTTTTGTTTATAACCCATGTTTCAATACCGTAGGTCAGTACTGGGCGTATGAGTGTTCTATACAAGTTAATTTTAATAGATCGGTCGAGAGATCTGCTTTTGAGGTGCTTGATGAGGCTGTAGTAGCATTTGTTTGCCAACATTATACGTCGCTCTATTTCTGTGCTGATATTGTTTGAATTATTAATGTTTACACCAAGATAGACGAATTCATTAACAACCTCAAACTTGTAGTTGCCGATGGAAAGGAGATTACCAATGTTATGCTTAGTTGTTAATGAAGGTGACATTATCAATACTTTTGTTTTGTTTTCATTGATTTTCAGACCCATTTCCCAGGCAGCTTTTTCGATTTGTTGGAAACATTCTTTGAGGGCATTAACGGAGCGAACCACAATATCGATGTCGTCTGCGTAGGCGTATTTGTGTTGACTTGGAAATAATATTTCCTCTGGTGTTAACTTGTGATGTGCTTATTACTTTCTCCAACGCTAAGTTAAACAAAATGCATGATAGTGCGTTGCCTTGCCTAAGTCATTTGCAGTTTCGAATTCAGGTGAGAGTTCATTTTCAATACGAACAACATTTCTTACTCTGGACATCGTAGCTTCTACAAGCTTCTATAAGCTTACCGGGTATACCGAATTCGTGGATTGCTCTGTATAATTTTTCACGGTTAACACTGTCGTATGCAGCCTTGAAATCTATGAAGAGATGATATGTTGTAATGTCATATTCAGTGTTTTTTTCAAGTATTTGCCGTAATGTAAATATTTGGTCACAGGTTGACCTATTTTTCTGGAAGCCTGCTTGGTAGTTTCCAACTATATTACTAGCAAGAGGTTGCAATCGGATATAAATTATATTTGATAGTATTTCATATATGATATTAACCAGGGTTATCGGTCGATAGTTACTACAATTAAGAATATCACCTTTTTTATGAATTGGGTAGATAATGCCAGATTCCCAGACTTTGCATATCAATTTTTATATATACGTGTTAGCGCGTTTTGTCCAGGGTTTTTATAGATTTCCGCTGGTATTTGATCAAGTCCTGCTGATTTATTATTTTTTAGTTTATTTATTGCTCTAATGAACTCATCGTAGTCTGGAGTGCTTCCTGCTGCATTATATTCGTTGTCTTTCCTTTCAGCATAGATTTTATCCTTACTTAGGCTGGTTGTACCATCCAAAAGCTTTTTGAAATACTCTGCCCAACGTTCAAGAACTTTTGTTTTGTCAGTGATCAAGCTTCCATCAGTATCATTGCAGTATGTTGTACGTGGTTTGAAATCATTCCGTGTCTGATTAATAGTTTGATATAGTTTTCGGCTTTCATTATAATTGTGGAGTTCTTCCAGCTCTTTGAACACTTTTTTCAAGTTCCCTCTTCTTCGATCTCTGTACTTTCTTTTCGTCTCTGCGAAGCTTTCGATATTTTTCCACAGAGAGTCTCGACCTATGCTTTTAAAACATTTCACGGTATGCCTCATTTTTCTTCTCAGTCACTTCTTGGCATTCATCGTCGAACGTTTTATGAGGTTCGAAAAATGTCTCGAATCGATTAAACGGTGATCGATCTGATTTTGAGTCATGCTGTCAGGGGATACCCATGTGGTCTTGTGGATGTCCTTTCGAGGGAACATTGTACTTTCAATTACCATGCCTTTTGACACAGCAAAGTTGACAAGTTTGGTACCGTTTGCATTGCAGATCTTATGGAGGCTTTGTTTACCAACATATCGATCGTACATCTCTTCCCTACCTACTTTAACATTAAAGTCACCAATTATTATTTTAATGCCATGACTGGGGCATTTGTTATACACATAGTCAAGCTTTTCGTAAAATTCCTCTTTTTCTTCATTGGATTTATCTTCTGTGGGTGCATGTACATTGATAATACTCATGTTGAAGAACTTCGTTTTGACTCTGATTACACACATTCTGTTGTTTATTGGTTCGAATTTTAATACGTGTTTTTTAATTTTTTTAGATACTATAAATCCAGTGCCGAGGATGTGCTTATTTGGTTCACAGCTATAGTATACGTCGCAATCTCTTTTTTGAATTATTCCACTGCCTGTCCATCTTATTTCCTGCAGCGCTAAAATATTTATATTATATTGATTTGTAATTTTAATTATTTCTTGTAAGCTTTTACTTCGGTACAGGGTTCGTACATTCCAACTGAAGAGTTTTAAATCATTGTCCTTATTGCGGTTCCGAGGTCGTCTATGTGGTTCAGTTTTCATCCGAGGCATTCTTACAACTTCCGTAACTTGTAGATTTTTGACGGTGTCAGGTAGTCAGCCTGGCATCTAACCTCCTCTTGGAGGGGTAGATCACCACTATACTTTGTTCCCGTCACTTCCGCCGGGATTGGGTACCCGACCGCCGTTCGGGGTTAACAGCATCGCCATGTGTGGGCGTATAGAGGGGATTGACGTTGAGAGGTGTAATCTTCTATCACATCGGTTTAATCAGTAGATCTGAAATCGCCCCTCGTAAATTAAGAGAAATTACCAATCTGGCGGGAATTAATTGATTTGGAAAGTTTCTCATTTCGACTCTATTTTTTCAATAACCAATACTTCACCGATATTTTCGATAATCATTGTTTTGTTTTTCTCAAGATAATCGCACAGCTGAGAGCTTTCAAACTTAGCATATGTTGTTCCCGTCATTTTGCAATCTCCAGCCTTTTTAAAATAAAAATTGTAATTCTTAAATTATTGATTGATATTAGTGTTTTGTTTTCAAGTAATGGGTGTATACATAATGGGAAAAATATATGTTTTAGTGGTCAATATCGAATTGAGTCTGTTCAGAAATAACAGTCGACGTTAACTTTCTAACGCCTCGAGGATTTAATTACACACAAAGACAATCATGGTAATACGCCATCCATCTTGCCGTCATGCTGGGTCGCAAGGAATACGTACAGTTGTTGTTAGCACATGATGTGCCAGTTAAAATAAAAAATAAAGATGACAGGTCACCACTCTTTGAGGCCATTGGCTATGGCGATCGTCAGACAGTGTTGCTGCATAAACTAAAATAACAATCACTTCAA
This sequence comes from Amiota mariae, assembly GCA_035041805.1. Lineage (NCBI taxonomy): Eukaryota > Metazoa > Arthropoda > Insecta > Diptera > Drosophilidae > Amiota > Amiota mariae. Next base: position 1,050,168 of record JAWNKV010000229.1, on the reverse strand, counting down.
CACATGGAATCACGTCGGGCAAAATTAGTAAGAGCCTTGCGACAAATGAAATATTTCCATTTTGAACTAAATTGGGATTTTGCATTATGGTTGCCATTGGTATCGTAAATTCTACCCTTTTTGTTGCATTCACAAAGATGAGGCAGCATTGTGCTTGCGTTGAAATCGAAAAGCGTTTGGAGCGCGGCGACAGAACTTTCACATTCCGCGTGGAATTGTCTTCACAAGTCAATTATTGTTATGGAAAATCAACTAGTGTTATCAGCATGTATGCTAAGAATAGGCCGACATGGCATATGAAGTTAATTTGCTTATGTCAACAGATATATTGGCCAGACAAATGTCCACGAAGACCATACAATTTGCCCAGGCGCAAAGTAGTTGCATCTATCGGGCTATTCGCAAACAAAGCGGTAAACACTAATCTGAATCTCTATATGATGAATCTCTATATGATGAGGCACCCATTGGCAAGCTCACCAGTTATCAAACAATGAAATAAAACACTACGTGCCACTGTTGCCATGAATAAGCATTTTTCTTGAGCGTCGAAATGTTACTCGATGTAATTGCTCCGCTTAAACACATCGATAAAATGTATCATTTTGAAAAAAAAACAAAAACGTCACAAAAATTAGAATAATACAAAATTGTGATGATAAAAGAAAAAATAAGTGAATAGTAAAAATAAAACACATATAAACAATAAATAATTAAAATATAATACTAAAGATTAAAATTAAAACAGTAAATTAAAATAAAATTGTCAGCGGACTCAGATTTCTCCAAACCATTCCTTGCGAGGTAACCGAACTATTTAGGTAAATTGAACTATAAATCGTTTGAGAATTACAAGTAATTAAATGAAAATATGTAGTTGTTAATGACCGTCTATTTTCTAAGGACAGTGGAAACATGAATGTCGTTGTACATCAAACAGCAATCGAGCTGCCGACGTTTTCTTTGTGTTCTTTCGTGAGTTTCGTCGTTTTGTCATTTGCTTTGATTTTTTTTTTGTTTGATGGTGAAATGAATTTACATGCAGATTAGCGAGGAAAACAATAAGCTACAATTGTTGGTACTTTTATTTTTTTCTTTAATAACTTTAGATAAGGGAGAATTTAACCAAATCGCGTCTAAAAAAAACGGGAGATTTCAAATCGATTGAAAGCGATATCTGTGAATTTTATCCAAATCTCTTTCCTATTAAAGTAAAATAAGCGAAATAAGCAAAAGCAACCAATGCTGAATATTCCAACCTGCTTGCATATAAATGTTAGCATTTTCGAAGATTTATAATTGTCTTTAATTCAATTAATTTAAATGTTAAAATAAACTGTAAGTGTTAATAATAAAGCTGTGATGTTTTAATTTTGTTTTAAACATGCGTAGAAAGTGATAAGTTCAATAAGAATTTTTAATAATCTCATTGATGAAAGTTGTCATGTGTGCAATGCGTTCTACACGATTTTTGTTTGTAGGAAGGGAAGTTTTTCCTTTTCGTTTGGTTTTTGTAGAGTAAGGGATGTAAAAGTTAGTTAGCAGTGTCAAAATATTTGCTCGGCATCTGTAGCTGAGTGTAAATACTAGCAAGAGGATCCTAAGAAAAATTAACGATAACTGTCGGTCCAAATTCGATCCGTTTAAGACCTGGCTCCCATATAACATGTTCTTTAAAATACAATAATATCTAGTTTAATAGCATTTGCCATTAATTTAGACACACATTTATTATTATTATTTTAAATTCTTTTGAATTAGATTTATTCCAAACCATTAAAATAGCGTGGAACCAAGTGATTTTAATGTTGATTTCAACATCAAATCAAACTTAATGTCGTCTTGCCAATTAGGGATTAGTATAAGATTTACCAATTCAATTCAATTATTCATATTTTTCATTATAATATTACGCAAAATATATTTTGTCCCCATCAAAATGAAGTCCCGGCTTCGTCCATGATTATAACTAATTATGTATATTATAATAAAAGATTAAATCTAAATTGTACTGCGTATGGTGAAGAAAAAGCTCCGCGCAATTTGAGCTCTTTAGTTTAAAAACTGAGGGACTAGTTTGCACACCTACAGACAGACAGACTCAATATGTATCAGAAATAAATCACTGTGTCTAAGGGGGTAATTGCCACCATTGAGAGAAACAAGATTTATTTAGGTATGAAAGGAATCCAAAAAACTGAAGGACTAGTTTGCATACATACAGACGGACGGACGGACATGGCTAGATCAACTCGTCTCGTCGCGCTGATCAAGATTGATTGGGGTCTCCGATTACAAACTTTTCATACTCTTCACGCAGTGAATAGTAGTTTAAAAAGTAAATGAAATGGATTGTGAACATATTCGCTCAGCGTCGGAAATGAAAAGATTTTGTTTTATTATTTAAAAAAAACTGATTTGTTACGTTTTATTGAGTCAAACGAACGTTAAACTTTTCTACAGAATAAACTGGGTACAGAATAATGCATACACGATGACCCATAGCATGACCGGGTAGATTCCTCTTGAAATGGGCGCGCACGGAGCCAGTGTTGCCATGATTGCGGGTAACAATGCCCCACACAGCACGGACGCGGGTCTTACGTTCGGGATGTTGTGGCACACACTTCTTTGTCTCATCTTTGTACACAAACATGCAATGCTTGCCAACATAGAACTGACCATGCTCTTTCCTGCGGGCACCCTTAATCTTGAGATTAGCTTGGTTTTCGTGTTGATTCCTCAAACCACGTTTGTAGCCAGTGAAGGCAGCCTTAGCAAACCAACGACTATGATGCTTGAACTTCTTTGAAACCGATTTGACATCGGTGGTCTTTTCTGCCTTTAGGGCTTTGGCAACTTTTGGTGCAGCGGGTTTAGCTTGAGAGTCGGCCATTGTGCTCAACGAAAACTTGTCGAATGGCGAAAAAAACAACTTGAATAAATTTTGCTGAAAAACCTTTTATATTATCTTGATTGGACTAGAACTAAACAGGGCAGAACTTCGATTCACCGATTCTTAAAAACCCGTAACCTTATTTGCTTTAAACATTGTTGTGATCTGAAATACTTAAATGGGCGTTATGTGCAGGGATTAGCTTACTTCTTTGGGATGATCGTTGGGGTGCAGCCTTTTTAATCTGCGTCATGTCGCACCTTATGTGAGGACTGTCACCAGTATATTTAGATGCCTTTGAAGCAGCTCTTTGTAATGTGCTGTTGTATATATTCATTTTAACGAGTATTGAGTCATTGTAACATAAGCTAACCTTGCAATTATATCTGCAATTAGCCTTCACTTTAAAATTTGATATTAAAAATAACCAGACTTCAACTTCCAAGCGTTGGAACATTGGAATAAACGCAGAGAAATCGGCTAACTGCGTGTTTATATTGAGCCGTGGCACTTGTCCAGTTGTTAACTATGACTCCTGCATCATTCCGCAAGTGTACCAAGTCCGTCACTTCGGACTAATACCAGACAAGTGCCTCACATGGTGACCTCACATTAAACCGATCACCGCATGCTGTTATGCAAAATTATGTAGGCTTGACTGGTTGATTCGGCCGTCCAGTAAATTGTCGCTCAACAACAAGAGGACAATTTACAGACAAGTAGTGGCCTCTATTTAGTGTTTCGCAATCCAAATCTGGGGTACCGCAGCTGCCAGCAGCGTTCAGAGAGTCCAGTCCTGCAAAAGCAAGGCCCTTCGTCCCTTAACTGGGGCTCCTTGGTTTGTGCGAAATACCATCTTGCACAGAGACCTAAGGATGCCCACGGTGAAATCCTGCGATCGTCATCAGCAAAGACTGGAAACTCATCCAAACTGTCTGGCGAAATCCCTCACCCATGGCCGGTGAAAACGTTATTTAAAAAAAAATCTTATTAGAACTTACAAAACAAAAAAGGTAAATAAACAACCATCAGGTTTTTTCGAATGAGACGCAAATGAGGACAAATGTGTGCGTGTATGTGTGACTCGCCCTGCATTCGAACCATATATAAATGACCCCTATTTCATAATTGAATATTATTAGTGGTATACACAAACCATAGCACCCACGTGATCCGTTATAGAAACTTGGTTTAGCAAACCTCTTCATTTATGTTATATGCGGCAGTTTTCCTGCCAATTTGAAAGGCGTAAAGCCAAGCCATGGCCAAAGATAAAATTTATTAGGAAATACATATGTAATAGTTTAATTGACCTTCAACACACGATTCTTTATGTTAAAACATCAACATTAATTGATAACTCCTAATTAGAGAGGTGTAAAAAGTTTTAATAGACATGTCGGTGTTATTATTTAAAATATATTTGAAAATCCTTAAGTATCATCACAATAATACTGAAGCACTAGCTGATCGAGCAAATTCGCCATTCCGAATTCCAAGCATGAAAAGCTCATCCATCAAATGATGACCTAATGCATACTGGGCGTAAAATCAAGAATTAGCTGTCATTGTCGCAATTTCAGTTGAAGGAGTGGCTGGCCCAAAGCTCAGACCTCAATACGACCGAAAATCTGGGAGAAGGGGAGGCTTCCAAAATTTGCCGGAGCTCCAACTAAGGAAAATTTACTTTGGAGTAGAGTACAGCATAAATGGAATAATGTTCCCAGTAACCATTTTCACAAAATAGTAGAAAGGAGTTTCAGACCAAATAAAAAAAAAAATAAAAAATTGTTCATATATACAAAATGCCATTATTGTCCAAATGAGGTTTCTTCAGTTTTTTGTGTACTCTTTTCCTAAAAATTAATATTTTTGTCGGTTTTTTTTTTTTAAAAACTGAAAATTATTGATAAATTGAATAAATGAATCAAAAACATTTACCAAGCATAATTTGTTTTACTCATTTTAATGCCTTCACTCTAAAAGTGCGAAACATCCGAACAATTTTGCAACCTACTGTATATATTGGGGAAGGCTGCCATACTTGGGCAGGTCTCATAATGTGATTTGGTGGTTATGTAGTAAACTTTAAGTGTAGCTCAAAAATGTGGTAATTTTCTACAACAACAACAGGTAAATGGCCAAATTTCAGGGTTGCTTTGGTAAAATTTAAGCGATATTTTTTCTGCTGCATAAGTGAAAATTCAAGTTATCAGGGCATGGAAATTTTGAGTACAGTTTTCAATTTTTTTGCTCATTGTTACCAACTTTTTATCCTTGTTGCCAACAAAATGTCCATAATATTTTCTAACAATAAGCCACCACGCTTCATTTCTATGTACAACCAAGACAAAAAACATTTGTTTTTTTTTTCAGTGAAACCTCTGAGTGAACGATTGCTTAAAAAATCTCATTTCATAAAATTCATTAAATTTGGCATTTTATTGCATTAAATTTTGTGAAGCAAATAATTTTAATCATTTCATTTCGGGAATGATAGAAAATATGAAATTTATTTTATTTCGTTGTGACTCACAATTCAAAAATAGATGTTTGACTTGATTGATTTTAAAATATGTCTCTAAGCTTTATAACCGATTCTGTAGGTCGAATTTGTTTAAATAAACGCTATGTGCTACGCTACTCACAATAAAGATATATTTCAGTAGTTCGATTTTGAATCCAATGAGTGACTTTTGCTTGATGCGCGTACAAACACTTTCAGTCTATTATTTTATTATATGTAAAAATAAAGATTTATTTATTAAAATCGTATTATTATCTACTATGTACTAGGCATTAACACTAATACTTAAACTAAGGGTCCATACTTAATAAAGCTAGCTTAAGTGTTAGCTTGAGAAGTACAGAATCGTAATATATTTTTTTCGATCAATATTACAAACAACAGTCATTTCATGGAGTAGAGAAGTAGAAAAGAATAATTTTAAATAATTTATTTTGAGTCCTTTGGAGTTTGGCAAGATAACTAACTGCACAATCACACCAGGTACGTATAGCATAATCGGATCATCCTAATACTGTCTGTTTATTTTTAACTGACAGTTCTTATTGTTTTATTATCTTTATCTATTGTCCTTCTTATATGCAAATTGAAGATTAGTTTTTTGGTAAGTAGCTGGTATTTCGAGAGAAAAATATAGAGCTTGCTTTACTTGGGTTTAACTGGGTTTCCCACTTGTGAAAGTATATAGCGAAGATTACGCTTAATCTCATTGCAGCTGTGATCAGAGCAGTATAATCAGCAAATATTAAGTTACTACAGCGATCAGGCTTTTGAATGTCATAGGTGTATAAGTTCCTTGAGGAACTCCGGCTGTGATCAATTTTTTTTATTGGACTTAAACGCCGTTCATCTCAACCCAAAAAAATCTTTCAGTAAGAAAACTGTTGAGGATTTTTATGAGGAATAATGGGGCACCAATGATTTTGAGCTTGTGAATGAGACCTTTTTGCCAGAAAATATCAAAAGCGGCTTGAACATACATAAGTAAAAACAAAGAAAAAATAATAAAAAAGACTATCTTTGGCTATGCCGAAGTTGTAATACTCTTCACGGCTCTCCTAGTGGTCCAAAATTTACATGGTTGGTGGATATGTGTCAGACACTTATAGTGTCCAAATTTCAAGTCGATAGTCAAAAAAAAAAGTTTTTCTTATAACATGAATTTGGATCGTGGTTTGTATGGGGGTACCCTCCTAGTGGACCGATTTGACTGATTCCGACAAATGTATTGTGTATGATGAAAAGAAACCTTCGTGCTCTCTAGCTCAAAAACTGAGGGTTTAGTTTGCATACATACAGACAAACAGCGAGTTGTCTATACGTTAAATAATCTTTGAAAAAATTTCACTTTAAAAAAAACGAAATCGAAATGTTGTTGCGCCATAAGAAAATATGCAATAATCAACAACGATCGACGCATGCAATGACGTGTATTTGTCAACAACCAGTCAAAAACCGATGCAGAGAAAAATATGTCTTCTGTCTTGTCTGCTTGCTCAGCCTTAATGAATGCATATTGTTTAGTTGCTGCACTTAGTGCACAGAGAATGAAAAATTGTTATTTCGCGTACAAATTTTCCGAGTTTACAGTGAAACAAAATTGACACATTTTGTAGGAGGCTAACTTCTCAATGGAAAATTATGAAAATAATACCAGGTATTCCTTAGTTCAGAAGCAAATGAATCCCAAAGTCACTTTAGTAAAAAATATGATAGGAGAGAAAATAAAAAAATACATCCTTCATCTACTCTACTCTATCTATGCTACCTTGTAGTGGTCGAACGAGATAGAATGTTATCGCCAGAGCTCTGTTTTGTAATTTGTAAATCAATACATCAATATATAAAACGAATGTGTATGTATGTATGTCCAGCCTTTTGTCCATAATTACCCACTGCCTTCCACTCATGGTTGCAGTGGTAGATAGCGCTTGAAAGGAGGTGGATGTGGGTGGTAAAAATGTGTGATGGGAAACTTCTTTCCTTTTCTAACACATTGTACGACTCATATAAACTCGAGATTGTACTGAATGGCTTTAAGTGCGTTAATGAGTGACATTGTTGAGAATTTTTCTAAAATAATAACGTACTAGGATCGTTCAGTGGTCGAAATTCGACCACCTGCATGAATACACTCGCTCTCTATGTTGTTTCATAATTAAATTATAATTAGATAAACATACACAATTTCTAAAAATTTTAAAATTTCTGTTATTCTAAAAACAACTTAAATTAAACTTATAATAATTACAACACAACTTTAATACAATTAGTTAGTAGGATAGAACAATTACATTAATATGATCTAATAGAAAGGTCGACAGGATGAGATCTTCTCAACCGTCTCGCCACTCTGACTCCTCCCATTCTGCGTCGCTTTAAGAGACGACTGGCTAGTTTATTTATATGATTTTTTTAACCGCTCCATATATTTCTTGGTCGGCAATATCCAACTGTTTAGGAGCCAACGCAATTTCCCAATTCTCTATCCAATCGATTTCGTGATAATTAAAATATGCTCTTTGAACGTTAGCCGCGTATCCAAATATACACCCAGATCCCGAATGGTGCTTCATCAGCTGGTTATCAATGAAGACGCCCGGGCAAACATTTGGCCATAAGGTGTACGTCACATTGGCACATTTCTTTTTGTTAATGCCAATGTTCCATCGTCTTGTCCAGACTTCAAACTTATGTAGGTATTGTTGCAAATTGTCCGTGACAAACGTGGCAATGATAAAATCATGAGGATCACCTAGTGGTAATTCTGAGCCATTAGGCATGTCATGCATAAACAGGGTACTCAAATCCTTCAAAGATGAAGTTGACCACCCTATTCAGCTGTTCTGGAGTTCCGTGTGACTTACGGAACCCGAATTGAAAGGAAGGAACTATATCCTTTACCTTCCTCAAATCCAGGAGGCGCGTCAGCAGACCACGCACAAACAGCTTGGCTACTGTGGGAAGCAGGTTGATTGGCCTGTACGAATCTAAGGTGTAAGGGTTATTGCCGGTCTTATGTATCATACAAATTCTCGAATTCTTCCACTGTTTTGGAATATATCCCAATCTCAGCACCGAGTTAAAAATGAGGACCAGAAATAGCACAGCTTTAATCGGAATAGCCTATAGTGTAAAGTTGTCCACGCCATCTTCATCTGGAACATTTTTGTGTTCAGCCCTTTAATGTGAGCTGAGACTTCTTGTGCTGTAATGGGAGCAACTGGGGGGCATAATTCGCCAGCAAGCCTCATTTGAATCTGGCGAGCCCTTAGGGCAGTCCAGTACGCACTATTGTGCCATGTGATGGATTTAAGGGGGCAGCAATGAGAGCTGCTGAGTGCACCTTATTTATAAAAATCAAGTGGGCGTCATCAATGTCTTCAGGCATCAGGATTTCCAGGTTTAAATTTAGAGATTCTTCCAAATCTCGGCCAAACGCAGCTACGTCAGCTCCAGGTGACAGCAGTCGTCCTTTCATTGTTTTAATCTTCGGAGCGGAATCAAATGTAACCACAAGAGGAAGATGATCAGATGAGAGCTGATAATCAGTTTTGATAGACAACTCATCTGAACGCAGACCGTTATATACGAAGAAATCAATAGCGCTGGGTTTATGTCTTTGGGTATACTGGTTTGCAATCTGGATGGTGGCCATTTGTAATATTGTCGTCCTTACAGGTTCGTGTAAGGAATAACTGATTTGCTACTTAATAAGTACAGGCGCTCCTCCTCTTGGCCTGTTGCTGGGATGGTCTGCCTTGTAAATGTTGTAGCCAGGTATAAGGATCTGGACTCCCGTTTGCAGCCATGTCTCAATGATGAACATCACATCTATGTTATGATCGGTAAGGAACTGCTTAAGGTGCTCAACATGCCCAGAAATCCCATCTTCGTACATCATCGTTTAGTCTTCAGGAGTAACAGTCATATCTCCTTTAGATACTGCGTTGTCTTTTCTAATTCCTTCAACGTTGCTTGAAAGAAATAAAATTTAGACGTGAGAGCTTCAATGGCTACCTCTAGCCTGGAGTTTCTGTTTTGGGGTAAGCATTGGTCCCTTCTTTGTCGAAGCTTATCCTGTTGTTGGGGCATAGAAGTTTCAGTACAAAACTCATATTTGCTTTGCTTGTTAGAGATAGTTTTGGGTGGGTTGCCAATTTGAAGCTTTGTGCGAAGTGAGTTAGTCCACGTAACATGGATGCCGGAATGAATTGCTGTCTATTATTCTGGTTACTTGAAGGGCGTCTCCCTCTTACAGCCATATTGATTTTAATCCTTCGTTTATCCATTTTGGCTTTATACACTCGAAGTTGATACAGCAGAGCTTCTCAGCTGAAGTTTCCTGACATCGGGTAGTTCTACCGACTTTGAGAGTGTAATTATTTGATCCAATTAAGACATCAATTTCTGCTTCCATCTGGTTCACATTGGATACGCCCTCAATGTAAATTTGCGACGTCTTTCGCAATCTGGAAACGCTCTTTTAATTTTCAGCAGTTTGATCAAATTCCATCTCAGCAGCCACCGCATGGGAGATCTTGGCATCAGTGTGATCTTGAATATCATCCTCGTTTGCAAGTAATGAAAATCGGTTTCTGGAAGTTGTAGCTTTCTCCTGGGTGGGAGTAGCCGTTGCTAACTGGGTATTACTCAACTTCTCCTTTTTGTTGCTTTCCTTGTCCGAGTTGGGGGACGGTTTACGCTTTTTAAAGAAGGTCTGTCAGGTAGGTTGAGTCATAATGCTACTTTCTTTATCAGGAGCGTTATGAGCATCATCACTTACAACCATATTTTCGGAACCAGACCTATTTGGCTTGGAACACACACTCCCTGTTAGTGATAGAATAGGTGGACCCGTAAGTGGAGTTTGTACCAACCCAACTACGAATTACGCTGGCAGGTGCATTAATTGCCCTGCACATGATGGAGCGTATCTCAGAAGGCTTTGCACTGGCAATTGCATTAATACTCTCATACTGATACCGAGATTAATGCTTTATTGATTCATATATGGATAGATTATACCTAAAAGCTAAATAAACTGCTAGACTCTGTATAAATAAACATTAAGTAAACAATTTTTAATGAATTCTTATACATATTGTTGGAATTAAATAATTTTAAAAAAAACAAGAAATTGTACAATTATAATGTATTCCATCGTACAAAAATATAAAGAAACAGATTGAATTAAAACGTTATTTACATAATTTACATTACAAAATTATTAGATGAATGGTGAGTTCACACTTCTGCAGCGTCAGCTTTCATTCATTGAACCTTGGCTAAAACGTTGGAACATTATGGTAAACACCGACAAATCAACGAATATCACATTCACGCTTAGGCGTCGATGTTGTCCTCCTGTCTCCCTGAACAATGACACCATTCCCTCAGAGTTCACCGCCAAATACCTTGACCTTACCTTGGATAGACGATTAAACTGGAAGGCTCACATCAAACGTAAGCGCCAACAGTTGGCTTTTAAAACGAGGAAAATATCCTGGCTTCTTAAGTGCAATTTAAAACTGTCTCTTCGTAACAAACTCCTACTCTACAAGACAGTTCTGAAGCCTGTATGGACATAAACAGTTGTGGGGTTCTGATTCGCACTCTAACATTGAGATTGGTACGTCAGAAATACAACCACACATATAGATCTTCAGGTTCCATGGAACAAAGACGAAATTGGCAGATTCACCACAATCCCGTCTAGAAGCACACCCTAACGATCTTACCTTAGGTCTGCTAGTCACTGGTAACAACACCCGCTGATTCAAGAGGAGTCATCCCCTGGACCTACCTTTCATGCTTCCTGAAAGTTATGTGCCACCATTCACTGTGATGTTTGTTGTACTTTTTCCATTTACTTATGGTTAGGTCTGGTTCCTGATTAATTAATTAATTTATTTCAATTTAAAAAAATCTTTATTTATAATAAAACCAATATAAACGAATTTATAATTTTCTATAAAAAGGAAATGAAATTGAAATATGTATTTACTATAAGTAATTTTAAGTATTATATGGTCGTAATGTAATTTATGTGCAAATTTTTCTTTGCGCCATCTATTAATAATATTAGTAACATTAGTATCATGGAACAGCTAACAAATTCTGGTCATTCTTTTGGGGTGTACACTCAAAATGTGCTGTTAACTTTCATGATTTGGTTTATTCTCTTTTCAACGATATTCAAGACTGTAAAATGGACAAATACAGTCTTGGTCAAAAAAGAATACAAACAACTTCACTTCTTTCAAAAATGACATAGCAGCTTTCATAAAAGGAACAATTTTTAAAAACTAGTCATACAATGAATGTGATGTGATCTGATAGTGGATTTAGACAGGGCCATGATTCGAATCACAATCGACAACAACGGCAAGGTAAAGGACGTCATTCAGGGATTGTGGGATTTGAATCATTGTCGCATCTAGAATTGATACACCTGTGATTGAGATCAGCGCTGGGAAATTTTTGACAGTGTTGCAAAGTTTTTGGTCATTTCCGGTTAGAAATTGCTATTCTCGACAGTCTTCTTCTCTTTTTTGCTTGTTGCGCTCCAACATAATATGGCTGATCATTTCACAAAACAATTTGGTGTAAATTTTAAATTGTAATTTTGTTTTTAAATTTTAATAAAATAAGTAGCAGGAATGAAAAAGGAGGAAAAGAAAAGAATTATTTGCATACACTGCGAATTGTTCTTAACCATGTATTTTTCTCACAATTTCCATTTTAATTTCTCACAATTAGCCACAACGTTCCTTTTGTATGTATAACCAAAACAAAAAACAGCTGTTCATGATTCAAAATTGCCTATCAAAACCCAAAGCGTATCATCGTGATTTAGTCCTGTCTAAATCCGCTATGAAGGATAACAATAACAAAGTAACAGTAGTGAAAGTAGGAATTTCGATTTTGATGTTCTACTGATTTTGCATACAGATGAATACAATTCTTTTAAAAATTTGGGAGATTCAGGGGCTTTTAATTAGATTAGAACATATTATGAGTGTCCGCATTGCACATATATTGAGACCATATTGTACCCTTCAAATTAAAATGCATAGTAAAGAAATTGCTCCTTGGCAACCGTGCATCCTTGAGTACATTTTAACAGAACTCATCATTTCAATAACATTTTCAACATTTGAGTGAGTCGGTTTTTATCAAATACTATCACACATGTAAGATTTCCAACGAACACCAAGATTTAAGATAGACTTATTTTTTGTGCATTTGGTTTGTTTGTACATGTTCATAGTCTTTGTTGTTTTCTTGCATAGTCTTTTTTGTTTTTTGCACACTTCTAAGCTGAACCTGAGAATACCCTTGAAAAATGAGAACACCCTCGACAAAAGAAGAATGAATACTATCACTCGCTGATTCTGCAAACTTGCCTGATTTCATTGGTCATGTCACCTTCATTAAAATTCTTTTATCCAATTTTTTCCAATTTCTTTTCTCGTATTGATTTGCTGTATTGGTCATGTCTCCTTCATTTAAATTGTTTTATCCAATTTTTTCCAATTTCTTTTTTCGTATTGATTTGCTGTATTGCACATCGCCCGTATGTTACATACACAACAGAAAGACAAATGACCACAAAAATTGTACAACAACAATATGAAAAGCTGTGCTAATATGCAACGGGATCTTTTTTTCTGGAAAAGATAGAAAGCGTTTTAATGAATGAGACATGACCAATGACATCTGGCAAGTTTTTACAAGCAGCGATTGGCAGCACTATCAAACTAAATCCTCGAAAAATTGATTCAGTTGGCCACAATGCCAAATGATATATTTCTGTTCCAAATAATTAGTTTCATCACATGCTGAGATTTGAAAAGTAAAATGTGTTAAATCATTATACATATCACTGTATTCCATTGTGTATGCTAAACAATCTTACTGCAAAAATGAGAAAATAATGGTAACTAATTTTGAATTTTAGTGATGCCACCTGATAGGCATATCACTATCTCGCTTGTTTGACCATCGACACAACACCGTGTGGGAATGAGATGAGCATCTTTTGAGCTAGGTGGCAACACAATGATTATAGAATCTTTCTATCTCGTTTTGGCGTGGTTTTGCTCTCATTTTTTCGTTTTTACTCTCACTCTCAGCTCTCTCTTGAAAATAATTCAATTATAATGTAATGATCATTAAGTATTTTGTATTTGTTTTTGTATTTTTGTTGACTGGTTCGGTTGTGTGCGCGGATGTTGTTAAATTGTCCCAATAGAAAATAAAAGATAAAAGAATAGAAGAACAAAAAAAAAATAAAAAGAAAAATAGCGCGTGTGAATAACTGTACAAATTAATTATTAACAAATAAATAAAGAAATATTATTGAAAAAAAAAGAGAAAAACGAAAGAAACAAAGGGATTTCGTGAACGCTCTTTTGTGCAAGACGCCGTTGAAAAAAGCGGCGTTGCTTGGATTAAGCTTAAAAAGTTTTTTGCTTAGCGGTGCGCGTGTGTGCAAAAAATAATTAAAGTAAATAAATAAGAAAAAAACAGCATCAATTAATGTGAAAATTTAACAGAAATCATAATAGTTGTAGAGTTAAAAGTGAATTATCTACTTAAAATTTATAACACGAAAATTCGCGCAAAGCAAAAGCAAACCAACAAATAAATAAAGCAGATAAGATAGTAATCATTTTAGTGGAGAAATATAAAAAGAAAAAAGTGAGTGAGTGAGTGAATGAAGTTACAAAATTTGTGTTGTTTTCTTTTATGTTTTTGCAAATTATCCACCAACAACCAAAACAATAAAAACAACTCTAAAATCACTAAAAAGTAAAAACGACTGAGAATTCCAGTGTCGCCGCCGCACATTCTTTTTTATATCTGTTCCCTGTTTCTTTGTTTTTGTTACCAGGCGTCGTTTTCCATCGGTCTTCTGTCAGTCATTCAGTGTTTGTGTGCCCACCTGCTTTGCGATTGTTTGTTTTTGTAGTTTATTTTTGCATTTAAGTCGCGTCGTTGTGTTTTAAAAAATATACGAGTACATAAAGAAACGTCAAAAAAGGAAGCGGTCTCATCAACACCAACTGAGAAAAGTATTCACGTTTTCACGTTGCAACTAATAATAATAATAATAACAACAACAACAAGTGTAATCTTCGCCGTCTTCTAATGTCATTGCCAGTGTCCAGAGTGTCAGACAATACTCTCTCTCTCTCTCTTACTCGGTCTCTGCCTCTCTTTTGGCAATTTGCTGCTCTTCCTAACTAACTAACTATGTTCACAATCAAACAAAAGTGATGGCAAAGTGAAAGAAAAATAACTAAAAAAGTGAAAAATTGAACAACTAACAAAGCAAAGAAGATCCTTAGTTTATATTTATTTATTTATTCAAGAGATAGAAGTGAAGCTGGCAACCTCAGCTCTTTTTCTTAATTTTTGCTTGCCGTCCGATCTTAAGCCGCACTTTCTTATTGGAATTTTATTATAACAAAAAATTAATTAATTAAAATAAACGATAAAAACAAAAATCTAATTTTTCCATCGCACGCTCCAAAGGAATTTCAAAGGTAAGCAAACCCATCTCTAATATTTTAGAGTTTGACACATTTATTTTTCTCTTCTTACGCGTTTTTGTCAATGAATTTCGGGGGTTAAATATCTATGAATGATGTCTACGCATCTGTCCATCCGTCTGACTAAATAGCTCTACATAAAACTGAAATCAACTGAATCTGTCGGTGGTGGGTGTGTGGATTTGTTGTTTGGATCTTTGGAGGGTGTTTTTGCCCCAGAATTCCATCTCTTCTCGATTTTACCTCCTCTCTGAAGGCTGTTTGCCGCATTTACAATAACTGCACAATTGTTTCTCCTCTACACTCTTAAACCGACTGCCAACCATCCATTTATGTACATATGAATGAGTACTAGGCGGTCTGCATTACTTTATTAACAAGTTGTTAAAGATTTTTTTCACCCTTGTGCCTGCAAACCTGGCCTGGTTTGCTCGGCAAAACATTTGCATCGTTTTAAATCAATACACATTTTTGATTTAAATCTTTTTATTAGACATACACAGACCCCACATACCTTCCTTAAGTGTGTGTATGTGTGTGGTGAAATGAGAATTTATGTGGTTGTGATTATTTTAGAATTTTTCAATTTGTTTTCTTTTTTCATTAGAAATTCATTAAATTCTTTTAAATAGATTTTGTATACTCCACGGCAACATCAAGACTAATGTAAAACCAGTAAAAAGATGATGATGATTTGGCTATGCCAAAGTTCTAATACTCTTCACAGACATTTTATATCTTCTGATTATTGTTCTAAGTTCATGTTTTGTATGGGAGGTACCCATACTGTGGTGGGCATGGGTCAGATACTCATAGTGTCCAAATTTCAATTGGATAGTACAAAAAACAATGGTAACAAAATGAATTCGGATCTGATTTTGTATGATAGGTACTCCTTTCCTAGTGGTTCAATTCAGCTGATTCCGACAAATGTATGGCGTAAAATTTCTGCTCTCTAGCTCATAAACTTAGGGACTATGTTGCCTACATACAGACAGAAAGACGCTCATGACCAAGATCTAGAATATATATATGTAATTTATTTTTGGGGCTTTCGATGTCTCCTTCTGTGTGTTACAAACTTTATGACAAACTTTTAATAATATTCACTGCGTAAAGAGTATAAAAAATCATCATTATTTTTTTGAAAATACTTAGTTTACATAAAAAACAACCATAAATATTATTGTTCATATCTTTAAGTTGCCTCTGCCATCAAGAGTTAGGAAAATATTAACGATCTTCCTTTTCTAGTAATAGTGGCTTTACAGTGAGCGAAGATTCGAATCTATGAAGATGCGACAATGATTCGAGTTTCATTTGACAACAACAACAGGGAAAATGACAAAAATGAGGGGTTGTTGTTGTAGAGAGATTCGATTGTGAGATGCTAATCTCAAATAGATTCGCAAAGATTCGGTTTTTTTTTTTGAATGGTCAGTCTTAACAGGGCTAGGCAATTCTTCCATGTAGGTTGGCAGCATTTTCATAATTTCGTCGTTTTTTGTGATTGTCATGTGTCTTCTTCTTCGTTTTTTTGCGCGCCGCACATAAAACAGCTGATCATTGCACAAAACAATTTGAAGAAAATTTTAAATTGTAATTTTTTCTTTAAATATTAATAAAATGAGTAGCAGTCATGAAAAAGGAAGCTGCAAGTAT
Organism: Amiota mariae; assembly: GCA_035041805.1. NCBI lineage: Eukaryota > Metazoa > Arthropoda > Insecta > Diptera > Drosophilidae > Amiota > Amiota mariae. The sequence goes on along the minus strand of JAWNKV010000229.1, from coordinate 1,033,523 downwards.
TATTTGCATACACTCCAAATTGTTCTCAATCATATATTTTTCACAAAATGACCATTTTAATTATCACAATTAGCCACAACGTTCCATTTGTATGTTTAATCAAAACAAACAACAGCTGTTCGTGATACTAAAATACCACTGTAAACCACAAAACCGAATATCTTCGTGATTCGAGCTACTGTAAAGCCACTATAAAATAACACCGGGTTTATATTTAGAATTGGCGAAATAACGGTATGGAGAAGAACAGTAGCAGCAGCATATTCAGTCAACTAAGAAAATCATTAACATCATCCGTTTGATCTGCATATTCTATAGAAATCATAAAATTCATATAGATTCACTCATAACAGTTCCTATTGAAACTATCATATATACCCCATGTAGATGGTATATATTTTATGTGCATTGAAATTTACATTTATTTCTGGGCCTTTTCTTACATAAGTTTCATAAATTATTGACATTTTTTATATTCTTTTGTATTTTAAGCTTAAAACATTTAAAGATTAACTTTATGATGAGAAAATACTCATTAATTTTCATTTATGATAAATGCAAATAAAGTATGTATGTATTCACTTAAGATTTATTTTAAATCTATTGGATTTTCAATGCCAATCCCAGATTAAATATCCAAAAAAAATTTTTCATTTATTTTCTTATTACAATATTTGAATGATTCCCTCTTTAGTTTCTTTCAAGTAATCGGCTTTACAGCTGGAATTTTATATCAAATAAAGTCAAGTTGCGTTGGCAACTGTTAACTACTAAGTAATTATAAACAGTCAACTATTAAAAATTCCATAAAATAGATTACAAATCAAATAGCAAATCCGTCCAGGAGGTGGCCAACTAGAAAAACAGTAATATAGGCAAGAAGAGTAAAACGAGAAAAGCAAAATCCAAATGGAATTGTCAAGAGTATAGTAGTGGTGAGGGAGGGATTTTGAGTGCTGGATTTGTCATGTTAAGAGAAAAACCCAAGATTATTTGCGGCACAAGTGCAAGTAAAGTAAAAAGACATCAAGTGAAGTTTTCATTTTATTATTTTATAGTTTGGATTGCGCAGGACGCTATGTTCAGGAACCCCAATACTGCCAAGAATGTTTAAGTGACTTTGATGATGTAAATGTTTTTGTCTAAGTATTTATTTTGTTGACTCTGGTGCAGCAACCCTACACTATTCCTTAGTCTATTACTTATTGGCATTTGAGTTTATGTCAAGTCGTAGTACGATCCTCAACACGATTAGCATTTCAAATACGCGTTTCCATCTCCATCTTAGTGTAAGCAAAATCTTCGCAAAAGGCTTACTTACAGTGACCGCTGTGACGCATTTACATATTTTACTTATTGAGAAAATAAAATAAAATTGTTTTGCCATAAATGAAATAATAATTGATGAAGATAGATACACAATGCAGTAGCAGCAGCAGCAGCAACAACAGTCTGACTGACAGGTAGAGTCGTTGAAATGGAAGTTGCAGAGGGGGGACTCACAAAATACAAAATCAAATAAGCAGGTAAACGTTGAACGGAACAAACAGACATTGAAACAACCACTAAACTAAAAGAATACAAATAAGAATGAAAATAAGAAAAATAAAAGCCGCTTGAACAATGTAAATAGATAAACCAAGTAAGATTCACTTATGCGAAGAGTATGAAGAGAAGAGCAAATAAAAACAAAGAGCCATTTAGTTGTAAGAACAACAAGACGAAACGAAGAAGAGAAGAAGAAGAAGAAGAAGACGGCAACTAAAAATTCACCTGTCATTGGAGTTGATTCAAATGAACAAAACTTAGCTGAGCCGCATTCTTGAGCGGTACAACCTTCGCCTCGAACGTATCATTTCTACCTTCCTTTTACTATTTAGTTCCACTCCGACACATGTTCTCTCTCACTTTAAGATTCTTTATACCTATTACACATAGTGTGAGATTAGGCATTATCACTTTATTGTGATGATGATTGTAATATAATACATCAGGGATCCTAAAAATATGTACCCATGGAGATTTTATCTTGCTTCGTTGGTTGTTTCTTTTTCTTTTGGAGCAGAAATTTTGAACAGAAGATTCTTATTTTCATATGATGATCTATGATATCTGACAGAAATATTATATATATTAGACTTCTGATAAAAAAAAAATAATGAGAAAATTTCTTTAATTAGGACTTACTGATTATATTAAAAGCATAAGCCATAATATGTGTTTTAACCGGAAATAAGTATTTGTATTTATAGTTTCAAATTATGTATTTTATTTAAAAGGTATATAATTTTCGTTGTAACTGAAGCTAATGTTGTTGTTTCTTGTTCTTAATCCAGTACACACTTACATGATATATGATCGCGTTACTTGGCCACACTTACACGAGCACTCACTCACTCTCTCCTTCCTCACACTGACCAAATGATTGAGCAGCTAAGAAGTTTTCAAGTTAAATGCATAAGTGTGAATATATGTATGTATCTGTGTATCTTTAAGCGGAATTATGCTTTTGATTTAATAATGTGTTTAGGGTTTTTTTTTTTTGTATGTGCGGTGTGAACGCGTTTTCAAGTTCGTTACACAGACTTCATTCGCAGATACCTTTCAGATACAATTTTCTTTTCTCTTTTTATTTTATTTTTGGTTTTCTTTCGTTAAGAAACATGAATTTTTAATAATGTATTTAATTCGAAATGAAATTAGTCATTGTGATTAATGAGCTGGTAAAGTTGATTTATTAATGGAGAACTAAATTTGGTTTCTACAAAATAGTACTGAAAATTAAAGTTAACTCTATTTCACAGGGATGATGAACTTGAACTTGTAGGAATTTTAGTTTTGGTTGAAATCTTGATATAAACTGAAATATGAATTGCCACACATTTGTATCTTCAACACTTGAAACATCAAACAATAAAAGCTGCTGCTGTTGATGTTGATGTAGTTGCCAATTTGTCCTGAACTTGCAAGAAGATACGAGCGACTCTTAACTCTTCTGTAGATCTTACAAACTTTTCTTCAAACTTGAAAACAATAAATTTTTATTCTTTTTTATATGACTGTGTGTGAAGAATACTTGAAGAGCTACTACACACGAAATAAAAAACTTAAACAAAAATTGCTTGTGGCATGCAACATTTCAAGCAGCCAAACAGTCAACTATACCGAAATACAAATAACAAACAGCATATGTATGTATCTAGATACAATACATAAGGCACGTAGTACTATGTGTAGTTCAGACATGTGTATCTGTGTCTGGCCACAAGGCAAGAAAGGGACAGATTGACAGACAGGCAGGCAACCGAACTTTGTTGCATACAATTGCCAAAGCTGGAAAATATTTCAACTCATTTTTATTTTGGTCGTCTACAAAATTGTTGAAATATTTTTGCGCAGCGTAAAAGAAAAAGGAAACCACAAATTCGAAAGCTAAATTGCCGATGCAATCGAGGCAGAACAGGCCGGCAAAGACTCCTAAAGAAAGGGTACAGGTGGGAGTAAGTCTGCCGCTAAAGATAGAAAGGGGTCCATATTCAATAAAGGTACATCTGCATCGGCATCAGCATCAGTATGAACATCATCACCATTGTTTTTATTACTTCAAATGATGCTGAGTCTAGAGGCAATCATCAATATTCGGCTATATCCCATTCCTGTTCTATGGCAATTCGTTTTATGGCATTTCGGTTTTTAAAATTATGGTACTTTTACGATTGACTGATCGGAATTTTGTAATACACCGTTTATTTTAAATTTTTTGCATGACTAAGAATATCTTTAGCCCAGATGTAAAATGTATATATATAAAATATATCTGATCTTTATAAAACTGCAAACATTTCGGAAAACCTTCAGGTAGCCTTAAAATCGGCCGATTCTTTTTTTTTTGAAGTGGTAAATCCTATTAAACGTCGATAAAACCATCACACTTTGATCCGCACTCTATTCCCTTTCATTAACAGGAACAAAATGTACCCATTTAAGTCCATTTTTCAAGCAGTTATTATTTATGGGACCCCAGTTTGGGTAGATGTTGCCAATTGTGTCATTAACAACTTCACCAAAAATAAAATATTAAATATGTTTTTTTATTCTGCCCTTAAATTTAAGTAATCCAATCCAACTTAGTCTTCAGTTTCAACCATGAATTAAAATTATTAATGATCATACTCTATCTATCTATACTATCAGAAACGTATTCTTCAATCCCAGAGTTATTAATCCCTTACATACATACGTATATCTAAGTTAGTATCTCTTAATAGTATTTAATGTTAAAACACAAACAAGGATCAAAAGAGAATTACCAAGGAAGAATTGATATAAAAATAAGTTTTTGGTATCACCTAATATCTAATCTATTTCTAATTGATTAGTAATCTTAAATTTGAAATTATTTGCAAAAATTATAAAGTGAAACCATTTGCTTTGTATGACTTTTAGTGAGAAAAATTAACCTACCATGTATTAGACGTCAGAGATTCTTAAACTGTGTTCCGCGGTAGAACATGCTTAAGATTACATCTATTATATATTTACCTATCTATCTATCTATCTATCTCCTTGTCTGTTTGTGCCCGCTTCACGTAAAATCCTATTATTGGATTCAAAATTGAAAGATAAGAAGATTTATTTTGAGTAACATTTATCGTTTATTTCATCAAAATCGACCTACAGAATCGGTCGAAACTGGTGGACCAAATGTTGCATATAAAGCTTAGAGGCATATTTTAAAATGAAACAAGAAGTTTTTGTCAAAGATCTATTTCTGAATTGTGAGTCACAACAAAATATGTACAATAAATACCATTCTTTCTATCATTCCCGTAGATTTTGATAAAATTTTTCCGAGTACTGCAATATAAAATTTATTGTTCCGCATTGAATTTTTCAAATTGAAAAGTGTTTCGTAACCGAAAAAGTTTTAAAAACTCTGCTCAACTACACCAACTATAAGAAAACACGAGAGTGTATTGTCAGTGGGTACTTTGCAAAGCCAAAGTGGACAAAGTGTTGACTTCCAGTTTTACACTTCCTTTCTTTGATTTTTTTCTTTTAATTGTGATTTCAGTGTCTTTTCATTTGTCTATGCTATTATGGTGGTGCTGCTATTTTCTCGTGTGTATCTTGTGCATTGCATTTTTATTGATAACTTGGCACTCACTTCCTCCTCACTAGAAAAAAGCAGACAGTCATCTTTTGTCATTATCGTTGAGTTCCAGATGCAACACTAACGTTGCTTTACAATACATAAAACTATTTACGGAATGTTGTAGCTATCGTTGTCATTGTCTTTGCTGTGCCATGCAAGCTAAGTTAACCAACTAAGTATGTACATCAAAATCATCATCATCATGTAGCCTAAACCTGCCTGATTCACGCGAACATAATTCTATATCTTCATATGTATGTCGATAAGACATGCACTTCTATTTTGTTGTTGTTGCTTTTGCATTGTTTTTTAGTTGAGCTGGCGGCTGCGGCAATTGTGAAACTACTCGTGTCTTAAGACCGAATTGCATTGCTACAACATAGAGAGTCTTATGTTTCTTACTTCTGAAGCTCCCACAGCAGCAGCAACAACACTCCTACTTTACTAACGGCAACAAAAGATAGATAGTAACGCAACAACATTTGCATCAGATACAATAACTTGGCTTCATCATCATCTGCACACATCAAGGAGCTGAAAAACCTGCAACACCACCACCACTACTGAGTCATTGTTCTAAGACAGTGAAGCTCACTTACACAGTCACTCATGCACTCATTCACCCATTCACTCTTAGCTTGCTCGCTCAGTCGCCTTCATCTATTGAAATGGCCTCTGGAATAAGTCCCAATGCTGCCATCTTTGCTTCTTCAAATAGTAAAAAATTCTGCTTTTGGTTTTATTTTTGTTGTTTCGCACACGTCAGATGAGTACGTGTATCTCTTTTACATTTTGCATTTGTTGATTTGAGGTCGCTTCTAATGATTGCTTTTTTTTTTTTGTACCTACTTCAATTTAATTATATATTTGTTGTGAGAGTTTTTACACAATCAGGTCTATTTCAGCATGTTTTCCTTTTTACAATACAATAATTTAAGTCCTTCTAATTTTTTGGACTACTTTTTTGACTAAATAAATCTTTCTTCTCTCGATGGTGGCAATTTTTTTTACAATTGAAGCTATTGTTGCAGGTACATACTAGAATTGTCTATGTACGCTTTAATTTTATTGTAAATGGCATCCTTATATTTATGTACTGTTTGCAACGCACTTTAGAAAAATACGAGACATCTTTCTTTATGATTATGATTTAAAAAAAAAAAAACATGATATACGATAAGATAATTTATACAAGGACATTGCGACCTTAAAGAACTTTTTTGAGAAAAGCTAGCTGCGTCATTACCCCCACAGTGTTTTATTCCTGATACATATTTTGTTCACTGAGCATAACTTTCTATTAAGTGAATTGCTGCAAGAAAACTGCATCGAAAGTGAATAGTCCTTAGAGCGACAGCTCCCGCCCTAATTCCTTCCGCAGTTCTTAATCCCAGTCATTTCCATTCTGTTCTGTTTTATTGTGTTACTCACTTTACATCATAATTATATATAATTTTAAATTTTCTTGGCATATAATTCTTGTAAAATCATTATGTTATAAGTTTAATTACAAATTGAATCGTTATAACTTATACTTAGTACTCATATAAATTGATCATTAAAACTGTTTACGATATTTTGCGAATGTGAAGTAGATTAAATATTCATTGGAACCGAACTTCATGCTTCTTAACGTTTTATCTTTTGCAGTTTTAAATCTTTAATTGTTGAACCCGTTCAACCATTGCCATTTTCTATAAAAGTCATTTGTGCTCAAGTATCGTTCAGACTTGAATAGTTGCCAAATTGTATGTTTTTTTTTTTTTTTTGTGATAGTAATATTTTTTTTTTTTTTTTTTTTTTTTTAGCCGCCCTTTTTTTATTGTTATTGGTGATTGCACTGCATGAAGTTTTATATTGTTCAATTTTACATAGGAAATTGTTGCTTTGGTTATGTCGTAACCAATAAAGCATTGAGCTTTTCGTAGTTCATATATGCGGCAAGCGTTTCAATCAGTTCTACACATGATGATTTTGTTGTCTTAAATGGTACATCAGCACAGGAGGAAAACACGAATAATCTTTAGAAACTTGAAGAAAATCAGTTTTTAGGATTTTTTCCAACATGTCAGATTCATTTTGTCTGAGACATTTCATGCAGAAGAACGATTCTCTTTAAACGTCTATCCTTTGGTTTTTGTTTTAAAAAGTAAATTTATGACCAGTTCAACTGTGCTGTTTAAAATGGGTAAATTCTTATTACAACTCTTTACTTGTTATTTCAGAAATAGTAGCAGCTGTCATAAATTTTTAGCAACGGAAAGCAATAAAGGAAAAATATTGCAATTTGAAATTAACTTTTTTTGTTTTATTTCTTACCAACAGAGACAAGATTACAACCTTACAAAGGATGTGTAACTCGTTGCATTATCCCTTGTTCTTTTTATTCATATTCATCTGTCGCAAAGATGCATTCCGAATTTTATAAAAAGTTTCCAAGAATATGATTTTTTGAATACGGTTACGATCAAAATTGATCCGTCACATTTCACATTTTATCTGTGGAAAAAAATGCCTAAATTGAACAAAAAAATATCAGATATTTCTTTGTTCATTAGCAAAAGACTAACCCTGGCAATTGTAGCGAAAACAAGATAAGAACATATAAAAAGCACCGCCCCCTGTATTAACTCAATTCAGCATTTTTTTTAATTTTTTTTTTAAATTTCTTTTTATATTTGATCCAGAAAACAACGTTGCTGCACTTAGCCCTAAATTTCATCTTGATCATATGTTTTTAATTGATTTAAAGTCTGGGATCTGAGAGCCGCGATTCGAAGGCATTTGCATTAAAAATGAATTGCTCAAACCAGTAAACATTATTCTCTAATGTAAAAGCTTTTTCTAATTCCTGATATTGCACTTAAATATTTATTTGTATTTTCATTGTACTTATAACAATCCAGTGAATATTATATTAAATTTGCTCAACAGTTTGCAACAAAGTGAAGGAGACGTTAGAGTCCTCGTATGTATATGTGTTTATCTTTTTTCTTAAAAAAAAATTGTATATGTCTTTTCCTATATTTTGTTATTGTTGATAACATGAACATCAGTTTTGTAAAGATTAGAAAATATTGATATTGGTTTGCTATGTTTCCAGTCACCTTTTCAATAATATTGTTACGTGTTTGTTGTGTTCTTCTCTGCTTTACTGAGTGTTTAGATTTTTTATTTTGCTTTCATATTTGCTTAATTAGTTTTTTTTTACTATGTTATTATTATGCTATAGTGGCATTTGTATCTGTACGACACGTGCATCATTGATTTTTTGCTGTTGCTTATTTGCTCATTGACAGAAATCAATTCTTTAACCTTTTTCTTCTCTTTAACTAGTTCTTAGGCGTTTAAAACATTGAGAAAAAATCTGTATGAAAAATAAATTCTTGACAGATACTCGCACTATTTCATATAAATTTAAAATGTTTTTCATCTAGTTTTTAATTAAATCTATCAATAAATTCCATTATTTCAGTATAAAGCTTTTGTTTACTTTACTTTTAATTAAAATTTCTTCAAAAGTTTAGACAGATAAGATATCTTGTATTGATGTTATTAATTCAAGGGTTCTCTCAACGAGATCTTGAATTATTTTGATTTTTTGTTATTCTCAGACAAACGCAAGCAACGACTACACTTCAAGTTTATTTTGGCCCACATAAAATTAAGATCTCTGAAATATATACGCATTTGGCCTATTTAATCAAAAATTCACGTCAAATAAAAAAAAAAAATTCGTTGTTAAAAAAAAAAAAAAAAAAAAAAGAAAAGAAAAGAAAAGGTATCTAAAACAATTGGTTTTTCAGATTCTCAATCCCAATGTTTTCTTTTTCGCAAAGTACTAAAAATAGATTTTATTTTAAACAAAATAAATGTTGATGAGTAATTATCATACGAGTATGTATGTATTCCTTCTTCGCATTTTGTTTCTTCTTTTTGGCAAAGGCATATCTTATTGTTTCATACTACATACATACATATAACATATTTGCGCCACTCACTTCGTCTTCTTCCACTATGTTGTAGCACTTTGCTTTATCTCACATTTGCGGTTTATAGTTTTCTTTCGATTTTAAACAACAAAACTGAATTGTAAAAAAAGTAAAATAAAAAACAATTCTAACATTCAGCTAAATGGAATTTACACGTTTTCATTTTTACACGGTTTTGAAATTATGAAATTTAAAAATGTAACAACCTTCAATTTTCAATTCAATTCGCTTGATTACATTAATGAAGAATTTTATTGCCAAGTTACTCCTGATCTGAAATTATTTCAATTTCTTTTAGCATCGCACTTCATCCGCATCAAGTATCGAGTTACGACAATCAGAAAGAAAAGTATTAACAGTAATTACTCTATGTATTTATTTTTTGATCTATGTCTGTGGGTATGTATGTTCCATTTGAATTCCGAAACTGCTGGACCGATTTTGATGAAATTTTCAGGGATAATCTGACATAGTCTTGTGAAATTTGCTGCTGATCCATCATTTTCCAAAATCAAAGCAGTGAACTTTGTTAACACATAACCAAAGTGTGCATAAAGCAGTATAGCTGATAATAAAGTGTGATATGTTAAAGTAGATTGAAAGTTTTCATCTATGATCCAATCAATATTTTAGAATGTTGAAATATTCGGATCCGCCAAGCGTAGTTAAAGAACCAATGTTGTTAATATAACTTTGAGTTTTTAAATGAAAAGTAGAGTAAACATAAAAGCATAATAAAGATAAAAAAAAAAAATAGTAAGAGTACCAAACTTATGTAGAATAGAACAATTTAAATAGGGCGATGAGTAATTAACTCATGTGTTTCTCCGGCTACGGGAGTAAATAAAATGAAACACATTTTTAAGCTCTTCCACTTTTGTGCTAACAACATATAGAGCAGAATAAATGCCAAACTATGACAAAAATGATTGGAAATGGGAAAAGGCTAGACTATAGGTTTTCTATTGCTGCTCTGGTGAATCTAAAGTTACCATCGTCGTCGTTGTCGTCGTCGTCATCTGCTGCCAAATGAATTGGAACAATGCGCAATGTTGTTAATGTTGTTTTTATTGTTAGGAGTGCTGCTGGTCTGATTTATTTTGGGTTCTGATGGGATGGTGACTGTTGCATTTCTATCCGCACTCTCTCTTTCGCTCCTATTTAAACTAAAGTATCTACTATAACGGCATAATGACAAATGTTGTTCATTCGTATCTTCCTTGGCATTGTTTACTATTTTTGCTGACCCTAACATTTGCCATAGCTTTGTTGTTATTGTAATTGTCATGTCTTGTTACGCCAATTTAAATTTTCCTTTTTATTGAACATTAAGAGTAATAGAAACGAAATGGAGAGGGGAAAAAGTAGGGAGAGTGATAAATGAAGTTGTGAAGAGTTGAACGGAAATTGTGTTTCAACTTTGACTCAGATCAAATGAGTTTATTGAACTTGGCAAAAACCTTTGCTGACTACGAATGACATGCTTAATACGCGTGCTACGACAACTAAATATAAAAACATAATAAATTTATTAAGTATGTAGTATGTACTTATCTTGATGGTTTTTTGTTATAAGTATGTAGTAAGTTAATTGTTTGCTCGAATTTCTTTTCTTGTTGTATAAAATAACAGTTCTTATAATGTATTTAGTTTCTTCTACATTTAGAGTTTGTAAACGACTGTCATATCCAGCAGATTTGTGCGGCTAATCCTCATTAAAGTTGCTATGACAAAAAAATAGAGGAATCTATATTCTTAGTATATTTCACATACTTTCTTAATTAAGCTTAATGTCTTCATACATGTATTGTATTAATAAAATACAATACAAATGAAAAACTACTACAATACAAATTCATTAAACAATTATTCTATTTTATACTTTTATTAATATTTTATCTATTTTAATTTCTTATTGAATGAAAAGCGAATGAAAATTGTATTGATGTTAATTGGACACGCAACGTGAAGTCTATTAGCCAAATTGAGTTGTATCGTCGCTCAATTTTGTTGGTGGGGATTTCAATCCTACTAACAGTAGTTGGACAAATGAAATGGCAACAAAAACCTGATTACATAGTCGCTTTAATTACTCTTTTTCAGCAACTGAAATGAATTCTTATGAAACTCTTACTCAAATAATTTGGCCTTGCCTCTTGAAGGTGTGAAAATCTTAGAGCATTTAATGTGTATCTTTAAAATGTATATTATATTAGTATTCTCTGTGAACTGTAGCTACAACTTCTTAACACATTTCAATCTGTTGAAAAGAAAAAAAAAAACAAACTGTTCATTTTGTAGCAAATAGCAGAGCTGCATTTTATTTCAACTTTGGACCTTCATTCTGATTACACATTATGTGAATGGTATTATTATTTTGTCATCATGTTTGTAACGAATTGAAGGTGATGTTGGAGATCCCATGGATTGTACATGGAAATATACTGTTAGTCGATGAGTTTTTATAATGATTTCTCTTCTAGTGGTTTTTTTTTTTATATTAACCACAGAACATATTATTTCCAAATATCATGGATAAGTAGCCCGAAATAGAAATCTATATTTGAAAAGAAGTTGGTGTTCTTATAAAGATTCCAATAGTTGAGGCGATTAGAATGGGTGGACAGCGAATAGTCTGTTTAGTCTATTTGTCAATTACGTCGGTATAATTTGATATATTTTGTTAATTCTATCCAGGACCACTATTTAATGTGGTACATCCCATAAAAAGAAGAGTCTTAGAGCTTTGCATATGGAAAATAAATTTATCAATTAACTTGCAAATACCAAATTGGATTGCACTTACTTATGTTTATTTCTCATATAAAGAGATATTTTATCAATTTTTTCTCAATGAATGTTTTTATGTAAATGGTGTACTATATAATCTTCGGTGAAACTGAACTCATTGTATGAGTATTTTTCTTGTTGTTCTTCTTCTTCATTTTCTCGCAGCTTATACCTCCGAGTGGCTACCCTCAACTTGTTTAACGTAGCGCGAAATGTATAAACTTTGACCTACGTGATGAGAAAAAAAAACTACAACTAAAGCAAAACTATAATAAGTGAAAGAAAAACTATGCTTAACATGCTTCTTAATTTTATAGTTTACAATTTATAAAAAATATAAAATTGAATAAATAAACAATTTCATTGTCGAATATCTTTGCCGCAAAATTTTTATATTTTAATCGTATTTTAAATTGCACCACTTGAGATTTAAATTAAGTGCTTCAAATTAATCGATATCGCATAGTGATGTCTCGTGGTGAGTTAAATTTATCTCCAGAAAATTTGTCTGATGGATAAATTTTCTTGAAAACTGTTCATTAAAAAAGATATGTTGTTGATCAAAAATGTGTATTCCTTCCATTCGATGGATGTTGGCATGGACTCGTATATATGGTTGGAAGTACATAATATGAGATATAAATCACTGTGCGACGACGATGACATGGCAAACTTCAATATACAATCTGTTAAATTAATTGCATTTGGTTTACGCCATTACAAAAAAAAAAAAACATAAAAAAAATCAAATGAGGACACCCAAAGTGCAAATTGCATTTCAAAGGGAACTACTGACTTGGCATAGTTTCATGCATTAAGCACGAACATTGATTAAAAAACTTTAAAAGAATTTTAAAATAGCTTAAGTAAAAAGCACAAATCGTCTAAGGGGTACGGAACACATTAAGAAGTAATCTGTTTGTGACATAAAGACACACATTTATAGGCACATTTTTAATAGATTATACTCAATTAATTAGTTTTCATTTATCACAAATAACGTCAATGAACTGCTAAAAAGAACTTCATTAAAATATAGACCGATTTAGCAATCATCAATAAACGAAGCAATAGATACACAAATATACAACGTTCCTTAATTGGTTTCAAATCAAAAACCTGAAGAACATTAAGTCGAGGCTATATAAAAAAATTAAGAGTTCTGGCTCTTCTATTGCTTTTGCTAACTTTTGTGTGGCCGGGCTAATTTTCTTTCGTTAAATAACCTTTGTTATAATAACTATCTCACACGTTGTAGAGATCAATTTTCACGCGACCCTAAGCAGTTCTATAACTTTGTGAACTCAAAGCGCAAATCTTCTTTATTTCCCTCATCATTGTATCTAGTTAATGAACATGGCCACACTGATTTGTGTATTGCAGATCTGTTTGCAAAATTCTTTCAATCCACTTATTCCTCTGAATCCTATATTCAAAACCGGTATCCATATCCCATTTCCCATTGCAACATCATTGTTTCTTCTGTAATTAGGGAGGAATATCTTCTTACAAATTTAAAATCGTTGAAATCCACTTACTCACCTGGCCCAGACAAAATACCTAGTTGTCTGCTTAAGCATTGTGCGGAGTCTCTGTGTAAACCACTTTTGAAACTTTTCAATTTATCTCTTCAGAGCGCATCTTTCCCTCCTATCTGGAAGGAATCCTTTATTATTCCCCTACACAAAAAAAGTAACAAAGCTGACATATCCAATTACTGGGGTATTGCTAAACTTTCTGCAATCCCAAAATTGTTTGAAAAAATGCTCACTTCAACCTTTTATCACTTTTGTGAAACAATTATTTCTTCGTGCCAACACGGCTTTATGAAGAATAGATCACCAAATACAAACTTGCTTGTATTTACATCTTTTGTAAATCTTGGTTTTAGGGACAAACGTCAAACTGATGTTATTTACACTGACTTAAGTAAAGCGTTTGATTCTGTTCATCATGATCTGCTTGTACATAAACTTGACCTTTTATGTTTTCCACAACATCTTCTTTGTTGGATTGCAACTTATTTGAGAAATAGGGTTCAACGAATATTATTTAAGTCCACTCTTTCTGGTCCAGTCTTTGTCACTTCTGGAGTTCCTCAAGGGCCATAATGGGCCTACTATTATTGTTTAACCTTTTTGTAAATGATCTCCCTTTCTCCATCTCACATTCTCGTGTCCTCATGAACGCTGATGATGTAAAATTTCATTTAACGATGGTGCCTCCCATCTCAGACTCCAAGAGGATCTTCATTCTTTACATTCTTGGTGTTCAGCGGATTACTTATATCCAAATATCTCCAAATATAAGTTCATAACGTATCATCGGTGTAAACCTCATTTGTTTCTCTACTTTTAATGACCTCGGTGTCCTGTTTGATCCCAAGCTGTGTTTTAACCAACATATCTCTTCTATCGTAAATAAAGCGAAGAGTGTTTTTAGTTTGATTAAACGTTGGTCTATTGAATTTAATGACCCTTATACCACAAAGACTTTTTTTATATCTCTTGGTCACCGCAATATATAAATAATCAAGTTCGAATTGAGTCTGTACAGAAACAATTCCTCCTGTTTGCCCTTCGTGTCCTAAACTGGAATCCTAATTTGCGTTTGCCATCTTACTCTGATAGGCTCCTTATCAGTCTTCCATCTTTGGTGCATCGTAGGATAGCTCTTGGGATTAGTTTTCTTCATAAGCTCATAGTTGATTGATTCTCCTGAGCTATTGAATCAGTTATACTTTTGTGTCCCTAGTCGTCCTACCAGAAATTTTTTCCCTTTAGCATTGAATAGATGCACTACTAACTATGCCCTACACGATCCTTTCCGAGTTTTATGCACGTCATATAATAAATTCTATCACGTTCTCTCACCCGAGATATCGCCATCCTCGATTAATACCATCGTCATACGGTGCCTACGGGACTCCTGATCACACTGCAGGCTGGATGAACTGGATGTCGCTGATTTGGGTCACCTTTACCATCTGCTTTATTGTAGTTTATTAATTCATATGTCTCTGTGAGTAGGGGCATAGCTCACTACAATTTGCAAATAAATTTCCCCCATCGGATCAGATGCTGGTATTTCATATTATCCTTATTTATTTTATTTTCATGTTTTTTGTTTTTTTTATTTATTGTTTCTTTCTCTTTTTAGGGTTCCGTACCCATAGGGAACTAACGGGACCCTATTACTAAGCTTACAATGTCCGTCCATCCGTCTCCTGCTCTATCTCATGAACCGTAATAGATAGAGAGTTGAAATTTTCACAAAGTGTGTAATTCACTTGTGTAGAACGACAAATACTAAAAATATCCATTTTTAGAAGCATTGTTCTATAATTTAACCTTTTGTTTAACAATTTTTTGTTTTTGTAGTATACTTTGAGCTGTTAATTGTTGTATACTTTTAGGCTATTAAATATAAACATAATTTTATATTTTAAACAAAAAATCTTATACGATGGTACGGAACCCTCTGTGTGCGAGTCCGACTCACACTTGGCTGATTTTTTTTTTTTTTTTTTTTTTGTAATTAATTTATTATAGTTTAAGTTCACTTCAATTTATATTTTTGTCTTACTTTTAAGTGTTAATTTGTTACATTTATTTTTGTTTTTAAGCTGACAGTTACTTTGTCAATGCCATTTCAAATAAATAAATAAATAAATATTTGCATGTGTAGACCCAATTGTTTCCGAATTAAGGAGAGATTGAAAGTAGCTTAAATGATTGTAAATATATTCACTACTGGTGTGTCGGTCTATTAGAGAATCCTCTCAAGTACGGTTTAACATTTATTACCTTTTTCTTTTTTGTTTGCTTAGGATTTGTATTTCAATGACTTCCATATGTAAAAATCATCAATGACG
Source organism: Amiota mariae (assembly GCA_035041805.1). Classification (NCBI taxonomy): domain Eukaryota; kingdom Metazoa; phylum Arthropoda; class Insecta; order Diptera; family Drosophilidae; genus Amiota; species Amiota mariae. Next base: position 1,017,712 of record JAWNKV010000229.1, on the reverse strand, counting down.
GCAGTTTTCAAAAATGTTACACTTATTAAAGTTCCACGGCAAATGATTAAAGTTGGAAACATTATACAATGTTGCCAATTAGTTTGTGATTTTGGTAAACCATTTAGTATTATGTATTTTCAAAATACAAAAAAAAAATAAAAAATAAAACAAACGGAAATGCTTATGCCAACCCATAACTTATGCTCAAGGAGGACAGACTCACCTTATCGCAGTCAACCAATTATTGCTAATTAACCTAAATTCTGTTTAGATACGAGTATAAGTATAAATAATAAATAAGCATCAACAAATAGCGGCAATTGATAATTGTTGTGTGACAGAAACTTTGTTGATGAGACATGGACGATGTTCATGATATTCTGACCGGTTTTCCTTGCCAATTCCCTAGTTGTTGTCTAGATTTTGCTTATAATATCTAGACGTCATCATCATCATCACCACTGTTATTGCTTCGGTTGAAAGTTGTTAATGTTGATGCGCCGCGACTCTTTTTTTACTTTTCCACATGGAATAGAAAGTCGTTTAGGCTGCTTGTGTTCAGTTTTTTTCTACAAATTTTTATTGTTTACTGTAATATTGTATTTTGTATGTAAGTATTGTTAAGTTTTTATGCGCACTTGCGCCTCGCTTATATTGTTTGTTAACTTATCAATATTGATAAAATAAAAAAAACAACTCGCACTCGACTTGAGGCTTGGGGTTAGGAGCTTGTTGAGGTCTGTTGTCAATAGACCTCGTTGTTTAGTTTAATTCCGAGACCGACTCATTGTTAATGTTGATGTTGTGGTTGTTGTTGCTTTTATTATATTATTATTTGCAACATTGAATTGCGTTTTTGTGGCTCATTAGACGCACTTTGTATTTTATTCATTGTTTGATGTTGTTTTTTTTCCTATCGAATTTTTAGCATTAATAAAGCGCACGTTTTACGCGAGACTCGAGTTACTCTTGAAATTATTAGTGAGGAAAATAACATGTTTTGTAATATGTAATTCATTATTAGTTTTTGTTTTATTTTCAACATTTTCAATAATAAAATACAATAACTTTTTAAAGTATGATTTTTATTTGGTGTTTTTTTTTATATACTTTGTAATATTTTGAGAAAGTCGTCTATATTGTGTGTTTGTCTGTTTGTCTGAACGTGATCCGTGTTTGTTTTGCTTGATTTAATGCTCATTGTAAAATGTCTACTACTGCTTAACTAAGCAAAAATCATCATTTTTTAATACTTTACTGATTTAACTTAATGTACTGCAGCAAATATGATATTTAAAATATGGCTAACTTTCTTAGAAAATACATATTGACATAATTTGTTCATAGGAGAATATGTCATATGTTTTATGTATAAAGAACATTTTATAATTATTTCATTTCACTCATCTGCTTTTGAATTTAATTGAATAGTTTTTATTGCTATCGTTTTTTGAACTTCAACCAACCTTTTAAGCTATAATGGCAACGAAACTTCCTACCCATCTACTTGGATTCAATGTTTTGAATTTAAATCATGTTAAAGACCTTTTATCTATTGCCACGAACAGCTAAATTACAGGTTGAGAGTAACATTAAGAAGTCTAGTAAGTAATTTTTTAGGCATTTAAATTCATTTCTTAGTGAAGGATAGAATATAATATCAGCTCTTCATAATCACTAGATCTATTTCTCCAGCAAGTCTCAAACATAAGTATGCAATTTGTCTCTGGATAATCATACCATTAAATTAAACGCTGTTGTATTGTACATAAATTAATCATGAATGAGTTCTCTATTATATTATCTATTGAAATACAGAAAGTATTCTCTATAGAGAGCATGAAATGTTTTTCAGGGTAGCTGTAAATATATCAAAATAGTCATTTAATGCTTGTAGACTTAGAAGCTGTCGCATACATAATTTCAACACAATAAAAACGTGCATTATTCACACAATAAAAAGAAAATATGTCATATGAACATTACAAGTATCTTCATTTTAGTTAAGAGATCCGACATAATCTGAAATATACTAAAACATATACTTTCATAATATACTCATACAACAAAAAACAAGTAAACAATTTCACAAATATAGGTATTTGCAAAGGTAAAACTTTGAAAAAAAGTGGTTGCCTTGGGTGGTTTGTGTCGAGATTCAATGTACATTCTATAATTATGATGATGATGATAATAATAATAATGATGATAATCACAATAATGATTGTGATGAGTATATATGACTATTTTGGTACATAGATCAAGGGAAGGGAAGGAAAGGCGCCTAAATAATAGTAAATAATGTTGTTGAATTTTTGTGAAAACGGCGACACTTTTTCTTTGTGATGCATTATGAGACATTCTAACAATCATAAACTAACAATAACAACAATAACATTTTCATTATTGTTTTTTGTGATTATTTTATTGTACATACATAAATTTTAAGTTTACCAGGAAAAAATTATTGCCATTTTGCAAGGCAGCAACACATCAATTTATGTCAAACCATAAAAAGAGTAAATTACTACAATAGAAAGTTCAGTTGACTCTAGTATGTAGTATCATGTGAACATTTTTTTTTTCCATTTTTAAAGACAAAACATCGTGCTTCTTAGATATTGAATAAAGGATAGTACGTATTTATTTATTTTATTGAAAAACAAAAATTACAAATATTATTTTTGGTTTTTGCTATTTTTGAAATACGATTTAAGGTTATTGACAGCGTCTTGTTGACTATTGTACACTTTCTTACTTATGCTTATTGTTTTACTTTATCTTTCAAAGTGATAATAATTATCACTAAACAAACGTTAACGCAACTGTAGTACATCTCTGTTAATAGTAATGTACTATGTATATCAATTGGTGTTGATTTGTTTATTCAATAGAAAATAAACAAAAAATAAAAATAAACATTTAATTACAATAAATTGAATAAAACTGTTTTTGACTTTATAATTTTCATCATCATTCATTATTGTCATCATCATTATCGTTGTCAGTATTGATGATGTTGGTGTTAATGCGAATGGAACTGAAAGTGGGTTAATTTATCGCGCGTTTTGTTTTTTGCTGTTTTGTTCGTTTATTCCACGTATGTATGATGTATCTGTGTCTATAAACACTTAGGGGGTGTTAAACCCAAGTGACTTGTGTATATTTGTAAAGCGCTCTATGTTCGTGGAAGTAAAACATGACTGCTTAATAAGCCAATTCAAGACTAAAAAAAAAAAAAAAAAAAGTCGAGTCTTACTTTTTTTTCTTTTCAATGATTTTCTTCTTTTACACTTCAGTTGTATGTATATGGTATCACAAATTTTAATAAACCTTAGAACGTTTTAAAGAAGATATCGGAGACTCCATAGAGTGAAAACAATGAGGATTGCGTGGCTAATTTGACCATACTTAGTGTTTTTAAGATATCATATTTGTACTCAATTCACACAGAACTGACAATGATAAACTTAGACAGACCATTTTGTATCATGAACAGCAACAGAAATAGAGCGATGTGCGTAATTGTAAGAAATTAAAATGGAAAATTTGTAAAAAATACATGATTTAAAACAATTTGCAGTGTATTCAAACTGCATTTGCTGCATCCTTTTGCATGACTGCTATTCATTTTATTAAAATTTTGACAATAACTTTACGGCTCTCTCAAAATTCGTGATGCAGACTCTGTCTAAATAGGCTATAGTTTAATGTCTGATTCAGACTAAGCATAAGCAACATTTGTTTTTGTAAAACTTTTTACAACAACAACAGGGTTGCTTTGGATAGTTTGAAGCAAAATTTTTTCTGCTGCATAAGTCAAAGCAAAAAATTTCAGCAGCCAGGCTTGCAAACTTGGGATAGGGCAGCCAAGTTTATGGTCATGTCCTCCTCTTTTTTTTTTTGGTCATTCTCGACATTCAACAGCTGATAATTGCATAAAACAATTTAAAGAAAATTTTATATTGCAATTTTTTTTGTTAAATATTAACAAAATAAGTAGCAGGAATAAAAAAGAAGCTGCAAGAATTATTTGCATATACTGCAAATTGTTCTCAATCATGTACTTTTCACAAAATGTCCATTTTAATTATCACAATTAGCCACAACGTTCCATTTGTATGTATCTATAAGCAAAACAAAACACCTATTTTTTCAAGCGAAACCTCTGTGTGAACGTTGAAAAAGCAACAATTTTTAAGCAGTGTGAATCGGGCATAAATTGAAAAATCATACAGTTTACCACAGTTTATTACAATCATATATCCAAATCATTCAGATTTTAATTTAATATGAAAAAGTTTATAGTAAATTGTAGATAATGTTATGTTCATTGCGAGTAGTTTGTGTTACTCTTTCTTAATTTTTCTATTTGTGTGAAGGGTATTAAAGTTTCGTTTTATCCGAAAAAAAGTATTTCTCTATTACTGTTATTTTTCGCTTATGATGGCAAAATGTGTAAATATTCATTTGCGCATTATTTTTATAATTAATTTATCTCTCTTATTAATGACAATTAAACACTTTTACTCATACAAAAAAAATTATTATATTAATATGTGTCTATATATATTTTCATTTCAGGTAAATACGACATTATTTTTTTTTATAAATAATCTTGTTAATACATTAATACAATGGGACCCAAGTTTCATTGCCGGCAAATCGAGATACATGTAAGTTGGGAACATGATAAAAACAAGACGTACATTAAGATAAAGATTTATCGATTGTGTAATCATTTTATGAAGTTTCGTTTGAATATCTTATAAATAGTATATATGTACAATATCTTTCCTTACAAAAATTTATTAAATCTCAAAAGTGTATATAGAAGCTTCAGCAATAAATGGACCAGTCGGATAAAATCATCATTTATTTAAAGTAATTAATGTGGAAGTTATAGACAATTTAAAATGCAATAAAACGTTTCAATACTAAATTTCATTTCGATAGCACACAAACTAAAAGAATAGTTTACGTAGAAATAGACAGACGGAGAAGAACGTTATACGTATCCGAGCTACCATTACATCCAAAGAAATCACACATCGATCCTAAATAGCTGAAAACAAACATAGTAATATGTAGTGGACCACGGCGAACGTAGTATAGTATGTCCCAGATGTTTGTGATTTCGTTTAGATGTAGGAGTCACGGAGTCTAATCGAAAGTGTTAAGAGAGCATGATAATAAAAATACCTTTATATGACGATTAGAACGAATCCTTGCATTGAACATGAATATCAAAATATGGGGCTTTTATATTTATCCTGCAACCTGAACTTTTGTCCAACACACTCATATACTCCTGAGTGTTCGTTGACAACAAAATTAATCGTAACTTTATTTTTAATAATTTCTACATACTTTATAATAAATCTGCTACATAAACTGTTAACTTGATTGACTGTTGCAACGTAAACAACACTAGTGTATTATTAACCACTTTGCAACATGTGTATTGTACTTAGTATACAGTATTTACAAGAATATTATGCAGAGTTTGTTAATTTTTTATGATATTTCCCTTGAATAAATGTGTTTTTCTTTTTATACTCTTCATGCAGTGAATAGTATTATAAGTTTGTCATGAAGTTTGTAATATACAGATGTTCTAATTAAAAAACCTTTTTTAGGGTTCCGTACCCTACGGGGCCCTATTACTAAGCTTTCAATGTCCGTCCGTCCGTCCGTCCGTCTCCTGCTCTATCTCATAAACTGTAATAGGTAGAGAGTTGAAATTTTCACAAAGTGTGTAATTCACTTGTGTGCAGAACGACAAATACTAAAAATATACTATTTTAGAAGCATTGTTCTATAATTTAACCTTTTGTTTAACAATTTTTTGTTTTTTGTTGTATACTTTGAGCTGTTAATTGTAGTATACTTTTAGGCTATTAAATATAAACATAATTTTATATTTTAAGCAAAAAATCTTGTACGATGGTACGGAACCCTCCGTGTGCGAATCCGACTCACACTTGGCTGATTTTTGTTTATTATACTATCGACTTCAAATATGGACACTATAAGTGTCTGATCCATATCCACCAACCGTATGAATTTATAGATCTTTGGACAATTTGGAGGGGCGTGAAGAGTATTACAACTTCGGCATAGCCAAAGTTAGTCTTTTTTTCTGGTTGTAACATATGTATGTATCCTCTCTGTGAAGCAACATCATAGTAGTAGTTGTAGTAGTATGAGTAGAAGAAGTAATAACAACAGCAGCAACAACTTAAGCATTTTATACACTGACAAACGGCAAATTAGCAATGAATATAGTGGGCGCACCTTTAGTTTTTATTTTTTGTGCCTATGATATGGCATAAGGAATGCTATCTTGGTGGAGTTTCAGACACTTTCTGGTATCTTTTTACTGGAACTAAAGGACAACAACATCAACCAGAGTAAGACTTAGTACCTAGTTGCATTTACAAAAGTACATGTCTGTGGCTTGTGTGTTGTAATAAATACTTACAATACCGAGACATATGTACTCCCTTTCAATCCTCTTGGAATTTCATTCATGTCATGAAACTCTTTTTTTACTAACATGCGATGATAATGGCTACATATATTTTTGAAATAATATGTAGTATGTATTTCATGTGGCAAAACATTGATATTTGGTTCAGTCCAACTTTTTTTCCTTTTGTCATAAAAGCACTCAGACTGATAGACAGACAAACAAGCCAATGTTTTTGCCGGTTTCTGAATTTTCGCCCCCATGTGGTTTTGGGGCGACACACCCGCTTTTCAACTATGTGTGCACTCAGCCATAGGTCTGTCTGTCTGTCTGCCTATCCATCCACATAGCCGTCAGTCTGTCTGTCTTTCATCCCGTTTCAATCGTGTATTTGTCGCTTATTATTATACATTCTTAGTATGTAGTTTGGACTCGTATGTCTGGCATAAGTCGGAAATGTTGTTTGGCGTTGACTGCGTTGTAACCAACTCTAAATGAATTATTCGCATACCTTATTTTACTATGCCGTGTTGTCTATGTTTTTCAATTTGTTGTTTGTTAGTATGATTGTATTTCAGTGGAACTGAGTATCTTTTGCTGTTATACTTAGTTGTATCTACCGGCACATTTTTGCCCACACTTCGCGGTTTTGTGTTGCCAAAATGTTTGATTTTTGGTCAAAAAGTTTCTGTTTCTATGATATTTTTTATGTTTTTCTTTATTGCATTGAATTGCAATTACACTATTTTGGTCTTTATTAACCATATATAGAGACATTAAATTGCATTTGATGTGACAAAATAATAAACTTAATTTTTGAGAAGAATCTATTAGAAAATAATTATTGCAATTATCTTTATTTGGAAATCAATTCACGATTTTATCATGTGCTAATAAATGTATTCTATTCCTCGAATATGAATATTTAAGACATCATTTTGTCATAATTCAATCCCCAGTTGTTTTCCTAAGAAGAAGTATATACATTTCAATGCATTTCGTTAAGTGTTGCTCCTTTGAATTCTTTTAGTTCCTTAGTCTGATCTCTCATAGATTTCATTCACATTTTGAAGAACTTAAGAACTGTTACACTATATTCGTCTGTCTATTCAACTAGTCTCCTTTTCAGTGGTAAAATTAGGTATTTCTAGTTGGTTTCTCATTTTTCTCTTGCTTTATGGTTTGCCTATTTTAAGAAAACTTATTCGTGTAGATGAAAGAAAAGCTATTTTTTATTAGAATCCCAAAATTCTATAGCTTAAATTAGGTTCTTAACAATATGGTATTGCGTAATGTTATTCCCCCTTGTTGGGGGGTACAGAGTATCTCTAGGTCGTATCCGTCTAACTTGTATTGATTTACTTATTTTTCAATTTGTCTTGGACTCTATAACAACAAACTAAATATTAAATATTTATCACATACAAACTTCCACATACATATATTTAAAGAAGGACATAAATAAAAACAGAAATAAATATATATTTACGCGACATGTGGTGCCAACGCATTTTTAACTTTGTGCACTTTATGAACGAAAAACATGAGAACTAACAACATTGAAGACAACTGTTATGTGCAGCAGTTGGAGCGACATGTGTTCAATCAAAAGAATAAAAAAACAAAATGAACCAACTCTCCAATACATTTTGCTAGCGAATTTTGTCTTTTCGAAAATTTTGGATACATACTCCCCAAAGTAGTAAATAGACACATACTTGGGCTTAACATTTTATTTTGACATTAATCGCTATTACTTAAAAAGATACTGAATGCTAATGACATTATCAATGGCAACGTACGAGTATGTAACTGTGTATCTACTGATTATGATTTACAGCATTTTTAGTACTTCAACATGTCCTAGACACTCCTTAGTATGGTTTTTCTATTGCCTTTGTTTACTGACTCGTCATATTAAATAAAGTTGTAACATAACATAAAGCGCATAAGGATACGTAATCTCTCTCTCTCTCTCTCTCTCTCTGTGACAGCGGTTCTGAAGATATTGTCCGTGGAACTCTGGAAATCCATCGTGTTATTACCAGGGGCATGCGAAACAATTTTAACAATACCATAACATCGCCAATTATTATTATTTTTCCCAACATTATTGCCTAGGTTTGATTACGCACCTTTTATATCTTCTGAATATTGTTCTAAGTTAATGTTTTGTATGGGAGATACCTCTCCTAGTGGTCCGAAGGTCTTGAAACTTTCATAGTCTATAGTACAAAAAACAAGAATAGAAGATAGTACAAAAGATAAAGAATCGCTTCTCTATGAGCTTATTCTTGCTTGAGACTATGTACTTAAGTCCTAAAAGAGGATAAAATGTGGACTCCCTAAAGTGATTGTGGTGTGGTTTTGGGAATTTGTTTAGTAAGTTGACAATGTTTTCTTTAGTTGAATTTATCTGTATGTTCAAGTTCATTGCTTACTAGTGGCTTCGGATACTTGGATCGTCCGCCATAGTGGTGTCGCCTGACAGTAAAAAAAACAAAATTATTGTCTTGTAATTTGGTTTTGCTTGGGGGCGATTTCCTGGCTTCCTATAAAAACTGAAGAACTTGCTTTCATACTATATGACAAAAAAAAAAAAAAAAAACATACACACACACACACACAAGAAAAGCAAAAACAACAGTAACAATGACACCGAAAAAGAACTCATGGCTGTGGTGGCCAAAGGTGTTTGGCCTTTTGCTTTGTTTGGTTTTATTCTTAATTTTTTTGTTACCAACTCCCAAGCTTAATTTTAACCGACAGCAATGTATCTAGATACGCAATGATGATTCATATTCTCTATTTTTTTTTTCGGTTTTTTGTTTTCTTTTCTTTTGGTTATTGTTTTTCAACCTTTAAGTTACCGTTAACGAATGAATCTTTTCTTTTCTCTTGAATGTAATACCAATGTAATGTTGTTGGCCCGAGTCATTCTGTCATCCATCCATCTGTCATCTGGTTTTTTCTCTTCTCGTTGATGGTTTATCAAGTTGGCTCATTTCTTTTGTTCCATAAGTCGACCATATAATAATTATAATGACTTTATATTGTTTAGTATTGTTGTTATGAAGTTTGTTATTTAAATGAAATGCGTATTTATTTGAGATAATGAATGTAAATTGTATAAATTGCCTTTGTTTGTCTCCTTACTGATAATCACTGACTACTAACTCAGCACTTACGTAAACTAGTTCACATTTGTATACTTTACTTTTACCGAAATTGTGCTACTGTCAGCATTTATAACGCATAAAACGCATTTATCTGAAATTTATTATAATTTTGTCAAAATTGTTTTTAATAATAAAAATTTAATATGAAAAAAAAGTCGTAGCCTTCTTACTTTTATTACTTGACTTTTATAGTTTTTTCTTAAGTGCAAATATATTTATGTATACCTACCTTGCTATCTATCTATATAAGTGGGTATTTATGTATCTTTTTCGCATGTATTTACTATTGTTTTGGCTTAAAGCCCGCGACCTTCTATTTATTTGAACTTGTCTGGCTTTTTGTTTTTCTTTGTGGTTTGAGATAAAGTAAATCTAAAATAAATTCAACAATTGAACTTGCTTTAACGAAGGTTAATTTATATTTTTGCAAGATCTCAGTTTAAGTCATTAATTGACTCTTTGTGCCCACACAGCGATTCAATTAATCTTGAAGACGACATAATATGATTTTACAGATTTTTGTCATTTCAATGAATCACAGTTCTGAATATTTGTTACCAGTTCCATATGTACGTATAGTAGCTTTGTCATTATAATAAAGGGAACAATTTTATTATTATTTTTATTTTCATAATAAATGAATTCGAACAATAAGATAAGAAAATCTCTTTTAAGACTTTCTTTAAAAATAACCTATGTTTTTTCATGGAAAAACGTATTCGCAAAGTTTTTTTTTATGTTCGAAATCGCTTTTTGCGCATATTGAATACTTTCATTGAAATATGATTGTTCGCTTTTATCAATTTGATTTAATAAAATGCTATATTACCAAGTACAATAATATGTGTGAAAATGAAACATTAAAAGTAGATAAAAATTATTATTTAATTCATATTTTATTAATATGAAATGCTTATAACTCAAGTATTTATCTTAAAAACGTTCTTTAAGTCATTTGATTTGATCGTATTGTTGGAATTAAATAAACTTAATAACATCATATAGCCCATATATACAGAGTCAAAATCTGTGTTTAATTGAAATTTTGTAAATGGTCTATTATTTGCCTGAATATTGATCATATGATTTCATATAACATTTTAAATAATTTATATAATTATCATGATATAAACTCTATATTTACTGGAATATTTCCAAGAAGATTTCAGTTTATAAAAGAAGATTAATTGTAGAAGGAAAAAATTCCAAAAGTAAAAATTATGAAGGACACTATTATGTTTTTTATTAAGAAAAAATTTTGAATTATTGTACAAATGTATATGTGAACTTAATGTGTTGTGTTAAGTTTATTTGAATGAATTCAATGAATAATGTTTGCAAACTAATAATACTCAACATTTTCTTAAAATTTTAAATAAGAAGAAACTCTTCATTTATCAAAATACATACAATATGTTCCTATCATATGTATCACATACAAGTCATGCAAGGCGAATAACCGAAAAAATGCCATAATTAATTTATTTTCACATTTCTTATTTGTAAATATTAACAACGTCATTTAGCCGACAAAGCTAACTGACGAAATAATAAATTCATTAAAAACGAAATTGTAAAACACGAAGCTGAAAGTATGAAAGAAATAATTAAAACAAAAAACAAATTTGAATTGTTATAATAAATAAGCCAAGTCAGTTAAAATTCAATTAAATGAATTAATGAGGCATGTGCTCTGCCGCATTTTATTGTAAATTTTTGTAAAGAAGGAAATATCAAGCAATAAACAAGATAACATTATCAGGTAGCAGGGTGTCACTAAGAGTGTTGGATGATGGAAATATTGCTTTGATTTGTTGACACTAGAACAAAGAGAAGAATAAGAATTAATAATGTTACTAATTAACATATGTATACAAAATGTAATTTGCTCCACTGCACTCTCTTACTGCTTATCAATCAGAAATAATCTAGAATTTGCAATACAACTGTGTGTAGGTGACAATTAGAAACCAATTGCGATTATTTCCGCTTTATTTTCTTGCTTACCATATTATTCTCGTTTTGTTTGTCGCCAGCCAACACCATAAGTTGACATACATAAATAGCATATCTGGTTGGTTGAGATTGTAGAAATTGATCTCGTGAAACACCTACATGCAATATCAAGTCAAATTATGACTTTAGGCGTGGCAAGAAATGAGATTAAACACGTTTTGCATTTTGGGTGAGTTATGCAGCTAAGAAAACCCCACCACGCCATCATTTTTGTTATCATAAACCCAACATTCCCATTCCGGCTACCAAGTTTTTACCTTATAAAGCGATATAAAGTGTTTCCGCTTTATGACTCTGCTGCGGAGTAGGGTAGCATTACAAAAAATTGTAACTTTTGGCACATCCATGTATTAATATAAATGTATCTATCTGTCTGTCTACTCTAAGCAAAAATGCATTACAATTCAAAGCGAGTCGAGTAGTTGAGTTGCTTCGAAGGTTATTTGATATTTGTGTTCGGATTATTTGTTTGCGCGCGCAGAAGCGGAACCAAAAACCAGCTTCACTTGAACCACGTTTGACGTCGCCGTGTCCAAGTTAAATAAAGTTGATTTCTAACATAGAAACAATAATGACAACAGTTGATGGAACCATAAATGGATTTATTGTCGTATATCAATTACATTAGTGAGAATTTCTAAATACAAATTTTTATAAAGCAAAGGAAGACGAAAGACAATTTCATATGACGTTGCAAATTTTATATTTCCAACAGTGATGGATTTATTTCTATTTTTTGTTGATTTCTGTTTAAAAACTCTGCATGGTCAATAACAGTTATAAGTTAATGAAAAATTCTTGTATCGATCGCAATAGTCGTTTTGTTTGATGGTGAATTATTTATAATAATTCTTTCTCAGATTTTGCAGATCAATGACATGCAATTAAAAAATCAGCCAAGTGTGAGTCGGGCTCGCACACGGAGAGTTCCGTACAAGATTTTTTGCATAAAATATTAAATTATATGCATATTTAATAGCCTAAAAGTATACTACAATTAACAGCTTAAAGGTATACTAAAAAAAAAAAAAATGTTCAACAAAGGATTAAATTAAAGAACAATGCTTCGTTCTACACACATGTGAATTACATACTCTGTGAAAATTTCAACTATCTACCTATTACAGTTCATGAGATAGAGCAGGAGACGGACAGACGGACATCGTAAGCTTAGTAATAGGGTCCCGTCAGCTCCCTTTGGGTACGGAACCCTAAAAAATTTCTAATAAAAAACAAGACAGTTTTTTGCATTTGAACTCTGGTTTGGTTTGACATACCAGCTGGGTACTATAATACACTGTGTCTTCATCAAATTTCCACTCAAGAAACTCTTATGTAAAGAAGCCGACAGATGGACATGTTTAAAATCTTTGTTTACCACAGATCAGCTTTCAAAGATTTTTTTAGTGAACTTTGAGTACTTTTCATTTGCATTGATATTTTTAATTGTGAATTGTAACTTGGTTAAGTCTTCCAATCACTGTTTGATAAAATTGTTTTATTAATTTTGTTCATGTAGTACTTACTTTGCTTCGTATTGAATGAAGTTCATATTCAGTGGATGGTTTTTTCATTTTGATCACAGAAACTAAGGAGTAATAACAGCAAAAACAGCATATGATTGAGTTGAAGTAATGCATTTTCTTTCATATACATATGTATATTACAAATTTTAATTTGGAAAATAAACACAAAACTATTCATACACCTATTCTTGAAAGTATCAATTGACCATATAATCTTCTGTAGTGTATTCTACAAGGCATTTATTTGTTGAGAAAAGCTAAATATGAACAATCTTAAGGCAAATTCTGCAAATTAGAAATCGTTCTCACAAACTTTACTTAGTGTAGTTTACTAAGATTAAAATATCAGTTTCTGTCAAACAAAATATAATTATAATAAAAGTCAAAATGCGCTGCGATTTTATATGTTTATTTTTAATTTGTATAATTCACAGTCACAGTGTATTGTGCACGAAAAAAAGGGAGGTAAATAATTAAATTATAAATGTTGATGTTGATTAAATAGTGTGTTTTTATAAATATTCCAATAGGTCAAAACCAAAAGAACGATTGTCAAAGGAAATAGTGATCCTGCTGTATCTGTTGCCAATCAATATGGAGGTGCAGGTGATGAAAGTGATAAAGGTGCTTGGGGCTGTGATAATGAGGGCTCTGATGGTTGTGGTGGAGATAATGGTTGTGGTAGTAATGGAGGTGGTGATGGTTGTGGAGATAATGATAGTTGTGGTAGTAGTGGAGGTGGTGATGGTTGTGGAGGCGATGGAAACAAAATTGATAGCTGCAATCGCAATAAAGGACCACCGTGCAAAGGTGCTTCCGATATATTTGAAAAGGGAAGCCCCAAAGAAAAAGCCACCAGTATTGCGCAGAAAGCTGCACAAGAAGCCACATCTGCAAACGAGGCGCAAGTTCCGGCCGCTGAAGCCGCAGCTCAACAAGTTAAGCTCCAATTGGCTGAAAAGGCTGTTCAATCAGCACGTGCTGCGGAAGCTGCACTTGCCGGGAAGCAACAAATAGTTGAGCAACTTCAACAGGAGAAGCGAGAAACAGAAGCTGTTGTCAGGGAAGTGATGGCTTCTCTTGAACGATCTCAAAAAAGTGCTGAAATAGCAGCGCAAGTAGTTGCTGAAGCTCGAAAGCAACTCAATGACCTAAAGAACATAGTAAGGGCAATAGCCTGCACCTTGGGACATATTGAAAAATTCTCGTCAGAAGCAAATCAAGAGTCAGGCGAGAAGGCAGCACGGAAACGACTCCAATGTATCAATAGGCAATTGGAAGCTGCGATTACAGATTTTGAGAGAACAAAACAAGCTGCTTATAAGGCTGCCTGTGCTGCAGTTGAGGCTAAACATAAGGCATCAACCATGCGGCAGGTGAGAGCTCCCAAAAGTTTCAGGATAACTGATCTATATGACTTGTACCGACATCCTCACTATAAAAAGCGTAGATCACTACCTTGGTGAAGTAATTGATTTATTTGATATTGATGGTACATTATTTATAATAATTTTTTTTTAGGTTTTGCAGATGTTTTAATGACGTGTCTAGAAAATTATATTTATTATTTAATATTATTATTGTTTTGTTTGTTATACATTAAAATAGTTTTTAGACATTCTTTAAAATGTGTGTAGAAATGATTAGCACCGAAAAATAGAAATCGGCAACCAAAATACAAATACAAATAGTATGCAAATGAATGAAACAAATTTGTGGAAAATTTACCACATGTTATGTCTTATTGCCCTTTTAGATGATGCATTGTTTTAATGGTAAGAATTTTTAAATTTGTAAGTTGAAAGGCTTCATAAAAATCTTTCTGTGTTGTATACTAATGTTTTCTTAGTTGTAAAGCATTTGCAATATTCTTAGAATTTTAAAAAGTTTTCACTTACTGTTGTTAGTTTACTTAGAAAAAAATGTCAGTTCTTGTCAAAAAAATTTATAATTTTATTGGAAGTCAGAATGCGCTGGGGTTTTGTATATTTACTTGTAATTTGTATAATTAGTCACAGTGTATTGAGTTCGGAAAAAGAACAGGTAAATAATGAAATAAATAAGTTGATCATATATTGTATTTTAATAATATTCCAATAGATCAAAACCAGAAGAGCACTTATAAAAAAATATAGTAATCCAGCTACATCCATCGGTAATCAATATATTAGTACGGGTGATGATAGTGATGGTAGTTGGGAAAGTATTGGCGGTTATGGGGGTGGTAAATGTGGTGGCGACGAAGACTCCTGTGGTGGTGATAGTAGTGATGGTGTTGGTGATCCTTATGGAGGCTCTAGGAGATGTGATGATGATGATTGTAGAGACAGCAACTACTACGATAAAGGACCATCATGTAGAAGCGCTGCTGAAATGTTTGGAAAGGGCAACCCCAAAGAAAAAGCCACTAATATTGCCCAAAAAGCAGCACAAGAAGCCAAGTGTGCAAACGATGCGCAAATTCCGGCCGCTGCAGCCGCAGCGCAGCATGTCAAAGTCCAATTGGCTGAAAAGGCCGTACAATCGGCGCGTGCTGCGGAAGCTGCACTAGCCGGGAAACAACAAATAGTTGAGCAACTTCAACAGATGAGGCGAGAAGCAGCTGCAGTTCTAAAGGAATTGTGTGAATCTAATCAATTCTCACTAAATAGTGTGGGTGCCGCATCGCAAGTAGTTGCTGAAGCCCGAAGGCAACTCAACGACCTCAAGATCATAGTAAAGAGATTAGCTTGCACCATACAACGTATTGAAAGTGTTGTGGCTGGATCGCAGGAAGAAATTGATGAGAAGACTGCTCTTTTAAATGCAGCGCAGAAACGACTCAAATGTGTGTGTAGGCAATTGGAAGCTGCGATCCAAGATTATGAGAAAACAAAACGAGCGGCATACAAGGCCGCCTGTGCTGCGGTCGAGGCCAAACAGAAGGCAACAAGCATGCGGGAATTAAGATCCCCTAAAATGTCTAGTGTAATTAATCTTTATGGCCTATATCGTCATCCTCGCATTAAAAAAGCATTAATTAATGCCTTGGTAAAATAATCGGTTTCTTTTATATTGACAACGCATCATTTATAATAATTCTCTCTCAAATGTGACTAAAAAAAATTTATTTAATATTATTATATTGTTTGTTATACATTAAATCAGATATCTTATATCCTACAAAATATGTATGATATTACAGCATCAAGAAAGAGAGAAAGCATCCATCGGTTTCAATGTAAATCAATTCTTTAATTTGTGAACAACCATTTTTTAGTCCAAATTTCTGTTTGATAAAATTGGTTGTTGCCACAGTCTTGTACAAGGCATAAAGAATTCATATAAACCGTGTCGTTGATTAACAATGTCTGTATAGTTTAAGAGTATTTGCGGTATTATTAAAAATCGATCAAATTGTCACAAACTACAGTTAGTTTACTTAGAAAAAAATATCAGTTCCTGTCAGAAAGTAAAATTTTATTGAAACTCAAAATGCGCTGGGACATTTTATGTTTATTTGTAATTTGTATGCTAAGTCACAGTGTATTGTGCACAGAAAAAGGAGAGGTAAATAATTAAATAAATATAGGTTGATTGAATATGTGTGTATTTATAAATGTTCCAATAGATAAAAAAAAGAAAAGCGGTTGTTAAGGAGAATAGTAAACCAGCTGTGGCTATCGCCAATCAAAGTGGAGGTGCAGGCGAAAAAAGTATAGGTGCTTGGGATACTGTTGGAATGGCTACTAGTGGTCGTGGAGGTGGAAGTAATGGAGGCGAAGACATCTTTGGAGCTGATAGTACTGACGGTGCTGAACCTTGTGGAGGCTCTAGTAAAGGTAGTAGTGGTGGTGATTCTTGTGGAGGTTCCAGTAAAGATAGTAGTGGTGATGGTGATTCTTGTGGAGGCTCTAGTAATAATAGTATTGGTGGTGATTCTTGTGGAGGCTCTAGTAAAGATAGTGGTGGTGATGGTGATACTTGCGGAGGTAGGGTTAGCAGCAACTGTCAGAAAACAATATGTAAAGGTACTGAAATGTTAGAAAAAGGCAACCCCAAAGAAAAAGCCACCTGTATAGCACAGAAAGCTGCACAAGAAGCCACGTCTGCAAACGAAGCACAAGTTCCTGCTGCCGAAGCAGCAGCACATCATGTCAGGCTCCAAATGGCTGAAAAGGCTGTTCAATCAGCGCGTGCAGCAGAAGCTGCACTAGCCGGGAAACAACAGATAGTTGAGCAACTGGAACAAGAGAAGCAAGAAGCAGCAGCAATTCTCGCCAATATATGTACTTCTCAGCAAAACTGCCAAAATAGTGCTGGTGCAGCATCAAAAGGATTTATTGAAGTGCAAAAACAACTCAATGACCTTAAAAATGTAGTAAATGCAATAGGTTGCACAATATCACGTCTTGAAAAAATCGCCGCTGGATCTCATGAAGAAACAGGAGAGAAGAGTGCTCTACTAAATGCAGCTCAGAAACGACTCAAATGTGTTTGTAAGCAATTGGAAGCTGCGCGCCAAGATTATGAGAAAACAAAACAAGCGGCATACAAGGCAGCCTGTGCTGCGGTGGATGCCAAACAAAAGGCAACAACCCCTCCGCAAATAACAGCCCCTTCAAGCTTAAGTATAAGTGATCTTTATGCCTTATGTCGTCATCCTCGATTCAAAAAGGCGCTAAGCAATGCGTTGGTGAAAGCCGCAGCAGCTGCCTTTGTTCCGAAGTCAACAAAACAAACCATCAGTACGACTGCGGTTGCGAATATGCCAACGTCTATCATAAAAACTAGCGGTAATGGTTAAATTTTTAAAAATCTATTTCATAAAAAAAGAAAATAAAAAAAAAATTATAAAATATTTCAAATCTAAGACAAATATGTCATTGCTAACAATTAATTTTGTATTGGATTTTTGAAGGAGGAAAAAAATTAATTAACTCAATAGAAAACCTGGAATCTCTAATAATTTAACCACTTCGACTGATTGCATATTTCACATTGGCAAAGTTTTTTCGGAGGAATTAAAAATGAAGGAAGTGTCATTAGATCTTAATTTTTATACTTTTCACGCATTGAATAGTATTATAAGTTTGTCAAGAAGTTTATAACACTCAGAAGGAGACATCGGCTTCTCCATAAAGTATATACATATACTTACATATATTCTTGATCAGCGAGAGACGAATTGGTTTACCCATGTCCGTGTGTCCGTCTGCCTGTCTGTCTGTATGTATCCAAACTAATCCTTCAGTTTTTGAGCTAGATATCTGAAATATTGCACGAAGCTTTTCACCATACGCAATACATATGTCGGAACAAGCCGAATCGGACTACTAGGGGGAGTACCCATACAAGCCCAGCTCCAAATTCACATTCTTATTGGAAAAACTTTATTGATTTTTGTACTATCGACTCAGAAGATATAAAAGGTGCGTGAAGAGTGTTATTGATTATATTATGGATAGGAGTCTTGTCTTTAACATATTACAAAATGTCTAAGATCATCACAGAAATATTCCAATATTTAACTATGCCTAGCCATCATTTTGATCTGATATCTAAATTTGATGAATTGAATTTTTTCAGATTTATAGCGTGGTTAAACTGCTTCAAATTAGGTGTTTACACTGTTTTTTTGTTTATACAGTCAGATGTTTTTCGTTTTTGTTATACATACAAAAGGAACGTTGTGGCTAATAGTGAGAAATTAAAATGGAAATTGCGAGAAAAATAAATGGTTAAGAACAATTCGCAGTGTATGCAAATAATTCTTGCAACTTCCTACTTCATTCCTGCTACTTATTTTATTAAAATGTAAGAATAAAATTACAATTTAAAATGTACACCAAATTGTTTTGTGGAATGATCAGCCATTTTATGTTGGAGCGCAACATGCAAAAAAGAGAAGAAGACTGTCGAGAATAGCAATTTCTAATCGGAAATGACCAAAAACTTTGCAACACTGTCAAAAATTTCCCAGCGCTGATCTCAATCACAGGCGTATCAATTCTAGATGTTTTGTGCAATGATCAGCTGTTTTATGTTTACCGCGCAAAAAGACAAAAATTTACTAAAAAAGGCAGCCATTTCTCAACACTGATACGGGGCGACCAGTCGACAGTTGTTGAAAATGTAGTTTTTTTTCAACAGTTTAAAAACTCCTTCGATTTCTACAACAACCACCCTCAATTACGTCACTTTTCCCTGTGGTTGTTGTAAAAAAACAAACAGTTTTTTAAACTGTTTCAGGAAAAAAAAACTGTTTTTTCCTCAGTCTAACTACGCTATTAGATTTCTTTGGATAGACTACTATAATACGAACATTGCGATTCAAACTAAAAGATATAGTAGTTGTGTGTATATTGATCTGAAAAACCTCTGAAGTCCAAAATACGACTAGAGTTTTGAACTCTTCGTAATGTTCCTATATAGACGTATATGTTGTGATGCAATGCGATGGTCACGTACTATAACTCTCTCGTCTTGCAATTCTGAACAAGATTAAGTACAATTTTTTATCTTTTCTATATTCTTCACGTTAGTGAATAGTATTATAAGTTTGTCATGAAGTTTGTAACACACAGAAGGAGACATCGCAGACCACATAAAGTATATATATTTGTGATCAGCTCGATGAGACGAGTTGATTTAGCCATGTCCGTCGGTCCGTCTGTTCGCACTCCTAGTCCTTCAGTTTTTGAACTAGAGAGCTAAAATTTTGTACATCGGTTTCTTTTTACCAAACGCCAGTCAAGTTCATGAATCAGCAGAATCGGACCACTAGGGGGGTACCTCCCATACAAACCCCCTTTCAAATTAATGTTCTTATTAGAAAAACTTTTTTGTTTTTTGTACTATCGACTTAAAATTTGGACACTATAAGTGTCTGACCAATAGCCACCATAGCAAATAAATTTCAAGACCCTCGAATCACCCGCTGGGGCGTGAAGTGTGTTACAATTTCGGCATAGCCAAAGTTAGTCTTTTTTTATATTTTTTGAATCATTTTGTTTCTTTTATGTTAACCTTTTGTTGCTTTTCATTTCTTTTCGTAAATAAAAACATTTATTATTTTATTGTTAAATTTCATGCTGCGTAAACATCTTCATCTTCATTCTCATCTCTTATGCTTCCTTAAAACTTCTTTATAACATTTGTTATTTTAAGAAATTCTCTTCTTATTATTGTTTTCAGTTTTGCGCAGTCTTTATTTTATCTTTTTCTAGTTTCTTACCCAACTATTGTAGTTTTGCTGCTGTTTCCCTGTTGAGTTTTTCAACAAAAATTAAGTCTTTGTTATGTTGAGAATATTTAAAAAAACACAACACAATTTAATTTTGTAGTTTTTCTTATTTCTATTGTAAATTTGGTTTTCGCGCATTCATTTCATTTAAAACAAGTTCAATGAACCTGCTCTCTTAAGATCCAATAGACTCTCTTGCTAAGCCCCAATTTTTGCTGACCATATCTAATTAGGCAATTCACAGCTATATTTGAATCCGATTGTAGGGTTTTGTTTTTATTTTTATTTTTCATATCTACTATTTATTCACTTTACATATTTCATATTTAACGCCTATTTTATTCGTTGCACTTTCGAAATTTCCCCAAAAATGTTTATTTTTTACATATTTGCCGTTATGCAAAAAAGAAAACAAACGATAAAATACCAACATTTTGATACACTAGAAAAGCTTCCGTAGCGAAGTGGCAAAAAATAATATGAGAAGATAGAAAATGGGCATACATTAATTGAAATTGCATATTTTCATGCACTTAATTTTTTATTTACAAAAAAAAGTGTTATTTTTAATACAAGCGTATACTACACTAAAAGAAATTTATATTTTCGTACGATGAATTCAATTATTTTCAAAGAAATGCAAATATGTTTTTACTATTTTTAACTTAAATAAGTCACATCTTAGTTGTGCTCATCATTTGGTAGTAATATGTCTTATATAATTTCTTATTAATCAATTTTTGATGAAACTGAATTGAAATATTTAGTGGTCAAGGGGGGTACGTCCCGCTTTGTATATGGCATTGGTAGTAATGAGTCAAATCATGCAAGGTTGAAACTATTATTTTTAGGCAATTGTTTGCATTACAGTGTCTAATACACACTTTCGAATAATATATTTTTTATAGAATACTAGATGAGCACCAAACGCGTTGCTGTGACTCAGCCTGAACTCAAAAAATGTAGTCCTCTCATGTTTACCCCAGTCTACATATATGTATTTTGTACAAAAAAATTGATTTATTATTGACAAAATTATCTACGCTCATAGAACTATTTATTCTAAAAACAGCCATTCGAAAACACCAATTCCGAAATATGCAAAACACGACCATAGCCGAATGCAATGTTGCATCAAAATTTCGGAGCAATCGGTTCTTTACGAGTTCACAAGTCATGAACAAACGAACATTTACATTTTTAAAAGTTAAAATATTTTATTTAACTTGAGTTTAGTTGTGATGACAATACAATATGCAATACATTTCTTTTTTTTTTTTAAATCCACCGGAAAAGTAATACAATATCTATATTTCTTTGGGATATTTTAACTGATTTCGTTTTACTTGTTTTGACTTTTATAATAAGTTGTTGTTTTCTCTTAGTGTATTTATGTATATTTTGTCTACACATGTGAATGCATAGCAGCGATATTGGTTGCATGTTTACCGCCTCGCCTTATTGTTGTTTTGTAAAGTTACATGAAATGTTGAAGTCTGCTGCCCCTGTTGGTGGCAGCATCACCATCATCATTATCAAGATTTTCGTTGTGTCGTCGTCGTTGCTGCTGTTACTGTTGCTGTTGATACCAATCACGAAGAAATGTAATCATCTTGCACAACATTTACGAGTATTTGGCACAAACGTCGCTACTTGCTCTAACTTTACCTACGTTGCAATTGAGAGTATTTTCCTTAAAGCACACAACCGAGCATCTTCCATGTTTGTTGCAAGTTGTTTCATTATACGCTTCAACTGTTGCTGCTGATGCCTCATGCAGGCTTGCAACATTTGTTGTTGATAATTTAAATGGTAACGTTTTATTAACACTTCGGGCTGCAATTGCACCAACGAAATTTCTTCATTTCATATTCAAATTTTCGCATCGTTTGTCGCAATTTGGATTTTTTTTTCCTTTCCTTCATCAGACGTTGCTTTAGCTTGTTGCATTCCAATCATTGAAGTGAACATCTATTATTTTCACCTGTACACTCAGCCCCGTAGAGTGTGTGAGATGTGTGTTGCTTGGTTTTGAATATTCGAAAATATAACTTGTTTATTGGATGTTGTATTTCTCTGTGCATTTTGGATGGATTTATGAATGCGTATCTTATCTTTATCTTTTTTCCTTATAAGCTGCACTTAAGATGACTAAGTTATTAACCAAAGTTAAATTACATGTACATGTTAAGCCTTATGCTTTTATCTTAAAGATGACTTGCCTTTAAGAAAACTCAATTTAAATTTAATTTCCAAAATGTTTGTTTTAGACATAAAAGTTAATAACCTTTTTAGGTTTCGCTTAAATTAATTTTGTTTTGTTTGCTAAAATAATAATGGACAAAATTATAAATATTGATATGCGATTTTTAACCTTTACTTATTTAGTATTTTTAGCTTTTATAAACATACGAATATCCAAAATAAATTTTATGACAGAAATTCATTGTATGAGTATCTCATGTCTTTTCTTTTTATACTTCTTAAAGTAAGAATCAATGAGGCATAACTACTTTTGTTGCTTTAATTACAATATTTGAATAAAGTAGCATTTATTATGTCGAAAGATTTTTTGGTCTATTAATTTGGTCTTAGAAGACGAAATCACATTATCAAAATGGATTTAATGGATCTCTTTTGGAATTTGTAATGTTAATTTAATTTCCTTTTAAAATCAGAACTGCGCCCAATTCTTATAGATGACTATAGCATGACTTTTGTGTAAAAAAAAAAAACTTATTTATTTTAATTACAATATTATTTGCGATTGTCGATCAATTCTTAGATTTAGTCCAGATGTTTGTAAAATTGTTTTATGTACCTGGTACTAAGCAGTTGCTTAGATATTCATCACAACCTTAAGCAATTGTAAATTTCTGTATTTTGTCAGACTACAAACTAAGTACAAGGTAATTACGAGTCTTAGATAAAGTAATCATTTATAACTTCTTGTTTATAATTTGTGAAATAAATTATGTATTAAAATTACTATCAATTTGTCATAAATGTTATTTCTATCACGGTTTAAAATTACTTGTTATTTTAAGCAATTTGCTTGTAAACTTTAAGTTTCATTAAATTTATTTTTGCTCATGCAATATCAACTTTGTTTATAAGTATAATTGCTTCTTCGTTACAACAGTAGTAGCATGAACATCAATAACAAGAACTTTAATTATATTTTATTATCTTTTGCACACGCTACAACCAATTGATGATGCCACTAACTACCGGCTCAATCAACTACGGCGTAATAAAGTTGGAAAATTGATTAAATTCGTATTAAATTAAAATTAAATTAAAACAGTAAAGGTGAAAAAAAAACTTAACTTGCGTCACGCAACCCAGCCAAAGAAGTTACTATATAAACTTCCACATAGAGACCCGAGAGTTTGTCAGCAAACTTACAACAATGAGTAAATTTCCGTTTAGTTAAAGCCAACAAACAGGAGAATGGTCAGTTAAAACACTTTATCAACACAAATGGTTGGCAGACAAGACCAGACCAGACTATCCATACCAGGTCAGGCCATCATCAACTGCTAATGATGTCTTCATCATCATCGACTTGTTGTCATCGTCAAAGTATCAGATTTAGTTAGGCAACAAGATTCTTGTATAATGTTATTCAATTATGCTGAAGCTTATGTCAATTTATTGTGGTCAACATAAGCAATGAATTTATTTACTGATAGTAGGAAATGTAGCTTTTAAACAGAAACATATAATTGGATTTTTGTATGAATTTCTGTTCCCTGTGAACTCAGAAACCGCTGCACCGAGTATGTTTCGGTGATCGGACCTCCGGAAATATCGGAATTGATAGATCAAGTTTTCCGTGTTCGTCCGACCATCCGCCTGTCTTTCAGTGTGCTGTATCTCGTGCACCGTAATTGGTAACAGTTAAAGGAGTCCCCCATACAATAAACGTGTTTTTTGACGTTTTTTGCTCGATTTCTTGTACGATGATATGGAACTATGCGTGCGCTAGTCTGTCTCGCACTTGACCGCTTTATATAAAGTCTTCAGGGTTTGGAAAGGATATGAAGTCAACGGGAAAAATCCTTTTTTTGATTGGAAAAATAAACACATCGTATTAATTTGTAGGATTAACTTAGAAAAGTTTATCAGTTGGTAATGCAAAAGTTTCAGAATTTACTAATTTTTTGTCAAATAAATATTTCATTGTATCAAGTCTTTATATTCCGATTATTTTTACTCAAAAATTCTAAAGTGTTATATTCAAGTTGAAACTACCATTGATACATAGTATGTAACATGGCCATAGTTTTGAGTGAGTCTTATGCAACATATTTTTCTTGTTGCTCGATAGTTCAAATTCAAATTATTTTCAATTGAACACAAATTATTTAAATGAAACCGTTGGTAGAACTTCGTAAGACTCCTTTCTTACATCTGGCATCTACAAGGGTAGTCGCAGAAGTACCCGACCTAACAAAGAAATCACGAATTTGTTTTGGAAATAATAATTTTATTTCTCATTACAAGTCTACTTTACCTCGATAGACTTTTTCCAGCAAAATTGAATAGCTTCGATACATTATTTCAAATTAGCATCGTCGATCATCTCATTGTACCCACAACCCCATACTCTACCTTTTCATTGTTAACGAATTTTTCACCACCGAGCCAATTCATCAAGTTTCTAAACAGAAAATTATCACAGGGACGTAAATCTGGCGAAAATGGTGCGTAAAGAAGCAAATCGAAATTTCGTTTGTGAAGATTATTAATGAAAATTTTCCCACGCGAATCCAAAAAAAATTAATATCATGACCTTGTCTGCAGATGGAACTATCTTTGCCTTCTCTTCTTTCAGTCCTTGTTTTGACTGTTCTTTTGTCTCAAGTGTAAGGTGATGGACCCATGTTTCATCAATGGTTATGAGTCGATGAAAAAAGTCAATCCACATCTTGCGTACAGCTTTTTGAATAATAAAAGCCATCTATATGTCGGGTTGGGTACTTCTTGGACTATCATCATACACCCCTTTAATAACAGATACCTGCATATATTGTATTACTACTCTTGTTGTTATTGTTGTAGTTGGCGGTGAACAAGTTTTTGAAGCATTCAATTGACCCAATTTTTAACATTGTAATTCAACAAGAAAAATAACGCGAATATGTTTTACCAAGTTATGTGTGCCGTTCTTCTTGTTCTTGTTATTTTTTTTTTTT
Source organism: Amiota mariae (assembly GCA_035041805.1). Taxonomy (NCBI): domain Eukaryota; kingdom Metazoa; phylum Arthropoda; class Insecta; order Diptera; family Drosophilidae; genus Amiota; species Amiota mariae. Next base: position 992,111 of record JAWNKV010000229.1, on the reverse strand, counting down.
TTTTTTTTTTTTTCTTTGAGCATGGCTTTTGTTCTTTAAGTTATTTTAAAAAGGCACGCATATTTTTGTATTTCATTAAGTCAAGAAGATTCTAAGAAAAGAAAATGAAATTTAATACAAAGACCTTCCGCCATATTCAGGTATTTAGAGCTGAAACAGGTTGAATTTAAATGATTCACACGATTTTTTATTTATTTATTTTGGTTGTAGAACAAGGATAATCCAAATATGAACTCATCATAAGTTTTATTCCATGTGGGTAACAGTAAATTTGTGAGCCAACATACTGGAAAATACATAATTTTATTTCTCAAACTCGAATATTTTCGTGTTACTCGTTCATTTACAGTCGAACCTCGTATAACGCTGTTCCTGGGTAAATAGCTTGTTATCCAAAACTGCGTCATACAAAGTTCATGTTCAATACAAACCGATGTAATTTTATTGTGGCAAGATAATAAAAAAAAAAATGTTCGGGAACTAATTTATAAAATTAAGAAATAATTTTAACATCATTTTATTCATTTTTCAAACAAAATCTTAACATTGATATATGTAATAATAATTCATTGCTTGAAAAGGAGATAAGTAAAAATATTTAAAAGGAAAGATAAAACTTTTTCAAGACTATTGTCGCTTCAAGCAGAGACCAAAAACAGCGTTATTTAATTCTTATCCGCATTTGTTGAATACATATAGACAAGGTTCTACTGTACTTCTGTTGACTACGGAACTTTTTCAGTCCTGGCCCGCGGTGTAGGCCCTTTTATGGGAATATTGTGATGGCTGTGGTTACTACCCAGATGCAGATAAATTATAACGTGGAGTTGGGTTATACAACCGGGTGCTGTAATCCTTAGATCAGCGGTGGTTTAAGGTAGCCCTCAACTCCAGACCAAGGGGTGCCTCATATGAACAAAATAAGTATGACTCGATTTTTGTAGCTGCGAATTTAAGTATATTATCACGACAGGTGTTCACGTAATTAAAATCGACTTCTGTACTTCTGTTAATTGAATGTTTAGAAAACTATTTACTACTGTACTCGTACATCAATCGTGAAACAATATTCATAAATTTTATTTTAAGAAAATGCTTGCAATAATTGATAAATAGCAGTTTTATATAAATAAGATTTTGACATGATAATCATCTTGGCGTTAAACCCAACATAATGATGGTGTTTTCCCTTACAAGGTTGCTGGGTACTACAGATATTTACTAATGTTTTAATGATTGTCATTTTTCATGCGTTATCCATATTTACTAATTTGTAATAAATTAATTTTTGGAAAGTTTAGAACAGTTTCGTTAATTTAGTTGATACTTGGAATCGTTAATAGATTTGTAACACAAACCTTAAACTGCAAGGGAGGAACCTACATAAATACTTTATTTTTCCAAAAATACTTAATGCGTGTTTCAAAAAAACAAACCATTTAAATGAAAATCTTGCTACTACTATTGTTGTACAGAATATATCTATAATATGTATATACAAATTTGTATTGTGTTTGTTCGTATGTTATGCGCTGCCATAACGTTCATCTGATTGCATTGAAATTTTGTGAACGTGTATGGTTGGTTCCCAGCTTGAACATAGATATTATTGGTCCCGATATGTGTCTCCGTTTCCATAAAGTATACTACACAAAATTAACTAAAATAGCACTTAAAATTTCTGATACTCAAACTAAGTATGTTGTTTGTTGATACTCAAAATGTAACAGTAAGAATATAGTAGTTATGCTAAAAAAGAAAACATATCTAATATTTGGCATTTGTCGCCATTGAGATGGATGCAACCCGTTAGAAGCCGGGTCGGGTCGGGTACTGTAGTAACTTATAAATAAATATGTATGTAACTTCATTTTCATGTTAAAAACTTTTATTGAGACTTCCCAAGTATTAGGTTAGTACGTAATATATGTCGGTTTGTGAACTTATTTGTGATTTAAATCCACTTATAAACATGTACCTAATTTCAGAGGTTTTTTATACAAAACTTAATACAAACTTCAGTTATATAACTTTCATAAATTTGAACTAAACAGGTTTAATTATTTTTGCCATAATATTGATATAAATAGCCAAGGATTGTTTTATTTTTTTTTTTTTTTTTTTGTACAAAATTGTTGGGTGTTTTTTAGCTTGGTCAAAATTAACTAAACTCTTCTCCTCTTCTTATTTCTTTTATTATGAATTTGTCGAATTACTAAATCATGAATAAGTAACTTTCAACTGTCTTTCTTCATATTATTGCTACATATAAAAGTAAAAACTTTATTGCTTTTAGTTGAGTACAATTTTTCATAGAAATTAAGCTTATCTCTTAGTGTTTTTTTTTTTTATATGATTTTGTTTTTCAACTTGAAGTAGTTAATAGTCAGTTACTTACTTAATCGTTTAATAAGTCTTTATGTTACTTGTTGTCGTCATTGTAAAGAGTATTTCCTTGTTTATAATTTTATTGCAACATGCCCCTTTTAGACCGATAAACAAACCTTCATTCATGAAAATCAACAACTAATGTACTACGTCGTCATTACCAGGAAAGTTAAATGAACAGAAAATAACAATTTTTCTTAATTGAATTGATAAAAATGTTTCTGTTTTATCAAAAGTAGATTTTTAGTTATCTCATACAATATAATCGCCATATACTAGATTTAGTCACATTTGAGTTTGTCTTAGCTTAGCCATTCTCTTGATCATATTTTCTTAAAACGCTAACGGCTTTTTTAAAAAATATTTTGTATATACTTTTTTTTTTTCATGTGGTTCACATTCAAATACATATTTGTTTGTAGTTTGTGAATCATTTAGCCTAACCATTAATATTTGCCTTCGTCACCAAAGTCATTATCATCGTCATAGTCAGTCAGTCAGTCAGTCAGTCAGTCGCTACCATCTCCCATAAGTTGCATGTCTAGACGTCATACTATTACCTTTGTCGTAGCAAGTTTTTCAAGTTTCATGTGCGTGACGTCGTAAAACATCCATCCATCTATAGTTTGGCCTCCCTTTTTTGGCCAAAAACCCCCTCTTTATGTTGGTATCTCATTTTGTTGTTTTTGTTTGTTGCTGTTGCTGCTGCATACTTTTTTGTTTAATTAATAAACACTTCACATGGACGAAGACAAACCGCGTCACACGTCACGAGTGTCCAATTTGTCAACTTGCAGCGCTATGACAAACCCAAACCGTCTTGCTTTGGGTGCTTGGTGCTTACTAGAACTTAACAAAGACGTGATTAGAAGTTTAATATTTGATAAACACAAAGATATTATTGTATGTATGATTCGAATGGAAACTAAGAACTCTTTAATACTTTTGTCTTTTTTGAATTTAATTAGTTAATTATGTAAAGGCCACCTACCGGAGGAGTGGCTATGACGGGAAAGTTATAGTTGATGGACATGTTTATGATTGTAATTTGAAATTATTTTAATAGAAAATAGAAAAAAAAAACTATTCCACATCAACCAGTATTCGTTATAGTATACACTATTTTTGTTTTGTTTTTTAAAGCAGTCAAACTAAATAAATTTCATGCTGAGCGCGCAAACAACAAATCTCGTTTTGTCAAGTTCTTTGCCAAAATAATTGGCAAGAATAGGTTAAAGGAAGAGGCAAAAAGTCAATGAGGAAGCCAACAATGTCATATTAGACATGGAAATGCGGCAATCAGCAACTTGTATCTCATTGAACATATTCCTTCCCCTTCATATTGAGTGATTCCCCCCCAATTTAATATGCATTCGAATTCGAATTTATTGGTAGATCTTCGCCAAGTTGAGCCAAACTCAATTTCATTAAGTTGCTGTCAATAATAAACGAGAAAATGTGACCTTGACTATGAAATTTGTATTTACGTGTACATATTTCTCAATTCTCCACGTTGCTTTCAAATACATACACATATCTCAGTGATTGAATGAAATATTCATTTCAGAATACCACAACTGATGGTGCAGTTGGAAAAATTCAAATATACTCGTATGTACTAGTAGTTTACAGTTTTCCCACCCAATTAAGGGGTTGGCCTTTTGTGAAAGTACAACTTTTCTGATCTCATGCTTGTCCTGTCTGCCTGAAAATTTAAAAAGTTTTTAAATTTCCATTTGAATAGAAATTGTTGAAAGAGAACTAGCCCAAGGTAAGGCAAAGCCAACTCATGCAACAAATGTAACTAGTTGCATATTTTATTTATTTGTTTGTTTGTTTATTTGTTTTGTTTATTGAAAATTGTAGAATGTTAGTACAATAGTTAGAAGGTTGGTTCTTTTAAGCATCTTTAGAAAAATGAATTCATTGTGCAATTATAGAATGTTTTAAATCACTATACATTGTGATTATGTTATGTGATGCTTTTTATAACCTGTACCCACTTTTATGCCTATACGGAGGGTCTATTAAGTTTATGAATATGAACTAGAAAGATTGTAGAAATATTACCCCAATGTATTTGTCTCTTAATTAACAATACGTGATAAACCGATCTTGTCATGTTCGCCTTGACTGTGTTAATTATGTGGTTAGCAGAATTCTTTTTTTTTTTTTGTCTGTTTGTTTGTTTGTGCGCGCATCACGTAAAAGTCACTCATTAGATGCAAAATCGATTTACTGAAAGATAACAAGTTTTGTTGTGAGTTACATATATGGGATGATCAATAAGTTTTTAGAAAATCCGAGAGATCGCGATCCTAGTGTTGAGATTCTTTTTTTGATGTTGAGTTGTTGAAATCCCAGTAACCTTGACCACGTGGTTTTATTTTTATTGTCAATTGGAGCAACAAACGATTATTTTTTGGAAAAAAAATGGTTAAAAATGAGTTTCATGCTGTGATTAAATACTTTTATTTAAAAGGTTTAACACTGAAAAAAATCAAAGCTGTGGCACATCTGCTCCTGCATTTGCAACTATTGAGGCCACAGGCATATCGTATCAGTGGCTCCAATTTTACACGAAATATTGGGTATGAAAAAAGTCTCGGCAAGATGGGAGCCGCGTTTGCTCTTAGTAATCATGTGGTCGACGCTAAGGCACTTTTCTGTCGCAATCCTGCCGAGTTTCTACGTAGATGCAGGAAGGAACAGTCTAAACAGTTGATTTCTGAAGGCGAACGGGCTTCCGAAGAAGGCGAAGACGGTGAAATCGGCCGGTAAGGTGGTGTCCACGGTTTCTTGGGATGCACGAGGAATCATCTACAACGATTACTTGGGAAAAGGGAAAACAATAACTGCTTCCTTATTGCACCAGTTGGGCGAAGACATCAAAACAAAACGTCCTCATTTAAAAAAGAGAAATGTTCCCTTTCATGAGGACAATGCACCTGTGCACACATGCGCAGTTTCGATGGGCAAAATCAAGGAACTAAAATTCGAATTAATACAACATCCACCGTATTCACCAGATTTGGCCCCCAGTGACTTCTTTCTATTTCAAAATTAAATGTAAATATGAAACCTTGTCAGGCCCCTATCCAATAATCTCGACACGCATAACGTTTTAAGCAGGGTAAATCACATTGTGCAAGTTAGTAGAGAAGATTCAGATTGTTAGGGTTGAGCAGGTGTCAGAGTACGACATTTGTGATTTGAGAGAGTTAATTATGAGAGCCATTTGATTTTTGTAAGTCTGGAGTTGTGTCAGGGTTTTGCATCCATAGTTTGATGCGTAATGTATAACAGTAGAAGATACACACCGAACAGTGGCTGTTAGAACATTCACTGATCCTTCCTCATCTACATGTGTCTCATGCCGTGAGTTGTTCTTCCGATTTAACTTCTAACTTTTCGCTACTAACGGAAGTTATGCACCAAAAACATATTTATGACCAATAACTTGATAACCTTCCAATACCTTGACTACAATGTTGATTATTCTAAACTATTAATTATATTCTCTCTCTTGTTGCTAATTTCAGATTTGCTACGAAATTAATGCTTCCATAATTTTGACTTCCGTTTGATGAAAATATTATAAAAAGAAAAAGAAATAACTGCCAAAAATAATAAAAACAAGAAGAACAACGATATCCACAACATATCAACAAAAAAGAAGAAGAAGAATACCATCTTAGTACAGATATAAACCACATGTGGAAAGTGAGTCTGACAAGAACACAAACGAAATTGATAAAGCAAAGTGAAAACTGCTGAATAACTGCAAAAAGTGCCACTAGGGGGCGCTAAATAGTCAAGCAATGCTGAAAACGCTCTCGTTGCTGTGGATCGTGTGCCAAACAAATCAACAACAACATCTACAAAATAGCCAACAAATCTCCAAACATCAGCAATGACACAAACCAAAAGACTAGAGAAGAAGAAAAGCTTTAATTTCTATTAATTTAATTCCACACACTCGCGCACGGAGAAAAGAGCAACTAGTTGTAGTTCGACTACAAGTTCTCTCCAATTTCTCTTTTACTTTTGTGTGCTTTTTGTTGTTATATCAACAAGGTGTGTTTAATATAAGAGTTGTCGTCGTGGTGCATAAGTGTGGTGGATCGTAGCATATTTCAAAAATGGACTCCACAGATGGCGCATCACGCATCGTAAGAGCGCCTGCGCGACGCAAACGTAACGATGAACAATTATGTGATAGGGTAAGTAATTTATTTTATTCTTAAAATTTTTGTTTTTTTTTTCTTAAAATTATTTATATATAAAATTTCCAAGTTCTTTGTAAGATGAACTCCGGTGTTTGTTGAGTCACTCACTGACAAGACACTGAAAAATGAAACATGTCACAAGCAGCACATTCGCTTGTCCAAACAAAATGATTAAAGCCACTTTACAGTTGAATGATTTGCGATGTTGGTGTCCACGTCAATAATTTAACTGAAAATTTGAAATAAAAATCATTTTGACACAATTTAAAAAAAAAAAACAAGATTTGGTGTCTGCTTTTATGAGTTGAAAATAGCCTGTGGTGACAACTTTTCCTTTCAATTTATCATTTTCTTTGGTTTCGATTTCAATTTTCCGCACAATGGTGGACTCGACTCCTAAGGTGCACAGTTTATATGTAAAAGATTTTGTTAGTCGATGCAAATTTTGAACGAACATAAATTACAAAATCAGAAAGTCATCTATTCTAATCAAAAATATATGTAAATACAATTAGTACCTTCTTATTATGCGAAATTTATTATCAAAATTGTTATTTTCAGACCAGTGGAAGCTTTTGGAAAATTATCGAAACATTTGGTTGAAATCACATTCCCGAGATCTGCTAAAAATTGGTGACCTTTTCAAAAAATAGTGACAGTGACATCATTTTGGGTCTATCACGGGTTCCATCATATTAAGTACATACTACTTTACTCGTAGAGCATTTAGAACAAAGAATAGCGTGAGGATTCTCAATGGAAATTTCCGTAACGCGAACTGCGATAATTCGAATTTTCTATAACACAAAACAAATCAAGTTGCAGTAGGTTTTAGAGTGAAAATTCCATACAATTCCATAACATAATTCTCCATAACACGAATTTCAATAATTCGAATATTCTATAGCTCGAACCAAAAAATTGACATTGGGGAAATCCTTTTTTGTGTGTTCGCCTATTTGTAAAAAGAACCCTTATTTTTTTTTTTTTTTTTTTTAATTAAACATTTGGAATTCCTCCAAACATGATATTACTTTTGTGAACTCTCTCAATAATATATCAAAAGCATAGAATAGACATCAAGAGTATTCGGTCAGTATTCCACATGGGCCATGAGGAGATGACATAACTTTAATTTTCTTGAGTAATAATGAAAAAGATCAAAACTAATTACGAAACATGGTTTAGATTGAATCCCAACATAATTTCCACTGCTTCTTTTGAGGATTATATTGATGTTGACAATGAGATATGCGACGTAGGTTTTCTTTCAAATGATGACGTTATTTCTCAGAGCTAATAGGTCCAACTCCAAGTGAAGTGGAAGGTGATAACGACGGTTCGAAGGAAGAATCTATTGATTATATTTTTAAGAAAGATGTAACGGATTCCTTAACCAATTTAAATTAACATACCTAAAATTGAATAGTAAAACAACTGACGATCAGCATTAAACAAATCAGAATGTCTTCTTAATGATTTTAACAAAAATAATGTAAATGTTCAAAAACAAATGTTTGTTTATTTTAAGAAACTACTTACTAGCGTACACGATCCCGCTTCGCGCGAGTTACTTCCTTTCTTAACATCACTATATTTTCTCTATTACAGTTTGAGTATAAACAAAGAATACAATTTGAGTGTTTGTTTCAGTGTCATTATACAGTTTGGTTTTTTTTTTTTTTTTTTGCGCACTCGGCCTGGATCTCAGGGGACACATATAGGGACCAAAACTATCGTATATTCAAGCCGAAAACCAACCATACACATTCGCAGAATTTCAATGCAATCAAATGAATGATATGGCAGCGCGTAACATACGAACAAACAAAACACGTAAAATCTTGATTAATGTAATGTTAAGTAAATAAAAATGTTTGATCTTCAATAATTGTACGAATTCCTTAGTTCTAATAAATATTTCTATAACTCAAAGTCTCCATAAGTCGAATTCTTTTTGAGCATTATGATGATTCGAGTTGTATTTCATACATTCATACGTATCTGTATTTTATTTGCTAGAAAACTTGATGCGAATATCTATCCTCCCTGCGATAAGGTATTAATAGATGAAAGCCAGATCCGTAGAATATGTCGAATAAAAAATATAAATAAAATTTGATTCATGCAATTTCGGCAACTAACTAACTAACTTACATGTATATACAACAAGGTGGGGGTGCATTGTCATGGTAAATGACAAAATCTTAAAATGTCAATGGTTTTTTTGTATGTATGTTTGTATATGGAACTAATTAATATGAGCAATAGCGACAAAGGCCTTCAGCTCAGGGGAAGAGTTAGGAGGGATTGGAGGAAATTAGAAAAGTGCAGGACCAGACTTGAACCCACGACTCTGGGATGTCAGCTTGGCGCACTAACCAATGAGCCAAATTGACAAAATATTACCTGAAAACTTCATTTAGACGTACGTGTATCCATACAATGAAGGTTCCCCTGTATTTTCTTTCAATATCTCGATATGGTAATAATGAAATTGGCACGCAGAGTCAAGCACTATTGCAACAGCAAAATGTGTAGTAGCAAATAAACCACAAGTGGTCACAAATGATGGAAAGCAAAATAAATCAATGAGGTTTTCTTGATGTTTGTTGTCTCTTGATTTTTCTTTTTCTTAATACTCGTAAAACTGGGGATATTTCTTCACGAATATGGTATAAATAAATGAAAATATTTATGAAAATCACCATGTAAAATCACCATTAACAGCTGTAACTGATTGATAAAGGTTTGGTTAAATCGTATTAATTTAAAACTACCCAAGTTTTTCGAATTAAGTGCCTTCTCGATACCAACAACAACAAAAACAATTATTTTAATTAATATCAAAGGCAAATAAAGATGAAAGATCCTAAAGGGTACATTACAAAAGAAGTGGCAAAACAAAAGGGAGAGCAGTAATTAAATTCCTGTTTCCTTCAACTCAATGGAAAATATGTAGTTACACAGAAGAAAGAAAAACCGAAAAGAATTTAGTTGGATTGTCTGAGCTTGATTGAGTACAATGCAATTCTTGACCTACTTTGCTTTATGTCACATAACTCAACTCAACTCAACCCACTCACTCACTCAACTACTCATCCATTGGATGCAGTATAAGAAGGCGACGCTTGTGGTAAAATGTTCTCAATACTCACCATGAATGCTGCAATGAAATGAATAAGGAGAAAAGGGTGAATGAGTGAGTCAGTATTGAAGGGAAAGTATTTTTTACACTGTGAGTTCATGGTTAAACAACAAAAATGACAATTGCTAGTCAGTCCTCCTCCTCCTTCTCTGAAGAGTATGTGAAGAATTTGTTTCAATCTAATTAAATGCGATCTATCTTAACACGTACTTGTGTATCCCATAATTATTGTACAACACAATACATTACAATACAATAAAGTAATAAGAGCAACTATGGAATAATAGTGTCATCATTTGATTGTTTTTGTATGCTCATGTGAATGAATAATTTGCAATGAACAATAGTATCTATAAGTGGTTTGAGTATATTACACCGCAAAACAATTGTCAAGTTCAACGAACGTAACACACAGCACAATACACATGGCAGACACGCATAGTTGAGATACTTCTTCATACATATATATACATACACATACATATGTACATATGAATATATTCGTAACAATATGATTTTTTGTATTGCTTAATTTTAAATCAAATAATTAAAACATATTTTTTGAATTGAAACAAATACTAAAGAGTATAAATAGAGAGTAAAGAGAGTAAGAAAGAAAGCTAAAAGAGCCATTCAAAATGAAAACAACAAAAAGTATCATAAACTCATCTTCTTTACTAACCACACCACAGCACACATGGATGAATGGTGGTAAATCCAACACAGGCAGAGAACATAACTCACCACTCAGCTGATGAGTGATCACAACTACAATAACAACAAATAACTTTCATTCTTTCATACTAGTATAGTGGTGAGCTTTTGTTATAAGCAGAGCGCGCCTGCCGCCCCCTAAACTGAAAATAATTTCTGTGCTCTTGTGTTACTTACTCGCTCTCTGTGTTTTATTATTGATCTTCTTTGGTCTTACGCTCTCTTTGTGGTAAGTTGTCTTGTTTGTTGTTTGTTCGATACTAGTTCTTGGTTTTCTTTACATATTTTTGTTATTTGGTTTTGTTTTTGGAAAATGAGCACCATAAAAGGTCTATTCTAGTATTGTTGTTGTGCCTATTCTTGGCATTCTGTGCTCATTCATTGACTGACATAAACTAACAGAGATTTTCACAAAAATTGTTTTAATCAACTGGACTCGCTCAGTTCAGTTCGCCAATGTGGGGTATCCAACACAAGATCTCCACCTCACCCCACCACTCGTGTGCTCTCTCTTGAGAAAAAAGCACATGAGTACTGATTTGTGTGCTGTTGTTGTTTAGTTTTACTTGTTGCTCCTCAACTTGGTTGGTTTCGTTTTATTGTGATCTGTTGCTGTCGTCGTTTGTTGGAGACTCTCGGCGGACTCGTTCATGTTTTTGCTTTTCAGTTACACTTTGTATCTCATTTCGTTCGCGTTTTGTTTTGGGACGTCGTCGTCAGCGTCATCTCCACCTCAAATAATAAATACAAAGCTCAAAGTGACTTAAATCAGAAAGAAGTCAACTAAAATAATTTATTTTCAAACAATCCCAATATATAACTCAGCTGAGTTTCGCGTGCAAACAAAATTATTCGTTTATTTCTTTTATTATTTTCTTCGTATTTCGCATAGAAATTTGTAAAAAGTTTAACTTTATTTTCTTGCGCATATCTTTGGTTTGTTTTTTGGTTATTTCATTTTTAATTATTATCGCGTCGTCGGTCAGCAGCATCATTGCCTTCATCGTCGTCCATCATCATCATCATGTGCGGTGCAGTGTTAATAAAATGAAAAATTACAAAATTATGATGAGTTCATCATCAATTTAGTATAGCAAAACAAAACAAAACAAGAAACGTGAAAAAGATGCAAAATTCAACTAAAAACCAAAGTGCGCAAAAATTAAATTCTCTTAACTAAAGCAAATCTGTTGTTTTTGTTTTATGTTATTGTTGCTTCTGTTTGTTTTTGTTTTTAGTTTTAGTTTGTAGCGGTTTTACAAAATAAATAGGCGAAACAACAATCCGAACAAAATTAACGAAAATTAAATAAATCGACGCAATCAATGACGATTATTTTTGTGTTGATGTTATTGTTTTTTTGTTGTTACAATTGCATGAAAATGACCTCCATGTGTGCATTTTTAGATTTTTTAGTTCATTGTATAATTCATTTTGTATCGTTTGTATAATAAAACCATGGGCTGGGATATTTCTTCACCACTAGATATTTTGTACCTTCACAAAATATTTTTCGAAACTCAACAAAACAATCCCCCTAGAACATTGGTTCCCAAACTTATTTCGACCACCACCCACTTTGATCTTCTGCTACTACACCCACAACTTTTAACTTACTTAAAATTTATCTACCATTGCTCCTCTAGATTGCCTTAATTCCCCTAATTTCTCTAAGCCTTGTACGTTAACGCCAACTTTTAGAACCATTGTCATAGAATATTATTCTGAATGCCAGATGAACGAACGTATGTTTCTTAGATATTGCTGAATATTAATGTATCTATCTATCTTCGGTGATAGAAGAAATAGCTTTTTCCATGAATTTACAATTTTTGCAGTTAATTTTAAAGTAAACAACGATCACCCTCTAATTCTCAATCGAGTTAAGATCGAATGATTAGCAGGTCAGCTATCAATTTCTATCTGACAATGTTATAGGTGTTTTTTTTTTTGATCATTTTATTTGGAAAAATTTAATGGATGAGAGCCGACATTGTCACTTGAAAGCACGGATGCTGAAACAGCAAGTAGCATCCCTGATTTTGGCAATGTTGTACACACTCTCTCCCTCGACGAGGGTTTAGGGTTCCGTACCCATAGGGAGCTAACGGGACCCTATTACTAAGCTTACACTATCCGTCCGTCCGTCTCCTGCTCTATCTCATTAACCGTAATAGGTAGAGATTTGAAATTTTCACAGAGTGTGTAATTCACTAGTGTGTAGAACGACAAATACTAAAAATACATATTTTTTTAGAAGCATTGTTCTTTAATTTAACCTTTTGTTTAACAATTTTTCTTTCTTTGTAGTATACTTTTAAGCTGTAATTGTAGTATACTTTTAGGCTGTTAAATATGCACATAATTTAATCTTGTACGATGGTACGGAACCCTTCGTGTGCGAGTCCGACTCACACTTGGCTAATTTTTTTCTTCTTTTTTTAATTATAAAAAGTCAGTTATCAGAATCCAATTAACAAGTTTTGCCGCATTTAGAAATAGAGAAAAAAAATTTATCTGAAATTTAAAATATGTTTCTTTTCTTGCTGTTGTTGTTATTATTATTATTATTTTTTTTTTATTATTATAAAAGATATGCTTTTCGTTTAAAAAGCAACAAAAGAAAATAAATATATGTTTTTTTGTTTTTTAAATAATGAATCTGTACACACAAACATACACATTTAGATAAAGAAAAGTGAAAAAAAAAAAAATTTAGACTTAAATTTAATGATAAAAAAATGCGAAAAAATAGAATTAGAAAAGTCAAGAATAAAACAGTACAAAAAATTAAAACAGTAAAAAAATTAAAACTGATAAGTGAGAACAAAAGTCATATTCTCACAAACAAACACCCACCAACAATAACAAGAACGAAGGTAGTCACACAGCGGTTCTTAAACATAGTATGTACTCGATGGACTCTTGAACAAATTTATTGTTTGCTACCTCATACCAACGTGTATTGTTTGTTGGACCCCACTTTCTTAACAAAAGTTTTGTTAATAGTGGATCATAGTTTAGGAACCGCTGTACTAACAATCAGTAGTGTGTGTGTTTGCATTTACTTACGTCTGTTTACGTCGTTACTTATTATGATAAGCAAATTTTTGATTGTGTGTTAGAAAAATTCATGGATGCAAAGTGCCGGCAAAAACAACTGACTGAATACCGACCGACGTAGTAAGCGACGCGTCAAGCCAAAGTGTAAAAAAAAAGTGAGAAAGCAACAAAAGCTTACAAAAAAGAGATTGATAAAGTGACACTTTGCTTGTTGTTGTTGTGATTATTATTATTTTAACATACAAAATTTTACGCTCAATGCTCGTTTATTACTACTGTTGCTTCTGTTGTTCTTATTGTTATTATTTTATTAATAGAAATCATTAATAGGTTTATTTGTTGTTGTTGTAGGTAGCCCCTTCTTTATTATTGTTACCATTTAGAACGTGTCCCATTTTAATGTGATCATTTTTGTATGTACGAGCACATAATTGTTTTAATTTTAATACATACAAACAACACACTCTCCATCGGTCACACTTACCTCACTCACCATTATTGCTCCGAGTTTGAATCGTTAGTTCGTCGTTTGATCGTGTATTCGCTCAATAATTTGCCTTTATTTTGTAAACTTCGGCTCCCACGACACGACACTTTGTTTGTGTACCTGATCCGTACGAAGCTCATGAATTCGAGTACATACAAACATATGTACATACTACTTTTTTTTTTTTTTGCTTTTTTGTTGCTGTTGTTTTTCACTCTCAAAGTTTAAAAGAGCAAAATGCATTTTAAGTGTTTATATACAAACATAGTTCTGTTCGAGGTGCGATTATAAAGTAACAAGATTACGGCTTCCTCAGAAAATTATTGCATGTGTCAAAATTTTAGGTTTGTGTGTAACATGCTTCCTTTTTCAATTGCTGTCTCGACCTTACATATCTTGTAAACATATTAGTCTGGTCGAACTAATCTATGATATTGGAAAAAACCATTAGTGATATGTATATACTTATATTAAAAGTACACTTGACATTAAGAGGTCGCATTGGTAAATACATATGTAATAATATTTTCTCTAGCCAACTTTTATTCGTCTATCTTTGTACAACCATGCCACTTTTATCTGTCAAAGTCAGATATCGTAAAAATTTTATAAGATTTCAGACCGTTGACATTTTTTGATGAAACACTTTACCATGCGAAGTATAGAACATTTATTTGTACGTCTAAAAAATAAAGAAGGGTGTACGTATATTTAAACAAGTTATTTTATAGCCTCACCTTGATTCTTCAATCTAGCAACAGTGACGCATTGATTGATGTTGCTTCTACTTAATTAGCCCAGTCACAAATAAGCTAAAAAAGTTAAATCTCGGAATGAAAGAAAATAAGCAGAAAATTGGTGGACATTTTATACAATGTGTCAAAAAGCTAGATGTGTCCGGTGCCGGTGTCTCAAGATATTCAAGGGGAAAGGACACAAAACTCTTCCGAAGTTATATCCTTATTTGACTGGGCTATAGAATAGAATTTATGATCTTCATAATAGCTCAAAAACAAAAACATCAACAACATACAATAAAAAAATAAATTTAATAAAATGGAATTAATAGAAATGATGAAATTTTTGTCAATAAATTATAGTGCTTTAAGGGACTGAACAATGAAAAAATTAAAATAAAAAACGGAAATAAAATCCAAATGTAGTAAGCAAAACTAAACAAAATAAATAAATTAATTAATCAATATTCAAATAAATAAATACCAATTACAATCAAAGGTTTATTATCAATTCTCATCGATATGGCCACTTTACCAATGCCCATATATATGCAGTATCCTGCAATGTCAACGACATCACTTTGTAGTTCTCAAACGTCGTTAACACCAAATTCACCGTTTCTCACCATGTCCATGTCACCGAAATTTCCTGCAAATTATGTGCGCAGTGAAAAAGTGAGTGAACCCATAAAAATTTATTTCATAATAATTAAACATAAAACAACACTTATAGTAAAATATTAATGATTTAATTTTATATGTTATATTTATTGAGATTATTACTTTTTAATTGAATGATTAATTTAATGTTGAACAATAATAATTTAACCATATGATTTTTATAGCATACTTCCAGGCTAATTTTAGTTTTAAATCAATCTGAAATCTGCCTTTATGCCCTGGGCTTATTGATCGACCCTCGTCTTATATAATTTTAATTTATAAACTACTCGTAATGCCGCAATAAGTATTTCAATTTTATGCAAATTAATTAATTCATTGTGTGATGAAATTTTATACAAATCTTTTGAATTGGTCACAATAATTTGAAATAAATTGTAAAATAAAATCTAAAAAGATATTCATTGTTAGGATTAAGTATTATTTCAACTTTTTGAAATATTAGTTAAAACTTATATCTACAATGGTTTAAAGATTTTAAATTAAACTGCTCAATTGTAATTATATAACCTTTATAGTTTGTAATCTAATTCGAGTTTGGAATAATTATAATTATCGAAGAAATTATTAATTGCTCTCGTTGCAACAATTAAGAAAATTTCCCTAATGTCAGTAACGCAACAATTAAGAACGTCAGATATAACTACTTTGTTCCTAATTGCTTAGTCCTCAACCTCCTAATTTCTCCATCAATACTTGTACTAAAATCAACATGCAAGGTGTTTTATACACAGCACCACCTATACTATTTGACAAAAGGGTACATTAATTTTGTACGAATGTATGTTACAACTAGAAAAAGTGCAGAAAAACCTCCAAAAATTATGGTTATATGCATCTATCCTTGCCCATCTTTAAGATAGTTCTGGTGTTTGGTTCTCAAAAAGTAAACAAGCTAGAATACTAAACTTGTGTTTTATGGCAAACATCCTATTTATGGTCTTTTTGGGAAGAACCTATTGTGCCACATTTAAAAATACATAATTTTTCGTAACTTTTTGACTGATGTAAAATAATTTGATAAAATTTAAAATCACCCAATGGATTATTTAAAAGTCTAATGAGCTTCCTTTAACCCTGGCAATATAGATTATATACGAGCTCCAGAAAGCACATAACCATTAATATTATCTCAAGTGTTTCGTTTATATGACTGTCAAGATCAATTCTGCATTAATTTTAATCATCGCTTTATCTTTTAATCTTCTTTAAATCTCATAATGAATGTAAATATAGACCATTCGAAATTCGGATCCATCAGACTATTGTGTCTTTATATGTTGTCTCTTTAATGTTTTACCATTTTTGCGTATAATTGTTAATGAACTTTGATTATTGTGCACTGCGATTTGCTTTGTTACGAGTATTTCATGATAAACTTTTCTCTCTCTTTCTCTCTACCTTTTATTTTCCTCTGATATATGAGTAGAAGAGACAAGACCTCTGTCATGTTTCTCGGGCGTAAAGTTCAAGGTGAATTCATTAGATAAAAACTGCATTTTCACACGCAATTTGAATGAATTGTCTACCTTAATTCTATATTTAAACAATGAGAAACTAAAGAGATTGTTGAGGAGGGGTAATTTTTTTTTTTTGCAATAATTATTAACGCTACCTTTCGTTTTCATTGTGAGAAAATTGTTATATTTTTAATATTTTATCTATGTATCTTATACTACTGTACTGCATATCTTAAAACGTTTTCGTTTAACCGAAAGCACAAATTTGCGATTTTTGGAGCATAAACATATGAATATATGGTAACTGTGGAAGAAACGACGTTCATATACATACATAGTGCAACAATTGAAACAAAAATAGAAATGCATGTTTGTATTCGTTTCTAGTTTCTTCATGCATCGCGTTTGTAAACATTTTAATATGCAGATATTCTATGTATGGATGAAAATTACTGTATCTTATTCATCACTCACTCACTCGCTCATTCACTTCTGTTCATACTCATTGTATGTTTTTATATACTTGCTCGATCTTTTCTTTTTTTTTTTTTCTTTCTTTCTTTCTACACGAATGAAGCGGCTAATTGCTCTTTTAAGTTTGGACAAACATACAACTTCATATAAATATTTTTTGCTTAGTAATTGTTTTGGCCTATATGCGCTGTTGTAAGATACTTTACGTTGCTACATTTATTTTCTTCAACTTCATCGCGATGCAAAACAAGAAATCTCATTTTTGTTTTTTTTTTTTTGAGATTTATGTAAAATCGTTTACTGATGTTGGCTGCTTGCTGCATATGTAATGAAAACAAAATCCATCACGCACTTAATCGTCTGAGTTCACTTTGTAACAGTTACTGTCATCATCATCATGAAGAGAAGTTCTGTTGCAACAGAGCAACTATTCATTTGATATTTTCTTTTTGCATCTACTATTTCAAACAAATGCCGGAGTGGTGCCCCTTTCTTGATCATCCTCAACCACATCATCATCTTTATTTATCATCATCATTTGAGTTGTCGTCGCCATCGAAGAAAACATCAACATTTTCATCGCCGGAAACGTTAACTGTTTGTTGTCTTGCTGGAAAAGTTGCGACTAGAAAATCTCGCTTTATGTTATTCTTGTTTTCTCCTATACTTATTTTTTTCTTTCTTTCTTTCTTTTCTTGTTCTACTTTACTGCAAATACTTGTCTTACCACTTCAATCATAGCTTAATGGCTGACAGTTGGATCTTTTTGCCGCTGTTGCAGTTTCTTTTGCCGTTTGATTCATTTATATTTACCGAAATTAGTATGAGAAAGTATTATTCTTTATCATTTATTAGCATCTCGTTTTTCTCCCTAGAAGTCAACAGGTCAGTCTCTTGCAGAGGGGATGATGATATTTTACTTACTTACTTTAAGAATGAAAGATGATCCTCTAACAAGGCTTTGATTTTGAGAATTCAATGATGATGAATATTACTGATTAAACCTTAGTGAATCTTTAAATGAAATAAATCAAACTCCACTTCAGTGTTATTTTCAATAAAATTTAAAAT
Organism: Amiota mariae; assembly: GCA_035041805.1. Taxonomy (NCBI): domain Eukaryota; kingdom Metazoa; phylum Arthropoda; class Insecta; order Diptera; family Drosophilidae; genus Amiota; species Amiota mariae. The sequence goes on along the minus strand of JAWNKV010000229.1, from coordinate 973,659 downwards.
TTTATTATTGTTTTTATTATTTTATTATATTAATATATTCAAATAATTTTGTAATCCCAAAGTAAAGATTATCGTCATAAAGCAATAGGAAATCTTTGGACAGATAGGTGGGTCTCCAATGTCTTCATTAATTAGTGGCAAATAACACAACAAATAATCTGTAGTATGATAAAATAACAACTTAACAAATACGAGTAGAATGTATATCATGATTCAATGAACAAATATTTTGTATTGTATTGTATTTCGTAAAGGTTTATTAATACCTTTGGATTATCTTATATAATAAGTGAACAAGTTGTCGAAGTAAATACTTTTGATGGAAAAAGTTTTCTATCTGTTAATTACTTATTGGCTTAAATCTATCCAAAAAATTTAAACGAAACTAAACTAAACTGAAGTGAACTAAAAACTCAATTATGCCAGTCACAAAATTAAGAGCAACAACAAAACAATAAGTAATGAAAACTACTCTTTAATAAGTGAAGAAAACTATTTCGAAGTAATGTGGCAGCATTATCAGCAGCAACAGCAGTTAATTAGTCCACAATCAGTGTCAATCTCCCTCAAAGAGTAAGTGTCCGACTGTTGACTTGAATCGTCGACTGCATTACAGACAAGCAGATTTATAGACAGACAGACAGACTGTCTATCTGTCAGACCTCTAACGTTTCCAACTTTAATTTATTTCTATATATAGCATATCTAAACTATCACTTTCTTACTTGCTGTTTTATGATCTTTTTTTCACATTTGCTCTTTTTCTGTTCAAATTGCAACGCGATGAATGTTGCCAACTCTACTGGAAAAACTGTCACTAGTCTCCACAGCGTGAAAGGAAGTGCTTGCTCACCAACAACAGCAACAGTAGCACCAGCAGCAATCATCGTAACCAAAGGAGGAGGAAAAAATATTACTTTCAACTTTCATTTAAATGAAAAGTGTTGAGACAATTGCTTTAGCGTACACCCAACCATTCAAGTAGTTGGGGCAACCAACAAGAACAACAGATATAGACTTATAAAGACATATGATTAATTGTTGCCAATTTGAATTTAATCTAAAGACATAAGTTTCACTTGAAGTTTTGTACTGTGCTTCTTTTGTATTCCATTAAATACTAATTGCTAAGAATTGTTATAAGAAAGTTTATGATAGCCGGAAATAGTTTAAAATGAAAGAAAAATTGTTACACAAACATTATTATTGCCAATATCTTTTATGCAGTCACAGTGTGACACATTGTCTATGGGCAACTTTATCAAATACCAAAGGGCTTGAATGAAAGGGAATACTTAACTCATTTGAAAATTAGAAATCCTTAAAACAAAGTATTCGATATCAATGAAAATCCACCTGCTCTAGTCCCCTTGTATGGCAATAGGCTAAAGGATAATCAGTCTTTCTCCCTGTTTCTCCCTCAGATACATTCCTCCTTGAATTTATTCAATGTGACAAATACTGACTTGGGTTAAGTGGCGCCAACTGGTCATCATCATCTCTAAATGAGTCTGTTTAACTTAATATGATGTTGCCCTACACAACGGAGATTTTCATTTATTTTTGCCATGATGCTTGTTGTCAGAAACACAGTAGTGCTTTGTTCATTTCAATTTTATTTTCAACATATTTCATTTGAACACAAACATATGTTGAAAATACATACATATGTATATTGTACATACTACATAGAGCTGTGGATACATTTATTTATTGTATTTACAATACATATTTTTTTTTGCTGGCAACAACATTCACAAAAATGACTCAGAGGCTGTGGCCTTAAAAGTAACGAAAAATGTTGTTCGCGATTTCATTCAACCATTGAACCTATTGAATTGAATTGAATGAACTGACTGGTGTTAAAGCATTTTTTTTTTAATGCATTTATTATGCTCGATTTGGGTCTGTCTACGAGTAGAGCTGTGTGGCTGATTCTGCGCCATTTTTAATTTAAAGCCTTTGGCAATAACGATTTAGCCGCAATAACATTAATGGTATATCGATGTCTTCGTTGGCGGTGTTTATTTCATATTAAACGCCAGTTAATATTATTGTTAAATTTCAAGATTCCATAGAAAATCTCAACGATCCAAAAGAGAAAAATAAGATTTAAAAATTTCGTGAGCGAATTGTCTAGTCTATATATTTAATGGCCCTTTTGCTTCGAGGTGCGTGATTTATGAATCGAACCAAGCATTTTGTAACGGGACCAGAGAACTGCAGCAAGTCAAGATTTGCATTGAAAACAGTAAATATCAACATTATGAAGTTGAATAAGGGGATAGTTTCGTTAAATTCGGATGATATCAGTCATCGTGAAAACTCAAACTAATAAATGAATTCAACATGGTAGTTCAAATTATTTTAGATACTTTTCCTTGTAGACAAGTGTAATCTTTCCTCGAAGTATTACAGCATAATTTGGTGAATATCGATATAAATATCGACATACAATTCTACTAACAGAAGATATAAAAGTCCCCTAAACTTCTAATCAGATTCTTGAGACAATTTCATGAAACTTTCAAAAATTCTAAGATGATTTCAAAAAATATTATCCATACAAATAATAGAAGGATGTTTAAAAGATTTTAACACACTGTGAATTTAATACTGATATTTTTATTATTATGGTATGTTTTCTTGTAGTGCAAATTAACTTTGAAAGTTGTGACTTGGTTTGTTGAGATGATAATTATAGATACTTAAATGAGAACATGAAAAATTTATAAAGTGAAAATTAAAAAAAAAAGTAATATTTAGATCCTATTGGCAACAATACATACAACATTTTATTTACTCCTTTTCATTCTGTCATTATAAGGCTTTAAATCAATGAGGCGGATTTGTATTTACATTATTTTTGTTTGTTGCTTTTGATGCACAAAATCGTCTTGCAATACTGAGCTCGTGCCGTCGTGCCGATAGATACATAAGTATGCATGTGTATCTATATACAATGTAACAATGGAAAACAAAATAAAAAAGAAAAATATTTTCGATTTCAATTAATTTATGCACAGTTGAGCATGCATGAATTGGGCCACGGTACTTTTGTACTAAGTATATGCATACATATGGTAAATGTTGCCTGCCTGTCTTTGTTTGAGGTCTTAGAGTTGCAACGGTTTGTTTAATTTTTTTTTTTTTTTTTTTTTTTTGTAACACATTGCCACATGCTGATACATGCAACTACAAACATATATTCGATATCTAACTGATCACCTTTGACGACAATTTTAATTTATAGATTTAAATCGTGCCACAAATATAAATAGCAAAAATAGCAGATCAGAGAAACAAAGCCATTTTGTATTGAAAAGTGAAGTAAACTTAGTTTGAAAAAATTGTATTTAAACAATGAAGCGAATTAGTTTTTTCAACTATTCAGCATTTTCTACTACAATATTTCTTTCTTTTATTTAATAATATAAAACTTAAAGAAAAGCAGCTTTAAGTTGCTAAGTTCATTTCAAATCCCTTATTTTTTTTTTGTTTCTCTGAGACTTGAGACTTTTCCCATTAATATATGCTAATCCCAGATATGCTTTTAATACTTTTTTTACTGACGGCGGCAACGACAACGTTAAGACCAGCAGTTCTTAAACATATGCAGTCCGTTCACTAGCTTTTCAACAATACTTATCTCCTCGATCCCCACATCCCAATTGCTAAGAATTGACGACTTATGTGTGAAGTTTATGTTAAGATTGAACCAAGGGGAGACCACGGACTACTGTTTAAGAACCACTGATGTAGACGACGACTTGAACTTACTCGTACCACACCCACGCCATGCAACATTTCAAGTAGTAGTCAATACAACATTTGTCTCAGTTGCTTAGTAGTGGACTGGACAACACCAACCGGGCAGGCAACTAAAGCTACATAATTCGATGTGCCTACCATTCCACTTAAGTTGATTTGGAGTTGAGTTGAGTTGAAGTTGCTTTTGGCCTTCGTTTGTTGGGTACAACATTCCCAAGTTGACTTATTTATTTTGACTTAATAGGTTTTTTTGTGGGAAAGTCGTTCGTTTGTTCGTTTGTCTAGGCTTTTTACATGTTTTTCGTTTTTTCTCATTCATGCTTGTGGAAAATGCTTTCCTTTTACTTTCAACTTTTCATGTCATTTTTCACTTTTCTACTTGTTAGTTCATTTTATTTTTCCTACATCTTTTAGTGCACATTCACCTCGCCTACAACTTTTTTTAAGATCTCCTCCTTTCTTGTCTCGTTCGTTCGTTCAGTTGTTCATTTATTCGTTTTAATTTCGTAGTAGTAGTAGTAGTGGAAAGAAAGCAAAGCACAATAAATTTGCATTTTACGCTCATTCGTGCATTTCATGCATTTCTCTCGACACAGAGACAGACGAATATTGGATGAATTTTCTTTTGGTCATCTCTTGCCTTTATTGCGAAAAATCTAAAAAGATTTCAATCGAAACTTTTCTTAAAACGACGTCTTACTACTACTTGGTAACATTGCCAGTATGTATTGCAGATGAAGTACTTGGTAGACACAATATTTTTAAGGTGTTTTTCCTTTCTTCGGTGGATTACATGTGAAGTAAAGGAAGGAGGCCATTGTATTCAGTCGTCCGTGTTAACTATGAAAATCTATCTAACTAACTATCAATGTAGTATCTATCTATCTGTTGGCATTATGGAAATTTCATTTGCAATTATTTTGATTAATGTTCGGGGCGTTGGTCACTTAGTTAAATGAGTTTTGTGGAGAAACTAAAAAAAATTGCATCAACTCTTTAAAATAAATTGTGTATATCTTCCAGATTTTATTTGTTAAATGGTAAATTAAGGTCAAATAACTTCTAAAGTCTCTAAATAAACCTAAATTTTGTAATTATGATTACACAATCGACTAGACTTTACATGCCGGAATCGTTCCAACGCCAAACCAAAGTGAAGTCATTAGCATTTTGAGTAGAAAACTGTCAAAGAAGAACCTAGAACTACTCCTTAGTGTACATAGTCCATTACAAGTTAACAAATTACTGGCAATACTAATACTAAGAGAGACATAGAAAATAACAAACAAACAATTTATCTTCGGTAATACCGAACTCTTCATACCTTTCATACGTTAAAAAAAAATCAGTTTTACAGAAAGGAAGTAAGTCAAATGTAGGAAAATATCTGATAAAAAGGAATAACTTATTATACAATATTTCGATAACTTAGTTCGCAATTTAATCTTTAGAACGGGTGACTTACATACAAATAATAATAATTTTATATCGTTTTTGTTGGTTCTACGAACAAGGGCCTGACCGACACCCGACTCCTCATTAAAAGTAAACTGCTCCATTTATTGTCATTTTAGTGTAGTAGTGAGTTCATGTTGTTGAATGTGTTCATGTTATTCATGATGACACGAATAGTTCCCATGTTGTACAGATTTAGAGACAGACACCTATGTACTACATTAAAGTTACCATCGAATGGTGTTTATGTCTATGAAGTTAAACAATGTTGCCCATAAAACAATACAAAACAGTTAAGTAATAAATTAAACAAAACAAAGAGAATGAAAAAAAAGGTAGTGAAAACCAGTACAACATTTAAGGTTATTAAGAAACTACAACAGTTGAGCAGAAAAAAAAAATTGAAATGTCAATGAACCAACCATTCAAATCTATTCCAAATGCGAAGAGTGAATTTCTTTACCAAACTGAACTCTTAAAAAATGCATTTCTACAGAATTATCCATCTTTTATTGATATAATTAAGATAAACTAACAATGTTTTGAATAAAGTATTTCGCATTGTTTGAGAAAAAGAAGAGTTTATTCTAAATGTACATTTACAAAGAGATTGAACAAATACTTAATAAGAGATATGCAGCTACAATAAAAAAGAAGAAAACATATCATGGAAGATTTTTTTTTTTTTGAAACTATCATCTGTTTCTATTATGCATGTAGTTATTTATAAGTTATAAACCCTAATGGATTCGAATATTTGGAGCCTCATAAAAGTGTTTTGAACAATACATATATTCTAATAACCTATAGACCAAATGTATCAAATATTCTCTTTTTAGGGTTCCGTACCCATAGGGAACTAACGAGACCCTATTACTAAGCTTACAATGTCCGTCCGTCCGTCCGTCTCCTGCTCTATCTCATGTTCATGAACCGTAATAGGTAGAGAGTTGAAATTTTTACAGAGTATGTAATTCACTAGTGTGTAGAACGACAAATACTAAAAATATACATTTTTAGAAGCATTGTTCTTTATTTTAACCATTTGTTTAACAATTTTTTGTTTTTTGTAGTATACTTTGAGCTGTTAATTGTAGTATACTTTTAGGCTATTAAATATAAACATAATTTTATATTTTAAGTAAAAAATCTTGTACGATGGTACGGAACCCTCCGTGTGCGAGTCCGACTCACACTTGGCTGATTTTTTTTTATTTTTAATTATTTCTCAACAGGGTGTTCTAAAAAAAAAAAGTTCCAAGGTGGGTAGATTGTTAATTTCTGGGTTCTTGTGTGAAGCTATTGTTGTGTGATGTCTTCAGCTAACTTTTGTAATTTCGTTCATTTTTGTTGGTATATTCAGATCTCTGTCAATGCTTCTTATATACTACCACTCCGAACCAATAATTGTTCGAATAGTTTTTGATTAATTTCTTTGTTATAAGCTAGAGAATAAATAACAGCAATCAATTTAACATAGGTGCCAGCCACAAAAAGTATTTGATTTTATGCAAACTAGATTTTTAGTATTTAAGATATAAAGCTGTAATTTTGCACATAATCAAGATCGTTTGCTTAAGCTACTAACTGATTCGATTACTAGATATCAACCAACGATTTCTGAATTTGATGATTTTGTCTAAATTTATTTTATTAAAAAACCGGATCCATCAGATTACCATGAGTCTTTCGAGACAGACAAATATTTTTAAATAAAAACATATGTACATCTGTTTTTAAATGACAATGACACATGAATTTAATTATATGCGGCGGCTATTAAAACTAAGCAAACGTCTATAATCAAATGTTTTTTGTCACACTACTGTGAAAAAAAATTATCACTTAAGTTTGATTTTTGTAACACCCATATGGTAGATATTTATAATATATTGAGTGCCTGATTTACTCACACTTTTTAAGATTTCGATATGCAAATTTTCTAAGTCCCCTACTTTGTGAAGTAAAGAAGTAAAGTTTTAAATTAAAATTGAATCACCATGAACCTGTCCCGAATAGAATAAACTATTTGAATACAAAATACTAGACTTTACACATAAGATAGATGGGTTTGAAATCACAAATTTATTAATTCAAAACAGTACAATAAATAAAATATAAAATGAATCCACAGTTCCAATGAAAGAGTTCTTTCTCTCTCTTTTGCCAATTTGCTCTCTGAAAGAAATATAAATAAATTAAATTTTCGTAAGAATAGAAACCAAAATGTGATCATTTTTAGGGTTCCCTAGCCATAGGGAGCTAACGGGACCCTATTACTAAGCTTACGATGTCCGTCCGTCCGTCTCCTGCTCTATCTCATGAACCGTAATAGGTAGAGAGTTGAAATTTTCACAGAGTGTGTAATTCACTTGTGTGTAGAACGACAAATACTAAAAATACATATTTTTTTAGAAGCATTGTTCTTTAATTTAATCTTTTGTTTAACAATTTTTTTTTTTTTTAGTATACTTTTAAGCTGTAGTTTATATTTTTGTTGCAAAATAATGAGGCATTTAAATTTCAATAAGTTTTTTAATGATTCAACTTCAGTTATTGTAGACTTTAAATTTAGTTCAATTTTGTGTTTTATCTCATTCCCTGAGCACCATAAAGATTTTAATAGCTATTTTTGACAAGGTTAAGATTCACTAAAATTGATGCTGTGATATATTTATATGATTTATTATCATTCTGATCTGAACCAGTTTTTTTTATGATTTTGGAAGTTTGTTTGTGTTACACAATAAAGAAATTTGAAAAATGTTTCTGTATAAATATTTAAACCAAATAAGAAAAATCAAAACTAATCTACATTTTTGCTGTTTCACAATAACAAAAGACTTCAAAGATACCGTCGAAATGTAACAAGTTTTGAACGACTAGATACTTTTATAATTATCCACAAAAACAACAACAAATAGTTAAAGCAGATTATATATTTCGGTACTACCGAAAGTGATATACCTTTTCTACAAATTGATAAAGAATGAAGATAAAATTGCATAATAAAAAAATCAATCATACAAAATCTCTTATTTATTCAATAGTTTATATGGGACATAATATCCGGATAGATACGATGTTTGGATATGAGTTGACTTTTTCTGTAATTGGGAAACTCCGACAAAAATATGTTATGATACACAAGAAATATTTGTGGGAGATTAAAACTGGGGCTGGACGCAATTAATTCTCTTTTGAGACTTTTATGGTCACATAATTCTAGATGTTACAAACATCACGAGTTAGTGACTAGTAACTATTCATTTTTGTGTAAAATGTAGTAGAAAAACAAAACGTAATTACGATTGTTGAAATGAATCTGAAACCGCAGAATTATTTACTTTTTCAATTATACTATTGTATGTGTGTATCTATTATACTTAGTTACAGACAAAGATTTTTTGTCGAATGGACATTACTCAATTCTCTTTCTGTGTGCTGTTGCTTAAAATTCAAGAAACGTTAAGTGAAATACGTTCGTCGACGTCATCTAGGCCAAGAGTCATTGCCGCCGTCGTCAGTCTGGTGAACAACCATAAACCAAGTCAAAACCAAAAACCCGACTAAATTCAAAGAAGAAGACACACTTGTTGCATTTTAAACAATTTCACATCATTTGAAGAAAAGTGTTCAATGCATGCAAGAATCTACTTCACTTTGCTTTGTTCTTAGAAACTATCCGACAGATGAACAGAAAGACAGACAGACGGACGGCCAGATACTAAATGAACTAACTGACTTGAGTGAGTGTAAAACGAGATGCATCTACAAGAAGTAGGGAACAAGAAGGAAAAGTGTTAAATACTCATATATTCATTGTTCGGTTAACACCAACCAAACGACCACAACTACATATGTATTATAAAAGCAACTAAAACAACAACAACAACCACCAGAGAGAGAGAGAGAGAATGACAAACAAAAGTGGCAAGAAGTGCAAAATGTAGTTGTCAGAGACCCGAGCAATGAATGTGATGATGAGGGCCCTCCAAATGCTTTTCCCACTTGTGGGTTGCATAAAGCAAGTAACAATGGAAATATCTAAGTGAACAACAGCAATAACTATTCAAATGTTGCACAACATTGAACAATAAATTTAAATTGAAAAACCCAAAAGAAAAGCGAAAAAACGCATTTAAAATGTCAAAATGACAGTCAAACCGAAAGACAACAAACAACGGTGACTCTTTGTAATGAAAAAACAAAAAAACTGTGGCAGGTTCAAAGTTTCCAGATATTATTTTCTAGATTACTTCAAGATACATATATATGTATAGATAGGAGAACGCGAACTCAATTGTTGTGAATGTTAGTTACTATTGTCAGTCCTAAGTTTATTTGTCATATCAGTGGAAAATTGAAAATATAAAACTTTGTAATGCAACTTGCTTACAATACTAGTAAATTTCTTTTGTTTTCTATTGTATTTCAAAGTTGAAAGCTTGGAATTTCTGTTTGTTTTTTTTTTGTCTGTATATAGTATCTGGAGACAATGATGTGTTAGATAGGTTTTTCTCTTCTAAGTCATTAATTCTTATAAGTGAATGCATGCCTGCTATTTATGGTCAGATGTAATCGATCGTTTTTATTTGTTTTAAAGAGAAAGGTAAAAATTGACAGATTGAGGCAAGAAAGAAAAAGCGAAGACGGGTATTTTAATTTATTTAAGCGAAATATCGAAACACTTTCTCGATATTGCTTAGAAGTTTTTCTTTTAGTTTAATGATTCAATTTATTTTAATCTTACTTCATTGACTACTTTGTGAGGTTGCATTAATTTGAATACTATGACCAAAAACCATGAATTACCTAGATTGGACCAAAGTTTATATTTGATGTGCACAAAATTTGCTTCTCTCAATTGTAAAACGATCGAGAGACTTCATACAGAGTGTAATAAAGAAAATATTGATTAAAATAAAACATTAAAAACAAAAAGAAATTAAAATTGAAATGACGCAGTTAAAAAGTAAACAATATAATGCTGACAATGACTACAGTATTTAATTTTTCACCCATTCTAACATTCATTGAACCAAATTTTACTATTATTTTATAACCTTCTACTTCTTTAGTTTGAAGGCAAAAAATGTTCGTGCTTATTGACAAGTTTGAAAGTTTTAAATAAGTGCATCTTTATATATAAAAATATAAAATGATATTTCTTAATTAAATAATCGTTAAGGAATCATATATTTTCGAACAAGGCAACATGTTTTTGTTTTAATCAATTGATTGATGATGCAAGTATCTTTTAAAAAAAGAACCGATGAAATAGTTGATCCTTCTCAATAACGTGTGTGTTGCATACGAGTACATCACTTTGTAACACATCAATCATTTTTTTGTGTTGTTTAAAATATATCAACAGAATTATTAAAAAAAAGGGCCAACGATAAACTAATTTATCTTTACTTTGTTTTCTTTATTTCTTTACAGGTATGTATCTACTTGACTGTATACTACTTCTCTGATTTACCAATGAACTAGGTCAAAGGTTAAGTACACTACACAAATAGAATACCCAATTGATTTGCATATATTATCTATTAATAAAAAAAAACTGGTTTGCCTTTCAAATGGACCGGCGGCTCAGTTTTCGATTTTAAACGCCTCTATAATTATATCATTATCAGATCATTAGTCGCGACCACTAAGTCGCCATTATTTGGTGTCTTTTTTTATTTATATTTTTTCATACTTGTATAGACAAATATTAATTAATTTAAAATTGGTTCCAGTCTTACAACGCAAAATTGCCAGTTAAGGACTCCCGCACTCTACATATGCTTAACTGTCTGATTTATTAATATATATTAATTATCTGATTTAACAAGCAAAAATGTATAGAAATATGATTTATCCAATGCGCAAAAAAAAAAAAAAAAAAAACAAAAAACAAAAAAAAATTAAATTAAATTTATCTGAGTATTTGCGTCTTAATTTAAAAGTGCTTATTTGTTTTTTTGCATGTCAATGGATTCTTTTAAACAAAATGACAGTTTCAAAACATCGCACGATAATTTCTTTTTATAGACAAAGTATGTATTTATATACTCTTCACTCAGTAACACACAGAAAGAGACATCGGAGACCCCATAAAGTATACATATTTTTGAGACGACGAGACGAGTTGATGTAGCTATATCTGTCTGTCTGTATGTATGCAAACTAGTCCCTATAGGGAACTAAAGAGCTGAAATTGCAAAGAGCTTTCTTTTTACCATTTGTCAGATTCAGCCGAATCGGTCCACTAGGGGGGTACACGCAAATCTGAATCCAAATTCATGTTCTATTTTTTTTTGTACCATCGACTTGAAATTTGGACACTATAAGTGTCTAACCCAAATGGACCTTCGGACCACTAGCAGGGGCGTGAAGAGTATTACAACTTCGGCATAGCCGAAGTTAGTCTTTTTAGGTTCCGTACCCATAGGAAGCTATCGGTACCGTATTACTAAGCTAAGTTGAAATTTTCACAGAGTGTGTAATTCACTTGTGTGTAGAACGATAAATACTAAAAATACACATTTTTAGAAGCATTGTTCTTTAATTTAACATTTTGTTTAACAATTTTTTTGTTTTTGTAGTATACTTTTAAGCTGTTAATTGTAGTATACTTTTAGGCTATTAAATATTCACATAATTTAATATTTTAAGCAAAAAAGCTTGTACGATGGTACGGAGTCCGACTCACACTTGGCTGATTTTTTATATTTTTTTTGTTTTGCAGCCATTATTATTTCTATTTTATGCATTTTTGTTTTACAATTTTATAACATGTGATTTATAAACGATGCTTGCTACGTCTCAGCGACTCTGTTTTGTATACAAAGCTTAACAGATTATTTCATAATTTATTTTTATAAGTTCAAATGTACAAAATACATTAATTTTTTAAACTTTAACTTTTATTTGAGAATTTTATTAGCGGAAATCACTTAAATAATATTGTATTTAATTATTAATTTTTATTACGTTTTAGTCTCGCAAATTCTTTTGTCAACAGGGTGTTAGTTTTCGATATCAATTTATCTCTCCAAGTGAAAGTGGTATAATTTTCATGCTTATACTCGTACTCGTGTAGAAATATAGAACTCATGGTAGAAGTTTCCCAAGTTTCCTTTCGCAACTCAAAACTCACTTATTTCCTTAATCAAAAGTAATTTCCTTTCATTAGAGTGTTTAAAACACATATAAATTATAAATAATATGATCCGACATAGTTTTCTCGTATCCAACGTTGTATTATGTATTTTTGCACCTTCCACATACAGAACCGTGTTTCAGATACCCCATAAAGAAAATGAGCAGTGTGGCAAGGAGAATTGATTTGGGCATGTCCCCTGAGTGTATGCTTTAGAGATGTGCAACGGAAGCCAAAAACGCGCCTATAAAGGTTAAAAACCATCTATGCTTGGCGGAGCATAAAACAGAGTTGGTACTCATGAGCTCCAGGGAAAAGGTTGAAAAACTGTCAGTTAGGATCGGGAACCACATCATTGAATCGAGGCCTTATATCAAGTACCTGGGAGTGCTTCTGGACCACCGTCTGTGTTTTAAGTACCATCTAATGGAGTCAGCCAAAAATGCAGCTGCCACAACACAAAAATTTGCGAGGATTCTCCCAAACCTAGGTGGACCCAGACAGCAAATACGGGTTTTACTAGATTCGGTGAGTAAATCTATACTGCTTTATGCGGCTCCGATTTTGGTTGGGGCTCTCGCAACTACGTCATACCTGCGAGGAGTTAAGAGTGCACCCAGAGTTGCGAACCTGAGGATTTGTAGAGCCTATCGGACAGCTGCAGACGATGCGGCGGGCGTACTTCTAGGCAGACTTCCAATTGACTTGGAAGCCTTGGCTGCAAGGGATATACCTAGCCCGAGTAACTTCCCATAGAAATACCAGTTTGGAGATCAGGTGCAGGTACTTAAACATATGGCAACACAGGTGGAGCAGTGCAGAGCCACGAAGGATTCATCACCTTATCCCCAATATAGCGGATTGGCTAAAGAAGAGCGGCGGAGACGTTAGTTTCGAATATACCCAATTCGCTACTGGCCACGGGTGCTTCAGGCAATATTTGCACAGATTTGGGCATGCCGAGGATCCGTATTGTGGCCTCTGCCTAAACATCGTAGAAGACCCAGAGCACCTCGCTCATGAGTGTCCTCAAGCACAGCGAAGCAGGATATACGATCGCATTGGATCTCCCTGCAATTCACAAGAGATCGTAAGTCTTATGATGTTTTCCTCGGAAGAGTGGGCATTTTTCGCTACCGAAATAGCGAGTATCATTCGTGAGGCTCGAGTGTATGAGCGTTTAATGGCGCCCAGATACGGGCAATCTTCCCTCCCTACGAAGTAATGCTTTGATAGTTCCGTAGGTATTAGAGGGTTTCGAGGCAATAGGGGGCTTTTTGGTCGGTAGGAATCCGACATAACTTGTGGCTCGGGCCATGAGTATCTTTTTGAAGATTTTCTCCTCCTTGCTTGCATAACAAAAAAAATAAAATAAAATAAACGCAGAGCGAAAGAGAACGATTGTGTGTCTTTTTCAAAGCAAGCACACATAACTTCGAAAGTGAGCGGCAAAAGGCACAAAACCAACGTATGCCAACAGTGAAACATTCAGGTTTTCCCTTCGCTAGAATCACAGGATTAATGAAACCATTCATAATAGAAACGAACCTTCTATTTGGACGACAAATGCATTCGTGCAAGGCGCTAGTACCTTACATGAAAGCGAAACCAAAGTCACATCTTTTGTATGCATGATATACTCTAATTTTTGAAATATCTATGTGAAATTTAGTAGAGTTACATACGAGGTCTGTTCAAAAAATAAGGCGAATTTTCAAATTTCGCGGGCTACGTACATTCGACTTTCGATTATTATTTTTTTTTAAGTTGGTACACTCGTCTCGAAGATATGTTCACGGTTTTAGCCATATAGCATATTTAGTTTGTTTGTGAGAGGCATAAAGAAGACAAGTGTATTGCGTGTTCGGCGATTTTCTGCTATCTGGTCTTAGCTCTCCTGGACTTTTCCATTGGGACGATTGGGCTTTGGTTTCGATGTCATAACCATGTACCCATGATTCGTTATGACCCTTTTCAGCAAATCTGGATCATCGTTGGCGTCATTCAACAATTCCTGAGCGATGCTTATGCGACGTTGTTTTTGGTCAAAATTCAGCAACTTTGGAACGAACTTCGCTGCCACACGCTTCATGCCCAAAATTTCCGAAAAGATTGCATGGCATGAGCCAACCGATATGCCGATATCCTCAGCAACTTCTCTAATTGTGATTCGACGATTCTCCATAACAATTTTCTTCACTTTCTCAACATTTTCATCGGTTGTTGATGAGCTGGGGCGTCCAGAGCGAGCGTCGTCATTCACATCTTCTCGACCTTCTGTGAAAAGCTTGTACCACTTAATTCCATTTATTACACAAAATTTGATGCAACTTCTTTGATCCATTTTTTTCGATAGCAGAAAATCGCTGAACACGCAAAACACGAATGTACGTAGCCCGCGAAATTTGAAAATTCATCTTATTTTTTGAACAGACCTCGTACATACGTTTTATTGTCTTACGTAGTTGGTGTGATAAAATAAGAGATCTCCGTTTACTGAAAGAGCTTTCACACAAAAATCACTTAAAAATCATGATTGTCTTGTTTTTACATAACAAAAAAAAATATATAAAATATATAGAAACAAAAAATACTCTCTCAAAATACATAAATATAATCACTTTTAAAATAGATTGAGGGTGGGAAGTGTCAATATTCTGAAATAATTACATATCAACAAATCAATAACATCTGTTTTGTAAACTAGTTTAATCTGGTTTCGTAACTCTTTCTTATGTATATATGTAAGTATTTCATAATGACTACAACTTTTCTGTTGAAAGAATTGTATTTTATAACGACTATAATTAATTTGTCCCATCTTAACTAAAACTAAATAACATAGTATTTTCAAATTGTTTTATACTTAAAATTGGTAGCTTATATACTATTTCATAAGCTAACAATATTTGTTTTATAAATTCATTCTTAAATATTGTTTTATGAAATCTCATTTATCCCAAATATTCAGCTCATGTTTTAATTCCCCCATTCAAAAGTCAAATGTACAAGATCACCGACTTACAGTATTAAACTCAAGGTTGTATTGCAAGTACGTTAACATTTAGTTCTATTATTGATCAACTTTTGACACCTCCAAAGAACATATTTTGATGACTGCCAAAAATGAAATAATAAAATTCAAATTATTTTGCTCAATTCAATTTACTCCCAAGAAAACATACTCACTATATTCTCATTATGATAAAAGTAACTTTTGCCACTATAAACATAAAATGAATAATAATAATTCAAGAAAAACCCCAACCTAGGCCCAGTCAAAGTTGTTAGTACAATAGTAATGTGGGCGCTAACGTGACCAAAAGTCGGAGACTTTGGCAATAAAAGTGCGAAAAATGAGTAGTTGAAATACAAGAAAATAACGCTTAGTGAGCTGAGAAATGTTTGTGAATTATAAACAAATGAGATACAAATATTCGAGTAGATTTTACTTTGTAAACGTATTACCCCATGAGTTTGTTTAGATTTTTTTTTTTTTATTTTTTAATTTTAAGTTATCATGAATGTCAAATTGGTCAAAGAACGTTTGTTGAAGTGGTGTAATTTATATGTCTAACACTTTTCTTAAGAAGAATTTTCAACTTAAATCTCAAGAAGGCGTTAAGAAATTTGTGCCAAAGCATTTGAATAATTTTGTTGTTGTTATTTTCTTCCTTACCCTTTTTTTTAGTTTGGCAAAGAATAATTTATAATTACACTATAATACACGTGGGATGAAGCTGAGTGTTTCTATTTGAGTCTTTGGCTGTAACTCTTTAAGTTTTGACAAAGTATTTTGCCAAATTTTTGTATTCGCAATTCAAATAAATCATGAAATAATTTGTTTAACCTTTTACTTTAAAATGATTAAGTCTAATCAATTTCGCCGTTATGTTCGCAACGACTAGAATCATGTATCGGAGACCCCATGAAAATGATCAGACTAATGAAGAGAATTTGGGCTTCAATCCAATTTGGTAGAAACACGTATCGTACTACGTTAGAATAAAAATTCGGCAATTGCATTGAAACAATTAACCGATATGAAGAGACAATTGACATAATCAGTAATTGGACCGATTAGACAAATATTTCATGAAGTCCTTATAAAGAGTCACTAATTTATTGAAATTGAACCGATCAGACTAACACATATTTGATATAGACGTCAGATAAACAATACTTTTGTATTTAAAAAATGATTCAATTCAATTTTTCAATAATTAGTCAAATTTAAAAAAAAATTTGCCTTAAAAAATTAGCCAAACAAATAATGTTGTATGACCATGTATTTTAATCGAGCTGTGAAAGGTATATAAGCTTCGTTCAGCCGAACATAATGTTATACTTTGCTATTTTACTATTATATTTCTGCCAATTTTCAGTCGTTAAGTTGAAGAACTTTTGATGTTGCTATTATTTTGTATATTTTGTATTTTCAAATCACTCATTAAATATGCCGGAACAATGTTACCATTAATTAAATAATAACTAATGTCATGTCGAAAAAAAAAATATTAATCGCATTCTTAATCCCATTTGGGAGTTATTCAGAGCAAAAGCAATCCAAAATAAATTGAAGTGAATCGAATTGAGTTGAATTGTGGGCAGTAAGACACAAACGTCGCAATGATTTGATGCTTACCGCTGCTGCATTTGGGAGTTGCAACTGACAGCTGACACCTGTTATTAAGTGTAACACTCAAACGCATACACATGTAGACATAAAATATCACAGATATATACATAACATATATACTTATATGAACCATATAATCATTATTATTTAATATTAATACTCACAAAATGATTCTCATAAAATTAATGCAATTTACTTCTTACCTACAACAACATCTTGTTGTTGTTTTATTTTTTAATACAATAAATTTATGCGAATTTTTCACTTTTATAGTCGTAGGCGTTGTCATTAACAGCGAGCGTCATCAAATATACATACATATCTGCTGTATCTGTTGCAACACACTCTGTAGCAAACGCATTTATTTCTCATATATTTTTATTCAACAAATTTTAACGATATTTTTTTCCATTTTAACTAATGACAGATCCGATCCGCTTGTCATAAAGTTACTCCTCTGCAGTATTTAGGTAGTAGTAGCATATACACAATACAATAATAATAAAAAAAAATTATGTATCTTTCATCTGCAACAAAGTTTTCGTGTAAAATTGATCAGTCTTTGGCGGTAAATTTCATAAACTATTGTACAATAATATTTTCAAATTGATATTTCGAAAAAAAAGAACAATTATTTACAAAATATATTTATTTGATAATAAATTATAATTATAATAAATTTTTTATTATTATTATTATTTGTATTTGTATATTTTTCTGATATAATTATAAGTTATCATTAAAAATCGCATAAGATAAAATTTGCATATGTGTTCTCTTTATTTTTTAATAAAGTTATAACAAATTGTAGTGTCATAAATTGAAAACAAAATTCTATACGGCATTTGGCGTGGGTTTGCTACTTTGTACAAATTCTTATATATTTGCTTTTTATTTCTTAAAGTCCTCAGTATTGGAAAATGAAGACAATTTGTCTAGACGAACTTATCGACTTACTCAGTGATGTGTTAACTTCAAGTAGATATGCTCACTTAAGTAATTATTGCAATATTTTATTTAAAAAATCACATTTAATCTTCTGAAGGTCGATCGAGTGTCGAGAAAGACCTCACACAGGTTGAACTAAAATGTTGTGGGTGATGATGGCACTTCATCATTTCATTGAACTTATACAATCAAAACGAGTTTCAAATTGTTGTCACAATAAAAAAAGAGGACAGACTCCTTCCCCTTATAAATCTTTTGATATTTGTTTAAGAAAACTGCAAGAAATGAAACTAATGTTATGCTTCACATACACAATTCAAGACAAATCATATCTCATTGTAATGTATCTCTATACTTTATGTGAAATAAAGTTTTCTAAACCTTATTACCTACATTTACACAATATACCTTTTACTTTGAGAAGGAAACCAAAACTTCTTTAACCAAGAGATAATTTGTGGATATTTGATTTAATAATAAGAGATTTAGACACTCATGAATAATCTCTACCATTACTTAGCTTATTGAATTCAGTTGAATAATTTGTGTAGGTTAATGATTCTATTTTTGGTTTCTTTAACTTATTTTGGCAGCGAAAATTTTGAATGCATAATTTGTAAATATCTACTTTACGAACACAAACTAGTCCCTAATTTGTGAAATATTGTGCTGCACATAATCATTCTTTACACTAGACTGAAAATTCATCTTAATATGGTCATTTTTAGAAGAATTAAGGACGTGATCATCTCATAAACAATACAATGAAATGTGAACTTAACATTTGGAAACTAATACAAATAATATTTGTAACAAAACAAATCATTTCTTTTGCTATAGATACATTTATAATGTATCTCATCTGCTCTATTAATCGTATATTTGTTGACGAAGTTACAGATACCTCAACCTCCCCATAAATAAAGAATATAATGAGTCAACGATCTAATCAAAACATATTACTAAGCAAACATTCTTCATACGTATGTACATCTTGAATTCTAAATGATTTTGTTAAAATTTGTAACAAGTCTTCTTATGTGGACGGACAACAGTATATAAAATATATCATAGCAAATTGTATTGTATTTCCTCAATTGCGTAATGCCTTAATTTTTCATAAATTAAAACAAAAGGTTACCTACCCTCCAGTTAATTAATTCTATTTTAAATGAAAATTCCCATATAATTGTCTATTTCTTCAATTGCTATGTAATTTTTACTGACCAATAAAAAGAAAAAGACAAATCTTTTTATTGCGAACTTAACTCTTCATTTATTTCTCAGGGAAAAGTTCACTTTATCTTTGTGACTAAGAAGATAAGTATTTTTTTTACTTGTTCGTACAAGTATTCCTTCCTCACTCTCATCATGTCGGAAATTTACATCTTTTAAATTCACATATCTATTAACCATGGTCTACTAGTATTCGGATAAAATTACCACAAATTACTAACTAAAATAACATTGATTAGACATCTGAGTGATCATTAGTGTTACGTGCAGACGCTTAAAAAACTTTAACCTCTGGAAATTTAACTGTCAAATTTATGAACAGCAACATGGAATGCTTTAGTTCAAATGTGACTTCCTTCAGGATTCACACTAAGCCCCATAGATGACACATGATGGATGGCAATCAAATTACCTGCCATCGGGGCCTTTAAATTTCATATCAGTTGCATATGAAAAGTGTAAGCAGCTAAAAGAAAGTAAACTTTACACAACATTGATACTAAATGAGTCTTGTACTTTATTTTATTAATTTCTAAGTATGTATAATACATATACATTGTACGTATGTACTTTCTGTTACCAATGAAGATAATATATTTAAAATAAATACAATACAATTAATGTGAGCATACTCGTACTCAAACGTGCATTTCAATTAAATTTTCACTTCACTTAATTGACCATTTAGACAATTATGACGATTTTTGTGATTCTCTGAAAATAAGAAAATTTCTTTTGCAAAATCGAGTTTTTTCTTTACTCTACTGATTGTTATAACATCTTTATAACCTTAAGGCATCACGTTACATGTTTTTCACGCTTAATGGAAAATTGTAAAATAGACAAAATACTTTTTTTTTTCTGTTAAACCAAAAATATAAAAGACAAAACCGTTTTTCAAATTATGTAGTTATTCATTTTGTGTTAGTTTTCAATCATAATGATAAACTTGTTAAAAATATTGTAGCAACCTGTTATTATACTTAATAATATTTAGTGTGAGATTATCAAATGCAATATATCGAGTATAAGCTAGTATGTAGAATCTACATTGTAGATACTGGATTGATATCTAGGCGAATTCATTTTCTTCATTATTAAACAAATCACCAAAGATTGACAACAAGCAAACAATTTTGTTGCGCTCATTATACGTGTATATCCGATCATACCATATTATAATTTCAGCACAATTTGCATCATAGTATATCGACATGTTTGGGTTGGGTTCGTCGGATTGATCTGCTCTTAGTTTATTGTACATTTCTATATATAATTTCTAAGTTGGTTGTTGTATTGATTTTTTAAAATCTTACCTCATGCATTTTCACGAACTTGTTTCTTTAAAGATTTATCGTTTGTTTTGTTGTTAGGAATTTAAATTCATTTAATTAAAAAATAAAATAAGACAAAATCATTCAGTCAACTCAACGAATCGATAAACAAATTTGCTTGTTTGTGAGAAACTGACTGATTTGATAATTGATGATTTGACCAAGTCACGAAATGGAAGTAATCTTTGATTTGAAGTAATGCAAGATTGGTGACGATGGCATTGATTTAACTACCTATATACCTTTAGGAATTTTTCTGTGGCAACCAACAAATTGTAAAGAGGAACAAATATTTTTAAATAATATTTCAATTTCAAGCTATAAGATGTTTACAAACATAGGAATGAAATGCAAAAGACGACGACGATTATGTCAATGACAACGATGCCACCAATGCGGTTTAATTATACGAAAATTATTTCAATGACATGACGCCATAAAGGTTTGAAAACTATAAGAAAGACACCTAAGCATTTGAAAATAAAGATTTTATCCGAGATTTGTAAGTTGGTTTCTTTGTTGTCATTTCTATATTTAGTAATTTGCAAAAAAAAAAAAAAAAAAAAAATATAATTGCATGGCAAATATCAAAAGTTAATGAAAAACACTTTACCAAATACTTACTCAAAACAAGAAACGAATCTATTACTCGAGAACGACCGAACGACTATAATAGTCGCTATCATCTCTCCACAAAAGACGCTTATTTAAATATGAACAACAGAAGCAACTTGTTTGGAGTTCGCCTTAAGCTCTGTGATAGATACACCATAGTATTTTGTACATGTATGTATATAAACAAGTAGTGGTAGTATCTATCTAGAGTTATCGCTCGGCATCAGTCAGACTCTAACAGCGAATGAGCAACAGACGTCACTACATCACTAATCTGTCTATCTGTCTGTGGGTCAATCTATATGCCTAAGTTGACTGTCTTAGTTTGCCTATGCTTTTGACATTGTTGTCGGCAACTTTCCCCCATAAATAGTTGCTATAGCATAAAAATAAAGAAATGCATCGACATCAACTGCATTAACAACAAACGACCAGGCAAACTCACTCCCAACTGTTCCGCCCCACTTCAAAGTGACTTTGACGTTCATTTCAATTTTTATTTTCCGATTTGTTTATTTTTATTTTTTATTGTCGTTCATTATATTCGCATGTTGTTGTTGCTGTTTGTCACAATGAAATGCAAACAATGAGTTTGCTTTGATTGTCAAGTGAACAATATTTTCATAATTTTTTTTTTTCTTTTTCTTTTATTTTTCCTATCTTCTCCATCATCTCACATGAAAGAAATTATTCAACTTGAATTGTGATATGCAAATTGATTTTAAGCCACTAACTTCTTTTATACTGGTACGTACATTCGTTGTTATTTTATGTATCTGCTTATTGCATTTAGTCCATATATTGTTTACTTAGTTTGCATTGTAAGGCAATTACAATGGTTTTGACAACAATAATATTTTCAATTGATGCTTCATTGAGGCTCAATTCAATGAATCTTTTGAAAATTTATTTATTTACTCCCATGTACTTTCTTTTAGCTTTACACTTGCGATATATTGTAATATTGTAGCATAGTTCATAAATATTTGTACTACATTATTGCAAGATCGATTGCCTATCGAAATATCGTTTTCATTGGCGAAGGAGGTACAAAATAGAAATGAAGTGTATAGTTTTCTTTTCTAACCTAAAGGGATAATACAAAAGAGATGTTTACTTTAAATTAGTTTATGTTTCATATAATTTGATTGTCCTAACATCATGAATACACAATAAAAATGTTTTGACATAATAAATTAGTAAAATTTGTATTGATTGATCGATTGTATTAAATAAGTAGTTAAATAATTGGACTAAATATTTTTGTATAAAAGAATTATATACCATAAATCCCAAAAATCAAATAATAATTTACGCACTTTAAATCTCCCACTCACGTAAACCAATAATGGACTTTCTTAATGATTTCTGGCATAGCTTCGGAAGGTGCATCACACGTTGCTCCACATTCTCGTTTAAATTCATTTGCATAATAGTAATTGGTCTCTTAGATATATTTTGACCATTACTCAACATAAATTTGATTTGATTTGTTGTCAAATCCATATAATTTCTGGATTTCAAACGACACGTAACAAAATTCCATGACATTGTGGCAATTAGTTTTGTAATTTTCAAAATAATAGAATGGAAGAATTCTTTTTTCGGGCTTCGATTAGAAACAGTTTTTGTTTATGACAAAAATAATTATAAAACGAAGCAATGACAGGTCAAGTTGTATGAGGCCTCTGCTCTATCAAAGAATCGAACGATCGATTACTGAATTTTAACGTGGCGAATCATCACCCATAATGCTCTACCTTCAGCAGCAAAGAAAAAAACACAAATAACTTTTGAAAGAAGTGAAGTTGCGATATAACAATGCGTTGCCGATTCAGAGCCGTGCAAGTTTCGGTGTGTGACAATGGATACATATATCCATTACTACACACCTGCATCAAAAGGATCGTCAGCTGAGTGGACAGCAACCGATAAAAGTCGTCCAAAGAAAAGAAAAAAAAAATTTAAAATTTCTGCTGACAAAGTTATGTCATCCATCATCGGCTTTATTGAGAAAGGTAAAACTACAAACTGCAATATAATTTTTCTTTTCAAATGCTTTGAAACTGTTGTTTGATTCAAACTGGATATAGGGTATTCGATAATAATATGTATTAGCACTTTATTTTACATTTTATCTACATAAATTTCTAATTACAAATGTTTGCTTTATTTGGTAATTACAACCAGTTAGTAGTGGCTATCTTAACAACTTTTTGTGTTCTTTGTCTCAGCTTATTCAACTTTATGAGATTGTTGATTTGTCAAGATTTGTGATTTGTAGCTTGTTTATATTTTTGTATTGATACCCATTTTTATAATATGATTTAGTATTTTGGAATTAATAGAAAAATACGCCCACAATTTGAATATGCGGAAAATTTATTGCAGTTTATATCATTCACACGATTGTGAATCTGTAGTATTAATTCGTCGTGTTGTTTGTAACACAAAGAACCTTACATCGGAGAACAAAGAAAGCAAGCAGAAACGATTGTGCCTGATACGACCATCTGTTTTTATATAAAAATAGTCTCTCATGTTTTGAGCAGTGATTTGGAATAGACGAAAATAATCCGATTAATAAAATGTTTAGTCTCCATCTAAAAACAAAAGGAAGCTTAGTTATTTGTTTTCTCTATAACTTTGCACATTTTTTTTAAGTTACATCCAAGAACCGATCAATCCAATATTCAATATAACCATTTGTGTAATACAATACTTCACATTTATTTTTGCTTCTGTCTTTTTGAAACATATTGAGAAGAATCGCTATGTCTGTCTAAACTTCAGCTTCAATGTGAAATTGTCTCTCTTAATTTTTAAAATTTTAAGGTGAAATTTCTTATAGCCCTTTCAAACTGCTCTGAATCACTGATGCTAGTAGTTCAGATTGTCAATTTTGAATCATGAACAGCTATTTTTAGGGTTCCGTACCCATAGGGAACTAACGGGACCCTATTACTAAGCTTACAATGTCCGTCCGTCCATCTTCTGCTCTATCTCATGAACCGTAATAGATAGAGAGTTGAAATTTTCACAGAGTGTGTAATTCACTTGTGTGTAGAACCATGATTAAGAACAACTCGCAGCTTCCTTTTTCATTTCGGCTACTTATTTTACTAAAATTTTAAAAAAATATAATAGAAGACTAACTTTGACTATGCCGAAGTTGTAATACTCTTCACGCCCCTGCTAGAAGTCCGAGGATCTTGAAATTTATAAGGTTGGTGGCTATGGGTCATACACTTATAATGTCGAAATTTCAATAAGAACTTTCATTTGGATGCCGGTTTGTATGGGGGGTACCCTCTAGTGGTCCGAATCGGCTGATACTAACAAATTTACTGTGTATGGTAAAAAGAAAGCTCCATGCTCTCTAGCTCAAAAACTGAGGGACATGGCTTCATGGGGTATCCGATGTCTCCTTCTGTGTGTTACAAACTTCACGACAAACTTATAATACTACTCACTGCGTGAAAAGTATAAAAATTACAATTCAAAATTTTCTTCAAAATGTTTTTTGCAAAGATCAGCTGTTTGATGTTGGAGTGCAACAAAAAAGGAGAAAGACAGACGAAAATTACCTTAAAAAAGGCAGAAGTAGCCCAACGCTAACGCGACTGACCATCCTGAATTCGGCATCAAAATCGGATCAAATCTTGTTCCGATTTGGATTTGAATCACATCCTACAACAACAACCCCTGAAGACGTCACTTTTCCTTGTGGTTGTTGTCGATTTTGATCCGGATCAGCGCCGCATCACTATTGATTTGAATCATGCCCCAGTGTGAAAAGGGGCATGACGGATCAAAACAAATTGATTTTCATTGAATAAATTTTTCTAGAAATAAGAGTAAGAAATGGGCTTGGTTAAAAAAATTATTTGAAACAATATGCAACCAAACTTACGCTTCCCAACTCTTATAGTTTCGGACATAATTCCCTTTTTTTATACGCAGTCATATTAATCTATACAAATTTAATACATTGTGTGGAATATTTGGTAAGACCAAAGTAAGCGTTTTCTTTTATTGTATTCTTGTATAAAATACTATATTAAATGTAGGCGCAAAAGCTTCAACAATTGATGAATTATAACTAATCAAATTACATATTATATTGGTCTTGTGAGTTTATAAAAATGCATGTTGGCCATTTAGGTTGACATTTATCCTGTAACTTGTGGTATTATAAAATAAAATTTGTTAAGATTGTGTTTTGACTTGTTCAATGGTCAAGTCAATCGAGGCAATCATTTGTGCTTACTCAAACACATTGAATCATTCGAAACCGCATCTATTTGACTGACTCAAATCCACGCCCGCGAAAAAAATCATCTAAAACTCATAACAAAAGAATGCCACATGTAAAATATATATGCGTGTTTATGAGAGTAATTTTTTTCATTTGCTCACTAGAAAGACAGTCTTAAAAACAAGAGTCTAGAAATATATAAGCGCCGCTCACCTTAAAGTCTCTCTCATATTTATAGCTTTTTTTTATGTTTGCCTTAAAGCCACCAAACATTTATGCTCAAAAACTCAATGAGCGTATCTCACAACTTCTTGTTGCTGCTGTTGGACTGAGCCAATCATTTGGTCACTTTGAAAGAGAATAAAAGACAAACAAAAATGTGGCCACTAGATATTACTAGTGTATGTTGTTTGTTATTAGTTTTTCTGTTAAGATACTTTTGTTGTGGTTGTCTTGTTGTGGTTGTTGAATTGAGCGTGTTTTGCTGTTCAAGTGAGTAACTGAGATTGCTGGCTGGTTGTGTTAATGTTTGAGCGAGCGTAAATTGAGCAACTGAGTGTCGGATGAAAACGATTGAATAAATGAATGAAGCAGTCAACTTGCCAAGTATTGAAATCAAAAAAACAGAATCAGTTTCAATTGAGGCGCGTATACAAACCAAACGAAAGGAAAAAAATACAAATTAAAACGAATCAACTCATTTATATCGAGAAACTAATACGTGTAATGTGTGTATGAGATAAACACCGCGTAAATGACGCGATAGTAGTTAGCAAAACGGCGACAACGAATCCGATGACGGTTTTTGAAGTGTAAATAGTAATTTATTTTTAATATTTTCTCTGATTGTGGGTTATTGAATAAATATGAAAATAATTAAATATGCATAAAAATTGGAAGAAAAAGTCATAACGACAATAAAAAAGATACGAAATAGAAAAAGTGTTAAATGCTTATTTTCCAAAACAGACGCAACTTTGTATTGAAGTTTAATGGAAAAATAATAATAAAATTTTGTGAATTTAAGATAAATCAAACAAAACAGTGACTGACTCTCTGACTGACGACCTTGACTTTCTGCTGCCTATCTGCCTTCCAAAGTCGAGTATTTCGAATAAACATATACAAAATATTAAACACAACAAATAAGTACATATAACAAAAGATAAAAGAGTCTAGTCATCACAAACGATAGATTCACCAACGAATATACGAAAGTAGCTAAGTACTACAAACAAAGGCACACACGTGTGTGTTCACATATATCACATCACAGTATTATATAAAACCAAGAACGCCTTTTGGCATATCTTTTTAGTGTAACGAAATCAATATAAAATTTATAAAGATTTTTGTTGGCGTATCTAAAGCCAGTGCCATCTAAAATATAATAAAAGTTATTGCAATAACTATAACGACGACAACGACCTTCGAAATATTAAAATCTTTTACATTATCGTGGCATGTTTAACTTTTCGTTGAATGAAAATGTTTGCCCCACGAAATTCCTCACCAGTTGCCATGCATGGAAAAGAGGATATAGCAGCATATGAGGTAAACTATTAAAAACTATTTCATTTATAATTCGCTTCAACTTCAATGAAATCATGATGATGGTGATGATGATCATGTTTCAATTAGCATGTGGCAAAATTAAAGATGTTGATGATCTAATATATATGAAGTTGCAAGTTTGAATGTGGAACTTTTATTAACTGGTTTCTAAGATAAACATATGTAGAAATCTTTCTTCCTATCTAACAACCTACCCACAATGATGCAAATAACAGAACAGATCCATTGATTTAACATGATTCATACATACTACTTAGTTTGATGTTGAATATTTCTTAGATATTCTTTTGTGATTTCTTTTTAATTAAGAATCTTTTGTGTGAAGTATTTATTCGCGTGTAGAGAAAAGAATATTTACAACTTTTTAAAACAGTTGTTCGTTGAATATAAATTTACACTTTTGACAAATCATATCCGGATTTCATTGGCCTGAATTTGCAAACACACAAAACACTCACTCATACGGTAAGATATTAACACATTCGCGTAATGTTTGTAACGCAAATCAACAATAAAAAAACAAATTAATTTAGGAAAGTTTCTGTACATTGTATATCCGAAGATTTTCTTTTTGTTTGCTTCATTGAATACTGAAAACTTAGGTAGGCACCTCTTTAATTGATATTGAAGTCAATTTGTATATGAAAACTATCTATTCCAGTATTCAGAGAACTGAAGATTATAATATAGCAGTAGCAAAGAGTAAACATGCTAGGCACAGATGAACGGAGTAGGTCAAATCGATTCTCTTCTCTTATCACGATGATTATAATTATATACCCCATATCCTATACTTTATGGAATTTACGATATACTGTGCTATGTATTACAAATACCATTGCAATACACAGACAAGTGTGAAGGGTATAAGAACTTCTAATTGAAATTTTAAAACTTTTTCCAAAAGTAACTTTTTATATGAAATCATATTATTATTATTATTAAATTTTGTCAACATTCTCTTTACGCAGTTACATTCTAATTCGCCATTTTTAGCATCTTTCCTTTCTTTTGTATTTCTCAATTACCAATTCACTCACGTAATTTTTTGTAGATACAAGATACTCAATCTTCTTTTTTTGTTTTCACTTCAAACGTGCGCATACATATACTATAGTATATTTATATTTGTTTCTTTTATGTTATTTTTGTCTTAGTTTTTCTGCTCTATGATCCAGCAAATATAAATAACAACAACCTAACTAACAACTAAGATACATTGAATTCAAATAGTTTATGCTTGCAAAACGAGTGATTGAAAAGAAGTAAACTACTATAAACAAAAATCATAGCATACTTTTATTCAAAGAAAACACAAATAAATTTTATTTAATAAATTTAATATTTTTCTTTTAGAAAAAACTCATCTACTAAATTGAATTCAATGCAATTCAATACACGCATGTTTCTCTATATACGAGTATAGTATGAAACTGATGGAATTGAAAAAAAATTGTATAAACAATATTTTTTAAAATAAAAAAAATAAATATATATTTTTATATACTCATGTGTATTTAATTACCTCAAAAATTATACATTTATGTTATATACCATATATACAAAGTATGACTTCATCGCATCGCATCGCATCGCATCGCGTTTGTTGATTTGTGTTTTTATTTATTTATTTATATTTTTTAATTTGTTATGCTAATCGAATACTTGGAATTCTATTCTTTTCTCCAAAAATCAATCTTGAGTATATCATTTAGTCTAAGCTCGTTTTTATTATGCAAATTTTATGTTTTTATCAAAAATCCAAAATATAAATAAATAAACATAAATTGGTTTTCGATTTAAATATTAAAGAAGCTTAGTTTAGTTGGTTTGGTTAGTTTATCAGATGAATTATATTCATTTCTTGTATATAAAAATCATGCATTGATTAAATTTGTGCTAAGTATTTATAGTTTTCTAGTTTAAGTTGTTATTTCCGGCACAAGCATAAATTATAATTACTACTTTATATAATATATGAGGGCTGTTCAATAATAAAATTATCATTCTAAGGGTATTTTATTACCATTTATTTTGTTTATAGTACTTATATTGAATTAAATACAATATATAATAATATGTACAAGTATATTTCAAAATTGATATATTTTGGTTACTCTCAGGAGAGGTGACATACCTCCTGTTACGATTGGTAGTCTGGTGATACCACAGTCCACAGTTGTGAAATACTTGGGTTTTCAACTTGATAAACGCCCGACATGGAAATATCATATTACCACCATTGATCGATCCTGTTCCCATAAAATGAAAAGGCTGAACTGGCTTCTCTGCAAAAGAAGCAAACTTAGCTTGGAAAACAAGCTTTTAATTTACAAGCAAATAGTTGCTTCTTCGTGGAAATATGGGGTACATCACTTACGACAATCACCAATGTCCCATGGCTCGTCAGGAACACGACGCTTCACAACGACCTCAGCATGCCTACAATTTTCCAGGAAATAAAATTTCACAGTAGTCGATACAACGACAGCCTTCTCTCCCACCCAAATCCTCTCGCAGACTCACTAACCAGGACGGTGATTCAAAGGCAACTAAAACAGCTTCACCCAAACGACTCAATTAATACAAATTTATCATTTTCTAAACTGATTTTAAACCAATCTCTATAACTTCTTATAGTCCTTACAACAATATTTTATAGCTAAGTGGTTCAATGTTTCCAATAAATAATAAAAAAAAAAATATACATATATATTTTGGACAATTCACAAACAAGTGTATTGAATTATGAGAAATTATTTGGAAATTATTACAAATTGAACACAAAATATATTCAATTTTCAGTTGTATATACGTACTACATATATTATGTATAAATCAACACAATTGTTTCCCTTAAGCTGCACTATGTGCATTAAAAATGGGATATTACTTATAGTGTCCAAATTTCAAGTTGACTGTACAAAAAATAAAAAAGTTTTTCTAAAAAGAACATGAATTTGGATCCAGGTTTATATGGGGTAAACCCCATCCGCCTAATTGTCCGATTCGGCTGATTTCAACAAATCTACTGTGTATGGTGAAAAGAAAGTTCCGTGCAAATTTTCGTGAAGGGTATAAAAAACAGTATGGATAAGCAAACAGGTTGCAGTATTTTCTGACAGAAGTTAAAAAGTTTAATGTAATAAATTATGCATCGCGCATATTTCATTAAAAAAATAAGTTAACTTTAGTCTCATCAAAGCTTACACATACTTCACATATGTATGTAAGTTATTATTTTATTTATTTGATGAATGAGAATACAGACTTTAATTTAAAATTATTTATATTTTCATAGCCTCTTATTAGAAAAATTCTACATATGCGAACATGATTTTGAATAATCAGTGGGTTACTCACTTAAACTGTTCTATGCGTTACAAACATCGGACTAAAATTATAACTTACACATTTGTGTGGAGTTTACACAGAGTCGCACTTTTTGTGCTACAATATTTGTTTACTAAAAAAAACACAAAAACGAAAAACCTGTAATATTAGCATAAATAAGTGTCAAACGAACGACCTCGATACGAGCGTAACTTAAGCCATAAGCAAAGCCATTCATCCATCTATATATGTATTTGCCCCGTTCTCGTCTCATCGAGCATCTGTTACTAATAGTATAAGATATTAAAATGGAGAATGGAAGAACAAACAACTGATGTTTACACCTGTCGTCATTACTTGGCTTTGAAAACATAGAAATGTTGGAAATATTTTAAAATGTTGTGAGTGTGTGAGTAAATTTTCTTCATTTGCCGGCAGCGGAAAGATAATTGAAACTCAGTGATTTTATGTGGTAGCCCGAAAGCAGACACTTTGGCAACAGAATTTTAAATTTGATTTTTTGTTAAATGATCGATATTTGG
Source organism: Amiota mariae (assembly GCA_035041805.1). Taxonomy (NCBI): domain Eukaryota; kingdom Metazoa; phylum Arthropoda; class Insecta; order Diptera; family Drosophilidae; genus Amiota; species Amiota mariae. The sequence goes on along the minus strand of JAWNKV010000229.1, from coordinate 942,800 downwards.
CATTGCTTAGAAAACCCGAAACTGTGTTTAAGAGAAAAGATACATTAGATGTAGGTGGAGGCTTAATACGTAAATTCCAAATAGTTTTCTTGAATGAATCCCACACACACACACCCCAATACTCATTTAATTAGATATCTGAATTCCAATAAAACTATTTCTTTTAAAAGTTTTCAATATAATTTATGGTTTTAAAAATCGGGAAACGCAACTTTGAATATGCACGGACGAATAAGTTAATTATCATTTAATTAAGCTAATAAAGTATATAGTTTGCTGCTGCTATCTAACTTGCATATTTTAATACATTTTGTTTAAAACTTGATTACGATAGTTAGTTCGATACGCACACATGAAGATTCAAAAGATAAACTCACGCACACTCATAACACATGAATACGAGCATTGACCTTCTTTTATTTTGCCTTAACTTTTCTTTGACCGCAGTAGCATCTAATTCATTCATTCATTAATTATTTTTGTTTGATTGCCACTAACAAGTTTTCATTGCACATTCCTTCGTAATTACAATAAACAAATGAGATATTTCTTTTAAAGGGAATATATATTGTATATTCAAATTAAGAGATTCTTCTTAATGTGTTAGAAAAACATTTAACTTAAACTTATTTATAAAAATATGATCAATATACTTTTATTATTCATACGCCCCTTATTCCCATTTCTATTTATATATCATATAATGGGCGTTTATTGCTGCTTATCTTTAAATACTTGCTACTAATGTTGTTTCCGTATATGATTTTGCTATATTTTTGCAATGTGAATGAATGAATTATGAATGTCAAACAGGTATTTACGAAATCCCAATGGATATAATATGTATGTATTTCTCCTAAGCAAGTCGAGTAAATTCTCCAAAGCGAAATGACATCGTGTATCAGTTGTTAAAATATCAACAATGGTTGATTCTGAAGTTAGCAGAGGAAATATTATTATCTATCTATACATAAAAGAAAGTCCCGCCGCATCTGTCTGTTTGTCTGTACGCGATGAACCCAAAACCTTCTGAACGGATTTTCATATGGTTTATACCAATGGATGGAGTTATTCATGAGGAAGGTTTAGAAAAAAAAACAAATAAAATTATAAGAAACCCCAAAATAGCAGCTGATAAAAATTGGTGTCTGCTAATGAGATGGATATAAAATTTAGAGACATATTTTAAAATCAATCAAGTCGTCTTTTTTCAAACATCTCATTAGGAACCAACCAATCAGTATAAGTAGCATTTTGAAACTTTAATGCTCACAATTATATACTATATAATATTGATTTTAATTGGAAAGTACCAATTCCCTGCTTTTAAGTTAGTGATAAGATAGAATAAAGCATTTTCTTGCTGGTATTTGAGAGTTGCTTTAATGTTGTGTAGTGAAAATTCTCCTTCACAATAAATTCGTCTTTTCATCTGTCAGATGGATACAAAAATAACTTCATATAACATTTATTGTTGAGAATTTTTCTTCTATTGTATACATACATAGAATTGCAAATAATTGTAGGTTTTTGACAAATTTACAATTGATTTTTTCCTTTTTATATTTTTGTCTTTTTTTTTCATTTCAAAGATTTGATTAATTATAAAGCAAGAGAGTGTAACTTCCGTTTCATTGCTAAAACACCAAAAATTAAAAAATTATTATTATTATGGATATTTTGTGTAGAGAAACCCACTCCACTACCATATTAATAAACATTAGAGAAGAGAAGCGAACGCCTCGGGTGAACTTTTGTAACTTTGCCATAGAATTTTTTATTTGCGCGCCTCCCAATCAAAGTCAATGAGTAAAATAAAAGTTGGAATAAATAATAAATTTAAATTTGACGCCAAAATTAATTAAGAACAATAACAGAAACAGAAAAGTACAATTTGATCATTATAATCGAATATATTTTTCCAATAAATGATTTTATAATGAACATGCGGTACATGCAAGAACTTGTCTTCAAATTTTGAATACTATGTCTCTCCACACTGCGTATTATGTATTAAATATATGTACTTATATTGGTCGAATATATTTCATTTACTAATAAAATATTATGTAAGTCATAACTAAATGTTGTTTACTGTTGTAAGCTTTTTTGTTAATTTTAATATATTTAAAATGACGATATTTGACAATTTGTTGTGTACTGCGTGTTTACTGAAAAACCGGTTATACGAAGACCTTTGGAAATACGAGACACAACAATATAAAATCACAACCAAAACTCGACAGAAGTTCAATTTATTATAAGTAGAATTGGCATTAGAAAAATGTAGACAGATATTTGTGAATGCGTTGGTGCTGGACAAATAAGCAAATAATTTTGTAATAATAGTGACTGAGAATGCTTTTGGTGTTGAATTTTTTATACATACTACAAAATTGTTGTTATTGAAATTGTTTTAAAAAATAGTATTAACAAATATTAATTGCAGTCTACCTGTACCCAAGATGATCTCAGCTTTTAAATGAAATCATTTACTGTACAGATGATTTTACTCACTTACTTACTACTTGATTTTGATTGCTTGACTTTGAATGCTTTCAACTGCTTTGCTATATTGTTTAAATTGAAATTATAATAATAAATTATTTGTTGTTAAAAATCTATTATACAATAATTGTGTTTAAGTATCTTATTGAACAGTATACACAGTATTTAATCGACATTGTATTGGACTAATCATGTGTAAGTCTTGCTTTGTTAATTACGCCGCCAACAGCATTTATTACTGCTAGCAAATAATTTATCTCACTTTATACTATTGTACAATATGTAGACAGCTGTCGGGCAATACAAAAAAATAAAAAAAATTAAAGTCGGTCGAAGGTACAAATCACGATGTATCATATACATATGTATGTATGTACTTACTTCCATATGTAACCAGTTTGTACTTTTTAGCGTAATTAATTTACGCCCCTAATTACGTATATATATAAAAAAAAATTAAACATCACATGCTTACTTATTTTTATTATTATTTTTATATAGCCAAGATCAAGGTTAAACAGTGAAAAAATGTTATTATATTATAAGAGACATTCTCTTGTATTATTTCCTGTCTTCGTCATATTTTGATCCAAACTTATTACATGTGTACTTACTATACACTGATATTACAGAATGGGTTTATTTTTTATAGTTTAAACATTTTTAAACAAAATGAAATATTATTACTTGTTAAAAATCATATGCTTCTTATTTAGAGGGACTATTTACTATGAATAGAGTGATACTAAAAAGCTTTCTTTTTCACTTTTTATACCCAAATATTTTGTACCTTTATAATTGACTATTAAAATTTCATTATACTCTTCACGCAGTGAGTAGTATTATAAGTTTGTGATGAAGTTTGTAACACACAGAAGGAGACATCGGAGACCCTATAACGCATACATATATATTCTTGATCAGCGCGACGAGACGAGTTGATCTAGCCATGTCCGTCTATCTGTCTATCCGTCTGTGTGTATGCAAACTATTCTCTCAGTTTTTGAACTACGGAGCTGAAATTTGACACGGAGATTTCGTTTTGCCATACGCAGTACATTTGTCGGAATCAACCCCCATACAAACCGGAATCCAATTGAAAGTTCTTATTAAAAAAAACTATTTTGCTTTTCATACTATCGACTTGAAATGTGAACACTAAACCGCGATCCAAATGAAAGTTCTTATTAGAAAAACTTTTTTGGTTTTTGTACTATGGAACTGAAATTAGGACAATATAAGTACCCGATCTATATCCACAAACCTTATACATTTCAAGACCATCAGACTACTAGCAGGGGCTTGAGGAGTATTACAACTTCGGCATAGTGAATGTTTTTTTTTTATATATATTTTTTTTTTTTACCAATTTTCCATTTTCCAAACGTGATTTAATATTGTGACGTGAAACAAAAGTCATATTTGAAATCTGGAGGTACTAATCTATACATTCTAGTATATAAAAACACTTAAAGATCTTTTTCATCGCAGACCTGTGTTTTTTAAAAACAAGTTTAATCATTTGTGAAGTCATAGAATTTAAAAGAATTTATAGAACGCTACTTTCATATCAATATATTCCCGCATTGATTTGTTTGGATGTATATTGGTTGATATGATCTTATGCAATATTAAACTTAAATAACTACTTAATGGAATATGAAAGATGTGTATTTGAATATTTACAAAAATAACTTATTTGTTCTTAATATAGTGTTTTCAATTATTGATTGCATAAATCTTTCTTATTTCTAATACAATATTCAGTCAGCTGATACAAAGGGTACTCGGTGTTTAGTGAAATCGATGACATTATTCTTTGTAAGTTTTTCGCCCGCATTTTGTAAAATCTAAAATACTTATACATATTGATTTCTTATGTACATATAAGTACATAAATATATAGTTGTTGTATTCGTTAAATTATACAGTATACTGTATACATATTGTATTTATGTTAATGAACGATACTTAGGTATATATCTGTGGCAATAAGTCATAGTAGCTTATGTCGAAAATTGAATGAATTGAGTTTGAATGCTATTATTATTAACCGCTTCAATACACGTATTTTGGCTAAAAAAAATTTCTAAAAATATGATATAGAATCATTGTTATGTATAGTTTACCCTGACCACTAGAAATTCGTACACCTATAATTTTTTCACAAATCCAATTTTCAAATTGTTTTTAAACAATTATAGGAATAAAAAAAAACTAAATAAAATGTATACTTGTTAGAAAGGTTGTGAAATCTACTTTTATAAAAATATTTTATGAAATTTATTTTGCATGTATTTTATTTTTTATAATTTTTTTTGTGTAGCAACTTATAAATATGAAATGAAACCAAACAGAAATTACTTTACACAAAATGGGCAATATCTTAAAACATAGATTTTCGACATAAGCTACTATGACTTATTGTCACAGATATGTATGTACATATATGATATTATAAAGTTTTGTAAATTTAAATAACAATCAGAAGGAATAATATCATACAAAGTACATACATATTTATATCATTGATAAGATAAAACGATTTTGCCATTCTGGCACCCATATTTCTGTAATTATTAAATGTAGAGCATTCCTTATCGCTCTTTGAATAGTGCGTACGGTCGCTTCAACCCAACATTTGCCCTGATCATAAGAGTTGGATGCTTCTCTCAAAGCAGCTCTCTTATCAGCATTGGGCATCTTTGTTATTTATTATTACTGCCTTTATAATTTTTATCAAATCCCGACTTATTGTGAAAAATACGAAAACATATAACTTTACTACTCCTACCTATTTATTCGATATTTCACTTATTGGAAATTCCAACTGCTTATAAGCTTCAAGAAAAAAAAAAAAATTTGTTTCATTCGCGTCGATTTTTTTTTTTTTTTTTTGTAGCAAGTACATAAACTAACCATAAGTAAATGAAACAATGACAACAGATGAACATCACAGTGAATGGTGACAGATTACCTATATCTTTCAAGAAACCTGAAAAGTAGGTCCGTGGTGACTCCTCTTGAGTCGGCGGGTGTTGTTAACAGTGACTAGCAGACCTGTGGCGAGATCGTTAGGGTGTTCTTCAAGTCGGGATATGTATTTTCTGTTGAATCTGCCAATTTCGACTTGATCCATGCAATATGAAGATCTCTGTGTATGGTTGTCATTCTCGTCCAAATGATGAAGATTAGAATTTGCATGTGCTAACCTGAAGCCACAACTTCAAGTGATATATTTTTATGTTATTTACTTCTTAATTAGTTTTTTTAACTGGGAATTAAATCGAGTATAAACATTAATAATTTTGATACTTTAACTATTTTAGTTTGTCTAAAGTTGAGCCGAAACCACTAATGGTGTGCTGCGTGCAGTGTATATAAATATCAAAGAAGCGACAGGTGAATTTAAATTGTTTAGATCCAGTTTAAGAGTGCAAAAGAGCTCGCACTATTCATTATTTTCACAGTCTTGGAGATATCCGTTTACTTCATATGCTTCGATACAGGGTATCCGAAAATCAGGCCCACCTAAAACGTTCTTCTTTTTCTCTTTTTATGGTATTTTTATTTGTGTATTGACAAATCGTGTTAACAACTTGTTGTTGTGTTGTATATTTTACATGTTATTGTTATAAGCACAGATTTGCTATTGATTTTTATATTTTACTATCTTCTCTTTTTTTTTTTTTTTTTTTTATTTTTTTGTGTCATTTACATTGCGTAATTATGTAATTTTGTTTTTGCTTTTCAATTCTACTTATTGGATATGCAAATTATATATGTCACTTCCTTTCATTTGAACATTTCATGTATGAAAATATGAAATTGTTTTTACTAGTATAGATGAGATTATTGTGTAAAGTGTATTTATATTTTAGTAAAACCGAAGTAAATGTGATTTCTGATTTTTTGTTTGTTTGTTTGTTTCTTAGTATGAACTTTGTGTTTTACATGCCATTTAACACGATTAGTTACGCCCATGAAATTTTGATTTATCAACAGAAAATGATGTAATTCGTACTGATTTCATGTCAAATTTTGTATTGACTTTTATATATATTGTATCTCTTTACAGATAAAACTCAAAAAAGTACTTGGCCTCACAGTTTGCAGCAATGCTGCGTTAGATGTCTCACCCGTCAGTGGCCTACTGGCATATCCAGCTGGGTAAGTTCAATTACAATTGAATTTATAATTGTTATTGTTCGATTATTAAAAAAAAAAAAAAAAAAAAAAAACACAAACATTCACTTCTTGTAATGGGACTTATACTTTTCCTACTTTCGTTCATTTAAGCCAAAGATCAGAAGTCGGAAGAATAAGCAACTAAATTGAAGTCCAGTGTGGTAAATTCTTACTTACTTCTAAAAGAGTAATTTCGATTTTTATTGATAAAACTTGTTAGAAATTTCTAAAGTGAAAATAAATGAAAACCACAACTACAATGAAAACCAATTTTACGCGTTTTGTCTCTTAAACTTTTTTATTATTTTATACCAAAAGAAAAAGAAAAAGACACAAGACAGAACTTTGATTTCATTTCACCGAACTTATATAACCTTTACATCCCAGCTGAGGTGAAGGACTTCAGTACTTCAAAAACTTTGTAGCGGCAATTTATACTTTATAGGGTCTCCCAAACACAATTCTTTTGCATCACAAATGTCACCACAAAGTGAAAATTGAATTCATTCACACTAATATAAATGGTATAAAACATCAATAGCATGCTAAAAAATATCAAGAGAATTTTCATTCTTATACTTACCATATCTCAGAATTATTCTTTGTTTTTTATCAAATTTCACTTTTAAATTAATTTCACAATTGTCCTCCTATCATTACGTAATCAAAAGTTATCAAAGGTCGCTTTTACTTATAAAAGATTAACATCTACATATAAAAGTTTTCAATTTACATGTCTGTGAGTGTTTTCATTTGTTGCATGTACTTTCACGACACATTTTCTGAATTTGCGTACTGAACTGAATACGGAAATGGCAAGTCTCTCTGTCTCAACTTCCGGCACATGCGAATAATTTTGTTAGTTCAACCATCATCATCATCATCATCACCATGAATGAGCAACAGCAACAAATTTGTAACTAAGTATAATGTAATGCAATTGCAACAAGGTGCTTATTTTACTACGAGCTAACAACATCAATGGTAACAATCTACAATATATTGTATTATGGTGGCATGAAACTGACAAGTCTTAGCTGCTGCATCATTTTGATTAAATTGCAACCAAACTACCACCGACAACAAATGCCAACTGACATTGCTACGCTTTTGATTTACAATATCTTTTTATCCACATCTTATGATGCATATTATATTGTATTTCTTAAGCCTTGTTAGTGAACTTATTTATTTTTTCTTAGCTAGTTGCTTGATGATGGATGGAAATATGAAAAATTATTGCATAAACAAATTCACTGGAAGCACCAAAAATTATGAACTTGTTTTTTACCTCGTTGACCTTTGATAGACATGGCGAAGAGAATCGTCTCTCTGTCATCTACCATCATAAATAGTTATCATTTTGTCATCATCAACGTATTTACAATATATTTGTAATTAAATATATCAGAATTGCAATTCACATGCTACACTTTTCCAACTATTAACGAGTGGTTTTAAATTATACAGATTCCTTAGGTTGGCTTCAAACATACGTCCACATGAGGTTTTCTTAGGTTTGTCACAGTTTCTGCCCTGCAGGTTTAAGTCATTCCGCTCGGTGTGGGTGAGCCATTCAAAACATTTTAATTTCATTATAATGAGCTCATTGTATGACTTGTGGAAATCGAACACGACATTTACTTTAGTGTGGAAGACAAAGTAACTCTTTGTGATGACTGTAGTGTGAATGCCCTATTCGCCTTCCTTATGCGGTAGCCTATGCCCTTTATATTATTATATATTACTTTTTTTATCTTATATGATAAAGCTAGGGGTCCTCACTTCTTCAGATTGATTCAGTTTTCCCAATGTTTCTTTTAATTTGAGAATGTTCTCAATGTGTCCATGATTAATTTTCAAATGAGATTTTTTGTGGCTTACGTTAAATCTATAAGATGTTTATGTAGATTCTTCTATAAACGCTTTCTGACATGAGAATTGTATGCATGTTGTTGAGTATTTGCAGTGTTGGCCCGCATTTGGCATAAATTGGCATAGTAGCCCACTTGTTTTGCACTTAGTAACATTAATTTCCAGACTCTTGAGCATTAAAATAATCTGGAAAATGCATATACTGTATATTGTATATATATCATTATTTTACTTGCATCAAAGAACAAACTCAGTCAGTCTGACATTTAATGGGATGTGATTCTTTGACAAAATAATTAACCTTACCATTTACACAAATTATGCACATTTAAAAAAGTTTGTCATTAAATATTAACTCATTAAAACAGAAGAGAAGAGAAGAGAAGAGAAGAGAAGCGAATCATTCTTTGTCCGCAGTATCAAGTTGCGTTCTACATGCAACATATTCCTATGTAGAACATGCAAGAGATTTCTTGTTTTGTAAATAAAAAAGAAATACGAGGGTTGCTACTTAAGTCTTGAGATATGGCAACACCAATGTTGATATGTCAAATCTGACATTGGTAACGTAAAGCTTGTCGTTTTTAATGGTAAATGTACTCAGAACGTTTTGTCATACGAGTGCTATTTGTTCGATTGGTGCAAAGAAATGTTGAAAAAATTCAATCGCGGTGCTTCAAAAGACGTCTATAAGATTGTGACAGGTGATGAATCATGGATCTATGCATATGAGCCTGAAACTAAACAGCAGTCGACTGTATGGGTCTTTCAAGATGAGCCAAATCCAACAAAAGTTGCAAAATTTTGAAAATAATGAGCTGTGTTGTCGGAAGGTTAAAGCAGTACAGGAAGTTGAAAAGGATGGGGCCAGCAACTAAACCTCGTGAACATGTTTTCGAAAATTAAAAAAGAGAGAAAACATAGCGTATGGCCCAGCATACCCCATGGGGGCAATGGGGGCCAAGTCAACAAAATGATGGTAACAATGAATGAGCAGACGATGGCTCATGCAATGCAATGTGTCCTTGTGTTGGCCTTATGCTCAAGTTTGCTGACTTGTTCATACACCACATTTAAGCTTTAACTCAATCTGCAACAGTCGATTCGCAACATGGCAAAGCACAAGGCAAGGCAACACTGGAATCTGTTAGTCTTTTGCATTTAAAATGTGAACATTGCCGAGTGAGATGTGTAGTGACATAGCTCGATTTTTTATTGCATTCACTTTGAATGAGTTGATGGCACTATGGCCGCGGGTGATGAAATTGACTGCATGCATCCTGCTGCTACTATTGCATCTTTTTGTTGGGTTACGTTCGGTATTTAAAAGCTGCTGCTATTGCTATTAGTTTTTCCGTAATGTACAGTTTCTTTCTTTATGTTGTGTCTGTCCTCATGACTGCTTCGTTTCTTATTTAATTCATGCCAACTGTGTAGTTGTGAGTTTTAGAAGCTTGACAATAAAGTCAAGGACATCCATCCTAAAAGCGTATTTAAGCTGCATTTATATAACTTTTTTCATATGTCGCTTATATTTGGATTCTTCGTTACAGCTGCACAGTGATTCTCTTCAATGCCAAACGCCAGACACAAGCTTATCTGGTCAACACATCCCGTAAAGCATTCACTTCCGTGGCTTTCTCGCGTTGCGGACGCTTCGTTGCGACCGGTGAGTGTGGTATAAATCCCGCGATCAAGGTGTGGGAATTGGAAGCACCAAATGGCAATCTGGAACACTGCACTGGCGGAAATGTGGTGGCGGAGTTTGTCGATCACAAATACGCCGTCACATGTGTGGTAAGTACGCCTTTAGATACGTTCATGCATATGGTTTGACAAATTGCAAACTAAATCTACATTTTCTTTTCGAATGTGTCGGCAGGCCTTTTCGCCCACTGGCAAGTACCTGGTATCGGTCGGCTCGCAGCACGACATGATTGTGAACGTGTTTGACTGGCGTGCCAATCTAAAAATGGCCTCGAATAAAATCAGCTCCAAGGTGTCTGCGGTCAGTTTTGCCGAAGATGGTAGCTACTTTGTTACAGTGGGCAATCGTCATGTCAAATATTGGTACTTGGAGGGAGGTCGTAAGGTAAGTACATAAATCTATCTTATGACCATTTTAAGTGAACATCAATTAATTTATTGTTCTCCTACACCCTGCTTTAGTACAAAGATCCCATACCATTAATGGGTCGCAGTGCCATTTTGGGTGATTTGCGTGATAATGATTTCTGTGCGGTGGCTTGTGGCAAAGGCATAACAGCGGAAAGCACCTATGCTATAACGCGGCAAGGCCATCTAGTGGAGTTTAGTTCACGTCGGTTGCTCGACAAGTGGGTACAATGTCGCACATCCAACGCCAATTGCTTGTGTATCAATGAAAGGTTCATTCTTGTCGGTTGTGCAGAGTCCATTATACGCATTTTCAATGCGGCAACTCTGGAGTATGTCACGACGTTACCGCGTACACATTACCTGGGCGTTGATGTAGCACAGGGCATACATATCAATCACATAATGTCAGTGCCGCCAAATGCCAAATATCCGGACTGCATTGCAATGGTCTTTGACGAGCAGCGGTCAAAGGTTAGTTGCGTGTATAACGATCACTCCTTGTACATCTGGGATCTTCGTGACATTAAACGTGTGGGCAAATCGCATTCCTTCCTTTACCATTCCACGTGCATTTGGGGCGTGGAAACAGTGCCATACAATATGGAGCGTGATGTCTCGCATACTTTGCCGGAAGATTGCTTTGTCACGTGCTCCTCAGACGACACAATACGAGTCTGGGGTCTAGATGGTTGTGCCAATAATGAAATGTACCGCAAAAATATCTACTCTAAAGAACTGATGCGTGTCTTATACAGTGATGAAGAGTTGCATTTCATCAAAGATCAAGAGGCTTTGGGTGATAAGACCAATAATTCAAATTATGATGGCCGCAATGGTGTGCGCTGCATTAAAATTAGTCCGGAATTGCAGCATTTAGCAAGTGGTGATCGTTGTGGTAACATACGCGTTTATAATCTGACGAATGTGAAGTTAATCATGACAATAGAGGCTCACGAATCTGAAGTGCTATGTCTTGAGTACTCAAATGAGAAAATAGAACGCAAACTGCTGGCTAGTGCCAGTAGAGATCGACTGATACATGTATTTGATGTGGCGCAAAATTATTTGTTGCTGCAGACCTTAGACGATCATTCTTCGTCAATTACGTCGATTAAGTTTGTCGGCTCCGGTTTAAGCTTTCAGATGATTTCATGTGGAGCGGATAAATCGATTATGTTTAGAACGTTCCAGGTAAGTTAAATGGAATGCCTCTGCAAACTAAATGACTTAACTATTTCTTTACACACTTAGGGTAATATCTTCTTGCGCGGCACTAATACATCCGGAAAAACAACTCTGTACGACATGGAAGTGGACTCGAATTCCAAACACATACTCACCGCGTGCCAGGACCGTAATATACGCGTCTATGGAACACAAAATGCCAAGCAAACAAAGACTTTTAAGGGATCGCACTCCGACGAAGGCAGCCTCATTAAGCTTAGTCTAGACCCAAGTGGAATTTACGTTGCCACGTCGTGCACGGACAAAACACTGGCCGTTTATGATTATTACTCTAGTGAATGCATGGCGCGTATGTATGGCCACAGTGAGCTGGTAACGGGTCTAAAGTTCACTAACGATTGTCGACACTTGATTTCGGCAAGTGGCGATGGTTGCATTTTTATCTGGCAAGTGCCGCACGATATGATTGTTACTATGCAAGCACGTCTATCTCAGCAACGCTTACGTTCTGGCCATGCGCCCATACAGAGACCAGCATCTGCCATATCACCGCCGGAAGGCATCGTCGTTGAATCACCTCCAAATGAAATTGATCATTTGGCAAACACGCCTATGAAGTATGTTGTTTCGCCGAGCAATTTTATCGATGATGTGCCACTTACGCCAGGCTATAAACTCTCCGATGTTGGTCAATTGCCACTGTGGGCTAAACGCAAAGCTGCAGCAGCTGCTGCTGGTGAATCGGATAGTGGGCCTGTCTCCATACCAGGATCAAATGCACCATCTATGCATGCGGCTTCTTCTTTGACAAATCTGAGTTCATCACCTAATCAGATCGGTGCAGTGCCGCGAGCACGTGGCCGTTGGGCTCAGCGTAGTAGCCATTTGGATCCCGATGATTTGCGTTCAAATTCCGAGAGTCCGTTGGGGACAGTTTCCTCAGTGGGTGGCATTAGTGCGGCAAACACACAAACATCGGACTACAACAGCGCTTCCTCTAAAGATATTATGTACAATCAAACCTATTTGAGTGAAGATTCATCAATAGATTCGGGAATGGAAACACGACGTGAGCTAAAATTTATTGGCAGCAATAATACTGGCACCGTTCAAGCTGCTGTTCCAGTAAATAATGGTAATGCTAATACGACTGCGCGTCTCATGCCAGACAAAAGGAAACCCGGCCTGCGATTCGATACCCTATCGAATGAACATGACGGTGATGTGGAGGATATCTCTGATGGTGAACGCACAAGTTCCGATCACGGCATGTTCTATAATAATATCTCACCAAGTACACCAACGTAAGATTTGTATTATTTTATAGGAGATTAACTGAAATTATATATTAAATGCTTTATTGAATATTTCCAGTGATTTTAAAGTCACGGCCATGGACGAAGATGAACTTCGCAAGTCTGTGCGTCGTCAGAAATTTGAAAAGACTGGACTGTCTCTGACAACTGGCAACGGCAGTACACACACAGCCAGCACAGGTACCGGCACAGGCACATCAGACACTGAGGATGAAGGCTCCACACCAAGCGCAGAGAATGCCGACCGTTCGTTAGCCTCAACTCTTGGTGGCAGCTCTGAAAACTTACCCCAAAACACAAATAGCTTTTTACAAGCTGCGCTACCTGATGGACCTGGCATGATGTTGGAGCGTGGTAGTAGCAGTAAGTCTTTTCACATTTATACTACCTCTTTTATAGTCCCATATTATTTAATATTTCATTTAACTTCAGATCGTCGCAGTATCAGTGCCAAACATAATACGGAAAATGGTAAATCTGGAGTCACTCCACCTACCATCACCAAATCATATACGAATACAAAAAAAGAGGAGTTGCTGCAGGTTATTAACAAAGTCAAACAACAGTTGGAAAGTGTAAGTGTAACTTTCTTGAAGAAACCGTTTTACGGGTTGATTTTTTCTATGTTTTCTATTATTTTATTTATTCTTTACAATTTTTAAATTTTATTTTATATTTTTGGTTTTTTTCCGTTCTGTCCTTTAACCCATAAAGGGTACACAAAAAAATGGAATTAAAAAGTTAAATGCTATACCTGAGGTGAGACCAGAATTATCGATTCGTATCAAAATCGAAATATAACCAATCATTGCCTACCTACCTGCCTGCCTGCCTACCAATCTTTGACTAGTATATTCAATGGAGAAGCTTTAAAAAAACGTCTAAGACTGATAGCTTCTACCACATCGCTTAACTTGCTCTCTCCTTTCTTTTTGATCAGCATTCTTCATTGTACCTAAATCATTTAAATTGATAAAAATAATTTCTCATAAAATTAAATAATAAATAACAAAAAAAAAAAAAAAAAATAATTGGATTGCATCGGCCGGGAATCGAACCCGGGCCGCCCGCGTGGCAGGCGAGCATTCTACCACTGAACCACCGATGCTTGGTGATTAAACAACTTCTCGATAGCTTATCTTACTGCAAACATGACTAACTATGAATACGTTATTCGTTTCGTACTTCTTCCATTTAGCAATTTCAAACTAAAAATAACTCAAATGCTGCTCATCATTAGAAGAGAAATGTTTAAACAAAAATTATATAACTCTAAAAATAGCAAAAAGAAACTAAAAACGCGCTTAACTTTTTAATTCATCGTTGATATAGTCTACTAACAAAAAAAAAATATCTATTGTTTAATTAAACAGTTTTAATTTAAATACAATTTTTGATTAACAGGTTGGCCATCGTCCATTACGTGGCAGTCACAGTATCTCTGATCTGAGTCTGGCAGCCAACTTAGATGGTTCACGCTCAGCGGTAGCTGCAAGTCGTTATGCAAAAACAGGTAAACATTATATCCTCCAAACTATAAGATACTTATACACTCATGGACAAAATAATAAGTGCATAACTTTTTTTTTTTTATTTTCAAATTATATCTTTTGTCTTCAATTCAGAAGTTTTCCATTTAGTAACTCATTGTCATTTGAATTTTTAATGGTTGGGAACACTATCAGAAGCGGTGATTTCCTAATTTATTTGTTAATGCTTGGTCAAAATTATGAGTTTATTTTTAAAAGTTAATTCAAATTATTTTAAATAATTTTTGTTGATGGGTGAAAATCAAGTATTGTACTCACGAATTGAGGTTTAAGGCAAATATACTGGATATAACAATTCAATCCATTTATATTTACTTATATACAATAATATATTCAATAAAGTTAGTGACATAATTACTTAGCACAATATTCTCGGGTAGACGTTGTCCTGACTGTCTTTTCCCAAAATATTGTTGGATACTGATTGGTTGATCTGATGATATGTTTGAGAAAGAAGACTTGATTGATTTTAAAATATGTCTCTAAGCTGAATATGCATCTTACTTGCACACATCAGTCTTTTTGATTTTTTGGCTGTTCCTTTAGGTTTTCCGGATTTTAATTTTTTTGCTAAACATTCCTCATGAATCACTCAATCTATTGATGCAAACCGTATGAAAATCTATTCGGTAGTTTTTGTAGTGATTTAGTGTTAATAGCTCAGAAATAGTAAATCTAAATACCTTAGAAGATAAAGACGACGGTTACGAGAAGGAATGTATTCAACTAACTTTGTCAAATTCAATATTTTTAATAAAAAAATTCTCGAAATAAGTCGAATATGCACTTATGTATTATGTCCATACGTATATACTCATATGTACCTCAAATACACTGTTAGCATTGCTAGACAATGAATAACATCTTATTGTCTCTTTATACGTCTTTCTCTCTCTCTCTCTCTCTCTTTGTCTTTTTTTCCCGTAATTTCTTTATCTCACATGCAATCCAACATAATTAATTTCCCTTAAACATGAACATGCTGCTCTGCGGACGTAACGTAACAAATCCTATTTGAATATATTCTTGATCTTGCTTGTTGTATTGCTTATTAACCCAAAAGTTGCTTCCAATGAAAATCCACAGTATTCTAGTTTCCAACAACAACGCCAACCACAACAACAACAACATCCACCAAAGGAACAAACAATACCACCAACAAATGCTACACAGAATCATGATCAACCTCAACGCCAATATCAGCAACCTCATCATCAGTATCAGCAGCCCTCGCAGTTCTTTAACTGTGCTGCATCAAAAGCCAAACTTCAGCAAAACTTTCAAACAATGCGTCAAGTAAAACAACACTATCCTCCGTATCCACATCATGTTGGTGTACATCAGATACATCCACCTCCAGGTGTACCCTTTGTGACGCCTTCGTCAGTATCCTCTGGCACATCGTCGAGTGCCGGTGGAACCAATAAAAGCTTTAACAGTGCCACATTGCCTACACAGCGCAACTTGGCAGGCAAGCAAGACAGCTCGTCACGTGTCAAACGTAATCGAGCAGGAAACATGAGACGCACGCCGAGCATACTAAAGCACTACAAGTCATGTCCGGTATCACCAGTGCATGAAGAAGTTGAATGGTCGGCGGACAATAAGAGCATCATCATAACAGAACCTAAACGTCATTCTGTTTATGCAGACGATGCACGCACTATACTCGATATGATACATGCTGACACTGAAAAGATGATTGATGAGATTACACGTAAATATGGTGATCTAGGTGACATTGGAGTGGATGTATATGATCCTCGTACAGGAGTACGGCATAATAAAATCCCGGAGTCTTTTTCTGTGCCAGCAAATCTTGCTCAACCACGCTATTTGCAACCTGGTTCTCGTGATTCTAGTCGTGAATTTACACCAACAGGAACACCACCTCGTCAAGGAGTTTCACAACAGTATTATGTTTATCGTGAGTACTATCAATGCGAGCGCAAAGTGTCACTTTCGGATATTCTTAATCCCGAGAAACTTGCTGAGACTCAACGCAAGGAGGAGGCACGGTTTCTGGAGACTCAACGGCACTCGAGTGCTAGTTTTTTCTTAACTTCACAAAATCCTGATGGCAAAAGCCAAGAATCCCTTCTCTCAGATGACTTAATCGACGATGGCAGCTACTGTAACAGCATGGAGAGCATACTGTCAGATGAAAGCGATTGCAAAAGCGCTCCGCTGGAACATATGCAAATGCAGCGACACGCAGGTATACGCAACTTTATCATACATGGACCGGTCGCATCGCAACTGGTGACTAAATCATACGGTTCTAGTCCAAATTCGTACGGTAGTTTTGATTACTACATGCAACATCGGAATGTGCAACAGACCTCTTCGCCACTGGCCTATGATAGCTTTGATGTTTCTAGTTACAATTTAGACAACTTTCAAAAACGTGACCCGATTACACCTATGAAACCATTGCCAAACTCAAAGACATATCCTAGAATAGCGCCCAATGCAAGTATTGTAGGAAGAAAAACCAACAAGCGGGAAGACATACCCACATTAAGCTCAAAGAATCAACAATATAATTCCAGTGTTAGCAAGAGCATCAGTCAGGATTTCGCATTGCAGCGTCAACAACGCAATACGAACCCAATGCAGTCCGCGGATCGATTGGTCTATGAGAATAGACTCTTCACAAGAAAGACAGTTAAAACAAAGCCACCTATACCTGCCAAGCCGCAAAATTTAGTCTCAACATTGACTTCAAGCGTGGAAGCATCGAACAACGGTACGACAATCAAGTGTCACGATTCAATTAAAAAATCTTGCTCTTTCGATATCGGTGTAAGGACCACATCGCGTACCGCTTGCGTTGTGAGAAAATTCGAAAGAAATCTCCAAAAATTTGAACGCGAAAAAGAGGCTGAAAAACATTTAAAGAAACAGGCTGGAATGCGTCCTTCAAAAAGCAGTGGAGCCTTGGCAGCACAGAGCTGCCTCAAGAAGGTCTCCAAGTTCGACATAAATGAAAGTAATCGTCGGGCAACAAGCATGCGCCAACGTGATCGTCCAAAAATCTCGGTCCGCTTCAATACAGTCTCACAGATAAAGTACACACCCAGCGCAAAGCGTTCGGTATCCTGCAGTGGAAGTAAATCTGATTATTCCACCACAACCATATGTCCGTTAAACGATATAAATCGCAATGAAACTCACACCGGACAAAGCCTTCCCATTGACTATGGTGAAAAGACTTTTGAGATGTACTTCTCAGAAAACGGCAATGAACAGGACAACATGAATATGGATAGCATGAAGCTGTATACAAAACCGGAAATGCAAGCTGTCGTCGATGAAATAAAGCAAGAACGCATACGCGATGCAAAACATAAAAAGAACTTGGTCAATGTTAAGAAAACACAAAATCCAAGAGATGATGAAACCTCGACGAGCAATCAGTGCAAAGATATTGCCAAGAAGATCGATGTTATTGAGAAGTTAATTTCAATGGAAGAACGTAAGATGGAACAGATACGCTTGGCGACAGAGACCCGACTACGTCCTTTTGAGTGCAGTTCAAAAGAAAAAGGTTATGTTAAGAGTCTCACAATGAATTTTGATATGTTGGCAAAAGGTATCGAGCGTGAGATTGAGTATGAACAGCAGCGCATCTTGGCTGATGGTGCTGATGCGGATTTGTGCGCCTATGCGCGACACATGAAACGCAACTGCAGCCTGCCTGACGTCCTCGAGAGCACTGATTTTATCTATACACACAAATTGGCCACACAAGATGTTGAACTGGCCAAAGAAGTGAAAGCCGATGATGAGACCGACCAAGATCAGACTGAGTCTGCTGAGCATGATAATGATAAAATACGTAATGATTGCACAGATGAAAAAGCAACGGAACTTGAAGGTTTGATGCCTTAGATGTTGTGCATTCATTTGTTGTTTTTTTTTTTTTATTGGAACTTCAGAGTTGATCATTTGAACACACACACGTACACGTACATCATCATCCACTTTGGTTGACACTCCTCCAGTGCCGAGCACCTTTCTTTTAATTTGTGTATATGTTTTTTATTACCCTTTTGAATATTTTACACATCATTTGTTGTGTCACTAGCACTAAGCAAAATTATTTTCCGATCGAATCTTAATGTTAATTATTTATCATTTTTTGATGCAGGTAATCCCAAGAATTTGCTGCCAATGCCAATTGAAGAATCTTCCATTAGACGTGCCTGCTCGCTCAGTGATCTGCACATGGGTAACATGAGCAAAAGTAAGTCCATTTTAAATAATAATAATAATGCTATTGATACTTATACAAATTGCTTTTATTCTAGGCCTCAAATCGAATGGCAATCAACTGCAGAAACCCACAGTGCCACATCGCAACAGCTCCGCCACACGATCCGCCAGTAAACGCAACAGTTTACAGGGCAAAGGTCTTTCCAGCGGCTTGGGTGCATCGAGTAGCTCAATGAATGTCCTAAATCAAGGGGTAAGTACCATATAAACCTTTTTTCAAAAAAGGTTTACTGAAAAAATTCCCTTCTTCTGACAGAGTGATTCCGAATTGGAGGATAATAATCGCAGTCGAGCTGCAAGCAATGGTCAGATACGTACAAATGGTCCCACAGGTAAGCATATTGAAATCAATATTTAGTATTATTTATAATTTAATTAAAATCTTTTATGTTGTCATCTACAGCTGCCAATCGTCAGTATGGCGGAAAATCAATCAACAACAACACCAATAGACGTAAAGGACCAAACTTTAACAATGGTAAAATTTCTTAGACATTTATTTCATTTCAAATTTATAGTATGTTTGTTTGCAGCAACCTCTATGCAGGATGACTCTAGCTCTGAAGAGACACAAGGTGGCTCAGTAAATGTTAAACCCATTGTACCACCACGACCACGTAATTTGGCCTTCGACCATAAAAGCAAACTGCTCAATAGTCCGAATGTGACAAAGCATCGTGGACCATTAGAAGCGATCGATTTAGATAGTGCTGATCGTAAGTTATCGATTTAATTTCTATATATGCAAACACTAAATTTCTTTTATTCACACAGCTGAGGCTCAAGTGCACAATGTCATAAATAAATTGTATACGACAACTCAAAGCGCAATGCAATTGCACGCGAATCTTAAGAACTCCCTGCTATTGAAAGAATTGGAGAATGCTGTGATTATGTCACGGAACATGTTGGGCAGCATAACTCATAATAGGTTTGAAAGAAGTTATAAATACTATAACCACTAAAAAATATAAATGAATATTTTTAATTTCTTTAAAAGGCGTCACTTTAATTCAGTTATAATAGTCTAATTTTTCCTAAAACATAGAATCATCAACATTCTAATTGTCATGAAACATGTTCATATGATTTATTAGTTGTATCATCTTTTTTGATCATTTTGATTACATCTTAGAAATCATTCAGGCTGATTAGTACGACTACACAGATATTACATATTTTCATTGTCAAAGTCACTAGTACGAATCTAAGTATAGCGGTCCTATTTTCAAATGAAAAAAAAACCATTGAAAAAACTTTTACGTTACTTTTTATATACTATAAAATAAAATATGCCGATATTTGGGAAACATAAACGATTATCAAACGTCGTTGAATGCAGCACAACTCAGTTATGTTGCATATTTACCTTCTTATGCTCTGTGTATGTTACATAGGATGTTAAAATGTTTACACAATATAAATCATCATATAACGGATGTTTTTGCATCATTAAGTCAAAAATCGTGTGTTTTTTAGTTATGAAAGTCTTGAAGTAAATGAGCGATATGTTGAAAAAAGGCTTGCAATTGCTAAAACTTTAACGCCTTTGACATCTTCTAATGTTTAAAAAAAACGCAATAAAGTGAAGTAAGTTGTACTAAAAAGTCATCATCCTAGTTAGTATGTACATGATCAGAAAACATCTCTCAACTCACTTTGTTCGATTTTTATTAATTTTTCGGGCATGAGACAAGGCCACGTCTAGCTTTATCCAAAAAAACTAGATTTTTCTTTTAAAATACAATAGTATTGTGCATTATATTTAGACAATGATGAATTACGTTAATTCATTCATGGAACACACCAGAATAATATATATTTATTTATTGTAAACTAAAAAAAAAAAAATTATTATTATTGGTCAATTCATAAGAAACTGCCGTTTGTTTTGCGAAATTCAATATTTCGTCATCAAAATGAAGGAAAACGCGAATCTAAACAATTTGCCGTCGCCAGATGCAGAGCAACCTTTTTTCAATAGATGTTCCGTTTAGCCTGGGATGCTGATGGTGGATGTCCTGGATCAACCCAAGATTTTTTGCGTTTATGATTGACAAAATAAATGAATTTTTCATCGCCAGAGGCGATTCTTTCTTTTTCGTTCGTGGATTTTTTTTTTAAAAATTGTTTTTCATTCTTTGTGAATCTTTGCCATGGGACAAAAATTGACATTTTCAAGGCAACAAAATTGAATTCTTATTGAAGCGGCAATCGAATGATTTATACTGTGTTTAACAGCTGACACACAGACGCTTTAACTAGAACCACAAAGAAGCTAGCGACACCTATTGGCAAACATTAGATTAATAGGAATAGACCTGTAATAGCTTAATCAACTAGAGTCTTTCGCTAAGTGATAGATCTTATTTTTGTTTGTTTGATTTAATTTTCTTCTGCTGTATTTACAATATTAATATGCTTTCAGATAGATTATATTTTCGGTTTAAGGTTTACTTTACTTGTTAGTTGTATGAAGATTTTTTTATATTATTTTGTTGTTGGTGGAGTTGAAGGATGTAAAGGGAGTTACATAGGAATTAGATTTGATTGTAGGTTTTATGTGATGTAAAAATGTCCTTGTGTAAATCTAGTGTGTCCAGTATGAAGCTGGTATACAAAACGCTATGTTATCTGTTTAGTAAGTATAGCTGACGGGTTGCAGAGTTATATTCGTTTAGGATTTATATTCATTCCATAGTTGATTAAATTTCTATTCTGTTATACTGTTTACTATCAGAATAATAAATATTACTAAGCACTTGATAAATAATCTTTAGAAATACATATAGAAAATAAAGTTTAATTTATTGAAATTATTTTATTTCCAGACAAAATGATAAAACAAATAATACGCAAACGAATAATCACGCTTATACTTCAACGGAACAGACGAATCTAGATAATGGTGACTATCTGATGATGGTTAATAATTGTGCCGATCTATTGAGTAATTTTGGCATGAAGCACAAACCCGATGACTGTGAGAATAACTCCTAGTGTGTAGCAGATAGTTTAGAGACTAAATTAGTGTTAACAAAATAATAATGATGATATTGATAATGATAATTTATGTTAAATGAACGAACGAATGTGAATGAATGAAACAATTACAAACTAAAAATTAATTACTAACTAATAACTAAATTGTAATTTTAAATCAAAAAAAAAAAAAAATGATAAAATAATTATTGATTTAACAAATTCAACTAATCACGAACTACAAAAGTAACTTTTTAGCTTAAAAAAAAAAAAAACTAAAATTTAGCTTCAGGCGACATAGTATGATGATAGTAGAAAGGAGGAAATACAATGAATGAAAGAAAGAAAGTTTTGTTATTTTGTGTGGTATTTGCTCGCGAGTTAATTTGGTTGATTGATCATTTGTTTATTTAATTAGTAGGTATAATTAAGAATAACAATTTAAATAAATAAAAATGTCTACGTTTATATATATATTTTTTTTTTTATTACAATTATTATTTTTGTTGATGTTAAGTTTCCTTGATTCTAGTTATACATATATAGAATTAAACTATCTTAAGTATGTTTGTCGTACATCCTATGTTAAGTGCTTATTACCATCATTTCATTTGCTAGCTAGGCAGCATTAGTTAAGGCAGAATCACATGTTAATTTTGTATAACAAAAAGCAGAATTTAATAGTAAAGATCAATGTTATATACATATACGCATGGAAGTGTAAGATGCTTTGTTGTATCCTGTGTCTCTAATTATAATATATATATGTTCGTTTCGTTTTTATATCTTTTATATGAATAATTTCAAGTGAGCTTCATGAGTCCCAATTTAAGTTGCTTAAAAACAAAGCTAATTGGCCAAATTCTGAAAAAAAAGAAAAGAAAAAAAAAATGAAAATTTCAAAATATAAAAACTAATTTGAAATATAAAAAATATCTTAAATGAAGTATGTTTATCTTTAAATGAATGTATCTAATATAAATAATAATTATTATATATTTTATTATCAATTAAGTTATGTGACTTGAGTGACTTAAATTTATGTAAAAGGTATTTTGTGTCTATCTTGTACTCATTGATGTTGATGTTCACTGTGTGGAGTCTCGAGATATTATTTAATGTTCATATGTAATTTGCCTCAATTTTTGAAATTTATTTCCCATTATATTGATTTGTGTATCCGGGTTTCCATATATAGACTATTATTACTATATCAAACCTTAATCAATTTGAATTTTCACCTTTAATAACTTTATAAATTTATCTAAATAATTGATCAATTGATTAATATTTAATTACAAATATACAATATATACATATATGTATATTTATTTATGCTAAATAACAATAATTAAAATATATATATACTACTAATTTTAATGCTTCAACAAACAAAAAAAATAATATATTAATGAATTAGTCTAAACATTGAATAATTTACTTTTTAATAGATTAAATTAAAAAAAAGAGAAAATAAAACTAAATAAATAAAAAAAAAAAAAAACACTTAAATTAAAAAAAAAGTTAAAAAGTGAACAAGAAATCAATTCAACTAAAACCGACTAATAAACATAAATTAATTCAGAAAAAAAACACCAACAACGAATTCTCATTTGCAAATTATTTATATTTTCTTGAAATCTCAATATTTTCTCATTCTTTGATTGCATCGAAATATAGAATTCTATAACCCTTTTATTTTGTTCGGTCCCATTTAAACTAAGTGACCAATTTCATTGTTTATACTCTCAAAAAATCTTTGTTTTTCAAACAACAAATCATATTTAAAAATCTAGAGCAATAGTAATGATTCGATTCTGGAACATATAGTGACAATTATTTCAAATTTCATTTGTCTTAAAAATCTGATCAATAATTTAAATAATTCAAGCAAAATCTTGCTAAAAGTTTTTTTATTTAGCAAAGTGTTTATTTGCTTTACAAATTCATTATCTTTACATTGGTGATTATTGTGCACATATACTTATGCTATTTACATATTATATAAATAGTAGAAATGAAGTATATAAAAAATGCAAAATTCTTCAGTTGCTGCTAAAAGAAAGTACCTCTAATATTACCATTCTTATATAACTTTACACGTGCTTAGGACTAAACTCCACTGTTTAAACTTTTTAACATTAAATTATTGCACAAATGAAGGTAAAATTCTAATAAATAGGATATTTAACTAGTATGTACTTACTTATGTATTATCAAAAACGTCTAAGACATACAACATATAAACATACATACGTATGTATGTATGTCTTTCGTAAGTTACTTTTTAAATCAAATGAAATAATACAATCACTTAAGTTCATAAAATTCAATTGTTTTATTTTTGAATTGGTAAAATTTGTACATATTTCTAAACGCTGTGTTTATTGTAGAGTAAGTAACTTGTGGCCTCACTTATGGAATATAGATACAAGACAAAGCAACTGCTCTTGATGACTACCATCAATATTATTGGCTGCTGTGTGCAAAAGTCATGTCCTTTTCTTCTACAGATGCCTTTAATTGATTAATTTTAAATGAGTGATGGCCGAACACATACATAGGTGATATTTGAAACTACTATCGTTAAGTAATTGATCTATAACATTTGTTGAAATGACAGCATATTAACCATGGAAAGTAAAAGTGAGCATTTTTGGCATACATATTTTGCTTTTTACTTTCGAAAAGGGAAGAATGTAGCCGTGGGTGTAGCGAGAATTCACTTTTATTATGTGTTGCTGTACCGAATAGCCAAACGCTTTGGTTATTCCATCAAACAATGAATATAAGATGCACATATAAGCATTTCACTGACACTATTATAAAATTTGATACTGCAGTTTGATGGTTTCCACGACGCGCTGTGTGACTTTGATCAATTCTAGGATGCCAAAAATCATAACAACTAAACAGTAATACAGAGATCAACATTGTTTTGAACAAAAAAATCGGTGGATCACACTTTTCACAATGCCTCCCATATAACGTGTATTTTAAAATGTCATAATTTCTAGTTTAATAGCATTTGCCATTGAATTAAACACACACCTTTTTTTTAAATGCTTTTGAATTCGATTTATTTCAAACCATTAAACTTCATTGTATCTATTGATATCAAGTTGGGGAAAATAGCGCCACTCACTGGCATATTGTATTATGATAAGTGCAGTTCTCTTGTCTCTGTGGCATAATGGTCATAGGCTACAAAACTTATGTGATATCCAAATCATACGCAAGAAAGTATAGTACTATATGAAGCCTTTTTAAGAGATTTATATACATATTGTATATGCCTGTTATGTGTGACGTTATTTCAGGATCTTCAAAAAATCTTCCCACCGTGTTACAATAATAGCATTTGTAGTGCCTATTTAAGATATATTCCTTCTTTCTTCTACTTTCTCATCTTTTCCTTGTTTTCTTCGCTTCGTATACACCGAAAGCAAGCATGCTTTTCGCCTGATAAGTCATTTAAATTATTCATATCTTTCATTACAGTATTACGCAAAATATATTCTGTCCATCCCCCCAAAAGGAAGTCCTGGCGACGCCCAAGAATGCAGCCCAATGTCAGCGTTGGCTTGCAAAATTCCGTTCCGGAGTTTTTGAGGTTAAACATGTAGCTTGTACTAGACGGATATTGGGGGCTGAACACTATTAAATAAAGCCAATGATTAATGAAAACCGACGTTTTTCCACACGAGAGATTGCAAAAAGGCTTATTGTATCATGAGCAACTGTAGAAAGAAACCTTAAAAAATTTGGATACGTAAACAATCTCGATATTTAGGTTCCGCATAAGCTGAAAGAAATTTACCTCACTAAGCGCAACAATATTTGCGATTCATTATCCGTTTTTGAAATGTACGTTCGATGAAAAATGGGTTGTTTACAATAACGTCAAGCGAAAACGATCTTGGGCAAGGAATCTCTTCTCTCTCTAATCACAACAAAGGACGATATTCACCAAAGACGTTCACTTTGAGCTGCTGTCACTGTATCAACCAAATTGGACAAATAAATTAGAAAGGAGCAGCAGCTGAAAGCCCCAGTATATGTAGGTGTTTCATCTTTGTAGCTTAAGTTAACTATAAGCATACAGTGTAAATAAATATATAAATAAATAGAAAGAATCACTAGAAGGACTAGCTACACCATGACAACGCATACACATACGACCGCATACATCTTCGATCGCTTGGCAAAAATTTTCGGAGCTGAATTGGGAAGTGATGGCACATCCAACGTATAGCCCCGACCGACTTATTTCACTCCCTTCAAAACTCTTTGAATGGTGAAACATTCTATGCTGATGAGGTTGGCAAAAACCACTTGACACAGTTTTATGCCCATAAGGCTCAGAAGTTCGACGAGGATGAAATGAGCTGTTATATTTAAAAGTGGTATAAGTCCACTTTAAAAAAAAAAAGAGTTAATGATAATGTTAGTAAGATATGGACACCTTCCTTCTATATTAATAATAATATATTCAATTTCTTAATTTTTTTGCAGAAAGTAAACAAAAGAATTTTGAGTATATAATGCTATATATTGTATACTCGTATATATGTATATAATGCTATAGCAAAAATATTTTTTTTGAAAGTGGAATAAGTCCATTCCAATACAATATAATATTTCTCTTGTCTTTTATGATATGATTAAACTGTTATTTATTTGCTTGCTTTGTATTTTTATACTCATCACGCAGTGAATGTGCGTGATATGAGTATGCGATATCAAGACTGATCTTGTCAGCTTTCAATTCGCAACTACCGTCTGATGTCAATTGTATTTATGTAGGAACCTAAAACTACCACAAGTGCCGTAAAAGATGATATTAGAAAATTTCCACACTATGAAAGCCATTACACGCGTTCTAATAATCCAAATAGACAAAGCTCTGACTTGAATTTTCGCATTTTCCATTGATATACAAAAGGTCTTTCCATATCCGAAGTTATCAGTTTCTGTTGCACACTATAAGTAAAATATGTAATTATTTAAATGAAGGTTTTCATAATTTCCATGATAACAGAATTCATATATGCATGGGAGAAAACTGTAGCATCTAGAGGAACGGAAGAAATAGCATCTTGCTACCTGAGACATATTCAGCTTGGGTTCAAGCCCACATTATAGCATACAGTGACATGTGTATAGGATAAAATCGAAATATTAAGCTCGCTCTGATGTGGTTAAGTATTGTTCAATCAGCGGATAATAACATAAATGTTAATGACCATAAGTTATTATTATCCGGTCATTCATTTCTTCCAAACGACAGAGATTTTTGAGTTGTGGAAAAAGCATTAAAGCGGGATCAGTTGCATACCGCTCAAGACTATTTTAATGCAATAAAAACTTGTCAAAAATAAGAATAGTTTCATTTTGTATGAAATGAAAAGAGAAGATTTTGTTGAGACAATATCAAACAGGAAAAAAAAATACAGACCGAGAAATTGTGAAGTGGCAGAAAATATGCTGGATGAGGTTTAAAAGGGATATTTTATAAAACAAGTATGGAAGAAAATGCTCCATTAACAGCAATTTATTTATTTGGAATGCAAGGAAGACCTAAAAAATCAGTAAAATTAATATGATGCCACTATTTAAAACTTCGAGATCTATAACGATATAATCAGTTTATTGCCTTACATACCACGTATTTACCATTAATACTTCACTATGCTTCCTATATAGGAGAAATAAATTTTAGAAAGGTTTATTGTTTTTTGTTTTTTTAGTAATCTTGAAGTAATTTACATTTTGATTAATTACTTTTTTAATACAATATTACTGAAATTAATTCTTAATAAACTCGGATTTTCGTATATGTATTTAAATGTTTTCATTTCAAATATAATTTTTTACATTGACAAAAACATTTCATTGAAGCTCATGTCTATAAAAATGTGGACTTAAATCTCTTCTTGTATATTTGTTTTTGATTTTGTTATTTTTGAAAGTGATATAAGTCCATTTGGATCTATAAAAATAGTGTTTCCTTTATATAACTGTAATAACCATTATTGAATAATAAATTTTAATATATCTACAGCATTAAAAACCTCATTCGAATTGATTAACGTTTGCCAATATTTTTGAATTAATGCAAATGCAAACCCTTAAATATCTCGGAACATGAAAAAGTGGACTTATACCCCTTTCAAAAATAACAGCTCAAATAATGAAACTTCCCGAAAGATGGGCAAAAGCTGTTAAACAAAATGGCTAATATATAATCAATTGTTTTTATCTATAATGCATATAATAAATCAATTTTGAATTTTGACTTTTGCACACACCTAGACTCAAAATAAAGTGTCACCCATGCCATCAAAGCTTTTGCAAGCCATTTAAAAATTTAATAAAGAAACTTTGTTCGACATTGAAGCTTCAATTAAATCGATTTAATATGACCCAAGCTATGAAAACAGCGGGAATCAGAATTGATACCTTGAACACATGTGTACAATGCACAATGATATTTCTGGACTTTGTTAAAAAGTTCAATGACGTATCACCCATTATAAATATGAGTACATATTGTATTACAATATGTTGCCCAAGGCATTTTATTTTAAAGTCCTGATACCTGAAATCAATTCAATACAATGCCAGATTTTCGATACAATTTTGTTGTTATTGGGGTTTGTAGAATGGCAAAGGCGATGCTCAATTTGATGACTGCTGACCATATCGTTATCGACATTGTTGCACTACTTACATCCTTAGGGCATTAATTAACTTGAGTCAATATTGAATGAAGTATTATGGAATCTTTCGTCAGCTCCTGTACAGAAGTTCCTACTTACCTAGAGTGCTGTACATTCATTAGAAAAACAATATATATATGCATGTATATATTGTATGTACATATGTATGTATATACACATATGTACGTTTATTTTAATTTATTTTTAATCCGAGGAACAAAATGACATAGATTTGCGATAAAAATTATTTGGTCATTCATTGAAAAGATCTGAAGGGGGTTAATAAATAAATTAAGTTGGCATCGATTGAGACAACCATCAACATCACTAATCCATGCTCCACCTAAAATGTATACAAATAAAAGTATTTCATTATGACTAATTCATAGAAGCACCCAATCGAATTCTGCCACGCCTCTCCAATCTTCATAATATTCATGTCATTTTCATTTTTTCCAATTTGAGTATCTTTTATATTTCGACGCATGGCCATTGAAAGCAAACATAGTACAGGGGAGAGATGCAATATAAAATGGGGTCTGCTGGTGTTTAAGTGCGGCCACCCACCCTCAAAAGAAAAAAAAAACAAAAACACAAAAACCACCCACTGTACGACCCACAATTGCTCAAAAAACACACAAAGTTACTCTTACTCATTTCCGCACACACACTCACAGTTGCTAGCACCCTAAAACGCAACCAATTGAACTGAATGTAGATACTTCTGTTTCAATTGCATATTTTTGAATATTTTTTTTACTTCTTTTATTTATTTATTTTTTTTTTTTTGGATTTTCACAATTTTTAAAATTTCTCTCATAAAAAAAATCCAATTATTTTACAAAAATGATAATCGAAATATTTGGAATCCTTTCTGGGAACCTCTTAATATAGAACATTACAACAATCATAGGTATAGAAAAAGGTCGATACACAGGATCCTGTACCATAGGCACGTGTACGATTATATTTGCGTGCAACTGTTAAAATGTATAGTAGTAAGACCAGCAAGAATACGAGCATCCCTTTAATACAAATCGAAATTCCGAAAAATCCATTGCCATTGTTAGCTTCAGAAGTGGCGGTTATTGGCATATTCTTTTTGGAGTTCTCTATTCGCTGTTTATGTCCACATTCACAGCAACGCACATGATTCAGGGTGTTGAAGAGTTCAACACGCCGCAACTCACGATATTTACAAAATATGGTGTGAAGATCACCCATCAGTTTGGTGGTCTCACACATTTTAAAAGCTTTTCAGTTTTTACTTTTCTCTTTTTTTATATGTACAATTTATTTTTCGGCCTTCGTTTTATTTATTAGGTTTCCTTAGGCAAACAATACGTAAATAGAATTTGACATTTGTTTCCAATGTAAATAGAATCAAGAAAACTCCACAAATGATTAATACAATATTATACATTGGGTCTTTCTCCTCCTAGCGAGGGGACAATAAGAAAAGGTATGATAGAATCCTTCATGTGGCAACCGCAAACAGTTTTTAACATGTGAACAACAGGATGGTACCACGGGCCACATAAGTGGTGTAATAATCGAGTTTTTACATAACTACGCGCTTTTAGAGATGTTAATTGGCCGATGTGATTGTGAGATGCGAGACCCTTAAGGTGGAAGTCCATACCAACCGTTTCTTCGTCTCGCGTTTCACTTGTTTTATGCTTTCTACTCGTTTCAACGGCAAAAACTCCACAACACGCTTTAGGTGCGTCAGCATCTTGCATTTTATAAAATAACATGTAAAACAAGACATAACTTTGGCTATGCCGAAGTTGTAATACCCTTCACGCCTCTGCTAGTCGTCCAAGGGTCTTAAAATGTATAAGGTTGGTGAATATGGGTCAGACATATATAGTGTCCAAATTTCAAGTCTACAGTGCAAAAAACAAAAAAAGTTGGTCTAATAAGAATTTTAATTTGGATCCTTTTGGGGGTACCCCCATAGTGGTCCGAATGCTCCGTGCAAAATTTCAGCTCATTAGGTCAAAAACTGAAAGACTAGTTTGCATACATACATACCTACTGACAGACGGACAGGCGGACAGACGGACATGACTAGATCAACTCGTCTCGTCGCGCTAATCAAGAATATATATACTTTATGGGGTCTCTGATGTCTCCTTCTGTGTGTTACAAACTTCATAACAAAGAAGAGTATAATAAATTTTCATATAAATTATGCAATTGTATATGACATAAAGGCTTTTATGTATATAGAACTAAGATTATAATTACAAATTATAATTTAGTTATTGACATGAGCAATAGCGACAAAGGTATTTAGCTCAGGGAGAGTGTTAGGAAGGATTGGAGGAAATTAGAAAAAGTGCAGGACCAGACATGAGCGGGAATCGAACCCGCGACTCTAGGATGCCAGCCAGGAGAGTACGCAGAAACATTTTTCGGGTGGGGTTTAGTGATCAAGTCTCTACCTAGAGCGGTTCAAGAGATATAGAATCGAAAAAACGTGACGATTTTTATTTTTCGAAATTTTTGCCAAGCGCACATTTCGGGGGGGGGGGGGGGGGGTGTTTAATCCCCGCCAATGCGCCTGATGTCAGCTTAGCGCACTAACCATTGAGCTCACTTAAATATTGGAAAAATATATATGTACATATATCTTTCCTGGTGTACCGTGTATTTTAATTTTTATTGTTGATATTTTTTATCCCAAATGAAAACTGTAAGATTTTCAGTTGTAATAAATAGGCTATAAATAATATAAAATATGTAATTCATATCATTCTTTACTCAATGATGTTCAAGAGCAAAACAGAACTGTTCATAATTGACAATTTGAATTTCATTATTTCACAATAGTTGTTTTATGTTTACTTACGCAAGCTAGCATAGTGAGCTCTTTAGTTTGAAGTCTTCAAAGTGTAGAAAGCCATTTGCCAAAGCCAAAGCGTCTAATGCCAAAGCACCCTAAGACTTGAAAAAATTGTTTTCACTGGGCATTGTCTAACGTGGAATCAGAGGAAGAGTCGGAGACAATCCAGCGCTTTTCAGTATGTACCCAGATCGACATCAATAACTTCAAGTAGCTTGAACTCTACAAATACATTCCAGCTAGACAGGGTTTTCGTCTAACATCGACTTTATGCATTGCATGCATTAAGCCTCATTTATATACTGCTTCTTTTTCATGGGTTTTTGACAGTTTAATTTTGAATAAATCTTCACCCTTTCACACATTGATTTTGTGTAGAAGATTCATTTACAATTGTATTTTTAGAAACTTTAATTAACAATTTGGGGGGACGAGTGAACAATTATAAATTCTTTTTCTCTAGATAACATAAAAACGTTGAAAATTATACGTAGTTATCGTAGGTTGGCATAGAGGAAAACTCCAAATGTTTTTGATTCCATACCTGACCGCAATTGTTGTTGCTGCACTTCTGAAAAAAAAAATTGTCGTCTAACTTCAGTTGCGAAATAAAAGCTGACAAGATCAGTCTGGATTTAGCTTTCCCAAATGCAAAGCACATCATGCTGAATTTATCAAAATTGTTAATTCTCATATTTTAAAAAGAACATAGTGATGTTGACTAGATTAATAATTGTTTATTTAAATATTGTATGCACATAGTGTAGTCAATGAGTTAACAATTGCTTAATTTGTATAGCGTGTTTTAGGGGGTTAGGAAAATACTTAAATTCGCATAAAAAATAAACCATAATAAAACTTAATCTGCCACCAATCGAATCAACCGAGTTCAGACGCCAAATCTCAGCTTCCCAGCACTTAAACCTTGCGAGAAATGAGACCTAAAACCAATATATGGACAAGCGCTGATCAAAAATATATATACGTTACATATACGTATATATTGATCAAATTGGCCAAATTTTCTAAATATGTACTTTTGGACGTACCTCTAAAATAAGACAATGGACAAATTTTATTGGTATTTGCTATTTATTAACCAATTCATCCATCCAGCAAACCAAGCAATACTAAAATGTATATAAATAGATTAACGATATCAATGTAAATTGAGAGAGCAGCAACAACATAATCTTCAGGACTATATTGATTCGCATGATTGCCTCCAACCATCATTTGGATATCGATGATAAGACATAGTGAGCAAAAGAATATGCCTAAACCACATATGATAAATAAGAGAGTTCTACTTGGAAAAAAAAAACAGAGCATAGTAACTACTAAAAGTAAAATTATAAGTACAATTACTAAGCCAGAACACACAGTGAAGTCACAGCTTGTCTGTATCGCAAACAAAGCTAAGGCCAGACACATGACAGCAGTGATTCCAACAGCCGTCAAAACCAAATTCTGGTCATAGACTGATGAAATATATCCTACAATATAGCTTTCGCATATTGTAAATATTATTAGTAGTATGTAGTTCATCGGTACGGTCCGAGCGACGCTCTGAAAACAGAACAATGCTATCGCTATACCGAGAGTGATGCCCAGACAGATATAGAATATATATCTATGTTCGTGTGCAAACCGTTGCAAATCATAGCTGTACATAAAGGCAATAACGATTCCCGAAGTCAAGGCCATTTGCATCTAAAAAAAAAAAAATTAAGACAAGCCAGAGATGGCGAAAGTAAAATAAGTAATACTTACACCCAAAATTGATAAAACCTTACATATGAAAGCATGGCGGATATAGATGTCTTGAAAGTCATCGGCATATTCATCATTTTTCATCATTTTTATTTAAAGGTTTTTAACAAACAATTTTGTTTACTAAAATTTACAATTATGTATTTCGATAATAAAACCTTAGGTATGAAGATAGGACAAGATATTATTATTATATATAAGTTTTCATAAAAATTATATAAAAGCTTTTACAAAGACGACTTGATTATTTTTAAAATATCTCACTAATGGCGTGGTGTCGCATAGGCCAGAAACGGCAACAGAACCAGATTCTAGTATATTTGCACCTGAAACAGACAAAAAACAGGGTCGCAATGGAACAACAGGTGCCGCCTTTTCCTTTTCTTTTGATTGCTAAACAAAAGAATACAGACCAAAGCTTTGAAGTCTTCGTTAAAAGGTGCTTCATAGATATATTGTTCACTTTTCTTCTATGTAAAAAATAATGCCCATTTATTTAAGAACATTTTGAATAAAATAATAATTAGATCATTGATTTACCTTTGGGTGAGTTTTAAAAAATGTTTCCTTCATTTTTGCAATATATTTCACCTTAAATTTTATTTTTTTTTAGCTTCTACCTGAACTTCACTTTGCTGTTGAAATATGATCAAAACAATAATAAGCATTTCTGGTTCCGTTCTATGTAGCACAGTCTCACAGCAGCAGAAACAGACCAGAATAAGAACCGTGCCGTGAACCAGAACGTCATTACTGGAATCTGGTTCTGTTGCCGTTTCTGGCCTATGCGACACCGCGCTATAAGCTTTATATGCTTATATCAGAACTAAACTTGTATACTAAATTTCAAATCAATCGGATACCAAGAAGTGATTCTAATTCATCTCGCAAAATTTGACTGCAACAAAAAACAAACTAACATAAGTACAAAGCATGTTAAATAAAAGCTTTTAAAAATGGGATCTATGTACATATATCTGTTCCTTATGGACTCCGAAACCGCTGGACACATATTAAATTTTGAAATTTTCCTGCGCAGTTTGCGGACCAACGTTTTTTTTTTAGGGTTCCGTACCCAAAGGGTAAAACGGGACCCTATTACTAAGCCTGCGCGGTCCGTCCGTCAGTTAAAACAGAGTTAACAGAGTGTGTACTTCTATTGCCGCTATAACGAAAAATAATAATAATTTTTATGAAAATCCAAAGGAATAGTCGGAAAATATCAATTCAGGACTATTTACAATTATAATAGCTTATGTTTCAAGCAATGCTTTGTAACTTAAAACAATTGCATATTCTTTATGTTATTTCTGTGTATGATGTTCACTATTATTTAAATACATATTTTATTTTAGTTTCAAAAAAACTTGGACGATGATGCGGAACCCATCATGTACGAGTCAGACTCACACTTGACTTGATTTTTTTCTTTTGACGTGAATACGTCTTTGTTTTAGCTTACATGGGGGTGAATCCAGATAAATGATTATAACAAATAAAATAACTAACTTTTTAAGAAAAGTGAACATACTTAAAAATTACTCCTATGATTCTATAGTTCTGGTTTCTTATAGTCTGGGCAATGTTTATAAACTTTAAACAAAAAAAAAATCAAACTATGCAATCGAATATTTAACCGAGCTTTGCATTGGGCTAAAAATAAACACGACTTACACGTACTACGATGTCTAACGAAGTTTTTGAAATACAGGGTGGCGCCATAGAACGTGCATATTGCGTCATATTTTTTCGCGGGGTAAAAAGTGCGCGGGAGGGGGGAGCATAGCGTGGTTAGCTAGTGGCACTCGTTGAGTTTTAGTAGCCATGAGTCACTTCGCGGGAAGCGTCGCATTTTTTGTGTTCGCACGTTTTACGAGAACGGTCATTCATACATCTCTACAAGGCAACTGTATTGTTCTGAGTATGGATTAATGCACATTAATGAAGCTCCGAGTGTAAATATAATTAAAATATGGATAAAGCGATTTGAAAAGACCGGATCCACGTTTAAACCACCAGCAAAAGGTCGGCCAGGAACGTCTAGGATCACAGACAATATTGAGAGGGTGAAGGAGTCAGTACGAAACACCGTTAACACCGACCGCTATGTTGCTATGTTAGAGGGATATCTGACTCCAGAACTTGCGAGATCAAGAATAGAGAATATGAGGACTTGGTTCCAACAAGACGGAGCGACCTGTCACACATCAAATGACTCTATGGCGGTTGCGAGACAGATGTTTCCTGCAAGACTAATTTCCAAAAGTGGTGATATCCCTTGGCCCCCACGTAGCCCTGACTTGACGCCAATTGACTTTTTTTTTTTTTTTTGATACATCAAACATAAAATCTACTTAAACAATCCGAGGAACATCAGCCAACTAAAGGAAAATATCCGTGGAGAAATAGCAGCAATCATCCCAGATTTATTGACAAGAGTTTTCACAAATCTGCGATCGCATTTAGAGGAGTGCCGTCTTCGAGAGGGCCGTCATTTAGATGATGTTATTTTTAAAAAATAAACTATATTTAAGTACCTAATCATCTTATCTTTTATTTTAACTATACCTTTTGTATTTATTTTTTTAGCCTATACTTAATAAATACACGTTCTATTGCGCCACCCTGTATATGCCTTCATATGGAGTTCGTTTACATTACTCGTATATAGGGCAATAAAATCAAACATTTTAGATTTTGAATAAAATATTTTAATATACAATAGTATACAATACTTACTAATTCGAGGTCAATGATTTCCAATCTACCTTCAGTTTTTTTGTATCAGCTCCAATTTTTGAGATACAAGTACTTCCTTCGTTCTTACGTTCATATGGAGTTTGTTTACATTATACAGGGCAACAAAATCAATTTTGATTTTTTCCAAAGAACTCATCGGAATAATTACTAACGAAGAACTTAAAGTACAGTTTAGAAACAGATATCTGCTATTCTGGCAGCATACAATGTACTCGTATATGCTAATATACAATACATAGAATTGGGCCCAGAAGACTGCCTTCCGGAATGCAAGCTACATATTTCATATTCGTTGGATATGAAATTGTTAAGTCTCACTACAAAAACTCGATTCGCTCGATTCCAGAATTTTGTGTGAGTTTTTTTTTTTTATAAAGTAAGCCTTCTTGATCAAAAGCTTGAGCTACATCAAGAAATACTGCTGTGCAATATTCTCGTAGCTCAAATGCAGTTTTCTTTTCGCTGGTAAATCTGTTTTCTTATTCTATTGTTGCATGCCTTGATCGAAATCTAAACTGATGAACCGGAAATATGTTATTGACTTGTAGATGATGATAAAGTTTGAATAAAATTATCTTTTCAAACAATTTGGAAAGGCATGGAAGGAACTCTTCACATATTTCTCTGGTTTCGGAATCATTATTATGAAAGATTTTTCCCACTGAGATGGAACGTAGCCGATTCGAAGAATGGCGTTAAACAATCTAGTTCGATTAACATTTTTGGTACAATAAGGTCAGATTTTTTCGGATTCAGCTGAGTTTGAATAATTCTGTTAATTTCACACGTACTGGTTTTTAATGGATTTGTACTTGGATAAGGTATACTTGACTGATAGGAAAATTGAATTGAAATTGTTTAAAGGCGCATTAGGTTGGAACACAATTTTCAAATGTTCAGCAAATACTTATCTTCATCTGAACGGACCCAACTCCCGTATTGATCTCTAATAGACGAATTTAGCTCTACAGGAGTTTTTAGTGCATTATAAGCTTTCCAGAGCGACAATCTAGTACATGTAGGAAATAGATTTTCAATATGTCGCCTTTGTGCATCATCTTTTTCACTTTTGAGCGCTTTTGACTAGTTTTTTGTTGCAATCTGTACTATGGCCAATTACGTCTCAAACGTCTTTTGATGGCAACAAGTTCTTCAATTTCCCTATTTGAGATAGAGTTTCTGCTGTAGTGACGTGCAACATTCGTTTTATTGAGTTTAGATCACATACCAATTTGTAAATGTCACTTTCAGAGTTGATCGTAATGTCGATGTGAGAACTTTTATTTTTTTATAATTAAGCCAATTTGTCTTATTTGATAGTCTGAAGTCTGTGTGCGTGGTCCTCTGCTATTGGGTATTCACATAGTAGAAAATAAACAGGGGAGTGATCGGACGACAGTTCGTAATGAGTAGTTGCATATATAAGGTTTCTAGGTATGTTCCTAGTGATACCGATATCAATAAGATCAGGGATTTATCTTGGATCAGCTGGCCAGTATGTAGGTCTACCCGGAGAGACGAATTAGAGCTTATTTTTGCAATTTACAAGTACGTTGTACAACTGCCGACCTTTAGGATTTTTTAATTTAGAATTCCAATAGGTGTGTTTATCATTGTAGTTACCAGCAACCAAAAATCTTTTACCAAGGGTGTCAAAGAAGTTTTGAAACGTATTTTCAGATATTGGATATCGAGGTGGGCAGTACACGGTCGATAACGTCAGTTCCCACACCTCTCAGATGGGTCGCAGATTAGGATCACATCAACTTTTTTGTCATCTAGATATTTGATATGTTCTAGTTTGTGCTATGAAACACCATTTGCGTTCCAGAGAGTTACTCTAAGGGGACCCAATGTAAAAAATAAAATCGTGGGGCTCTTATCATTATTCAAAATGTTGTTTGCATAAGTTGTCTATTGAGAATATGCATAAAAGCATCATACCTATAATTATATGAGCAGCTGACTGTAGATCAAAGGTCGCAAATAGCAGTCAACATTTTCAATTGGTCTTCAGAGGACCGCTTTTTAAAATACCGAATGAAAAAGGAAGGAAAAAGACCTTTTGATTTATAATTTGTTTTTTTTTTTCTCTTCGCTTAACCAAAGACCATTATTTCGACCACCAAAGAGAGAAATTAAAAATGTAAACAAGAGTTATGTATAATTATATATGTATTTTGGTCTGAAGTTCGGACTCTAACAAACGTGGACAAATTCATAAATGTAAAAACTCGTGAATTGTATTATGTATATTTTATTTGTTTTTAATTGAAAGAACAATATAAAAAACTATCTGTTCAGGGGATATGAAATATAGATAAAGCCACCCGGATCCATTTGAATCAATGGAATGGATTAGATTCGATCTTATCCGATCCGATCCTAACAAGTTATGAATCTCAAAAGTCATCTACTTGAGTAATCAAATTGAATGTGACACTTTTGATTATTGTCATTGAGCTATTAGCGAATGGTGTGAGCGTGGGCAGGTGTCGTGATGTAACTTAAGCTGATCCGAGCTAAACTTAAGGTCAAAAAATACTCGACGATAAATTAACATTTGACACGATTCTCACGTGCGTTCGTCGGTTGGTTGGTCAATGGTGGTGCTAATGGATACACAAGTGGTGGGTGTCTGTATGTTCGTGATTTGTTTTATACTTGTTTCGCATAAATTACTGCAAATAAATATACAACGCAATAATGTATTCTGAAGGTGCAAAAAGATATTAAAAAATTTGGTAAGGAATACAAGCGAATGAAAAATGAACCTTTTCCGAAACCAAGCAACGTCATTTATTTCATTCAGATTCACTCATGTCAATATAATGCGGATCAATTAGCGCGGTTCAGCAATGTTAAATGCATGAACTGAAAAAGCAGTCAAAGCAGCGCACACAAGAGAACCGTCATACATCAGACTACATACTACGAGCATACCAGAATACAAGTATATCGAGAAGTGTCCTTTCGTTATCAGGCTGTATTTATTTATTTTTTTATTTTTTATTTTTTTTTTTTTTTTTGTTGTTGTTGTTCACCTATTATGTCGCTCGTTTTTGTTGTCGCTGTTGTCATAAAAATAAAACCTTGCTGCCATCTTCTTATGAACTTATTCACACCTGAGAACAATCGAGACACAAATCCATATAGAAATGTTTTGTACATGACAAGTTATGAATATGCTGCCCAACTTATCCCACTCGATTATGTTGTACCATATGCATATTAGGGTGGGCCAAACATAAATACATACATACTCGTACATACTATTTTGTTCATAATTATTGAGTCTCTTATTTTTAGGGTTATAAGTAAAAATGTATAAGAAAAACCAATTTCAACTTCAACCAAAAATCTTCACACATGTTTTCTGAAATCATATTTCTCAATAAATTTATATTATTTTATTTTATTTTTTGTTTTATAGAATCAGTATATATTTACAATCTATCGTAGAAAGGCATTCAACAATTTTGTTGCAATTTACAAATTATTTACAATGTAATACAATAGTCCCTTACATCTATGACTTAAGTCCATTGGTTGATGTCTTATGAGCCTACGGTGAGTTTCACTAATATCTAAAAATTAATAACTTCTTTGACAGCCTATTGTCAGTGTTATATAAACTTTATTTACATCTACGTACTTCGAACCAATTAAAGTGATTCGATTCTTGATTTATGACAAGCTTATTGCAGTATTGACTAAAAACTAATGGAATCATTGGAGGAGAAATTTTATCTGAACTAAAGTTTAATTTACCTTTTACTATAAGTATTCTCCATCTTAAACGGTTACATTAATGTATAGTAATACATAAGTATACCTATGTTTCAAGCCTTCAATTATTATTATATTATTAATTTTTGAAATTTTTATATTTATCAAAGTATTCATTTTGTTTGTGTGGTTCACCCTAATTTTTATATGTACTATAAATAATATATACGATATTTTTCATATCGGTCTTTTGGGCGTGCATACGATTATGCTTGACTGTCTGCCTGTCTGTTTATCTATTTGTATGTCTGTTTATACTATGTATTTGTTATGCTGATTTATACAGCAATGAAAAGAGGTGTTGCATATTTTTTGGAGCGTAACATGTTCGCTTGCTTGATGAGATTTCCGCAAAGCGCTTTTACTTAAGAGTCAGTCAGTCCTTTGCACTTTTCAACATGCTTGTAAATATAAATTCAGCTACAGATACAGATGGTAAGATGGTATATTGAAGGAGAGATAGAGAAAAAGAGTTGCATTAATTAGTTCGCTAACGAGTGCTCTAAGTACATGATTCAGGTAGATGCATGGTGCATTAATGCTGAATCCTTAATAAAATACTTTTTAACTAGATATGCTGCTTTTATCTTTGGATAAGACACATATAAAAACAATTTCAATGAAATGAATGAATGAATGAAACTCAGAAAAGATATGAATTCCTTTCACAAAAAACACATTTGAGCAGATACTTTTTAATTAGTCCTACTTGAAAATGTAGTTACAATATACGTAAATTAAAAACTAACTTGAAACTGAGAATGTGAATAAAATTCTTTGTACAAGAATGACTTTAAATCTTGTAAAATGATGTTTATGCACACAAAGTTGTTTCATAGAAACCTTTATTAGAAATTGTTATTTAATATCCTTTTTAGGTATAGAAATGAACTAAATAAGACCGGAAACAAGTGAGGCTCTACAATATTCATTATAATCATCGCGTTCACTGTTAAGCGTAGTTTTTTTTTCTTTTCTGTGCTGTTATAATCCAATTGCAAGCAATTCTCTTTATTTTGTTCCTACATAATTAGGTCCAAATTTTTGGGATTCTCTCATGGTGTCTACTATTACATAAATACATACATAGCTTACAAGTTAATAGCCACTTTACATTAGTTAATATGTACCATATTTCAATTATGTCATCCATTTTATTCTCTTATTTATATATGTACATATATGTTAATGTATGTGTACGTTATTTTCTTATATCTTTAAATTTTTCGAACATCGCCTATCCTAGACCAAGCCAGGATCAATCTTTGATCTATTTTATTACATAGTTCGGTTGTCTTTACCAATTTTATTTTTTTTTTCTATTTTCAGACTGCAACTCATTATGTATAAGTTTCGTCAAAAATAGAGATCTCTATGTAGCTATGCATAGAAAAAAATTGCTTGCTGTTTGTTTCAGTTGCAAGTTGCATTAATGGTTTACTAATCGAAGGAACTCATAGTCACGTGAGAGTTATGCATTTTAAAATGATATCTTAAATTTATAAATACTTATTCTAACAGCATTATAATATATAGCGTCAAAAGTGATGATGTCATGAGCTCCCGCGCAAGTCATGTGACCCTACGACTCCATCACAAACTGACTGACTGAGGGTCACAACCCCGCAATTAACGACACAATTACGGAACACGTCTTCGACATTAAGTACTCTGCATCTAGTCTATTGTTTATGGTAACGCTTAAGACGAGCAGAAGAAAACAAGAGAAGTATATTATCTAAAAGCAACCACAGAAAAAAATTCAAAGAATGAAGAGGACGAGGCAAAACATCGACAAAAAGAAAAATCAGGGGAAAATCTTAAGAAATATTACACTTGATTATAAAATATTGTTCCACTTATAATTGTAAAGAACATGCAGCTTTAGCTTTTAAAAAAATTATAATCACAACATAATGAAAGAAGCGAAGCAGTGCTGGAGAAGAAAAGTAAGATAACAATACTATAAAAGATACAAAGATAGGTCACAACAAAAACAATATAACGCTGCATGAAAATGAAAGAATACATTAAGCCAAGCTGACAGAAGACAGTAGATTTAGACAGACAATGTGCTGAAAATTCCATAAAACCTTCGCACATGCAATGTGCAATCCACGTTGTTGCGCGATACTGATGCTGATGATAATGACGAGACTTGCTCTAACAACATCAACATCATTCCATTGAGATATGTACATACTTAATAGTAGATCACTTAAGAACGTAATTGTATCCGGAAAAGATTATGCTGCAATCAACGCTTCAATACGCATCTCGTCTTGTCTCTCAGAGATAATAATGATTACAATAAGGAGCTGTAAGCTATTGAAATTGAAGTTCTTCTTGTTGCCTCATTCTGTGTACTACTGCCTTTGTTACTGTTACTGTTACTGTTACTGCTACTGCTACTATTGTTGCTTGCCCCTTGGTACGTGTAGGTGATAAGTACTCGGAGTAGATACTTTTGGAGCTCTTACTGCAGATAGTAGTTGCAATTTGTGCTCGTTTTGATTTATAATTTGTTGTATCGCTTTCTTTTCTGCGCTATCAAACAATGGAATTAGATTAAGCAGTTTTTATCTGTATTTTTTTATATATATTTATTTTTTTTTTTTTTTGATTTTATGCCATAAGGACTTCGTTTCGTGTTTTATATTTTTTGTGCATTTCAACAAGCGTTGCATATTTTTACTGCGTGTTCAAGAGTGAATTGTTTTGTTTTGTCTTGTCTTGTCTTTCTTGTCTTGTCTAGTGAGTTGTGCAAGGCGCGGTTGAGATTCCAGTTACTGATTGTCATTATAATAGATATTGGCAACAACAGTATATTGTACATATTTATTAAGTTATGATGATATCGTGCTTGATGTCATTGATGTAGAAAGACAATCATACTACTTAGATGGAAATTGTATTGTGCTTAGATTTGTTTATGAAATGTAAACAATTTTATTTATGAAATAAACAATCAAAAACCATCGAAAAGATGGAACTGATTATATTTCGAGGGTAGCTGTACAAAATGGCTTTTTTTCAACAAGGCAAGTTAAAATGGTGTAGGAGTTCTTGAAGATCTTGTCAAGTTGTTCCAATATACGTATTTATTGCAAAAGTACATTACAAAATATTAAAAAGTTTAATAGAATATTCATTTAATAAATTGGGGTCTTGAATTTTATTAAATCTTTTTTTGACAGTGGATAAAAGACTGAAGTAGCTACGTAACATTTACGCACTGCAGAAATTCCAATAAAAACTTTTTTAAAAGTTAATTGCTGATTGATCTGTGGTTTGTCAAGAACTCTCTCATTTCATGGGAACTTTAGGTACCGATGATAAATGACAAAATTGGAAGTTACAGCCGAAAATTTGATGTATGGCGATTTAAAAAAAGATTTACACTTAGTACAGCTTGTCATTTATATACCGTAAATTGTAAGTAGATAGTTCTGTGAGATGTTATTACAATATGTGTCTGTCTATTCATTACTTGTAACATATTTTAATATTCTTTAAGATTGATTTTAAAAATTTTAAATAAAAGTAAATTCATTTCCTATCTTGCAAATACACATAATAATATGGATTTTGAGAAACTTCCTTCTATGCTTTAATGCATGATACATACATAATAGCAATGAAGTGTTAGGGAATACCAGAGATTCTCAATTTCGGTGGATTTTAGGGGTTTAGCAACAAATTTCAATTTACTTTAGTTGCAATTAAGGTGGCTGCATACTTCTTTTGTTGATTAGGTTCCAAATAATTGTTTTTAGTCATGCTAAATGCAATTTCGATTAAGTTAATTAAAATGATGGCGAATCCAATGCAGGTCAAGCAAAGTAAAGTCCAATTGCGCTCTCTCTCTCTCTCTCTCTCTCTCTCTCTCTCTCTCAACAAATTCATAACCAAGAAAAGAAGCATATTTATAAAATTTTCCATTTAAATTGATTTGCTCACATTTGACACTTCAATTTTGAACTTTCGATAACTAAATTAATTAATCTAATTAATGCCAACACTTGAAGTCCATTAATAATATCCGCGAAGCCAATCAAAGTCACACAGTACAGAGGAGAAACTCCCATTCCCTTATGCTCAACTAAGTCGAGAATGAGATGATTATCGGCGTGAATCAGATTCACACGCAAATGATCCACAAAAACAAAAATATATCTAGTAGAATATTGAAGTAAATGGTAGCAAGTAGTAGTAAAGTCAGATGGCAAGTGAGAAAATACGGGATGACACAATGAATTCAATTTACAAATTTTCTTTGTTATTTTTGGGATGATACTTCTATCTTTTTTCATTGTGGACTGGGATAGACTCTCAACTGGTCGTTTGGGCGTAATAAGGCAAACATCAAAAGGAATAAAATCAACAGCCGACGGACATGACGATTGAAGGATACTTGATATCATCCAGTAGGATGACAGAACTCGCAGTTATGTACTATTATACAATATATCTGCATTGCCTGATATTTCTCTCCTTTTTTTGACTATGAATTTTTTACTTGGCCTTTGTTCACTTGATGCGATAAACACAGTCTGAATGATGTTGGGGGTTGGATTCCAGGTTTACTTCATTATATTAATGCAATGAATCGATGCGATGATGACATTTCTAAGCCTTATGTAAAGTTGATAAACCAACTGTTGGCGTGTAGAGGCAGATTTATGATGATTTTTTATAAGAGTAGTTGAATATAGTAGAACACGACAGATCAAAGGCAAAGCGGCAAGGCCGAAAGTCAACATTTTATAAAGATGACAAGTGGAGGACTTGAAGTTAAGGTTAGTTAATGACGATTTGGGTTGACAAATCTGAAGAGGATACCTTCGATG
This sequence comes from Amiota mariae, assembly GCA_035041805.1. Taxonomy (NCBI): domain Eukaryota; kingdom Metazoa; phylum Arthropoda; class Insecta; order Diptera; family Drosophilidae; genus Amiota; species Amiota mariae. The sequence goes on along the minus strand of JAWNKV010000229.1, from coordinate 898,055 downwards.
ATGATGTGAATGATGAGGATGATGATGATGATTAAAAGACGTTTATTTGTTTGTCAGAACTGTCAGTCGAAATGGATGGGTGGATAAATGGAGTGTACGGGTGGATGGATGGGGTTTGGGTTGATGAGTAGTGTCAGTGGGTGGTGTGCATGGGCATATGTTGAAAGCGCAGCATCTGAAAAATATATTGAAGTGGTGCATGTTGCATAAACAATTTATTTTTTCCAAAAAACGAAAACTGTTTGATTTTTTTTTTTTTTTTAATTATTCATACGCGAAAATGTCAAGTGGCAAAGTATTTCCTCAATGCGCTTTGATGGATTTTTTAATTGAGAAGCAAACGTTGCTGTCAGTTTTGACGAGTGTCGCATATTGCGTATCGATTTCCAGTTCTCAGTTAGGTCTCCACTCCATTAGAGAGGCGTGTCGTATTTTATTAGAAGTCACTTTCTTATTGTATATCATCACATTTGGTTCTCTTCTTTCATTTAATGACGCAAAGATATACCTGAATTTTTATGAGCAATCTCAACAACTGCAACAACATCATCATTGAATCTTTGCGACTCTTGAAGTAACATCGTTGCTCTGATGATGTTCCTTCTACTGTTGTTGATGGATGTTGCTGCAAAAAGTCTCAGTTCTGCCTTTTTCGTTTTCATGAGATCAAAGAAAAATGTAAATGTGTTTGCATCTCTTTATCTGATTGTGTTCGTTGTTTCTTGAGTGGACTCTGTAGCATCAACAAACATACATACAATATTTATATGTATTGTATATACCACAGTGCACAGGTGCCACATGTGTCAACCATTTTGCCACTAATTAAGTCGCACATAAAGAAAGGTGTGTGTGTGTACGAGTATGTGCTAGTACTTTTAGGTGACAAGCTTTCCACAGTATTGAGGTGCACAGTTTAGAGCCCATTAAAGTCCTTAAATAATGCAGCATTAATTGTATCCATTAGAATATTTTAAATCTACATATTTAAAGAATTCTTAACATAAATTGGAATAAATAAATTTTTAATTTACAAATAGGTTCAAGTTTGAAATGCTTCCCGTCTCTACATAATGTAAAATGCTTATTTCTACACCATATTTTTAGCTCTCTATCTCAAAAACTAAGCAACTACTTCGCAGATTTTGTGATGGCATTCAGCTTATTGCGCTTAGAATAAAATCTTCGAAATTTCACTTCGATATCTAAAAAATAGGCATATAGACACATGCATTATTAATGCATTATTACGTAAGTAGTCTATAAAGAATAGTAAAAGTGGAAAAAGAAAATTTCGTGCAACATTTCCTCATTTTAAAATTAAGGGTACAGGAAATCGAAATCTCTCAATAATTACATTTTTATGAGTATGTAAGAGCGATTTTCTACTTTGGGTGCAATAGAGAAAATACAATAATAATATTTCGAGTATTTTTTTAATTATTAAAATAATGTATTTTCTCATCGTAAGTATTTATTATATAAATATCAACGACAAATGAAATTGAATCGTGTCAAAATAAAAATAAATAAGATAAGATTAATTAAAATTGTCTATGTCGAAGTTGTTATACTCTTCAGATACATTTTATACAATATATTCTGATTATTGTTCAAAGTACATGTTTTGTATGGGAAGTCCCCTCCTAGGTCCGAGTATGTTGAATTTTACAAAGTTGGTGGATAAGAGTCAGATATAGTGTCCAAATTCCATAGAACAAAACCTTCTTCTAATAAGAACATTAATTTGGATCTGGGTTTGTATATTTCGATTCGGCTAATTCTGATAAATTTTTGCGCATGGTGAAATGAAAGGTTCGTGCAAAATTTCAGCTCTCTATCTCAAAAACTGAGCTATTAGTTTGCATACATACCGACAGACAGACGATCATGGCTAAATAAACTCTTTCGTCGTGCTGATTAAGAATATATATATACTTCATGGGGTCTCCGATGTCACCTTCACTGCATGAAGAGTATAATTAAGTAATTGCCAATTTGTTTAATTCGTTTTATATCTTTCACGCTATTGTGAATAGGCATTCGAATAATGGCTTGATTTTTATTTTTTTTTTAAATTTATTTTATTACCCAATAATTCAATATTAATATTGTACAATTTACTTTATTTGATATTTACAGGGCTTAGTTATACATATCTTTAAAACTTCAATACTGAAAATTTAGTTTAGCCCATGTTTTTATATAAATTAGTCTTACAGTTTTTGAGCTATTAAACTAAACAGACATAGCTTAGCCAGATAACATATCAGATAACGGATAATATGTCAAAACCAGAGTTCCCCGATTACTAAAAAAGGTCATCCCCATAGAAAGTTCATTTCAAACACTGGATTGTTTTAACTTTTCGTAGCTTACTATAATTTTTGGAAAACAGAATTCAGTTTAAGTGAAGTATGAAATACTTATGTATGTAGTCTTATTTAAAACCACTGGCCGAAGGCCACAGCAGCCAAGGCCGCATCCCCTCTTTAAGTTAACTTTAAGCACATGAGATGTAATAAATAAATAAATATTTAAAAACAAAACTACATTTTTCCTACCTAATTTGTACAATTAAAAAATGGGAATTTTTGGTCCAATTGCCACAAAACATTTGAGTATTTTTTTGTTTTTATTAGATATTGAAACGAATCTTCACATAACTATTTAAATTGATAAATACTTAATCAATCAATATACTTACAAATGATGAATGATATCATGTAAACTTAGTACATACATCGAAGTTAATATTCTATATTGAATTTACTCCTCATAATTAACACTAATTGTCTTAACAATTGGATTTAATAGACATATTTCAATACTACTTACTTAAAATGTCATTAACGTCTAATTTATAATCTGTATCCATCTAGCAAAAGCAGTATTGGAGAAAACAGTTAACAGTTCATCTGAAATTTCTCTAACCAATTAATACTTAGAGACTCTGTCTCAATTGTTTCACTTAGAGACTCTGTCGATTATCGTTGATTCTTCTCAGGCACTTATAATGCCCAAATTTCAAGTCAATAGTACAAAAAACAAACAAGTTTTTTCTAATAAGAACTTTCATTTGGATCCAGGTTTGTATGGGGGTACCCCCTAGTTGTCTGATTCGGCTGATTCCGACAAATGTACTGCGTATGGTAGAAAGAAATCTCCGTGCAAAATTTCAGCTCTCTAGCTCAAAAACTGAGGGTTTGCTAGTTTGCATACATACATACAGACAGACGAACAGATGGACATGGCTAGACCAACTCGTCTCAACGCGCTGATCAAGAATATATATACTTTATGGGGTCTCCTTCTATGTGTTACAAACTTCATGACAAACTTATAATACTATTCACTGCGTGAAGAGTATAAAAAAGTCGAAAATACAAAAATACGAAAGAACACGGTAACAAAAATTGAGTTCAGTCGCAGAGTTCTTGAGTGTAAAAGTGGATAATATAAAAAACCTTCGGGTGTGTAACCCGATATATATAACATACATATGTACATGCAATATCTTTAATGAGAAATGAATTATATTATATATTTTTATATTGTTTTTCATGATTTTTTATTTTATTTCTTATACTTATATAATTAATATCAGCACTTATAATCTAAACAAATTCAATGTGTCATTTAAAATCCATTTTGAACTACACTAGTCATATTAAATTTCAATTTCCGATCTTAATTAATTTTATTTGGATATATTACGAACACACACACACACATACAGATGTAAGTATATTAAATCTTTATTCCACATGTACATAAGTAAGTATCTATGAATTGTGATAAGTATTTTACTGCAAAATATTTAATTTAACAAATATTTTAGGCTAATAACTAAAAAATAATATTATATTTGTATAAACTACGTGTATATATAATAATTTATAATTTGAACATTTATCACACTAACTAGAACGTTTTAAATACACATAAATCCATTGTATTGTACTTAACTAAATAAGAAATTCAACATTGACTGATCAATAAGACATTGATATATACTTAGATGATGTAATGATAAACATACAATATACCGTACATATGTATACAATATATGTTTACAATATTACAATAGTAAATATTGTGTTGGTGTGGAGGTGTGTTTATATAGTATATACAACTTGAATAAATACAAATAAATTTAGATACCATTTACTCGTATGTATTATAAATACATAAATTCGCTTTAAAGATCACACTCATTGCTTAACTACTGGTTTGGGAAGGGCTACTTACTGGATTGGGGATTAATTGAGGTGCAAAGAAAAAGAGATCAACTACACTAAAAAGATGCTTTAGTATGGAGATACATAAAGGAATATTGCACATCTCTAATGAAACCGTTTTTGGCAATCAGGCAAATCATGCCACGTGATCAGATGAGGCCATTTAGTGCCGTCTGCACTGCTTTGCCGAGCGTTGTACTCTCCGTGGAGGAGGCAGTAGGAGCGTATTCATCGAATGATTCAATATCCGGATCCGATTGGGTGTCACTGCTTACGTGTTGATTTGAGCAGGCATTGGCAGCTGCAGCTGCCGCCACAAACTGCAGTCATTCGATGAGAATACTCTTTGAGGCTGCCAGGTGTGTAGAAGCTATGGTTGCTGCTGTTGATGTAGATGATTCCGCAGATGCTGTCGCAGATGCGGTGACTCCACTTGCTGCACTATTTGAAGTTGAGGCCAATGTATCGGCATAGTATCGCTGTCAAAATACTTTGGCAATAAATGGCACATTTTCCATAGCCGATTGCAATCGCTGATGGTGGTGATGATGGTGGTGGTGATGATGAGGATGTGGATGATGTTGGCCAACAGCTGCAGCAGCAACAGCCGCAGTGGTGACTGCAGTAGTGGCAACATTTGAATTGGCTGCATTTGCTAAATGTATAAAAGCAGAGTTAGCAGAGTACTCAGTACTATGAAAATTCGTAGGTGGTTGCAGATGAGAGTGTGGTGGATATGGTGGCGATGTTGCTTGTTGGCTGCCACTGGCACTACTGCTACTGCCACCAAGAATTTGATATTGTGGCTTATGCCACGCCGGATTGCTGGCTTCGCCACTTGACAGAGGTGGTGTTGTTACATTTATCGGTGGTGACAGGCTGCCAGCCGATGAATCCGGCGTAAGTTGGCTGGTATGGCTATAAGTGGACTCACGTGGTTCACGACGTGTGTACTCACGACGACGTTCAAAAGTATGAGGCATATCATCATCAAGCGCACTGCCACCCAGTTCATGCAGCTTCCGCATGTGCTTCTTAAGATCGAAGTTACGACAGAAGCCCTTGGCGCAGACCTTGCATGTATATGGTTTCTTATCGTTATGCGTGTGCATGTGGAAGGTAAGATTGTAAATCTGATGAAAAGCCTTGTTGCAGATGTTGCACTTGTATGCTTTCTCGCCGCTGTGCGTAAGCTTGTGATTCTTGTAGTTCCCTTTTTGGTGGAAACCTTTGCCACAATACTCGCACACAAACGGTTTGTAGCCAGCGTGAATTCGGGCATGCGTGTTTAGTGTGGAGGAGCGGTTGAAGGCCTTGCCGCACGTCTGACATTTGTGCGGTTTTTCAGATGTATGTATAATTTTATGACGACAAAGAGTAGAGGCCTGCCGAAAACCCTTACCGCAGACTTTGCATACAAATGGACGAGCACCAGTGTGTACGGGCATATGACGTGTAAGATTATAATGGGCGTTGAAGACCTTTCCGCATTCCAAGCAAGAGAAAGTCTTTTGTTTGCCATTGGCTGAGCCGGGACTGCCGTCGTCAAGGGAAGGTGTTGGTGAGGGAGTTCTGGTACGTTGTCCAGGTGATGTCTTGTTGTGGTGGATGTGCTCAGGTGTCTTGGCTACGGCGGGTGAACGTTTGCGTTTTAATTGCTGTACATAATGACCACAACCAGCATTGGTCTCCTGCGATTTGTGCGATACTGGTGACTTCTCCAGCGACTGCTGTAACTGTGGATGTGCACTGGCTAATGCTTGATGATGCACTGCCTGGGCTTGTTGAGCCGCTGCAGCGGCTGCAGCTGCTGCTGCCAAATGGTGACCAGGTGCAGCAGCCAAATTGCGTCTCAATGTCTGCGAATGTAGACCATTTAGGGTCGCCGTGAAGCTACTCAAATGGGCAGCACTAGCCAATGTCTGTTGTTGAGCTGTTAGCGCTGCATATTGAGCTGCCGCGGCAGCGCACATCAATTGATTTGGTGCATAGTAGAGGAGTGGATACTGGGATAGCAACTCTTGGTGACGGGTATTGACAAACTGCTGCACTGCAGCATTCGCTGTTGGCACGTACTTCTTAAACGCCGAATCATAGTTAATGTCATTATGCGTATGAGTGGCATGAGTTAAGTTGGGAGCAGGTGGTAAAATATCATCATTTGTGACTTCAATGGGACTACAAGACCGTTCTGAATCAACGGTGTCCTCGTGAGTGTAAATCTCAGTAGAGCTTTGAAGCTTCGTAGCAGTCGATGAAGGTTGATGATCGGGCTCCATAATTTTTGCAATTGAGAATTTAAGTGGACAAGCGCGTACATTGGGTGGTGTTGCTGTGGTGGTCGTGGTCGTTATTGTTTCCTTAAGTGCATCACTACCACAACGTTCTATGCTGGGTGTATTGTGCCTTCCATCAACGATAATATTGGAGGCTTCATTGCTGTTGTTATTTATATTCTGTGCGGCAGCTGTTTCCATGGTGGGACTTTTCGATGGCGGCATCATAGCAAAAACACCCGATGGACTACACGGTTGCATGCCACGCGGACTCTAATAATGAAAGAGAGAAGAAAAAATGAAAATAATTTTTAGATTTATATTATACATACGAGTATTGTGGTTTTTGTATAAGTTGTGCAAATAATCAACGGGTTATCAATTAATATCAAGCATACGCCGCTTTGTTTGTGTTCATTCATTCTTTTGACGCGATCGATCGAAGACCACTCAAGCGTCCTTAATGTGGCACAAACAAACTCAGCGCGCTTTTAATTTGCATTCGATGACAAAACAATTGAGAACCGAGCACGCCCAATAATCGTAACCCCCAACTTTGATTCTTTCATTATTCATTATTTTCTCTCTTTGTAATTCAATATTCAAAGTTCAATTACAATTTTCCCGACGGCAGGATGTCGCATATCATTGACTATTGCTGTCTAGTCAGCGGGATATTTGTTGCATTAAAGTAAAACCTCATTCGTATCGAACATAATAATGACTAAAAATGCGTTTAATATACATAAATTGATATTGATTTGAATTTAAAGGGAATTCAAACCCTTTCTCATTTTTGGTTTCACATTTTGGCTAAAAGGAATGAGTTTTAACCCGTGCGGTTTTTATTATTCTTTGATTGTTTTGAATTTTTAATTGAACGCTTCCACGTACACTTGAGTGCATTCGCACAAAGGACAATAAGAACGACAATGTCGGCTATGTTTGCGAAGCGGAGGAGAGTGAAGCTTTAAAATGGATTTTTCAAAACACCGCCCAATAACATATTGCATAATTCTTGGCGCTCAAAGACACACTCTTCTTCATTGTTTTTCTAAACTACTCATTTTTTTTCCTTAGACTTTCATCATTGAATGGAATTCTTTACACTTGAGTGCAAGTGTAAAATCTGTTTCCAACTTACTTCTGTAGTATAAACTTTCATCTGGTCCCTATTTTAAAGTGCTGATGCTGCTGTGCTCTCAAGTGTTCCTAATGTGCGACATCCGCTGCTTTTTAATGCCTTCTTCCAACATCAACTTATTGCATTTCACCATATTCACATACAACATAATACTTAGTACAAAAGTACAATAATGTGAAGTGATGTGTTCCCCATAAGTTTGTTGTTTTGGGTAGCATTTAATTAACTTGATTTGACGCATGAGTAGCTCAAAGATTTCCTCCTCATACGTATATGTACGTACATACTTATGTATTCAATATGTTTCTTGGTTAGTTTTCGTGGTTGAAGAATCTTATTAAATTTTATGAAGATTGGCCTCAAGTATGTGTAACTTAACTTTACTCACAAAGTGTCATAAAAGAATTTCTTGGGTATCCAAAAACTTTGATTCGATTAACTTTTATCACCTTCAGTTGACACTTGAAAATTAATTTAATTAGTAAGTTTGCAGAGAGGGAAAACTTACGTAAATGTGGGGTCTCTTGATCTCTAAATAACCAAACTAATTTTATTATTAACATTGAATTCTAAACTGAATTAAGTTTACTCATTACTTTCATGAATAATAAATATAATTGTCAATGGTTTTCATATGCCGACGGATGTTTCAAATCATTGATTATGCAACACTTCAAATTTAATTTCTAATAAAGAATAAAATACTGAAATTTGTACGTACAAAGTAAACCATATTTTTGGGCACAGCCGCTGATATCCAATTTGTTTTTGGTGCAATTTTATTTCTTTGTTTATTTATTTATTTTGTTTCTTTTTTTCCATATCAATTTTTCACTATTTTGCAACACTGAACCTTAACTATTAACTATTAATTATTTTGTTTTTTTTTTTTGCAAAGCTTGTCTTTCACTTCTAACTACTCGTATACTTTTGAGTAAAATTATTAAAATTAAATATACAATTGACATGAAAATGTTCTTTTCTTATTTGAAGAACATAACTTTATGGAAAATGTTGAGGAGCGTTTGCTTTCTTGTAGCACTTCGCGCAAGAACGTTTCAGTAACAGCGACCGAAGTGGAATGATAGCAAACAACGAACTTGGGTAGTCTTAAAAATTATGAAAATGTGCATTCCGCATGTCTGTCTGTCTGACATTCAGTCAGGATGAGAGGATGAAAGGACTGTGAATGAGCAAAAGAGCAGAGAGTAGTAGAGCGAAGCTACCCTTAAGTGTGGCATTTAGAAAGCAATAAATAAGAACAGGATAGCAAATGCCAAAATGTACAACAACAGCAAAAAGGACTACTACGGCACAAAGTACACACCGATACATTCATTGATCATAATGAAGTTCAAATTGTATAAATGTGCGTGTGTCAATATAACTGTTTGTGTGTGTGTGTACGTGTACGTCAGCAGTAAAAGGCATCAGCAGGAGTCCAGCTAGAGCTAAAACCAGAGTTGAATCGAGTTGAATTGTATTGAATAGAGTCGTAGGTTGATTTAGAGACAGAGTCAGCAGAGTCACAGTAATATAGTCAGTTATTTTATTATTATGAATGAAGCGTAGACAAAATGTCGAATTGGAACGAATACGAATCCATGTTCATGTTGAGAGTTCCCGCCCCTAAAATATTAATGTACTCGTACACAAACACAAATACACAAACTCACTAGAAGAAGTCTAAAGTTGAATGGTTGTACTGCAGACACCAAGGCAAGGAATGTGCATCTCATCTTTTGTTGCTTTAGGAAAAAATGTCTGATGATATATTGTACATAGTAAGACTTTCTACTCCTCCACAACGTGGCCGGAATATTGTTCGTACATGCACTTGATTAGTGTGTAAGCTCAAACATAGCTAACCCAGCCAGGAGCTGTCCACAGTTTGCGTATAAGGCAGTCATGCTTTATTGTTCTCGGTGGCACGACTTGCTCAAAATGGCACCGCCGGCGGTCAGGACCTTAGGATTTAGTCTTCTCTGGTGTGAGCGGTGTCAGCATTATTCTTGTTGCCACCATTATATGCCTCGGGGCCACTCGTCGTCCAACACAACACAACTCAACGCATCACGATGCGACACAAGAGCAAGTCTCAGTACTCCACTTAAAGGTGACTTTTTCACTTGCAGCTCTTATGTTTAGCTTTAGCTTTTTTCTTTATTTTTATTCCATTCGTCTTTGACTTTCTGTCTGATTGTCTACTTGCTTTGCTAATCCTTTTGTCCTTTTCGAGGCCCAGTTATATCTACAAAAAGTCGTCGTCATAGTCTTCTCTTTTTTCTTCTTTTGTTTGCTTACCTTCAAGTTGACATCATCATCATCACCGTTCTCCATATCATCAATGGCTGTCAAGTCTCCTCGCTTATTCATTTGTTCACCTTCTTTATCAACATTCCTCTCTCTTCTCTATGGCTATGTCAATATAATTTTATATTCATTTTGATGATATCAGTTCTTTTCTTAGCGCACTTTGTTGATTTGTTTGCATTCGCCATTGCCTTTTATGCTGCATACCTAGAGAGCAGTGAAAAAGCGAATTGATGGCTTTTTTCCTTTCTTTTATTTTCTTTTCTTTTATTTTTTATTTTTTTTTTTTTTTTTTTTTGCACTGCAGTTGAGCAATTTCATCAAGAAAAGGACAACTTGGTTGCATAGCGGATCAAAGTAGAGCAGAGCAGTGCAATGGGTAATGGGTATAAAGTTTTATTTATTCATATTGCCTTCAGATTAGAAAAAAGTTATACTCGACTTGGAACATCTGTTTAAATGATATATGCATATTTTAGTAATATATACATATAAGTAAGAGAGAATTAGAATTTCTGGGAAGTTCTATTTTTCTAAGACAGAATTTCTTTGCGTTTGTGCTTTAAATGTATGTGAAATGTTTGCTAGCATTTCATTCTTAACACATAATCCAAAATTCAAAAGAAATTTGAATAGGCTCAGCTAAGTTTTGAGCTTGCAGTTGTGGTTCGAGCATGGAAACTTTGGTGAATAAACATTTCATGGCTCTAAAATTATCGATGGCAGATCATTCCGTGTCGTTTTGCAAATACAATTTTGAAGTCTTGACAAATTGGGATGTGTTTTCTTATTCAATATACAGCCAAGGCCTTGTAGCAACAGTCATATATTCATATATTCATTCTTGTAAAACTTGTAAAATTTTGGAAATTTTGTAACCTTTGCCACACAGAGCATTTGTAAGTTTTTTTTTCCAAGATAAATATGAATTTTAATGAATGCGCAGTATTTTGTAGTTGTCTATCTTATATTTTACAAAAATTAATACAGTAAATCCAATCTACTCCAAAAAAGTTACATTCTAGCAACCTATGAATGTACATACATTTGACATTATATGATGTATGAGTTTAATATTTCATATAAACTTTAAAGAATAAATTTATTCTGCTCGCCTTAATTCAGCATCCAGCAAACGCGCAATCATTTTGTAACTCATTAAAAATTTAAACAAAAAGGGCACAAAGTCGTCATCACCAACATCACCATCGTCACCATCATCATCATCATATCTCTATATTTCTATCACTCTATCACTTATACGCTCTCTCTCTCTCTCTCTATCTATTTTCAACTGGAAAAAGTTATATGACTTTCTCTTTATTCATATATTTTTTTATATTATGTATGCACAGTCAGTCGGTTTGTTGGTTGGTTGGTTGGTTGGTTGGTTGTCCTGTATACATGCTATGTTGATGAGTATAGGTATTTATTTTTGTACATTTTGCTGCATTTATATACTTTGCAATCGTCCCTTTTAACAGCAACAACACAACAACAACAATTGCAGCTGTTGATGTTGTTGCTGCTGTTCCTTTTTTTCTGTTTTTGTAGCCTTTTTGTATGAGCTTTTTTAATTTTCTAAGTGTTTTATTTTTTTATTTTTTTGTCGTTGTTGTTGCTGCTGCTGCTATCGTTGCTGTTGCATCTGCTGCCAACGGACGTCTGCCAATTACTTCTGATGTAGTCATCGTTGTACTTGTAGTTGTCGTTGTAATTGTCATTGCTTCAGCAGTAGTTGTAGTTCATTTTTGTTGTTGTTGTTGTTGTTGTTATTGTACTTGTGCATGTTTGCACATTTGCTTTTGTTTCGTATTGATGTTGTTGTTGTTACAATTTCGTGTACATTGAATTTACAGTTTAATGTTGTTGTTGGTTTTGTTGATGTTATAGTTGCTGTTTTAGTGCTTTTTGAAGCTTTTGAATGTCCAGTTTTTGCTGAAATTGACTCGTCATTTCATTTCATTTCGTTTTGTTTGTCTACTAATATGTATAAAGATACTCTTTATGTACACAAAATACCTCCTATGTATTCGAATTTGTATGTGCATAAAAATACATTTGTATATACTCGTATGTACATATACTTACAGTTATATTGGAAAAATCTTTATCATATTTTACATCAATTTTATTAAAATAAAATTAATTTAAGATTATATTGTAGTTAAATTACATATGATTATTTTGTAGACAACGATTGTATATTCCAAATAAATTGATAGTTTGATCTACAATAGTAGGTATATCACATAACTACCATAAGAACTTTAATTCACTGTAAATAAAGGGTCTCTGGTTTATCGGCGTAGGCAAGTGACTTCACATAACCCCTAAGAAAATAATGCAATGGGTTTAAATCACACGATCTTGGTGGCCAATACGCGTCTGTTCTTCGAGAAATTACTCGATTATTTAACTTTATTATTAAGTTTTTAATAATGAAAACACGTTGTAGTGATCCATTTTAACGAACCAGAGGGTATTGGATGAAGTGCCAAGCCAAACTAAACAAAAAGCAACAATCAGCTGTTAAATCGTTTGTAAAATAAAGCAGTGTTGCCTTATTAAAGTTGTCAACCTCTAAAAAAAACACCCTATAATAACTTTTAATTCGTACATCTTAATCACCCAATCTTTAAAGATTTTATCTGGTCCACTCATGACTCATATGCTTCCCGATCTTGTCTGACCATTTTTCTGGAAGGTTTCTGAACGAAATTCACCGATTCTCCATAATAATTGAATACATACTTATAGTATGCAAAGAGCGGGTTGTAATATTTAATGTAAGACCACGATTATATGCAAATGTGTATAATTATTTTTTAAATTTGAATTAAACACTATAATATGATTTGGATAAACTTAATTCTGATGCAATTTGTAGATAGGTTTTTCGAGAATTAAATTTTTCAATTATTTAATTGCGAAAGTCTTCATTAGTCGGCCTACCATAAAACACCTTGATGCGAGGTCAATAAAAAGTCAAAGGATGTAGGAAACTACAATATAATCAAAACAACATAAGCAACTTACAAGGAACTGATAATGGTATTTTTTTTCAAGTTGGCAAAGGTTTAGTGATATTCATGTAGTAGTACATAGTAGCTACTTTTTGACATGTTTCTAAATTGTTAAAAAAAAAAAAAAAAATTATATAAAATACATGCTTTATTAATTTTTAATTAAATGTTTTTATAAGAGTATATTTCAAAATCTTTCCAATAATTGTTTAAAACAGTTTGTAAAATAGATTTGTGAAAATATCGTAAGTTTACGGATTAATAGTGGTTAGGGTGATAGTAGATCAGTTTTAAAGAACAAACAATATCTGCTAGTGTGAGTCTCTAATGAAATCAGTAAAGAAATTATTTTTCTTATTAAAGTTACTAAAGAAAATTTCTCAAAAATTTCTTTTGTAAATAATATTTATTTAAGTCCATGATATAACAGGATTGAGTTATTGGATCCATGGAAGAACTATGAGCCTGGCTAGTGGCGACAATGAATTATAGTTTTATAACAGATCACATAATTTTAATAATTCAACTTCAACAACAAAAGAAAATCTAAAATAATGAAGGAGTTGATGTTGAGGTCTGTTTATGGTTTATTCATTCCTATATCATCATTGTTATCTAATGCACTATTACGTATAATCGTAGTCTTCGCATTTTTTTTTTTATCTAATTGTACTTTAATACAATTTTCTTTTCTAAAAGTCTGTTATGTAGACAAGACAAAAGCATAACAAATGCCTATAGTTTTATACAAGTAAATACAATATGTACTGTCTTAGTTTATTGGGTAACTTATCACAATTCCCTCGTATTTTTCATCATACACTACTGTGCACTGCAGGCACAATATCGTATACACAAAATTATATGCAATTTTGTATTCATATGTTCACACAATGTCAAAACTAAAACAATTTGCATTTAACCTTTTTAGAATCATTCTAAATTAAATTGGTGTCCATCACTCTCTAAGTGAAATAAGCGTGTTTATTATAAAATCTGTTATATTTTTATAAACGTGAGAGCATCCCATTCGAAAATAAAATAAAATTAAGCTTTTGTAAACAAAAATATATGCCCAAGCAATTTGAAGCAATATTTCTCTTCTTCACCATTGAAGGACTGAATTGGGATTGCTATTTAAATTCAACCACATAAAATGGCAAAAAAAATTCTTACAAATAACTTGGAGCCAAGCTAACTGAAAAACAAAACCTATTCTTTGAATAAAAAAAACAAAATTAATCGCTATGAAGATAACAAAATGTATCCTCTTCTAGTACTTAGCTAAGTACTTTTATCAACAGATCTTTATCAGTACATTCTATTGATGGAAGATAGCTTTCTTTTTAACCAAATAGGAACGGTTTTTTAAAGTAATGGTCCAAGAATTCATCTGGATTAAAACTGTATCAATTTATATAGTCATGAGCTTTCACTCATGGTCGATAGCTTCACGCAGTGAATAGTATTATAAGTTTGTCATGAAGTTTGCAACACATAGAAGGAGACATCGGTAACCCCATAGAGTACATACTTAGTATATACATACAATGTATTATTGTTCGGCGCGACGAGACTTGTTGATTTAGCCATGTCCATCCGTCTGTCTGTATGTATGCAAACTAGTCCCTCAGTTTTTGACCTAGTACACTATAAGATTCTGACCCACATCCACCAACCATGAAAATTACAAGACTATCGGACCACTAGGGAGGGTACCTCAAACTAACCTGGATCCAAATTCATGTTCTTATTTGAAAAACTTTTTGAAATTTGGACACTATAAGTGTCTGACCCGCATCCACCAACCATGTAAATTTCAAGACTCGGGGACCACTAGAAGCGGCGTGAAGAGTATTACAACTTTGACATAGTCAAAGTGAAACTTCTTTTTACTGGTTTCTTTTTATACACAACAAACAATTACAACTCTTCATGTTATTACATCAACAAATGGGTCATTGGGTTAATCGACTGCCATACAATAAACAAGTAAAAGATTTTTTTTGTTACAACTTCGGCATAGCCAAAGTTAGTCTTCTTTTTACTGATTTCTACTACTAAACTTATTGATTTCGTCTTTTACTTTGAAATCACTAAGACCATTGCAAAGTAAAAGATTTAATATTAAATTGATTAATCAATGATGAAAATATTTATTTAGTTAAAAAATTAAATTGAAATAAAAAAATATTGCAACCTGTCTACCACAAATCCTTGAGAATTTCATTACCTAACCGAACTGTAGGAAATACTCTTCCATACAAAATAAACGCATAGAAATCATTGCATGTCTAATTTGTGAGTGTTATAAGGAATTAACATCTTAATGAACTAATTTACTAAAGATTAAGTCATCAAACAAAGGTGGGTCACTGTTAATTGTCTCAAGTAAATGCCTCAAATCGGATATAGTCACATCATAGAGTTTATGGTATGTGGGTGTGTGTGAGTATAGGAACTACCTAAAAATAAAGCCTGAGAACTACCGCACAGATCTTCGATAAGAGAAGAAGTAAATTGCAAGGCGGTTAATCTATTTAAAAGCGGCAAATAGTATAGGACAATAAAAAAGGATCACTACTACCATAGCAATCCATTAGACAGAATGAATTTTAACATGGTCGAATACACAGATTTAAGGATGGAACGGATCAAAGCGGCAAAATAAAAAAATCCGAATGAGTGCGAGACAATAGCGTAAACTCGTCTAATTGCACTCGTATGAATTGGCAAGGCGAAATATTTGTACGGACTCTGAGGTACTATGGAGCAAATGGATCGAACTGAATAGTAGATAAATGTTGCAAGAAGAAAAAACCTGCCGCGCATGCGTATCTGCCACTGTTTAAGTGTATCTACAGATACAATAGTATCTGTGTGTGCGAGTGTATAGCTGAGTGTTTTTAAGGAAAGCGGATTGTCCTACTTACATACATATGTGTATGTATTCAACAATCCTAGCCGGCCATAGACGAGTGAGTAGGTGGACTATCGTATTAGAAGCAAACATCCCTTAATCTGTGTCGGTAATCGTTAAATGCCTTAAACCTTTTTGAACTTTACAAGTAAAAGTAGTTTGGCAAAATATTATTATAAACCTACATAAAAGTGCAGACAGACGTAGTACTAGCCATACAAAGATACTGGGACTGTTGGACAGAATACAGTGTAACCCACATAAACAAAATTATGTTGTTGTTTACTCTTCAATGATTCCATAACATTTCAATTTGACAATTGTGTGCACACAAACTTCATTCATTCATTCATTCATTCTTCATTCAAACTACATTTATTTACTACTCTGTATTCATTAAATCCATGTTACTGTATTAGGGCTCAGACGTTGCTGTCCTCAGGCAGAGACTTACGCTAATGTTCCGATTTAGAGGATTACATCAATTGTGAAATTGGTCAAATACCACAATTGTTTCATTTGCAAATCGATGCGTTGTCTGGAAAAACTCACTTACATTCATATTAACTCACAAACGAATAGACAGAAATGTATTATAGTATGTATCTATGTTGGTCTTAAGACCAACATACATATCCATTGTGCAGCTGTTAAGTTTCTCTTAAGTGTATGCGCTCTGCTTTGTTACCGTCTCCCATTGTTATCAGAGGCCGTGTGACCAATAGTAACCATTGCCCAGCGTTCATAATCGCCAACTATTGTCCATCAAAGCCCATTGGCTATTGTCATAGCATCGCATCGCTCTTATAAACACTTATACAATCTTATCTTGTATAGGACCGGACTTACCACAGATTATGCAAGTAGCTAGATTTCAATTTCCATTGTTGCTTTAACTTGCATTTTTGGCCATAAATCGTGCATCAAGTAGGAGTAAATCTACAATTTTAAGGTTAATTACAGGGTGTTACGTTACCGGAAAGGTGTTAAATGTAAATTATTTTATTGGTTTAGTAGGGCACTGCGCATTTTAAGATACATACCAGTACTAGTATATTTTAAAATGTACAAGTAATGTTGCTGAGCATTTTAATTTAATCTATCCTAAGAAGGATATGTAGGCTTCGTAGATTTCAGTTTATGATTCCAACTTTTGATTGCATTCATCAGTGTGTTCATTTGACGTTTATCAAGGCCTTCACAAAGTACATTCATAAATTTCCTAATGAAATTTTTGATCAAATTTACTGAAATATCGGTTCACAAACTACAATATATAGCTGGAATAATTTTAGCTCCACAGTTAGAAATTCTTAATATCACTGAAAAATAATTTGCTTATGTGTTTGGAATGCCATGGATTACACATAAAAAATACATAGTTTAAACAAAAATTCTATTTACAAAAATACAGTGGACCATCGCATTAAGTCTCTTCACATTACAAGTATTTCGTATAACATTAACACAGAATGACAGCTTATTCTGAGTTGAGTTACAAGACAACCCTCATTGAAGAATTTATATTTTTCAATGTTTACTTCCTGCTTCCCAACACCACTATATGTATTCATTACTTCAACCTATGGACCAACAGGGTATTTCTAATTGTAAAAAATTCTACACTTAAGAACTTTTCCAGCTTTGTTTTGATAAGACGAAGGAAAAGTGAAGGAACCAATCTAACTCTAAAAAAAATTTTTGTCGTTGCCTGTCATCAAGATTATCGAAAAGGCATGGAAAGGTGTAACTAAACAAGAGTACACTCACATCTTCTTGGAAGAAGTGTTGGCCAAAGAGCTTCATCCGATGTGACTTGGGACGACTCGATGTAGTTTCTATGCACCCAATGGTCGATGAAATTGTAGTTTTGGCAAATGTGAACAGGCTGAAAATAAATAATATTGACGGCGCAAAAAGAGATGTGCTGAAACCATGGAACACTGTAAAATCAAACATTCACTCTAATAAAGCATTATCTAAGTCCGCTACACATGGTTTCAAATCGTGTTATTGTCTGGAACGAATTATGCGCGTAAGCGAGGGTCCACTTTTTTTTTTTTGTACTCTTCACGCAGTGAATAGTATTATAAGTTTGTCATGAAGTTTGTAGCACACAGAAGGAGACATCGCAGACCACATAAAGTATATATATTTGTGATCAGTTCGATAAGACGAGTTGATTTAGCCATGTCCATCTTTTCGTCGGTTCGCACTCCTTCAGTTTTTGAGCTAGAGTGGTGAAATTTTGTACATAGGTTTATTTTTACCAAACGCCGATCAAATTCGGTAATCAGCCGAAGCGAACCACTAAGGGGTACCTCCTATTTAGATTTGGAGGAAATATAATATCATAAGATGGCGATATTGGTAAAGACTCTAAGGGGGTAAGGTATCATCGATAAATGAGCGTCCTACTTAGACGCGTTTGAGAACGTTCGTACTAAGTCTCAAGATATTTATTCTATATTTATACTTCTATGTTTCCTTTTCAGAACTTTTTACTAGTATAAGTATTATTGGCTAAATATTAAATTAAATGAGGTTGCTTGATATAAAATAAACTTTTAAATACAAATTAGCACTATATTTTAATGTAGATCTTATTATTGTATAACTTTAAATATGCCTTATTTTTTAGTAATCTAAGAAACTCTGAGCTAGGAAATAAACATTTTCAAAGATGAAACTACATATAAGTATTCTATCGATTCTTATGAATGTACTCAGTAGTTCTCTTTCATAATTAACCAAAATATTTTCAGCAAATAATTGATTTAACCAAAAAATTCTTAAGCACAATTAACATTTTAAGTTGGAAAATTACACGAATAATCCTTTCAAATGCAACTCCTTTTAGATGAGTTTCAATGGTGTCTACATATTCGGTTAAACTATAATTCTTTCTAACAAAGAGAAAAACAAAACAATTTCATCAGGTAGAAAGTACCTACAATATAAAAGAAATGTTGCTTTGTCGGATATTTTCAAAGTGATGGATAGATGGAAAGTTATACATCTCACTTAAACAATCTATAGTATAAGATCTATCTATGCACGTTACAAACGATATGTACTTATATAGTTGTGTATAGTTTTCCACAAGTGCAGTGTATTGACAGTATTTTGACATGTTTGACGGTTATTAGAACAAGGGGATTATTATTATTATTGAAGATCACCAACAATTGAAGATATATTAATATTATTTGTTCGATGTTGTTATTTCTTTTGGTCAGTGGCAAATGCGTACTAATAGAGGAAAATTAGCAATTATACATTGTACAAATTGGTGAAAATCCGCATCTATATCTATATACATACATTGTGAATACGGAAAACAAGATGAGCTCAATTTTTAAAAAGGGAAGGACCAATCAGTTTCAGCTGCTTTGGTGGTGATAGTATAAAAATCATTACTTTCTATTGAATAAATTCACAAGCTGCATTGATTCTATAGGCAGATTTTTTTTTAACGTATTTTACTTTTCTTGTGTGATGTTGCATGATCGAAACTGAGATAAATTTCAACAGATAAATTTTTATAATTGTGGTTGATTTTGCGGTCAGGCAGACAAATATGCATCAGTTCGTTTTGAACATATTTTTAAGTAAATAAAGAAAAATCAAATAGTTTATTATTTGTAATTATTTAAATTAGGTAAGATTTGCATATTTTTCTTTAAGATTAAGTAAGTTATGTGTGTGGTAAAATTGGCTTAGTTCTTTCATACCTTTATTTACTTCTTACCACAACTTGTGGGTGGTCTTACAACATAGAACAATCATAATTAATGTTAAGGAAACCATTCAATCTAGGTAATGAATGAAATATCTCATACTTTGCTTTACGAAACTAGTAACTTTAGCAGTTCTCCATTCTTATAATCAGAATAATTAAATCAAAATCTCATTTCCGCAATGATTTCCTTTCTCCCACTGTTATTCAGATTAAACCACCTACTACAACCCACTGCAAAAAAAATATCCAGAGTGTTTGAGTAAAATTTCTTTTTTCAAATAATTTCACACTCAATTTTGCAAATTCATAACAAATAAATTTGTCATAAACATATTCCCTCAGCCATGAGTTTTGTACGTCGATAGCAGGAGAAACCATACATTCATTAAACGATTCAGCAAGAATTTCCGGCAACACCCCATACTATTTGTATGCTATGGTAGATATGTCCCTAAGAGCAATCAAAATTGCTGTCAAAATTCATACTCTTACTAAGTGACAATGGATGAAAGAACAAAAAAAAAAAAAGAAAAAAAAAACGAAAAGCGGAAAGAAATGATTTAGAGTTGGAAAAATATTGTACTTAGATACTCGTACGCAGCTAAAGCCAATTAGTGGGGAAATCGAAATAAATCTTTGGTGCATATGTGTATTAAATGATTATGTGTATACTATGAGTATATACATACACACATATGGAAAGGACAAAGATGTGTATTATAAGCACAGAGACGACCTATATACATATGGAACCATATATAGTACTGCAGACAGACAAACACTTGAGTCACAGAGTAAGTACAACAAAAGAAGAAATCAACCCCAAATGACGGTAGTTGAGTTGATATGAGATGAGATGAGCAAATGAATGGTGAATGCGCCAAAGGAAAACAAAATGAAATGAGAATGAGAATAAAGCTTAACCCAAAAGCAAGTGCTAAAAGCTGATTTCATAGTAATTACAATTCACACTCGAAACTTCCTTGTGGGTGTTGGCTATGGCAATAATGACGATTACTGGCGGAGAGTAGAGCAGAGCAGAGAAGACAAGACAAACGAAAAACTTCAGTAAAATATGTGCTTTTTATTTGGTACACTTAATGACGACACACACCAAAGACCAAAGATTGACAATGGCATCTGAGAAAACCCACAACAGACACACCTACCTACCATCTACCGCTATACCTATCTACTATTGTGCTACCTAAGTATGTAAGCAAAGGGAAAACTCTTTTTTGTAAGGTTTCGGAGTGCATAACAATGGATGGGTGACTGAGTGGGTGGGTGGGTGTAAAAGTCTAAGGGTGTTAGGGTGAATTATGTGGTTGTGGGTATTACGAAATTGGGGGAAGCGAGTGCAATGACTAACACTAAACGAATAAAACAATCTTTGATGGCAGCAATAGCGACATTAGTGAACTGTTTGATTTAGAAGTATGAGAAGGCAGCAATAGAAATGTCACAAACAAACCGATTAAATGAGTACGCATTCCATACAAATGCCAACAATAACAAAAATAAAAAATAAAATGTAAAAAAAAAAAGAGATTGCAAAAAGGGTGCTTTTCTTCATAGTATACTCGTACAATACAATAAAATCGGTAAAAGAGAATCTAGCACACCCCTTTTTCAAAACACTCTACTTTGTCAAAAATTAAAACCAAATGTCATAATTATAAAAACCCACAATAAAATCACAACAATTCAAAAAAGATGCCAACAACTTCCATCACCAATGTGAAACTTTGACATTAAAGATAATTATGGATTGGATATAAAATTGGCCTACTTTATGACGGCGAAAATTCTTAAAAGTAATTATAATAATTTACAATACAAATTTTCTAAAACTTCTTGACACCCTCACTTGCTAACCGAGTTTCAGGACATTTGTTACGGTCTCATTCAAAAATCCTTTTACTCAACTTGTTCAAAAATATGTTAATACCCTTTAATCCTATTAATACCAATTAAAAAAATATACGTCCTTTTTCTATTTTGTTCAAGAAACTTGTGGGAAACTTTGTTCGCTACTGGTTTCTGGTCTGATTAGTTTTAAACTTATTAAATATCGGAGTGTGTCACTTGTCAAACGCATGCAAATTAATAGATCCACCAATTTGTTCTAATATGATTAGTCAATCAAATGGCTGTTATTCTGATAAGTGGATGAAATATGAGGTAAATGGAAATTCATGAACTGTCCGGTATTACACACAGAGACTCTGTCGAGTCAATTGTCGATCATTATTTTTTGGTGTCTCTTGCTTGTGTTCACACCATGCAACTTTTTGACACTTCTCACTCCCTCTCACATTCTCACTCTACAAACATGAAACGAAAATGAACAAACAACAAATACGCAACTGACTACAAGATATACACTCTGTTCAAGAAATATTTTCTATTAAACAGCTGAACTTTTACCAAATATCGTACCAATTTTGGGCTTAATCTATTAACAGATTTATTCAAAGCAACTGGTGGAACCAGTACATCTCAATAGAGCAAGTCAATATTGATATTATCAAATTAGGGTCAGTTAATTTTCCCTCAATACATAGATTCCGTTTATCCCTGTAATGCTGCTTTCTGTGAATACAGGAAATCAAAATTGGTACCGTTTTCAAAAATGATTGAGTTATTTTGAAAACAAAATCAAGCGAACTGAGTCGTGCAAGCTGCAACGTACTACTAAGATAGAATAACGATTTTCGAGTTTACTTTTCCGATATTTTTGTCGGTTGAAGATGTTATTTTTTTTTTTTTTTTTTTGTTTTGAGGTATACTAGTACTGATTTAACTATAGATATATAGAACTGTAGATCCAACAAATAAACCAGTTAATATAAAGCAACACTTGATTTATTTATTATATTTAATCTTGATTTTCAATATCTAACTAGATGTTTATTTATACAGAGTATAGCTGTTTATTTATCTTTCAGCTTTAATATTATACTTAGTTAAGAGAGATTAATGAGGAACAATATTTAATTATTAAGGAAAAGACTTTTTTTATGCACTCTAAATTGATTTATATGTTCCGTTTGGAAATAGATTTTTTATTATACTCTTCACGCAGTAAGTTTGTCATGAAGTTTGTGACATACAGAAGAAGACATCGGAGACCCCATAAAGTACATATATTCTTGATCACCGCGATGAGACGAGTTTATGTATTTGAACTTCGGCATAGGACCCTATTACTTAGCTGCCGCCATCCGTCCGTCCATCCGACTCCGGCTGTATCTCATGAACCAAATAATAAAGTTAAAAAATTAAAAGGTTCTCCATACAAAAAACTTTTAACATCTTTGGTTTCGGTAGAATGAAATTTGACATTGGCATCATCAATGGCGTATTTATATTTTATTTTAGCTTCAAAGAAAGCTTGGACGATGGTATGGAACCCTCCGTGTGCGAGTCCGACTCACACTTGACTTGATTTTTTATATATACGAGTATATATATATTTTTTTATTATTGTTTATAACGATTTCGTAAATAATAAATTATAAAAAACATTGTACAGAATAATTACTTGACGATTATATTGCAGTGAATATTTTAGTTGTTGGTGACCTTCTGCTTATAAGGTCATTAGGATGGAGTCCTAATTCAGGCGGTTTGAATGACTTTGCAGCCTTTGTCGATGACGATTGCTGTTTTTGTGGGCATCATTCGGTCTTTTGTGCAAGATGGTGTTGCGCACAAAACAAGTAGCTCCAGTTAGGCGGCGTTGGGCCTTATTTTGGCAGGCATGGACTCTTTCAACGCAGCTGGCTGCAGCGATACCCCAGATTAGGATTACATAACGCCAAACAGGAGCCAATACTTGTCTGTAAAATGTCCTCTTGTTGCTGAGCGACAATTTACTGGACGGCCGGAACAACCAGTCAAACCCACGCAACTTTTCAAAACAGCTTGCAGTAGAGGTTTTAATGTGAGCTTGCCATGTAAGACGCTTGTCTAGGATTAGTCCGAGGTAACGGGCTTGGTCCACCTGCGGATTGATGCTGGAGTCATAGTTGACAACTGGACAAGTGTCACGTTTTAATGTAAACACGCAGTTCGCCGATTTCTCCGTGCTTATTACGATGTTCCATCGCTTGGCTTGGAAATAGAGAATTTGCTTTGATATTTTCACTTATGTATGTGTTATTTGATTTGATTCGTATTGTACTGATGAAACGAATCCTTTCGGCTTGTTATTTTATCTTTAAAACTGTTCACTCTTACTAATAAATTGAATAAATTGTATTTTACCCTAAAAAAAAGAATATATTCTCACCGTTCTATTTAAAATCTATCTCATACTTCCACTCAACAACTTCAATACAAATAAATGTTTATCATGTCGAAAATGTATTCCTCCCACGATTATATAAACAAGACACACTCAAAAGCTGATTAGCATAAGGATATGAAATAAACTGTTTGACATACAAAAAACGAGTAAGAGAGCATATACTGGCATAAATAAAAAACATGTTGAAAAAGCCGGTTCCTGTCATAAAGTAATAACACTTCCGTGTGACATACGTTCAGACTACAAATAAGGGTTGTTTAAGTCTTGATGGAGTTACCTAAATTGTTACAGTTTATACACGAGTTCAACCAGCAAACAACAAGTCAAACGCTGAAAAAATTACATAAACGCGTGTCACCGTTTGTCGTCATCTTCGTCATAGCATAGAATCGTTACGACAGTTCAAATTTGTAACATTAACATATTCATCATTGGTCCGCTCATGAACTGCTCAATGTCAGCAATTCCAACAACAACACCCCCGACTAGTGGTTAAGCGCATTATAATGGCATAGGCCAACATTGGACGCGTGACCACACCCAACCCATATGTTGAACTACAGAAAAATATACTTACCAAAAGCTTTAGTGGTTAAGTGGGTCGGATGAATGTCTACGGCAGCAACGATGGCTATATAATTATAATTGCAACAAATTGAACGCCGCTGCTGACACGCGTCCGATTGGTACATCTTCCGGCTTGTTTCCGGTATCATAAAGGGCGTAAAATGTTGTCGATGCCTCTGTCACCCACTTCTTTCTATCAATGTTTGTTTATTGGGTGTTGCTGATTGCACTTCAATTTGTTTTGTATTTCCTTTTAGTTGTTAATAATATGTTTTCTCTTTCCGAATATTATCGGACAGCCACACCAGTCCTCTATACTTATGTGTATTTCCTTTTTGATGATTTATTGGCTTTTACTTATTTCCGGTGATTTTTTTTTTTTTGTTCTCAGTTTATGTGAAAATCGTTTAGTTACTTGTTAATGACATAAATAGGTTTGACTCTGCGTGATATTACACTTGGAAGTGTTCAACAGAATGACTTAGAAGTCAATGAAGAAGACAACAAGTCACTTCAGTGCTTTATTTATTAGAATAATAATTATTAATTTAAGCATTTTAAAATTATTGACTCTAAGCATTTTTCTAATGTTGCATAAATGTATGCTAAAGAAGCAAAGGTTAGAGATTAGCAATTATTTTTTCTGCTTCTTTACTAGGGAAGGGCTTAAAGGATGCAGCAATCACAAACTTTTAAGGCCAAATTAACTCGGGATAATGAAATTAAAATATTCTATAATATAATATCAACATTGTTGTTATCGGTCCAAGTTAGGTAAACAATTTCAATTGTACAACAAATGTACTTTAAAACAGAACTTATGTTAGAAAAAGCAACTCATAATTGACAAGTTCCACATAAAATTGTTTTGTAAATAGTTAAACACGGCATCAAAGAATTTGTTTTCATTACTTATTTTCGTAATTCAACGTTAATTTAACATTAATTTACGATTGGATGGCAAGTAAGCATGACTCACTTCTAGAAACACATGGAATCTGAACCTTGAATGGATTCAAAATTTTCTCCTTTGAGCATTTCAATCGATCACTAATGTTCCATGACATGCTCACAATCATCGTTTCCTTCATTTTGTTTTAATTTTTGTCTTATATTTATTTATAAGATTTAGACATAATACACAATACCACACCTAAAATTAAAAAAAAGAGTAGTAGCTACCAGGGGGTACGACAGTACGATGAGATTAATTTTAAATGATTAAAATAGGTAGATTAAACTATAATGAAGAATTATAATCCAAGTCAATATTGTAGCAGTCTTTAAAAAGATCTGCTTGAGTTGAGTATGTCCGATAAGTAGGCGGACAAACATAGACCACCGGTGTTTTGAGGTGTTTGATGGAAAATAGATGTCAGTACGTGTAGGATTGAAATTCGTACAACAGTGTTAGAATCCTGCACAGTTTTCCAACTACTCTTTATGAATAATTTTAGTAAGATTGTTTTTGTTGATCATTGGGTCGATTTTTATATACAGTAGCAAGTAGCTCAGTCAGTATTTTCACTGCCAATGATACCTTAGCGACTGAGCACCCAAAACAAAACAAAGTTTAGATTTTTTTTTTTTTTTTTTTTATGCATAGATTGCGAATATTGATTATTATTTCGTTCAGAAATTTATATTTCCTATTGCTGTAATGGTTGACAAATTGCCATTGCAGATAACCAGTGATAGATTTAAGTCTTTAGGGGCCCGGAGCAGTGGAGACCCTTTCAAGTTTCAATCAATAATTATCTTTCAATAATTTTATTTTTACAAATTAAAAAACAAATTTCCACTATTCCTACTTTTTTGTAATATTTCAAAAATGAAGGTTTATTGCGGCCCTTAATGTGTGGAGTCCCGGGGCTCTTGTGCCGGTTGCCCCGCCGTAAATTCTGACAACTTACGTTCCCTATTAGCGTGGGCGAAAGTACAAACTTTGGTATAGTAGGCTCAGATCAGAGGGTTTTACTCTTCTTAGCTTGAGATGAAAGAGATGTTGAGCTGCTTACACAGCAGAGCTCACTTATGAATAGCTGATACCACTTTGTATGTATCTCTTTTCTTAATTGCCTCCGTGAAATTTTTATAAAGCGGGAAATGTATTATTATACTATGGCTTAAAAAAAAACTTTTATATGCTTACATATGTTGGATAATTTTGACCACCTACAAAACAAATAGTTATAATTTGCCAAAATAGCAATGGTTCTTTGGGTTACCTAAAGAGACTAGAATCAATACATACATCATAATGTATTCGAATATCTGATCTATATTATCCAACGCAATCACTTCATAAGCTACTTACTTATATTTGGTAATATGTCTATGTAAATATGAATAATGAGCTCTTCGTTCTTTAAAAATATTGAATAAATAAAATTATACCGATGCTTATTAGAATAATGAAAACTTTAAAGAATATTTACAATAATTTGTAGTTGGACACATGAGATGTCATAAGTATAAAGAAGAATATTCTTGTTTTACCTTGAACTCTAAACACTTCCGGTAACTCTTCTAATATTACAAGCCAAAACATATGTATGTATTATATATTTTACATGAGACTATGTCCGACACGAGCCACACTTTCTTTTATACAAACGGGAATCGAACAAAAAGAACATGATCAACAATTAATGAGCAGCATTTGCGTTTAAAAGCGAAATGAACTGACATAACGCACAAAAGAACGCGTTTACAAATGCCAGGACAATTGGTGTTGTCGGACTGTGAAGGAACTCATTCTCTGCCTTGAATTGTCGGTTACTACTCAAGTTAAAATATGACATGAAGATGAAAGAACTACACAATGCTCATAACATATGCATTTCATTTTAGCGTAGGCACTAAACAGAAGAAAACAAAGGAGTCCACATCCAGAAATTTCGCTTTCATTAGGTAAACATAGTAGTATTTTGCACATTTGACAATGGAAATACGAGTTTTGTATACATAGAAATGAAGACATGAAGTCGCTGACAACGCCGCCACCGCCTCGGAACATAATTAACCGGAAATAGTACACGCGCCAAAGAAATAGCGGCAGTAATTGATTTTAGAAGCAGGATGAACGCAGATTTTATTGCAGACAATGAGCGTGTCAACGACCTCCACCAATGGATGGCAGCGCAGAAAAATAAGTACGTTTCCGGTGTGGCATAACGTTGTTTAAAAAGCCAAATTGAAATTTTGATAAAAGGAATTTTAAATTTTTTTTGTTCAGTTAAGCGTTGAAATCAAATGTTAGTACTGAAAAGAAAAGTTGAGGGAACGTCCTCCTCCGTCCGGCCCTAAACGAAATCTTGGAGCCGCCCTTGAGCAAACGAACATACGAGTATATTTTCGAGCATAACCGGTTTTTATGAAGAAAAACAAAAAAAAAAGGATAATAAAGATAGAAAACAGAAGTGATCATTAAGGCGGTGCTTATACAATCCTCAAGTAGGCGAACAAGTACACAAATATTTATTAAAATCCTTTGCAGGAGCAGCGGCAGCTGTGCTGGCGTTTCATATTTGATTGAAATGCGTCTATTTCAGGATTGGAAACGACTCAACAACAGCAACTGTGCCACACATTGCATCCTGTTTCGCTGTTTTGAGCAGGAGCGCGAGATCTCAGTCTATTGTAACTTGCCTTGTCGCACCGGAAGGATCAGCAAAGGTTTGATTGAAGAAGAAATTATTTGCAATCTTGAGCTATTGTTATTGTCATACACTTTTTGGCGTAAGGAGGATTGTATATCTCGTGCCAGTTGGCATTTAGTTTACTTTACGACTCAAGGCTGCTTCTCTTCTAAGGTGGTGTTCTTAGTATGTATTTTATGCGCATATGTAGCAATTATTTGGACATGTGCAATATCAGCTAATGTCCTTGATTAATGTACGCGTGCCCATCTCGCTTATATTGTGTTCAAAAGAAGAAGGCGTTACGCCTGCTGCACTCGCCTTAGAAGAAGTTTTCGGTATGCGATCTTGATCTTGTTAAGTTGATTATTCTGATGCAGCTGCAATTTCTTCCGCGTGTTGACATTTCTGACTGACATTTGAGTGCTGCCCAGGTATAATGTGTTATTAATTCAGGAACGAGTTTTATATTGTATAATAGATTTTGTACTTATAAGGATGATTATTATTTAACTATTTCCCCTGAAAGCATATGCATGCATGTACGTATTTATGTTATGCTATTTTATAAAGACTTTGTGATTTTTAGTTGTTTGAAATAATAAAGATGATAGAAAATTTGAATAGATCAATACCTTTATTTCTTCTATTTACTCTTATTACTTATGGATAGGTATGGAAATATTTCAGTCTCACTGATATAAAGTTTGATACAAATAATTTTTTACCAAAAATTTTGTTGGTCCTATTCATTTCCAATAATTCAACTGGAAAATATAATAAATAACATAAATGAATCACAAGGACTGTTTCATGTCGTGGAAATTTTTTGTTCAACCCAGTTTAAAACACGATCAAAATTTACCTGAAAATACAAAAATTCTAGACGTTTCAATCCCAGAAAAATATTTCTTTCTTGTTCGATAAGCACCCTTTTCTACTTTGAATCAAAAGAGTCGCAATGCGACAGAATTATGACTTAAATATACTATGAAGTACTACCAGACATCGAATCTGTAAATAAACCTCCGTGAATTCGGACTTTTAAGAAATCGAATGTTTCGAATGGTAATACCAATATTCATACTAATATTATAAAGACGACAAAATTTGTTTGTTTGTTTTAAAGAAGACAAATCTACTACTATTCATGGAAATCCAAATATAGACAAGATCCACGATAAATAATAATAAGAGAAACAAATAATCTACCTTCTAGATATCAGTTTTAAGCACAGAGGGCTTGAATAAAACTAAAAATTCCCAGAAGGGGAGCAAAACTACCTAGATGTACCCAATTGGTCGAAGCGTTGGAATCTCAACATCAATAATCAGAAATCTGCCAATGTTGTTTTCACTTTCATGCGTAAACGTTGTCCTGCAGTTCACTTCAATGGAAACAATCTACAGCAAAAAAAAAATCAGCATTTAGATAGCAAATTGACTTGGGCTCATCATGTTGGAAGAATCCACTCTAAGTGCACTACAACAAGGTCCCTTATCTATAGATCCATCATATCTCCCATATGGTCATACGATATTCAATTATGGGGTACTGCTGCACCATCACATATAAAGAAAGTCCAGGTTTTACAAAACAAAACCCTGCGTCTCATAACTGGAGCCTCTTGGTTCATCCGCAATAAATCTCTTTATAAAGACCTAAACGTTTACTTTGTCGGCGACCAAATAAATCACCATAGCAGTAGATATAGTGAGAAACTATCAATTCATCCAAATCCCACTGGGGAGCTTTAAAGTCGTTCTGTTATATAACATTCGTTGGTATATTTGTATGTACGAGTACTTTCTATTAATTCATTAACTATTAAAGTTAATAAGTAAAAGTTTGTAATCGTAGTGTTAATCTCCTAACAAGTAAGTTATAGCGTAAAGTAAGCTGAATATTTTTAGTAATTATGACAAATTAAAACAAAAAAAATTATTATTTCTTTAGTGATAGAGTCTTTTTGATCAAATAATACACTTTTATTCCATCATTTGATTATAACACGAAATTAGTGTTTTCTATTTTTTACAAATATGAAAAGTTGTTTTCTTTAAACGATGATAGCTGAAAGAAAGTAGTTTCTGCCAAAGTTTGAAGTCACTTCAAATATCCCAGTTGGTGCTTCTACGGACCTTATAGTGACAAATTGACACACCCAAATGCACTAAAACCCTACGGAATATTCTCAATATCAAAAGGAATTGTAAAAAGACTACTAAGAAACGATTGTTCGTACAGTAATAGTACAATACAAATAAAATAAAAAAAATTGCAATCTTTTCTAAAAGATAGGATAGTAAATGGGTCTACATTTTTGAACATAGCCCTGAAATGAGAGCCCCATTCTATTTATATGTATGACCAGTGTTCGATCAAGTAGAAAAGTCCAAGACCAATCGTAAATGAAGATAACGTTTGTATAAAAGTACATAGTAGTAAATTGGAATTGAATTTGTTTTTTTACTTCTCATCGTGCACAGATTTAATGATATTCCGTGTAACCATATTAAGCTCTTTTTGTTGTATGTACCTTGAATCCACCACATAATTATAGCATGGTTACATAAAGTTAAACATTGTTATTTTCCCAATAGCAAGGCAAAACTTTCGCATGGTATAATGCATACAAATCGGAAAATTCAAAATCTGAAAAAATTTAATTCAATACCTTAAACATATATTCACTTTTCATAAGGTAAATTAATAAATTTCTCTATATTTTGTTGGACATTAATCGTTCTTTAAATACTTTAAGCAGATATCAGAATGTTTAATAGGTAACAGTGTGAATAAGTCTTATTGTGTATAGCCTATCCATTCTTCAGATTGATATCTAATCATCCATTACTAAAATATTTCAGACCAGTCTGACCAGTTTCTTTGACTTTTTTAGGCTAACTATGCAGAAATAATGTCATAAAAATAAACATGATATATTCCTTAAATTAATTTAAAAAGCTGCCATGACAAATTAATATGTAATCTAATTCACAAATAAAGACATCTATTGACAACAAATCTCCCACTTCAGTCTGTGCTGATTTTTTTTTTTATTTTTTTATTAACAATCTAATTGACCTATGAAAACCAAATTATACTTTCACTTCAATGCTCAATGAACATTTAATATTAAGTGTGCGTATATGAGGTAATGTATCTATACGAGTACATTTTCTATGCCACTGCACGTGAATAATAGATACTTAAAAATCATTGAAGAAACCGGGCGTCCCCCACATACATTCATACTAGTTCGAAGTGAAATTCTCTAAAAGTCATGGTTACGCAAGGCAATAAAATGTAATATCCGCTTCAGTACAAATTTTGCATAAGACCCCAAAAACTTTCTACTCTTTACACACAATCACGAACATAAAAAAGACATACTGATAAATCAAGCAGTGAATAAGTGAGAAAACTTTCCGTGAGAGGGTCGAAGGACTTCCGTTCAATGAAAGAAGGTAGCCAGGGGCTAATGGGGTTACGAGTAGATAAAAATAGAAAAAAGGAAAGAAGGAAGGAATAGTGCGCGCATTTCTCGGACATTGCTATAATTATGCGATTAAAACGAGTCACAGTTGATTTTCTTGTTGCCTGTTCAATTTGATTAATTTGTTAACTAACTGAACGTAACAACATCAAAACCGACAACAATATCAGAGCGTCCAACAATTTCGTATACGATTTTCTGTTTACTTTGAGTAATTGTCGCAAAACACGCCACACACAAAGACATCGAAAAACAACCCTTGCTTAAAGAACATACCTATATCTCTAACCCTATATTTAAGACATTAGCTAAAAGCGCATGAAGATCGTTTGGACGCGATATCGTTCCGAAAGTAAATGAAATTCAACAGCAAATTGAGCACTTGAATAGAACCTTTTTTTATTTATTGAAATAACATTGAGGCTCTAATAGGGTTAAACTTTTGAAAAAATCGCGTACTTGAGACATTTTCTAAGATCTTTTGCTTATGATAAAGTCAAACACTTTTTTATTCAGTCTCATAAAGTATCGATTTTTAAAAGTTTTACAAAATTGGATGAAATTTGTATCGATTTCATTTTATTAAATAAACACCACACAAAATCGGACGGACAAACAATCTATCTACTATAGTATATACATTTGCAAACATCCATATTTAGAGGAACAAGAAACACATCACCATAGACGTAAGACGCCCGACAATGCTATTAATATTTACACTACACGAACACACTGTCTACAGTTGTATTGTACATTAGTACAGCTGTTCTAGTACTCTCGGGCCTTGTTGTTTATTTCATTTTCTGTGTGAAACAGATAAATATTTTCTTCTGTATCTTTATGTTGGCTTTTATATTGTTTATTTATAGATTATATGTTTTTATTTCTTAAAAAGATCAATTCTGTTCTTATCAACATTTTCGGATTGGTTGTTAGTCTCGTTTTTATCACGAGACCCTTTGGCGCAGCGGATAGCGCGTTGGACTTCTAATCCAAAGGTCGCGGGTTCGATCCCCGCAAGGGTTGATCGTAATATGCCTACTAACGGAATATTATTATTTTATATATATATATTTCTTTAAATTTTTTTTTTTTAATAAAAATTACCGAGTTCTTTAATGAAAAATATCACAAAATTAATATTTTATCATTTGTGTTCATGACGATTCATCGCATGGGGCCTCATTTCTTTTCTTCCACAACAGACAACAACCCATTGACACGCGTCTCCACTTTCAGTGATCTTGGAGTCATTTTTGACCCTAAACCGAGTTTTAACCATCATATTTCTTCAGTTATTAATAAAGCGCAGAACATTTTTGATATTATTAAAAGTTGGTTTAAAGAATTTAATGATCCCTTCATCTCTAAGTTTTTTTTCATCTCTCTAGTCCGCCCAGTATTCGAATACTGTTTGTGCGTCTGGAGCCCTCAATATAAAAGATATCAAGACCGTATCTCAATTACAGACACAATTCCTTCTTTTTGCATTACGTGATTTAAATTGGAATCCGAGTGCACGTTTGCCATTATACTCTAGTAGGTTTCTTCTTTTAGACCTTCCGTCTACGAGAAATCACCAAATTTTTGTATGTATAAACAATTCTGCATAAGCTTATTACCGGTTTTGTAGATTCGCTTGGTCTTTTGAGACAATTTAGATTCTGTGTCCCCATTCGTAACGTTAGAATTTCCGCTTCCCTAGCTTTAGGTAGGTGCACAACTAACTTCCATCCTTTCACCTGAGATTTCGCCCACCACTATTAATGCTCTAATGATTGAACCTGGATGACCCAATTTCTATGACGTATCCAACCTAATTTCCCCAAGATCAGTCTCTGTCCACACATTGGCTATTTGTACGCGAATAGCTCGCTTACGCAAATTCCCCCAACGGATCAGAGATTAGAGTAATATTTTAATAAATAAATAAATATTTAAAAGTATATACAAATTAGAAAACAATAAATCATTAAAATTGACCAATGAATTTTATTCTATTATACAACCATAACTTCTAGAATTTTTAATAGATAAAAAGGCTCTCATCGTCGTCTGTCAGTTATTCTCTCAGTTTTAATTTCGGTAGTGTCATATGCAGATAATTATCAGATCCAAAGTTACAAAACAAACTCAATTTTCAGACTACATTTCATCACTTTAGTACCTCTATAAAATTCACAATTGTTAAACTAATCTTTCTCAAATAATATAAAAAATCAGCCAAGTGTGAGTCGGACTCGCACACGGAGGGTTCCGTACCATCCTAAAAGATTTTTTGCTTAAAATATAAAATTATGTTTATATTTAATAGCCTAAAAGTATACTACAATTAACAACTCAAAGTATACTACAAAAAACAAAATATTGTTAAACAAAAGGTTAAATAAAAGAACAATGCTTCTAAAAATGTATGTTTGTAGTATTTGTCGTTCTACACACAAGTGAATTACACACTCTGTGAAAATTTCAACTCTCTACCTACTACGGTTCATGAGATACATTAGGAGACGGACGGACGGACGGATGGACATTGTAAGCTTAGTAATAGGGTCCCGTTAGTTCCCTATGGGTACGGAACCCTAAAAAAGAATAAAATTCGTAAAAGTGAAATAGAAAAATCAATAGTTGATACAAGATTTCACGTAACAAAATCCAATATAGTATGAGAACCTTTTTACTTTCTTACAAAATAAATTGAAATTGAAATTATTTTACAAATTAGGATTTCTTGTACCTGGGATCTGAAAGTTAAATAAATATTTTATTTTTATTTTTTTTTTTTAATTTTTTAAACAAACATACTTGTTTTATTAAATTTATAGATTTCACTGGCCATAAGCAGAATGGTTTAAATTTCAAAATATAATTTTGTTTAGTAATTACTAATTATATAGTTGCTTTTAATTTTGGTAACCTATGACTAAAATACACCTTAAAAGTAATAGAATAAATGGAATGGGGGAAACCAAAAGTATTACATATTATCATTTTGTTTTTTTTTTTTCATATAAATAGCGAAACGAAATTAGAAAAAATCATATGAATTTTAAAATTCAACACTGTTCCCATACAAACCATAAGATTCCCGTATTAAAATTTTTGCAATTCAGTGTCCCCCGTTTTTCATTTTCTGACTCATTAAATCAAGCAAACAATCATCAAATAAATATTTCAAAAGTAAATTTCAATTAAAATAAACTGCCAAAGCGAGATTTTCTTAGTGTTATGTTCAGTAAAAACCTGAAGAAAATCATTTTTCAACATTGTTAAATAAACTATTTGTAAAGCGAATACAAACATAGTACAATAAAAAGATACAAAATGTATCTGAGCACTAAAGCAAGCAGTGTTAACAACAAATTGCCATGAGTACCCACCAAAGCCCAAACACAAACAAGACTCTGAAGAGATCAAGGAGGAAATTGCAACATCTGTCAAGTGCGGCTTGTTGCTTGTCAAAATGTGTGCGTTTGTCCAACGTTTTTTGTATCTCAGTATTTAACTTTGTATCTATGCATTCGTATATTGTATATAAATTATATAATGCAAACTAACGGCCTATTAAAATGTTTACATTATGTGAGCAAATATTGACAAAAGATGCGTTAATGAGGTTGAGGATGATGATAATGATTATATTGTTATAGCGTTTGTTAATGTTCGATGGTTTTTCGGTGGTGAGTACATATGTGATGAAACAATAATAAAAATTGTATCAAACATTTCAAAGGCTTCCACCGTTGCTCACCATTCTTTACTATTATTCAATACTATTGTACATACAAAGATATTATTACAGTTATTTACATGCAACACTGAAATGATCAAAAGTAAATTGCATAAACAAATCATTCAATGCCGCCATTTTGTTTGCGTTCAAATGTACAACGGTAACGGTAAAGGCAACGGCATCAGACAATTTACTGTCGACGGTACAAAATTTATAACGCATGTTTTGTGTTTTGTTTTTTTTTTTTTGTTTTTTATAAAACTTATTTTTCTAGTAACTACCGCCGACATCTGGCTTTACAATAATAAATTCCCCTTTCACGTCTCTTATTCGGCGATATTTGTTGACTGGCGGTCTTTGGTTGGGTTGCCACACTATAATTTAGTTTTAAATGAGTTTCAAGTTCTCTTTCGAATTTTGTATATGAGTATGTTCACATTTGTGTGCGATTAACATTGCATGTTCAGTAATCAGTTCCAAGTATTTCCCATGCAAATTTTTAGTTGAACTGTGGTATAGATATCAAAAAATATACAATAAAAACAAAACTCTTATGTAACAGTATTGTTCCCCAAGAATATAAAGATCCGATCTACTCATTCCAAAGACAATATAGTGACAATTAATGCGATCTGTTAATTTAAGTGGAAATGTGGGCTTGCTTCAACAAAACAAATTATTTGAATAAACCATTTCAGTATAACAACTACATATTGTTATTTTCTGAGACTATTTAATGAAACAACCATTTTATTATTATAGATTCGTTATCTAAAATATAATCTCTATATTCCCTTATGGATGGGATTCGAAAATAAATTCTGGAGAACTGGAAAAGACCAATTTTCTTTTAAAAAATAATTTTCATTTAAATTTAGTTCTGATTTAGTAAACAAAATTGATATTTTACTTATAATACATAAAGTATATTGAAATCATACCCACTACCCAGTGTGCGCACTACAACTTGACTACATATAACTCTTTCTCTGATTTTGATTTTAAGTCGTTTAACTTTCTAACAAAAGCACCGCAACA
This sequence comes from Amiota mariae, assembly GCA_035041805.1. Taxonomy (NCBI): domain Eukaryota; kingdom Metazoa; phylum Arthropoda; class Insecta; order Diptera; family Drosophilidae; genus Amiota; species Amiota mariae. The sequence goes on along the minus strand of JAWNKV010000229.1, from coordinate 861,596 downwards.
TGACTTCCTCTTTATAAAAGTAGAAAAATTTGTATGTATAATTCATGCATAGAAAAGAGTTAATAGGAATCAAAGTACCAATTTACACCACAGGAAAAGGCACAACTATTGTACAACAAAGGTTTCTTTAAATACCCTTTGAACAAAATGTGAATTGTTTTTTCAGTTCAATAAGATGTTCATAAAACATACATACATGTTTATATACTTTTGATCAGCATGTCGAAACAAGATGATCTAGTCATTCTTCAGATGAAAATTTGAAATTTTATAGAAGACACCTTTTCCCTACATTGATATAAATGTATGTAACAGCTGGAGTTTTCCGATTGCAGGATAATTCCTTACGTAGTAAGTATGTCCCCCATTTAAATATAGAAACCTGAAAAGCAAGATTTGTGTGCATAGTTTTTCTTTTCCATATTTTATTTACATGTACTTAGTTCATAGTGTGATCTGTATATTTCGTTCACTTATACTACTATTAATATACTTATAAAGAGTCTTCACGATAACGCTCAACCGCACAACTTTGTGAGCTCAATTTGTGTGTTTTTATAACCTTGTGAGCCTATTGATATGCACAAATCACACAAAAGTGAGCGTTGCCTGCACTGTGCATTTATTTGTAATTGGCAACTCAGCTTTTCTCGTATACAGAACTGACAGTTGGATTTAAACAAACAATTGAAAATGACAAAAACAAAAGTGAAAAAGGTGAGTTTATTATTAATAAATAATTTATTATTCGACCATCTATTTGTTTTAAATCAATTGTTATTTGAATTAAATTGGTGAATTATTTCACTTTTGGAAAGAGTTGGCAATCACAAGAAATACAGTTTTGGAAGCGGCCACTGATTTCTACGGTTTATGAGGTGCAAAGAAAATCGGGTCGTTTGTGAGGTTTGTGCGTTATCGTGAAGGATTTAACTGTAATACTTTTTAATGTTATCATTTATATACTTAGTTCTCATTTTATAAGTAAGTACAAATGTGACAACAACAAAAAATCTATTTTTATTAGGAGCTCAAGTTTGGACGAAAATAGTTGATCTGGTGTCTTTATCGATTGCTTTAAATCCAATAAGGAAGATTAAGAGCAAAATGAGTCTGATATACATGCGACCTACAAGTCCGTAAGTTTTAATCTATAGGTTTACTATGAGTTCTGCAGTTCACAAGAATTCAATAACAGTGAAAGGATCCGTGCGACAACGGATGACAAACTTTTTGTAAAAATAACATTTCTATTCAACATGCGAAGTGGTATGAACTACTACTATAGTAAAGACCGATATATGAAAACGACCAGTATATAGAATGGAGACATTTAGTATACGCCCTGCCAATCAGATGGTATTTAACAATTGTTCAAAAAAAGGCGAATATGTAACAGCAATTAACGATGATAAACAAAAGTTATTTATAGAAACGAACAAAACAAATGGCAACGACTTACAAAGAGGAGGGTCTGGCACTGCACTCTACAGTTTAACTATAGTAAAAAAAAAAAGAAAATGTTAATTGCGGGTTTACAAGCGAATGAATGACACACAGGAGGAGTGAGTGAATGTTACTCGACGCCCTTCATTTTATGCACTTGAAATACAACAAAAACAACAATAAAATATTTAGCTACTATGACTACAACTACAACAGAAGTTGAGATGCCGACATTGACGGGGGTTAAAATTACGCAGCAACATTGAAGTGATATTGAAAAATCACAGCATAAAATCATAATCACTATAAGCAAAAAGCCTGCGTATAACAAAAAATGGCTACACATGAATAAAAGTATAAAAAATAAAACTAAATAAACTTACAAGTAGCAAAGCGGAAAAAAAATAAAATTGTAACAAGTCATCTTTGCAGGGGTCTTAAAACGCGAGATGCACACAGTTTCAATCAAACAACCCCTTTCAAGCACCCATAGTCTGAATACACAGAAAATAAATATGGTTAAATCTTTAATACTTTATGAGGAATATTTTTAATTTTTCTATTCTACAATAAATCGGTAAATCCATCGGGACTCATTCCAAGTCCATATAAAAATAAATCGATTAAGAAATGGCTGTTTATCTGATCGTCTGTGCCTTTGCATACTATGACAGTAGTTTACACAACATCTCCAAAAAATGGACTACAACATATTTAAACAAAACTTCATAGGTTAATTTGAAATACCAATTAATGAACACAAAATATGCAAAAATTGTGGTAAATTTAATGTTGTGTCTTGTTTCTATTTTATTTACATTTCATAAATGTTTTTCAGTGTACACAGCCGACGATGAGGGAAACGCAATTGATGCCTTGTTTGCATCCATAATCGGAACAACCATCAACGGCGGCGGCTGTATCAAACCCTCGGGCCAAAATGGTGGACGTCTTTTTTCTGTTCTTATATTGTAGTTTAGTTTTAACACATACTGTATATGAACAATCGAGCCATCATGAATAAAGCAAATGAACACCAGCAGAAGACTACAAAAAAGAAATGAAGCGAACACAGATTTTGTATTTAATAAACTTTCCATATGCGAAGACTTTGGTTTTTTTTTTATTATATTGTTTCATCACAAATCCAGTTGCTGATGCTGAAAAAAAAAGGCACGGCGTGTCTATTAGGCATAAATGTTTGATTAGGTTTTTTAGCGAGTGTGTGCAATGATTTGCAAAACTGATGAAACAAGTGAAGCATAGATAAGGGTGTCCCTGCCTTGTTGGAGATGGTGGGAAGACTATGTAGCAAGCAGCCTTATCTTTAACAAATGCAATATTATTCTCCATTTTGAAAATTTTAATTTTTTAAGTGGTACTCAAATCTTATGAATATAAATGTAAGTATTATTATACTACTATATAATAATAATTGTGTTGCAATCATCTGAATTTAACGACTTACTCACTTGTACACCCTCATTTTATTAAAAATATCAAAGTTAAATGAAATTTCTTTGATTAAAATTGATATAGTAGACATAAGTAGCAACATTATTTAATCGTTTTTTGTTTATTGAAATGAATTATTGAAATTAACTTATGTGTTTGTCGTCAAACAAAAGATATTAGCAAGATTTGTTTGTCAGTTGTAATATTGTCTGAGTCTTTTACTTATCGGTTTGAACATGGAATATATTTTTATTTACTGAAATGTTCGATACTGGATCAGAGTATTGTTATGTGTAATTACAGTAGCAACTTAAATGAAAATAAAGCACATACAAAAGTCTATTGTACCAATCTATGGCACATCTTTGCATTGCGATATTTTAAATTTCAGTTCTTGTTACAAAACGCACCTTATAAATTTATTTAATCTTGTTTTATCTGATAATATTCTACTTTTTCTTTATTAATTAATAATAAACGAAATATGTACATGATTTTTTTAGTACTTCTTGTCTCACTAAAATGAGCAATAGCATTCCACAGTTGACTGAAGATACACAATACATCAACCTATTCAAGGGCAACCCCAAGATTTGCATCGTTTAGTGACATGTAGCGTTTCACAAAACAGAGTTTCAAAATTAGCAGAATTAAACGTTGGTTATTTAATATATACAATTATATACAAATATATGTATGTATTTTAAAAACTTGAGAAAAAAATTATTTTTGTTTGAAAAAGTCTTGTTTTAAATGTACTTAATGTTTTAAATGTACGTTAAATACACAGAATTATGCATTCAAGTAAGTTACTCTAACATTAAACTGTCTAAGCCCCGCAAATTCGAGTACAATAAACGAAACACTAACCGCATAAACCCACACAAAAAAAATTGAAATGAAGTACAATGGTATGTATCTACAATAAACTCATTTTTTATTTGTTAAGAGAAGAATTACTTGGTTAATAACAAAGAACGAAATGTCGAACGCATTTGAAGCATAGTCAGGCAAATAGGAACACCAAAACTGGGAATAAAAGTAAAGAATCTGTGCAAATAAACAATTAAAATGTCACAATGATTGTAAAGGAACCCGTGTCAGAAAATCAAAACCACGAAAATTGTATTGAAAGCCAGCAAATAACGCATGCACGCGTTTATAAAGGATATTTACGACAACACAAAAATAAAAAAAAACCATATTATTCAAAAGCGCATTACAAAAACACTACATTCATATATATATACTTTAAGTATACATACATAGTACGAATCAAGAGAACAATGACAGTAAGCATAGCAAACAATAACTCAAGAAACAGTAGTAAATCGAAAACCATAAGACATTCTCCCTCAAGGGAAAAGAACTCAAACAGAGACCACAATACGAGTACACATTCATATTCACAGTCAGTGAGTGAGTCAGTCAGTAAGTCTGTCTGACAGCCACTCAGTCACACTGTCAGGCACTCACTCACTTAAAGGACCTTATTCAACATAGAGTAAATGTTAAGAAAGAGATAGAAAAGGGCGTCCAACCAAGTTGAGTAGTGAATAAAAAGGAATTTAATGCCAAATACCAATTAAGAAGGTTTTTCTTGAAAGCGCGAAAATCGAAAGTTAAGCGACGTGAATAGAGCATAGAAAAGCCAAGAAAACTGAAGTCAAGCCAAGCCAAGCAAAGCCAAGCTAACTGAAGCATGACAGTCAAATACCCGCAATGCCTGTGCATGCAGATACTCCTGTCTAACAGGATGAAGAACAAAACTGTTTTGGCGCAATGCTGAGCAACTTTAACAATTGAGCACAGATTGTCGCACAGTTCATGCAGACACTTTCGATTTCATTTGAGTAAAACTTGTAATGGTACTATAAGTACTGCAAAGAAGACGAACAAATCTATTAGTTCCAACACTTGATCCAAGAACCAAATCCTTTTGACCAAAGGATCAAGTGTTGGAACTACACACATCCATACAAATGTTACCCACTATCATTGTTGTCATCTGTTGTAGTGTTTGTACCTCAAACGTGCTTTTCAAATGTATTTTACTCCGAGTCCTTCAGTCAATCATGCCGCTCAAGTGGCTATGTCGACTTTCGATTCTTTGCTTATAGTATTGTTGTCAGTGGGATTTTTATTTTCGTCCAACGTGGAAGTGTAAATAAGAATTGCAACTTGTTTTATTTTTTTTTTTATTGACAGTCTACCCTTCTTTTTTCTACAATTTTAAATATTTGAAACCCATGGGAATTTCCCGTTTAAAGCATTACTGTTAAATCGTATACTCGTATATGCACGCACCTTGGTTAACAGGTCCAAAAAATACAACTGACTTTATTCAGAGGGTTGTTGGTTATATTTGTTCTAGTTAATTGTGTAAATATTGAACATCGATTAATTGAAAGTGAAGAGATTTGGAATAGTAGGAAATGTACTGTATTATTTAATGTTTCTACGATTAGAGTAAAGAAGAATCAAAAAGAAGAAAAAACCTGTCATCAAGTGCACGTATTTTGTAGCCAGAGACTTTCTCTCAATTTCACTTTTGTTATAACAATTTACATATATAATAGTATGTACTATGTAATAAATATGTAAGCATGTATTATCATATTCTAATACAAAGTCATTTCGCGAAGAGAACTTCAAAGATACACTAATACACTATATATATTACTGTTTAAATTAATAAATTAATTTTAATTTATATTATTGCTAAGTATATATATAAATATGTACATATAACAACACAAACACAACCCTGCTTCGCACACGTTGTTTTCTTTCTTAGCATTACTATATTCTTTCTGTCACAGTTATTCATAGAAAAAACAAAAACAACAATTTGCAATTATACTTTCCCGCTTTCCCCTGTTTCACTACTAAACAAATCTCTCGATCTTGTTTCACCCATTTTTTAATACCTTGAGATACGTTATTGTAACTTTTGTAGGGATTTCTTATTTATTTGAATATAAAATATGTAGAGCCCATATTACTCGCTAATAATGCAGTTTTCTCTATGTGAGGAAATTTTTAAAATCAGTTAAGTAGTTTTTGAGTTTATCTATTTCAAATAAAAAAACAAAAAAAAATCAGTCAAGTGTGACTCGGACTCGCACACGGAGGGTTCCGTACCGTCGTACAAGATTTTTTGCTTAAAATATTAAATTATGTGCATATTTAACAGCCTAAAAGTATAGTACAATTAACAGCTTAAAAGTAAACTATAAAAAAAATTGTTAAACAAAATATTAAATTAAAGAACAATCCTTCTAAAAATGTGTGTTTTTAGTATTTGTCGTTCTACACACAAGTGAAAATTTCATCTCTCTACATATTACGGTTCATGAGATAGAGCAGGAGACGGACGGACGGACAGCGTAAGCTTAGTAATAGGGTCCCGTTAGCACCCTATGGGTACGCAACCCTAAAAAACGGACAATCAAATTTGTCCTCTTTATAATATTGTATTAGTTATATGAGATAGATTAATATGGAAGTATAGATATAGATTGACATCTATCAAAATACCGCTAGATGGTTCAATTTCATAGAATATACATAAGTATGTTATGTATGTAGGTCCGACTTTTTATCAAATTTTATAAGTGACTTTGGTAAATTGATTTAAATCCGTTCAATTGGGGATCACATTGATTAGAACACATTAATTTTGTTGCATAAAAAGAAGACTCTGAGTAAATTTTAAACCATTTAAATCTGCCGTATGACGATCCCAATCAGTTTTTTTGATATAAATATCAGACTAGAGTAATTATAATATTGTATCTGCCTATATGCATATAAATTAAATCCATTTATAATTCTAATCCAAATTTATTTAAATTAAAATTTAAGTGAAATTTTAATTCCACTTCAAACCATAGAACCAGACCACAAAAGGTCTTACATTTCTTCTAAATTCATATATTCAGTTCATGGGATCCATTTTATAAAATTTATAAAAAACTTGTTGTCTCGACAAACATAGCTTTGCTTTCATGTTTATAATTAATTTGAGTGTCTTGATGTGTTTCCACAAAACTGATGACTCCAATATGCTTCCCGTCTTTATACGAGGGTTGCTACTTAAGTCTTGAGATATGGCAACACCAATGTTGATATGTCAAATCTGACATTGGTATCGTAAAGCTTGTCGTTTTTAATGATAAATGTACTCAGAACGTTTTGTCATAAGAGTGCTATTTGTATTGTTTACAGTGACTTGAAAAATTCATTTCGGCTAAAAAATTGAATTAAATCGTGAACATTTTCGTGCAATGATTTTTTATGATTTTCGACGTGGATTAACTCAACAAGAGTGTGCCAATCAACTCGCTTCGATTTTTGGTGATGAAGCACCATCCAGGGCCACCATGTTTCGCTGGTTTTCTGAATTCAATCGTGGTCGTAGTTTTCTCCAGGACGAATTTCGTGAAGGTCGTCCAAAATCGGTTGTTGTGCCACAAAACATTGATGCTGTGCGTGAACTGATATTGCAAGATCGTCATGTGACATATCGTGAGATAGAGACATGTTTGGGCATTAGTTCCACTCGCATACATTCAATATTGCATGAACATTTGGCCGTCAAAAAGATTTGTTCGCGTTGGATACCGCATAATTTGACAATCGCGCAAAAAAGGCTCGTGTCGATTGGTGCAAAGAAACGTTGAAAAAATTCAATCACGGTGATTCAAAAGACGTCTATAAGATCGTGACAGGTGATGAATCATGGATCTATGCATATGAGCCTGAAACTAAACAGCAGTCGACTGTATGGGTCTTTCAAGATGAGCCAAATCCAACAAAAGTGGTTCGCGCACGAAGCACTTCGAAGCAAATGGCCGCCTGTTTTTTTGGAATAGAACGGTTAATTTTGAATGGTACACCACCATTTGTTTGCCAGTATTCGAAGAAATAAGAAATATCAACCGCAGAAGACGAGTCATTCTCCACCACGACAATGCGAGCTCTCATACATCGGCTCAAACAAGTGACTTTTTAAACACTCAAAACGTCGAATTGATCTGTCATCCGCCCTATAGTCCAGATTTGGCACCCAATGACTTCTTTTTATTCCCGCACACCAAAAATAAATTGCGAGGTCAACGTTTTTCGACGCCTGCAGAAGCGATTAATGCGTTCAAAACACATGTTTTGGAGATACCTCATTCCGAGTGGAAAAAGTGCTTCGAAAATTGGTTCAATCGCATGCAAAAGTGTATTGATCTTCATGGAGAATATTTTGAAAAACAATAAAGTCATTTTCGATGATACATATTTGTTATTATTTGTCTGTCTCAAAGAAATATTGATTCTAAAAAAAAACAATGAACCAATAAAAAGAATATTAACTTTGGTTATGCCGAAGTTGTAATACTCTACACGCACCTTTTATACATTCTGATTATTGTTCTAAGTTCATATTTTGTATAGGAGGTACCCCTCCAAGTAGACTGAGGGTCTTGAAATTTACATATTTGGTGGATATGGGTCAGATACCTACAGTGTCCAAATTTCAAGTCTAATAGTATAAAAAATAAGAAGATGATTTTGAATCTGGGTTTGTATGGGAGTTATTACTCCTAGTAATCCAAGGGGCTTGAAACTTACACAGTACAGTGTCCTAATTTCATTTCCATAGTACAACATTAAAAAAAAGGTTTTATTTTATGAAGATGAATTTGAATCTGGGTTTGTATGGAAGATAGCCACCCTAGTGTTCCGATTCGACTAATTCCGGCAATTGTGTTGCGTATGAGAAAAGAAAGTTCTCTAGATCAAAAACTGAAGGATTAGTTTACATACATACAAACAGACAGACGGACATGTCTAAATCAACTCATCTCGTCGCGCTGATAAAGAATATACATATATACTTTATGGGATCTCTGATGTCTCCCTCTATGTGTTACAAACTTCACTACAAGAAGAGTATGAAAAACGACTTGAAAGTTTTTAAAATATGTCTCTAAGCTTTAAATGTAAAATTTGATTCACCAATTCAGACGTTTCCAGTAAATTTTTACAAAAAATAATTACAGCAGAATTTTTTATGTATGTAACTTAGTATTAATATTGAAAAATTGACGACACATTCAAATTTTCTATTGTAAACTTAAACTTTATCATAATCAAAATATGGATTATATTTGAACAACTTGTTGCATTACACTTCACATACTTAACACTCTTAATATTCTTGATTTTATAGAAAATTAAAAATAAATGAGTTGTATGATTCACAACTGATTGACTGATTGGACTCTTGTAATTACATCTTATAGTATACATATATAAAAACTTTCCCAAACATAAAGAAATTATTGAACCTATTGAATATATTCAATTTATAAAATTTATTTTTAACGAATTTTAAAAACTATTATATTTTCTCGCTGCTTATATCAGAACTAATATGTAAAAAAATGTGTCTACCATAGTTTATTGTAATCTCAGATTATTACTTATAATAACATATTGTACTTACTTATATGTATAGTCATTATATGTATAACAACTTACCTGAAAAAATAATATTTTTTGGATAATAACACCTTAAGTTATTTTGTGACTAAAATATCCGTTTTGATTTTAAAGATTCTTAAGATATTTTGTTATTTTGGTCTAAATAGTATATTTTCACAATATTTTAATTTTATTTAATTTTAATTAAATGTAACTTCAAAGCAATACTAAGTACATACATCAATGTAGAAATATTTAACTTTGATTTATAAAATACCGCAGGCAATGCTCGCTCTTTCATTCACTTTTAAGTTAAACTTATCAAATCTACATTAAATTACAATATTTATCATAAACAGGAAACCATCCTATTAAGCACATTAAATAAACGTAGAATATTATGGTAAATGTTTGACGACGTTTTTATGGCAATAAAGTTATTAACTTCCAAAGAGACAAACACATGTAAGTAAATGTTGTGAGTTGTGTTGCAAGTTCTTATTATGGACTTATGAATATGTCGCTTATTAGAATTTTGTATTTATCATCTAAGGCGCACCAAAATGAAAACGAACCGCGCAATAAAGATGTCAATTTTGAAATGTAAATATTTGATTTATGACACCAAAGTAAATTAATGCAAAAATAACTACGCCGACATCGGCAACGATGCCAACAAGGACGAATGTATCCTTTACGAGGAGTCACGATATAGCGAAGCGCAACACGAGAGCAATTGGAAGAGAGTTAGCAACGCCATTTTGTTACAGTTGGCAAAATTCACTGCATGTTGATACTTACATATATATATACATACAAACAAATGTGTATCTTTAAGCCATAATTTAGGCGGCGAATTTGGTTTTAATAAGCGAAATTTCACCAAAATTTATCACAAAATCTCAACCGACGGTAAAAAAAATTAACTGCTCTACTCTAATGTATCTAAGCCGCCATGTGGCTCTCATGCTACTCTCTTTGTGCGCACTGAGGTTGTTCTACGGCAATCGCATATAACGGGGAATTTTCTGTTAGGCAACCATAATAGAAACAATAATCACAAGAACAGTAGAAACGCAACCGCCAACAACAACAACATCATCATTATCATCATCATCATCGTTATTATTAAAGAAAGTAGTCATATGGGTAACTCATAGATGTGTGTGTATTAATGTGCTCTTATTTGTTCAGTCTCTCTGATTCACCCTATCACATTCGCACATGCTCTCTCTCAGGCTCACTCACACTTTGATAAGCAGACTCCCTTTATAACATACATCTCATAAAATTAAGGGGTGTTTGGGTTATACAAGTGAGAAGTCCCTCTGATTGTTGTTTTCATTTCTGGCTGGCACAAGCTGTCAATTGTTGTCGTATTAATATGCTGTCATCATCATTATTAACACCACCTCATGATCTTATGGGTTCCTTCTTTTCTCTTTTCTTTGCTCTACATTACTGAGTTTGCTCTCTCCTTGTGTACATATTTGTCTTGCAATTTAGTTGCTTTGCGCCTTTTTTAGCCTCAGTCGCAGGTGGTCCCCATCTTTTCATAAACCACGACCATTGCTGTCTCTACATATTGTTTTTTATGTATGTCTCTACATTTGTTTTCTATTCCACATGAGATCTCGAGGCTCCTTTTAATAAATCGGAATTTATTGTACAATAGTAATACATACATATTCTACTGGTCATGTTACAACTTACACACTTGAGTACATTTTGCTTAAATGTATGTACGAGTATGTACTTACATTTTAAATTTATATAAAATGTAATATTAATTTGGGTGCAGATTACAATGTATCACATTGTAAAAGATCGACAATGTAATATTTTTTTGCTGTAAGTCAAAGGTGCGTTTGAATGAATTATGAAAATATGATAAATGCATACATGACCAAAATCCATGGGAGACTTTTTAATGAATTGATGGTTGTAATTATTGTTCATGTGCCCTGCTATTCTTACATGCTGAGCTATAGTACTTTTATAAAATAGAAAAATTATATACTACTACTTCTGTGAATAAAAAGTTTTAATCTTAAAAAAAAAAGACTGTGTCCTAACAAAACAAGATAGATGAACAGGAACCATCTAGTACAATAGTTGTGGACACTTTTAGCACAAGAGAGAAACGTTTCTTACCATTGGCAAAATGCTTTTAAAAATAACATCTATCTGCCATGAGATCCGACGTTACGAAGTATTCTTATTCATTTTTCATGTATTCTTTCATAATTTCGATGGGTTTGTTGATATGTTGAAGCTTTGGATTGGAAGTAAAAGTGTCGAAAGCATACACTTTACGTTTCTTAAAATATGTTTTTTTTTTATGAAATTATAGATTGCGAAATTTATAATATGTACATATTTTATTTAATATTGCATTTAGATCATTACAAAAGGATTGACTGGCTGTTTGATCCCACTAGACTTACATTACATTACTAATCCACTCGTCGTACTCATCTTCAATTATACAATTTAGTCGTCTATTTCTATGGGTCAGAGAAATGATTTCTATATCTGAATTGATGGACCACTTCTAGAATACCACGATGTCCTTATGCTGCCATAACAGCATGTACCCTTTTTTGGAATTCCTGAATACCATTATATTTTTCTGGCTAGCACACCGCATAAGATTGCGAAATAATATAAACATAATAAAGTAAGCGGTTCCTTAAGCATAATGTACTACATCTCTATTTTTATAAACACAAACTTATCACAATGTAGCTTTCCGAAAGTTTTATTTATATTTTTATAAAAATTTCTGTACAATTTTGTGACAATTTTTATTAAATTTTTTAACATTAAATACCATTAATGAAAAAAACATCTATAAAAATGTGTTGTACAATATAAAGGCAAAAAGGAATAACGAATGCCCAGACATATTCAAATGTCAAATGAGCGAAAACAACAAGGACCTTACAAGGGACAACAATTTACACACCTCAAGTAGATCGAACAACAAAAGTAATGGAAACAATAAGAACAGCAGTATCACAGGGTATAGGAACTACACTAAGTAAGCAACCATTATATGAATTGAAATGGACAAAAGAGCTGAATGAAAAAAAAAAAAATAAGTGAGTTCCCTGAAGGACATAAAGAAGGAAGGACGTGACTACAAATATTAGAACTATGGAACGATGGAAGATGGTGGTGCAATACGAATGGGAGACGTCAATGATTGTGCATACAATTTCGAAAAAGGATATTAAAATGTTTGCATATAAAATATTAAATAAAAGGCAAAGGCGCAGCAGGAAAATCGGCAGTCGACAGTATCAAAATGCAGACTTCTTGTATATATTTACAGCTTGCAACACGAAATGAGCGAGCAAAGTTACAGAAATGACGAACGATGACAACAACGACGCATACATGATTTTAGATGATGATGATGATCATCATCATCATAATTATGGCAATGACGATGATGATACACAGACAGTATATAAGTGCTGTACATAAGCGAGGGAGGCCAGAGGATTTGCGCAACAAGACAAACAAGTTCATTGGCAAACTTTTCCGTTCTCCATCCAACAGACTAAACTTAGTTGTATAACGAAGGCGTGTTCGCACTCTCGCATAAAGAATCGTACGCTCTGAGAACATGCGCATTGCGCTAAAAGTCATTTTGTTCAGTGATAGCACCCATTTTTTAAAAATATTGGGCGTGCCCAATACTATCACACTTGCACTTGCACATGGATAGGCGGAGAGAGAAAGGCAGCTGCCTGCGTGTAATGTGAGACGCACTTCATTAGCTTCTCGACATTTTGTTACCTTTTTTTTTTTTTTGGGTGCTTGCTCATTGTTTTATACATACTACGAAACTACATACTACTTTTTGCAATCAACAGGCAAGACTCACCAACTCAAGGGAACCAGCATACTATACACATCCTCTCTTTCTCACTATCTCTCCCTCTATTTTTATTTCTCTTTCGTACATTTGCAATATTTCATAATGTTGTTCTTGTTGACACCCTTGACTGAGCCAGATGAGACGAATCCGAGTCCTATCCTGGTATCGACCGAGAATGGTGTATCATGAAGTTATTGATGACGGTTAGTGAGAGAAGCGTTGTGCGTTTAGTAGCAAAAACAAACAGCTGCTCTGTTTTTCAGCTCAATTGCTGCTATCACTGTCTACTCTGCCTCTTCTCGTACTACTCCCGATATTATCATTCGTACATACGTTGAGGTTATGCTTGTCCAACATGGCACCTTTTGCTTGGTTTATGGCATTCATTAGTCCTCTTGGTCTTCTTTGCCCGATTGAAAATACTTTAACCAGCACAAATTTTTCACAACTGTTGAGTTCTTTCCTTCATTGTCTCTTTAACTAGTTAGTATATTGCCATTTTTTTGTAATACATTTCATTTTAAAACTTCTACGAAAAAAATAACTTATCTTTTAAATTGTAAATCGTAATGAAATCGGTAAGGGTTTTTCATGGTTTTGTGTTATTTTTGGGTTATTTGTATGTACTTTGAAAACATTACAATTTGGTCTAATTAAGTATGTACATACATACTTTTATTTTGAATTGTAAAATTTTTTCGTAACATCCAATAAGTGAGAGTGCTTCTAAAAATGTGTATTTGTAGTATTTTTCGTTCTACACACAAGTGAATTACACACTCTGTGAAAATTTCAACTCTCTACCCATTACGGTTCATGAGATAGATCAGGAGACGGACGGACGGACATCATAAGCTTAGTAATAGGGTCCCGTTAGCTGCCTATGGGTACGGAACCCTAAAAATGAATACCTTACTATTTCTTTGATCACTTAATCTCATTTTACTCTTTGGATCCTTAAGTTTTTGAGTGAAAACTTGAGATTTAACAACTTCGTGAGCGAATTATCTAGTCTTTGTATTTGTAATGATCTTTGCTTCGAGGTTGTTGAGATGCGTAGTTTATCAATCGCACCACGCACTTTCTAACGGGTCCAAACAACTGCAGCAAGCCAAGATATGCATTGAAAATAGTAAATAGTCAAGCAATTTCAATTCATTTGATTTGATAGCAACTAACTACATACGTAAATTTCAAATTTATATAGTTAAATAAGGGTACTTTCTAACTAATAAATGCATTTTAATTATAAACTCGTATTCAGCATGGTTAGAGAAACAGAAATTAGTTAAAATTATTACGGATCGGATAAATTTTCTTGTTATTATTACAATATTATTAGTATTGTACACGTATATTAACTAAATTAATCAAAATAAATGTATTCTATATGTTAATTAGTCTTTATAAATGTCTTTGTGTTATGTTAAGTATGTGTATATCCACAACCATACCTCCTATTCAAACCATTAACAATGTTTCATTCGCATTCACTAACTAATACTCATTCCGCATAGTACACTTTTAAAAATTCGTTACTTTGTGCAAATTTTGATGGTACTCCACCGAATAAAAAATTCTTTTATTTCTGCTCTGTTGCGTCTCTCTAAAATGCAGCGTATTGGAAATATGCACACACGAGAGTGATACGTTCCTCCAAAAATAAAATTTGGCAATATGTTTCTGTATACGAGTACATAACTGTGTTTTATGGCCTTTCACAAAATAAGTAAGGTATGGATACCTGAAATATTGCATAACATTTTTTTCTGTATTAATAATAAATAACTCTCCAAATCAAATAAATTATTTAAATTTAAGCGAAGTATATCGCACATATTTAACTAAAGTGTTACAACTCAAAATTTCCCAATTTTGATTTTTTATTAAAAAACAATACACAATGATTCCCCAACTCTTGTAAAATTCTGGTATTTATTTCTCTACGCTTTACCAAAAAGGAAATACCATTGTTTTTCTTTCTTTTCATAGTTAAACATGTGCAATGTGTAACGCATATGTATGTATTTTTAATCAGATTTAAGAATTCTTTGTTCATTAGTCCGTAAGTCTAATATCCAGAAACTAAGTATAAGAAACTACTATTGCAGTGATTCTCAACCAACCGTTGAGTGGCACTTTAGTTTAACACGAAAATCTTGAAGGGTGAGGTCATTGCCAAACAGAGACCCCGACGCTTGCATTTAATGTTTGGGAACTGATAGTAATTGAAATACAAATTCAAAAACACCTCATCGAAACGGAATACCCGACATGACTCTCGTTGCTCCAATCAAGTAAGTCTACACTTTGCTGCAACCACTTTTCATAAAATCTTTTAATTGAGAATTATTAAGTTTCTCATTAACCCATTAGACACGAATTACAATCAGTCTATAGATGCAAATTCAAAGTGGTCCGAACAATTTGGTCCTACATTAATCAATGACGTCAACTGATCGAACATGAAAATTGTATAAATGGTCTTGTGCTTGTATATTGTCGGTATTCTCGGTTCGAATGCGTGACTCGATCGAATACAACCAATAATTACTTGTTTCTATAACAAATGAAGTCAGTTATACAAATTCTCGTTGCAATTCTCTGATAAATGTTTAATTCTGTTTTTGATTGAAAATACCAGGGTTTGAAGAACTGGCAGATTATTAGCAATAGCACCAAAAAATGTACTGCCGATGTGCTGCGAAAGTCTCCTTATTTTTAAAAGTAATTTTTACTTTTGCTTTACTGTGCACAAAGCAACAGCACAGTAACAGCACATTATTCAGATATTTTAGTTTTGATATGCTGTGGTGCCAACTTTTCAACAGCATAGCATAGATGCAACAAATTAAATGAAAAAACTACAGCATTTTTAAACACTGGAAAAAACTCTTATTTTATTTCTTTTAAAAATGTTATTAATATTGAATAAATCAAATCGCTTACTACGCCTATATAAATTGTAAATATGAATTTAATGTTGTTAAGAAATCCGTTACATCATTCTTGTGTGTTGGATAAATTTTTCCTCTTGAAGTGGTAAGCCCCACTGAGCTCTGAGCGATAACATTCAATAATGTCGTTATCTAAAAGAATATCATCATATTCCTTAAAAGGACATTATTAGGGGATTCATGAAATGTGTTAACCGTTGTAAACGTTAAGAATTTTTTAAAAATCGAATGCATCGAAATGTTCTCCATACAAAAAAGATTACCATACGTAGTAAATGTAACACACAATTGAGTGTCGGAATTATGTTATCGTTGGGGCTGCCAATCTTGTGTATTTATTATGAATTGGCAGAGGTAATGCCCGATTCACACTGCTTCAAAATTGTTGCTTTTCCAGCGAACGTTTACACAGCGGTTTCGCTTCAAAAAACAACTGTTTTTTGTTTTAGTTATACATACAAATGGAACGTTGTGGTTAATTGTGATAATTAAAATGGACAATTTGTGGAAAATACATGATTGAGAACAATTTGCAGTGTATGCAAATAATTCTTGCAGCTGCGTTTTTCATTCCTGCTACTTATTTTATTAATATTTGAAATAAAAATTACAATTTAAAATTTCCTTCAATATTGTTTTGTGCAATGATCAGCTGTTTAATGCCGATAATGACCAAAAAAAAGCGGATATGACCAAATATTGGAAGCACTACTCAAACTTTGCCAGCCCTGGCTGCTGTAATTTTTGGTTTCACTTTTGCAGCAGAAAAATTGTTGCTTCAAAATACCCAAAGCAACCCTGAAATTCTGTCATTTGCCTATTGTTGTTGTAGAAATTTAGCAACTTTTTGAGCTGCTTACAAAAAAAAGGCTTGCTTCTGCTCAGTCTGAATCGTGCATACGTTATAAGTTATTTACTACGAACAAACAGAACGGGGCGTTCACGAAAATCTTTTTAAACAATTTATTAAAATACGAAAATATAACGCGTAACACAATTCATAAATCCCCTATATATATATATTCGGATTCCATCTTATCCATGCTTCATAATCAGGCTTAAATTTCGACCTCTCTTAATATTATTCATGAAAATTAAAGGTGTTTATTATTTGATTGTTCCATACATAATACTGACCGAATTCTGATTTTTTCTAGAAAACACAATGCTTGCTCGATATACGAGTATATCGATATTTATTAAATATCGACAATAATATATAACCGTCGTTATATCGAATCAATCCGATATAATTACATCATCAGATATCGAAAAATTATATACATAAATGTACGTAACACGCGGAAATTCAAAAATCGCGATACTTTTTGAACAAGCCTCGTATATTTTGGAATGAACATCCCTAATTGATGCCTATATTCCATCCATAATCGCGGATTCCTCTAAAAAGTTGTACATGCACATTTTTTGGTTCGAGTTATGGAAGAAAAATTCTATACTTACTCTAAACGCTACTGCAGCACGTTTTCTAGTTATGTAAGGTTGGCTGTTTTTGGTTTTTATATCCATATACATATATATGGATATGCATAGTTTTGTAGAAAGATAATTAACTTGGGTTATGCCGACGTTGTAATACTCTTCACGCACCTTTTATATCTTCCGATTATTGTTCTGAGTTCATGTTTTGTATGGGAGGTACCCCTCCTAGTAGTCCATGGCTCTTGAAATTTACATAGTTGGTGGATATGGGTTAAAACATAAAGTGTCCATAATTCAAGTGGATAGTACAAAAAACAAAAAAATTATTCTAGTAAGAACATGATTCCGATTCGGAAGATTCCGACAAATGTATTGCGTATGGTGAAAAGAAAGCTCCGTTTCAGCTCTCTAGCTCAAAAACATAGGGACTAGTTTGCATATACTTATACAAAAATACAGACAGACGGATAAGGCTAAATCAACTCGTATCATCGTTCTGATCGAGAATATACATACATACCTTATATCTCCTTCTGTGTGTTACAAACTTTTTAGAGATCCAAGTACGTAGAAAAGATTCAGTTCGTTATAGCGAAGTCCTACTGTAATTCACTTAAATTACAATCGATTTCTGAAACCATGACCAAAACATAGCTGAACAGCTGATTATGACAATTTATTCCAATCGTGCCTAAAACAATTCAGAGTTGCCAGACTGTTTGTTATTTCTTATTATCTTATAAAAATAAATATTGGCAACAATCAAATAAGAATACTATTACAGAGAGTAACATAATTTTTTCGAAAAAAGTTTCATAAATTTTTAAACAATTCATTTAATGCAAACGATAATTAATTTACTAATTTATGGTCAAATTTGTAGTCTGGCAACATTAAGTTACGGCTTCTTGTTGAATTGTTGAACACACACACACAGCTGTCATTTTAAAAGACACGTCAAGCAACAATTGCATATTTTCACAAATAACATATTTTAACAAAATTACAACATCTAAAGACACTTAACAGGATAAGGATACGAAATGGCTGATGCAGGACAATGGTACAAATCGCTACCACGCTTCACTCGGTACTGGTTGACAGCGACAGTTGGCATGAGCCTATTTTGTCGCTTTGGAATTCTGCCAATGGAGTACATGTATCTATCTCGAGATCTAGTTTTAGGCAAACTACAACTTTGGCGATGCGTGACATCACTTTTTGTGTTTCCACTGTCGGGCGCCACTGGCTTTCACTATCTCATAAATTGTTATTTCATCACACAGTATAGTGCTCGTTTGGAAAAAGATCAATACGGACGTAGTCCTGCTGATTATCTTTATCTGCTGCTAATTGCCGCAGTATTAGCCAATCTTGGGGGGCTCTTGTTCAATGTATATTTTCTAATGGATATGCTGGTGGTTGCTATAACGTACATTTGGTGCCAACTAAATAAGGACGTCATTGTGAACTTTTGGTTTGGTAGCCGTTTTAAGGCAATGTATTTGCCATGGGTGCTGGCTGGTTTTGAATTGGTTTTCCACGGGTAAGTTTTGCCATTATTGATAAATTGATTCTACTTATGTGTTGTGCTAATATGATTTGATGATAACAGCTCCTTGGCGTCGTTGGTTGGCATAATGAACGGACACATCTATTACTTCTTAAAGTTTCAATATCCACAAGAATTGGGTGGCAATGCCATATTGGAAACACCTGCGCTACTGTATGTTTAATTAAAAAAAAAAAAAACAACAATTTTTATTACAATTTACAATTTGTATACAGCAAACAATATGTACCAGACATCAGCGGTGGCATGGGAGGCTTTGGGATACCACCGGAGAGCAGAGCACCACCACCACGTGCTGCAACGATGGGCAGTGCCTGGGGTAGGGGTGGTAACGCCTTAGGACGCAACTGAATGTATGCAAACAACGCACACCTACTTCTAGTTAATTTTATATTATATGAGGTACAGAATTTGTGACTAATCCACTCGACCTAATAACTTATAAGAGGATCAGAAGTGTTCTTATTCGATACATTCAGATCAGTTATGTATAAACTAAACTCACTCACACACACCCATGAACAAACACAAAAATATATTTTTGTTTGTGTTTTAAAAGAAAAGACTAAAATGTAATTTGCAAATGACGTTTATAGAAATAAGCGGCAAATAAATGGAATGGAAACGAATTAACATAGTCCTTCGTTTTTCCTTACTTAACGTCACAAAGTAATGCAACGCCACGCAATATCCAGTGTTCCGGTGGCTTTGAAGATTGCAACCACAGTGGGCAAATATAGTTAAGATCGGTTCGATTCATTTTCTTATAGACAGGACATGTATAAAGTCTTGGATTTTTGCTCCCAACTGAGTAAATAGCATAAATGTGAACCACAGGCATTAGCATATACAAGACTTTGTTGGTGGCCTCCACTAGACGAGAAGTACGACGATCCCAACCAGCTCCGTCAACGAAAAGGCCATGTACATATACACCTTCCTTCGGTGGCTTCTTGCATTCGTCAGGTCCCAACTTGAGCACATCATTATGCATAGTCACTTGATCTAATGCCCAACCTTGATGTGCACGGGCAACTTCTTGTCGCATAGCGGTGAGGAATCCTTGTGGATTAAAAAACCCAGACATCCAAAATACAACAGGCCGTGACTAAAGGAAATAAAAATTTGTTTTAAATTGAGGCCGTGGAAGGAAAAAAACCAACACTTACACCAAAGCACCAACCATAGAACTGGGTATGTCGTTCTATGCATTCTGTGAACCAAAATCCCAAACTAGAAGAGAGCCAACTGCCACGTTTCCAAACGGTTGGGACACGAGCATTGAATATGTTGTCAAGTGCATCACGTAAAGCTTCACTCATAATAATTGTTCCCTCGATTGCAAGCAGTAGATCTTTAAGTGTAGCTCGTACCAATAACAAGATCTAAATAAAATCGAAGCAAATGGTTAACAAGTGTTTAACTAATAATATCGATCACTTCTTACGCGTTGCATTCGATCAATCTCCTGTCGTAGGAAGATATTCATTGAACCTGTAGCGCCCATAAGTATCAAACGATTTTTTACTTCAAAGAGATCGAAAGGTAGAGGCGTCTTTGACAACATCTCTTTTGCCTGACGTGCAACACGGTCTTCACGTGATTCACCTCCACCCCCAGACGACTCTAAGTAATTAAACATACTTTAAATTTATGTTATGATGGTTAATTTTGGTTTAATTTTACCTTTCGGTTGGATAGACAATATTGTGTCCAATATACTTCGAGCTGTATTCGTTTGATAAGTTATCTCAGCATTTGAATGAAATCCATATACTTGGGGTGGGTCAATTAAAATCATATCTTCAATTGCTGCCAAATATGCCTCTTGTTCCTTGAAACTATAAACTTTGTAACCCTTGAAAAACACGAAATGATCTTCAAATAAATTGTCATGGAACCAAACACGTGCAAAAGTGTTTAAAAGACGTTTGTCGTAGTCATCTGTGACACGACCGCCATACTGTACTTCACCGATCATGTAGCGCACAGTGACCCAACTGATACCCTTGCCTTGCTCTAAGTCATCCAAATGATTTTGAACGAACAAACAGCTTGCGTACCAATCAGCTGAATTAAATTCATATGGTATATTCCAGCCGAGAGGGCCAAACTTACGACGCTCTTGTACCACAGAATGCAAAAACGAGAGAGCGTAGACAAGTGGTAAATAAAACGGCGATTGGGAGTAGTCCAAAAAGTCTTGCGACAAATTGGTATAAGTTCGTTTAAGACCAGCACGTATTCCAGCCGGTGGCTCATTAGTGAATTTTAAAGACATTTGCAACAGTGTTATAGGGAAATTTGGATGCGGCTCAGTTGTTATCCAAACACGGAATTGCGGGTGTACATTTGCCTCTTTTCCCAGACGTTCTAACTCTAGCAGTTGGACAGTCATTTCCACCATGTATTCAATACCCAGATGACAATTCTGAAGTAGTACCCAACCCCCCTCTTCGAGGCACAAAGATATCAGTCTACGCGCGTGAATTTCCTGTCCTTGACCCATAGATATTGGATAGCACTTAAGTTCATTTTTCTTTGCTAGCATCTCAATATTCGATGACGGATCTGAGCCCAACGATAGGAAACAAACCAATGGCATCAATTCTCTGCTTTCGGTTAATAATTCCTCATAATTAAGAACGACTGGTTCAGCAAATCGATCTCCTAACGAATTCGCAATGTACTTTCGGCTCTGTGCAATCATACGATCGGTACACCACGATCGTATTAGTAGCATTTTTCGAAACGGATCAAGTGCGTTATATCCATCGGGTATGATCTCGTTTTCAGGAGCATCCTTTTTGTACCACGCAAACCAAGGACGCTCATTATTTGTCACCTTTGTAAGTATATTAACAAACGGTGACAGGTTAGTTAACTGTACTAAATTAAGCCAAGTTTCATCTGTGACCCAACGATGAGGTACTGCCGGACAATCATTTAAATTGAGTGCGGCACCACCCTTAATGAAAATCTGAAATTCATCAAAGCTAATCAGATCCAATTGTCGATCAACATTAAGCGTCATCAGCAGCACAAACAGATACTTGTGCTGTTCATAAAGACCACGGGACTTGTAACGATAAATCTCAAAAGTAAGGTAGCTTATAATGCGTTTGATGCGTTTTTGTGTTATATGCGTCTTTGCCGATAAATGCATGGATGCGTCGAAACGCTCCAAAAACTGAACTAATGATGTCTGATACATATTATTTACCATGGCCATGCTACAAACCAAGAAATACAATACACTTCCACGAGTTGCCACTGGACGATACTCTTCACGGGCTATATTAATCTTGGCCTCAGTTATTTTTGCAATTTCGAGTTTCTCCTTCACCTCAATGGCGGTTTGTTTACTGGTGTTGAGTACTTCAATAACAGTTACATCATCCAAAAGACTACCCTGTGTAGTCGAAAGTTTGTGAAGAAGATTTGCCTCTAGCTCTTTCATCCTTTTCATATTATTTGTAACAGTCTCAACCAACTGAGTACGTTCGTCTTCTAGCTCTTTTCGTTCTGTTAATATAACACGACCTAACAACTGATCTTCGAGACCACGCATTGTAACCGTAAAATCAACAATTGACGTCCGTGCAAAAATTTCAGGTGTATATGCGGGATTGGGCAATTTGGTTGTTATATAACAACGAAACAAAGGATTCCAATCAACTTCCTTATCACCGATCCTTACTTTGAATTGAGTACCGACTTTAACCAAATTACGGTCCAATAAATTATCCAAGCATGGATCAAGTTCTTCGGCCACATCCTCTATTAACATCGGAACACCAAAATTAATTGCATCTTCGATATGATTACGGAAATATTTGTGGTTAAGTGCTGTTACAATGAGACCGTTCTCCTTCTCTTTGTTTTTGATCCATGCCTTACCTTGCGATTGTGGATCTATTAACAATGGATAGCGCACTGCCTTTGTTGCAATAATACCATTCTGTATGGAGAGCTCATCAGTTGGCAAACCTTGCAAATTCCATTCACCAACTTGCGATCGATCTGTTAAACTGTCAATTATATTGATACTTGCTGAAATGGGAATTAAGCGTTCCATGATCTGCTTCGTCCATTGCAATATCAAATCGAGACGAAATTCTTGATTGAAAGGTCCAGTGTAGGAAAGGAATGCTGTAAGTAGAATCGAATCCCCAACCAATCTTTCCGTCTCACTCTTAAATTGAGCAATTTGTTCGGTCCAACGAATCTTTTCACCTGCCAAGCCCCCAATAAGAGCAGTTGCTGCATCCATTTTATCTTGACACTTTTGGGCCTCAGCCAAAACCAAATCCTTCTTTGCTACAGCTTCCTCAAGCTTAGCTTGCACTTCAGCCAACTCAGCTTCCTTTTGTGCGAAGAGATCTTCAGCTTCTTGCAAATCCGCAGATGCTTTTTGATATTTAGCTGCTTGCACAGCCAAGTTTGCTTTCAATGGCAACACTTCCTTGTTGACCTCAAAATATTTTGACATAGCAATAGTCCAAGACAACAAACCGGCAACATTACCACAAGCAACTTTAGCCGCATCAAAGTTATAATTTCTTTAAGATATTCAATATAATATTTAGAAAATATTTAAAATACAACTTGATACTTACTCATAGTTAAAATATGGTAGCATTAGATCTACCATTTCTGCATTGATAAGATCAGTTGGATACTCAACAATTTTTTTGAGGAAACTTGTATCTGACATAACTTTAAGCGATTCTTCCCAAGAACTTTGCAAAAATGATTTCTCTGTATCGGGTTTTATTGCTTTAATACGACGACGGAACAATATGCACACACAATCCATAATTAAAGTGATCAGATATGGCGGTTTACCAAGTTTTCGAACTGTTGCAATGTCAGCCGCTTTAATAGTCTGCAAGAGGAAAATCAAATATCGTGAGGGACACATTCATCTCTAGGAGAAACATCTATACCTTAAGTGCTGCTTCGGCTTCTTCTAATGCTGGACGCGCTTTTTCCAACTTTGCCTCAGCAACTTCTTTGTCAGCAGATATATTTTTCACGAGTTCTGCCGCTTGACTCTTCTTTATAGCCACTTGTACCTTAATTACTTCTGCGGCTTGTTTTGATTGTTCGACATCAGCAAGTACTACTTCCGCCTCCTCGGTCGCAATTACAATCACCTTATTCATCTCAATTAATTCCTTTTTCAACACGGAAACTGAAGCACCAGCTTCGTCCAATTTATCTAAGCCTGATGTCATACGCTCTGCCATAACAATAATATTCACTTGTTTATCTTTGTACATTACTTTGTAGCTCTCTAAAAAGGATATTAAGCTCTTGGGTGTAACAAATGTGGTACGTCTGAAGCGATCGTAGTATGCAATACATGATTCCGAAACAGTCTCATGAATCCAGCTCATAATGTCAATAACCTGATCTTTAACCTTCTCGCTACATACAATTTCAAATTCGTTAAGATAATGTCGTGAGACAGCAACACGTGCATCTTCGGGCCATTTTTGGAACCAGTCGATAACACAACCAGAGATAAGACCTGGGAATTTCAGCGAACGAGCACGGAATTTTTCGCCAATCTACAATCAAATTTATATTATTATGATATAAAGAGAAAACAGAATTAATCTATTACCGGTGAAAAGCATAGAGCAATGTGTAGATTCGAACGCGCACGTGATATGAAGAAGTCATATAAATTATCTATTGTCGGAGGACGACGTGGAAAAGCTTTTTTCATTATCGGTATAATTTCAGTTTGAATTTCGTCAAGTTCATCCTTTGCGAATAGATTTGCAATTTCTCCCGAACTCAAAATGTTATTTATAAATTCTAGGAAGGATTCTTCCTTTATTTCATTATCGGTAAAAATAAATGTGATACCACTGCCCTCTAGTCCAGCAGTTCGATACAAATATTTTAAGTCTTCTGTTAGATTGCCGGTATTATAGGCACGTGTTAAGGTTATTTGAAAGAATTTATATCCAGCAATAAACGATGACAAACGGGTTAAACTTTGTTTTCCGGAACCTCCGACGCCCACAAGCAGTGCGTTGCCGCGAGGGTTACTTAAAATACGTGATACGATCATCAAGTGTATCAACGCATCCATGAAAAATACCATATCTAACTGAAAACCACGTACGTACTCGTTAAATTGACCCATATACCAAATAACTTTTTTACGACAAATATCAAAGCTTGGTATCTCTTCGTAAATTTTTGGAGGTTCAAACGACATGTCCTCATCATCATCATCCCCAGCGTCCGGTGCATCACGCAAAAAGTCAACAAAATAGGTTTCTTCCTCAGGATATTCTTCAAAAAACTCTTCTAAATGTTCTTTAGAAATCTTAAACATTTGTAATAGGAACCATTGTTTGTCTTTGACCTCTGTAAAACGATCAGCAATGACGCGTGTACATTCATGACACCATAATTTAAGCATATCATTGACAGTTGGACATTCCTCAGAATGAATTTTTAGTATACCTTCCCAAATACGTGATAAATCACGCAAATTGAAAACATAATGAAAGTTGGCCGGCGTCGGTAACATTTTTACTTTAACACTTTGCCAGAAAATGCGGGTTAGCGGCACTAACTTGGGTACAAGTGCAATTACTTCTTCACAGAAACCT
This sequence comes from Amiota mariae, assembly GCA_035041805.1. Classification (NCBI taxonomy): domain Eukaryota; kingdom Metazoa; phylum Arthropoda; class Insecta; order Diptera; family Drosophilidae; genus Amiota; species Amiota mariae. Next base: position 835,715 of record JAWNKV010000229.1, on the reverse strand, counting down.
CTACTTTCTACAAAATATCCACATCCTATGCTTTGGAAAATCTGATCCATAGAACTATCACCGGGTAAAGTGCAATTAAATATGGATAAGTGGCGTTTTAGCCGATTGGGTATGTCATTACGTCCGCCACCAGGATGTATCATAGCAGCCACCATTTGTATATCCATTATTGTCGAAAAATCACCTGGTTTTTCAAGTGAATAGAAGCCACGTTGTTCAATCATTTGACGGACAATTTCATTAGTAATCTGATCACCCCATTCATTGATAACAGGCATATTAATATCATCGATAAAAATGGTCATGGACCGTTGATTCGGTGGTCCATATGATGTGCCAACACGTTTTTCTACATACGATTCGATAATGCGCTGAAATCGATGAATTGTAAATTTTATTTTAATATGAACGTATTTATAGTATGATGTACCTGATACATGTTAGGCGTGGTGGCGGATGAAAAGTTAAAAGATTTGAACAAACGTACTTCGGGGTCAAACTTTTTTAAATAACCTTGAATCATTACAGTTTTTGCAGTACCTTGTTCACCGATCAGCAAAACCTGTTTTTTTTGTTTGGCGGAGTTATTTAAAAGAAACCCCGTACGTACATTGTCTACATTAGGAACCAGTATCGATGCAAATTCTGGTATCTCGTCTTCTGGATAAATAAATTCTTCAACACGCATTAGCCAATGTTGCCAATTACCACTCTCATCAACATAATAATCAAAAATGGTTTCTCCTGGTTGACGTTTTGGCCATCCTATTAAAAAAATATTAGTTTGTGATTGTGTGCGTTTTTTTTTGTTTTTGGATTTATTTTGTACGTACTCAATTTCGAAGGATGCTTTACTAAAAATTCTTCAAGTTTCAATCTTTCATTTATCTCAAGCACCGCACCTAATGTCCACATTACTGCGAATAGGAACAAACGCTCTAAAGCCTTCTCACTATGGGACGTCATATCTACCATAATGCCATCAATAATATCAAACATTTGCCTTATATATATGGCCTCCAGAATTCGCATTTTTGCCACAAGTTTTGTTTGCAAAAAGGTATGAGCATCATCATAGAGTACCATAAAGCAATTTCGAAACACGGCTGCATCTTCCGGAGTTTGTCTTAACAACCACGCTTCCATATAGACAATCCATTTAAGCACAGATGAACTGGTAAATACCATGCCTACGCGACTAACAGTAGCTGGTGACGCATTATCCACATTGTCTGGCTCGAATACCAATTTGGAGTTGTCAGCCATCTTAATACGATCACCATTGGCCAGTGTTAAAGTTTTATTATCATCAAGTACAGAATTCAAATTCTCAATCCAGACAGCATCCACTGGTCCGTCCAGCACAATCCAAACATATTGTGTTTTTGGAACTTTCAGTGAACGACGCCATAAAGTTGAGAAAATACCATCTGTCCAGTCATTAGTCGCTACATCAAGGCGACCAAACATTTGCGGTGCTGTAATGGCTTTGGGATTCATGCGCATTTCCTTATGTGGTCTTCCCATTTCAGTGAAGCATTTTAGCATTGCATAAGTACAACTGGTCTTGCCAGAGCCAGTTGGACCCATCAACATAAGACCGTGACGTACCAAAGAAGTTTCATAAAGCTGCACAACCTTTAAATTCCATTCAGGATTATTTACATACCCCACATCAGTGCACACCTTCAGTATAGCCCTTTGCAAGTCTTTGTACACATTCGTTGTGAGCTTTATTCCAGGAAACATGTCATCAATCAAAGACAAAAATAGACCCTCATCCTCATCAATTAGTTTCGATACATTCATGTCGCGCAATACTCGCATTACAATTGTCTCTTCTGTATCAAGTGGATTTGAACGTTTTTGAGCGCCCAAGGTTCGCAAAACAGAGAGAATATTTCGAAGTCCGAAATCGTAATGCACCTGCTTTGAAAGTTGCTCTTCACACAGTTTGTATAATGTAAACATTTTTCGAGACAATATAACATTCTCTTTGAATCCACAGCTGGCCATTTTTACTCGTATAATAATCTGACGATCAGGTACCATCATAGCTACTGTGCGAAACATAATTTTTAAGTTTTCCGGCAACTCCTGTCGACCGGCATAGCCTGGATTCATTGTAATGAAAATGCCAAATTCCGGATTCATAGAAACAATATCACCATCCAGAAAAATAAATGTAGCACGTTTCTCTTTTCGTGCAGTCAATACAATGCTAGAATTGGGTAGAAAACAACAGATTTTGATAAAAATAGATTAGATAATTAAAGTTGAACATACTAAATTTGTTGTGCTGCCACAGACAAGACCGGCAACTCAATGCGATTAAATTCGTCAAAGCATCCCCAAGAACCGGATTGCGCCAGTCCCTTAAATATACGTCCCAATCCACGAAAGTCCATCTGATCAGAGCAATTGAAGACAACAACAAGTTTGCCAAGCGCACGACCCATATCCTTTGTTGTTTCCGTCTTGCCAGTACCAGCAGGCCCAGCAGGCGCGCCACCCATGCACATTCCGACCGCTTGAGCTAATGTTATATAACAACGATCCGTTAACGGTGTAATAGCTAAGCGTTCCGTTACACCCAGATACTCATTTTGATAAATAAAGTTTACATCAGTTATGCCAACGATACAGTCATCGTTATCCTCGTTATAATAAAAGCGAGCTTGTTTCTGCCATTCAAAATCGGTAGTGGTACGAACTCGCATGGTACACAAATCATCGAAAATATCACGCTGATGTACATGTATAGTCACCATGGTTTCAAAACGAATACGATCTAGTGAAGTCAAATCTTTTACGGTCAAATCAATGAAATAGTTAAGCAATGTTAAGAATTTATTATTTGTGCGTTTCATGATTGTTTTGTCTGTTCGACATTTACGCAATGCATACTCTGAATCTTTTGTCCAGAGCAACTGAACGCCTACAACCCCAGCTTGACCACAGAATGCAGGAAACTCTTCCACGAAATTAAAATCAGGATCGTTTAAACTAATAGCCATGGTAGCCAATATAGTACGCAAGGTATCCTGCATTTCTTTAAGAAGTCTGTTCAGCCAAATTTCAACACTTCCAGTGCATTGCACGGGATTTTCGAATGGCACTTTTTCATGATTCATTGAATTCATATGGGTCATAACATCGATAGTTTTTTCTTGGAAATCAATAACGGCAATCGCATCAAAAATGCTTAGTAAGTGCTGTTGAATCGAAGTTGGATCAGAAGCTTGACCCAAAATCTCTAATAGCACAGGATCAGAAACAAAAAAGAAACGAGGAAATAGCAACCGCTTTGATTCCAAGTAGCCTGAAAGTATTGAAAGATCATTATAAGTATATTATACTTAGGTACTATATAGTAATATAAGTTAATCTTACCCGTCAAAGACTTCTGACATGTTTCCAACTGATCTAAAAGCCAAGTCAAGCTAGTCGCTAAAGTCTCATCGCCAGTACAACATTCCACAGCATTGGGTATCTCACGAACACGACACATAATCTTCACATAATTCTTATCAATATTTGAAAAACGCTTAGCTTCCAATGGTAACTGCTTGGAAATATCGCCTCCTACAAATACTGCTTCTAGATAGATCCACAAATTTTGTACCATTAACCATTTTTCTAAAATTTCTCCAGTATTCACAAGTTTGGATAGCCACAGTTGAATTTCCTTTTTGAATGGAATATTGTATCGATTTGAAGCAAGTGAATTCATCACCATCAAACTGTCCTCTAGTGAGGCTATTATTTCCAGTGTCTCACCACCTTTTAATACTAGTTCACCTCGGTTCTTAAACAAACCCAATTGCAAATTTACAACAGACCAATCAGCTACCACCTGTTTCAATTTTGCTTCAATATCCAATTCCTTGCTAGCGCCGACGCAAATATCCTCAACATCCTCTTTGTATTTTAATATGGGAGCCTCGAGAAGTCTTCCAAGCGTGAATTTCGGATTTGTTGGATCAAAATCTGTCTTAAATATGGTATTCAAACGATCCCAGTGACGCTCCTTCATTGCTTTGTTCGTCATCAATTCGAGTAGTGGACAAGTTTCATTAAAATCATCTATTTTTGTCTTTAGATCAATATACGCCGGCCAATTCTGCATGGCTTTTGGAAGTTTACGGCATCTAAGCTGAAAATCAGCTAATTCCAAGCTTATTTTTTCAATATTTACATCAGCCCAAGGCATCTCGTAGTAGTCTGAGATGGTCTTCAAAACTTGTATATAAAGTGAATACAAACGATTTAGATAGTTGAACTCGCGTTTACGTTGTTGCAACAGAGGATACTCAGTTATAGGCAGCCCAAATAACTTTTCGCCACTGCTATACATTTCATATAGTCGCCAGAGCTCATCGAAACGATTCTGGAAGATAAAAACGCGATCGCTAGCTTCCTTAGCAGAAATACCTTCAACCATGGGACCATTCAATTCAAAGTCACGATTAAATTCTTCAAACTGCCGCTGGAAGTTGCCAATGCCTTCGTTTAATTCTCGAAGAAGGGGTTCTTCCATTTCTGCAATTCGATCCGAAATTCGTTTGGCCTTTAACATAATGGAATATTTAAGAATATAGGTATAACACAAAAAAAAAAACCTTATCCATACATTTTCTAACATTTTGTTAAACAAAACTTGTAAGCCATCAACTTTGTCGTAATCCTCCTTCGGTACATAGATATTATATTGAGAAAATATAGCATAGGTATCCATTATTAGCTGCAGTCGCATATCCATTCTACAAATAATTTGAACATTTATTAAATTCGTTGAAAAGGAAGCTGTCATGCTTTGAGTCTGTTAACACTTACTCTATATAATTATCCCTTACTTTCTCTAAGACGACCATTGCTTGTCGTACATCATCAAGGTCATTTATGGGTTTATCCAATACATTATTCTGTTCTACAATGAATTCAACCATTTCATCCAACTGTTTCTTATATTGGGCACTAAGCAATTGTCCTAAAAGTACTTTCCATTTCTTTGACTCTTCGACGAGTTTTACTATTGTTTTACCTTTTTTATATTATAATAAATTTATAAATATAGATATAAACATACAATTTTATAGTGAGTATAATTCTTTTTATACAGACCTAAGCGCACTTCAATGGGACCAATTACTTTTTTGGATTTCATGTTTTGCAGTTCTTCGGTGATCCTATCGTAATACACAAATTTATCTCGAATATCAACTGTTAGTGGATCAGTAATGACAAATGCATTAATTTTTTCCTCTCGATCTTCAGCCCAAAGATATTTGTGTTTTTCAAATACATCCTTAAATTATGGAAGTGAATAAAAATTATTGTTATTTCATATAAGTTAAATTATTATTATTACTTTCTGGTAATCCTCTATATCAGATTTGTATATCAATAAGCCATTTGCTAAGTTTTGTACCGCTCTTATAACATCTTTATGCTCTACAACGTATCGGAAAAAGTTTCGATCATGTTTATTTTCATCTAAGTATATGAACAAATTGAATAAAGTTTATGTTAATAAAAAAACGAACGCAAAAGATCAAAGATCACATACCAATTGTAACACGCCGATCTCTTCTTTCTACTGTTTTGGCTTGTTTACCCCATGTGGATACAAAATAGTTTATTTCTGTACAACAAAGAACGGCTACATTAAAATCATTTTGCATAGTATCTAAATTGGGTTGTATATAGCAACCGCTTTCGAAATCAATCTCCAATTCGGTGTAGAGTATAGGTTTCATTGGATTAGTACGCCAATTGGTTCTACAAGTATTATTTCATATTAATATATAAGTATATTTTATTGTAGATTATAAATACTGAAAGAATATTGCAAACATAAATTAACCTTAATATATTCTGACGTACGAAATCTAAGGAACGTTTTGAACAAGCAACCAAAGCTAAGATTATTTTCGAGTTAAAGTAGGAAAATAGATCCATGCAATCGTTTCGCAGATGATGGAGTTCGTATCGGATATTTTCATAATTACGAAACTGTAAGGCTCGCAGCACATCATCAGGTGCCAGATATATAGTTCTATAGATTTTATGAAATTGTATCCAATCCCATTTATCAATTGGCATATAACCCTCTGTACGCCAATTGTTGTCATTTAACTTATCGGGAGGTAGTTGAAATACACGACGACCTTTAGAATCTATCGGTTCGAATTCTAATAAATCGACAAACATGTTAATTATTTCAATAACGGCGCGTTCCATGCAGACAGATTTTCTTTCAATTTTCTTTTCTGTGGAATTGATCATGATGGTGGATAATTTAACGAATAATAATTTGCTCTTACCAAGCTCCGAACGTTGTTTATTACTTTCCTCTAGAAATTCCATGGAAGTTACGGGCTCTTCAGGTATATGCACATAAAGATATTCGGAAAGACTCTCTAATTCTTTCATTACTCGTCGCGATTCGATGTTAAGTACTGTTTTATAGAAATATGCTATATCGTTAATTTTCTGAAAAAGAGTTATGAGTTTCTCAAATTATTTAATTATGTTGAAGTTATCTTTCTCTGATAATTTACTTTATCAACAATTTTAGTATAGTCCTCGAGATTTTCAGATATCCAAGTCACGCACGAAAGAGCGGGCTTAAGTAACACCGATACCTCTTGTAGTCGAAAACGCATTATATTTATATACACGGGCGTCAGGGAAAGCCTTAGTTTGTCAAAATTTTGTAATATAATTTTTAGCTCAGTCGCTGGATTTAATATACGATCTTTACAGTAAGTAACAACACCGGCCATATTAGGGACCGCTATTAAAAATGAAAAATAAACATACAACAATAAAATTATATGGGATAATTGAAAACATGTTGATGCCATTGATGACATACCCAAACGTAGTTTCCACATCCATTCGGTTTCGGTTATAAGTTGCATAATAGCACGATCAAAATTGATTGTATAAATTGCTTCGTCTTTATTGCATGTCAATACTGGAGCATTGAGCAGGCAACGAACTTCTTCGACATAATCGAACCAAGCCTTATGATATGCCATCTCATAGTGACAGATTATTCCATTCATATAGTTATAGTATCGCACTGTTCGTTGAGCTTTTTTATGTGCAAGCACGCATTGGCGTAGCTTAAGTACCTGCATTGGCATATCTATTTTCTTAAAAATGGAACGAATCCACATAATACGACCGGCAACAGGCGGCAAATCGTGTGGCAGGAAGGGGTTGCCACGTTCCTCATTGTACACATCCTTCAGCAAAAACATTTCTTTTTCAAGCATCTCGGCAACCTCTAGATAACGACGATCTAGACATAGACACTCCAAATTCAGTGCTTCAAAACGCTTAATTATAAGCAGTACAGATTTAGCGGTGGGGCACTCTGCTACTTGTTGCTTAACAAACTGTTGCATTCCCACTTCAGCTTCTTCGATCTCTTTGACAAACGTATCAAAGTCGGTATCGAATTTTTCAATTCGATAATTAAGTGGATCATATGGTTTCAAAGAAATTGTCAACCGAGCCCCCTTTATCATTGCATTAAATCTTTCCATCCCACTAATTTGTATGCGATCCAAAATAGCATACGTTATTTCGGTATTGGCAATCCATTTGATCTACAATTTGGATAATCAAATATATGTTGAGTTAATAAAACCACATTATATGATATATGATTGATTATATGTTTTAACCTTTTCTAAACGCTGCAGAAACTTCTCCAAACACGTAAAAATATATACTGATGATACAACCCATGGTTTTTCGTCTGAAAATTTCATATCTTCTACTGTTTGCCGGTATATGAACTTGTAATACTCCATTACCTCTTTGCATTTCTCAATTTTCTCTATGACTTCTTTCGGTGGTATATTCCAGAGACTTATATGACCATTATCTGTAATATAGTTCTTGCTGGTTATGGTTAACTGATTCGATATTTTAACCAGTAAGCCAGTGACATTTGTTGGAGTGTTAAAGTAATGTGCCGTCTTGGAAACATTACGAATTGCAACCATGAGACCAGGTAAACTACTTATTATCCCATCTGGTGGTGATCTACAAAAGTATAACACTTCATAAAAAATACTTAGAATAAAAAAAAAAAAAAGGAATAATAATAACTCCTGGGGGTTTCGGCTCTTGATCAAGAATATATGTATACTTTATGCAGCTATTCGATCGATTTTCGTAAATAAGGATTCCCTATCTGTTGTAGAACTTCTTCATATAGAAATATAACTTTTACGAGAAGAAATCCGATCATTCCAATTTTTGGTAATACAAAATGTTTGAATAAATGAATTTACTAAAATTTTGGTTTAAGTTCTCTACAACTATCTTGAAATTGAAATCTCGTAGAATGTGATTTCCCTAAACGAAACTATGTTTGAAATTATGTAGCTACCTGTATAGTGGATCCCAAAATTTCTGTAAAGAAGTAATATAGCGCACGTTATCTTTTGCTTCATTTAGTGCCATTGTCACTTGATTATCGATTTCAGCCCATTTCTGTAAAATTTGTGATCATTACTATTAACATTACAACCATCACCCTCACATTCCACTTACATTTAAAATTTTTGATGAGCGAGACAAGATCAAGCATTCCTTGTGATTATTAAATGCTTTAGATGTCACAAACTCCGTGACAGATGTGTATCGTGCCAACATACGTCGCCAGTTACCTAGCATTTGCAGTGGACCAACATCTGCTGAGTCTCGCTGTATTTGTTTGCCCTCGACTAAAATGCTTTGTATTTGACGCAGCCAATTTTCAAAATAACGTTCTACCAAACGTACTCGCGACAAATTCTGAGAGCTAGCTTCGATCTGCCACCTGGCAAGAAGAAAGCCCTTGAACAGTGAATGAGAAATTTCAAAATTGACTCGTGTTGCCACCGTCTGTTCCGATGATTTTAAAAAAGTGTTATACATATTAAGTATATGGAAGAATTTGTTCAATTGCTCCTTTTCGGCCAAACCAAACTCTGTTACGGCTTCAATCGAAGGCTTTAAAATCAGATCCATAAAAGTCTTAACAACATTCAAGCAACCATTTTTTTCGGGCGCATTTAAAACAAATATAGCCACCTCATCTGATACAGTGCGATTATCTATTGCCTTCGTGTTTGTGTGGCGATATACCACCATCCACTTGCGAGAGAGGTTGACATTTTCGGGTTTCATGGCGATTGCACGTTGTACATCAGCGTATTTTTGTTTCTCGTTGAAACGGCCAGAGTCAATAGGGTATCCCACCATTGTTCCATAGCTTAACATGCAGGCCACTGGGCCTTTCTCTTCAAATAAACCACTCAGATTATCGCAGTACTCCTGATCGTCCACTATGCCCATGACTACCTCTTCTGTATCGGCGCCCGTCAAATCAGCGCATATTTCCAAAATATAGCGTTGATTTGCACCCAAACTAGAGAGGCGTTGTTGTCGTAATTCTCGTAACAACTGATAACGTTTTCGTGCTTGTTCATCACGTTCCTGATCTGTCATACTAGGACGACGTGCAGCTCGTTTAAGAATGGTTCGCGAAACGCCAAATAATTTCCTCAAACGTTTTGTATTACGTTCTGGATCCATTGTGATTTGTTTTAATTATTATAAAATATAAACGTTGAAAACTTTTAAATTAATAAAAAAAATATACGCCGTGTAATATTAACTTCTTCTAGTATATGCAGAGCAGATTGTTGTTGATTTTTGTATCTGTATCTGCTTCTGTTGTTGTTCGAATATTTGTGTTTTATAAATAAAAATCTTTGTTATTTAATGATTTATTTAAAATAGTTAACTAAGACGAAAATATTTTTTTATTTTTTATAAATTTTAATGTATATTTTTATCTTTAAAGTTGAGTTTAAAATTATTTATGCTAACTTTACAGCGATACTCATTGTTTAACAATTTTTTTTTTTAATCATTTATTATGAAATTTTTTTTTTTTTTTATTCATATATAGAAACTATAATGGCGTATATAATAAATAAAATTGTCATATGCATTATTTTATTGCATTTAATTAAGCAGAAAATCCAATTTTCAAAATCCACATACAAACTACTTAAAAAAAATTATTTCTAATAATCGTCAACTCTGATCAACAATTTGTTGTTTTGTCCGCTATTTGAATAAATTACTTATTCTCTGTATATCCGTAAGGATTTCTTGTTGATTTGTTCATTTTCTGTTTTTTCTAATTTTAAATTTTTTTAAATTTTTAACTCTTTTTTTCATATAACAAAGTGCAAAAACTTAATGTTGTGACAATGCACACCGCTTTTCGTTCATCAATAATATATGTACATATACTATGTTATATTATTGCAACCTACAATACACTATACTATACAATATTCATAACCTTTATGTATATACAAAATTAATGTCTCTATCAGAATTCAGACAGGAAATTCTATTATGTATAATTTTGCATTGCGCGCATTTGTCTGACGCGTGTCTCTCAATTTAAATTGTATGTGAGAACAAATTGCAATTGCAATTACAATACATTTATTAATCTCAAAAACCAAAGTACATACACTTCGTTTAACATTTAAACTTATATATATTATATTTATATTTGTATTTATATGTATATGCATATAGAATAATAACAATTTTTCCCACTTTATCTCAGAAAATATGAACTAAAGAAACTTTTCTTTTTTTTTTTTCTTTAAACCAATCGTAACTAAAGTTTAAAACGTATTTAGATTAAGTTTCAATTTTTTGTAGAAACAGTTCAATTTGTATGCTACGCAAATATTTACAGATCTTACAAAGATTGGTTTCGAGTTAAACAATATTATTTTGAGATAGTAGTGCATCATCGTTGGGTCATCGTAGGGGAGACTTGTGAATTAATGAACATTTCAAATTGTAATGTTCTCAAAAAAAAAAAAGAAAAAAAAAACACTTATGGGAAGCTAATACTAATAGAACCTGGTACGAATTGCTTACTATTGATAGAAGATGTAAGCTACAAAATGAGTGAGCGAAGATTGAGATTTAGATTTATATATGTACTAATGTGTAATATTGCTTTGTGCCATTTTAACTTCGTTTGACGGCGGTTGCATTTTGGCTACTTGGTTGATTCCATATTGTAGTTGCGTTCCAGCAGTTTTAAAGGTATTACTATCTAATCTTACGACAGGTTGTTCTATGTCCATATCAACATATTCGAGTGCCGTATTCTCATCTATTTCAATAACTGAAATAATTGTAATAATAAAAAAAATGAATAAATATTTGGATATAATCATCATATTAAACACTTACAATCGCCAAGATGACTTTTAGTTGTTCTCAATGTTGTGTCAGACGTTGCGTTTTCGTTGATCTGTCCTGAGTTTCTGTGTTCACTACTGTCGACAATAATGTCCTCCTCAATTACATCTTCAAAACTTTCATCAATAATTATATCATTGTTGAAATCGTTTTGCAGATGCTGTTGATGCTGTTGGAACTGTTGTTGCTGTTTATTTGTTAACTTTGTAGCTTGATCTAGTTCCATTTCCCAATCGGTTGCGTCGAGGACAAGCACTGGTTGCTGATGTTTGTGCTGCTGCTGGTGGTGGTATTGAGTTGTAGATTGCTTATTCCTAATTGTTATAATTTCGTTTTTATTTTCAATTATATCATCTGCATTTAATATGGTCACTGTACTGTCCGTTGGAACATTGTTACATGATTGTTGCGTTGTGCCAATGCCCATAGTAGTAGTAGCAGGGGAAGGAAGAGTAGGTCTGAGTCCATCATTGTTTTCCTCTACAATGAAGGGCATATTGAGAATATCTACTGGTGTGTCTTCGGTTATAAGTTGATTATTATTAATCAGAGCACCTGGTATAGGTACTGTAACGGATGACATTGGAGTAGCCACTGATGCCGCCGTTGACTTAGTTTGTAGAGAACATGTGGCTTGCGTTACGCCTGTATTGGGTCCAATGACAACCAAATTTGGTGGTTTTGTTATAATTTCTCCTTGGCTCGACTTTGCTGCCACAAAATTACTCAAAGTGGCAGCGGTGGTTCCTGATTTTGTTGCTAGTGTTATGGGTCTCATGTTACTTGCCGGCAAGAATATCATGTTACTTTTGCTGCCGCCAATTGTCACTGTTGTGGGTTTACCTGGAGCATTGCCTGTGACAGCATTTGAGATCGCTGGTCCCGAGATTATTTGCACTTTCTGTATGGCAATGCGTTGTCCTGATGCTGGTGATGTAGACGTTGTTATAGATCCCGAGCCAATTGCCAGAGCATTCGGTGATAATGATGATGATGCAGACACATTGTGTTTCTGTGCAAAACTACTTTGTAGTTTTGCTTTTGTGGCTTCACTCAAGTGGGCCGGTTGTAAAAAGACTTTTCCATTTGGCGACTGACAAATCTTTACACTTGCACGCAACGTGTTACTGGGAACGGGCTTTATATTAAATTGGGCTGCTGTAGCCGCAGCTGTTTGTGGTGTTGCAGGTGCTAATTTAATGTTACTTAGTATTTGCGGTCCTCCACTAGATGAACTCATACTTCTTGTTATTGAGCTAGCAGCACCGGTAGCAGCACAGGTATTAAATTCAGTGTTAGCATTTGGTGGTGTAACATTCAATGTTTTGATTAAATTCGTTGGTGCTTTCCTAAAGACTGGAGTACTAGGAGAACTATTACATGTATTCGATGCTGGAGTTGTTGCTGTTGTTGATGTTAAAGGTGTTATTAGCGTATTATTCAAACTACTAGCTGGTAAATTTTTGATTATGTTCACAGAACAGACAGCAGCACTGGGTGCGGTTGCGGCAGGGGATAGTATTGTAGGCAGTGCTGTTGGAGCTTCGGTCAAAGAGGATACAGATACCAATGGTAGAGCCTGTCGCTCTTCAACTATATACTTTTGCACAGGGGTGGTTGAAATTACTGTTGGAGTTGGCTTCTCTTTGAGACTGCCTACTATATTGTTTACAATGGATTCAGTTACATGCTGCAGACCAAAGGTATTGCTAGTCAAGTTCTGTTGTTGCTGCTGCTGTTGTTGCTGTAGTTTGTTTTGTTGTTCATATGGTAATACACGCATACTGCTTGGAAGTGTCGTCTTTGTATTTTTAGGCACATTCACTGTTGTAGAATTGATTTTAGTGTCTTCGATAATTGTTGCCTGATCAAGAGTGACAGAACTGTGCGCTGCATTGATCTTCTTCGATACATGTTTAGTGGCTGGCGGCACTAAGGGCGTACAAACTTTCGTGTTCTGTGCAGGTAACTGAGTAACCAACTGTGGGGTTGTAGAATTTGTAGAATTTGTTGACAAGGGCGGCGGAGGAATCGGAACCTGCCTATCCTCGATAAAAAACTTTTGCGGTGATGCCGACGATACAAGTAGTTTTTCTGTTGTTGTATTTCCTAAAGTTATCGGAGATGTTATATCTAAATGTGGAAGATGCTCTGATGGTTTGATATTGATTGGTTGTTTATTAATATCACCACCTTCAATCACCATTGGTGATTCTAAATGCATATGCGTAATATTGTTATTTTGTGATGCATTCATTTCTCGTTGATTTTGCTGTGTCAATAGGTGTTGCTGCTGAAGTTGACGCTGTAATAACTTTTGTGTTCTCCTATTCGGTTTAGCTGCAGCCCCTGTACTCTTTCGCTTATTAGTTGATGGTGTTCCTGATTTATTTGCCAACGCTGCTCCTGTTGCTCCTTTTTTAGTCGACATTTTCTGCTTATACTTTTCATGCTGATGATGGAAGAAACGTTGTTGCTCTAATCTTTTTTGGGCTTGGGTCATATGTATTGAATCCGAATCGTTTGCTGTAATATGTTTTGTTGTAGCTTCATGTTGTGTAAAACGTTTTTTGTTTGATGTGGATGTTATGCCATCGGGATTGTTTCGTTTCAAATTCTTTTTTGCTTCTGCAGGTATATCGGGCATTTTGAACTGTAACATTTCAAGGAACAAACATAAATCAAAATAGCCAATTTCAATATACATAAGTATGTATATCAAATACGTATATATGTACTTATGTATGTATCTGTAACCATTTCTTTTTCGTTAAGTAAACCAATAAAAATGGTAACAAATAAGCTTAGACAAAAATAAAAATTAATCATAATTTTCACATGCACAACAAGTTTGTAGACTGTACTTCCAGTATGTGGATGTCTTAGATTTCTATTTACTTATATTCTACATATTATATAATTCTCAGACAACATTCGACAACTTGTAATGAATGAACAGTTGTTTAATTAATTGTTGGACTCACCACTTCATCGAGGACAACATGCACATTACGCTGTAACTTAGGCGCTGCCACATAGCTGGCCTCATTAGCTTCTGATACAAGTGCTGTAATGGCTGGAGGCAATAGCTTATCGTTTTCTGCTTTTGTTTTCGCAGCAATGTCACTAGCAATTATTGTCAGAGCAGTCTGCGGATTGACCCGAGGCAACATTGGATAAGCACGGCGACCCTCCCGAGACCATTCTTGCCATGTGTTTGGCCCCGAAATTCTACAGAAAAAAAAAAAACAGAAACACATACACAACACAATCAGTTTCTGGTTCATTCATATGTAACAAAATGTATATAACAAAAACCTACGCTTCTGCAATTGTGCTAAGCTGTTCATCGTTAGCAACACGTCGAGCTTCCGCACGGTGTCGGTCCTGCGATATATGAAACAAGTTTCGTAGCTCCTCGAGCAATTTAACCTTCGGTTCGCTGAGTCCGCCTTGCGCGCGAAAAACGCTTATTACGTGTGAATACGATTCCAATTCTGTAAAGGGTCACAGATAAAACAGATCAAAACTTGTTCAAGCGCCAAGCATTTATTATAAGCGTCACTTAATTGGGGACGCTTGCCACCTTTGTTGCTGCTCCTTGATACTTCACAGTACAACAGCGTAGAACCGAACCTACCAAGTCTTCTCAAAATGCCTCGACACTCGTCCCGAGTCATTTGCAACGTATGCGGCCACATGTTGCACGCTCTATTCATCCAAGAACTCCTTCTCTATGATTCCTTATCTCCTTGTTAACTTTTTCACAATACTTTTTCGCGAAATATACCAATTTGGACCGAAAATGGTGCGAATTGCTTGCCAATGGCTGTGGTCTTGGGCCAGTAGGTAGTATCCACACGAACTAAAAGAAAGTTTCTACACACACTACTAAGGGGGTCCATACACGCCAACATGAACATATTACCCATGACCACTTTATAATGAAATTGTTGATGGCTGTCGTTCACCTTTATTACAATATTATGAATTACGAATAAAATATATGTATCTATTCTAACATTCATACGAGTTTTTATTCAAATATTTCAGTTACATTTACTTCTTATTAAAGAGTTTTTGCAATAATATGCACATAAACACATTTATTAAAGAGAACAGAAGAGAGCTGCCAATCTACTTTGAAATTAATTTGTATAAGTGTAAGGTCTACCTCATGTCTGTGTTAAGACCCCCTAGATGTGAAAATAGAAATAAGTTGACATATCTACATATTTACTTCTTCTTCCTCATCTGATCCAAGAGCACCAAGAGCGAATAATATACAAAGGTTTATCAGGATTACTTTTGTATTAAAATTGGTTAATATGTTTCGCACAGCACGTAGTAAGTTCGATGCAGCTGATATAGCACGAAAACTGAAACGTTTGGCTGAGGGAACAGTCAGTTCGTACCGGCGACTGTTTCTGTTGATGATTGGTATATGTGTTATATTTTATATGTTGCCACCAATTTTCCGGTATTTATTTCTCAGCGCACCAGATAAGAAAGGTGAAGAAACAATTAGGTATATACATATGTATAGTACGTTGTTAATTTTCTTCATATCCAGATCCTTTAATGCAATGCATGGATGACCGGTTAACACCATATTTTCTTCAGAACTATGAGTATGATGCTAATATAAGACACGTCTCGTCATCTCTACCAGGTGAGCATAACTATGTGCCCTATGTGGGAAATGGTTATATTGGGCTGGAAATTGCACACGATGCCACATTGAATATCAAATCAGGGCGCGCAATGCAGCTGCCAGTCAAGTTTCATCCAATTGTTTCAGTGGCACAAGCCAATGATGATGTTGGTAGTAGTTGCAAGGAAGCCACTGTTGTGGAGTATCTTACAGGCATGGTACACAGGTTTCAATGCTTTCCGGACTATTTTATGTCTTATAGTTACTATGCTCACCGCACCGATCCCAGTGTATTGATGCAGGAGATCCGTGTGACCAATACGCGCAATGCCCTTATCGAGGTTGAATTGATTTTGCCACGAGTGCGATTTCAAAGTTCCTCAACAAAAACTATTCATCTAAAGTAGGTCCCAAGACACTTTACTTCAATACACATTCGATTAAAACGTATTTACATACACAGTGAACCTGCACAAACGGGTACGTTTGCCTTTAACGAACTTGAAGTCATTACGGGCACTGTGCAACCCAAGCCAGAAGATCCTAGCAAGTCTATTGTAATAACTGTTGTTAAGCCACAAATGCTGCGCAAATTAGAACTGCGGAAACGTGGCAGCATGC
The DNA here is from genome assembly GCA_035041805.1 of Amiota mariae. NCBI lineage: Eukaryota > Metazoa > Arthropoda > Insecta > Diptera > Drosophilidae > Amiota > Amiota mariae. The sequence continues at coordinate 819,127 of JAWNKV010000229.1, read as the reverse complement.
TCATTCTCTATCCAATTGCCATACACTACTCAAAACCCATTCCAACCGATTCGAATCAACTGGGAAAGACGATTGAGGACGTGGAACTCAAAGCCACACAGGCTATGACAAAAGTATTGCAGCGACTATCATTTAAATCTGATGCTATTTTAAGTTTAAACGCATATCGTCAAGATCACATCAATGTGTGGTCGGAATTGTGGGCACACGGGTTCACAATTAGCACATCAAAGGCAGAGAATAGTCTGAACGGTGATCGTATTAATGCGACCATGTATGCGGTGCTTTCACAAGTGCGTAACTACGAATATGAAGATTTGGCGACCGCCAATATACGAGAAGAAATCGCAAAAGCCTTAACCTATGCAGAAGGTTGTTACGATTCATATCACACGCTGCAGGCGGAAAATTTGTGGCATCCTATGGATTCGTTGGAGCAACTCAATGCGCTGGTTTCGTCTTGGCTTCTAACACTAGAGAAGCAGGGTTGCCATAACCTTCTACGAGCTGGTGCATCCGGTGTTATACAAGCCATGGTACTAAGTTTTGGCAGTTTTCGTTTTAGCAATCAACATCTTGAGTGTAATATGCATCCTAAATTTTTGCACCGAGACTTTCACTTCAGACGATTAAACTATGGTAACAAAACGCATGTAAATGTCACCATTACTGTAATGGATGACAATAAGGCAGTTATTAATGTTGCACTAGATCGTTCAGATCGTAGTTATTATGCTTGCGATGGCGGTTGTTTGGATGATCCGATTTTGCTTACACAAAGTCGACGTCAGTTTCCAGTGAAACTGACAGAACCCTTAACAGCAATTCTATACATAACCGAAGACAAGCAACATATAGAAGAACTACGTCATGCAATTCATGTGAAAGAGGTGATTGAGGGTAAGTGTGTTCCTATGCAAAATGTTATCAATTCTACATTGACAATATTCTTCAACAGCACCAGCACACGAACAGCATGTCATTGCTTTACATAAACATGGTCATCAGCTAGGTGGTCTGCCTACACTTTTCTGGGTCTCTGTCTGTGCAATAATCATAGTGTTTCATGTATTCCTATGTAAGCTCATTATCAAGGAGTATTGTGAGCCATCTGATAAAATAAGATATCGTTATAATAAGCCGTGATTCTAGTTTTACATATATGTGTGTGTAAATATAAATATATATATATTTCTTTTATACCTTATCCTTTATCCTAATCCTTGTGTCTGTCTGTCTAGCGCTTGCTAACAAAACTAACTAGAAAGACTTAAATAGGTTTAATGAATGAATTCTTTGTTAAAATTGACTTTATTTTTTATTTTAGCGAAATATATATAGAATGCAATGATCTTTTCCATTATTTAAAAATTATTTAGAATCGTAGATTTATTTTAAATATATATATATATATATGTATATGGTAAAATGCAATCTGTACTATGGTTGATCTCATTACTCATTATTATTATTACTATTAACAACTGCAACAACTAAATGCATATCGTGCAAATTTTATACATATATATATACGGTAGTGTGAGAAAATATATTTTTTTTTTTGTCGTTTTCAGCTACTACATATTCATTCCCGATGGTCCAGACCATGGGTTCAATCGAAGACAGATACATATTTACTTGTTGGTTACAGCGTGAATGCTGTCGGCAACATATTTAACATTTTTGCTAGTTATACCAGCCATTGAGATGCGGCCATCCTTAGTGAAATATATGCTGTACTCTTTCATTATTTTATCAACTTCATCAGGTTTTAGGCCACTATAACAGAACATACCAATCTGATTGGTTATATGATCCCAATTTCTCTTTGAGCCCGCCTTCTTTAGATTGTCCTTTAGTTGCTGACGTACACTAATAACGCGATCGGCCATGAGTTTAACGTCTTTGAGCCATTGGCAGCGCAGCTTCTCATCATTCAAAATCTCACTGGCAAGACGTGCTCCGTTTACGGGTGGATTAGAGTACATCGCACGTATGAGTATTTTAATCTGTGATATACAACGATCCGCTTCTTCTTTATCACCAACTGCGACGGTAAAAGCGCCAGCTCGTTCTCCGTACAGGCCCATGTTCTTGGCAAAGCTCTGAGCAAGCGCAAATTGATGGCCATCAGCTTCGAAAATACGGACGGCTTGTGCATCATCGTCAACATCACCTGAAGCAAAGCCCTGATAGGCCATATCCAAGAAGGGGAATAGTTTTTTCTTCTTTACTAGCTCCGAGATTTCTTCCCATTGTTCCTGAGTCGGATCAACGCCTGTAGGATTATGTGCGCATGCGTGCAAAAGTATAATAGATCCTTCTGGTGTTTTCTGTTGGTTAAAGTAAATTTGAAAGAGGCTACTATTGTTAGTTGCTCGATTACAAAAAAGAAGGATTTTTACTTACACAGATATCTTCTAGCATGGCATCAAAGTCCAAATTTATCTCTTTGGGATTGTAGTATCTATATTTCTTCACTTTCAAGCCACTATGTTCAAAAATTGGTAGATGATTGCCCCATGTAGGATTTGGAACATACACCTCGCGGTTCTTGTTCCAGAACTTGGATAGAAATGCAGCGCCAATGCGAAGAGCTCCAGTACCACTAATCGATTGAGCAGTTGCGTTACGTTTCTCTTCTAGCACAGCGGAATCTTCACCTAGAGCCAATTCAATAGCTTTATTATAGAAAGACGGTATACCAATGATTGTCGCATATTCCTTATCCATTTTCTTTTCAAATATGCGCTTCTCCGCCTGTACTGGAAAACATCCCTTAGAGTATTTCAAAATTAAATTTTTTCTGAAAAACTTACCTCACGAACTGAAGGAAGGACAAAAGGTTTGTTGTCATCGTCACGATAGGCGCCCACACCTAAATTAACTTTTTTTGGATTTTTATCTCTTTTGAAGGCCTCCGTAATACCTAAAATAGCATCGGGCGGACCCATTTTCACATCGCAAAACCATGTTGAACTTTTAAAAGAAAACAAAATATAAAATAAGCACAAAAATCTTGAGCTTCGAACACCACTTAATCCTAATCACTCCTAATCACTAACTTTATGTTAAGATAAACAAAATTGTGACCATTCAATTTCAAACGAAAATTTAAAATACTCGACTTTTTAAAGATTAACCAAACCTTATCATCATGTGTTTATTGCCCTCTTAAAATTGTCAAGTGCAAATTAAATTTGGAATCTTATCAGTGATCCAAATCAAATATAGTTCAGTGGGGGCATATGACAAAAGGGGAAATTACTTTTGTCAATAAACATTTACATTTTTTATACTCTTCACGCAGTGAATAGTATTATAAGTTTGTCGTGAAGTTTGTAACACACAGAAGGAGACATCGGAGACCCCATAAAGTATATATATTCTTTATCAGCGCGACGAGACGAGTTGATTTAGCCATGTCCGTCTGTATGTAAGCAAACTAGTTCCTCAGTTTTCAAGCTAGAGAGCACGGAGCTTTCTTTTTACCATATGCAGTACATTTGTCGGAATCAGCCCAATCGGACCACTAGAGGGGTACCCCCCAAACAAACCGGGATCCAAATGAAAGTTCTTTAGAAAACCTTTTTTGTTTTTCATACTATCGAATTGAAATATGAACACTATCTGACCGATATCGACCAACCATATAAATTTCAAGACCCTCGGACCACTAGGGGGTACCCCCCATACAAACCAGGATCCAAAGTCAGGTTCTTATTAGAAAAACTTTGTTTTTTCTACTATCGACTTGAAATTTGGACACTATAAGTATCTGACCCATGGCCACCAATTTCAAGACCCTCGGACCACTGGGGTTTGAAGAGTGTTACAACTTCGTCATACCAAAGTTAGTCTTGTTTTTATATTTATATATATATATATATTTTTTTTTTTTTATTAGAAAGACATTTCTTTTCTGATGAAATTCGATCAAATACCCATGTGCGTAAATAAATCTAATTGGAATCATGTTTTGTTTACAAAAAGAAAAAACAACCGATTGTTTCATTTTCCTCGTTGTAGATTAATAAACTCATTGAGTTGATGACACCTGATCCCATATCAAGATAACTTCATTAATTAAACCTCGTTAAGAATAATCGTTTTAAGCATGAACAATATAAAGCTCCAACACTACCTACTTCATACAAAATATACCCACCCATTTTCAGATGAACTTAAGATAAGATATTTATTGAATAGTTTTAATTCAGATCATAAATATATGTATTTCTCTTTTATTGTGTAATTTAAAATTAACTAATTGAACAAATCCTTCCTTAAGATAGCACAAAACATCAATGAATGAACTATAACAATAAATACTCGTGCGTATCTAGTAGTTTATAAATAAATAGGGAGATAGCAGAAAAATATTCGTATATATTTACATATCGAACTATATACAGTAAATCACGAAAGTATTCGTTGCGGGCAGTTTATGGAATATTGATAATATTTCATAAGTAATTTTCTTAAATCATATTGATGATTTGATCATACCATGTTGAATAGTATATAGTAAAAAAAAACTCCCTTTTGTACGTGTAACATAATTTTTTGATCATTTTTATGTGATTAAAGATTCCTTTTAATTCCTTAAGAAATGGTATAATGCAAAAATATTTGCTTATTCGATTCTGTTTTTGAATAAAGACCAAATTCCCTTCCACACTAGCCGATATAACAACCTTCTGTTGGAATTGCTGGCCGGGCTCCCTAGACCTTGAGGCATCACGATCACATTTTATATATTTTATATACTATTTTTTATGATTTTCTTGTAATAAACCTGGCGATTTTTTTACGCAAAAGCCAAACGCATTGTAGTGTATCAGACCCCTGATTAGCGATTAATATATAAATAAAAAAGATAAATAAAAGAAAAATAAAAAAAAGTCTGCCAAGTGTGAGTCGGACCTGCACACGGAGGGTTCCGTACCATCGTCCAAGTTTTTTTTGCCGCTAATATAAAATATGAACATCATATACAAATATCATAAATATTAACAAACTGGTTTAAGTTACAAAGCATTGCTTGAAACATAAGATATTATAATTGTAATTAGTCCTCTATTGAAATTTTCCGACTTTTAGATAGAGATAGATTTTCCAAAATTTTATTAATTGTCGATATAGCGGCAATACGTGTCTACCTATTACGGGTCATGATATAAAGCTCTGTGTCGGATGGACGGACAACGTAGGCTTTGTAATAGAGTCCCGTTGGCACCCTTTGAGTACGGAACCCTAAAAAATGTTTGTAAGTGGAAAATATAGACAGAATAAAATGAAAAAAAACAACAGAGTTTTAAATCCCAGATAAATTTCATTTTGTATGGAGTAGTTACACAATTATGAGGTACTTTTATTTTAATATCATGTACACAATAGTGTGGATAGTATAAAAATATTCTTAATTTCAACTTTTGTTAACATTATTTTTTAGGTTTTTTATGTATGTATCGTTTGAAGACAGGATATTGGTGTCGTGTTTGTTAACATTTGCAGTATATTACACATACTATAAGTATGCATAAAATCTTAATAAATCAATAAAAATATAAATGTACATATATTAAGTCTATATTTATTATACATAATATTAAAGGAAACATGAAATTGTGAAATGCGATAATTCAAAAAACATTTGTTTTCTGATTGTTCCAGTTAATTTTGCAAAAATAACAGACTAATTAAATAAACTTTGCAATCTGAATTGCTGGCAAACACAAATGAAGCCGGCATGATGATGATGAACCACATTGACAGCAATTGTTTCTACTGGTAAATAATACAGAAGAGGGATGCGTCGACGCAAGAGACCCCTACCGGAGCACAGTGGAATTAGTATTGTATATGGTTGGAGGCACGTCGGCGATCATCTACGTATGTATGTATTTGTATTGATGAACACATAATGAATACATATATAAATAATATATACATACACATTTATTGGACACATGGACATACGTATGCATGTGAATATAGTACATATATTTATTGAGGTACGTGAAGTACCTACATACATACATACATACATACATACATAAGTACATACTTTATATACGTCAAACATTTTAGATAAGCATAATTGTTTTGCTGTTTTAATATACATATACATATATGTAAGTAGTGGATGGATGGGATGACATTGTTCCATGCATTCGCTGCGTGTGAGAATACTCCACTTGTGACATCAATAGAAAAATAAAAACAAATGGAAAATACACAAATGACCTTGACAAATGACAAACCGGTGCACGCCATAAAAATGAAGTCGATTGCAATTTACACAAACATAATAACAAAAATGCGGAATTCATCTCTTGTAAAACGTGTAACGTTCTCACTTATATACACGGGTATGTATGTATTTAACATAGTACATAATAAATAAGTAGACATATAGTATAAGTGAATATGTATTATAAGATTACGGAATTATAACTTACTTAGAACGTTGTCTGTTTGGCGCAATAATGCGATTCGCGAGTAATGTGGTACGTGTACATATGTGTGACATTTTGTTGAAATTTGTTTAGCACTTAAAATTTTGAGAAAAAAACTTGATGCGAATTTGGGACCGGCACGAATTAAGTTGGTGGTGTCTTGACCGATCAGATGTTTGCCAAATAGAATCTACAAATAAACCGCTACAAAGAGAAGCACAATGTGAAATAAAAAATAAAATGAGCTTTATTTGCGTAGTGAATGATAAAAAGCTTACCAAATGGCAAATCGAAAAAGCTCCAAAATACATTGGTTAAAATTACATAAAAAGTTTTTGGCCTTCTTATATTTAACTTTTATAAATTTTGAGATAAAATAATACATAGAATATTCATATTTATATATTGATTATAAACACAAAACCAACGATCAGAATTGTTTTCAAATGCTGATTATTTTTAAATTTTTTTTATGTTAATAGGGGCAATGGTTCGATGCATCTATATTATTTTTAGTTTTGGGTTCAGAAGAATATAATAACCCACCTATTCTCAAAAATATCACAAAACAGAAATTGTACTGTTAACGCCTACCGACATATTCTTAAAATTATCACACAATTGGACAACGCCTAACATTATGTTGCGGTCGCTGTTAAGCCATTTTTCCATATGAAAAAAAGCTATTATTATCAAAGCTTTTGAAATCGCCAAGATAGTCGGTAGAGTATGTCATACGATAATTGGACAAAAATGTTAAATATTTAACATATTTGTGTGCACTGTTATTGCTCTGTAAAAAGGATAATCTTGTGTTTTGTTTTTTACTCGCGGAAATTTTGGATGATGATGAAAATAAGGAAAACAGAAATGTGTTAAAATCATTGCGTGATCATATTAATCCATTTTCAAAGTCGGACAATAGTTTTATGAAAAATTATCGATTTTCAAAAATATTGTGACATCATGCGTACATGCGTACATTCGCAAATACATATAAGATAAAATCAGGCTTGTCAACTTAGGGGAAAAAATCAAATTCAGAAAAAAAAAATTAAATAGTCAGAATTACTCGGAGAACCCTTAAGAAACATTTCTTTTCATTTTTGTATAATATTTTTTTTTTTTCTAATATTTCATATTTCCAACATATTTTCATTTTCTTCTAAGTTGGCAAACCTTCGTAAACTTATGTTTATAGACTGGTAACTGCACTTTAAAGATTGTTACAAACACAGCTTTTTTTAACAGCGAAGCTTTCAACGAGCTTTTTTGTCCAATTATGTAATAATTTTGAGAATAGGTCGGTAAAACAAATTTGTACTGACATTTTCAAAAATACTTACATATAAGTACTTACTTATTTACTTTCAAAAGTTTTAAAGCTATTGATTTTGTACTATTGACAAAGTTTACTTGAAGACTGTCGATTTTTGAGTTAATGATGCAGAATTATCCGTTATATGATGATTTATGTTGTGTAAAAATTCATCATACTATGTAACATACACAGAGCTTAAGAAGACCCTATGCAATTTTTTCATTTCCAAAGTTCCGGCTTTTTTTTATTCTTATTATTATTATTATTATTATTATTATTATTATTATTATTATAAGAGTGACATATCTGAGTTGTGCTGCATTCGTTGACGTGTGAAGATCATTTGTGTTTCCCAAAAATCGGTAACGCTATTTTTAAAGTAGATAGATTCAAATCTTTAAATACGACTTTCTCAAAATAAAGTTTCGCATGATAGCTTTAAATAGACGTCTATATTGTAAAATCTTATGATCGTTCTGTTCAACCAGGTGATGGTGCGAGAAAGAGACCACTGTGGTCTAGTCGGTCAACATCTATCCATTTCAGGACGCGCACACACAGATGAATGGTAGCAGATAAAAGGAGCGTTCGTAAACGCAGCGGAAGAACACATCGGCTACAAAGTGACTAAACGGAAGGCTTGAATCTCCGATCATACATGGAACCTAATAAACGAACGCACAAAAGTAAAAAATCAGTTAAACTGCGCAAAAACGAGGCTATGTGAGGCAAAGTTGCAGCAATGTTATAGTATCGATAAGCAAATTAAGAAAAGTGCCAGAGCGGATAAAAGAATCTGGAGTGATAATCTAGCGAGCAAAGCGCAAGTTGTTGCGGAAACGCTTCGCACCCGAGATCTTTATCGCTCAGTGAGACAACTAACAAGCAACAATGTTAAAACCACCAAGCCGCTTAAAGATGAAAATGGCGATCTAACAACTTCCAAGGACAAGAAAATTCTCATCTGGGAGAACTATTATAAAAAGTTGCTCTCTGCGCCGTCCTCGCAGCCCATGCAGCCGTGCGGCTGCCTACGCCATTCAATAAGGCGGGATATTCCAACATCATACCCAGACGTGGGTGATTAGTTCACTGAAAAACAACGAGGCTCCCGGGCCCGACAACATCAATCCGGAACTACTCAAAGCTGACCCTAAAATAAGCGCTCGGATCCTAATGCCTTTACTGAAAAACATTTGGGACTCCAGGAAAATACCTTCTGAGCTAAAAGAAGGACTTATCACTCTTCTCCCGAAGAAGGGTAATCTATCCGAGTGCAAAAATTGGATAGGTATCACACTGCTTTGCATGGTAAACAAAGTCATTCAAGCAGGGGTTATGAAAAGAACAAGCTGGCTTTCGCCCACGTTGCTCATGCGTCGATCACATAAACACCTTGAGAGTGATTGTAGAGCAGTCGGTTGAGTGGCGTTCGTCTCTCTACCTCTGCTTTATCGACTTTGAAAAAGCTTTTGACACGATTAAACACGACGCTATTTGGCAAGCGCTTGCATGCAAGGGAGTGCCAGAAAAAATTATTGGACTCATAAAAGAATTGTACTCGGGCGCTACCTGCCGTGTGAGACACGAAAACGATCTGTGTAATGGCGTTGCAATTCAAACCGGTGTGAGGCAAGGCTGTGTTTTATCTCCATTGTTGTTTAACTTAGTCCTCGACCTAGTAATGCGGCAAGCTTGTGCGGCAAACAGAGGTATCTCCTGGGGTTTGGGCGGCCGCCTTGAGGACCTGGACTACGCGGACGATATCTGTCTGATCTCGTACAAACACTCGCACATATCAGCCAAACTTCTGGCGGTAAGTGAAGCCGCAGCACAAACCGGTCTAAAAATCAACATTGCCAAAACAAAGGTAATGGGTATTAACACCACCGAAACAGAAGCGCTTCAGATTGCTGGTTTACCGTTGGAAGAAGTGGATGAATTTTGCTATCTCGGTAGCATTATTTCAAAAACTGGTGGGTCAGCAGCAGACATTCGCAACCGCTTATTTAGGGGGCGAGCTGCATTTGGTATGTTGGACAAGGTATGGAGAGCAACGCATATTTCCAGACGCACGAAGTTGAGAATATTCGACGCTAACGTAAAGTCAGTAGTCCTATATGGGTGCGAAACATGGAATCTTACTGCATGTACTCTGCAAACGTTGCAGTCCTTCCTCAACCGCTGTCTCCGAAAGATCATGCGGATATTCTGGCCCAACGTTATTAGCAATGTTGATCTTTGTACTGCAACTAAACAAACACCTGTCGGCATAGAAATCCGTAGCCGTAAATGGAAGTGGATCGGGCACACATTGCGTAAGCCACAAGATGACATCACAAGCACAGCTTTGGACTGGAATCCTCAAGGGAGTCGTAGGCGAGGGAGACCAGCCAATACGTGGAGACGACAAATTGAAGCAGAAGAGCAAAAATCAGGACGTTCCTGGAGACAAATCAAAGCTTTAACGGTTGACAAGGCGAATTATAAGATGCTTGTTGAGGCCCTTCGTTCCACCTAGGAACTTTGGGAAATATATATATATGCAAATTTGTACCTCTGTCTGAAGTTATGTAAAATTAATTTGCTATTATTTTTGTCGCAAAAGTGAAATATTCAACAGCCTAAAAGTATACTAAAAACAAAATTAATCAAAATATTGAAGCACACGTTTCTTGTATGGGTACCCCTCTATTTTTTAATTTTATTTTATTTTTAGTATTTGTCGCTCTACACACAATTGAATTACACACTCTGTGAAAATTTCAACTCTCTACCTATTACAGTTCATGAGATAGAGTCGGACGGACGGACCGCGGAAACTTAGTAATAGGGTCCCGTTACCACCCTTTGGGTACGGAACACTAAAAAAGAGAAACAAACAAAAATAGGAAAAAATTAAAGTAATAAATAAGAATAATATGAAATACCAGCCTCTGACCCGATGGAGGAAATTTATTTGTAACAGTAGCGAGCTATGCCCCTACTCACAGCCATGTGTGGTCAGAGACATATAAACTAATAAACTACAATAATGCAGACGGAATAGATGATCCAAATCAGCGACATCCAGTTCATCCACCCTGCAGTGTGATCATGAACACTGTAGGCAGTGATGGTATTAATCGACGAGGGCGATATCTCAGGCGAGAGAACGTGACAGAATTTATTAGATGACGTGCATAAAACTCAGAAAGGATCGTGTAGGGAATAGTTAGTAATGCAACTATTCAAGACTAAAGAGAACTAGTGTGCACTGGAAGTATATGTATTGAGAAATGAAATAACAATATTGAAATAATCAGAAAAAACAATTCGCTTGGTAAAATAAGAAAAAGAATAAAAACAGAAGCAGATAAATTTGTCGCAAGAACACCGAAATGCCATTTGTCAAAGTGTCATTCACATGTTCACACCACAGTGTCATTCACATATGTCAATCACTTAAATGACAGAGTGAATTGCAACCACTTACACGATGACAACCAGCTTTTATCTATAATTAAGAACAAATTCATTCAGCTGATTCGAAAGAGGGCAATTTCTTGCCTCAAGATCATTTCAAAAGTTTACAAAATAAAGTTTGTTTTAAAAACGTGTGAATGATCATTGCCAGCATTTAATAATGGTTTGATGTTTGCTTAGCGCATTTCATCTATTTCAAATGGTTATTTTATTAATATGAAAAAATTGTTATGAGATTTAGGAAGGAAGTCCGATTCCTCCTATCCACAAACTATAAACATTGACTGATTTTAATCGGCTTTAAACTTTTTATATGAAGATGACTGATCACTGCACGAAAATCGTTTGGACTATATTATGAATGTATGTATTGTATTATAAAGAAAGTTTGATTCGTTGAAATGTCTGTAAAAATGTATGCCCGCATTTAATTTCACTGAATTATACTTCTTTCTGTTGGATTTTCAAAGAATTATTTACCTTACCTCATAACACCAATTTATGTTTGTAACAAGAATTTTAAACTTAGGTGATTCATATATCTTTCTATTTTATTTATAAAAATTAACAAAAACGTCAAGTTAGAAATTATTTATTATACAAGTACATCTATGTTTCCACATTATGATGCAATAGAAGGGTAACAACAAGAACAATAACAACAACAAAGATAATTCTATGTAGGAGCAATTAAATTAATAAAGTAAGCTAACCACTTTATCAAATATGTTATACTTTGTATTGTACTTCGTCTGTTCTATAATGCACGGAAGCAGACTTTTCAAGATTTGCACTAACTACAAATGCATGCATATGTCAGGGTACATCTGAAAAATAAATATATGAAGAAGGAGTTTTTTTTATTTGTACATTATTTGCATATGACTACAGATAAAACATGCGCGTACAAGAAATATGGAACAACAAAAATCTGCATAAAGTGCGAGTAGTAGAAACACTGTAGAAAACAATGGAATAGGAAACGAAAAACAAACAAGAAAAGAAAATATTACTTACGATACATAGAGAAATATAGGCGATTATAGAGTCTGCTTGTCTGTCTGTCTGTCTGTCTATCTGTTTGTTCTTCTGGATAATGTTGAATGTAGTCAGTTCTCACAAATAGAATACAGAGGGAATTCACGCTTGGAGTCTTTATAATATTTTTTTTTTAATACATTGTTTGCAAAGAAAAAGGAATCTTTAGTTGACAGTAAGTTGAAGATATCAAAAAAAGAAGCGTATCCGGTTGATGATGAGGATATATTGCATAATTATAACAAATTATTTAGATGTTCTTGACATTAACTGCATTTAACACAATTTGTAAAATTTAATTTCGACTAATTTTTCCATGCTTTGATATATGAAATAAAATTATTGCCAACCAAAGTTAATAACATTATGTATATTTTTTAATATAAGAACAACTTATGTATGCCAAGTGTACGCTTTAGTGGAAAAACTTTTTCTGTTCCTCTTATGGAAATAAACTCGTACTTGCATATTATTTAAAAATATGTAATCATATTTACACGTGTTATATTTCAAGTCAGTAAAAATTTAATAATGTAACAATAAATCTTAGAGCCACTTAATGTCAACAGTTACACTCACTCAATCGAACATTCAGACATTCACTATACTTATCTTAATCTTATAGCCGCTCCTTTCATGCTGACAACTCAATATACGATTATTCTCTTAGCAACCAAGACAAACCAGAAGGATACACCCATATCCTGAATTCCTTACACTTACATATGTATGTAAACAGTAAACAATGCTTGAGCTTAAACATTATTGTGCAACACAAACGCTTTATGACGACAGCTAAGCTAACATTTTAACAATTGGATGAATTCTTATACCATAAATGGTGGAATGCAACTGACTACCAAATGGCAAATTTATTGACACGTAAGAAAGCCCAAATGAACAAATCTAAAAATAAATTTTGTGTCAAATATCTAACGTTATTTATGCAACTTAACAAGCTGCCAAAACATTAGTAACCTCAGCAACACAAATGCATATTCATTATATGCACTTGTACCATATAAGTGAAGTCAATTCTTTTATTTTAATTTATTTTATTTACCATTAAATATGAAGTTGCCAAATCTGAAAATAACACCTTAAATTTCTTCTATCGAAAAACATGATGAATATTGCCTTTTTTTCTTTTTGCTATAAATTGTTCATTTGTCTATGAACTCCTATAATTTAAAAACAATGTTTTAAAAACAATGTATGTTTCGCTATTGGTAATTTAATTGATATAAATTTTTAATGTACTGAACTGAATAGATAAATGATGACGATTTACAATATTGACATGATTTTTAGCGGAAATCAAAATTAAGTAGAGCTTCAATTAATTTAATTTTAGATAGAAGCAGCGTCTTCGTATTTATGAGAACTTTAAATTATAATTAAAAGGTGAATCTGATTATAACAGAAATTTTCTCCTTGTCATTCGAGATATTGCTTATGGGTATTTTACATTGGCAGAGAAACAAAGAAAAACATATGTATGTATCTCAAAATCAAAACATTTTGTTATGCAAATCAATTAAGTACATTAGCTTCGCAAAAGGTATAAACTCTACATATGTATGTGTGTGTGTACTTATATAAACAAAGGGATCCTTCAAATAAAGTACGCAAATAAATGCATGGTATATAATTGACTTAAAAAATAGTCTCAAACTGAAATAAAATATTGTAAAATGCTACATTCAATATGAATGTTTTTAAAATTACAAAAGAAAATACATGCTGCATACTTTTAGGATAAAGTAAATTACAAACAACTCACAAGTTGTATTTATTCGTATAATGTGGAAATATTATAAATTACAAATTATGTGCAACATAAAAAGGTTAAAATATGCAGAATGTCATGAAAAATGCACAAAATGTGCATGAAATGTAAAAAATATGTAAACATATGCAAGATCTCTTCTAAATTAAAGAAAGCATTATTTTTGTAGTCAAATTTTGTATATCCTTTTTTATTTTGCTGCATAAACATGACCAACAAATATTTGGATGATTTTTTTTAAAAACAAATCTTTGAAATTTAGTTACTCTAAATCGGTGATGCGCAACCCGCGGCCAATGACGTCGTTTTCTACGGCCCGCTAGTAAGTAAAATACTTATATAATCAAGAAAGAAAAATAAGAAAAAAAATATTCGTGTGTAGTGAAATTCGAAGTGAAACTTGAATAAGGCTGAGTAAGATACAATATTTCAATAAGGGCATGGTATAACAAATAGAGGTGGGTCAAGTTTTTTAAAGTTAAGTGTCATTTTCAAAAATATACTCGTATACTTATTTATTTATTTGAATGACATTGACAAAGAAACTGTCAGCTTAAAACAAAAATAAATGTAACAATTAACACTTAAAAGTAAGACAAAAATATAAATTGAAGTGAACTTAAACTAAATAAATTAATTCCAAAAAAAAGAGAAATAAACAATAAATAAGAAAAAAAAAAAACATGAAAATAAATAAATAAGGATAATATGAAATACCCGCCTCTGACCCGATGGGGGAAATTTAATTGCAAATAGTAGCGAGCTATGCCCCTACTCACAGCCATGTGTGGTCAGAGACATATAAACTAATAAACTACAATAATGCAGATGGTAAAGGTGACCGAAATCAGCGACATCCAGTTCATCAAGCTTGCAGGATCAGGAGTCCCGTAGGCACCGTATGACGATGGTATTAATCGACGATGGCGATATCTCGGTTGAGAGAACGTGATAGAATTTATTATATGACGTGCATAAAACTCGGAAAGGATCGTGTAGGGCATAGTTAGTAATGCATCTATTCAATGCTAAAGGGACAAAATTTCTGGTAGGACGACTAGGGACACAAAAGTATAACTGATTCAATAGCTCAGGAGAATCAATTTCCCCAACTATGAAGAAAACTAATCCCAAGAGCTATCCAACGATGCACCACAGATGGAAGACTGATAAGAAGGAGCCTATCAGAGTAAGATGGCAAACGCGAATTAGGATTCCAGTTTAGGCCACGAAGGGAAAACAGGAGGAATTGTTTCTGTACAGACTCAATTCAAACTTGATTATTTACATATTGCGGTGACCAAATGCAAGAGCTCGAGGAGTGGACGCACAAGAGATATAAAAAAAGTCTTTGTGGTATAAGGGTCATTAAATTCAATAGACCAACGTTTAATCAAACCAAAAACACTCTTCGCTTTATTTACGATAGAAGAGATATGTTGGTTAAAACACAGCTTGGGATCAAACAGGACACCGAGGTCATTAAAAGTAGAGACTCACTCGAGTTTTCAATCGTGTATGTAAACAAATGAGGTTTACACCGAAGATACTACATTCTGTCAAAAAAGTACCGGGAATTGTCGATTTAAATCTGGCGGGGTAATCTAGGCAGGTAATTTTTTTTTCCTAGGTTGGTACAACTGTCCTTAATTACTATGCCAATTACTCAACCAGTTTGTTTACAGCAGTTGGTTAAGTAAGTCGATGTCAATAGTGCGTGCCGATTTTTTACTATGGGTGATTTCGTTGAACAAAGAATTTGTTTAAAGTTTTGTGTCGCGAATAAATTTTCGTGTGCCGATGCATTGAGAATGTTACAAAAGGCCTTTGGCAATAATGATCTATTGAAAACTCGGGCATATGAGTGGTACAAAGCCTTCAAAGACGGTCGTGAAGTGGTCGAAGACTTGCCTCGTTCCGGACGCCCATCGACGGCTTCTACCGACGATAACGTCGATAAAATTAAGGAAATGGTGCTCGAAAACCTTCATACCAGCTTGAGAGAGATAGCACATGAGCTCAACATATCCCACGAGTCAGCACGTACGATTTTAATTGATATTTTGGGCATGAGAAAGGTGGCCGCGCGACTGGTGCCAAAAGAGCTGAATTTTCTTCAAAAACGCTATCGCGAACAGGTCGCTTCGGACATGCTGGATCACTGTAATTTCGATCCCACATTCATGGAACGCATCATTACGGCCCCCTGTGACTTTTTCCTTTTTCCAAAACTAAAATTGCCGCTTAGTGGCACCCGTTTTGAGTCCATTGAAGCCATAAAACAAAATTCGGCGCGTGAACTGAAGGCCATCCCGGAAAGCGCTTATAAAAAATGTTTCGATGATTGGAAATGCCGTTGGCATAGATGTACTGGAGCAAATGGTGCCTATTTTGAAGGCGACCCAATAAATTTGGATGATTAAAGGTAAAAATGTTGTTTTATTTATAAATTCCCGGTACTTTTTTAACAGAATGTATATAAGTAATTCGCTGAACACCAAGAATGTAAAGAATCAAGACGTCATTCTATGTTAAATGCTAAACGCGTTTAATATAAATTATACTTTTGACGTCAAAATTGAGAGTGAACAATTTTCGAGAGCGTAACAGGCCAAATTACTCATGCATGTGTATGCAAATTTTATAAACTCAAATGACTGGTCACCTCAATGATCTTAACACCCGCCTTCAAGGGAAAGACAATTTAATTAACACACTGATATGATTCAAAATATCAAAGCTTTTTAAATGAAATTAAGCCTCTGGGAAAGTTAATTAAATAAAGGCGATCTGTCTGTATCACTTTCATAAGCTAGCAATTGCACAATAAGCATCGGAAAATATAGTACCGCAATAGATGAGCTTAAAGGACAATTTGAAGAACGCTTCTGTGACTTTAAGGAGCAAGAAAAATGTATCAATATCTTTTCTAATTCATTCATTGCAGTTGTCGATGATTCCCCGCCACTTATGCGAGTGGAGCTTTTTGACTTGCAATGCAACACAACACTACATGAAAAGTTTGATAGTGTCGGACACCATGGGTTCCATTCTAAGTATGACACAAAGTTGAATAACCCTGCCATCCGTCATCATGCTCTAAATATGATGTCAATGTTCGGTAGCACTTACTTGTGCGAACAGTTATTTTCAAGAATGAAAATTGTGAAGTCGAAATCAAGGAATCGCATGACTGAACATTAATATAGTTAGCGCATCGCGACTTCATTTTCTAGACTTACGAAACAGATTTTAAGTCTTTATTTGTAAAATTTGTGATATTTAATGTTCAAATGTATCTCGTTTTTAGGGTTCCGTACCTATAGGGTGCTAACGGGATCCTATTACTAAGCTTACGATGTCCGTCCGTCCATCCGACTCCGGCTCTATCTTATGAACCGTAATAGGTAGAGAGTTGAAATTTTCACAGAGTGTGTAATTCAATTGTGTGTAGAGCGACAAATACTCTACCTATTACGGTTCATGAGATAGAGCAGGAGACGGATGGACGGACGGATGGATGGACGGACGGTCATTGTAAGCTTAGTAATAGGGTCCCGTTAGTTCCCTATGGGTACGGAACCCTAAAAATACACATTTTTAGAAGCATTCTTATTTAATTTAATTTAATCTTTTCAGATAGTCACTCGTTAAAATTAGTATTAAGTTTAGTATTATATATTAGATTTAATTATGATAAATAAATAAATAAATAATAATTAATCTTTTGTTAAACATTTTTTTTTTTTAGTATACTTTTAGGCTGTTGAATATTTCACTTTTGCGACAAAAACAAAAGCAAATTAATTTTAAATAACTTCAGACAGAGGTACAAATTTGCATACATTGTGTTAAATCTTGTACGATGGTATGGAACCCTTCGTGTGCGAGTCCAACTCACACTTGGCTGATTTTTTTTATATTTGATTTGTCAAGCAGACATTCTGATTTAGAAGATTTAGATATTTACATATATTTCTCTATTGTTCGATATTGTACTATGTATAGTAAATTGTTGTAAATACTTGTTACTAACATGAAACAATCAATTTAAGTGAAAAGTAAATAGTAAAAGAGTATATAACTTATATGTATAAAAATCAACAACATAATTCTGTTTATATTCAATTTTACCATTATCCCTGTCATTTACCGCCCTCGTTAAATATTAATTACAAATTTTAATTACAATAAATTGCAAGCTGAAAAACGTCAACATCGTTGCCATTAAAAATGTAGGTTGCATATTACCCTGTTCTTATACTCGTAATGCCCCTCGCTACTGTGTTACTCATGTGCCAACCTCATCAGGCCAGGTCTGCTACATTACATATCCTGAAGATAAATGTGACTGACATTAATATAATTTTAAATAATTTATTTTTAATAACAAAAGAAAATAAATTTATTATGAAGTGATATCTATAAATGAAATATGCATTTATTGTTCAGTATGACAGTAAAAATAAACAGGCAGTAATTAGTGGTAAAAATGACATTATAAGTCAATTGTAATTGCACTTAACTTGCATTAAATATTAATTTCTATTAAATACAACGAAAAAGTACTACCTACTCCATTTTCATTCTATTGAAGATACTCACTGTACTGTCACATTAGTCTTCCTTCAATTTCTTTACCATTTCTTACCATGATAATCTTGACAATATCATATCATTTTATCATGATTATAAAATAAGTTATAAAGAAGGAATTTGATATAAAGTGAAGATTTGTTCATATTATACTATTGTATATGATGTATTCAAGAAAGTGATCGATCGAACTACTAAATTATTATCCAAATGACAACTGAGTTATAGTGATCATAGTAATTTAAATTCTCATTTCACTTTTCCTTGTGAGTAGGGTATTTAACACTCAATGATACCAAAATTTAAATCTCTCGTTCCTTTATTTTTAAAGCTGCTATGTATTTCTGTTGCCACTCCTGACATTTTCGTATCCGCTGCATTTGCTGTTGCTAGACGTGGTTACTTTACTCATTCTCTGTTGCATAATTACTAAAGGCTCCTGTCACTTACCTGAAGATCTGAATGAAGAACATTTAAATGGGAACAGAACAGAGTAAGTTAAGTGTATAATTTGTGTGAGTCTAACTAAATTGAAATAAGATTTTCCATTTATTTAAGTCAACTGGAACAGAACAGATTCAGTTTTGATTTTTTTTTTTTTTGTAGCCACTCACTCTGCCAGTCATTTAATATTCGACCTAATTCAACCCAAGTTACTTTATTTATTTATTTTACTAAGTATTTGTTCCTTAATATATGTAGCATAAATATGTATATTATTATCTGAGATCAGGAATTTTCAAGCAATCAAATTTTATTTTTCAGCTTTTGGAAATTGGCAACAATTTTATTTCAATAACTTCTTCTCACTTTTCTTCGTTATTTTTTTTTATATACATATTTCTTGTTGAAAATTTCATGTTCACAAAATATAGTTCACCATCATTTATTGGAAATATTAAATGTCAATTCGACTGTTGGCAAGTTTACAGATTGAAGTAGATTGACAGGCTTTGAGTAAATCTTTTGATTTAAAATTTAAAAAATCCCATTGATATATTGGACGTTTCTTTAGAATTTTGTTAAATAATAACTTTCAAAAATATTGTGTTTAGAGCAACGAAGCTAGTCAATATTATTTCGCCCATTCTCTCGTCCATCTTTTAGCTTTCAATATACAAACACTAATGTGTGTTAAAGGTCTGTAAACTGATATGAACGGATCTCATGATGTCTTTAATTCTTATATACTTAGTAAAAGCACACACCAATAAAAAAAATGTCAAATCCGAGTGTTACGATAAAAAACTAAGCTCTGAATGAGGAATAGGGTATAAGTTAACATTTGAAAAACAGCTAAAAAACGCAGAAACTCAAATAAAATGAAAAATAAGAAAAAATCAAATAAGGTCGGCAATAACAACATCATTGAACATAACACAACTAATAAAACATATTCAACAACATCAAATAAGCAACCATTGCCGTAAATACCAAAAAATAAAAGATCTATAAATTCGAGAGTGAATTGACCAGTCTATGAAATGTAGTACATGGTCTTTGCTCTAAGATCTAACATCATTGTTAAGTAAATGATACATAGATTTTTTTATACGCTTTTCACTATTATGTTTTAATTTACATAAACTAAGAATAGAATCAAATTCTTTTAAATAAATACAAAGTTTTATAATATTTATTAGTTTATTTTATTACCATACATTATTTCATGAAAAACATTTACATATGAATTATTTTATTTTTTTATTAGGGTTCCGTACCCATAGGGAACTAAGCTTACGATGCCCGTCCGTCCGTCCGTCTC
Organism: Amiota mariae; assembly: GCA_035041805.1. Lineage (NCBI taxonomy): Eukaryota > Metazoa > Arthropoda > Insecta > Diptera > Drosophilidae > Amiota > Amiota mariae. The sequence goes on along the minus strand of JAWNKV010000229.1, from coordinate 798,692 downwards.
CTGCTCTATCTCATGAACCGTAATAGGTAGAGAGTTGAAATTTTCACAAAGTGTGTAATTCACTTGTGTGTAGAACGACAAATAATAAAAATACACATTTATAAAAGCATTGTTCTTTAATTTAACCTTTTGTTTAACAATTTTTTGTTTTTTGTAGTATACTTTGAGCTGTTAATTGTAGTATACTTTTAGGCTATTAAATATAAACACAATTTTATATTTTAAGCAAAAAATTTTGTACTATGGTACAGAACCCTCCGTGTGCGAGTCCGACTCACATTTGGCTGATTTTTTCTTATAATAATAATGTATTACTGATTGTAAAGTATAAAGTTTGTAGCACGAGGGAGACTGTAAAGAACCCAAAGAGGTTGTAATGGTATATTAACAATTTGAGGGAAATCCGTTTAGTCATGTCAGTTTATATTTATTCAAACAACAACAAGATTTTTAGATGAATATTTTCACAGCATGCTCTTTGTAAAACTGACAGAATATTTCGCCAAACTGTTAGTCGTAACCATCCCATCACTACAAGACATAACCAATATACGTATATTTACTAGTAAACCGATCATGCAAGATCAGATATTTTTAAAAATTTTTCACTTATAAGTAAATTACTTTAGAATAAAATAGTTAACAAATGTAAAGGCATTAATGAAACCAAATTAAGAACTCTTCTTGAATTTAAATAACATTATATATTATTTTTCATTTTTTTTTTCCTATTTTTGTTTGTTTCTCTTTTTTTTTTGTAATTAATTTATTTTAATTTAAGTTCACTTCACTTCAATTTATATTTTTGTCCTACTTTTAAGTGTTAATTGTTACATTTTTAGGGTTCCGTACCCATAGGGAGCTAACGGGACCCTTTCACTAAGCTTACGATGTCCGTCCGTCCGTCTCCTGCTCTATCTCATGAACCGTAATAGGTAGAGAGTTGAAATTTTCACAGAGTGTGTAATTCACTTGTGTGTAGAATATAAATTTAAGCAAAAATTTTGTACGATGGTACGGAACCCTCCGTGTGCGAGTCTGTCTCACACTTGAATGATTTTTTTGTTTTAAGCTGACAGTTTTTTTGTCAATATTATGAATAAATAAGTAAATAATATATTGTAGTTTATGTATAAAAAATGCTTGGGATGAACGGAGACAAATATGTAATAGTATCAACTTTAGATACATTTTCTTTTAAGGCAAAAGTATTGTTTTAACTATAATAGGTTGGCAAATACGTATTTGTATCACAGAACACCAAAAACTGAACAACATTTACTTATTTTTCGACTTGTTATGAAATTATTTTAAACATACTAAAAAAGAAGCAGCTGAATGAATCTTTTAGGGAGTTGAAGTGTAAAAAATTAATAAAATTAATCCAAACCATAATTGAAGCAATGATAAGTGTTGGAAAGTATTGCTGGCATAACTGGCCAGTGTTGCAAATGTTTTCACTTGACTCCAATCACTGAATCCGGCCAAATTACGGGATGCTGCTCGCATCAAATATGTTGTGTTGTGGGATAAATTTGAGATGACAAATCGATGTCCTGTTGGAAAAACAAAGCAGAATAGACAATCTGATCGAAGTAAAATTGAAAGTATTATTGATTGTCCAATATACTATAAAAAAACCTATGACTATTGGATTTAACATACCTCGATGAAAGGAGAAATCACGTTGTTTTGCAAAGCTCCAATTGCCGGCGCTGTACTTGAAGTCATGTTCGCTTATGTACTCTATACGGTAAGCATAAATTTGCATCTCATCTGGAACATTAGTCATTTTTGGTGTACGTATGTCCAATTCAAAAGCATCGGAATACCAACGCTTCAGCTCAAATACTGTAGGACTGTGAGGTTTCGGTCCAGCATGTAGTTTTATAGTGCGCTCTATCATACCCAAAGGATTGGATACCTTACACTTATAGTCCCCTAGTTGCTTTTCATGCTTGACTTGAAGCTGTAACGTTGATCCATAGTCAGTATACAAGACATCATGATCGAATCCAACAATGGGTTTGCCATTGTGTAACCAAGTAAATCTTGGAGGAGGTTCACCGATTGCTTCACAGCTTAAGTTAACAGCTCCACCAATATAAGCATACTGTGTGGGTACTGTATCATTAAAGAACCATCGTGGCTTATCTAAAAAATATATCGAAATATATAAAAGATATTTTTATAAGACTTTAAAATATGACTTAAAGATGATATATGCACATGTTTGGGTATCATTTCTTCATGCTTCGAGTGAGGTTGCTTAAATAATATTCACCCATGAATATGGGTCCTCATTATACTAATTACTTTGCTCAGCTTTAACTCAGTTTATCTATGGATATGTATATATATATATATTTGTACATATTACATATATACTTATATCTATATAGTATTTTCTGTTACTTATACCCTTGTGCATTACCAATGACAAGCCCATTGTCGATATAGGGAACTGGCTCATCAGGTACGAGTACATTGCTTCTGAATATCAGTAAAAATGTAACGTCATAACTAAAATGTTTATCTATACAAAATTTGTACGACTACTAAAAGATAAAATTACCATGGAAATCGATAATTCAAACTTTGTTGATATTGTAATTTACAATAATTTTTTTACATACTACATATATTTATATTGTTTTGAATTGTTTATTATTTCACAGTCTCCTTCTATCCTTCTTATAAGAGAGTGTGTGTTGTTAGCTTTGATAAAACTCAAGGTAACTAATATTTCTTGATGATTTTATTTATATATATTTATGTGAAATTTTTACAATATAAATTTTTTTTACTAGAGACCCGTCCCTGCTTTGCATTAGAAAAACTGATTTACATTTCTTCACTAGTTTCATCACTCTGAAGCCTATGATGTCTGTTTGCATTCCTATGTTACAATTGATTAAAAAAATTTGTTTAGTTTAATGTTGCCCGTAATGTATTCAAAACAAACTTGTATATTTCGCAGCCCTTGAAAAATTGGCAATATTACAAAAATTATCTTCTCACAAAGAATTATTATTATAAAGACGACTTTAAAATAAGTCTATTAGCCAATATATAACCAATGCACAAAGATTTAATTGGAATGTATTGTACATATGCAGAAAACTCCGTTAACGACAGTGAAAACAGTATTAAAATCCGTTCAGTAATGTAGAAGTTGTGCGTATCGGAAGTGACAGGAATTTTGATTTTTCATTCACTCAAATGGGTACTTTGTGTGTATTGCTTAAACTGATTATATTTAATACTGCTTAAACTAACTCCTTACAAAAAAAGTGTAAGCGATTGCTTAAACATAATCGACGATTGAATGGGTTATACAAAGTGGAATACTATTTATACATACGGAGATCTGCCAACTTTGTGAACTTATTATGAATTGCCAAGTCTGCAAACCAAAGGCATTTTGAATTGATTGTTTACATTTGTGAATAAGCTGTTTTCGATTCACATTGAATAGACGATTAATACAATCAGAAATCAAAACATGTCTTTCACGCAATTGTGTATGAAATACACGTTGATTATCTTTACACGTTTGAGTGAAGACCCTAACTATGTACTTATAGAAAACAGATATATGGATATAGAATCCACAAAATTTGTATTGTTGATTTAAAATAAAAGAAGTATTATTTTTATAATTTACGAATTCATAATAGATTTATATAAAATCGTCAATTAAAAATACATTCAATGTTCTTAAGCCATTTCCGTTAAAATAAACTTAATTTATTTAATTATTTAAATTCAATTTTGAGCTATAGGAAGACAATTTCTAATACAGCAAACACGCTTTAAACTAATAAATATACCTAAGTGAACTTCTTATCGACATCATTCATATGTAAGTCCTTACACAGTTATCTTCTAACCAAAGCCGGTTTTAAGGCGAGTCCTACTTACTCGTTTGAATGGCAGACAGCGGGCACTCACCCAGGACGCTGGTAGTGCTAAAACCGACACTGTTTCTAACCAAATGAGTAGTAATAACATAAATAACTACATATGTAAGTAGGTTATGAAAACTGAAATTCGAATGCAGGTTTTAGCCTCAACCACCAAATCTTGGTTCTATTGTTAGCAATTTGCAACAACTAAATATTATATGCTCAAGGGTTTCTATAAACAAACCTAATCAAATATGTTAATGTAAGAGTGTTTAGTTTGTTTAAAACGATTCATTTCTAGTTCCCTTGTATCTATCATAAATATTAAATATATTTTGTTCTTTATTTTAAACGTTGTATCTCAGAAAATATCAACAATGAAACTTTACTATTGTAAAATAGACAAATTTTTAATAGCTCAAATGAAGTTTAAGTCTGTTTGACTGAATCAAATTCCCAAATAAGCGACTTATGTTATTGCATTGTAGATACAAAACTTAAAACTAAAATACTATTAATACATTATTTCATTTATTACATCTACTCTCATGCGTTTTCTATTTGCAGTTACTTATTAACATAATATTAATATAAACGATGGGCTTACATATACAAATATAGTACATATGCATGTAAGTATTAAGTTTAGATACAGAAAAAAAGAAACAGAAAACAAATAATAATACACATAGTAAAGGACACAAAAATCACTGCCCTGACAAGCCTAACTACATTACATTACAGTACATGTACTTACGTTGTATTCGCAATAATATTGTTATCTGATCGGAATCTGAAAATGTGGGTGTTATACGCAGTGCACGACATGTATACTCGCCAGCATCTGCTTGGCCAACATTTTTGATAAAGAGACCATCCGATAAACGTTTATGTTTCGTTGAGTTAATAGCTATGATATGAAATAGGAAGATTTAAAAAAATATTAGATCTCCTAAAAAGAATTTAATTATTAAAGTACAATAGTATTTACGTTCTAAAGATAAATAATTTTGCTTAAATAATAGTTATTTTGGTACTTACTGTTAATGTATTCGCCATTATAGAGCCATGATACATCCGGAACTGGTTCTCCTTTGACAAAACAATATACTGTTGCATCACGTCCTTCACGTACCGACTGCACATGTTCCGTTTTTCCAAATGAAATTTTTTCTACAATATAATTGTAGTTAATTCAAATGGGAAGGGAAAGCATAATAAAAGAAAGTTATCCAAAGATAATGTAAATATGAAATCGCTATACTATTGTTTACTATTTTAAATATTTGTGTACTTAAGGAACATACGATTTACTAGAAGCTCGAATGATTTCCTTGCATCGTAAGCCTCATTAACTTCACAAGTCCAGTTGCCCATGTCTGACAATGAAATATGTTCGAATACTAAAGCCAAAAGACCTGAAGTTCAAAATTGTATAATAAGAGAAAAAAACTGACAAAACATATTTTTATACTAACTGTAAGTTTGTATCTTACCCGATTTTTTTTCGATATGAACTCGTCCTTTTGTATTCTCTTGCGTGTGTCCGTTTGGATCACGCCACTTGGTGTCGATACCCTTTTGTACCGTTTTACAGAAAATGATAAAGGACTCATTTACAAAATGTGTAATTGATGGCGTCGAGGGCGTCAATGTGAGTAGATTCCTATCGTTGATGCCATAAGCTCCATTACCTCCTCGTTCTTCTGAACTGTCAAGTTGCCCGCGTACTTCACCAGCTGTGCATAGTATTAAAATTTATTATTTTTATAGCTTCTTTCCAACAATGATGCAGCGTAGGAAGTATTTATAGAGTCGAACAGAAAATTGCAAGAATATCTGAATGTTTCTTATATTGTAAGTACTGACAAAATGAGCATAATGGTGCATGGAAGATATTATAGAAATGAGGACAACACGATATTGTGAAGGAATGCCAATTACAAACACAATGAAAATAAAAATAAACTTGCAGCACATGATGTATCCTTTATCTATTTGGGTTTAAATTGCAATTCTTATAAAAAAAAAAAAGATTATACTATGAAGAAGTGAGAGTGTAACATTTTCTAATTTTATTTAAAATAACGCCAAATTGTCTTGGAATCTTATTTGGTTGTTTTATTGGTAATTAGGGATTGTATAATTTGTAAGCAACCACAAACTTTGATGCTTCAAAAGAACAAACAATACAGAATATTACTAATTATCATACAATTAGAAACTTATAAAAATTAAGACCATCGTTAAAGTAATTCAATTGAGTTTACACAAATATTGTGGAATGGTTAAAAGGAAGAGCGTAGCCAGCTCCGGGTAGGGTTCAGAGGTCTATTGCTGATTCTTCAATAGTTAATACGATATAAGATACGAAGGATCGAAAAAATACATAACAAAAATAGACCAAACAAACAAATGCATGTAATATACTATGATCAAAAATAGTTAGAAACTTGTTCTTCAGCTCATTCAGAAAATAAATTCACTCATTAAACAAACAAATCGAATAGCCAATTCAATTTTTGAAATATTTCAAAATGGTTTAATGTCGTTAGTTCCCAGTTTAATGTTAAATACAATATGTCATTGGTTAATTTTAACAAGAAATCAAAAAATTTCTGGTTGATAAGTTTAATGTTAAATACAATATGTCATTGGTTAATTTTAACGAGAAATCAAAAAATATCTGGTAGATAAGGAAACCGAGCTATGGTTTAAACTATGGAAGGACCAGGATATGACAAGAGAAAACATTAGAGAACTATACCTTATGAAAGTGATAAAGAAGGTGGAAATATTATTTTCTGCAACGAAAAAAGCAATCCTAATATCCTTGGCATAGCCTAGTACAACAAGTAACATTGAGAGGTCCCTCTCTACACTGCGTCGTGTAAAAACGTGGCTGAGGTCAATGATGCCAGAGAACCATTTAAACGGTCCATGTATGTTTAGTGTACACAGAAAAATGATACAAGAAAATGGTGATAAAATAACACGTGAAGTTATGAAACGGTTTTGTGAAGAGCCTCGAAGTTTACTATTAGAGTAATAAAATAAATTTATTTTTCCATTAATAAAGGTTTTTGTAAGTTTTCTTTACCTACCCCTAATCCTGGATGCGCCCTTGTTTGAAGCAATGACTAATACATACGTATGTCCATACGAAAAGGGGCAGCGGAAAGTACCGCTATTTTTTAAACCAAAAATCAAAAAATATCGTACGAAGATGACTTGAGGCAAACAATGTTTTCTTCAATAGACAAACTAACTGTAGTTATATTGAGTGTGAACGACCTTAACTTAGATCAAACTCTTGAAGGCATTAGTAAAGAAGAATTCCAACTTGAACACGAATGTCTACGAGCTTTCGTAGCTACAACAGACACAGACTGTAAAAAAGATCTCATTAAATCCGTCTCTCTGGGCTTATTAAAATATATTATTGAGTCCCAACATGAAGGTGGTTTACCAAACATTGCCATAATGTTGAGAATTTTTTTTTAACATCTGTTGCGAGATAAGCTTCTCTAAACAAAAGTTAATAAAAAATTATCTTAGTTCGACTATGTCCACGTTGAGGCTATCAAATTTAGTGGTCAGCCCCAGGCGGCGGTCCAATAGACATAATTTTTGTTATGACTATTGATGAGTCCAAATAAATTTGATTTCAGGATTACATAAGGTTATTATTAAAGATTTTTTACATTTAATAAGCGCTTATTTCAACATTTTTAATGCATATAAATATCCGCTTTGCACATTATATAAGAATCTCGGATGATCAACAAAATCGAAACACTGTTGCCAAGAAATCAATAATACGATGGTAATACTACTTAAGTACACATTTTATTAATCAAATATAAAATGGTTTTACATCTTTGGTTCGGTCATATTTAAAACTGATATAATTGAAAATGTTTGAGTTATAATGCTCCTTGATTGACAAAGATAAGCATTTTGAGTTTTAACTCTTTTGTTTTTGGTACCACAATCTTAGTACACAATATAGAAAGTTTTAATATAAATGATTTACTGGCAATAGATAAATTTGGCATTATATATATAAACTCATTTCAAATAAAACTGCTACTACACACAAATTTTTTAAAATTTCTAGAGTAAATCATTATACAATGTTACAATTGGCTTTTTTCCAAATTAGTTCAATTGGAGTATAAAATAAATAAATCGATTTTATTTTTGTTGAAAAAATTGACCTACTCACATATTGTCTTCTCTTTAACTTCGTCAAGTTTGTACATATTCATTTTTACAAAGGAAACAATAGTCATTTCAAACTGTTCGGTTTAAAATCAAATAAAAAACGAAACAAGAAATAAAACTAAATTTGGTTTTATCAAAGATTTGATTTTATTGAATATACTTGTGTAGTTCATCAGACTGAATTGATTACACAACACACACTAGTGTAAAATGTGTATGATACTACAGACAGTCCTTAAAAATGATTTGTTAGAAATTAGAATGCTAAATTTTGTATGCTCTGCACTCAAACAGAGAATTTGTAAAGACCAGAAGAAGAAGGGTAAGACCACACATAGCTTTATACGGTTTCTTTTTTTCTGTTATTTCTACTATTTTCATATAACATCAAAAGTTTTTTTCTTTCCTTAAACGACTATATCAAAGAAATGACGCGATGAATTTGGCTCAAGCCCTGACAGCACTCACATACAAAGAATGTACGAGTATCTGTCACTGGCAACATTTTGTATTAATGGCGCCTCTGAAAGAATTTATCAGACCCCCAACCTTTTATTTTGGACCGTAAAAGTAAAAAGACAGAACACCAAAACTTTTACCTTACTTTAACTTTACTTACTCTAACTTTAGTCCAATTTGAAAGAAAATGTTTTTTATACGTATAATAAAAATAAGCATTATACTTATCACATGTGTACAATGTTATGTGTGGATGACGGTACATATGGTACACACACGTGCATACATATGAATCTCACAAATAGAAATTCTCGAAAACTATTAGAGATAAGAAGCTAAAAAAGACCAATATATTTTACTTACACTTCTTTGAAAGTGCTTTATTTTCTTTAAATTAAAATCTAATTGAATATTGGCTCTTCAATTGATGAACGGACATTTTTTGTAAATTATTGGCAATCAAACAACAAGTATCATATCTACCGACATAATTTTACTATGTTTAGAAAAGAAAAGTTAAAACCAAAGAAAAACATACAAATGTACATAGTTATTAATATATTTTAGAGAGTGAATTTTAAATATTAAGAAATTATTAATAATTCGTACCGTTTGGAGTAAACAGAAATAGTAATATTATTAAAAAATCCATTATGAGCATAGAATGTTTTTTATACTTTACTAGTTTTCTGATTAGCTTTGTTATCGGTAATGCAATAGCAACTACAGTTTTTTACACTAAGTAGTATCGGCAGAATTTTTTTTTTTTTTTTCACCTATTTAAGTATAATTTTTATTTCGTTAGAAGTATTAAATACGCAGATAGATTTTGTAGTTTCATTTTCATTTTATTTTTCGAAATAACACTAAATACACATTTTTAAACAATATTTGTATATGTTCACTCACTATTAATGGAAAAATTCATTGCACAATATTTTCAAATTTTCCTTAAAAATAATCACTTTTGTGTTTGAAGAATAATCACAAGCGACTGATATTAATTCATGTATATTTTTACAAAAACTGAACACTAAAAGAAAACGTCAACACTTTTGCTTTCGAAAGCACAATAGCATGACATCATCAAGGATATCATCATCAACGCAATTGTCATCATCCGGTTTTAGAAGTTTTCGCACAACAGCCACAGACGCAACTCAAAGAACTTTGTCGACTTTTGTAATGGCGTCTATATAAAGTAGAGCACTACACTTGCTACAACTTGGCCCGGCAACATATCCTTGAAACATGAATTTCTTATTTTAAACATATTCATCTCAATGGGAACAATGACCACAATTATAGTGTCACCATAACCATTCATTTACTTAAAAAACAAACACATTTAGTAAATATTTTTAAACAATTTATCTATGCGCATTTGTCTCAAATTATTGTACTATCACTAGGACTTGATGGCAAACATTACATTTTAATGGTGCGACATTATTGTCTTGTCCTAACGATTGTTATGAACCGACTAATGGTTGCATCCAACATTACAAAGATGCAGAAAAGTATACGACAAGCACGGTAAAAAATCACGAGAATAAAAGAAAGGTGTAGTATTGAGGATTTCTTCCAACAAGCGACAAAGTTCAAATTTCATCAAATTTAAAATTGTACTGAAAACATTGCATCCAATGATATTTTATTAAACCAAATGTAACGAAAATTGTTGGTGTTGCTGCCTTTAACGGATATGTTGCAAAGCAAGTGAAAGCTTACAGCAATTGCGTTTATAGTTCTGGCAACATGTTGTTAAGGACTTTGGTTTAATAATGTGGTTGCTTGCTGATACGCTCTTGCGCCGTAGGACACTTTAAGTATAATAAACTGTTCTAACGCAGTATAAAGGTATTAATGTAACCCAACCAGTTTGCCTTACTACACATACACATACGGAAATTTCCTCGGTGTTGAACATGACAAGAAGTTATAAAAAGTCAGAATAAAACATATTTTAGATTCGTCTTTTGCATAATCTTATAGTTTCTTAATAGTATAACTATTGGTGTTTTAGTCTGATACCTGGAATGCTTTTTACATCTTTCCATTTCTCATTTAATTTTAAGGACCCATTTTCAATTTGCTGTGAGGAGATGTAATATAAACTTATGGCGTGAGTGTTATTTTTTGCACATTCAAAAAATTATTGATCGTCTGATAAAACCACACAGTTAGACTTTATTTGCCAAAACTTTCTTTTTATAACCGCACCCACTTCATCACCAGCATTACTTTCTTTGACTTTTCTGGTTTGTTCGTCATTGTTGTCTTCCACAGTTGGTAAACTGGATGTTTCTTGAGGTTTACTAGATTTTAATTTTGGAACTCGCTTGGACTGCGATTTAAGACACTTTTTTTTAGCCACCTTTGAATTTATACGAGTCGTTTGTGTTTTATCCACATCTTCTCCCTTGTCTTCTGGCTCGGACATATCATCTTCAACTCCCTCACATTTTATAAAACTGTCATGCCTGACACTAAAGTTTTCAGATGAGATGGAAGTTACTTCGGTTTCACCAATACTCCACCTCGGGCTTTTATCTAATTTTTTCATAGTGAAACAAGTTGACTGATCTTCATTAATATTGGGAGTTTTAGTTAATTCTTCTGAAAATTGAAATGTCATGTTATCTATATGACAATCATCTTTATCCCTTTCCGTGCGAATTTGTAAAAAAATTCCATTGTATAAAATCACATTTTAATTTTTTATTTAAGACTTGATACCATGAATTTGTTTTTAAACTGCTACCTACTTCCATCAGAGAATATAAAAATTTTGGATAGGCTACCGTAGAGGACTTGGAACTCCGCTAAAAGCTTCATCAAAAAACATCGTCTTGGCTGTGGCTTAGTTATAAAAATATATTCATATTCATTGTGGTTGATAGTAAATACAACTATTTATATTTCTCTCAGTGTGCCGAATAATCCCTAAATAGCGGAACATTTAATTTTCGGCTAAAAATCGGGACGTCCCGCCAAAATTGGGACGCCTGGCAATGCTGATTCGTACAGAATTTAGGTGTGTATTTAGCTTTCAGCTGTAATATTCAATATATAGATAAATATTGGTTGTTCGGAAAGTAATTTCATTTTTTCGCACAAGACGACTTAATTGTATTTTCCACAGCCATAACAAAGACATTTAAGCTGCAAATCATTACATATATTTTGACAGCTGATCTGGCAACACTTGCGTGAAAAAATCGATTGATTAAACGCAATAGTTTTTGGTTGGTGTCCTATCAAATATGGAAGGTGAAAAGCAGCATCATTTTCGGCATTTATTACTTTTTTACTATCGAAAAGGAAAAAAGAAAAAATTTATCCAATGTGTATGAAGTGTATGTGTTTACAGTACCAGGTTTTGAAAATTTCAATCTGGTAATTTTGATGTTGAAGATACACCATGTTCTGGAAGGCCAGTTAAAGCTGATGAAGACGAAATAAAGGCAATAATTGATGCAAACCGGCGAATAACAACTCGTGAGAGACTAAATTTATCGAATTCTATCGTTCATGATTATTTGAAACGCTTAGGTTTAATCTCAAAGCTGGACATATAGGTTCCCCATGTTCTTACGGAAAGAAATTTGTGCCGTCGCGTTGATGTCTGCGATTTGCTTCTCAAACGTTCCGTTTTCGAAGATCATAACTGGGGTTGAGAAATGGACTGTCTACAATAATGTTAAATGCAAGAGATTATGGAGTAAAAAAGATGAACTGGCTCAGAGCACCTCGAAAACCGATATTCATAAAAAAATTCAAGCTTTCTGTGTGGTGGGATTTGAAAGGAATCTTTTTTTTTAGCTTCTACCGAACCTTACAACGATTAATTCTGAAGTGTACTGTCATCAGCTGGACAAATTGAATGATTTACTTAAACAGAAAAGGCCAGAATTGGTCAATAGAAAAGGTGTAGTGTTCCACCAAGATAATGCGAGATCTTATACAAGTTTGGTAACTCGCCAAAAGTTGTTACAGCTTGAATGGGATATACTGCCGCACCTACCATGTTCTCCAGATCTTGCACATTCCGATTATTACCTGTTCTGGTCACAAAACTTTTTAGACGGTAAAACTTTTATTTCAAATGAGGAACTTAAAAACCAGTTGGATCAGTTTTTTCCCAGCAAAGAACAACATTTTTATGAGAGTGGAATCTTGCTACTGCCAGAAAGATGGCAAAAGGTATTGGATCAGAATGGACAATATATAATTCCATAAAATAAAAATTAACTATAAGAAAATCGTAAATAAAAATCATAAAAAGAACGAAATTACTTTCCGAACAACCCAATATATGTACATACGAGTATTAATGAGGAAGTTTTAATTATTATTTATTTTTATTTGACTGTGAAATTTATCCTTTTTGACTAATTTTTAGTTTTAAAATCGCTTTGGTTTCTACAAAAGCAAACTTTGTTAAACGTAGAAAAAATTAAAATTTAACATTCAGAAGTCAGAAACAAAAATCGTATCGACTTGTGTAATTTAATTGATTGTATGCCATTTTATTTTGTAGGAAGGAATAAGTACGAAAATAATGTAATTTAACGGTTTTTTAGTACAACATTTAAATTTAAGATAACAAAATACATAGAATTATATTCAACTTAAAGTAACTCACAATTAAATTTATATTGATGCCGAAAATATAAGGTTTAAAAAAATAGTCTTTTCAAATTGTGACTTAGAAGTTCATTTAAAATTTTTTTTAGGATTATCAGAAGATATTGAAGCTGTTTCTTGGCCTATTTCGTAGTATTTACAATTTGGGCCATAACAATTCTTTTAAAAAAAGTTTAAGGAGTATCAAGAGACATCGATGCTGGTTCTTGGGTAATTTCGTAAGCCAACTCCGCCATAATATCATAAACAAACCGTAAATAAATGGCAATAAAAAAACGTTTCAAGCTTTTAACCAACCACTTTGGCAACCTTGTCAGCTGGAAGGCATCTTCAATATACTCAGCAGTTATATTCAAAAACATCCGTTCAAACACATTGAATTGAGCAGGGAGTAAGGCTACCGAACAGACGAAACGATTGTTTCTCAAAAAACATTCAAGACGAAAACGTGGCTCCATTTGATGTCCCGGGAATGCAATTTCTGGTCGCACATAGATCTTGAACGAATGTTGGTTTGCCAAGCGAAAAAACTGAAACAAGTCCGAATTCGAAGGGATATGTCTGAAATTGATTTCATCTAAAAGTGTCGGAAGAGAAACGGTCATATTTTGATTCTCTCTAAACTGAGGCTGTAGGCGAACACCACATAAATTGAGAACTTCCGTTGGAATTGTTATTCTGTCAGGTGGTTTTAGCTGTCTGGTGATCATTGCGAACTCCGATGAATCCTTCTCCAATAAGGACGATGTGGACGATCCGACGTATCCTTCATGATTTACAGTATAGCATTCATTAAATACTTCTTGAAAGCAAGTAGATGAGAAGTTTAATTCAATTGCAGGTTTGATTATCTCAAGGTGTTCGTTATGTATTTTGGCTACAATATCTCTGTTTCTATGAATGGTATCTTTTTCAATTGACTGTAAGTCTGGTTCTTCTTTAATAGCAAAGTGGACCTGTTTTAAACATTCAGAAGAGGTGTTCATTTTAAAATTAGTCTCTTCATCATCGGCATTTCTTGAAATGATTTTTTCCAAAGAAGTTTTTATTTCTATATTTTCTTCTAGTTGTGCGTTGGATTTTGCCATATGTTGTTGTACAGGAGATTTGGTGCAGCTGTGTACTTGTTCTTTACCATTTCTTAATGGAAGTGCCTTCTTATTAATGGAAAATGAAGATGCATCTATAATTGATGATACTGGAGATTTAAAGCTGCTGTCTCTTTGTTCTTTGACATTTCTTGTTGGAGTTGTTTTCTTAGTTCCAGAAGATAAAGATGCATCTGCATATGTAACTGGTGATAAAAAAGATTTAGCGCTGCTGTGTACACTTTTTTTTATATTTTTTGATGGAAGTGCCTTCTTACTAACGGAAAATGAAAATGCATCTGTACCTGATGATACTAGAGATTTAACGACTCTGTGTTTTTTTGTTTTGATATTTTTTGATGGAAGTAACTTCTTACTAATGGAATATGAAGATGCATCCGTAACTGTTGTTGACATATCTTTGGACTTATCGTCAGATTTTGCTTTGAACCTGGGAATTTTCGATGGCATTTTTTGAAGCTTTCCACTCTTTAGTTTACTTTCTTTGACTTTTCTGGTTTGTTCGTCATTGTTGTCTTCCACTGTTGGTAAACTGGATGTTTCTTGAGGTTTACTAGATTTTAATTTTGGAACTCGCTTGGACTGCGATTTAAGACACTTTTTTTTAGCCACCTTTGAATTTATACGAGTCGTTTGTGTTTTATCCACATCTTCTCCCTTGTCTTCTGGCTCGGACATATCATCTTCAACTCCCTCACATTTTATAAAACTGTCATGCTTGACACTAAAGTTTTCAGATGAGATGGAAGTTACTTCGGTTTCACCAATACTCCACCTCGGGCTTTTATCTAATTTTTTCATAGTGAAACAAGTTGACTGATCTTCATTAATATTGGGAGTTTTAGTTAATTCTTCTGAAAATTGAAATGTCATGTTATCTATATGACAATCATCTTTATCGTGACTCATAGTTTCACTATCCAATTTTGTAAGTTCTTCACTGTTGTAAAAATACATTCCATTTTCATATTCAGGGTACTCGAGGCAGCTATATTGGCCAGTATTTATAACCTCTCTCGATTGATCTTCACCTACTGTTTTATTTTGTACTTTCTTTATGTCATTACAAACGATCTGAAGATCTAAGGAGATTTCCGGTTTGAACGCTCCCTTTGTGCTTAAATCTGTATAATTGAGTTTTCCCTCTTCACTCATTTCTTTACTGTTTTCTGTAAATTCATTACGATCATTCTGCAATTTATTGTTGTCATTTACAATTTCATGCTGATCCATATGTTGAATTCTAATTTGACTTTTGTCCATATGAATCGAAAGGAACTTTTCGCTGACCACTTTTAACATTTTAGTCAAACTGTCACTTTCATCGGCATTCTTTTCCAAATGACTTTCAGACAACGTTTTTCCTTCAGCTTCTAATTTTTGGAAAGAAATTTCACCCACGTCTTCTTTCTCCTCCTTATGATGTAGAACTTTCCCTTCTTTATTTAATTTTTTTGATTTCAATTTGTTGTTTTCCTTTGAGTTATCTTGATTAAGAAATATTTCTACCTTCGAATTTGTGAGATTATTCTCCTCCATATCTTTTTGATATTTAATATTTTCTATCATTTCAATCAGTTTTTTGTGATCGCCCAATGATTCATTACCCATTATATTTTCATTTTCATAAGATTTCTCACTATCCATGGTTAAGTTCTTTATTATCATGGGGGTTTGATCCACATTTTTTATTTTTCCATAATGTTTTGAGCTTTCGAGAGCCGTAACATATTTTTTGGTTTGTAATGTTGTGTGATCTTCCCATTCAATTGTCTTTATTTCTTCGCTATTGATCTGCAAAAGGAATTCATTAGATGTACCGTGATCGTCTTGTAATTTGCTCTGTATTTTATTTGTCATCCCCTTAATGCTTTTCTGACTTTTTGACTTCTTCACCGCTTCCTTGGAAATTTGATTAGAATTCTTATGAAGTTTTGTATTCTTTATTGCTTGCACTTTCACCTCTTGTTTTTGTTGGGATACCTTTTTCAAATCAAGATTCTTTAACTCTTTGGGAACAGATTGCGACTTGTTTATTTCATTTGATGTTTCAGTCTTAACGATCTTTTTTGGCACTACTTCCTTTATTTGTCTTTCTAAGTCAAGTTGTTTTTTAGAATATTTTTGACTTTTATCCTCAATGTGTTCGTCAATATTTTGTTTTTGCATTTTGTTTACAATCTGCTCCCGCTTTTCTTGAGATGGTTTTATTTGATTCGTTTTCCTTTTGTTAATGTTTTTGTTTTTAGTATTAATATCGGATAAGTTTTCCCTTTTTCTGACGAACTCTATCGATGCCTGATGCTCCTTAAGATCGTTAGTTTTCTGTGGCTGTTTAAGATCGGCGTTTTTCTGTGGCTCTTTAAGATCGGCGTTTTTCTGCGACTTTTTAAGATCGGCGTTTTTCTGCGGCTCCTTAACATTTTTCTGTGGCTCTTTAAAACCAGTATTCTTCTGCACCTCATTGAGGCAGACATTTTTCTGCAGCTTTTTAAGATCGGTATTTTTCTGTGGCTGTTTAAGATCGATATTTTTCTGTGGCTCTTTAATATCGGTATTTTTCTGCGGCTCTTTAATATCGGTATTTTTATGTGGCTCTTTCAAATCGGTATTCTTCTGCGCCTCGCTAAGACCGATATTTTTCTGCGGTTTTTCAAGATTTGTATTTTTCTGCGGGTCTTTAATATCGGTATTTTTCTGTGGCTCTTTAAAATCGGTATTCTTCTGCGCCTCATTAAGACCGATATTTTTCTGCGGGTCTTTAATATCGCTATTTTTCTCTGGCTTTTTAAGATCGGTATTTTTCTGCGGCTCTTTAATATCGGTATTTTTCTGTGGCTCTTTAAAATCGGTATTCTTCTGCGCATCATTAAGACCGATATTTTTCTGCGGTTTTTCAAGATTTGTATTTTTCTGCGGGTCTTTAATATCGGTATTTTTCTGTGGCTCTTTAAAATCGGTATTCTTCTGCGCCTCAGTAAGACCGATATTTTTCTGCGGGTCTTTAATATCGGTATTTTTCTCTGGCTTTTTAAGATCGGTATTTTTCTGCGGCTCTTTAATATCGGTATTTTTCTGTGGCTCTTTAAAATCGGTATTCTTCTGCGCATCATTAAGACCGATATTTTTCTGCGGTTTTTCAAGATTTGTATTTTTCTGCGGGTCTTTAATATCGGTATTTTTCTGTGGCTCTTTAAAATCGGTATTCTTCTGCGCCTCAGTAAGACCGATATTTTTCTGCGGGTCTTTAATATCGGTATTTTTCTGCGGCTCTTTAATATCGGTATTTTTCTGTGGCTCTTTAAAATCGGTATTCTTCTGCGCATCATTTAGACCGATATTTTTCTGCGGTTTTTCAAGATTTGTAGTTTTCTGCGGGTCTTTAATATCGGTATTTTTCTCTGGCGTTTTAAAATCCGTATTCTTCTGCGCCTTATTAAAATCGATATTTTTCTGCGGCTTTAACTCCTGCCCAACTTGAGGTTTCACATGCTTTATGAGATTACTTTTTTGGCTGCTTTTGGTACCCATTGCAATAGGAGTGAAATTCTGATGGTTTTGATTATCATCATTATTTTGTACACATATTGGTGTATTTAATTTTAACCCACTCACGTTGGGGATCTCTTCTACCTTAGTAGGGGAATTTACAACAGGAACTTTTAATTCCATTTTTGCTTCAGAGTAAGTGAGTTGATTTAACCTCCTATAAAGTACCAAAGCATGATTATCAAATGCTTCGCCAGGAATTTGTCCATTTAAGTATGCCTGGGTTTGAACATCAAGTTCTGGACTAAGAAATACAGGATACTTGTGCAAAGCCTGGCTCTCGTGCATTGCGAATAGCTCATCTCGGGTTAATCTGCTGTTGCCCAGAACAGCATTGCGGGCTCTATCGAACACTTGCAACTTAAACTTGTCTCTATTTTTTTTGGATGGTGCAATAAATAACATAACATCCTGCGGCCATTTATCGTAAGATATTTCAATATTTAAATTCGAAGTATCAACCTTCTTGTCATCCTTTTTTTCTTCCTTTACAGGTAATAATGGCTCCATGTCACTTTTAATTTTAAAATTTTCAAAATTGTTACCAAAAATTCTAATGTGTACGAAAAATTTTGTATTTAAAGAACGTTTTCAAAAAGAAAACTTTTAATAAATGATATTAATGTTTACAAAAAGTTCAAAACAAACATGTTTTGACTTAAATCCCAAAACTACTCAACAATAGGATCTATCTATCTATATACATTAAATTTTAGTAACATATGTCTGTATATATGTATGTCTGTTCCCTATGGACTCCGAAACATCTGGACTGATTTTGATGACATTTTCACGGAAACTATAGAAACGTTTTCTGTGAAGTTTGGTACGGATCGGACCACCGAAAAAATCGGAATTGATTCATATAAGGCTTAGAGGCATATTTTAAAATTAATTAAATAGTCTTTGGCAAACATCTCTTGTTGTCATCAACAGCATAAAATAAATATTAATCTTGCTATCATTACCATGCAAAGCCGGTTGCGCTAAAAACATAACAGAGCCACCGCACAGATTTCCAACAGTTATTGAAGGTCAGCCTTCATACAGACTAGATTTGGCACCGCTTTTTTCAGCAATAGAAGCAGTTCTTATGCAGTATACATATTAGAAACAGTCAGCAGCTGGTTTAAACAATAGACTGTTGAATTCTTCGACTAAGCATCATGAAACAATTCCTCAGATCTCGAAAACGTCTAGACGTCATCGTTGTAAAGTACAATATTATTTTGTATACTTTCCTTAAATTAAATATTGATACATGTGTGCCAAAAACAAAAGGAAATTCAGTAAACTTACGTTGAAGAGAATGGTCTTCCTGATCAACGGGTCATAAACAGGCCATATTGACATATACATATTTAATCTGATTTTAAGCCTAGAATACTTGGTAACTGTGTAATTAAAGAAATTAAAAAAAAAAAATAAACATTCAGGCATTATATCGGTTAAAACAATCATAATCATTGAATGATTGAAGATTTTAGAGATTGAAAAAATTATTAGACACCTTATTTTCACTTCATTTCATATAACAAACAATTATTTGATCAAATAAAACCGACGATGCTAATCTGATACTTAAACTAGATTTTCCTTTCGTGAAACATCATTTTATGGGTGAAGGATCAAACCCACTTAAAAGATAATTAGCTTTTGTAAATAACAACAAGGATAGTTTGAAAACCGAATATTTCAAGACCAGAATTTTTCAACCACGAAAAAATGTTTTTGTAGAGTTTGAAAAAATATATTTTTATTATTAAGAAATCAAGAAAATAAAATCCATTTTTCATACAATTCCCTTTAATCAGCCATAATAAGCATAAGGTGAAGCGTAACCTACAGCGGGATAAGCGTTGGCATAGTAGAACTGTGGGTTCGGATTTGGACCAGGATTTGGTGCTGGAAACGGTGATGGTGCTGCGAGCGTAATAGCAAAAATAGCGGCGACCAACAAAAGAATCTATTTAAGGAAAATATTGTACAAAAATTAATTAAATAAAAACTATTTACAAATTTATTTATACTCACAATCTTCAACATCTTAATAGATTTTTATAAAGTTTAGTTTTGTCTTGCACAGATATCAAACGAGACTGCAGTCATCCAATCGTGGGCAGCCTTTTATAATAAAAAATTTTGTCATTAAACAAAGACTGCACAGAAGTGACATCATCCGAGAAACGTCAATCATTAGAATGTTAAATATTTTTCAGATCATTTATTCGTTGATCAACAATTTTGATTGGTTTTGTTCTGAGCTAAGCCGCTTAACTGCTACTACTTTACCAAATTAAAAAAAGTTCAAATCTGATGAGTTCAGCTTAAGTTATTCAATCTGCATTCGCAAAAATTGATTTTATTGCTAAATTATTTCTCTTAAGTGTTCTACTCCTCTTTCTTCTATATATCCGATTGTTCACACGTAATTGCTGGCCATACAAATATATTAACTACTTACTACTTATAAAAATCGTTTTGATTGAATATTCAATACAATAAACATTATCATCAACTTCATTACAATTTATTGTATTATACTTAGTTGCCATATCTTTGTTTCGAGTAGATTTAACAAAAACTTTGTGGCGTATTGTGACATGAAGTGAAATTGAATAGATTTTTTGTTAACTGAGTTTTTGGTTCATTGAAACATTTTTTGGCAAGCAAAAACTCATTACAATACAATTCCTTTCATACAATGAAAAGAGCATTAATATATTATAATATAGTTTTGCATTATCAGGATCGCGTGCTGAATCTTTTAAGTCTTTCATATCCGTCTAAACGCAAATAACTCTGTCCATTTATGAGATATTGTGAAAGATCTATTCTGTTGACAGATGTAAATATTTTCGGTGCAAATAATTCCATGTGTATGCAGGATTGGTTTTAAGTCAGGGATGGCCAACTATTTTAGTTCCCTGGGCCGCATAGGACGTGGTGATTTGGTCCACAAAGCTGAAAAAATCAAAGGTGGAGGGCAAAAAAATAAGTTTCTAGTTTGTCACTTGGGCGATTTATACTTGCCTTGGACTGCGGGTTGGACAGATTTGTTTCAAACGATCTGAGGTGATATACCTTTAATAAGAGCATAAAGTACATTCAGTATTTATTTGTTCCTAACATGAAAGAACGAAGGTACTAATCACAAAACAACAAATCCGCATGTATTTTTTTTTTTATTATTTTTATTTTGACAACGTCAAACAACCGGATGGTTTTTAAACGTTTTTGTATATATTTAATTTAACAAAATTTACAAAAAACTTATTTACTAATAAAATAAACAAAAATCATATATTCTTTTTTAAAAAACGTACACTGTCCATTTGCTGCGAGCTCTCAAGTACCATAAATATTATATAATTGTTAGTTCCTTTTTTAGAAAATGTACATAAATGTGAGGTTGTTATAAGTACTTATGAACTCCATGAAGTTGGGAGTGCAATGAAAAATGAACAAAGAAAAAACAGATGCTGTTAAAATTAAAAAGTAAGAAGATGTACAATACTTGGATCACGGTCTCAACCTACCCTAGAAAACAATTTTGGACTATAGTATAAGGTAGCTTTGAAGAGAGTGTGGAGATATGCAATACAGCTGAGAGGAACGGCAAATAACTGAAACATACACAGTTAATGCACAGACGACCATTTGTTAGGGATGAAATTACATAGTTAAATTTCTATCAGATCCATTAATGGATTAAATAATTATAACAATTACCTAGCATTAACTCTCTCAGGTTATAGCATGTAAGTCAGGCGCCTGAAAATGTGTCATTTATTGCATCTCCCACATAGATTAGATTAGATTTTAAGTTATATGTCTAGCTTTATACTTATTGGTAAAATTGAGCACTTTTCTAAGAACCTCACATTTATATTATATTGTTATAAATTTTATATTTGTCTTTAAAGAATTTATTATGTTAGGTTGGCAAGCGGTTAATTAGTTTTACAAAGGTAGTGGTGGTCGTGACAAATGTAATGCATTCATCGGTAGATGTAATGGGTTGTTGATGCGGCAAAACAATGGTACATAATGAGTTGATGGAGATGATGTGATGTGTTGGTGATGCGGCGAGTGCGCCGATCCTACGGAGGCAAGTGGCAGGATGGTGTTTTCCAAGGCGACTTGCAGTTCAACGAAAAGATTCAGCAGCGACAGGCGATGATAGAAAAAATACAAAAGGACAAACGATTACTACACAAAATCAAATCAGACTTTCATATAGCACAAGACAGAACAAAATCTGTCTCCCATCATCTCCTTGCTTTTCCTCAATTTGTCACCATTTTCCCAAAAGCTTTTCCTATTCCCATTCTTCTTTTTATCGATCATCAAGACAACAGGGCTACTTGCATTCATTAAAGTGATGCTGCTAATGTGTTCTATTCTGTTCGATTTCGTAACAATACTATTGTATATGAAATGCCTTCTTGCTCTGCTGAGTGTTGTGATTTGTTATTTATATTATAGGAGTATTTCCTATTACCATTCTTTGTGATATAACATTTTCACTTCAAAAAAAGCCAATACACTTATGTGGTTTTTTTTTTATGACAAATTACTTTCAACTTAAAAGTAATAACAATAAACTTAAATTACGAAGTTAAAATTATAATATTTAAAATTAAATAGAATATGGTATAAGTAGAGAAAGATTTTGAATGTGCCAAATAGTGAATAGTACCAAATATATACATATAATAAAGTCGTAGACTTTTTCTGTTTGTTTTTCACTCATTCTATTCAAAATCAAATTACTGAAACACAAAAAGCTTTATCTCATCAAAATCGACCCACAAAATATTATTTAATTTATAATTTATAAAGTTTAAAATGCGTTTTTTCTAACAAAATTTGCTAATAAACCATGCTAAAATTAAATGCGCTACTTCACTGCATTTTACGCTTCTAAAACCACTTCACATACTTATAATCTTCTATAATTCTTTAAATCTTATATGTATTCTTTTACATTCGGACAACGTTACTAACAAATATACAAAAGTTTTTTGAATGCAAAACGAAGTTTGCCGGGCCAACTACAATAGTATTGATATAAAAACAAAATAAAATTTATTATAAAAATTAATGTCAAAATTGATTCGCAGGCCACAAATGATGAACCACAAGTTAAGTTTTCGTTTTAAGGAGCCTTAACGAGAAACTAATACTAATTGTTAAAATCAATGGAGCCTCTTGAATTAGCTTTTAAAAATATACTCTAAAACTCATATATGCAAAGAATAGGTATAACGTGGATGAAACTTAAACAAACCAAAACTAAATTAAAAACTGCGTTTCCTCCAAACCTAATCAAATTTATTATTATGGAAATTTAAATCAATTAAAAATACCCTTCATGAAAATTAAATGACAATTATGGTGTTAAACTAGAAACACGGTCTAGCCATTCTCGAGTTTTTACCAGACTAACGGACAATATTATAAATACTCATATAAAGCTCTGAGATTTTAAAGGAAAGCCGATTTTGATGAAATTTTACCGGGGAGTAGCAAAGCGCGCCGGGACAGAATATAAGATAAAAAAGGCTATGGCCGAATATAAGGGTTTCGAATATGAGCAAAAAGAAATAGTTGTCTTGGGGGATAGTATGGACTGACTTTCTATTATGTGGCTATGATTTGGAACAGCTATAACCTATAAAACCCTTAAATGAACGCATAGAATACAAATTTCAAAGACAACTCAGTCCTCTTCCATTAAAATGGAAAAAACAATACTGAATAACAATAATATTTATTAAATTATGTAATTTATATAGAGAAATCCTTTATTTAAACATGCGCATGCATCTCGTCAATTCAACGGACAATTCATTGAACGCTTCTTATGTACCTAATAATGAAAATAATAGCACTACTCGTATACTATAATTTGTATAGTGCTATAGGATTAAATGAAACATTATAAAACTAAAATATGTATGTGAACGGGATTAAATTAAATTTCTAATTTTAGAAAGTTATTTTACTAGGTATTAACTTATAATCAGTTAAAAAAACTAATAAAGAAGACTAATAAATGAAAATGATTTATTAATTTTTCTCAACTTTTATTATTCTTTCAAGATCTGAAAACTAAAATCCATTTTTCGTATAATTCCCATTAATCAACCATAATAAACATAAGGTGAAGCATAAGCCACAGCGGGATAAGCGTTGGCATAGTAGAATTGTGGATTGGGATTGGGACCTGGATACGGTGATGGAGCAGTGAGTGCAAAAGCGAACATAGCAGCGACCAACAAAAGAATCTATTTAAGAAAAATAACATATAAATAAATTTAATACAAGCTCTTCAACAATTTATTCGTACTCACAATCTTCAACATCTTAATAAAATTTCATAAAATTTAGTTTTGATTTGCACAATCTCAAAAAGATACTGTATTTAACCAATCGAAGACAGACTTTTATATCAGAAAATTTTGTCATTAAACAAAAACTGCACAAAATTGACATCATTCATAAAAGTCGGTCATTTGAATTCTAAGTATCAACTCGATATTTTATTTATTATTTTTTTTTATTTTTTGCTTTTTTGATCGGTTTTGTTCTGAGCTAAGCTACTTAAATGATACTTTCCAAAAACAAAAATTCTTCAAATCTGATGAGTTCCGGTTTTCGGTATTCAATCTAGAATCATTGATTTTATAGCTTTATTATTCCACTTTAAATACAATATAATTCTCCCTTTTTTCCTATTCAATTGACTGACGGTTCACCTACAATCTGTGGCTATACAAACATATTGACTTTCAAACATTTAACCAAAATCGTCAATATAACAAACATTATTATCAACTTCATTACAATGCATTGTCGTTGTCATAAGAATCTTTGTATAGAATGGATTTAACAAAAATTGTCTGTCATTTTATATATTTATATTTGAATAGATTTTTTGCAAACTTTTTATTATGTGATGTTTGTTTGAACTCGTTGAATAACCTATTGAATAGCAAAGAATTCGTTATGGCAAGGCAGATGATTTGACACAACCGAAGTTGACTGTTAAACTATAAATTTTTATACAGAAAGGTCGATCACCCATGAAACTTACAAGAGAAATGAATTGAGCTTAATACAAAACTTGTACGAAGTGTATTTCTTTTCTGGAGTAACCAAATCTTTATAAATTGTTGAATAAATCATAATACATTTTTGGGGTTATTAAATAATGATATGAAGACTTCAATATACTTATATATTATACTTGTACATATGGTACAATAGAAGAGTATATTAAACTTATCCAGATGTAAGTAACATCTAAAATTCAAAAATTTTAACCGTAATTATATATTTAAAATTTATAAATTTTATGTATTTCAATTCCATTGGAAAATTAAATTTTTTTTTTTTATCTTTTCCTTTATTTATTGATTCTTCTCTTTATTTTCCTTAGAGTCTAACAATAAATTAGAAAATCTTAATCTACTAACCTACTTAATTACTATACCTCCTGTTGGAGTGAATTTATTTAAAAAGTGCCCTTATAATTGAAGATGGGTTGGTAAGTCATTTCTCCTAAGTCGTGCCTGTGATCTTTGTCGAGTAAGTGCTTTTGCTAATAGATTCAAATGGGTGTTTAGTTTCTCATCTAGATTTGGGATTGCAAAATTTGTTTAGAGTTTGCAATGGACAAGTACTTAAGGAGATATGTTTGCTATTTTGTCATTCATTTTTATACGCCAATTGGCTAACCATCGTCGACGTGTAATAGATAGCTTGCCAAGACTGATATTGCATACAGATTTACTCAGTACTGCGGTATCAATTGGAAAAGTATACGTGTATACTCGTATTGTGAGTCACTGGCTAAAAAATATTGAAGAAGTTACCCAAGTAAAAGAGTAGTATTAAGGCAGTGAACTTACTATACGTATATGGTTTATACGTTGAGGTTACAATCAACTTTATGTTTATTTTATTTAAAAAATATTTCTGAAGATTTGTTTGCATTAGATACAGGGTGGCGCAATAGAACGTGCATATTGCGTCATCTTTTTTCGCGCCGAAGTTTACAGCGAATTTATTGACAAGAGTTTTCACAAATCTGCGATCGCGTTTAGAGGAGTGCCGTCTTCGAGAGGGCCGTCATTTAGGTGATGTTATTTTTAAAAAATAAACTACATTTAAGTACCTAATCATCCTATCTTTTATTTCAACTTACCTTTTGTATTTATTTTTTTAGCCTATACTTAATAAATGCACGTTCTATTGCGCCACCCTGTATATTTTACTTCTCAAATTAAAGTTTGTCTTAAATTTGTTATAAAAAATCATAAGTGAATTATGGCTTCTACTTTGCGTTGCTTGGAATCAGATGTGATTTAATAAGTATGTATTATTGTATTATTTTATTAATCAGGTAAATTTATTGTTGTTGAGATGCGTACCAAAATAATGCATTCGTTTGAAGCGAACACTGAAAAATAAAATGAGAGACCTGGCATATAACGATACTATTTCCATTTAAGCATTAACAGATTTTTAAACAATGTTGGATGGGATATAAAACCTCACTTACTATATTCACCAAACCTTGGCCATCAGAGAGCGAGCAACTATAGTTGACAACATTTAAAACTGGATCGATATGTTCTTAATTTAAAAAAAAATCAGCCAAGTGTGAGTTTATATTTATAATTATGTTTTATAGCCTAAAAGTATACTACAATTAACAGCTCAAAGTATACTACAAAAAACAAAAAATTGTTAAACAAAAGATTAAATTAAAGAACAATGCTTCTAAAAATTTACATTTTTAGTATTTGTCGTTCTACATACAAGTGAATAACACACTTTGTGAAAATTTCAACTCTCTACCTATTGCGGTTCATGAGATAGAGCAGGAGACGGACGGACGGACATTGTAAGCTTAGTAATAGGGTCCCGTTAGTTCCCTATGGGTATGGAACCCTAAAAAGTAGTATTTACAAATAATGTACTTGTTCTCTCGACACTGATAACCCATACTATCCATTTTATTGTGTAATTTTCTAACACAAAAATTAATTTAAATTTTCCACTTTAGGAAATACAATAAGAACCGAAAATGTTTATAAAGATAAACATAAAAAAAACAAATGCTAATTCATTTTCTATGCTTTCATGTCGCAAAAATTTTTATAAACAATTTTTGTTTCTTTTTTTTCCAAATATTCATTATTATTCTAAAGTGATCACAGAATTTGTTTCGATAAACAAACTGCGAACATTTGAGACGCAAACAGAATATGAGTGTGTGAAGGTCAGTTTTGTTATTAATGATTTTAAGATTGTCAAGCTCAATAGGATTACGCAAGAATCAAAAAATAAAGCTGTTAGAATACTATATGTATATGCTAGCCAAAGAATGGAGGAATCCATCAATGATCGAATTGGTAATTGTAGTAAACAATTGAATAAAAAATAAATGCAAAAAAGAAATAAATAAATGTGTAAATTATCGCAATGACAAACAAAACAAAATAAAACTAAGCATGCGCAATTAGGATCGTGGATTTTGTTGAAATTTGGGTATATAAAGCGCAATCGCCTTGAACAATATCATCAGAACACAAATAACAATTGTTGAGATAAGAACAAATTAAGAAAACTAACAATAGCAAAATGTTCAAAATAGTGAGTATTTCTAAAAACAATTTAAATTATTGGATTGATTTGAAATACTGAATAAATATCCTTCTTTTTAGTTGGCCGTGATCTTTGCAGCTTTGTTTGCAGTTGCCTTGGCTAGTCCTGCACCTGTTCCCCGGCCAGTACCTGTACCAATCGCAAGCCCTGAACCAAATCCAGCACCTCAATTTTATTATGGCACACCCTATGCCTACTCATCGGGCTACTATGCATCACCATACTCATACTATGGTTAAAACTGGCAACATCAGATTTAGAGAAATCTTTAGATTGATACCGATGATACCGATCACAGGAACCTGACCAATGCTAATTAATTTTGTATTTGCGCGCTGGAATTTTAAATTAATTTTAATCTTAGTTTTTAATATAAAAGAAAAAATGAATAAAAATACATGTATTTCTGAAGCAAAATCAAACTATCTGTTTTTAATTAGCAAAAAGAAAAAGGGACAAATTTTTAATAGCAAAAGAAGTTTTTCACATAGAGTGATTTATAGCTTACTATAATTGTAAATACATACCTATATAAAAGGCTAACAGTAGCGAACTAAGCCTTTTGCTGGTCGGGTTTATAAAACACAATGAGGTCCCAGTCGACTCGACATATGATTCTTTCAATGAAGGTGAAATAAAAAATGACGATGATCTGATGAACCTTGGACTCCCTTTTTTTTTGGAATTGTGTACCGCTTCTCTAGATTTGAAGGATTCCTAAAAACGAGTATATAGTGGCATTGTTTGATATTTGATTATAAACTATTTAAGTGACCCCTGGACCGGAAGACAATCAAATAGGGTTTTTTCTATATACGATGGTTAATTGCTCCTGATTGCTAACAATATCTATTTTCCTAGTTCCAAGTTAGTTAAAGGGTTTTATCCACTTAGCAAGCCCAAAAAAATTTTAAAATTTTTTATTTGTATAAATAATTATTTAGAAAGCAGCTATAGCTGATCTCTGGTTTTGCAGTGACCACAATATCTCTAGACTGGATAATGTGAAATGAAGAAACCAAAAATATTTCTTAATATAATGTATTGTCCTGTAATTGATCGATGGATTAAGCAAAATAATATTTTTTAAGAAACTGTCGATTTTTCAAAAAAAATCATAATTTTACGAAAATTTAGGCCATAAATTGCATATAAAATGGAAAATATTTATAGGTGATAAAAAAACGTTGATCATTTACTAAAAAATAATATTAAAATTTGAGACTGATCGGTTCAACCGTATCCGCGAAATCGTGGTCACGGACTTTAAAGACACAGTTCTGAGAAAAACGCGTTTAAAGTTTGAAAAACACTTTACATAGGTACAGTATATTCTTCATATCATAGATATGATTAGAGCCTCTAAAAATTGTAAAATAAAATGTGCAAAAATTGAAAATTTTTTAAGAAGTGTACATCTGGAACTTTCGATAAAGCTTAATTTAGCATAGCTAATTCAGATCTCGATAATTTGACTGACTTCAAAACTTTCAATTGCTCTTGTACGGTCCAATTTCGTAATGGATTCAGTCAAGAACTTGAATTCATATATTCTGAAAATCTCCTTTTGTAGATCTTTGCCATTTTGTTCAACACATTCTTTCAAGGCAATGACGACCTTTGAGTCACTTTCCAGAGCAAGCACAAAATTTTTCATAGATGAAAAGTTCTTTGCATAATAAAATGCAGCATTCAACCACGTATTCCAGCGGTTTTCGATAACATCAGGAGGAAACGGAATATCACAAATTTCAGTAAACTGTTAACGACGAGTGTGTGACTTCAACAAAACTTTGTGTGTAATCTCGGAATATATAACAACAAAATTACGGACAATTTGTTGTTGGGTATGCAAAAAAAAAAGAAAATTAAATAAGAAGAAGAGCACTCTCTTTGTGAGCGACCGATTTGTTCAGTATATATAATTTCATAGTTTTTGGCATTACGAAGATGAGCTTTTCATACATTTTTGAAAAAATACCAAAATTTGTTGTTGTTTTTTTTTAAATGTGCCAATTGGTTTTAACAAAAAAAAAACAATTTTTACAGTCTCCAGTTATGATACGTCATTACAAATGTACGTGTAACTACAAGAATATTCGCCGGATTGACACGACGTTTTATGTGTGTATAATTAAATCCTATTTTGTTTCAAAAAGTATCGCGATTTTTGAATTTCCACGGGTAATGTATATACGATTTTCGATTTTCTTGTGGCGTTATGTTGGCACTCATGTCCATCACTTATGCTGATAACGTCGGCCATTTTTAATGTTTAGTTTATTTTTGACAGCTCTCCTCGATTTAGGTCTTGGCTCATCCATCAGCAGCTTCCATTGGGATGATTGAGCTTTTGTTTCTACGTCATAACCATAAACCAAACATTTTTAGACTTCGTTATAAATAAATTAATTAAAAACACTTTTGTGCCTGTTAAAAATTAATAAAAATAATAGTAATAAAGAAAATTGTTTCAAAAATGATTTTTAAAAAGATTGACTCAATATCTCTTGTTATTACTGCGTAGTGGACAGTCAAAGTTGAAATTATGTTTTTTTTTTTGCCTGTACGTAGACTTATGTCAATGGGTGTATGTACTTAAATGCGAATTAGGCCCATTACAAATGTGCGTATCACTTCGCCGGATTAACAAACATTTTTCTGTGTGTGTACATAAATAAGCATATGTACAATATATGTCGCACCCTAACAACAAAAGGGTCTTAACTAAAAAAATGTTTCTTCACGTATACAATTGTTTCTCTTTCTTATCATATAAGTACGTAGTATCTTTAATCTGTACAAAAACACATGCGATATGTGTGTTACAAAAATAATATAAAAAAATTACAATTTTTTGAAAATTCTAAGTTAGTGCTGAGACAGTGTAAATTAGTAGTTTTTTTTCATATTACTTTTCTAAGTATTTTTCCAATTTTTAGTTGTCATAGCTATAAACACGGCTTATATCCTATTTTAATAGTTTATAAGCGTTTAATAAATAAATAAATAATTTTTCCAATTTTACCATAGCATGAAACACTTATAAGTATGAGCACAAAGTATTCAAAAAAAGGTAGATAATTAAACCAAATGTTATAATAAAAACATGATAAAAATCTCAATTCTGTAAAAATTTGAAAGAAAAATGTTTTAATTTTTATAATAAGGGTTAAGATATAAATAAATGAAAAGAAATAAAGTAATAAAAGAACAAATAAAGGAAAAAGTATTGTATTATAGTATTATAAGGTAAGTAAATTTAATACTAAACAAAAGTATTTCTGATGATCTGCTTTAAATGACTGACAACATAATGCATTATTATATTCAAATTGTTACTTCCGGTTCCGCAAGTGCGCCATCTACTCGACGAGACTTTGTACTACAACATTTAATCTAAGACCGGTTTATGTGTGCTATTATTCGGCTATTTTATAGAGCAATGCAATACTGAAAATATAAAAAGCTTTATTTTATACAGCAACGCCCTCTAGCTAAATTGGTATGCTATCTCGCCCTGTCAACATTACTATAAAGTGAGATGCTTATATTTACAATGTAGGACACAAAACAAAAGTCTCTCTGTCTTCTTCCATTCCATTGTCTACAATTTATTTGCTAGTAGGAGAAAGAATGATTTCCATCTCGTTCTGATAGCTGAGTAATTTAGAGTCAGAGTTAAAAGAGTAAACACGAAGAGAAACTTTGATGTTCGAAAAATTAAAAATTAAAATGAATTCGAAAAAGAACTTTACTCTTTTTTTCTCTTAACTCTTCTCTTAATTTCTTTTGTAAGCTTTTGTAACACAAAGAAGCAGAACCTAGCACCAACAACAGAAACAGAAACGGCAAAGCTGTGCAAAAAAGTATAATAAATAAAATAAAAATTGCGCATAAATAATAAATTAAATGAAATTGTGTTGCAAGTGTGTTTTGCTATCTTGCGTGTGCCTTTGAAATGGCGACATTCATTCTGAACTCTCGGTTTGGTTTCACATACTTTGTTTTTGCCATTTCAATTGTCGTCAACTTGATTTAAACGTGTGTAAAGTGTAAAGTGTGACAAAGTCGAAAGTTAAACTGCGCGCATTACATATTCACATGCCAAACAAAAACAAAAAAGATATTCACACGCAAGTAACCTTTGAGACGTCAATCAAAAGTCCAAAGAATCCCAAAGTCACATACTTAAATTTGTGTCTTGATCTGTAAATTTAAAGTTAATGTAACTGTTGCCCTTTTATTATTATTGTACCGTGTATTATTCTTTGTTTCGAATTAACAAACAATAATCTCGTCGCGCTCGCGCCTTCTGCAAGCAGCTGACAGTACACGGTACAATTTGTGGGTTACCCTACACTCGTCGCCTGCGCTCAGTTAATGCGATATGTTGAAACGGTCGTTGAAATTTCTTGTCGCCATCATATTAAGTTTAATGTTCACCGTGTCATTGTTAAAGTTGGTTTTATTGATTTGGTCCTCATATCCCGCCTGGCTACATCACTTCACCCACGACGAAATTCCTCTGCCCACTGTGGACCAGTGGCTAGACAAAGAGCATCTTTCGGCATACAAACAACTGTTTCGCGAAAAAGGTAAGTGCACAAATTCACAGCGGAATTTATATCTTTTTATTATTGCTATTGTAACGAATTGATTTACAAGAGCGCGGGCAAGAGAACAAGTGTAACACAAAGCATAAATAAATACTTATAAGTTGCAATACATTATACGTTTTTGTATATTGTTTATATTTGTTATTTGTTTAATGGCTTCGAGAGTGTGAGAGAGTGCATGCAAAAGAGACAAAGCTTTATAAATCATACTCTCTGTTATTAATTGAAAGCTTTCATTTGCTCTCAGTAAAGAGCAGCTGGCACGTGCTTTCATATAAACTTTCGAACCAATTTAAGTGAAAATAAAAAATAAATTTTAGGTTCCACCGAGATTTGAACTCGGATCGCAGGATTCAGAGTCCTGAGTGCTAACCATTACACCATGGAACCTCTGGCGTTGACTACATCTCTTTTTACGACGGCTGTTAAGGCAGTTCTTTTCTTTATCAGATGCAAATAATAAATACATAAATTTAAGAAAGCAGTTTCTCTTAAAATAGCGTCGATGTTTTATATCCAAATGAAATTATGTAAATAGACTAGAAAAACTTTCATTTTATATAAACGATGTAGAAATTTCATAGACGAATACTGAAATTATAACATAGAAATATGTATTGGCTTTTGGGTAAACATTTATTGTTATCCATTCGAAATAAGACACTCCTATATAAGTATATATTACAATTAGTGTGGGCATACGGCGCTCAGATATGGAGTTGTTGCACCTTCAGAATTATGCATCAAGAGCAAAGGTGCCAAAACACCATGCTGAAATATGCTTTTGGTGCTGATGACACATTGGCAGTTCCGATGCGGTTGTGGACACAATAAAAATGTAGCTAAGAGAGACAAAGCAAACATATAAATAATGAAGCCTTCCTCCTAGTCGACTCAACCCAGTGAGAAGACTTAAACGTAAATATATATAATATATAAATTGTAATGTAATAAAAGCAGCTATTTGGAACATAAGATAATGACAGATACTATTCCGATATTCAGAACTTAATCTTTAACCCAAAACACTCCCGTCATATATTTGTACAATTCTTTTTTAGGAAATAATTAAGAATCAAAAGAAATGTTTCCTATATACCCTGTATTACCTTAAATTTCTTTTAAAATTGAACTTTATCTACCTGTATGAAAAATTGCAAAAAACTTATGTTAAGTTTTGCGAATAAACAATTTTAAAAATTTTATTTTTAACTACATACATCCAATTTCAATTGCAAACTTTATACATAAGCAGCTTAAGTCTGTATATAAATCTAGTTGGTAAGTTAAGAACAATTGTAATTTCCTTTGAGACATAGGGAGTGAATAGGTGAGTAAAGCCACTTATAGTAATGTAGCATTTTTGATCAACTCAAAAAGATGAAATGATCTACTAACTCATTTGTTTGTTTGCAATCTATGAGATACAACGAGCACATGTTTCTCAGAAGACACAATGATAAAAAAAGATAAAATTTGATACAATGTAGCTTCAAAAAAGTCTCCGTTGAATCTCCATACCTTCTACAACTAATCAATAGAAAACCACCTAGAACTTGGAAATACTCGATATGATATTCTCATAACTTTCATAACTTTACGATATGAGCTTCCCGTAAAATTATTATAAGAAAACAATTTGCATTTATCAAGGCTCTTAAGATAATTTCTAATTTATTTTATTATTGAAAATGCAAGTGACCATGTGGCCAGAAGTTCTTAAATAAACCAGAGCCCATTTACGATGTGATTTTCCGAATAGTCGTATAGTCATATCTATCGGTGGAGAAGCATTCGACAGTATGCAAAAGCATATCTGTGTCAACAAGTCAGCTGCAATACACGTATTTTGGCTAGAAATTTTTCTAAAAATATGGTATAGAATCATAGTTACATACAGTTTACCCTGACTACTAGAAATTCGTACACCTACGATTTTTATACAAATCCAATTTTCAAACTCTTTTAAACAATTATTGGAATAAATAAACTAAATAAAATGTATGCTTGTTAGAAAGGTTGCGAAATCAACTTTTATAAAAATATTTTACAAAATTTATTTAGCATGTATTTTATTTTTATAATTTTTTTTTGTGTAGCATTTTAAAAATATGAAATGAAACCAAACAGAAATTACTTTAAGAGTACACAAAATGGGCAATATCTCAAAACAACGATTTTCGACATAAGCTACTCTAACTTGTTGACACAGATATAATAAACTGATCAAAAATGAAGAAATAAGTAATAATAACTTGCTGTACATATTGGAAGACGTTGACTTAGCACATGATTCAGACGCGTCTACTGAAATATCTCTACCGACATCCACTGAATAATCTTTAGAGAAATTTCAACAATGTCATGCCTTGGCAAAATAATTATAATTAGTTGGAGACCCTTGTGAGAAAAGACGTCTTAATTTAATAAACAAAATTTGTATCACAATGTACTATTACCGTATCGGTAATGTTAAGTAGCATAGCATAGTAACATTCAAAGCTTCGTTTTAATATTTCAATTATAAAGTTTTGTTTGAAAAATGAATAAAATAGTTTAAAACTATTATTTGTTACAATGCACTATTGAAATGAAAAATTGTAATTGAATTGAAATATTTAAAATAAAAAATATAAAAAAAAACTAACTTGGCTAGATCAACTCGTCTCGTTGCGCTGATCAAGAATATACTATATATACATACTTTATGGGGTCTTCGATGTCTCCTTCTGTGTGTTACAAACTTCATGACAAGCTTATAATACTATTCACTGCGTGAAGAGTATAATTATCTTTACGTTTCCTAAAATTATATTTTCTACACACGAAAAAACATCTGAAAAAAATAAAATAAATAATAATAAGAAGAAATACTATATATGATAAAATAATTATCATTTGTTGGTTAAATTTATCTAAAATGTTGATGACCTTAAGAGAAATTAGTTCTGCTTGATTAAATATAGATTTTAATCTTAAAACAGCAACAAAAAAATGCTGCATTATTTGATGAGTTTGCCAACAGATGCCGTGAATTGCTTTACGCAAAGTACGAGTACAGAAAACTAATTAAAATAAAGTGCTAAAATAATAATAAACTGAAAGAAAGCAAGGACGATAGAAAGATGCTCAAAATATTAACAACAAGTGCAAAAGTAAAACTTAACAATAAAAAATAATAAGTAATACAATTTTAATAAATGAAATCATGTAAAATGTTTTTGCATGTGTCCATAAATAGTGGGATAACATAAACAAGTAACACAAAGTAAAATAAAAATCCTAAACAACCTGCTGGAACGTTCTTCTTCAGGATACATATATTAAAATACACGGCAATACATGACGAGAGCCACAACCTACAGAGGTAGAGTATCATAAACTCACGTACTTCAAAAAAGAAGCAATTTCAAAACGGTTACGGATATCTCAGAGTGTCAATGGTATCCTATTTAGGAATAAAAGCTTTGCGCCAAAAATAAAAAGCTCTCGCTCGCTTTCATTTCATTCATGAAAGTTCAATATGTCGCAAAGGATACGCATAAAGAAAATTTGAATGCCCTACTATCACTACGATGTAGCACTCTTTATATTTTAGACCGCAGACCAATGTTGCCAATACCGGAGGGCCATTTTGATACATATATAGTTGACATCAAGAAAGTTCTGACAGGCCATAAACTACTGAATTTAATTGAAGTTTAAAAGAAAGCACCATAGAGTCATAAAGTACAAATTTCATTTTAAAATATATACATAGAATCTTTAAAAAAATTAGCCAAGTGTGAGTCGGATCTCACACGGAGGGTTCCGTACCATCTGTGCATATTTAGCAGCCTAAAAGTATACTACAATTAACAGCTTAAAGGTATACTAAAAAAAAAAAAAAGTTAAACAAAAGATTAAATTAAAGAACAATGCTTCTAAAAATTTGTATTTTTAGTATTTGTCGTTCTACACACAAGTTAATTACACACTCTGTGAAAATTTCAACTCTCTACCTATTACGGTTCATGAGATAGAGAAGGAGACGGACGGACGGATAGCGTAAGTTTAGTAATAGGGTCCCGTTAGCTCCCTATGGGTACGGAACCCTAATCCATATAATCTAGCACGTAACTAAGTAACCTTGGACTATGAGATTATTTACCCGGAAATTATGCGGTATGAATGACGTAAAATATCTATAGAATCCGGGGACTACAGAAGTTTCAGAACTCCTAATCTCTTGCATTTGCATACATACTGATATAGGAGCGGATAAACGAGTCCTGTAAGCTTCTTTAGATTCCGTGTGGCATGCAATAAGCTTTTGTTGAAAGGGCATTTCGGTATAAAATCAATTGCAAATATTCTGAAATGCTCAGTTTCAGTTTAACTTCCGAGCGTAACATTCTGAAGACCGAAGAAATAAGGAAATTACCCCAAACAGGCAACGCGCAAGAAGTCGAAAATAAAACGCGACGGAATGCGATGCGAAGCGAAGCACGAATGAACATACCAAATAAAAAGTGAAGAAACAAAGAAAAAAAGGACATACGCCGGAAGTCCTTTAGTGTTATGTTGTTGTTGTTCTTGGGCCGTACTGTGTTTTTTTATCCTTTGTGTGTGCACGTTTTTTAAACATTTGCTTAACATTTTCCTTTATGTTTCTTGTTTTCGTTTTTGTATTTGTATATTTAATACTTCGTATACTCATCATGCCTGGCGCCGACTGAAAACTTTAACTTCGTCATTGTCCCAGTTGTTGTTGTCGTTAGCCTCGTTCGATCCGTTCGTCCGTCTATCTGTCTGTCAATCGGTCGATGCTGACTCCATGACTCTAATAATTACCACTAAAAGCGAAACAATGTTTGTTTTGCTGTTAAGAAAAACATTAAAAAAAAAAACAAATTTAATTGAGGAAAACTCATCTAATTATAAAGAAAATGAAAATTATTATTAAAATTTCCTTAATAAATTTCATTTAGCAAAAATTTAAATTACATATTTATAATTTATTTTCAATGGTTTGTCTATAATCTTTCGTAAAGAATTTAGGAAACCAACAAACGAACTAACTTAGTCTTGTCTATTTAGTCTCTGTTTTCATTGAGCTTCAATGCTTTTTCAACTTTGCACGCATTAAATTTTGATTACAAATAATAAGCAATCCTCAACTCATATACTCCTCATACAATATAAGAATCATACAATTAAATTTACTTTGATTGAGTGTAAGTTTGTGTGTGTGTGTGTGTGTGTGTGTGTGTGTCTTTTGAACAAAGTATGGTGTCTTTATGTTATCCATATAAGTTCTCCGTGCGTTGGTTGGGTTGATTATTAAACGTAATTACGTACATGCGTCCATTTTCTCTCAGACTCATAAAGTATTAATTAGCAATTAATTTTTATGCAACCATCTCACATTTGCCCTTTGGTCCTTAAATAAACTTCTTCAACAACACACTACTAAGAATTTCTGCTTGTGAAACTGTGAAAAAACCATAGAGGGAAAATACACTTATTCCATTATCTCATGACGAACACATAATGAATCAACAAATTCTATAAAGCAAAATATGTATACATATATTCAATTATATTAAAAAGAAAAAAGAAAATCATTTTCAGGTTCCACCGAGATTTGAACTCGGATCGCAGGATTCAAAGTCCTGAGTGCTAACCATTACACCATGGAACCATTTTGTTTTGATCATGATCAATAAATATATTCAAATGTTACGACTACTATGTAGTACATATTTCTTATGTATCAGATTTGAAAAGAATGGTGTGTGAAAGAAATATGATAAACACAAGTAACGAGAAGAAAGCATATGGAATCTATAAATAGTTTGCTTGAAACATACTTATACATATATTCATAATATGTATTTACATTTTGATCATGTCATAAATAATCATCATCATGAAGATTGTCTTCTTTAAATGAATATGTATATAGAAGAGTTACTTTCATTAGTTAATTTTTACGTGTTTTTATACCCAAATAAAGTTTACATTTGGCACTTAAGGTAAAGGTTCACATTCTAAAAGATTTTTGTTTCAATTTAGAACTTTTAATTTCACAACACAAAACGAGATTTTCTTAAAAGATATTAAATATGTATTACGTTTTCTTATAACACAATTGATCGTATCGTTTTTACAATATCACATGAGATTTTATTATAGATTAAAAATAAAAATAATCCAATAGAAAAACACTCATTTTTTAAATCACTGACTTAGAAATATATTGTACAATATTTCAAAATCTAATAACTTAATGTTTAGACAAGTGAAACATATATGTTTCAACAGCTAAAAGTTTTCAATAGCCATAGTAATAGTCATTATTCAGAGTCATAAAAACTTGTTCGTTGAAAATTTCGTGTGTACAATATGCACAAAAAGATTCTATTTTGAACATCTGAAATTATTCACAAATGTTTCTTTACTCTATTAGCTAAGTATTGTATTAAACTTTATGATTATAGTTCTTGAACTTATGTATGTATTTTAAACCTTAATTCCTAGATTAATAATCATAAATGCTAAGGTTGGCGAACTAATATTGGTTTATGAGCTTTAGTTTTTTAATAAAAATATCTATTAAAACCAAAAATTGTATAGATAAAACTGTTTTGTAAAGAATTCGTATTCTATCTTCAAAAGAACTTCAAAATTTTTAGAAACATTTTAGTACTGCTGAGTGACCCTGCTAACCAACAGGAAGAAAGATGATTCCTCTAGAAATTAAATTATTCATATTATTTTTGTTATATGCAATCAAGTTTTTTTCCACGCCACTTTCCATACCCAGAGCACAAGTCACTTCTGAACTGAACTACTGGAGTTAGTGAACATACTAACTACTTTATGGCTACAGACCTAACGTCATCATTTATACTAAGCATGCATTATAAAGATATATTTAAGACTTACAAAATTTAGTACATTAACGCTAACTTAAGATAAGATATAAGCTGATCAGAGGAAATAGAATTAGATACACAGTCGTAGTTGACAAAAAACACGAAATGGATTATGCTGCATACAAATGGTTTTACAGGTGCCAATATGTATAGGGGAATAATTCCTTGTAACCCGAGAAGGAACTTTAGATTTTATGATATCATGCAAAGATGCTGCCTTCAATAAGATAGTACAAGAATATGACACTAAGAATCGTCCTACGACTGGATAATTTCAGGAGAGGGATTAATTCAAGACGTATAATAGAAAAAATGCTGAAAACTTATTTTGAATGTGGATGACCACAAAAATTGTGTACAAAATTTGCAAGAAACTAAATTCTGGCAAAGTCCATTGGTCTGCTCGCAGCTGCGATTTGCTTTTTCTGTGGGGCCCATTGAAAGATAAAGTTTATGCCGACAATCTCCAAACAATTGATCACTTGAAACTGAACATTCGGGCCGAAATTGCCCAAATTGCTTGAAAATTGGTGTTCCACGATCGCCTACTGCCGAGCCAGACGCGGCCAACACTTGAATGAAATCGTTTTTCGTACTTAATGGGTAGAATCAATCTTTCAAATAAAGCGAAATTTGTTGAAAAAAAAAATTTAACTTTCGTCCATTTAATGACCAAACCAAAATCGGACCAATAGTTGGCCCACCCTTTATTAGGATTTCAGTGCAAGTTACTTAGTGCAAAAAGCAAGAATTGCTTTTGAATGAATGTTTAAAAGTTGGATATGTTAGGGTATTGTTCGTAAACTCCCCGGTAATGACAGTGCAAAACCACAGAGCTTAGTAAAAATATCAATAATAGAAAACTTTATTATTTTTTTTTTTTTTTTAAATTGATGAATTTTAATAATTCACTCATGAATTAATTAAAATGTCATTCACTTTGATAGGAGATCTTTCAATATTAAGCAAACAAATGAACAAATATAACAAGATACATACTAAAGAGTTTTTTAGCTATTGAATGATGATTAAAATTATTAGTGATTTGCACAACGCTTCCTTTATTAAGTCACAATACTATTAGGAGTCCTTAGTTCATCTTTAAATAGAAAATTATAATTTTAACAGAATTATATAAAGACATCAACTCATAGAACCGATATAAAACAATAATACATAATTTAATGCAATAAAAATATCCTAAACAGATGAATTACTTAAATTACTTTCCAATAGAAGTGGCCACAGTATGAAATCAGAAAGGAAGTTGTTACGGAAACGTTTAAACCACAACAAAGCACAATAATCGCTACTAAACATTGCCAAAGTCCTGGGCCTTCTGCAACAATCGAAACCCATAAAAAATTGGGCACTAAACTGGTGACGACAAGGATAACGACAACGACAACAATGTTTGTTGACCATAGAAAAGGAAGAGATAAGTAGAAGGCATAAGAATGAACGAAAAATATAAAAAAAGGAAATTAAAAGGAAATTGCGCCTGTTTCTAGTGGTTTCCGAGTGGCGTGCACTGCCAGAGAGAAAAGAGTGTCAACATTGTTGCCTACCTTGTCATTTGAAAAGTCAGTTTAAGAAATTAGTAGTACAAGTGTCATTGTTTGTTACATTACGAGTGATAGAAATAGAGAATGATGTACACTCATGGTCAAAATAATCAGCGCATTTTACTTCATGTGTAACAAAAAAACTATTCAATAACAAAATATCAACAACAGTTAATTATCCGTCCTAAATTGAAAGAGCCAGTTCCGGGATCCGCTCGAAAACCTGTTGAACGAAAAAGTGTTTCAAATTAATAGCCAATTATGAAAATTTTTGGGAAATATGATGAGTTAGTGAGAAATATTTCTAATGTGCAAGTATATGTCTAGATATTTAATATTCAATTTTTAATATTGTCTTTAGACGTGTGGTCATTGGATTCTATTTAAAAATAAAATTTGCCATTGTCTTTAGTCTTATTGTCATTGGATTCTACTTGATAGTTTTTGGTTTCATTACGAGTCTGTCATTTGTCTTTTCCTGACTGCACGTTATCCTATTCTGAGTGTCAGTTTCAGTTTCATGTGTCATGTTTGATTAACGTCATAGTTGTTGTTTGCTAAGCTGTCTCTATAACGTAACATTATGCCGTTACGCCTTCCTACAATATTGGGAAAAATTATTGTATGTTAACTGATATGCATTAAGAACTAATATAATTTCAATGATACAAAGTATTATTACTAATTTCAAAATCTTATGTTGGGAACCCCATTGAGTATAT
Organism: Amiota mariae; assembly: GCA_035041805.1. Taxonomy (NCBI): domain Eukaryota; kingdom Metazoa; phylum Arthropoda; class Insecta; order Diptera; family Drosophilidae; genus Amiota; species Amiota mariae. The sequence continues at coordinate 757,283 of JAWNKV010000229.1, read as the reverse complement.
GTAAAAATTATTAAAGTGATGAGTACAATTGATCCAACCAAATCACTCTTAGCTCCCAGTGCTTAAGCTAATGAGCTGATAGAGGTAATCCCATACAATATTCAATTTTAAATCGATATTGTTTTTATATTTATTTATATAACAATCCTTTGAGTATTTATGATTTTTTTAAATGGATACTCAGACGTTTTATTACAAATTGATTTAACCTGCGAATCTACAATAATTGAAACATGATTCCGTGAATCGAAGTTAATATTCTTCCTAGTTAATATTATTTATGTTGAATAAAGTCATACAGGAAATGAAGTAATGACATGAAGATGCACTTAACATTATGACCACTAGTGTATGCTAGATATGAATACAATACATAAATATGTATGTAGGTCCAAGTAATTGTATAAATGAATGAAGCAAAACTAACAAAGTAAGGAAATTTCAAAAACAGCAAGACAAATAACAATTTGGTATATGAAAGAATATTGTTTAGTGCTAAGAATGAATATGGTAAGCAAAGAGAATAGAAACTAAAACAATAATAAAAGAAAAGAACATAAAACAATAGCAACAAGAACAGCGGAAAAGTACACAACAACTACTTCATTCGAATTTATACATACAAACATACATATGTATCTATGTATCCATATGTATGGCTGTGTTTCTTCTGTTGTATATCTGTGTGCTTGTGTATCTGGTTTTATTTAGGCCACGCAATGCAAAAGCGGAAGTTGTGTGCAACCACATGTCATACAAAGGCGTTCACATGAGTCTCTCTATGTGTACGAAAACGCCATTGTAGCTTTTGTTTTATTGTTTGTTATTTGTTTCTTGTTGTCGTCGTCGTTGTTGTTCTTCGAATACAAAAGAAACAATAGTCGCCCTCATGTTGCATTAAAAAAAACTAAATATTCTGCTTTATTGTGTGTGTGTGTGTGTGTGTGTGTGTGTGTGTGTGTGTGTGTGTGTGTGTGTGTGTGTCGTCTTTCTCGACATTACAAACAATCCAACAGTTATGAGAACATACAGTCCTCCATTGACATGGTTTTTTATTTTGATACTCCTCTTTCAAGGGCTCGCTTACCTTCATTTAATTTGAAGCCTAAAAGAATGCTACATTTATTTTTCACGTTTTTTACTTTTAGTAAAGTAATTGTTGTTTTCTAAGGTTTTCACTTAAATATCTTTTAAAAACAATTATTTTAATGTATTTTTATTATTGTTAGATGTTTTTTTTTTGTTCACAATGTTCTTTTATAATTAAAATGTTGTGCTTTTCATTAATTCATTCATAAATGAATGCAGCCACAACAAAAGAAAATCATTTCTTGTCTTTGTCTGACTTCTTCAAGAATTGTGTACAAATAAAACAAAATATCATTAAAATTGCCTTGAAAAGGACAAACGATAAAAAAAAATATTTGTACAAAATTTTGGTAACTTTAAGTAGAAATTACAGAGAGAGGAGAGTCCTTTTTCTTTTAAAACTTGTGCTGATTATGTTTGCCATTTCTTTTTCTAAAGTATAAACAAAGAAAAAGAAAAATGTTTAAAAACAAGTGAAAAAATAGAAAATAAATGTCTATAGACGACAGACAGGCAGGCAACCAATTCGAAATGAACAGTAGTCAGTTTACTTGCATAACAAATGTCCACAGCAAACACAAAGTTTGTCAGTTCTTTCTGTCTTTCTTCTAGGCACACAAACATTTATATTTTTATATAAATCAATCCTTCTCATACATCATACATATGTACATATGTACATCAACAAATTGTGTTCAGTTTATGTTTGTTGATAGAAAAATGTAAACTTCAATTCACTACTGCGACCCTAACACGTCTATGGTTGCTTCGCTGTATGTGTAAAAAAGAGAAAACAAAGATATGGCGCCATCATTCAAACAAGCGCCGCGACACAATTGAGTCACAATCACAGACATCAATAAATAAAAAGATATTTTACGCGAATAATGTAGACCCATAAAACAAGCAGAAGAGAAGAAAAGAGTAGCAAAGTCAATCTATGGACTTTGTTGCTATTGTACCATATACATATAAGAGAAACTATTTTAAACTACTAACTATTGATTTACTGTATCAGTAGTATTACATAAAATACAGAATATTATTCTACAAGTTCAAAGACAATAATAATTTCTAATTTCTTTTATATTTAATAGTTTAATAGTTTCCATTTTGTACTATCGTCAGTGGAAGCCATTTTGTTATTATTATTGTTGGTATATTGGTATCTTAGTATGAAACAAGAAGTTAAACGATGCCTCTAGATCCTTGTGAAGTATATTTAAAAAAAGTAGTGATTCATTTCTCCATTCAGAGTAATATACAATATAGTATACGAATATAGTTTTGAAATTCTAAGATGATACTATTTTAAACATGTTATCAACAACATGCCATCAAATCATTTGTCGTATGATCTCTAATTGGACCACTTATATTCCAGAAACTCACCGATCGATTTTATCATATAAGTTAAAACTTTCAAATTACTTCTAAAATTGATAGACAAATCCAAGTTTATTTATAAAAATAATATGAATAGTTGAACCACGATGAGTTTTTCTATTGTATTTCATATGACTGTAGGTAACAGAGGTTTTGATAATACATAACAGAATAGCTTAAGTGTGTAGTGTATAGATATAAGTAAGTACAAATATGGTAGATTTGATGCGACCAAACAAGTTCTTATTTTATCAACAAAAGTTTTACTTGATTTTTTTTTTATAGGATTTCGTAATTTCATCAAACTTTCCAATCAAACAACAAACAACATCCTTCTTTTCATTCTTTTTACGGTCAACAGTTTGAAAAGTTTTATCATATCAACTTGTATTTGTTGTGGTTATTTGTTGCTATTGTTATAAGTCGTCTTTTTTTTTAAGGTGCAATTCGGTTAATGTAATTGGCAATTGTGTGACATTGGCAAAAAATATAAAATTGTTATCGACAATGTAAGCTCACGAATTGTTCAATATGTTGTTGCTTTTATTGTAGTAGTATTGTAGTAAAAAATTGCCACAAGTGCGCGTCGTTGTTGCAGCAGCATTGTTTGAGTCCTTGAATTTTTTGCAGTTGCTTTTGGTTGGCTTTTGTTTTGGTTTTTATTGGTATTGCTGGTATAAAACTATAGATACTTTTCGTAGTTAAAAAGAAGGTGTGGATATCGAAAAAAAAACCATACACACTTGTTAACAGAAAACGTTCTTGAGGCTTTTAAGATAAACATTTCGGTTCTTTTATATTTTTCTTTTTCATTCATTTTATTTTATTGCACTTTCTCGGAATGGATAAGTGTCAAGGAAGAGAGTGAAGAAACAAGAAACTGTGAACAAAAATAAACACAGAAGAGAAGATCAAGTTTTTCTTCATTCGTTTGTTTGTTTGTTTTTTTGCTGTCGAGTGAAATCCTTTTAAAGGCTTCATTTTGTGCGACATTAACTTTAGAGACTCTCAATACTGTGTGCCAGTCATAATAGGCTTTTATCCTTTTGACCATGGCTAAAGTGCAGTTGAAATAAATGCATTGCATGGGGAGAACGATTAGCTAAATCTAGTGCAACGTTGAATTAAGTTTTTTGAAAGGAATTTCAGTTCAGAAAGGATATTATAATATAACATACACACTTATACGAGTATATGTATGTAACATATTTATGAAGGAACAAACCATTTAGACCATTGATCATAGTTTTTCTATATACTGGCAAAGTAACCAAATTTACAGGTCTGTTTCCGGAGAGATACCAAGTTATCCTTACATGCTTTGACAGATTGTTAAATTAGACCATTTACCACATATTTTTCTTACCATATTTTGGTACAATATTCTTAAAAAAATCTTATCTCAATAAATAGCAAAAAGTTTAAGGACCAAATTGCTTATATTGTATCTTTAAGAAGTAAACTGTTTCATTTTGTATCCAGAAGAAACAGAAACTTACGCTTGAATATTGAAAACAAAATGTATCTCTTCAGAACAGTTTACCAAACTATAATCTTCTATGGGGCCCCAGTTTAAGCGGGTATTTCTCGAAGCCATTTAAACAAATTACATGTTATGCAGAACAAATTGCGTAACATGATTTTCAGTCTACCTTGGCACCACTCTACCACCGACTTGCATAAGCAAATGCAATGTTGAAATGATAGTTGATAGGCTAGTCCGGCTCAACCAGAACTTCAATGATAGATACATGTCACCGATATTATTAGTCATTATTTGATTTAAGGATAAGTTTTAAGTTTTCAAAACCGGTCTAGGTAGGTTTTCAACGAAGTTTAGCTTTTTACCTGTCGGAAAACCTTATATTGAAGTGTTCATGTCCTTCCATGCCTTTCACTATGAGAAATTTGTCTAGCTGCTTTCTAATGGGTTTATCGAAAATAAATAATCTACCATTATAATTATTTAAATTGGTAATTTTGTCAACAATAAAACTTTCTCCAAAATAAGGCATATATGTTCAACTCACATACAAATACGAGTATGTAAGATTTAATGATCAATTTATTTCGAATCCGACTATATTAGAATTATAAATCTTGCAAGAACAAGGCTGAAAGCCTTTTGGTGGATCAAAGGAGGATCCTCGACTGTTCATTGTCTCAAATCAAGTTGTTGTAACTGCTTCATATTCCGTTACGAAAACCCCATCCTTGTTGTGAAGAAACAAAACTCTTCGCTTCAATGAGAATATTCTGTTTAGAGTAAAAGTCATCGGAGCTACCAATGATTAAGTGATTAATATATAATAAAATATCTTGCTATTGTACATAATTATATATACTATACGAACTTATATATATACTTGTTAAAATATAATTTATTTGGCCAAAATCGTTTAATTTATTATTATCAGTATTGAAGTTGAAGTCAAAATCTTATGGAAAAATTGACATGACGGTCATAATCCCAGTTTTTTTATATTGAAAGAGACATTCCAATAATGCAATCATATTTACAACCACTACTTATTTCTTTTTGTGCTATCAAATAAATTGTTTATAAATATTTTTATTTCATTAAATTTAAAATAAAAAGAAAGAGTCCAATGATTACCTAAAATAGAAATCCGAACAACTTATAAATGAAAATAAACTTTTATTCATCCGTGGTTATTAATTAATTAAAGAAAAATTAAAAAAGAATACAAAGAATAAAAACAAAAATTATTAAAAATGTGGTCACCGGAATCTGAAATCAATTCAATTGCAATGGCAACTACAATGCGCCATTCACAATCCTCATCTTCAGGTAAGTAAATAGTAAATGGATAGTAGTAGTCCACTTTAACTTTGCAATAGCATTTACATATTTCTATAGTTGAGCGAAAAAAAAAAGATAAATCTTGAAAAAAAAAAAAAAATAAAACGAATGAGTACAAATCAAACCGCAATTCAAATAATCAACTTGGTGTACTGCAGCCACAGCAAATGGGGGCGTATACACGATTTTATTATTTATTTTCTTATTATTTCCATGATCTCTTGGCCCTTCTGCAGGGCAGGGCAGGACTGGGCCAGTCCTTGCAATGAATCAAACAAACCAAGCGTTCTACTGCAGTTCATAGTATGCCTACCGGGGTTTCTTCAATCTTCCATTTGTTGATTTAGCCCTTTTGTTTGTTGGCATTGTTTGATTTGGCTTTAGCATTTGGATTGTGAATTTGTTCATTCGTCTATCTATCCATCCATCTACATATCTTTTCATTGTTTGCATTGTTTTTTTTTTTTTTTACAAAATACCTTGAACTTTTACAGAATCTCTGTGGGCGCTACGTCTCTTCCGCAACATGATTATCATTGGAACGTGCCAAAAAAAAAAATTGAAAAAAGATGTCAATTCTTTTTAGTGACTTTTCTCTTCTCTACTGTAATTTGCTGTTCATTGAAACAGCAAAATGTTATATAAATGTCAGTCTTTTCCATTTTCCAATTTCAATGAATCTGTCTTGCATTTCATTTCATAAAATTTGTATGTCATAAAATCAAATTAAATTATTTGTGACATAACCTTTGTTTATTTTGTTATTTTTGCATACATATTTTCCAATTAGCCAAAGTTTATCATTCGCTGTAATTAAGACCAATCGTCCTTAATCCCATTCATACCTTCTATAAACTCGGTTATTTTACAATAATTGAGATTTGAGTGAGTCTGAGGAAATGGTGTCGCAAAGTTTGCGTGTAAATGGCTTTTTTGAATTGAATGCAAATAGCAGAAAAGTGCCATCTACATTTGAATATACACATAGATTCATATATGAAAACGCGTAAACGAGAACGTCTCCATGTCCTTAACAAACTTTTCTATACGTAAGTATTTGTAAATCGTTCGTCCTTCGAGTGGAAAAGTTGTTCGTTCATTTGCTTGCTCCCAGACATTCACACCTCCTCCTCGTACAACTTGTTAATGTCAAAGTATTCGTATTCACTTCATGGAATCTACTATGTTTTCAATTTTGTGTAGGTGTGTAAATTTGTTTATACATATTCGGTTGTATATTGCCACATGTATCGTCCGTCCTCCCTTCTATTATCGTATACGAGGGATGTATTTTAAGTTTCTTGTATTAGAAATCTTTTACGTGAAAGCGTCATTCAAACAAGAAGCATGCAAAATCATTGGATAGAAGTGATATCTATGCAAAAGTGGTCTAAATTTATATTGCAACATTTTGGATCGATTGAAGATGAAATAAAGAGAATAAAAGAAGTTTATTATGAGGAAACTAATGAATATTTTGAAGTCTTTAAGGAATATGGATTCTCTTTTGGAAGATTGTAACATCGTGAGGCTAAATGTATTGAGAAAAAATAGAGACTATGTTGAAATACAAGAAGAAATTTTTCATAAAACGAATCAAACCCCTTTCGTAACCATTCGACATGCAAGAAAAAAAAAACAAAATAAGTATGTAGTATTTAGTTCAATTTTTCTTTTTCCAACCATTAATTGCTACTGGTACGGCTGTTTTATAGCTTTCAGCCTTTTCCTTCCCCTTCTCTATGTAGTTACTACATATTGTATATTTGTAGTCATTTAAGGCATTAGGTAATGCCAACAACCAACCATCAACCACAACAACATCAGCAATAGCAACTAGGCTAAGGTAAGCAACCACAATCAACATACAAATGGAAATGAATCTTTTCATCTGCACATGGTACATACATACATACGTGCATACAAAGTATTTTGTTCACTCGCTATTCTGTATTAGTGTTGTGATGAATCAGTGCTATGAATACTACATATAGTGTACTATGAACAGAGATATTGTACATACAATAGTTTCAAAGGGCTTTTCACTTAAAACTTTTCAAATGTTCACATTTAATAGAGAATTTTTGCCTGTTGGCTACCATTGCCACTAACACCGCCGACATCATTACCACAATGCTTAATGCTCCTAAATCCTAAACCCTGTCAGATTGCCGTTGGCATACAATCGCAACAAAAAAATACAATAATAAAGAAAAAAAATGAAAAGTTTTATATTTTGCTTATGCTTTGTGCAACGCTTTTGTTTCGGATACACACTTATTTACAATATATGAGTACATGAATATATATACATATATACTATACATATACGAGTATGTAGGTAGAAATGTATCTATGTATGTATGCATGTATGTATTTGTTAAGATAGTTTATGTGGTGGTTGCATTTCGCTGTCATTAGTTTTTTTGCGGCATTAGTTTGAAAGTTAGATAATCAACAGAAAAAGTCTCTCTAATGCAAATGATGGTGCTGTAATCGCATTGCTTTTGAGTAAGTTAGCCAAGAGCAATGGATTCAAAATTCAACATTTTTCAAGAGTGAGTGTGAGTGTGGAGAGTCCGAAATGTAATAAAGATACAATATAATGAAGGTTGAATTGAATATTGCATACAATCATCAGCTGTCACAGTTCAAAGTTATATAAAGAAAAGAAGTGTGCAGCAAATTCTGTATAGTAATACGAGTATATGTACATAGTACATACTAATGTATATAGAATTTCTAGATCCGAACATAATTTAAAAAAAAATGTCAAGCGTTTTACTTTAGAATTAGATACATAATCTAATATGGTGTGAGTGTTATTTATGTTAACAACGAACTTAACTTATATAATAATAAGGTTTATTTAACTGCTCACCCTGTCAAGGTTTTTAAAGGTGCTTATGGTTGTAGAAATGTGACACAATTATGTAAATTTTTTTTTTTTTTTTTTTGCAAACTAACAACGAAAGTAATTCATTATAAATGGTTTAATTCTAAAGATTTAGTTGGATTTACAATTGTGATTACTTATCGCATAGCGAGAAATATACGTAAGTGGGTGCCAAACAGAAAGTACAAAGATCTATGGGTGCTGAGTAGCATGGTGCTTAATATCATGTGTGCATTAGGAAGTTTGGCTTGATAGAATGAATGCAAATCAGGAAATGAGCTGTCGTTTGCAAATAGAGATATAAGTATAAAGTCCCAAGTAACAAACTCGATTGCTAAAACAGCAAACGTGCGATACAATAATATTTGTAAATATACTTGGAACTGCTTATTTACCTAAAGACGAAAATTATATTTGCTTAGAGTTATTATTATGTAGTTGTCATTTGTTAAAATCTGAGAAATCTGAAGCTCATAATTTTTATGATTATTAAACATTTTCTTCTTTTATAGAGAAGAAATGGAATGAGATTTTAAATGTGAAATATGATACGTTTATCCTACTTTTAAGAGTATGTTTTCGTCTTATGAAAAGATGTCACAATAGAATATTTTTGCTGGAAATGGTTAAAGAGCCAGATTTCTGTGAATGCATGAGTTGGATTTACTTTCTCTAATTATACAGGCCTGTGAATTTTTGTTTTTTTCCCCCTTTGAATGTTTTTATATAGAATCTATAGATTAGAACCTCCAAATTCCTTAAGATAGGCCTTAACACTAGGCCAAGGAGTGAGTCATATGACCTAAAAAAGTATATGCAAGGGGACGTTGATTGATGTATATCTGTTCTGTGCTCGGCACCGTCTCCACGACAGGTTTTCACGTTAAAGAAATCGACTTCTGTGTTTTGTACAAAAATTATACTGTAATGTGTAACCCCAAATGGAAAGCCGTAAGGATATGCGAAAATCAATTCGACTAATAATGCTGATAATTCCCATCATTTAGTACCTTATCCCAATCTGTATCAGTATGATAAAATATATTGAATTTCTTAATAAAATAAGTATATCTCTTATGCCACAATAGTACAACTACTAATTATCCCATAAACCTGGCAAAAATGTCATTAGTTGTCATATCTGTTCTATTATTCATTATGAGCTCCATAGATTATTAATCTTTAATTAAATAGCATCAGGTATAAAAACTGTAAATATAACATTATATCTACTATAATGAATATTCTGAATTTTTAAAATAATAATAGTACAAAATTAAACAGATGAGTTAAGTAATTTTTGCATTGTTGCAAAGTTTCACGTCCTTTTTAAATTTAAATTCAGAAAGAGAAGGTAAAGCTTATAGTTTTAGTACAATAGTATACTATGTATAATGATTGGGTTAGAATGGATGACAAACCATAAACAATAACAACAAAGTTCTGAAATTATAAATTCATTAAAAATTTTGCTGCATTATAATATTTTCGCTGTCTATCTATCTGAGTATCTGCTAGTCGGTCTGTTCACGCTATAAAAGGTATATTTGCGATTTACTGTACCATAGTATTTCGCTGTGTCCAAAAAAAAAAACCAGAAAATATTATGCAAACTTCCGAGCGGAAGTAGGTTAAGCGCAAAATAATGCAGCAGGTTAAAATGGGCGAAAATTGTGAAACTAAAAATAGCAATGGGTAAATAAAAATTGTGCAAAATGCAAATTCAAATGAAAATGAAAATTTGGAACAAAGCAAGTCAAATTTAATATGTAACACAGTTGAATGCATTTTAAATATGTTAGAACTTAATGAAACGAAATGAAATGCAAAATTATGCATAATTGTGCAAAGAATGCAGCAAATCCTTGCGTGCTGTCGTCCTTCACACAAAACCTTTTGACAGACATATAGACAGATATATAACTAACAAGCAACTACTCTAATCGACATTTAGCAGCGTCGTCATTGTCAGAGGGAGGTTGTAAGGAGGCAACGCATCAAAAGTTTTCGACATGAACGACAACTTTAAGAGGATATAAACATTTACACATATGCAAGCAAGGATATTGCTTAGTGATTGCACTACCAAGTGAGTTGTGCTTTAGCTCTAACCCACATGCCTAGGTTCACTTGTCAAAGTCGGAGCCAAGCAGTCATACGTAAACCACACAAGGATACACCTACGTAGTGCATTGCATGCAACAGCTACTTGGGTGCGTGGGAGAATGAATAGTAAGGATCAAATTGTGTGCGCGCTGTAAGGCTTTTGTATGACTAAGTCGTCGCTGGGGCTGCACCTTCTAAAGGAAGCGGCAAACATGCTACTGCATGTCAGACGATGACACCTTACTTGACTCGACATAGACCCAAACACACTCATAAATTCGCTTATTAGGACAACATTTCGGGCAAATCCCTGCATATGGTGGCAACAACGCCACGTCGTATCATGGCATGCTCTGCTGCGCTCCCGCGCATACTAAGAATATTTTAAATTGCTTGCTGTACTACAAAGCTCTTCTGTATCTTTTTTTTCTTTCTGTTAGTGTTGTTGATATTATAGGAATGTTGAAAAGTCTTTCTTCGTTTCTATTACATATACCATATACGAGTTTTTCCCACGGTATCTTCTTCTATAGATGGGGTTTTTGTTGTTTCTTCTCAGATTTAAATTGCAAATTCGCATTAAGACAAGCAGACGCATGGGACTAGGACTAGCTAGAGGCGTTCGGAGATGAAGGATGAGTACACTAGGATGAGCGGATGGAAGGAAGGACAATATCAACGACGTTTTTCTGTGGCCAAGCGAGTGTGCATAATTTTCTAATGCTTCACAGAGCAAAAGTGTGTGGTTTTGTTTTGTTGTGTATTATTCAGGGTGCGATGTGGGAAGTCGCCTGATTTTATTCTTCGTCATATTCGTGGATCTCTTCTTGTTGTTTCCTTTTTCTTATTTGACATCAACATCGTGGTGTTATGTTTGTGAGCGGTTCAAAGTGGCATTAAAATGTATGCCGCCACTTGAGCCTGCGACGATATTTTTATTTCTCTGCTGTGGCTGTTGTTGTTATTGTTTATTCCGATTATTAAATATGCAAAAATGTTATACCAATCACACTTGGTGTAAATAATATCATCATTTAACCTGAATAAAATGGAATTCTTTCTTTATAATATGTACATTTGTATGTTAGTGGTGTGGGTCTTCAAATAGACATTAGATAGAATAATTTACATTCATAAGTAGCAATAATTCTTAGAATTTATATATACCATACTTCTTTAATTTTGAAAATATATACATACATTCATATTTCAAATCTAAGTCCTATTTTCAGAATAGTATCACAGTGACACTCACTCTTAATTATTTTCTTTCTTATAAGTTTACTTCATTTACATATAATACATACATACTTATGTAAACAATATTATTTATATTTATATTGAAAGAATTTATTCAATGGAAAAACAACTTTAATAACCCAAATACATACATTAAAATGGTCTTCACTCAATAGAGATTATTCTTTGGGTGCAGTATCTATCCATAAAGAGTAATGGTGTAATTTATGTTTATGTATGGAACTTTAAGTTTGCAATACTTTTTTATATGTGCACCATTTTGACTTGACAGCTGTCACTTGTTTTGTGTTAATTTGGTTTGTCAATTTCATCATGAATAGACTGACACCTGAACAACGCCTGAAAATTGTGCTGGTTTTTTTTTCCGAAAAACATGGTTCAGTTCGAGAAACTCATCGTGCTCTTCGTCCATTTTACGATCGACATAACCGTTCATCAGAGAAATTAGTTCAAAGCTCATTTTTGGTTGACTGGATACGTCAATAAGCAAAACTGCCGCCTTTGGAGTGAAGAGAATTCTCATGCCATTGTCGAAACACCATTGCATCTTGAAAAAGTCACTGTTTGGTGTGCCTTAATGGTCGGTGGAATCATTGGTCCGTATTTATTATTTACAGTTAATGGTGACCGCCACAGGGACATGATCACTGACTTTTTTGTACCACAATTAAATGCCATTAATGAAATGAAGCTATGATTTTAACAAGACAGTGCAACATGCCACACATCGCGAACCACAATTGATTTATAGAAAGTGAACGAATAATTTCGCGTAATGGATCCGGGATTTGGTCTACAAGATCATGCGATTTAACACTGACTATTTATTGTGGGGATATGTGAAGTCTCTGATCTACGCCGATAAGCCACAGATGATTGACGCCTTAGAAGGCAACATTCGCCACGTTATCACTAATATACGGCCTACTTTGCTGCAAAATGTGATCGAAAATTGGACTTCCTGATTGAACTTCCTCCAAACCATATGCCCGAAATCATATTCAAATAAAAATGGCTAAAAATTATCTTTTAAATAAAGGCAAATTCATGGAAATTTACATCAATAGTCTGTGTTTTATTGCAATTTAAAGTTTCATACCTCTAAAAAAAAACACCCTTTAGATTTCCCAATGTTTGAATATTTAATATTGAAACATTTGAAAATAATGTCTCTTAATTTTTAATTCTTCGAACATTATTCGAATTGTAAACAACATCAACTTGCGTCAAAAAAAATTCATTTAATTGTTCCTTTATGAATCGCATTTATTAACATTAAAAGCAGATTTTTCAAATGAAAATGACTGATATAAAAAAACACAGCATCAATATAAATATTTAAGATCATAAAGAGTAGTAATTGCGATACATATGACCATAATAAACAGTTTGTGATGGTCCCTCCATCATGGCAATCCAATGGAAAACATTCTTATCTTCAAAAGAAGCAGAAATACCCTTTATGTTTAACAACATTAGTTTTCTTTGTTCCTTTTTTAAGCGTTTAGTAAGCATCCGAGTTGCATGACATTGTTAAATTGAAAAATATACTTATTTAGTTGTAAGTAGTTTGGGACGAAAGTCAAGGAAATTTTTTTAAATTTTATTTAGTATGGATTCATCGCATTTTACAGAAAAATTTATGTTTATGAATTTTGGAAAGATTAAATATTACTCAGTGACAGATAGATTAAGATGCTATTTAAATATTAATACCATTTATTCATAAGAAGATTTCAAGATCCACTCATTTCAATTTATACAATATTTGGGACACTTAATTAAAATTTTTGCACAAATTGATTGATCACTTGTGAAAATGGTCATGAATCGTGCCAATAAGAAGGATAGTCAAGGGTAAAAATCCAACTGAAAATTTCCACTACGATGGAAATAAATAGTAAAAATATTTTGTTCAAAATCGAATAATGTAGAAAAATGAATACAGTTTATCAATTTACGAGGTCTGTTCAAAAAATAAGCGAATTTTCAAATTTCGCGGGCTACGTACATTCGACTTTCGATTATTTTTTTTTTTTTATGTTGGTACACTCGTCTCGAAGATATGTTCACGGTTTTAGCCATATAGCATGTTTAGTTTGTTTGTAAGACGCATAAGGAAGACGTGTTTTGCGTTTTCGGCGATTCTCGTATATAGACAGGACAATGGTCCTGTCATAATGTCATAATGGACTTAAGTATAAACTATATATACATAAAAGTAATTTTGTATTGTGCTTGAAATTTGATTTAACCCACCGGGGATTGCTAACTTGTCGCGATGAGGGGGCTCAGTAGCAAATGTATTAGTAGGGCCTGCCAAGCCTATAAGCTGAATATCGTATCGGCGTCTCTAACTATATGTATAGGTATGGCTAAAAGTGGATGTTTGTACAAACATCAAATGGTTCACTATATGATGTACGTTTAATGATGGAAAACAATAAACGGGAAATATACTATTGCCAGAATATCAAATAACAATGACAGAAATGTAAAATAATAATTATAATTTATTGTTATATGTATATTCGCAATCGAATTGGTAAATAAAGAATAGAAATTGAAATTTGTTACGCTTGAGTCTGATGTTTATTCTTACGGTTACATGGAACTCAGAAGTATTTTTGTTTTCGATGTATGATTCATCAAATTTAAATTTAAACATGCCATTTCTATTATCAATAGAGAATCTAGAAGTAGGGTCAGAACGACCCATTGAGAAAGTTGCTCAAACTCTCAACAAATATATTCAAATACAACAAGAGTTGCGACATTTTCGTTTGCGTGTTTGACATTCAAAAACGATTTTATGTATTTCGTGCCACATTCTCACATTCTTTACTTTGTGTAGGATTTCTTATTCGTGCCACGGTTCCAAAGTTAACTTTCTTCATGCGAAACTTACAATCTGTTCAGTTGTCGTTATTAACTTAGTACTTCTGCCTGTCTCACCACTCTTACGACAAATACTTTTGCGAATGCGAGGATTGCAAACAATGAAAGGCAACTTTGAATTCTATTGTAAATACAATATAACGTTAATATAACCGAGTTTAATAAATATATATACAATGAAATTACACGCACACTCATTCATATACCAAAAATATACACACCTTTATAATTAAATAATTTGTTCTATGTAAAGTTTTGGGTATTACAACACCCCTTATTGTATGTGTTTCCTTTGAAATGGTTCTTCGTTAGTGCAAATTGGAAATCTTTAATTAAACAAACTTCGAATATTTATTTCATAAATTCATAAATGCACTTTTGAAGAAATGCAAGAACGAAGTAGTTTGGATTGGGCTTTAACTACTATAGAAGGTATAACACAAAATGGGCGTGTTACTCTAAAGGCGTTACTATGATGAATAGGCAAGTTGAAAATAACTAAACTGCATATGCATTGCATTACTTTAAAAAGGTCAATTTTAAATATTTTTCCAATGAAACAAAAAAAAAATATTCACCTTTTAACACAAACTAAGTTTATATAGAAATAATATGACATAATAAATTAAAAATATGTGTCCAGTAATGCCGATTTTATGTTTTAATAGTATTCACGTTAGTGTAATAAGGAAATGGATCAATATTTGATATTCATATTGGTTTTTTATATGAAAGAGTTTAAAAATTATTTCATAAAATCGTCATTGATTTACTTATTTTGTAAAACATAGTAAATAACTTGTGGTGTTACAATGTTTAACATTTGTACAATGCGATTTCTGCTTCTTCAAAGTTTATGAATACGAGTATGTTACAGAAATATTTTAAAGGCACTTCAAACATCTATATTAATTTTACAAGTTTGTGCAAGTATTGATGATAACTTATTTCAATTAAAACTTTTTCCAAACTTTTGACTTCAATGCGAAATCACCTGATATCAAAACTAATTAAATAATGAATTGTAATTCCACGAATCTTTTAATGCTCATTTATGCAACTTCTATTATCAAAACAAAATTGAAAACAACCTTGAAATATACTTTTCAAAATCAGCAATGGTTTTAGCTATGTTTCTTTATTTTAAAATTATGTTGTTTTTTTTACTCAAAAAACGTAATTAATATTTAAAGTGTCCTTGAGTTTATCTCTCAGTTTTCCAGGGTCGTTTTGTGAAAAGTCTGAATGCAGATTTCACATTGACACCATATTTTTATTGTATACACTTCACAGTGTAAAGGGTATTATCATTTTAGTTTCATGTTTGCTAAGTTTATAGATTTAAATGTTAAACTCAAATATGCCTAGTCCAACCACTAGCAAACCCATCCCTTATCCTTTATGTTAAAGTTTTAAATGGCCTTCATGTTTTCTGGATAGTTGGAATTCGCCTACTAGAAAAATACCCACCTTTTAAATTAACTTTCTAAAATTACTTTTTGTTTTTTTAAATTTACATTATTAAGTAAAGTAAAGTTGGAAAATCTTACTTATACGGAAGGCTGTGATAAAATGAGAAATGCAAATATATCAAAGTATTTATGTTGAAATATTAAATTGCAGGAAGAATGCAGAAGCTTTGATAAACTACATAATACTATGTATTGTATTTCCATTTATTTTTATATTTTTAGTTGCTAATTATTTACACTTTTCTCATTGAAAATGTTTATTTATTCTCGGTCAATTTTATTTATTTATTTATTTTTTTTTTTATTTTCCTCGCCTCATTTTATTGCGGACTATTCTTATTTTTATATTATACTACTATATCGATTGATGTGCATTCCGATGTTCAGCAAGCAAACAGGCAAACAAACAAATTCTGTGAAATTACAATTTGATTGACATTTCATCATTATCATCGCCGTCATCATCAACATCACCATTAACACCAAGGCAATTTCCCATTGACAATAGCAACTGGACTAAAAGGAAAATACCAGGATTTATTTATTCACATATACACATACTCAATTCACACACACACTCACACAGTATGTAATTGTAAAACGAAATTTTTCAAATTTTCTTCCATCATTGTGTTTGTTTGTTTAAGTGAAATGTGATAAAATTGTGTATTGTGTCACGCCATCAACCAAACATGGACTAAGAATTGTTTATTTCTTAAAGATTTACTATAGTTTTGCCATCAATGAAAATAAAAATGATAATAAGAAGTAAAACATGTGGCCTGAACTATGGAAAACACCTTACCCCACAAAATTTCAACGCTTTAAATTAGATATTAATTAAGCAATATTAATGTTATTACAATTTTAAGATTTGTAAATCTAGCAAAATGCCATCATTTTTCATATGTTGTAAGCAGAGACCGCAAATAATGATTATTGGTCAATTTTAAAACTATAAGAACCACATATAAAAAAAAAAAAATATTATTCTTAAGTTTTAGTTTTAGAGAAAACATTTTCTGTATTGAAATTAGTATTAAAAGACTTAAGATGCAATTTATCGACTGCTTCCATTCATAAAATCCTTTCTGTATAAATAACCAGTTGATTTCAGAAAATCACCCAAAATGATTTCAATTTTCTAAGTAAAAAAATAATATGTACTCAAGGATAACGATTATTTGCTGAGCAAAATATAAAACTCTCAAATAAGTTTTATTTATTACTCAGATTAATGATTATCCTCAACGAAAAAATAATACTCACAAATAAGTTTTATTTTCTGAACAAAATAATAAAACTTAGAAATAAGTTTTATTTCCAGAGTTACAGAATAAAACTCACAAATAATTCTTAAGAAGCTATTTTTTGCATTATAACTTATAACCGTTACGGTCCCTAGTTTTATGTCCATACAATACCCACATCCCCTAAAACATATAACCATTGATTGCCCGAAATAAAATTTATATGAAATGTAATAATAAAATATTTAACATGAAGTCTTATGAATGAATATCTGCGTTTATTTATGGCAGTAATTGCATTATTTATTGGTATTTCCTAGTAGGATTAATTCAATTACAACTCTTTATGCTGTGTTTTTTATATCAGTCATTTTCATTTAAAAAATCTGCTTTTAATTGTAGCAGTTTTATATAAATGTATGTACTTATATTATTGTAACAATGCCATGTGAGAGAGCGTAAGTACATGCAAACAATCGTTACTCTCTCGCTATCTCGCCTGGTCGATCGAGAACGAAGCGCATGTGTACACATTGTACAATAGGTTAAGCAAACAAGAAAAGAATTAAATAAAAACATTCGGTGTGCAAACGTAAAGAAAGACAGCGGCCTAAATAATGTTAATAAATGCGATTCATAAAGGAACAGTTAAATGAATATTTTTGACGCAAGTTGATGTTGTTTACAATTCGAAGGTATGACATACCCCTTTGGTTGAAATTGATTGAAGTAATGCTAGAAAAATTTAAAATTTAGGAGACATTATTTTCAACTGTTTCAATATTTAATATTCATTCATTAATATGATATTCAGCTTATAGGCTTGGCAAGCCCTACTAATACATTTGCTACTGAGCCCCCTCATCGCGACAAGTTAGCAATCCCCGGTGGGTTAAATCAAATTTCAAACAGAATACAAAATTACTTTTATGTATTGATTGTTTATACTTAAGTCAATTATTCCTTTCTACGACATTCATTGTTCCCAATGAGGACAATTGTCCTGTCTATATAAATTGATAAACTATTCTCATTTTTCTACATTATTCGTTTTTGAACAAAATATTTCTACTATTTCTTTCCATCGTAGTGGCAGTTATCAGTTGGATATTTTACACCTTCCTATTGGCACGATTCATGACCATTTTCACAAGTGATCAATCAAGTTGTGCAGAAATTTTAACTAAGTGTCCCAAATATTGTATAAATTGAAATGAGTGGATCTTGATATCTTCTTATGAATAAATGGTATTAATATTTAAATAGCATCTTTATCTATCTGTCACTGAGTAATATTTCATCTTTTCAAAATTCATAAACATAAATTTCTCTGTAAAATGCGATGAATCCTTACTAAATAAAATTTAAAAAAATTTTCCTTGACTTTCGTCCCATACTAAAATACTTACAACTAAATAAGTATATTTTTCAATTTAACAATGTCATGCAACTCGGATGCTACTACTAAACGCTTAAAAAAGGAACAAAGAAAACTAATGTTGTTAAACATAAAGGGTATTTCTGCTTCTTTTGAAGATAAGAATGTTTTCCATTGGATTGCCATGTTGGAGGGACCATCACAAACTGTTTATTATGGTCATATGTATCGCATATCTTTGGTATTTACATCCAAATATCCGTTTGAACCACCATATGTCAAGTTTATAACAAAATGTTTCCATCCAAATATCGATCCATTAACTGGTACCGTTTGTCGCAATGTACTTAACGATATATGGTCGCCATTACTTGATGTAGGCTCATTTTTGCTATCCATACAATCGTTACTTGGTAAGCCGAATATTCTTATTTATCCCTTAAACGAGGATGCTGCAAAATTGTGGGACAATAAAGATGAATATAAATGTGTACTGGATAAATTTTATGAAAAACTGGAATCGTAATCGACTATTTTATTTAAAGCGATCAAAAAATTAGGCATATAATAAAAAATACTAAGAATGTCGAATTATTATAGAACCCACGGCCGACACAATCGACCGCATTCTAGAAAAAACATTTGTTATTTTTAAGTGCTAATAACTTCTCTTTAAACAATGTTCTTTGTAAAAACTCTGCTACCATGTGATAAATGGCCCTGATCTGATGTCTCAGAAATATAAAATCGAAATCCTATAAATGATCGAACTTTACTAAGGACAACATGCAATTGTTTGTTGACTGTCTTAATAAAATTCCTCCTTTTTGAAACGTTTGACCTTGGGATTTATTTATAGTCATCGCAAAAACTGGAATGACTGGAAATTGAGTTCTTTGAAATTTGAAAGTTAAAAACTTTCCCGAATAAGTCAAATGAATACTGGGAATTAAAATTCTGCACCTCTTAACACCTCGCAGTCTATTGATTTTCTTACATTAGAGTGACCTGATACAATTCAATTGATCTCATCTGTTATTTTTTAAGTGTATTATGATTCAAGAAATGTAAATATAATGTATATTGAAAGCGTATAATCAGTTCTCATATAATTGAAAATGGTGAGTGACAACCGAAAAAGTAAGAACGTAACATAAAAATGAAACTGAAAACTTTGCTTGCGAAACTCATACCTAAAATCAGTGCAACCGCAACCGTAAACATGGCCAAGTTGGTAAACCGGAAATGTTGCCTCTGGCTGACTGGCTGGTTAGGATAAGTTAAATTTATCGTCGTCATCGTCATCATCATCATCATCGTTGTAGTCCTAGTCAAGATTTAAGTGTCGCGATATACCGCATTGAATGTCGTTTGTCATGACAATTTTAGTTCGCTGCTTCTTATTGCTATTTCTGTTGTTCGTTGTTGGTAGTCCGAATAGAAATTGTATCGTTATAAAAATTGAATAATAATTGATTGACGTGTATACTATTGTATGTACTACGTTAGTTATTCGTTCAGTACTCATTGGATTGGGAATCTAGTAAAACGTAATGAAAAGAAAGAATGTATTCAAATTGTGTGTTTTTATGTTTTACCATTTTTGGTAGACCAAGTTGGCCAAATTAGTTGGAATGTAATTTTAGATACCATTCCATCAAGTTCATTTTTATTGGCTTGGTGCCATGTGCTCCACTAACGACCAAATTCTTATGAGTGGGTGGCAAAATTGCTTGCTGAACTCTTCAGTCTTCAGTATGATGGGAAAGTTAGAAAACTCATTACTTACTTCCAAGCTCATACAACAACTCTCTGTCTTTGTTATCGATGATTGATGAGTGGCTGCCTACAATGCAGTGCCAGAATATGGCATTGATGATGACATGAAAACTTTAAGAACGATTCGTGAAATCATTTCAGTTAACATGGAAAATGATTCGTTCGTAGCTCGGAGCTCGATGAAGTGTAAGGAAAAAGTTTGCTTGAAAATATATTTCGCGTCAACGAAGCAATTTAACTCAATTAATCTCGAAAACTTTTGCTGCGACTTGCCAAAAATTATTTACACAATATATTATGTATATGTGTACATATTACTTTATTTTTTACTAGGCATTTCATCACTATCTAGTTGTGGTGATCCAGAACGCTTACCAGAACTGCCACCAGGAGACGAGCAACGATTACAACGTGCCGCACTGCACCTGCAACAGAAACTTATATTGCGCGAATGGTTACGTGATCATCGTCTCCAACATCACTATCAACGATTGCTAGCCGTTGAGGTTGCCTCGCTGGAGGACGTCTATTGGCTGGAGGATTCACGCGCCAGTAAAATACTTGGCAAAGATTGGCAAATCTGGTCTCAGGCACGTCAAAATCTGCCAACATCCAAGGCACAATTGGATGCGCTAAAGGCGCAACTTTGGTCTACCGTTGTAAAATCGAGTCAACATCAGGACGCATGGACATGGGGTGGCATGTTGGTTGTTTCGGTCTCAGTAGCGGGTCTTGTTACACTAGCTGCCATGACACAACCATCGTTAGCCCCTGAGGCACGCCATTCATTGCTTCAATATGTTACAGGCAAATATTTGCTGCCTGCTAATTGTAAAGTACATTGGGATTGGAAGGATCCATCCGCCGTCGGCGGAACAATGTGCTTCATTGTGCGTTTCTATCAGCGCAATGGACAACCCTATCCCATCTGCGACACTGATCAGTTTTTTGTTGAAGTCACCGAGGGCACACGTAAAGTAAGCATTGCACGTCGGAGTAACGCATTTTGCAGTACTGATCAACAATTCATTATATTTTAGGTCGTTACCATTAGTGAATTGGGCTCATCAACCGATCCCAACAACGCAAATATTGCCAAAGTCAAATTCACTGTACGCACTGCAGGTCAATATAAAATATCCGTTTTAATCGGTTCCAGTCACATTGGTGGTTCGCCATTCACAAAAACTTTTCTACCGGGGCCAATTGACGCACGCCGTTCACGTTTCATACGCCCAGCTAGCACCGTTATTTGCTGCGCTGGTGCTCCCACTTTAATGCACATTGAACCACGCGATGAGTATGGCAATGCATGCTTATTCGAAGAGACCGATGAAGCCGTGAGCGTAAGTATAAAAAGCAGGGAAAATATACAATTTTTAATTTAAATTAAATTTTTCATTGCCACAGGGCTACCGCGTTGAGGTTTTTGATTTGAATGGTGAACCGCTAGTAAAGTTACATCATGCCATTGCATTCAATTATGATCGGGTGAATGCACGTGTTTCCGTGACGGCTCTCTTTCCGGAACCTTTATGTCTGCGCGCAGTTATAAGTTACCTGGAGCAAAAATTGCCAAATGGTGATTTCGATATCATTGTTTTGAGTAGTGAGTATCATCCCAAAACAGACAGACTAAATGTTTATGTATATAAAATATTATTAAATTTCATTTCTTCTTCTTTAACTCATATGTAGGTAGCGATACAACATTGGTGCACAAGAACATTGCCTCACGCAAACACAATATTTGCTATGAAGCCAAATTGCTAAGCATTTTCGGTTCAACAAAAAGCAAACCACGCAAAGTTCTTTGCTACGTTGGACCCAAACAAGTGAGTCATCGGCATGTCATTTAATATATTGTGACTGCGAATTTTACCAAAAACAGAATTCATTAATCTTTCAGGTTACCATCAAGGAGATGATATTGAAATTCATACCGAAGCGCATCGCCACGTTCCGTTTGTGTCCTTCAACGAAATTTCATTTTTTGCCGCATCTTGTCACGCAGGTACATGGCCCTGTATTCATAATTGATGATGGTGCACAGCCAAGAATTGAATTGGCTTCAAAGGACCGAAATATTATTGCCGCGACATTCACGCATTTCCTGCTAAAAAATATTGGTGGCTCGGAAACGTTCAAAGACAAACAGGATTTTTTCTACCATGAAGTACGTAGACATCATGCGAGCTATTATCATGAAAAGCTCTCGGTGAAAGTACAAAGAGATAAGTTACTTGAGAGCAGCATGAAATGGACAAAGGGATTTTGTGTTATGGATTGGTGTGCCAATTTTGAGGTAACCTTTCAAGGTGAGCAGGGCATCGATTGGGGTGGCTTGAGGCGAGAATGGTTCGAACTAATCTGCAGTGCATTGTTCGATGCGCGCGGTGGACTGTTTTGCACGTTTCATGACAAACACCAAGCACTTGTGCATCCAAATCCTAATCGACCGCCTCACTTAAAGCTCAAACATTTCGAATTTGCTGGCAAAATCGTAGGAAAATGTTTGTTTGAGAGCGCCCTGGGCGGCAGCTATCGACAATTGGTACGGGCGCGCTTTAGTCGTTCATTTCTAGCGCAATTAATTGGTCTTCGTGTACACTATAAAGTAAGTACAATAGTTAGTTACATCGATCTATTTAAGTTCTTAAATCGTTTTTTTTTTGTTTTTTTTTTTTTTTAAATAGTATTTTGAACAAGATGATCCAGATTTGTATCTCTCGAAAATCAAGTATATACTTGACACAGACCTGGATATTACCGACTCACTCGAGTTGTATTTTGTTGAAGAGATATACGATGCCAGTGGCCAACTGAGTAAAACTGTTGAGTTAATACCGAACGGCGCTAAGACACGTGTTACCAATGCCACAAAGAATCAATATTTAGATTCTTTAGCACAGCAGCGTCTCTGCAATAGTGTTAAAGATGAAGTGGATAGTTTCCTAAAAGGCTTGAATTCTATTATACCCGACAATTTGCTGAGCATATTTGACGAGAATGAACTAGAGGTTCGTTTGAGTTTTGATACAGTACTTTTAACAAATGATCCATTATCTCTTTACTTTTATAATAATGTGTAGCTATTGATGTGCGGCACTGGTGAATATTCGATAGCCGATTTCAAGGCTCATCACATTGCCAATGGCAATTCTGCTGAGTTTCGTCGTGTTCTCGCCTGGTTCTGGGCGGGCGTAAGCAATTTCAGTCAAACAGAAATGGCGCGTCTACTGCAATTCACCACAGGTTGTTCGCAACTACCACCAGGAGGTTTTCAAGAGCTAAATCCACAGTTTCAAATAACAGCAGCGCCAACATTTGGCAATCTTCCAACGGCGCACACTTGGTGAGTAATAAAACAAAGAAACAGGCAATTTTTCATGATCATAAAAATACAATATTTCATTTATTTTTTTCGATTCTTTAATTTCAGTTTCAATCAACTCTGTCTGCCCGATTATGAGAGCTACGAACAATTTGAAAAATCTTTACTTTTGGCTATTTCGGAGGGCAGCGAAGGCTTTGGCATGGTTTAAATGTTGTAATGTAAAAACATGATGATGCCACACCGTGTGCAAATCGACAGCAGTTTCTGTGTTCCTTCTCTTTTAATAATCTTAACAAATATTAAAATTTAGTATGTAATGTTTGTTTGTGTAGTAGAGATAAATGCTTTCATTAGGCTCCTGGCCAAAAAATTGTAGCTGAAATCACCAATCGATATCCAATTGGTGAGGTTTGTTGAAAATCTTCGCGTTGTTCATTATGAGTTATACGCAGCAAAAGATTATTACAACAAAGATACTATTTAAATACAATAATAAAAGAAAAAAAAAACAAACAAAAGCAGAGCAATAAATTTGAATCAATGATCAATATATCATCAAAAGATTGTGATAATTGTGTTATTAATGCAACGTAAGCATATTTTTATTAATTATATTATACTACTACATACATATTTAAACAAACCAAAACAAAAAAAAAAAAAAAACTAAATACTATACTATAACAAACTAATGAAACGATTTCAAATAAAAAATAAAAAAAAAAACAAAACAACAGATCACATTCCCACGTGTATTTTTCATAAACTCTTTGTATCTAATAAATAAAATACAAAATATTGTCATATAGTCATTTCGTTATTGTTATTAAATACTACATATTCTAAAAAAAAAACCGAAAACAAAATTATAAAAACTGGAAGAAAGAAAATTTTAAGCAAAAAAACCAAAGATATATAAATATTTTCTGACGCGTTTTGTGCGCCAATTGAATAGAATTAAAAAGAGTATTTCATAATTAATTAAAAATTAAAATCATAAAAGCAATGTTTAATTAATAAATTGTAGTTTTAAATGCTGATGAAATCAAACTAAGAAATTTAATTATAAATTGATTGATTGTAGTTTGTTGAAATCATTGAAAATGCATACTGATAAAAGAAAATAAATAATGTGGAAGAATTGAATTGAATTGAATTTGGTATAATATTTTATTTATTGGATTTTATTTTACTCTTGGGCTGACAGAAAGTCATACACATATACACTCCGCGCCACTTGAATAGCACACCACTACATAATTCTTTTGAAAACCTCATATCTCCCGATACATAGACGTTTGTACAATTTAGTGATATTCTCAAAAAAATACAGAAAAAATGGCAATCTGAGAGGTCGTGTTTTACTGAGGTAGGAGAATTGCAGAAAAGGTGGAGTGGGTGAAGTTTGTATGCATGGGCGTCGTCAGAGTTACTTTCAGGGGGGTGCATCTACACAAAACATTATTAACTAATATAAAATATGGTAGAAAAAAAAAGTAATGTGCCTCACCTAAGCACACTTTTGAGGTTAAACTGCTGAACAAAATGGTAAGAATCAAGTTTTAAAATAATTACCAGAGTTCCGTTTATAATATTATTGATTTATTTCATTATTTTGTCATAAAAATGTTATTAGTGGCATATAATAACTAAAATGAGATACAAATATTCTTCAGAAAAATCTACAATTATAGGGATTTTTTCTAAACCAAGATTAAGAATTGTGTCTGCTTCAAATGAATATAAAAGTAGTGTTTTGTGAATAAACGAAATAATTTAATGAATTACCAGATTCGGGGATACATATAACGCCACTACTAACACCGCTTGACCGTGCTGTGTGCACCGGTACTGCACATGACAGCGAATGGTTGACGTTTACCTTAATACTGGAGCTGTATCATTTGTATTAGAATAGTACGACAAGGGTTCTGTTTTAACAGCCCTGCTACATTTTCGACTTGACTCGATTTGAAGAAATATTTAGAATCAGGAGCAAAAATTCCTTATACATATTAAATTCAAAACCAATTGATTAAATCTTGTTCCGGTGTTCTGAAAAGCAAAATAATTGAGGAGGTGAAACATGCTTCGGTTTTTTCGCTGATGAAAAATCAATAATTTGTGAAGAATTCATCGGATATGTACCGGTAAAAAAATTGAGATGTGGTGAGGTAGGAGATGATACAAAAATTTGCAAATGCCTCATTAATTAATCTTTAATACATAAAAATTAGTGTTTTGTTTGTTCGTATATTATGCGCTGCCATACTGTAGATCTGATTGAATGCGTATGACTGGTTCCCGGCTTGAACATAGTATAGTTTTGGTCCTGATATGTATTCCCGTGCCTGAGATCTGTGAAAAAGTAAAAATATACTACAAAAAAATAACTAAAATATCAGTTTAATTTTCTGATACTCAAATTGTGTTCTTTGTTTAAACTCAATCCATAATAAAGAGAATTGGCATTTAGGTTAAGATTAATTGGCACAAAAAAATAATGTACGAGTACATTTAGGTCATAACATAAGATGAAGATAAAAATGCAATTAGATTTTCAAAATGGAAACTGTAGAAAGGCACTCAATATGTGCTCATAGATTTGGTTGGATGCAATCCATATGAAGAGTAAAAATGTCGTGGATTTCTTTGTAAATAACTCCACACAATTTAATAATTTTCTTAGGTTTCAAGAGACATTCTTTAGTTACTCTTTTAAAATACGGATACACAAAATATCTCAAATACGACTGAACTTTGGCTTCCCCTAATATGATTTTGATAAGGTAGCAAGCTGATGTGTTTGTTTTGTTTTTCTTTTGCTTTTATGCATTTAGGAACTCAGTTTACGGGGAGATCTATTGTGGTAAGTGCGTTTCAATACAAAGATTTACAAAACCATGTCCAAGAGAAGCAATAATCTTTGGCTAAATAGGTCGGTATTATTGCATTGGCTAATCAAAATTTAAACGCTCACAAAATACTCCGTAATAAAAGTTCTGTACTCCAGTTTTTAAAACAAATCCATGGTACTGCACAATCAGTTTGAGGAATGACCGTATTATTTTTTTTATTTTTTTTTAAAGCAGCCCAGATTAGGTCAGAAATGTAATAAGTATTTTAAAAATATATTGTATATTAACAAGCACTTTTCTAAACCGACTAAACCAAAGTCTACAAAAAATTAAGACAATCTTTAAGGACCCGATATATGTATGTATGTCGCACCGTAGATAAAGTGAGGGATATGCAGGACGTAGATAAAGTGAGGGATATGCAGGAAAAAATTATTTTTTTTTGATTGTTGAATGCACTTCCATATACAAAACGGAGTTAATGCGGAAAATATAAAAATATTATATTCGACGTAGTTGTACCAAATTTAGAATCTGTTATAGAAAAGGGAGAAATTGTGATATTTTTTGTTTTTGCAAAACTCTGTTAGTTTTGTAAAGATCTTAAGATTACTATTTATTTATCATCATCATAATATAAATACGGGACAATATTTCTTTATGTTCAAATTTACGCCCAAACTATCTAATCGATTTTCATAAATACTCGCACGAGGGTTGCTACTTAAGTCTTGAGATATGGCAACACCAATTTTGATTTGTCAAATCTGACATTATCGTAAAGCTTGTCGTTTTTAATGATAAATGTACTCAGAACGTTTTGTCACACAAGTGCTATTTGTATTGTTTACAGTGACTTGAAAAATTCGTTTCGGCTAAAAAATGGAATTAAATCGTGAACATTTTCGTGCAATGATTTTTTATGATTTTCGACGTGGATTAACTCAACAAGAGTGTGCCAATCAACTCGCTTCGACTTTTGGTGATGAAGCACCATCCAGGGCCACCATGTTTCGCTGGTTTTCTGAATTCAATCGTGGTCGTAGTTTTCTCCAGGACGAATTTCGTGAAGGTCGTCCAAAATCGGTTGTTGTGCCACAAAACATTGATGCTGTGCGTGAACTGATATTGCAAGATCGTCATGTGACATATCTTGAGATAGAGACATGTTTGGGCATTAGTTCCACTCGCATACATTCAATATTGCATGAACATTTGTTCGCGTTAGATACCGCATAATCTGACAATCGCGCAAAAAAAGGCTCGTGTCGATTGGTGCAAAGAAACGTTGAAAAAATTCAATCACGGTGCTTCAAAAGACGTCTATAAGATCGTGACAGGTGATGAATCATGGATCTATGCATATGAGCCTGAAACTAAACAGCAGTCGACTGTATGGGTCTTTCAAGATGAGCCAAATCCAACAAAAGTTGTTCGCACTTCGAAGCAAATTTTCGCCTGTTTTTTTGGAATAACCGGACATGTCGCCACCGTGCCATTAGAGAAACGTAGAACGGTTAATTCTGAATGGTACACCACCATTTGTTTGCCAGAAGTGTTCGAAGAAATAAGAAAAATCAACCGCAGAAGACGAATCACTCTCCACCACGACAATGCGAGCTCTCACACATCGGCTCAAAGAAGTGACGTTTTAAACACTCAAAACGTCTAATTGATGGGTCATCCGCCCTATAGTCCAGATTTGGCACCCAATGGCTTCTTATTATTCCCGCACACCAAAAATAAATTGCGAGGTCAACGTTTTTCGACGCCTGAAGAAGCGGTTGATGCGTTCAAAACACATGTTTTAGATACCTCATTCCGAGTGGAAAAAGTGCTTCGAAAATTGGTTCAATCGCATGCAAAAGTGTATTGATCTTCATGAAGAATATTTTAAAAAACAATAAAGTAATTTTCGATGATACATATTTGTTATTATTTGTCTGTCTCAAAACTTAAGTAGCAGCCCTCGTAATATACCATTCGACAGAATTTCATTTGTAGATGTGCACAATATACTTTTTATTAAAATCTGTTGGATATTTTTGGCGTAAAAGAAATAAAAATTGTCACAAATAGAACTATAGGAAAACGAAAGAGTCGAACTTTATTAAAAGATACTCAATAATTGTTTTTCTTATCAAATTGAATTTGTCTCACACAGTTAAATACTTTTTGTCTTTCTTCTAGCGGGGTGATCCTAGTATTAATTAAATAAGAATAAATTGCTTGCTATAGATTATGCTCTCCTTATAGGGATGTAGTCTTTTAAGACGACGGCGTGATGAAGATATACAAAGTATGGGAACCAGAGGGTTTGGGTGATAATGGAGTCTATTATTATATCTGCTCCTGTGGAAGTTTATTTAATCAAAACCAGTTGAAATCCTCAGATCTCGGTGAAGTGCTGTGTTTCTCACATACCACGGAGCTCCAGATGTGCGCCGAAGCGCTTTATTTTGGCAGGCTTGAATCCTTCGGATGTTATAAGCAGCAGTGGAACCCCATAACTGAATGCCATAGCGCCAGACAGGGGCCACTACTTGCTTATAGATCAGCAATTTGCTACCTTATTTAAGTTTGTTTACACGCAATTTCCAATCTATTCTGTTCAAAATATTTGAAGTAAAAGGAATCCGAAAGAATAGAAATCATCTATTTACAACCATCGACTGGATAATTTGCGTGTTTTCTCGATCATTTTTATAGATAAAAATAAACTATAGGGGCATTCATGCAATGTCCCAAACGTCGAAAACTTTGCAGATCTCCGAAGTCCCAAACTAAGTGACCGTCGCTCCATTCAAAAAAAAAAAAAAATACAAAAACTGCCAAGCGTCGAAAATATGCGACATAATTTAGTTTAGAAATTGCATTTTTCGTAGTTTTGCTAAGTTGCCTGAATGCCCCTTATATTAGTTTCTAATATTGATATACTTACATAAAACACTTGGAAACCATTGAGATTCAACTTATTTAATTATTTCATCT
Organism: Amiota mariae; assembly: GCA_035041805.1. Taxonomy (NCBI): domain Eukaryota; kingdom Metazoa; phylum Arthropoda; class Insecta; order Diptera; family Drosophilidae; genus Amiota; species Amiota mariae. The sequence goes on along the minus strand of JAWNKV010000229.1, from coordinate 727,759 downwards.
TTTACAAAAAAACTTAGTTACTAAAAAATACATTTTGTATACAAGTAAACTCACATTAGCTTCTCAACAAAAATATACATACATATTTACGATACTTAGATACATTATAAAAAACATTAAAGACTTTAGATCGCATAATATTTTATATTATTGTAAGGATAAATTCGGAATAGAAAAAAAAAACTTAAATAAAAGAATCAACTTATAGGCTGAGCACACAGCGGATCAAACAAAACATCTTTCTTTGTCCGATGAAAAAACAGTTCATTGTTTCTTATTAGGCAGCAATCACCAGGGACGTACGCAGAAAAAAATTTCGGGGGTTTTAGTGATCAAGTCTCTACCTTGGCGGTTCATGCGATACAGAATCGAAAAAACGTGACGATTTTTTTTGTTAGACTTAAAATTTTACTCTAAATTTTTACCCAGCGCCGCTAAAGAAGTTTCACTTCTAAAATCTTACTTTTTATTCACAATTCGGGGGAGTTTGAACCCCCAAAACCCCAGCAGGCAAGACAAAACTTTGTTATTATCTGAATCGTAATGAAAAACATTTTTCGATGTCAACAGCTTATCTGTTCTTTTTTTAAGACAAAATTTTTCTTTTTAATGTTCGGGTATGAAAAGTATTAACTTGTTTTCTTGCATCAGCCAAAGATTGTGGTTCAGAAATATCAAAAGCATTTAGAGTATGTACTTCAGTATTGATGTTAAGATTCAATTACAGTTATGTATCAAAGCCACTCTTTTAGAACCTTTAAAATATTCATTACAGTCCAAAGTAAATGTTAATATCAACTGTTAAACAAAACTTACTAGAGCAGTCCAAATATTGTATGTATAGTGCGTATAAAGGGTATTAAATCTTCAGTACAACGAAGATACTATGTAATTTATGTTCTTTTTAAATTTTCCTGATTTAATTCCTGTTTTAAAAATATATCCCATGTATCTTAGCTGGGCAATTAAAATAAACCAGTAATAAACATTTTTGCAAGGCAATTTGTATAGACAATCTTTCTTTATTTATATTTTCATTCACAAAGACAAAGCTTTGCTAGCGCCCTAAGCTCTTACATAAGTTTACCCACAAGCGGAACTAACTTAAAAAACAGGGTTGGTTATTTATGGAGTCTTACAATACGTGTATGTCATATGCTATTAGTAATCTACATACAAAAAAAATTGCCGTTTTTAAGTGTTAATGAACTTCGCTGATGCATTAAATGGTTACGCAAGCGCATTAAGTCAACAAATGTTAGAAATTATTGCTACTAACAAACTACATATAATATTTCTTTATATAACTTGATCTCAGAAATATTTAATCAAAAATGTTGAATTCTCTCTTGTTGTGCTATAGTAAAAGTGAGAGAGTGAATAAATTTATGCGTGAATGGCAAATGACTGAAGCACGAATGTCTTGTACAATATTTTTTATTTATTTAAACAAATATTTAACTAATTAGAGTATCCGAAAAAGTAGCCAAGACCTGCTAAATATGATTGTAGACATAGTAGATGCATATGAATGAATGAATAACTACACCTGAACAGTATCGAAGGAGAAAGTGAGTATGTGCAGATTTCTAAAAGATTTGCTTTATATGGCAAGTTAAAAACCCCCACCTCACTAAATAACAAAAAAAAAAAAAACTATCACTTTTCTACTTTTATTACAATATGTTAAGTTCAGTTTAGTAGTTAAAATGCATTAAAAAAAATGGAATTTCAGTTGAACCTTGACTTGATGGTAAGTATTTTGATGTGAGTAAGCCTCCGAAAGTAAAAACACTCATAAAACATTTAATACATATTTCTGGTAGTACCTACTACTACAAAGTACCTAAAAGAGATTGACCCATTAAACTGCTAAACTAGTGGAGTTGGCTGATTTATGTATGTGTGAAGTGTCAACAACTTCTAAATGAGCTTGTTACAATAACAATTAAGTTTCTTTGTCACGTAGAACTTAAAGTATTTTTATTTTACCAAGCAACAAAAATTGCGATTTGAAAAATCTAGTATCTCTAAGCCAAGAAATAGATATATAGTATACTAACAATAATTATTTTTAACATAATTTGTTTTAAATCTCAACCTAAGTCATACACTTTGCTCCTCCCCTATTAATTTTATTTTATTGTAGTTCAGAATTCCCAATAGATGTTTGACAAAGAATATGTATGCCGAAGCTTTATATACAAAATTCAGATTCAGAAAAAGACTAAAATGACATCAGTGCTACGCTTCGTAAATCGATATTTTGAGTCTTGTAATTTTTCTTTATTTGACAATTAGATTCCAAATGATCGCCTAGATCATATAATTTATAAGTTCTTTACAACAATAATTACATTAACAATTATTTTCTTTTATATATATTTTTAATATGTATATTGTTACATATTATTAATATGTATATTGTTAAATACATATACGAATAATAGCACTGTTTTGTTTGATCCGACCAAGCATCCTGTCCAAATGCCGAGCAATCCTTAATATTCACATTCCAAGCAAATGGCCTCTAAATCGAAGCGGCATTTTGATTCTAAACAAAAATTAATCATCTAAGTAAAAATAAAACTCTCTAAACATAGTAATTTTCGCTTATAACAAACCCGTTTAAAACGAACTTTCGCTTAAAACGAACCAATTTCAAAAGTACGCAAATTATTTCGGTTATAATGAACTCAATTTACATGCAAAAATCGTTTCTTTTTCGGTTAAAACGAACCAAAAAGTGAAGCTATGAACAAAATATGATATTTTTGCGCTGGCAACACTGGAAAGCTATGTACACACTAGGCAAACGAACGCGAACATTGTAATGTGGACAGCAAACAACGTTCATTCTCATGCATTCGCGTGCGGCTCAAGTGGAAGTGTATATATATAAATGAAACTAATATTGGCACCAAGCAAACTAAAATAACTGAAGTATAAAGTATCCCAACATTTTTTTAAATAAATCAACAAAATAAGTTAATATATATACGAGTAAGCATTTATATATGTATTTTAATTGTTTTGTTCAAGTCTTCATTTAAAGCGAACTTCATTTAAAACGAACCATTTTGCCCAGTCCCTTGAAGTTCGCTTTTAACTCCTACTTCAATTCAAAGTAAAAATCAAACATTTCTGAGTCTACTGAGGGCTCCTGGCCACCCAAGGGCTTAATCCGTCAGTGTGTAGGCCTTCAAAAACCCTGAAGTATCATGTTATTGATATAAATCATATATACAGTGCTTATTATTAACTTTATTCAATAGTTTAAAAATACAACTAACATCCCTCCTTAGAATAGCTTTTGTGCCATTGCCGTGGACATATGTACATATCAACAAGCCAATAGGTGAATTTATACTGTCCGGATCGTTAAATACTTTCCGGAGAGACATATCGTAAGACTTTTTCACTGGCCCCCTCACATACCAAACCTAAACATTATCGAAAAGTTTTGAAATGGTTGGCCTGAAAAATATATGAGTCTTTCAATCAATATTCACATGGGTCTCATCCATGCCATTAAATTAGTTTGGTGCTTTATTCAATTCCAAATGGAATCCTAAAATTTAATGAATCTTTGAAAACTCGCTTTATAATATTAAATTTTATTAGGAGAAGTCTTTTATCGTATATACTCGTAACAATGAATATAAATGGGTTTATTTTTTTTTTTTTTTATTGAATAAGCATTTATAATATGATCGAGAAGATGATGAGAGTCGTGTATCATTACTTAAACTGTATGAATTGACAAAGAGTTGCAAAATATATTATTTGATATCCATAGCTCGTTAAAAACATGATTGGTTGTATCAACCAATATATCGTGATGCAAATTATTAATGAAGTTTTTAATTAAAGATACACTACCCAAAAACTTCTTGATTATAATATCTGCACGTATCACTGTACAATGTACAGATGATATGTAAAACTCAATTCTCACCAAACAACGACGACGACAACAACAACAACAACAACAATGAAAGACAACATTAAACCAATTGTTTAATAACCTACAAAAATAACAAATGACAAATGGACAAACTTTTATGATAAGTTCGTAAAAAAAGTGAAACTTTATATAAAACCAAATCAAAATATATACATATACATATTGCACACAAGTATATACTTTACTATTGTATGTTAAGTAGTACTATGTATATAATTCAAAAAGATACTTAAAATGATTAAACGAAAATCGCTTTATAGTCTGGTCAGTCGGTCTTCAAGTAATTAACCAGAAATTAAAATAAGCAAGTGAAATGCGAAGGTTGTTACTATAGTACTAAGTACTACCACAGAAACCCATTTAGAACCGAAACGAACCGAACCGAACTGAACTGAACTGGCAACTAACTAACTTTCCAGTGCAAATGTCAATAGTTTATAATACAATATTTTAAATTAAAAAACAAATGAGTCCATCATAATTTTTTTTTGTTTCTTTCATTTCTTTCTTATATAGTTTTATTTTTCATTTGGCTTTATAGATTTTGTTTCATTTGTTTATAAGTAACACAAGAAAACAACAACACTTAAAACTAAAAATGAACGAATAATCTAAAAGAGAAAAACAACTACAGTAAAATATAATTAGATTAGATTAGATTAGATTAATTAATTATAAAAATAAATAAATAAATCAATTAGTGGCAAATGTGGCAAATGACAATTGTTTTGGTTTTTATTCTTATTTTTGGAGGAGTTACTCATACCCAAAGTTTCTCATCATGCACACTTAACAGGCAAAGTACACATGGTAGTTTTGGGACAAAATAGTAGATTCTTCGAACAAGTCATCTTATGACCCTTCATTTGTCCTTGTGCGTTCTTATAGCAAATGAAGTAACTACTTATCGATGTCTGATCAGGTATCTTGTCACCCTCTTTGCAATAATATTTACGTTTCTTAACCGTGGAAGACGTCGTAGTCGGTGTCGCTGAAATGCTCGTCAAAGGGCGGATGGTTGATGACGAAACATAACTTGGAGCATTTTGTCCTAATGCAGCAGCCTGTTGCATATATGAACCGAGCATATCTTGATCTGCATTTGATTCATGACTTTGTGGATTGCCATATTGTTGTAAGAGATTTGCAATGCTTTGTGCCTTTAGAGCTGCTTCTTGGCGTTTCTTGGCCTCCTGGAGTGCTTTGAATGCTTCCAACTGAATACGTTTATTCTCATTTACTGTGTAGGTGCTCATGACAGCCAATGGATTGCACACAGAATAGGTGTGAGCATCACAAATGCGTGTTTGGGGATTGAAAGCCGTAAAGGGAGGACATGAGTAACTAAGGACTTTACCATCCTTCTTGCTGCAAACAAAGTAACGCATACAATCGGTGATATTCGGTTGACGTACACCAGCCTGACAAGTGATTACCTCAACTTTATTCAAATCGGCAAGACTATTCGATTGACTGACCAGAGGAAGTATGGAGTTTTGGAAGACATCAAGACTTATGAAATTCCCATTAAAATTAACTAATTGAGAATTATCTCCGTTACTGCTACCACCGCCGCTGCCATATTTATTCACTTTATTCGTATTCATGTTTGTGTACTTCGTGAGTGAAGGCAATTGGGTGTCGTAGCCGCCGGCATTGGTCAAATCGAGATTTGTTGCACCACCATAGCTAAAGGTATTTGTTGTTGTTGGTCTAGGCATATATGGATGCTTGAGCGCGTGGTCTATATACGGCGACGAAGACGATGCTAATTGAGTGCTCATGTCTTCATTGTTGTTGATGATATTACCACTGCCACTGCTGCTGTAGGTCAGTACGCCGGCGTTGTTGCTGTTGCCGTAGTTTTGGGCGTTAATTAGTTCGTCAGCATCGACAACTTCCATGCTTTCGATTTTCTGTGAATTAGGTCGTATTTTCACCTTGTTTACATCGATTGCGGATGGAAACAATGCCCCAGCATTTGATCCATAACCATTGAATTCATGGCCCTGACCAGGTCGATTAATGTTCAGATTCAATGGTCTTGGTAAACTAGCCATATCTGCATAGTTTTCTGTGTGAAAAATATGATTCACATTGTGATTACTCAAATGTGGACTGGGAGTATAATAAGTGGCAATAGTTTCCGGTGTTGGCTGATGATCAAAAGGACGTGGCGTAGTCAATGTAAATTCTGTCGCATATGGTGTAGGATACTGACCAGCATATTGTGTTGCCATTGTTGTTACCGAAATAGATGGACGTGCTGTGGTAATAGTGGTCACAAAATTGTTATTGTATTGCAGTTGTTCATCTGTGTGTACTGGTGGATAAAGGCCCAAACTATTACCATAACTATCGAGTACTTCTTTCTCCCCGGAACTAGTAGTTGTGACATGAACTGGTATGACATTGTTATGAATAATGGTTGTACTAGGCTTATTGTATCCGCCTCCACCACCACCATTACTACTAGTACTACCAATCATTGAAGGCCTATGATGTGGCTTCTTATGTGAATGGCCACTGCTACTATGTCCATAAGATGATTGGTGTTGATTTTGGTGAAGTTGATGTTGATGTTGATGTTGTTGCTGTTGTTGCATGCCATAATTGGCATTGTTATTTGTAGCATAGTAATTAGTGTATGGTCCGCCATGCGGAGAAAGTATCACTGGCTGCAATATGGGTTGTGCATAGTATGGATTCGATATAACTTTCGGTACATTCTGTGCGGCAATCATTTGCTTTGAAAGCTCCAGTACCGTCTTAAGGGTCTCCTCTGAAATCTTTGGTTCATTATAATCATGCGTTAAATGTTGTTGTTGCTGATGTTGCTGCAGTTGTTGTTGTTGGTGTTGATGTTGTTGATGTTGATATTGTAACTGTTCCAAGTAATGTTTCTCTTGGCCATAATTGGGTAATGTGAACATCACAGAGCCTTCTGGTCGATTGACAACAATTTGTGAATTCGAATAGGCACCTGTACCTTCATCACCATAGATTTTTGGTAATGCATTAGCCAAAACAACTTTAGTTTCAGGTTCCAGATTTTTTATCAAAGACAAATGCTCTTGAAGACGTGTTTTATTCAATGTTGGCATTGGCAAGTGTGCTAAGGGAGGCATCGTAGTGGTACTGGTGGTAGTTGTTGGCAATGTTGATGAGATGTGTTCCATGTTGAAATTGTTGTCACTTGGCGTTAAGGTATCGAAGCGATTTTTAATATTAAAATGCGCCAAGAAGGCATTCAATTGATCCGGACGCAATTCTTGTTGATTTTCCTTATCATTCGGTTGCTGGTATGTTTGTTTTAAACCATCAATCAATTGTGATAATCGTTGTAAATGCGCTGTCAAATTGGGATCGACTGGTGGAGCTTTTCTGTTTGGTGGCTTCTGTGCAGCATTCACTTGTTTCAGTTCCGCTTCCAAATCCAGTATGGCTTCTTTGTGTGTTGCTGTGTCTACATCCTGTTGATTATCTTCAGTTTCCCGATTTTCTGCCTGTAGAAAAGCACCATCCATTTCGACCAATTCACCATCACCACTTGAATCGTAATGATTACTGGCATTCCCGCCTTGTTGGTTTCCATCAGCTTTGTCAACATCATCCTCATCATCTTCTTCGCTACTTAACTCCCCATCAAACACAATTTCCACATTTCCATCGTCTGGAAAACGCTGCTGTGTCAAGTTTAATAAATGAAATTCTTCCGGTTCACCAACTATATCGATATCTTCATCCAATTTTGAGTTCTCGCTATGTCTTTTATTATTTCTAATACCATCTACTGGGGCACACTCCCAATCATCACCAGGCAGCACACATGTATTTAAATTATGTTCATAAACTAAACCTTCTTCGCAATTAACCGGCGCCCAGACATGTGATCTTAAGGGTGTCAATAGCTCAGTGCATTTGTAATAGACATCACATCGAGTCTGATGAGCCCGAGTTTTTTGTGGACATGGTTTCCCTAAGACACAAAGAAAGAAAAAGGAAAAAAATTGTGTGATCAAAATGTCTGTTTCTACGTAAATTTACATTTTTATTAATTTCATTTATTGCACCACAATGTATCGTTTTCTGTTGAAAATAATCGATTTACTGAAAAAAATAAAAACCGGGGCTTTTAATTGAGAATAAGATGTTTCTTCATCCTAAGCATATATGTATGTATTTAACTACAAATTCAAACTTTACTATGTGTATATGTATTTGAATCGGAATAATTGGATTAAGTAAGTTGCTAGCGATGGGACCGAAGTTATTTTTTCTCTTGTTTCTCTTTTTTCAATTCAATCAATTTTCTTAGATTTTACATTTTAGTTCACTTTTTACACTAATATATTTACATTATTTTAATATTTCACTTTTTTCTGTGCATTTTATTTTATTGTTTTCAAACTCAAAATTTTATTTCTACTACCTTCCGAGAAGTAGAATAATCCCGTCAAAAGAAACGCGTATAATGCAACATTGGCCATGACGAATTAACGTTCGAAAATAAATCCAATATGTGTTATCCTTATTTAACGGTATGTAATCGACTTGTCAGCAAAATAAACTCAAAAATCATTGAAACAAAAATAAAATTACTCCGATCCGTTGGGATTGACGCACGCGCGTTGTATGAATGCAAATGTGTTGTGAAGTCCACATTAAATTTTAACAATAATTTTCACTTAACAAAAATATATAAATGTACTCTGAGTTGAAGCATAGAAAAGAAAAAATATTACTAACAACCAGTTCTTGTTTTTTCGTTGTCGGGGCTCGTCTTTACCAAGTTTTGTGAAAGAAAAATCACAATTCCAGAACAGACTTCAAATCAAGACGGAATGAATGAACGAATATCATAGTCGTCGTACAATATTTAAATGCGAGCAAAGTGCTAAAAAGTTTAGTTGTCGTTGTCGTTGCTTTTAAAGGTTCATAATTATTGTTGATGTTGTTGATATTGTTGTTGTTTTGGCGCTGCTGGTACTATATGCAGCTTATCTCATTTTATTTTATTTAATTTTATTATACTTTTCTTTCTCTTTTCATATGAATTTTATACACAAATAAATTAGTTAAACATGTGTTCTCATTATCATCTCACTCATCATCAGTCACTCTTACTAGAAGTTCCATACCAAAATTAACATACGCGACGCATGTACTACTACGTACAGCAATAATGTTTATTTAAACTACTTTATATTGTTGGTTTTGTAATGAGCGTATTTTAATTGTACTAAAAAAAAAAATAAAATAAAATATCTGAAAAGAATTTCACTTTTCATAATCAAGTACCACATACTCGTACATACATACATACATAATATGTAAGCAAATTGGATAAATTAAATTGAGTAAGTTCAATTATTGTCATATGGAAGGTTTAGTTCACAGGAATTTAACTTCATGAATGCAATGGATGCATTATTATATTATTATACTATCTATAATACAAATTAAATAAAAGTTAATTCAAAATCTAATGCAGTCCAACTTCCGTAACTCTGCTATAAACAGAGTTGCAGTAGCGTTTAACGTGAAAATTTTATAAAATTTTTCTTCTATAACTCGAATATCTCCATAACTCGAACAAAAAAAGGTTTTTCGGGGAAATCCCTTTTTGTGTACAGGACGAAATATATTATTATTCATAGATAATTGTTTGGCAAATCCAAAAGAATTACAAAAAAATAAATCTATTGATTTGATATTTTATCCAGCAAATACAAAAAAAATACACATTTTTAGAAGCATTCTTCTTTTTCTTTTTTAACCTTTTGTTTAACAAATTTTTGTTTTTTGTAGTATACTTTTAAGCTGTTAATTATAGTATACTTTTAGGCTGGTAAATATGCAAATAATTTAATATTTTAAGCAAAAAATCTTGTACGATTGTACGGAACCCTCCGTGTGCGAGTCCGACTCACACTTGGCTGATTTTTTACAGAGTTAAGTTTTAATTTTTAACGCGTACTACTTTGCTACTAAAAAACTTTTTAAATTAATGAAGCTATATTTGTACATATTTTATTTTAAGCAAAAATGGGGAACAAAACATTATATATCAATCTAACTAGCACTAGCTTAGCTAACTTAAACAAAGTGGTAAAAGCTAATTTCACAATGGTTGTAATCGAAGCTGCAATCCATTCAGCAAAAGGGAAGACTCCATGTTCGAAGCTCTTCTTTAAAGAAGAAACTTTTACATATTTTTAACAATATTCTCAACTTAGGAACTATAACACATACATGGAGATCAGCTATTGTTGTCCCTATCTCTAAACCTAATAAACCCTCTCAAGATATTATTAGTTTCCGTCCTATTTTTCTCTTATCATGGCTTAGTAAGACGATCAAATTCTAATTTCTCATAACCAGGTAGGTTTAAACGGTACCATAATACAATGGATGCTTTATTGCGTATACAAAATTTCATTTCAGACACCCTTTCGAAAAATACATTGACTTTCTCACGCAGCTATTTGCCGATCGATCAACGCTTTCCCAACTTCCCCTACTGACTGTATCCTGGCGGAAGCTGGGTGACCCTACATTAAGAAAAGGATTGAGGCAACAAAAATGCAGATTATTCCCAAGCTCTGCTAGCGAAGAACTTTGCTGGCATCTTGAAACAAAAGCGACAATATAAATGTGGTTCTTCTATCAGAGCTGCGTCACGTAACGTAAGCGTCTAGATTTGCCACTGCCCCATCGGACTTCTTTACTCCAACCAGCGCCAAATATGTATTTAAAAAATCTGGTTACCTTCACACGAAGAAGTTGACTGCATGGGGCAGTTCCTCCACCGGTACACTACCATCAAAACAAATTGCTAGAAAATCGGTCTACCTACCAACTCAACTAGACGGGCATGCCCAATTTTCATTCGTATCGTATGCGTATCGGACACACTCAAATCTCGCACCAAAAGCTCCTCAAAGGATCAGTTCGTCCACCATTCCCTCTTTGCGGGACCGACCTCACCACAGATCATGTTCTGGACTCTTGCCTACATTTATAGAGCATAAGGGTTTCTTTTTTAGATTCCTATCCCATCTTTTAAAAACTCACTCACTCTCAAATATTTCCAACAACTTTAAAAAATCCAAACTTATAATTTATCGCGAATCGAAGGCCCCAACAGCTCGTTGAAAATTTGTTTTAAGTTTAGTATTATTGTATATATTAGATTAAATTATGATAAATAAATAAATTAGACTAGACGGATATAACGACATAACCGAAAACTCGGTATCCAATTACCAAAAATTTAAAACTTTTTTATGATACACATTACATATAATTAAATTATGTAATATTATTTTTAAGACCCAAGATGTAAAGAAGAAATTAAAATATAACCCCCAAATCAGTGACAAATGGAATTCTGTTTCGTGGCATTTCGACAATCGACTTCTTGTTGATCCTCACTAATATGTCATTATTTGTGTATTTTGAAGATTATTACATGCGCGGTTAACGACAGTAAGAAACGTAAGATACCTTGGTGATAGCACAACCACCCCAGACCTGTCAACCATATGTTAAAATCAAATTAAATATTTATTTAAAGATAGAATTTATTGTGCACTGAAAGTTTGGATTTACGATTTATGATCGGAGTTTTATTGATTTTGTCCAGAGTTTTGCCGATATGTTAATTAAAAATTGCTATCTAAATTTATGCCAAGATATCGTATGTTATTTATCCAAGGGATGTCAGTATTGTTGATATTTAGATTGTTATTGGGTGAATATTCACTTTTCCTTTCTTTTGTAAAGAAAATAACATTAGTCTTATTGACATTTGGATTTCCATTTTATTGTAGTACGAATTAAGTTCAGTCAATGAGCATTGGAAGGTGTTCTGTATATCTATGTAATTAATACCTGCACAGTTTAGCGCAGTATCGTCTGCAAAGATAGAAACAGTGCAGTTATTAAGTACAGGTACATAATAGGTACATATAGGTATATCCTTGCATTATTATTATATTGTCTTTCATATGACAACATTATTGAACATTATTGCTCAGAGCTAGTAAATCTAACTCCAAGTGTCATGGAAGGTGATTACGACGGTTTGGAGCAAGAATCTATATTAGCATATTACAAGAGAGATGTAGAGGATTTCTTAGCCATTTTAAATACATAATAATAAATATAATCAATAATAATAAAAATGTTTGTCATTCAATAATTGTACCACATTTCACCAAATTCCTTAGTTTTATGAAAAATTTGAAAAGAAGTTCTGTAGCATTGACCTTTTTGTTGCTTCTGTCTAGTGCTGCCATTTATTCCTAAATTCTTCAAATCAATTGTACAAATGCATTTCAGTTCGATATTGATATCGATTACAAAAGTATGGTTAGCAAATGGAATGACTTAAATAATTATTATTCTAAAGAAGTTTTGATAAAATGAAAAATGTGATAATTTAAAATTTATTGTATTGTAAAACTTAATTACAGAACATCAAAGTTAATTATGTATTATCTTATTTATTTATATTTTTTGAATAAGTATAAAATCCTCTTTTAAAAAAGCATTATAAAGCTAATCTGGACTTACAGGGAAGTACAAGTTATTCTAATGTAGACATTATCCAACAGTGCAATTAAACAAATTGAGAATCATTACTGGAGCTTCCTGGTATATTAAAAAATATAGACCCTAATATACCAACAGTAAAAAATGAAATAGCCAAAATTAAACTCATATATGTATGTTGAGAAACTTAATGCTCACTTGAATCCATTAACAGAAGCAGCCACTCGACAAAGATAAAAAGGCCACATTTTGAATGAATTCCCTGCAACTGAGATATAGTACACTTCATTAGTAAAAATTAGATTACTACTTTAAATCTTATTCTAAGTCTCTAAAAAAAAGAAGATAAGATTCAATTAATAAAGGAAAAATGTTTAAATAAAAAACAAACAAAAAAAATCGGTCATAAAGGCTTCCGTACCATCGTACAAGATTTAATAAAAAAAAGTCAGGGCAGGTAGTATCGCTACACTTCCGTAATTGTTTTTGCGTGAAAACGTTATTCATGAATCATAATTATTAAAATATGAAAATTATATAGGAAAAATAAAAATCCAAACTCCGGGACTTGCGTTGAATTAACACTCTATGCTAAAATTCCAAATTTCCAACTTTTCCAGTGGATTTTCCAGAAACTTTCTTTCATATTCGTTTAATTGGCCTACAACGAACACAACAAAAAAAACAACCAAATATAGAAGGGCAAGCCGTTCTTAAGCAATACGCTTAAAAAGAAAAAGAATTTTCTCAATTCTTGTTACCTTTTTGAACGCCCCTCCCCCTTGATGACATAAGCGCGCAATGACAAAATTTGTCTTACAGGCATTACCACATCCTATATTGTCAGAACATATAAATTACTTGGCGCTACGACTTTTGAGTCACGAGATACTTTCATATATTAATAATAAATGCGACAATTTTTATTACATTTCTGAAAGAACGTTGCATTCTGACATGAGTCCCCTTTTTAAAAACGTTTTCACGTTAGAAATAAATTTAAAAAAAAAAAACAATTAAAATAAAATTAATATGTCTCTAAAACCTTGCTATCACATGCGACCGAAAATCAAACCGAAACTGAATTCAGTACATTTCAGTTCGGTTCGGTTATATTTTGTAACAGCCAGGCTAAACCTTTATATGCAAAATTTGATCCACCAAATTCAATATTTCCAGTGGATTTTTCAAAAATTTTATTATCTATTCGCAAACTCTGTGAAAATTTTAACTGCCAATCTATTACGGTCCATTGGATACGAGCCGCTGACAGACAGAACCATAGATAAAAATATTGTTGCGTTTAGCGTTATTCCATACGGTGGTTTAACATTAAAAAACCGAAAGTTGTGACGGAGGAATTTAGTGCTTTGATTACGAAGCGTTCCAAGGCCCTGGGACCCAACGGTGTTTCGATGCTTAAGCTCAAACACTTGGGATCGGGAGCGCTATCGTGCTCACCAAACTCCTCCATGTGCCAACTTGTTGTCCCTTATCGTTTTATTTCTCTTTTTCATCATTTATATTCCTCCTGCTGCACATAAACCTTCATTTTCACCTCACATTTCCCATTTCTTATTTGCAGCTTTAAAACTCGGCTTGTTGACAAGGCATGCGAACATGACTCGTGAATTGATGGAATGAAGATATTCATGAAGGGTAAAATGCACATTGTCATGACCACTGTAATAATTTATTGTATCTGCAACCTGGCAGCACTTTGTCACTTTGCTCAAGTAAGCAAAAAAGTGATGTGAAAAAAAATATTTGTTTATATTTTTGTATGCGAGAGTAAATTGAATGAAACAAAGTTGAAGGTGATTATGTCTAAAGTTGAGTCACACATGAACGAGCAACTGGACAACGATGAAGTACGTGAGATACTTAAGAACACGACTGATCTCCGCCAGTACTCACGTCAGATTGAAAAGGAATTTAAGGAGGTGGAGAACAAATCCATTGAGGACTATATAGCGGAATCTCAGAATATAGCCAATTTGCATAATCAAATTAATGAATGCGATGATGTCCTCGAACGCATGGAGAATATGCTGTTGAATTTTCAGAGTGTTCTTAGCAATATAAGCACGGAAATTACACAGCTGCAACGAAAATCAGTGGCCATGTCAACACAATTGACTAATCGACAATCCGTAAAGGCTCAACTATCACAATTCATTGAGGACATGGCTGTGTCAGAGGAAATGATAAACATTATAATGGAAAGACCAGTAACGGAAAAGGATTTCGGCCAACAATTGAATGTATTGAATCACAAGTTATCACTTGTGAAAGAGCTCAGCTTCAAGGAATCTAGATCAACAAGTGATGTTAGCGATGTGCTACAGAAATTGCGTATTAAAGCAATGTCAAAGATTCGTACATATTTGCTAGAGCAAATCTACAAGTTCCGCAAGCCAATGACAAACTATCAGATACCGCAAAATGCAATGTTGAAGCACAAGTTCTTCTTCGAGTTTATATTATCCAATGAACGACAGGTGGCTCAAGAGATTTGCAATGAATACATTGATACGATGAGCAAGATTTACTATAGTTATTTTAAAGTGGGTTAATTATAATGTCATATAAATTCAGTGTTGCTTATTAAAATCTTTCTGATTTCCACAGAGTTACTCATCACGTTTAGCGAGCCTAAAATTTGAAGAGTCTTGCACAAAAGACGATCTAATGGGCATTGAAGACACTGCATCTAAGGGCATATTTTCAAAAACTACTAGTCTCAAGCATAAAAGCACCATTTTCACAATCGGAAAACGTGGAGAGATTTTAAACCAGCAACTAGAAGCACCAATTATTGTGCCACATGCTCAGTTAAAGAATCGAGTAAGTTTATTCAATGGAAGACGTATAGAGCAATTTAACATCATTCACTAATTTACATTCAGTATACCTTTGAGGCGCTCTTTCGTTCAGAACAATATGCTTTAGTGGATAACGCATGCCGGGAGTATCTTTTCTTGACAGAGTTCTTTATAGTACGCGGTAATCAAGCACAGGATTTGTTCAATCAAATAATGGGCAAGACCCTAACTCTCATGATTGTATGTATTGTTGACTGATTTGATTAATTGCGAAATATTTTTGTTATATTTAGTATACTTTAGAAAAATCTGGAGACATCTATACAGGATTGCTACGATGCAATTGCCATGTTCCTGTGTATACAGCTTATCTTTCGCTATCAACTCATGTGCCACAAACGCTGCGTTCCCGCTTTGGACAAGTAAGGTTTAATATTGTATAAATTTTTTGGTAATGGCTTGCCGCTTTTCTGGTAGAGGGAATTTGAATCTTTGAGGGGCAAGTTTAATGCAGGCAATGTAGCATTTGGGAAATCTGTAGTGATACAGATTAGATACAATGCGAAGTGTCATCAGTTTAGTTTTTTCACAAGTGGTAGCCATTCTTGCATGGAATTTACTACGGAAATTTTCGTTATTTTTAAAATTATCTTCGGAATTACTACGTAAGATGCATAGAGTGAGTGTCCACAAATAAGTAGAACGTATGCTACAAGAGGGGCATGGTGAAATTATCTAATAAAACGGCACATCTTTGACCTGCTTCTAATAACTCGTATGATATCTAATAAAATATTAAAAATCATGTAAAAAGCGTCGCTTCATTACCAAACAACTTGCTATTATATATTTCATGTATACAATTAAATTGTGTATAAACTATTTCATGATCAGATACTGGGACTCGTTACAAGCAGTTATATGGCCAAGATTTGAACACGTGTTCCGTTTGAATATACAAAGTATTCATGATTGTGATCCGACAAAGTTCAATAAGGAAATGGGACCACATTATGTAAGGCAACAATGAACCATTGTTACTAGAATTATATTTAACTGCTATTGAACCTATCCACAGATCACACGACGTTATGCCGAGTTTTCGGCTGCAATTGTTGGTATATCAGAGCACTTCCCAAATGAACTTGTCAGCCGTTTGTTGTTGGAGTTGCAAAATGAAGTTGAATGTTTCATATTGCGTATGGCTGCAATTTTCCCCAATCGCAAAGAACAGCTTATCTACTTAATTAACAATTACGATCTAGTATTAGGCGTGCTCATGGAGCATACACGTGATAATTCCAAAGAAGCAGAAGCATTCCGTGAGCAATTAAATGCACGCAGCGCTGAGTATGTAGAAGAGATACTAGCACCCCACTTTGGTGGTATTATACAATTCGTTAAGGAATGTGAGCATTTCTTCGAAAAGGAACAAATGGATGACCTTCGCAGCCAGGAGCGTCGTAGTCTTGCACTTGTTGCCAGTTTCTCGGCCAATTGGAAAAAATCACTAGAAGCGCTCAACCGCGAAGTGCTGCTGTCCTTCCCATCGCTACTCACTGGATCGCAGCTGCTACAGTTGGCTCTAGCAAGTCTCGTGCAATACTATCATCGTTTTCATAAATTATTGACCCCAAACGCCCGAGCTCAGTTGACTAACATACATGTCGTAATGGTAGAGATTAAGAAATACAAGAGTAACTTTTGATGAATGGAAACGTTTAATGCAAAACACGCCAGAATTTTTGATAAGTTGCAAAAAAGTAATGTTGAGTTAAACTTAATAAATTTGTATTCCCATAAACCTGTTGCTCGATTTTAGTCTTCATCTTCGAACATCATCTCGACG
The DNA here is from genome assembly GCA_035041805.1 of Amiota mariae. Lineage (NCBI taxonomy): Eukaryota > Metazoa > Arthropoda > Insecta > Diptera > Drosophilidae > Amiota > Amiota mariae. The sequence continues at coordinate 710,559 of JAWNKV010000229.1, read as the reverse complement.
AGATCCTTGTTAGAACAACGCTCGCCATCAAGGCGCTGTGGTGACTTCCAACGCAAAAGCGTTGGCAAGAAAATCAAGTGAGTGTTGGGGTCCTTGCGGAAAGGACAATTCAAATCTTTCCAACTGTGAATTAAAAAATAAATATACAATTAAAACATGATGCAAAGAATTCCTTTGTAATTTCTATTGTGTGAATTTTTAAAATGGCCGAAACTCATGTGTCGGTGAAAACAATTGGTTGGGATATGTCGGAAGTACTTATAACAAACCTTCTCGCCTTCTACAAAGATTTGCAGAATTTATCTTCTAGATATAAGTATATATTAATACCTAAATGAGTTTTTATTCCATTGTAAATCATTATGATATGAGCAGCTAGACGCAGCCTTGATCTCTCCATAACTGTTAAGGTTTTTTAATATATTCAGGATCGTGTTTCTATTCTGATTAATGCAAAATATATATACATATGTATATATTTGTTATATAATTAAATATCCCGTAACATGTTAATTAGTTTCACTTTCGATTCTTTTATCCAAAAAGCTCTTACATATACTTCGTTATTCCCTAAAGTATAGAATAACAGACTAAGTTAAAACTGGGTTGGCCCCCTTAGGGGTCATTCACAACCACCACCATAACCTCACCATCCACCCCCCCCCCCACCCCACCAACACAAGTTGTAGTGTTACTTTTAATTCTCTTATCATTACATGTTTGTCTATTAGGGTTTCTATTAGGGCCACATAGCCTAAAAATAATTTATCGTGAAGTTTTCCGTTGTAATACTTAAGATTTTGACATGCAACGTCACAAAACTTATGACAGCCACAAACACACTCTCCCTGACACAGGTGGTCAGACTCCCATCCTAAGCGTAAGACGTAACATGTGGATAGCCCATTAAGATTGCGTCTTGTTTTGTTATCTTATACGTATATTTCACAATTTTATTGTACTTACTAAGCACGCTCGCCAACATCGACATGCACAAAGTGTGATTTCTCGGCGGCCTTCTTGAGCGCATCATGTATCACCGGCTCAGCTGTATTGAATGGAAGTAATTTTATTGAATGCCGGTGGTAAGCCACAAAATGCATATGTATGTATTTATTTACCATATATTGAATTACTCACCCTTGACACAGTATGGACACCAGCTTTGACCGTTCTCATCCTTGCCACCACTGAAAAGTACATGCACCGTATCACCAGAGATTTCCAACTCCTCCATCTTCTTGGCAAATTCCTCCCAACCTTTTACATTATGAGTCAACACCATGATGTTGCGTTTCTTTTGAGTAGGAGAACTTGTGAATGTGCGTATGGAGATCTTAGAGATATCTTTTAAAACTTTGATTGGCGACGTGATGGTGCACTTTCTCGTACTTCACACAATAAAAAAAAAATTCGTTCAATTTGTTACAAAAGTTTGCGTAAAACTTTGACGTATTTCTGTTTGCTTCGAGTTTATATACTTACTTCTACACAAACAAGTAGGTTGACAACTAAAGATGAGAAACGAATCGATAAGCGATTGAGTTTCGGCAAATACAATACAAAAATCCTCTAGCATCTCTAATAAAATTAAAAAAAAAATAGCGCAGCATAATCAGTGGCGTATAGCTAATAAAATTCTGGGACATTCTTATGTACATTTTACAACAATAGTTTTTTTTATTTATGGTTTTAAAAAACAAAATTGAATTTACAATTAGATTTAAATGATCGCTTAGAAATATCAAATCAAACCACTACCATAGGCTAATTATCCTGTTGAACTCGTTGTTGCTGCTGCTGTTGTTGATTTGGTTGTTCCTGTGCTATGGCTGCTCCAAGTTGGTTGCCGCCTTCATTGTCTTCGTTACCCCACATCCATGCACCGGGTCTGTCCTCGGGAGCCGCTAGATAATCATTGCGTTCAATATGTTCGTCAAAGAGTCGTTTCAAGAAAAATGGAGTTTTTATTAGTTTGTAGCCATTACTTTGAAGTGGAAAAACATCCTCCAGAAAATAGTACATGTGTCCAACACCCATGCCTATGATATCAACCCAAATCGTGTTGCCTAGTATCATCGAGCAGCACAACAATACCCATGGCAAATAGGGTGCTTGAAAATTGAGTACACCGAAGAAGTTCATGCGCACAAATGGATTACGGCGCGACCAAACGTAGACCAGCATTAGTGTGAATGCTTGTCCGAGGAATAGCAAATTAACAAAAATGCCGAAGAATGCCATAAGCACGCCGCCAAAGATGAACATCATGACAAAGTCCGAGCTGCGGCCGCGGAAGGAGCCATCCTCCAGCATGCGGCAATATCGGTATGTAAACACCATGTTAAAAAAGAAACTTATACCAATTGTGCCGAAATAAAGGAATGTTGTGGCCAGGCGCCATATTTGGTATTTACGAACAATAAGAGTAGGATTAAAGTATAATTGTAAAGGTGACACAAGGTCCAGATGAACTGCTAATGTCGTCAGAACACAGACGGTTGTGTAGACGCGCGTTACCACTGGGATCTCCAAATAAAACTGACGAATCGTTTGCATAGCCATGTTTGTTCTTGTAATGCAATGCGGATGTGCGGGTGAGATGTTCTTCCACCTACCACAGGATTGCCTTCAAAGAGAATCCTGCAGTTTATGATTTATTTTAACCGCCTTTTCGTTTAATCGCTGTAGTGAGTTCACCACGTCAGTTCGTTGATATTTTTTTTTTCTCTTTTCTGTTCTGTTGCTTATAGCGCTACTTTGAGCGTCATGCCACACATAACAGAAAGATTACATTTGCAGCACTTACTCACTATTTGGTTTGGTGGTTGTCACAGCTTTGTTAGATTTAAGTAATTTTTATTTTGCTTTTTATTTTTTTTTTTTTCCTTTTTGGTTTTTAGTATTTAGTCCAATTGTTGGTGAAATCGGAATAAATTTGCTTTATCAGGTGGGTACAAATTTTTGATTGTTCACTTCGATAATTTCGATACATCAACCAGTTTAATATCGATAGTTTCATCAAAAATAAACAAGAACAGCTGTTTAGTTATTGTCAATAATTTTATTTGAATTACATATTCAGTTTTCTTTTAAATTCGACTAAAGTTTTTTTTATGTTTTGTTTCTATCGGTCAGTTCAATTGTTGGTGAAATCCGAATAAATTCTTCTCTTTTTAATTATCGATAATATTTCGACAATTTCCATTTTAACTAGTCTGTTATCAATAATTCGTCAAAAATAAACACGAACAGCTGTTTCGGTTAAAATTTTATTTGAGTAATTTAAATTCAATATATTTTGTGTATTAAAAATAATGTCGCAATTATGTTTAATTCGCCATTTGAATATTCTGCGACAACGTATCCGATCGCCAATGGTATTTGCGAAATATCTTAATCGCGGTTACCGCACCGAGCAAAAAACAGGCCAAAGTACTTGGAGAAATGAAATCACATTTGTTTTTGTTTACTATACACATAACATTTTTCTTTAGATGAAAACATCAATAGGAGTTCGGTTCAAAGATCCACTGCTGGCGGCGTCGGCGGTGGTGCTGTTTCTACTGATGTGCGACCATTGGGGGAGAAAATTAAGGAGAATACAAAAACTGCAAGTTATACGGCAATTATTGTGGCCGGCTTGAGTGTTACTGGGATTATGTTGTACGCGATCTTCCGGGAACTCTTTTCCAGCGAATCACCAAATAACATTTATTCAGACGCTTTAGATCGAGTATGTAATGATCCTAATGTGCAAGATGCTATTGGTGCACCAATCAAAGGTTTTGGAGAAACCTCCCGACGTGGACGCCGTCAACATGTTGCTCACAAGACTTATGATCGCGGAGGTGTGCCACATATGCGTATGCAGTTTTACGTCCAAGGAATACGCAATAAAGCAACTGTGCAATTAGAATCACGAAGAGTGAGTCAATTCTTGCATAGATAAAATAGATTAATTAATAACTAACTTTTATTCCCATAGACTCCCAGTGGAAAGCTTGAATACCGTTACCTTTTTGTACAATTGGATCACTACCCACACTCCACCATAATACTAGAGGATAATCGTGCTTTTGACCCGACGCCGGTGGCGCCCATACAATCGCAGATTAATCCATTGGAGTACGCATCGTTCACAAATAAATGAAGGAGTGTGGAAGTGTGAAACTTTTATGGCATAACGACGGATGTTTCGATATTTATGGTCTTGTTTTTAATATACTATTTAATTCGCTTGCATGACTGAAATTCTTTGACATGGAAATATATTTTACATAAACCGTTTAAATTTAATTTTGAGTTCACTCGCCAACTGAGAAATCGTCCATCTCGAGTATGGCACCCGATGCGTGTCAGTATAGTTTTTTCCATGGAATGATTTCATAAGAGCGTATTATGTGACGTCCGAAAAGCACATCCTTTAGTCGGTTCATAATGTAAAACGAGATTCCGAAGAACGAAGCAAAGTAGAGCCAAAACTGACCCAAACGTTCCCAAATGCTCAAATGGTAGCGGGCGGGCACTTGTAAAACGTCGATTTCTAAATCAATGCTTAATCCAGAATCTACGTAAGGTGATTGATGGCTATAGAAAATGTGTTGCATATTAAGCTGAAAATATGCTGGATTGGCTTTAATCTGAGCTAATATTGATTCCATTTGATATTGAGTTATATCGGTGCAATTGTTGTTTGTGTCTAGTTGCACCTGTCGAAAATGAGTTTGTATACTGCGCCCGGGAAAGGGGCAAGAAAATTCAGCATATTGCTTCAATTGTAGTTCAGCGCTTAGCGCTACACGTCCTGATCTGATGGGTTCATTGCTAGGTAGGATATGGTGATGCAAAAGTACTGCGGGCGGTGATAGATCACATTTGTGCTTTAGATGGGCATCAAAGAAAAGTATAAGTTCGAAAGACTTTAAGCTTGTCAATGTGGGTAATGAGTCAATTTGTAATTGAAAATGTGCTCGATCAGTATTTGTGTCATGATCCAGATCTTCTAGCCAATACTATGTGTTCAAAGAATTAATTATTTTTTACAAATTCTGCTTGTTTTATTTTATTATGTAGGTTACCTTTGAGCTCTCGCATTGTTGACTGAATGGTGCCAAACGCGCATTGAAATTTGCAAAAGAGGAGCATGCTAAAATGCTATGAACTCCTGGTAACTCCTGTTGTTGTCCATCAATCGTCTGCAGATGTGCCACAAAGATGTACTCAAACTTAAAGTTTAGTCGTGGCTGTTCATAAAGTATTTTTGATTCTGCTATTCCAGAGTATGGGCTGAGCAAAGAAACTAGTAGCACTGGCACCAGCACGGAGAGCGCGATTATGACTAAAACTAGGACAGTTGCCATAGAGCATAATGAATTCTTGTACACGATAGACGTGTTTGTAGTATGCAATGGTATGATTTTCATAATTTCTGATTAATTCTAATAAGTTAAGCCAATTGAATTTTCTGAATTCTTTTGTAATTTTATTGTGAGTTTAGAACTATGATAATTTTTAGCTTTGAAATTGACGGTTGTCAAGAGCAACTAAAAACCAACGACATAATTTAACATTGAATTGCTTTATAATATTCCAACGATAAGAAAATTTAATGTTATCGAAATATATCTTATTTTTACCAATAGATGGCACATCTGAGAATCGGTACTGCTCACTTGCTGTTCGGCTGTTTGCACAACCACCTACAATTTCATCAATAACAACCACCAAAATCCGTAAAAATACACGTAGCCTAAAAAGATTTTGCACTTCATGCAATAATTTTTAAGTAAATAAGTAATTATAAGTTGAGTTGTAATTAAATTGTAAAATGCATTTAAAATGTTTGCTGGTAACTTTTGTATTTGCAATTGCATTGAATGTGTGTTTAGCGTCTGAAAAGGCACCGACTGCATCGTTTAGTTCTTCACCGAAAGAGCAAAAGGAAAAATCAACAAAATTGCCGCCATGCAAAGCGTGTTCTGTTTTAGTAGATTCTTTTACACTGGGCATGGACAAAACCAAACGTGGTAAACATGCTGGCGGCGATGCTGCCTGGGAGGAAGAAAAACTGCGTTCTTATAAGACAAGTGAAGTACGGTTGGTGGAAATACAAGAACACTTGTGCAGCGATGTTAAGCGAGGCCAGGATCATTGTCATACATTAGCTAATGAACACGAATCGGTTTTAGAGGAGTGGTTCTTACACAAACAGACTGAAAATCCAGATTTACATGAATGGCTATGCATTGAACAATTGCAAGTGTGTTGTCCAGCAGAGCACTACGGAATAGATTGCAAGCCATGCAGTAATTGTAATGGCAATGGTGAGAATACCAATCAAAAATGTGAGAAATATAGTCTTATATTAAAAATGTTTATAGGCAAGTGCAAAGGCGCTGGCACCCGGAAGGGAAATGGTCAGTGCACATGTCACACCGGCTATACAGGCAAAAACTGCAACTCGTGTGCATTACAATTTTATGAATCCTTCAGGGATACTAACAAGCTCCTTTGCACAGAATGTCATAATGCCTGCGGTGAGGGAGGTTGCACAGGAGCGGGACCCAAAAACTGCCGAAAGTGCAAAGATGGGTGGCGTATGGACAATGAATCGGGCTGCCACGACATCAACGAATGCATTGAGAAAACAAAATCTTGTAAGCAACAACAATTCTGTGTAAACAATGAGGGATCTTTTTCGTGTCTGGAGTGCGATCGGGCATGTGATGGTTGTGATGGTGATGGTCCGGACAGTTGTCAAAATTGTGCTGATGGTTTTGAGCTTAAGGATGGCAAATGCCAAGGTAAGTCGTACGTTAGCATTTAAATCATAATACAATCAATTTCTTCTTAATTTTGCTGCGTATTCTATGGTGCATCAAAGATGTCTCCTCGGAGCAGCGTGAATATTTCGTCAGTATTACGCGTTTACTTACCTACTTTGGGTTATGTGTGGCCACATGTGTCATCTTCCAAAGCTCCACGCACATTGCCTACATTGTGGGAGCAGCTGTTGCCATCTATATAGCTGCCTCAGAATATTGGCTAAAATCCTCACCCCAAGCGGGATTGAAACCAGAAATCGATTCAAAACAATTGGAAGAAATGATTATGAAGTCTTTGTAAATTACGCGCAATTATTTTTTAAGTACATACATTTATTCTGTGAATAAGATAGACAAGATGTGGACAGACTGACAGAAGGATGGACGGATGGACTTTGTTAGCTATTACATTCCGAATTATAAGTTCGAATGTTATTTATTTATTTATTGCCTTAATTATGCCTGATTTCGTTTTCCAGAAGAAATATCCATTGAAAGTAATAACGATGAGGTGTCAGGTCTCTCTTCTGGCGAAAATGAATCAAATAGCGAGCATGACGAACTGTAGTCTCCCAGACCCAAAGAAGTCCAGCGTAGCCAATATTAATTTAAATTAAATTATTCAATAATGATACTATTTTTTCTATCCATCTAAGTTCAAACTTTGTTTTTAATTAAGCCAAAAGAAAATACAAATAATGAATTTAATTATACATACCATTTCGAAAAGAAAACCAAAATTATTTATCTTTAGTTCCACCAACCCAACAAAATACAACAAATTTTAATATGTATTAAGCAAAATTAAAGACCTCGTATGTATTTCATGAGATATATCACATTTATATTACAATAAAATTTTTGGTTTCATTTGATTTATGTTGTTTTTTTTACAAAAGGTTTTCTTTCACAATCTTAAAAAAAAAAAACAATCAATCTTTGTGCTTAAATATGGATAACAATATAAAAGTACTTTACTCTACAATATGAAAGAGTTTAGTTTGTTGGCATTAAAAGTATTTGGCGTTGATCCTGACTGTAGATCTACAAAAAATACCATAGTACCTTCAATTGTCTATTGGTTTATACATATATGTATATATTTACAATGGAATTGAAGAAAATAAAATACTGTGCGGAAATTAAATAAGTATATAGAGAAAGTAGTAGTAAATATTTGCAAGATTCTGACCAAAAAAAGGAACAAACAATCCATTATAGTTATTCCATTTTGCCCTGCTATTATGTAGTACATGTAGCCAACACCAAAGCTTATTATTTACTTAAAATTATTGTTATTATGATTATTATTCGTAGTATACGGATTACTTAGCTCTATTTGAGCCTGATAACAAGGAAAAGAGAATCATTGTTAACATGACTAAAGTTTTGGCCATACATTTCTTATCTTCATCATCGTCGTTGTCATCTATTCTATTTATTGTATCGTATACAAGATTTCTATCTATATTCCCCTCTTTACGAACGTGATGCCAGTGTGCTTTGGCTGTGACTCGCAGATATACCCATCTCTTCATCGGACTCATCTGAATCCAGTGGACTTACCCGGATAGCCTGATACCATTTGTTAGTCAAATCAGCCATTTGTGACTTGCATTCGTGTAATTCCTGGCTATTAAAACGACGAGTAAAAAATGGTATGAAGTACTTGCGATCTAAGCGTCCAAAGCCTGCTATACGCGTTTGAGCAAACGAGACATCTTCCTCTTCAGTTAATTCCGACAAATGTTCTGAATCGATTGCTTGACCCCATTCACGTGTTTTTGATAACGAAATCGACTTCGAACGTTTACGTGAGCCACTACGGCGAACATTTTGACTAGTACCAGCAGCACTACGACCATTTCGTGAACGTCGCTTCTTACCTGGTTTCAAATACTTTAGCAGAGGCATTGTTGAGCCACCGAGCACAAGGGTTGTGAACAGAACAATAATGAGCGTAGTTGTGATAATAACATGACGTTTTTCATCTTCATTAGATTTAGAGAGATCCAAATGTAAGGAAAGGGCATAAGAAATAGCGCCTCGTAAACCGGAGAACCACATAATGAATTGCATCTTGTTGTTAATTTTATGCTCACGAAATTTGTTAACCAAAAATGCCAACGGAAAGATGTTACACGCGCGACCAATGAGGCACAAAACAATTGCCCAAATCACAAAGGATAACTCCACTTTATGTTTGAAGGAGAAAATGGCCAATCCAAGGTAAGCAAAAACACAAGTTTCCGCAATAAAAGCAAGTGTTCGCATCGTTTGCTGCATTGTGATTTGTGTTACTGTCGAAAGATTGAAGTGAGTATAGTGCGACATAACAATACCGCAGAAGAGTATAGCCATAATACCACTGAGATGAATGCCCTCAGCGAGTACGTAAGGTGCATATGTAAACATTAGCATAAAGGCAAATTCCAGTGACGGATGTTTGCGTAGATCGATATGCTTAAGCAGCAGCGCAGATATTAATGCAAAAATAACACCGATTCCCGCAGAAGCAAAGAACATTTCGCAGAATGTCTTCAGTGCAGAGATTATAGCATCGCCAGTTGTACTCGATGCGTCAACACTATTAGCTGATTGGGTGATTGATGTTGTTAAAACAATCGAAATAGCATCATTGAGAATACTTTCGCCAAACACCAACATGTTAAGTATAGGATCCACATCGAGTGCATGAAATATTGCGACAGTAGCAACAGGATCTACTGCAGATATAAGTGATCCAAAAGCAAACGACTCGGAAAAATTAAGTCTAAAAAAATGGAAATGCGTTGGTTGTTGTTAAACATTAGAATAATTAACATTCATACTAACTTGTAAGCCACATCAGCCAAACCCAGCAAATATATACCAGACCCAATTACAAGCGCCGATATGGTCGTTCCAAATATAGCAAACACCAATATGGAACCAATGTTCTGAAAGAAGTTACCTTTGTGCAGATTATAGCCAGATTCGAAAATGATAGGTGGCAGCAGCACCAAAAAGAAACCTGTCGGTGAGAAAACTTCTTCGCGCTTCCAACTAGCATTTTCACCAGACATGACCTTCAATGAAAGTCCAATAAGCGCACCCAAAAATACAACAACAATACTTTCTGGCAAGTATTGAAAACCAGTTTGTAGCATAGAGTGTATGAGGAGTATGCCCAGCATTATAATGCATATGACAAAGAACAATGAAAGAGATGAATTGTGCTCCTGTTCCACAGCATGATGATCGGGCAACGGCGGTTCCGTAGCAGGAGTTGTGGCATTATGAGTTGTATTCACGGGAGCCGAGGTAGTAACACCCAAAACGTCGGTATCATTTCTTCCTGTGCTTGTAATATTTGTAGACGATTGTCTGTTTGTTTTGTCATGAATGCTTGTATTTAAATTTAAAGGAGATGTTTTTATCTCAGCCTGCTGCAGCTGTTGGTTTCCTGAATGTATTACGGTACTAGGACTGTTGTTGTTATTTTGCGCATCTGCATATGTATACACTAAAAATATGACTAGCGTCAAGAACAAAGCAAGATATTGCTTCATATTGATCTTCGTTTAACTTTCAATCAATATTGCGTTCATTTAACTAATTTAAACGTGATTTTGATGCCTTTCACCAAAAAATAAATTACAAATACAATTTCAAGTACATGTACAACATGAAATTTACAACAAAAACCAAAAAAAACACGTCATATGTGCGATTAAACGTCATTGCCGAAGCAATCAGCTGTTTGAGTTTTGTTCACATTCTGTGTTAGTTTTAGTTTTAAGGAAGAAGAAGCAATAAACGACATTCATTGGGAAGGAGTGCAGGCATGCAGGCAGTGCTTGTAGGGGTTATTTACTTGGTTGGTACAAGAGAAAACCGTTTGTTGCATGTAATAGAATTTAATTGATTAAAATTCATTATACTATTATTGTTATTAATCATATAATATTTATTTTGTTTTGAGATTTTGCAAAGTCATGTTCCGTTGACCTGAAGCGATAACTTGTGTTAGTGAAATTTATTTTGAATCGTAGATTTCATTATCACCAACGGGAGAGACTTTATCTTCAATCAGGGTCAAGAGAATACTTTCAAACATATTTTTCAACACAGTTCTTTTTTTTTTTTAAGTCACGAGACAAAATTTTTTTTGGTAGAATTCGTTTGAAAATTTAGCTTTTAAAGCCAAGTGAAATCAAATGTCAATAAATTAATATTATTCAACTTTTGCATGCAGCGGATAAGAAAGAAATGATTGACGCAGATGTATGTTTTCAAAAAAAAAAAAAAAAAAAATTATCGTTTGAATGCGAACGCGAGTTTCATGGGGGGCATATTTATGTTCACAGAAAACACATTAAGTATTTATATACTTAGGTTCTTTTCACATATTGTATGAATATTTTTTTATTTAAAAATTTGAATTTCTTTTATATTTGCTTTGCCTTGATCTTCAAACCTCGTTAGCTTATCGAAAATCTAAGCGTGTGTGATATTGTCAAAGCTCATATGGTGCCACTTTAGAAAATTAAAAATGGATTTATTAATATTTGTTAATCCGTGACTGTTAGTTAAAGGAGTACAGAGTACAAATGATTCAGAATGTTCGCTTTCTTATAAAACCATACTACCGGAATGTTAACCTCTTAGCACCTTTAAATTTTTATTTAAAAAAAAAGAGTTAATTGGTACTTGATATATGTATGTTAGATATTTCAGTTGGTTGCAAATTGATATTAGGACTAAAGTCTCCTATTAGCTATTGTATTTTCTACATCATCATTGATCAGATCAACAAAATTAAAATTAAGAAACAAATAAAATTAATCCCTTTTTTCACCCCCTACAAGCAAATAAGACTAATTAGTGTAAATGTTATGCAGGGTTAAATAATAAAATACCATCAACACAATTTAAAAGTGTAATTTTTAGTTGATCTCTTCAATCTCCAACTCAGACTAAGCTTTACATGTAGTTCTTACGTCTTATGACAATAGAATTTTGTATCTTTTTAAGAACTTCCCTTGTATATCTAAGCTATGAATTGTGCATTCTGCTGGTTTTTTTTTTTTCTTTTTTTGCATGACAATCAATATTTAATTGAAAATCATTTGTTTAAATTGTTTTCCAAAATTTGTTGAACCAAAATAAAAAAGTTTAAAATCATTGGTGCTTATCTGTAGCTCAACATTTTTGTAAAAAACGCTTTTGAAACTAATCTTAGTTCTATAGAAAAATGATGAGATAATGCATAATCACTTTTTGTGCGACGACGGAGCTTGTTTTCCGTATACTCAGGAAACTTATAAAGACAAGCAAAATTAGAAGCCGGGAACAGTTAGCAGCTGAAAGCTGGCCGTGAAACAAGTAAGTGCGCTTCAATTTAAATTTAAACATATATAAGTGGAATAATTTTATTAACAACGTAAAGAAAAGTGTTAGTGTGAACAATATGTACATATAACTTTTTCTTGATCCTGTGACAAATTTGTGTAGGACATAAATAAGCCAGCATATGCCATATATGCAAATATGTATGTACATAAATCCATCCCTCGTATATGTTGCCGCTCTTATTGACGTGCTTCTTCTTGCTTTTCGCATGGTGAATGCCATCAACAGCTGATTATTTTACGCTCGCTCGCTCGCTTGCTCTTATTTACTAACGTGACGACAACTTTTCGTAGAAATCTCACTCCGCCATAGCGGCATGTAGAACAAAAAGCATCAAAACATAAAACGAAGAGAAAGATTCATTTCAAAGAACAAAAAAAAAAAAAAAAAAAGGAAAAAGAATAGAACCGCTCTCTAGAATATATGTATAAAAACGAAAAACAGAAAGAGGCAACCGCTCTTTTACTTTAGAAGTGTCGCCGAGGGAGGACGTTGTGTTTGTGTAGTGCGCTCGACTAATAGAAAACCCCCAATACGATCGTCTAAATATCGTATCTATCTTCTTCAACAACATAAAAATTTTGCAAATTTCTGTGTATGTGCAAGAAAAAAATTAGCAAACAAATCACAAAAGAATCACCAAAAACAAAAAAAAAAAAACGCACGCAACATCAGCCGCAGAAGCACCACAAACGACAACGTTAGAAGATTATATAAAATAGTATAAAAAAGTAATTAAAAAAAAGACAACGAGTGCAATTTTAAAAACCGCTTCCACACATTATTTTTGTGAAAAATCAATTGTAACAAACATCTTTTATATGCAATACAACCAAGTTAGCCACCATCATTAAAAGAATTTTCTCTACAGCATTTCTGACCGATTGATTACGTGAAAACATTTATAAAACAAGACCATCAGTCATGCCACAAACAGCAGCAGTAGCCAATGGACACGCCGCCGTCAATGGTTGCAATGGCACCAGAAACAATGGAAATTCATATGACATGGAAGATGGACAGACATTCCTATTCACTTCCGAATCTGTAGGCGAGGGACATCCAGGTAAGTCTGTGTCTCTATCTATTGTACATACATCTTTACATGATGTGATGTGGGTATTTTGAAAAAATATTGCATTGAATTCAATACATCAACGGTGCGCAGCATCCATTGGTGATTAAAAAGTATTGCATCATATATTGTAATCTCACAAGAGTATAGTATGAAAGTAGTAGTGCACAGTTTTTATAGTATCAATACTTTTGCTTTTATTTATTTTCTAATACATTTCCGTGACCATATGTCGCTGTCTTTCGTTTTGTACCCAGGCGGCTAAAACATATCAGGGAATCTTTAACTTGGGGCCCCCTCTACTCGGCTCCTGCCTGCCTCAATAACCTAACCAAATTCTTTTTACAGTCTGCATGTCTCACTCATAAACGTATATAAGTTTCTTCTTTGCCTGTCGTGTCACTTATTTGTTGTTGCTGTCGTAGCTACAACAAAATGGCGACAGCGCGCTCTTTGGGAATTCTTACTCTGAATGTGGCGCTTTCGTACCTGCCTATGGCTGTGTTTCTGTATATAATACATGTATAATATCTGTCGGTCTGTCCCTGCTGAAGTAAAAGATACTCTTTTTGCCGCTATAACTACAATATGTAATAACAATAATGTTTAGAAGCATATGTTTTCCCCATTATCTCAATCATGGTAAGGTTTTTGTTTCTACTTAAACAAACAGCTGAAGAAGTAAAGCGCAATTGTTCCAATATTTTTTTTACGTAGATATGAATGTATTCTTAAAAACGTGTATTTCTACCGCCGCTCACATAAATTTGATACCACGACTGATTAGGGTGACCAGACTACTTAAATGGCATATTTTTATGAATGTTGCACGCATTTCACAATACCTTTACCTTAGCTGGTCACATTCACACCAAAGAAGAGTCTTTCTTATTCTCTTATTGTTCTCTTTCTTGGCCCCCACAAACTCATTTCATTAGGAAGTATGTGCTAACCCCAAAGGTCTCTCTCTATCTCTCTCTATCTCACTCTCTGTATGTGTATTATAATATTCGGTATTTATTGTTGTATTTTGCGTCATGCGCGCCATGTGCTTTGGTGCTATGGTTTACTGTGCTCTTTATCGAAAAATCTCTTCGTGTGCTACAGACAAAAACATTGTATGATTCGCTCATACCTCAGCCCACTCATCACAATTTTGGATTCCAACGCAAAAATGCCAACGAAAAAGAACGCAGTGTTTTTGTTTGTTTTTAATAATCAAAACAATGGTCCAAGAACCAGTTTGCGGTATATGCTATCTCTCCCTCTCCCCCCATTGTTGCTTTAGTCATCGATAAACAACTCAACGCCGCCGACCCTGCTTATCTGGTTAGGGAAATTCTATTGAATTGAGTGTTAGAGTGATTCGCCGCTTTTTAGATTTGCGTTTTATATATTGTATTAACCTTTTGGCAAGAAGCAACCACGTGTTTCATTCTAAAATGAGCGGGATTTATACACTTTTGTCAATTTTGATTTATTTGTCACTTTTTTTTTTCCTACTTTCTATAGATAAGCTTTAATCTTTTTAATAATTTTTCCACGTTTAAACGCTAATTATCGCTGACATCTTTTATGTGTGTACACTATGCGCCCAATGTTCATAATGATGATAAGCAAAGCGGAAGTTCCTATGATGAGTTGGGTAGGGCAATAGGGTTCGGAAGAATTTCATTTGGCAATTTCTATTCAGTTTTATAATTACATTTGACAATTAAATGAATTGAAATTGAAATGAAGTCTGTTGCCAAGTAAGAATTTTTCTATAATCAGAAATATTATGAGAATATGAGCGAAATTATAAAAGATACAATCACAAAATGTTGCTTGTATAGGTAATCAAAAAAAATTAAAGTATGTAATGTAATTTCATAAAAGAAAAAATATTTGTATCATATATGATTACTGGAAGTGTTAGTAGCCCACATACAAAATTTAAATAGAAATCAAGATAATTATTCATTATATGTAATTAATTTGTTGTCATCAGAACCAGCTTCCTATGTGTACTTTATTAAGGCCAAAGTAACCAAACTGCCATACAAACTTTTGAATATTTATGAGTTTTTTTTTTTTTTTGATTGAAAAGCTTTACGTTGCTTAAGATATTGAAAAAAGTTTCACAAATTCATTTAAAATAATAAATATGCCTTACCACCATGGGAAACTCAACCGATAAATCATACTAGCAGCGGTGTAGCTCTCAGGCTTCTTAAACCTACTGAGCCCCCTTTTCATGACGAGGCGGAAATCCATCAAAGGGGAAATGATGATGATGGTTTATTATCTTTTCTGTTTTTTTTTGATCTCTTAATACAATATTTCCTAAATATGAATTTCATACATACTAAAATGTCATAAGAATTTTATTTGAAAATGCCAAAATTTTAATATCTTAGTTATTCTAGACCTTAAATACCTTCTTCTTTATTCATTACACATACTATACTCGTATTTGTATGTACATATATTTTATTAATTAATTTTCCATTAACTGGATGATATTGTATATTTAAATTTGGCACTGATATAAACAATTAATATGATCAGTTCATTTAAATCGTTCAATAATATCGTTCATTACTCCAAGTGATGTTATCAAAATCGAGTTCAGTTACTTTGTTCTTCTTTATTAAATGACATTTAATTAAAAAATACAGAAATTTGCCGAATCAGATCTTTTAGCATATGTAGGAATATATAATACAATATATTTATGTACATATATCATATAATCAGTATAGAACATAACACTGTATAGGATTACGCGTAGAAAGCGGTAATTGATCGTCTGAGTGTTTCTGAAGTTTAGAGTGATATTGGATAATCTAAAGTGGCGTTTACCTAGCGATTTCTTTTTATATTCTTTCAAATACATATGTATGAATGTTGTATGAAGATGTGTCAGACTTGGTTAGAGTTTTTATGCTGTTCCAACAATTTTAATCTGCTTGAGTTAAGCAAGTGTCAAGTAACCGCATGTGCCGATCATTTATTTTTTGTATCTCAAACTACATACTACTATATTACATTTATAACATTAACTTGATGTTTGCAACACTTGAATGGCAACGAGGTCATAACCAACATAATAAAATTAGAAATTGTATCGAAAATGTCCAAGGTCCTTTGAAAATGAATTTTTGTTATACGTATGAAGATGATTAGAAGAAATAAATTAAAGATCTAAAGATTTTCACAATTGTGTTTCAGCTATCATTTAAAGAATTATAATTTTTCGTCGATGCAATCAAAATAATGAGATAATTTTTACTTTCTGTTTCTAATGAAGGATTTGTTTAAAATTTTTTGTGTTTATCTTGGTTTTTTTTTTTTATTATGTATTTCTTCTTACTGGGTGACAGGCTTCCCTTGTGAGATAAATTGTGGCATTGAATATCGCTGTCAGTGCATTTTATTTTATTAACAAAAAAAAAAATAAAATAAAATAAAAATAAATAAAAAGATATGTATATGCAAAATCTTGTATATATAGACATACTACATAATGGACACAAGTGTTGATTTCTCTTTATGCTATATGAGGCGCCAAGTTCGGTTGCCATGTCGCGAAATATGCATGGCAAATGAAAACATGAGAAATTAAAGTAAAATACAATAGATATGTGTACTCGTACATAGTAGAATGTGCACTAATTTAAATAAATATGTATGTATGTAGGTATTATAAATGAATTATGTTTGATTTTCTTTACAGATAAAATGTGTGATCAGATCAGTGACGCTATATTGGACGCTCATCTAAGACAGGATCCCAATGCTAAAGTGGCTTGTGGTAAATAATGAAACTAAACTAATAAATGAAATTATGTATAGTATATTGCAATATAAGATTTGTTCAGCTTTTGTAAATTAATGTATGTATGAAGTTGTCATTAAATTAAATTCGACAAAAGTACTTTATGTATTGTATGCACATTGTACAAACATACTATGAAAATGTTGTTGTAGTGGCGGCGCCAAAAACGATTGTGTTTCTCAAGAAAAACGCGTGCGCAAATGTTTTTGTTTTGATTTTTATTGTCATCATAAAACAAACAAATCAAATGAAGAAAGAAATAAGATAAATAAATAAACAAGTGGACAATTCAGATGTTGTAGTGCTATTTTAAAGCAAACAGATCGATCACATATACATATGTACATATGATAAAACTTATTGTTCCTTTGCAGAAACGGTTGCCAAAACAGGCATGATACTTCTTTGTGGCGAAATCACATCAAAGGCTGTTGTCGACTATCAAAAAGTGGTTCGTGAAACTATTCAGCACATTGGCTATGATGATTCCTCTAAAGGTAAGCATCTTCTAATGCTACTAAACACTTACCCAGCAAAGACTACAAATCAAAGATTTACTTATTTATGAAGGGGGGCGGAGATTTATAATTTTGATTATTATTTTACGTATTATTTATTATTAATTATTCCCAATCCCACATTTCCTACAATCCAAAAACAAAACAAAACAAAATCAACAAAACAACAAAAATAAAAAATAAACTAAAGGTTTTGATTGGAAGACACTAAATCTGCTCGTCGCCATCGAACAACAGTCGCCGGATATTGCCAATGGTGTACACGTGAATCGCGAAGACGATGATGTCGGCGCTGGTGATCAGGTATTGCGAAAAACACTTGAACTTCTCAAATCTACCACCACCCACTACTACTATTACTACTACTACTACTACTACTTGCCTACCATCCACTACCTCTAAGTGTGATATGTTTATTATTAAGTTCCTTTGTTTCGTTTCGTTTTGTTTCATTATGTTGTTTCCTCCCATTATCATAATTTTACAACAGATGATTTGGTTGTTCAGAAGTTTAAAACAAATTTCTCAAAACTAAACTTATAAAAAGAAAGGAAAGGAAAGAATACAAAAATCTTCATATTTCATAAACCTGCATGAATGAATTAATCCAATCTACCGTCAGAAATTTATAATTTCCATACACCGGTTTTGAATCTAATTCATATAATTGATTAAATACATATGTAGGTGTAGTAGGTACATGTGTAAGTCCCACATAAATCGAAAATTACATGTATTCTTGCATGCATTGGGGATTTTCATAGATAGGAACTCATCAAATTGAATGAAAATGTTTATCAACCGTTTCATTCTTATTTCACCACTCAAGTTAATAAATACCCATTCTACAATATCAACATCTACATCAATAAACGATTTGTTTCGATATGATTCGAAAAGTATCATATACATACATACCAATGTCATATACCTATGCCATATAGTATGAATGTTTTCAGCTGTGAACTGTCAACTTCAATGAAAGTTATTTAAAGGATCGTGAAAATAATTGTTGGTTACTTCAATCAAAATGTTTGAATTAATTGAAATGTATGATTATTATTGTTTGTTTGTCAGAGAGTTTTATGTAATTTTCGATGCTGCCTCAATTAATGTTTCTTACTTACTGTGAATTTTTTGTTGTGCTGTTATTGTTGTAATTGTAAATGTTTTTATTATACAAATACATATTCCGATTACAGTATTTTAGAAAACGTGGGTAACTGTGATTGAATCATTCGTATGGTTATCCAAAAATATTTGGAACTACATAATGTAGTTTACACGTTTCTTTTGATTGGCAAATTGTGCTAGTGTGGTATATGATGACTGACAGACAGTGCTAAACTTCGCAGGGGTCGAACCCCGAAAGTAGTCATATAGGATATGTTGGAAGCTCTTCTTAGTTATACACAATATATTATTAAGACAAACAGCAGATCATCGCTCGAATATCATTTCTCTTAAATAGTCAGAAGACTAGAAAAACTTTTTTCTATGTCAAATGTTGTGTTGTTATCGTTTTGTCTTTATTTCGCTCATCTTGGGCTTAATTTATACTACATAAGTACGTGTCAAACATACAAATCTATATTATTTTATTATAAAACTTATTTATTATTTATTTATGGTTACATAATACTCATCTAATATTATTAAAAATAATTTTTGTAATATTTTTCTTTTGTGTGCATTTCTATTTTCTCGTTCCATAAAAAATAAAATCACAAATTAAACAAATAATTAAATATAATGAAATAAAATATAATATAACTGAAATGGAAATCGAAACATGAACAAACCAACCAACCAACCAATCAATCAACCAACCAACCGACGAACTTAATGTGTAATTGAATCCGTAATCCATCCGTCCCGTAATTGTGTGTGTGTGTTTTAAAAAGGTTTCGATTATAAAACGTGCAACGTTTTGTTAGCATTGGACCAACAATCACCCGAAATTGCCGCCGGAGTTCATGTTAATCGTTCTGATGAAGAAATCGGTGCCGGAGATCAGGTGTGAAAATATATAAAAAATGTATTAAATACTACTAGTAGTTCTTTTATATTATTGTACTATATCTTTCTTTGCGTAACTAATAAATCGATTGTTGTATTGCTAATTTATGGTTGACCTATTAATTAGCGTGTGCGTACTACACATACTATTATATTTCTTACTACACTCGTTTATACATACATACGTAGAGTACATGCATATGTGTATCTATTGTACATATATTGATTTTTATTTGTTCAATTCAATTAATTTATTTATGCCACAGCACAAATATTTTATATTATGTACTTCGTCACATGCTCGATCGAATCATATACAAAATTAATCTCACTCTTATTGTTTTTTTTTCGATATTCTTTATAAACATATACATACATGCGTATATATAGTACAATCCAAATTATAATTTTTCATTAATATTTTATTATTTGAAAAGAAAGAAAATAAATTTATTTTGATAAATGAATCGATTATTTGGAGTAACAAAAGTGAGATCTATGTACATTCTATTAATAGTTTAACTAGAAAAAAAATAAAAATAATGGTATTTGTTCATTAGATTCTCTCTCTCTTTTCGTTTTCCACCACTACGATTTTGGTCCATTTGATTTAAATATGATAATAAATGACGATGATGATATGAAGCACTTTGCATGATTTACATTAACATAATTCATACATTTTTCTCCTTTTGGTGCTTGGAATTGCTTTGCTATTATGTTTCCTTTTGTATTACTACTTACTTACTAACTTTTCATTTCACTAACATGAGCAATTTTGTTTTTGTGCATTTCATAAACAATTTTTATTTTATTTTATTTAAGTTTGAAATCATTAATATTGATATGGAATCTTTCGTAGGGTATTATGTTTGGTTATGCCACCGACGAGACCGAGGAATGTATGCCTTTGACTGTTGTATTGGCACATAAGCTTAATGAAAAGATCGCTGAATTACGACGATCTGGAGTATTCTGGTGGGCTCGGCCCGATTCCAAGACACAAGTCACGTGCGAATATCTGTTCAACCAGGGTTCAGCAGTGCCGAAACGTGTACACACAATAGTTGTCTCAATGCAGCATTCAGAGAAGGTCACATTGGATCTTTTGCGCTCCGAGGTCATGGAGAAAGTCGTTAAAGTAGTAATTCCCGCCAAATATTTTGATGCCAATACGATTGTGCATATTAACCCGTGTGGTTTGTTTGTAATTGGCGGGCCCATGGGTGATGCTGGTTTGACGGGACGCAAAATAATCGTTGATACTTATGGCGGTTGGGGTGCACATGGTGGTGGCGCCTTCTCTGGCAAGGATTTCACAAAGGTTGATCGTTCAGCAGCGTATGCTGCTCGATGGGTAGCCAAATCCTTGGTCAAGGCGGGTCTATGTAAGCGTTGTCTCGTCCAAGTCTCGTATGCCATTGGTCTTGCCGAACCACTGTCAATTACAGTCTTCGATTATGGCACCTCCCATAAGTCACAAAAGGAATTATTGGACATTATTAAGCGCAACTTTGATTTAAGGCCCGGCAAAATTGTCAAGTAAGTTCATATATCGTTTTGATTCACTTAGACAAATAATCATTTATATTATAACAAAAAAAAAATCTTATCAGGGATCTGAATTTGCGTCAACCAATATACCAGCGGACTAGTACTTATGGTCATTTTGGACGTGATGGTTTCTCATGGGAACAGGCTAAGCATTTGGAAATCAATTGACTAGACGCTAATACAGTACAGCACCAGCAGCAAAAACAGCAACTGTCGATCTCGTCGTCGTCATCATCGTCGTCGTCGTCGCCGTCGTCGTCGCCGCCGCCGCCGCCGCCACTGTCGTCCAGTCAACAGTTGTTGTCACAGCCTCCGTGTGCTAAAAAGTGTAAAACTGCGTAATTATTAGTTCTTAATTTTAACACACACCCACACACCGACATACACTCACACACACTCACAAGGGTCCTTTGACTTTTAATCATACACCCACCCAACACTACAAACACTACACTACACAACAGACTTTTTCTCACTGTTTCTCTTAAATCTATTCTATTATTTAAATTTTGGTTTTGTTTTAACTTATAATTATACATTTAATTATTTACAATTTTAGTTTTAATCTTTAACAAAACAAAATCAAAAAAAAACAAAAAACAATGAAACATTCAAAGAGAAAAAAAAGAAAAATTATAAAATATAAATATTTTTATAGAGCTCAACACTACCAACAAACGCTCCTCCCTCGCGTTATCCTGTGTACGTTGCTAAATTAAGTTTGATTTTTTGTTTAAACTTAAACATTTATTTTAATTGTAAAAAATTATTTAAAAAATATCATTCTTTTAATGATTTTTTCTGCAATTATTCACTTGCAGTTATATGCCTTTTTTTTTAGCAAAAACTTTTAATTATTTTACTTAAATTATACAAAAAAATAAAAAATATAATGTGTTGTCATTTTGTAGCATCTCCTCCTTGTTTTCCCCATATTTTTAAACAAAACAAAAGAAAACCAATTGTACATTATTCTCTAATGTTTTTATACATTTGCAAATTATTTGATTAAATCAACAATAAAAACATCAACAAAAACAAAAATAATAACAAAAGTAAATTTAAAAAAGAAATTTAAATTTAAATAATACTAAAATGTATTTTATTTTACAAAAATATACATGATTAAAAAACACAAAACACAAAATTAAGAAAAAAGAAAATTTATCTTTTAAATCGCAATACAAAAAAAAAAAGAAACAACAACAAACAAATGTTAAGAATATTATGCTATTAAAATTCAAATATAAATATTCAATAAAATAAATTGTGTTATACACACACAAATTATAAAAAATAGCTCAAATACAATAAATTAAAAAAAAATAAAAAAAAAAACATTGAAAATGTAACATGTGTTGCAGAATCATAGAATTGTAGCTGGAAAAAGGCAAAACAAATTCAATAAAAATATTATTCTTAAAATTAATAATACCATTGTATGTGTTTCTTCTATGTACCAAATACCTGGGGCTTACCATGGATAGATAGGTTAAACTGGAACGCTCACATCAAGTATAGGTTATCTACCACCATTCACTGTGATCTTCATTTGTTTGTTAATTGTTCTATTTACTTATGGTTAGGTTATGTTCTAACTGATTGTATATATACTTGTTAAAAAAAAGGGTTGTAGGTTTCAATGCTTCCATCAAAGTATGTGCCATCCATCGAACAAGTCATTTAGTTTTTCCGCAAATCGTTACCAATTATAAAAATAATAAATAAATAAATGACTTTGCAAACTTGCTATTTTGTCATAGACCCCAAAATTGAAGAACAAATTTGCAGACGATTTTGTTATAGTATACAAAACGATTGTCAACGTTATGAATGCGGATGATGCTTTTAAATTCTTTTGATCTTTCTGGTGTGCCGTCACACGAATTGTTACTCAATGTCGGCATGCCAATTATTCTCTTGCGCAACACCCTAATTGTGTAATAGAACAAGACTTAAAGAAACTGATGCCGAATTTCATCGAGGCAACTATTCTTAATGGAAAGTCGAAAAGAGAAGATGTGCTAAAACACTTGAATAATCAAGTCATAAACAAAATAAATTGAATATGAATATTTTGCTAAACTAAGATTTTTTCCATGTTGGAAAGCCATGAAACTAAAAGAATAAGTTAATGCGTAAGGAGTTCTTCTCCTGATTTTTTCCTGAATTCACAACCAAAAATACCAATAAAATGAATAAAATGTTGCTGAAATGTCCTGATACACTGACACAATTTGCGATAACGCAGAAAAGTTGAACATAGTAAGTATATAAACTTTTGACGGCATAGCCGTTTGACATGAAACAGCTGTGTAGTTTGCTTCCTAAGAATAAATATAATTGCATTACACGCTGGACAAGTCAACGTTATTCAGCGGATTATTTGATCAAAAATTTGTTTGGTATTAAAACTGTAACTGCCGCCTGTGATGCTAAAGCGGAAATAGATAAAAAAGTAATTAAACAAAAAAGAAGTGTCTGCATTTCTCTTCAATGTTGTTTTAATCTCATAGGGAAGAAATTTGCTTGAAGTAAGTAATCTGGTTGCTGAATTGACGAACATCTGTTAAAAATGCACCTCTTAGCTGCTGATGCATCAGAAAAATTAATGAAATTGTTGAACTGTAAATTGGGTTACCAGAATTTGACTGTGTTTGGGGCATATATTATGAAATTTCCGGCATCAACATCATAGTTAGAACGCACTTTTTTAAAATTGGTTACTTGTACACAGCAACATAAGAAATCATCGAAGAAACTCGTGGACATTTATTTCACTTTACGATTTTCCTATGAAATTCCAGATGATAAAAGAGGAAGGTGACAGCAACGACGAAGATTAAGAAAAAAAAAAAAATTATGTCATTACAAATTTTTCCAATAAAACATTTATTTATTATTTATTATTTGTTAAAATCAATTACAATACATGAAAAAAAAATAATGTATGATATAACTAATAATTAGCAATAGAGCAATAGAGCACTAGCTACTAGACCTTCGACTCTAAGAAATTATAAAATATTATATTAAATCTATAAGGTCACAATTTTTTACGAAGTAGAATATTTTTTTTTATATTGGGTTTGGAAATTGTGGTAAGGGCTGATGAGGGATTGGGTTTAGGAAAGAGAGCAATTGTGATACTTTGAAGATGAGGTCATTGGTCCAAAAAGGTGCAACGTAGATACCTCCACATGACATTTATGCCTATCATTGCATTCATTTCTTCAAATTTTCTAATATATTTCACATCCATTGGAAATGTTAAATTCGAAAAATCGGGTATCAAATTCTAACTTATTTCAATTTGTAAGCTCTCGATATTTTCAATATTATATGAAGCGCAAAGCTGAGGATGAATTGATTGTAGTTTTACCGCTGAAATTATTGCCCATTTGAAGCAATAATTATCAGCACTGTAAACATTAATGAGAGCTTTCCTCATTCTAAGACAAGGCGGTAATCAATATGTCCCCACTTTCGGGTGAATATTTATTAATGTTCATTTCAAGTGTCAGTATTGTAATGAGAGTCCAACCGCTATCTCTTTCCTGAAACTGATGCATTCTTTTAGATATCTGTTCAGTATGATTTTTAAAAACATCTTTTGTATTTGAATCACTTGTGACAACTGTCATATTAGATTTATGTGAAATTTTTTTAAATGAACCCCTTTCTTCATTTTCTTTAAAATATTTAACAGATAGAATAAAATTAGCATTGTACGCAATAAGCTCTTTAAGATTTTTATTCATCAAGGGGATAATTGACTTAGAGTTTTCATCAAAGAACTCCTCTGGTAATAACAAATCTTAATTTTTATTACTGAATGAATATCTCTACATATGGTCCTCAACACCACTTGTAATTATTTCATTAGAATCTTTCATCTTTTTATGAACTTTTTGACACTTTGACAATGCTGCTGCTGCTGCTCCTGCTCCTGCTCCTGCTCTTGATGTTGATGGTCCTTCCATAGTTTTTATTTTTATATTATTTTTTCTTTTCACAACAGGATTTTATGTACTTGACTAAAAGAATACTTGAAAGTCGAATGGTCTTTGAAAAACTAAATTATAATAATTCATGTAGTGGGTTTTAATCTAATTTCTAATTTCAAAATTTAAACTATAGAATGCTTTTCATAAAACTCAGAATTTTTACATTTTGTATAGAAATTGCTTATCACTAATTTGAGACAATATATGGCATTTATGGAAATAGTCAGCGAAAACCGGAAGTCTTCAACTTTGGTCTTCATGACCAAAAATTCAATGCTAACAAAAAAAAAAAAAAAAAAAAAATACAAGATCTTATCCCACGCATAGTAATCAAAGAACAGTCCCCAATTTCATAATTGCATAACATGCGATAAGAGACAAACAACAGTCTTCAATATAAGTACAATATTTTCATTTTCGTTATAACATGTACCAACAAATCTTAATCTTTCTGCATTAACAAAAATAACCACAAAATTCATTCCACACATTTTCCCATGGTCAATCGCAAGCCCAATAAACATCCCAACTGGCCAAGCAGCGTGTATTGAGCGAACATTCGCTTCAACTATCGCAAAATCTCAGAAATGAGCGTTTTGCGGTCAAAAACACGAACGTTGTTGAACCATAGACAGCTTTTTCGTTTTACTTTAAGTGTATTTTGATCTCCTTGTAATGAATTTCCATACAGTGAATATTTCTCTACAATGAACAAATTTTTGCAACTGGAAATTTTACTCATTCGTTTTTGTCTTCATATAATGAATTTTTTCAAACAATTTTCTGTTACGCATATTAATAACACTGTGCATCAAAAAAAAAAAAAAGTAAAACATAATTGTGTTTGCTCCCAAAATGTTTGAATCGCTCTCTCCAGACTTATCTACTGTCTCGGGACAACAATTTTGAGAGCCAATATCAATATCGACGAAATTGTTTTTGAAAACCATACAAAATTAAGATAACAATGAAGAAGAATTGACCGGTAAAGAAGAATTTGAGAATGCTAATAAGGTGTTACCTACATTTGGACGAATTTCTTCATCAATAAACGTCTTTTGAATCATCGTTGTAGATGAGGAGTAACGTACCGGCTAATGTGTTTGAATTTCTAAATGTATTGGAAGGTTTTGATGAGGAAGAAAAATGGAAGAATGTAATCAAAACTAATATTACTGATTATTTTAAAAAAATCAGCCAAGTGTGAGTCGGACTCGTACACGGAGGGTTCCGGAGGGAAGTATACTACAAAAAAAAAAACAAAATGTTAAATTAAAGAACAATGCTTCTAAAAATGTGTATTTTTAGTATTTGTCGTTCTACACACAAGTGAATTACACACTCTGTGAAAATTTCAACTCTCTTCCTATTACGGTTCATGAGATAGAGCAGGAGACGGACGGATGGACGGACGGACATCGTAAGCTTAGTAATAGGGTCCCGTTAGCTCCCTATGGGTACGGAACCCTAATAAAAATGGGGAAAAACATATTTATTTCTGTATAATGAAGCTTCTATATAATGAAGTGATTTTCTGGTCCCATGCGAATACACAATAGCAAGTTTGACTGTAATAAGTAAGAGAGACAACAAACAGTTTCTTCGGTACACGGCACAACAATAAAATTTTCGGCAATTGTTCTGATGTCGCTGTGTGTTTTTTTCACTTTTGCATACTTACTTTGTTAATTGCACGGGTTCAGTGCATTCCAGTGGCTGTTGAAATTCTTAAGTTCATTTATTTCAAAAAAAGATGTAAATACGTAGTACTCGTATTAATTAAAATTATTAACGTTCTTTGGTTTGGTTGAAATAAGAAACAATAGTTTAATTGAATATTAAGTTGTTTCACAAAAACATTCTACCAAAATTACAATTACATTTTCACAGACGGTTCACAAATCAACGGAGTTACTGCCTATTCGATCACTACGGGAAATACTTCCATCAAAACATGCTTCCTCCCTTACTATTCCTCAGTCTTCGCTGCCGGAATCATGACCTTGACACACTCGCATCCAATATTGCATTTGTTGCGATTCATTATCTCCATTACATATATATGTAATACATATAAACAACACGCAACACTACCCATCTCTTGCTCGCAATTTAATTACAAGTTATTACCCCAATTTATACTTTTATGGACTCCTGGCCATGAAGAGAAATGAATACGCGGACACCACATCAAAAAATGCCACAAATCAGCCTTTAGTTATGAAGGAAAAAACTTAATCACACCAGACTTTAAAAGACACATAAAAAACATTTATGAAAAGAAACCTCATGAATACATTCAACTGGTATCAATCCATAAACACACTTGAACTATCTAGCTATCACCTTTTTCAACACGCACACCAACAAATAAACAGACAAAATCAGCAAAAAATAGCCCGACTTAGGCTCGGACAAACTAACATTACCCACCGCCACTACATAGGTAAAGGCTTAAACATCTGCACTCAAATATAATTTCTATTGACCATATCCTAAATACCTGTCCATCCTAATCCCCATTTAAGAAAAAGTTCTTTAACAACAAAAATCCCAACTCTTTCCTATCCGACTCTACATCCAATGTCATGTCCACCATCCGCAGCTTCTTAAAAAAACAAACAAAATATACCACCAGATATAATCAACCATATCAACAATAATTTACGCACATTATTTTTAATTTTTTTTTTTTAATTGTACGAGTAGTATTGTATTATTTTAGGGGGTACTCCCCATACAAACCGGCATCCAAATGAAAGTTCTTATTAGAAAAACTTTTTTTTTTTTTGTACTAAAATTTGGACACTATAAGTGTCTGACCCATAGCCACCAACCTTATAAATTTCAAGACTGTCGGACAACTAGCTGGGGCGTGAAGAGTATTACAACTTCGGCATAGCCAAAGTTAGTATTTTTTTATATTTTTTGAAAAATCTCAAAAGTTGATGTTGGTCCAGCAATATAGTACTTTGATCTTAATGTTTGATTAAAGGAAATGTCTAATACTTATACTCGTACATACCATTTAAGATGTGTGAAAAACTTTTATTTAATGTTTTTACTATGTGTACTCGTATATGAGGAATATTCCAAATATTCTATATTCTCTTGAAAAATATATTTAAATGTAATTAATATATGTATATTCATAATTGAAAAACTACTGCTCTAATTTATTGCTATGTAAGATGCTAACCTTATGCTATCAGTATTAACCATTAACTCCAGTTCATATCCACATAAAGATATTTTTCATTAACTAATCATTCAAGACTCATTGTAATCGCGTTGTCGTTGGATCCAATGCTCGTCGTATATGACACATCTCACCAAATCCATATGGTTTAGTTGGTTGCGTGCTCAAGTAGTAAATGCCACGTTTTGGCACTGCAGGCTCACCGCCCAAAAAAACATCAGCCACACACTTTCTTTGTCCACAACTGCATTTTTGAGCCTCAATGCTGTGGAAATTCTTACATTTGACAGCGCCAAAAGCTTTTGAATTTCGTAGGGACTCCACAAAAAAGTAGAGCGAACCAAAGTGATCGCAAACGAATTCTGGCTCCATTGCAGTTGCATTCGGACAGTGAGGTTGACCTAGACCCCAATTTGGATAGAAAGATGCATGTGCCAAAGTATGCGAGCGTATACCAAAGAAACTTAAATCGGTTTGTATTGACTCAACATACAGTGCATCACTTGGTAGCAAACGCCATGATGCCGGCAGATTACTTAGAACTGGGCCAGCTGCATCTAAGGCATAGATGACACCATATTTGTTTGGTTGCTGCAGGCGTCTACCTGCGATGCCTGCAACATGGCAACCAAGACTATGGGCGATCAGATACATATCCGAATAGGCAACACCAGTTTCAGCATGAAGAAAACGCGTGAATGCATTAAATTGATCTGCAATTTTAAACATTTCGATAATCACTCGCACATAATTGATATCCAATGAATAGTCGCTCCAATCAACGAGTATAACATTGAAGTCTCCTGCCTCAAGATAAGCATCCTTAATGGCAGCATTTGAACATGTCGTGGTCTGACCATTCCAACCGTGTATAGAGAATCTAACGATAGACGGTGAAAATGAATTAACAAAAAAAAACAACGAAAGTATCGCATGCAAACCAGTTGATTGCCAAGTTCAAGTTTACCAACGCATTTCTTACCTCACTGGCCTGCTTGGATTGAAATGAGAGCGCAATAGCTGGTCGCGATCATCTGTTATCAATAATTGCCGAATATCTGGATTTCGACGCGTGTACAAATCGTAACGCAGCAACCTACGCGTAGGTGCCGAGCCGGGTACGAGCAGCTGACGGGCCTTCTTCGTGACAAGGCTAGCTATGAAGTCAATTGTAAAAGGCTCGCATTCACCTAACCGGTTTCGATAGATGCTGGAGGCAGTGGTGTCGGTGCTTATGGTAGTGATGTTGATTATAGTTTTAATGACTTTGATGACGGTAGTGTCGAAGTCGATGACTTTTGCAGAAGCTGTGCATGCGAATGATTGAAAACTTCAATAACTAATACCTTTAGAAATGCAACTACTAATACGTGTTTCTGGTAAATGACTAGTAAATTGTCATACACTCCTTAAGTTATCATCATCAGAACATCTTCAACTTTATATGTTAATTATTGGAGTGTGCAATTATTTAAAGGTAAGAAACATTCTGTCATTATTACCTGTTATTAAACCAAGTATAACAATTGCAAAGCAATTCTTCATTTTATGCAATAGTGGAATAAACTGTACTCTTTAATGGTCTTCCTCGGCACATATCCTACGTGCGACTGACATGGTCTTAAACTTCCTTTGCCCTTTTATTGCAAATGAAATAGGAACAAAAATGCTGCCTGAAGAGCAGCTTAACACTTCACGTGAATCTCAGTCATGCGTATTTTTATTTTTATTCTGTGTTCACTCAAGAATTTCCCATTTAATTGAATGGTTTTTTATTATAATGTTCACTTCATTACTCATTATTATTATGGCTTTTTGCATTGTAATCTCAACGGATTGCGGCATGCCAGCCTCAAAGTAATGTACAGAACTCTAAACTGGTTCAATGAATGAGTAGTTTTCCGCAAGGGTATAAATTGGTGTTAAGTGATTTCCATTTCTTGGGTTATAAACTTATTTATAAGGTTGTTATTTAATTTTAGGATCTTATATATTGTACTATAGTTACTTTTTTCTCATCAAATTGCTAGGATATCCTCTATGTTCGCACCTCAGTTAATAAAAGTTTCGGTTTCGGTAAAAGTGAAAAAGTGGAAATTGTTTAGTATATGACTTTCATAAATCATAAAACCCATAAATCTCCCTTTCTCAATAAAGAAAATATTGAACTCAATCTAAATTATTATTGTTTTGCTAAAGAAAGGAAGTTAAGCTTATTTCTGTACTGTAGAAGCAATTAGTGCCAATCATGTTTAAATATTTATCTGGAACCTCATAAGTGTTACAGCATGCGCTGTGCCATCGCAATCCAAATCTAATAAAAAGTGATTTTTTTTTTTATTTAGAACTAAGATTATAAATTATAATTTAATTAATAATATGAGCAATAGCGACAAAGGTGTTCAGTTCAGGGGGAGAGATAGGAAGGATTGGAGGATATTAGAAAAGTGCAGGAGCAGACTTGAGCGGGAATCGAACCCACGACTCAAGTTTGAAATATATTTGTTCCGAATCTGCACAGAGCTCTTCTATACAATAAAAAAATATGAAAAACTCTATTTTCCTTTAGAAACCCACAATAAAAACTTGATATAATTTTTCTTTGGATCATACCTAACGTGACCATTTATAATTTTCTTGTCAAAGCGGGACGTCCTCTGCGGAGTTAAGTAAAAAAATTTGTTTTTGGGTTTTACAAGTGAATTGTCATAAATATATATTATAATTTCGTATGTGAAAACAGTGTAACCTGACAGATAAAATTGTGTTTAAAGTTTGTGTTTGAATCCGATTTCGCAATTTACTTTTTACCAAAGATACTTGGCTAAATACGCGCTCAACTTCCGCATTTGACCACGGCAACGACAACAAATTCAGGGCAAATGTTGATAGATTCAAAAATTATTTGTTCCCTGCTGAGTCCTCATAGTTAATAGTCTCGGCCCAAAACTTAGCAGTTTCAATGTTAAGTTATAATGATAGTGCTAAGCACAACCCGATATATGTCGACTATTTCGATTATTTGCGTAATTTTAGCATATTCACAGAATTTAAAAAAAAAAAATAAATAATACATTAAAACTAAAAAAATCAGCCAAGTGTGAGTCGGACTCGCACACGAAGGGTTCCGTACCATTGTACAAGATTTTTTGCTTAAAATATTAAATTATGTGTATATTTAATAGCCTAAAAGTATATTACAATTAACAGCTTAAAGTATACTACAAAAAACCAAAATTTGTTAAAGAAAAGGTTAAATTAAAGAACAATGCTTCTAAAAATGTGTATTTTTAGTATTTGCCCTTCTACACACAAGTGAATTACACACTCTGTGCAAATTTCAACTCTCTTCCTATTACGGTTCATGAGATAGAGCAGGAGACGGACGGACAGTGTAAGCTTAGTAATAGGGTACGGAACCCTAGGGGATGTTTGGCATTTTTCTCCGGATAGGTCAGTTAAAAAAAGGACATATTTGTCCGGAAAAAGGCTAAAATGGCATCACTGATACGCAGTACATTTGTCGGAATCAGCCGAATCGGACCACTACGGGGGTACCCCCGGCATCCAAATAAAAGTTCTTGTAATCATCATCATATACTTCGGAATTTAATTTTTTTTTTGTGTCAAAAATAAAATAAAATAAATTTTTTTAATAAGCGATATACATAGACTTTGAAATTTTGCAGTAAGCAGATCAGCAACTTCTGGTGGCTCTTAATGGGCGATCAGTCTGTTCTTGCTCCCGTCTTGCCAGCAAAATTCAATGCTATTGCGCTTCAATTGAGCGACTGGTTCAGTCCAGAAACCGCTCTGTCATTTCATTAAGGTAAGCAGAAGCTTCACTCCGCCTTAACATTTCGCAGTGATAAGATTCAAAAGAAATCACCATCCACAAAAATTGGTACACCAAATGTACAAACGAACTCGCCATTACTTAACAACTGCTTCTCACCATTGAGTGATGAATCGAATGACGAGGTGACTGATAGTGCCTCTGAAACTTGTTCTTACATGTCAATATCGATTCCTCATCAAAAAATCAATGTTGATAAAAATAAAACAAAAGAGTTCTCCACACCAAAGCCAACGCCAATTTTGTGACTGGAGTCAAGAAAATAGATGAACTTCTGACTTCTATTAATACGGTCACTGGGCCTGACAGCTGTGTAATTAATACTATGAAAAATAAAGAAGTCAAAATATTCCTAGCTACTAGTGATGCCTTTCGTGAAATAACCAATCTTTTTGATAACTTAAATATAACTTATCATACCTACCAACTGAAGGAAAAAAGAGCGTATAAAGTTGTTATAAGAGGTTTTTACAGCACGACATCCGTTGAAGACATGAAAAAATAATTATCGGTTATGGATCATACCGTTCGTAACTGGTATAACCCATAGTGTCGATTCAATGACTGAATCTTTTCTTCGTGGATTTAGAGCCACATCAATAAAGAGGTATTCACTATCTCCAGACTCTGTCGCCAAGTGGTAAAAATAGAGCACGCCCTCAAAATTCTGATAATAAAACTACTTTTCATATGTTGCCCGGACTTTCATTTGCATATGTGTCCAAAAATTCACAGTTGACGCATCAGAGTCAAAGATATCCATCGCAAAGTAGTAGACAAAAAGTGCAGCAGAGCACTGGTTTAAAGCAGCAGCAAGGCACTCAAATCAATCAAAAACAAGTTAAGCAACAACTTCATCAAATAATTCAAAAAAACCAACATATTCATCACATACCTATTCAGAGCGAAAATCAACGGAGTTCGCCAGTCACTCAATTTGATAGATTATCCGTCTTGGAATCGAGACTGGAAAATGTGACCATCAGTTTGAATAGTATGATAGAGACGCAATCCAAAATACTGGAGTTGCTCACCACCAAGTGGGCAAAAAATGTTTAACAATATAGCCATCTGGAACGCGGATGGAGTCCTACAACGCAGAAATGAACTTGAGTTGTTCTTGTCTTCCAAAGCAATTGACATCATGCATCACTTCTGTTGCCGCACTTATCTTAAACTTCTAGGTTATGAAATTTATGCTGCAAATCATCCAGACGATAACCGCATGAGGGGGGAGTTGCAGTTATTATACGTTCTGGAATCAAGCACCATCCTATTGATCCGATACGGACTGAATAAATTTCAAGACTCTCGGACATTGAGAAGGGGTGTGAAGAGTATTACAACTTCCGTATCCATAGGGAGCTAACGGGACACTATTACTAAGCTTACACTGTCCGTCCGTCTATAGAGAGTTGAAATTTTTACAGAGTGTGTAATTCACTTGTGTGTAGCACGACAAATACTAAAAATACACATTTTTAGAAGCATTGTTCTTTAATTTAACCTTTTGTTTAACAATTTTTTGTTTTTTGTAGTATACTTTTAAGCCGTAATTGTAGTATAATTTTAGGTTATTAAATATGAACATAATTTTATATTTTAAGCAAAAAATCTTGTACAATGGTACGGAACCCTTCGTGTGCGAGTCCGACTCACACTTGGCTGATTTTTTACATTTTTTTTTTAAATAATTTCTACAGGGTTACTGATATGTTTGTCAGATCAAATACATAGTTCTTATATACTTACGTAACTTCTTATAAGATAATTTCACTAGGAAATCAGTATTTTATTGAGAATTTTAAGCTACGTCAGTAAGCAGAATTTCATAAAAAACCCAAAAACCTTTACTGAGACGTCTTTACATCCATTAAAAACCACTGTTTAGCTTGCTTTTTTGGCAGTACAATCAGTTGCTCGATAAAGTGGTTGAACATTGGACTTCTCGATTGCGATTTATTTGGCTGAGCTTTATATATAAAGCAATGCTGTCACATGCAGCCGAAACTGAATTAAGTACATTTGAGGCTGAAAATAGAACCGAACCGAACTGAATTATACTGAATTCAGTTTCGGTTTCGGATGCATGTGATAGAAAGGCTTAACCCTGATGTAACAACATGTTTTGGTCACCTTTTTTAACTTTGAAGTGATTTTAAAATAAGAAAGAATTAAACTGCAGGCATGAGATTCCAGGTTTGCCACAATGGATTATGTGTTGGTGGAAAAATATTAAAAATAAAGTAAATATATGAATTTGTTCTTAATCTTGTACATCATGGTGTTGCCAGACCGCTATGCAATTTAAATTTTTTTTTTTTAATTTTTTGAATTTTTTACTTGCGTATTTCTCCCTTTGTTTACACTTTTTTATCTGAACACACAATGAAAATGTTTTCGCCCGTTATTTCTTCAAAAACTGATAATTAATTGCAAATTTTGATGCGTTTAGTGAGGTGAATTTCTTTCAACTCACGCGGAACCCAAATATTGAGCTTGTTTACGTAACCAAGATTTTTAAGGTGCTTTTCCACTATGCACGTGATGCGATAAGCCTTTCTGCGCTCTCTCATGTTGAATAATGGCGGTGTTCATTAATCATTGCCTTGCGCCTATATCCCTTTATGTCATCACTAATTTAAAATTGAGTCTAAAGCAATCTATAGACATGACTTTTGCACACACCCAATTTAA
The DNA here is from genome assembly GCA_035041805.1 of Amiota mariae. Lineage (NCBI taxonomy): Eukaryota > Metazoa > Arthropoda > Insecta > Diptera > Drosophilidae > Amiota > Amiota mariae. The sequence goes on along the minus strand of JAWNKV010000229.1, from coordinate 675,593 downwards.
AGAAAATAATTATTTTATTAATTTAGTGTTTAATTTTGATTTTTATTTTTTTTGGTAAGATTTCTTAAACAATTTTGAAGTAAAATTTCTCAATTTACTTTCTATGTAATGTTTATTGTATTTCCTTTACAAAAATATATGTAAGTATGTATAGTATAGTATATTCCTAAACTAATATCACTTCCCAGATTGTTATATGTACGTAAACAATATTTAGTAATTTATAAATAATTTTTAAATATTCTATTCATATACATAATCACAAGCACTGCACTCAATATTATCAATAAATGGCATAAATTATTGTAAGTATATTCATCGCTCAAAAAAACACCTATAGACCACATGAATTTCTAGTAATTGTATGAAGTAAAATTGAAATGTTTTGTTAACAATTGGAATACATATTCTACAATAATGTTTTTAGTTGCAGAAACCTTCAATCGATGACGGATCATCATATAGGCTGCGATGGTAAATAGAATATAGAAACATATTAAACAAGAAACTGAATAGACATAATTTAAATTTTCAAAACCTAATATCATAAGTAGAAATTGTGATTTCTTAAACATGCAGAATATCTCGTGATCCGGGCATAATGTATCGCCACGTCCATAGTCATAGAGTGAGGCGACAAGACCTTCCATACCATGTCGCAGATAGCTGAGCGACATCAGGAAACGCATAATAGGTGAGATATAGACGTCCTTTCCATAGCCAATGCCGTAGCAGGAAAGCAAGATAAGTGGAACTGCGATTACAGGGCCCATAAACATGGAGTTCTAAAGAGCAGTGGAGATTGGTTAATACACCTATGTACTGGAATCTCTTGAAGAAATTTGCTTACCACCAAACTTAGTCTGCTCGAGATGAGTAGACCTAGGCTATCCGATGTCATTGCTGTCAAAAAGGCTATAACGAAGAGCATTGCAAAACGAAACCATTCTAATGGTTGATTTGACATTAAGTACACCATGGTAAGATAAATCACAGCTAACACAAACATTGCAGGCAACTTGGCTGAGACCATTGCAGCGTAGTATGAACTCAGCCGATACCATTGATTGAAATACTCCCGCTTGAGTAATTTTATCTCTGAGGGAACTGTAATGAAAATATGGTAGGGTAATTTTAGAGAACCTATTGAATTATGATGGCAATTTATACTTACATTGGAGTAGAACTGGCATCATGGGTAGATACAAATAGGCTATAATGATGGTAAAAGCAAATCCGAAATTAAATAAAGCCTTCGTGGCATCGTTACCTACTCCCACATAAATGCCTCCGACTATAAGCGCAAGTACAATATTCATATAGAACTTTAGCTTTATATAGGACTGAAGAGATACCAAAATATATAGATAAAAAATATAGAATGTTAGACTTCAAAGCGAACATCATCACACATTACCTTATCTCGCCACATTTGAAGTAACATTCGCATAAGTAACAGTTTGTACTGCATCCACCAAGTGGATTTCGACTTCAGCAACTTTGGGTTTATTTCCTCTTCGAATTGCTCCATTTCATCATAAGATGAGGCCCCGGATGTAGTATCCGACTTGGTGGGGGAACGTGTACCAGTTTTGTAATGATGTTGCTCGGGAGTCCAACGTGTAATTTTACCATTTCCAATGGCAGCAACCATTTCTTCATGATATGAACTGCCATATTCCTGACAAGCAACTTCAATGACTAATAAAGAAAATTATTGAAATTGACAACAAAAAAAAAAAAAACAATAGTTGTGGTTACTTACTAAAGTCAGCTGGGTTATATGTGAGCGGACAGTTCAATCCAATTTGACTCATGTATGGCACAATATTAGTGCCACTACCCTGATAAATACATTGACCTTCAGCAAGTACATAGACCTTATCGAACATTTCAAAGATCTTCGCTGAGGGAGTGTGTATCGAGCAAATAATGGTGCGTCCAGCATGTGCAATACGGCGTAAGAGGGTAATGCATTGTGAACTGGAGAGATCGTCTAGGCCGCTTAAAAAATAAAAAACAAGTTGTATGTAGATAAATAAATTGAATTACGCACGCTTGAAGATAAATAATATTTAATAAAACTTACGTTGTTGGCTCATCTAGAAACACTACAGGAGGATTATTTACCAACTCCAATGCAACACAAAGGCGCTTACGTTCACCACCAGACAAACGTAAAGCTTTAGTATTCTCAGCTTTCTTTAGGCGCAACATTGTCAAGATTTCATCGATCTGTGAAAAATGGAAATTGGGTTATATTCAGAATATAATAACTGGTCAATCATTTAGACTTACAACTTACCACTTCTAATTTTTGCTTCATACTAAGTTCATTACCCAGCTTAAGGTTCGCTGCAAGAAGCATAGTCTCTTGAACGGTAAACTGTAGATCCAAAATATCCGTTTGCATTATATAACGTGACATTTTTCGAAAGATGCGCATATCCCGAGGACTATTATTTACATTAATCTGTCCGGATGTCTTTTGTGCCCTAAAGAATTAGAAAGAATTAGTTAAATTGGTAAAAAATATGTACATCACTTTAATAAGAAAATTAAACTTACCCAAATCCCGCTAGCAAGTTCAACAATGTTGTCTTACCAGCTCCAGAGGGACCCATTATAGCTGTAAGCTCATGGGAACGAAATTCGCCATTTACAGACCGTAGAATTTGCTTTTTTTGATTCGCTTAAAAAAAAAAAAATTTTAATTGATTACATTTGAAGATGGAAACACTAAACTTTAAATGATTGCTTCAATTATATAGGATGGACAAGTATTACACTATTGTGTTACATGAAAATATGTGCATGAGCATCTTGTAAAATTAACAAAAAGGGCATAGTCCTCTGTGTAACAGGTTCATTAAACTGCTCGAGCCTTCAAAGAAAGGTTTCCAGGGGGAGTTGGTCAGTTTTTCAGGGAATAGAGAGCAGTAGCAAATAAGTTTTTGTCTCTCCTTCATCTTCGACTATTAATTAATGTATTTCTTCCATATTTTCATGACAGTATACCAAAAATCATTTCGCTTTACGATTCGCTTTTCCACAACAAATTTTCAGCTTTGACATCTACTTGGCTCTTTCTTGACTTCTTTCGACATGCAACAAATTGCGCATATTTTTGCTCTGCAACCATAAAAAACTGTTGCCGCATATCTTTATGAATTGCAGTTCAAAAATTTTATGACTTTAGTGCACTTTAACTTTTTGCTAGTTACTGGTAAGTACTTAATACTTTAAGATTTTCGGCAGCTATTGGGGAGTTAAAACTCATTAGTGGCGAAACACCCAAAAGGCAAAATGTTGTAATTACTTTCAAACAAAACAGAAAATTAACTTAACTAAATATGTATATATATAAAAAAAATAAAAATAATGTGTTTTTATAAAACTGTCAAGAAATTTTAGGTCTTATTCGATATTTTAATTAGTTTAGTTTAAGAATATCGTGGCATGATTATTCATTCAACCGAAACCAATGTTATTTGGCGTGTGTCCAGTTAATTTTATTTAGATATTTAAATCTTATCCGATCAAAAGCATTAGATGCAATATAAGCAAAATGTACGGGTAAGTATATAAAATGACTTTGTCGCTCATTAAGACGCCATTAACATTGAATATGTAACCGTTATCAAAAACAATTATCTCAACATGAAACAGAAATCAAGTGTAGCGTATAATTTCATTTTAATTGCTTATTTATTAAGGCTTTAAAACACCATTTGGTCTTATTGGTTCTTTTCTCTGCTACGATACAATAATTAAGTTTATATATTGCATTTTAATTTCATAGCTTTATAAAAGGAAATGATCTAACTTGGTTAGTTATCATTATTTAAATCACTTTTCTCTTAATTAGATATTGTTATTTTTTTTTAAATGTTAATTAGACAATTTTCTTTTACATATATTATATTAATAGAATAATTTCCATCGATTTATAGATAGATATTTTCTTTAAAAAAATTTTCATCAGACTTTTAACATTATTTCTCTCTCCTTGTTTACTGCGCCTTTCACAATAACTTTTATCTGGGTCTGTTTTTTGATGTAGCTTGACTTTAGTAGAATTCCCATAAAGTACTATTGATACTGGGGAATTCTCAGCTTATTAGCAAGAAAAATTACTTCTTCCGAACGTTCCAGTCCTTATCAAACATACACCCCCGCTCAAAATAATAGGTACACAGTAAGACTTTTTGTTCAATTGGTTTATAGAACCATTTTCGCGCAATTAAAGATAAAGCATAATGTTTATTTATTATTATTTATGTTGTTGGGGTTAAAAAGGTAGATATGCGTACCACATAGCCTCTATCTGTCAACTTTCCTACTCTCACCTTCACGTGGTAAACCCTGTTAATCCCTAGCACTCTTTCGAACGATCGGGTAATCAACCCCGGTGTAGTACATGGAGCGGGAGTCAAACGAGAGAGGGAGAAACTTCCAGCGTCTGGCCATCACAGTAGATGCGGCTGGAAGCGGGCGTCTGACATGCAGCATGCGGCTCGCTATACAAACGTGTTTAAAAATGGTCATTGTTGGAGACCTGAAATTTTCAACACGTATCCCACTGACGCACAAGGGGTTGCGCAAGGTTGGTAACCTAGCCATAAAACTAAATTACCCAAGAAACGGAAAATAGCCTCGGATACCAAAACAACAAGATGACGACCTTTGGCTTTCGTACAAGGACTAGATTAGGAACCTGGAATGTCAGATCACTGTCGGAACCCTCCAAGATTGAACAGGTATGCAAAGAAATGGACAGATACGGTCTATCTATACTTGGACTAGCAGAAACCCGTTGGACCGGCCAAGGAGAACTACGCGTCCCTACAGGACACCGCTTTTTGTATAGTGGGAATGCACAATCTAGAATAAACGGAGTCGGTATACTCGTTGCTCCGCGCGCTGTGGCATCCCTGTTGGAATATAAACCTATCTCGGATCGCATTATAACAGCAAGATTCAATTCAAAATTTCGCAAAATCTCCATTGTACAGTGTTACGCACCAACAGACCCAGACAATGATGTAAATAAGGATGCGTTTTATGAGGTTTTAGAAGCCACACTTGTCGGCCTACCGAAAGGAGACATCGTTTTAACCATTGGCGATTTTAATGCAAAAGTAGGTAGTAATAATTTTGGCTTCGAAAATATAATGGGTAAGCATGGGCTAGGCAACACAACATCAAATAATGGAGAACGCCTTAAAAAATTTGCCGCGAATTACAACCTATATATTGGCAGTACAAGATATCGTCATCGAGATATTCATAAATATACTTGGCAATCCCCTGATGGAAGGACAAGGAACCAGATTGACCACATTCTAATAAGCAGAAAATTTCACAACACATTGCTAGATGTGCGCACTCGTCTTGGTGCAGACATCTATAGTGATCATAACCTTGTCGTTGCACAACTGCGCCTACGTCCAGCTGGAATAAGAACAGCAAAATCCAATGCCAAGCTTAACATCCACAGCTTAAAGGACCAGGCGGTCGCCAAAAAATTCCAACAAAGGTTGCACGATGAAATCGAGCCATTGCTACAAATGGGCTCATGGGAACAAGTCTGCTCTACCTGCAAGACAATCGCAGCCGAAACTGCTGGCACGTCGCGGTGTCGCAGAAAGCCATGGTTAAGTGATGAGACCTGGGAGAAGATCGAGAAAAGGCGCGATATTAAAACAAGGATAAACAACACCAATAATCCACAGCTAAGACGACACCTTGCAGCCCACTATAACACCACTCAGAAAGAGATCAGAAAGCAGGTGAAAAAAGACAAAATCAACCAAGTAAGCTCCACTGCGGAAGAAGCTGAAATTGCGGCTCATCGGAACGACCTTAGAGGCGTTTATAATGCCATTAAGGCTCTCGTTAACACCAAGCCGAATATTCCACCTCTTAAAGATGAACAACTCAATGTCTTAACTTCCGAAGAGCAGCAACTCCGACGATGGAAAGAATTCTTTGAAAACTCAGGTGGCAGCAACGCGGCGTCAGAACCAGTACAGCAAATTTCAGCCATCAGATTGCTACCGAATAGAAATATAACCACCTCGTCCCCATCAGTGGCAGAAATTAAAGGAGCAATACAAAAACTTAAAAATAATAAGGCGGGCGGAGCGGACAACTTACCCGCTGAGATCTTCAAATGCGGCTCAGAACAACTAGCTTCTATCTTACTTCGACTGGTTAAAGAGATTTGGCAAACGGAACGGATACCACAGAACTGGAAAGAGGGCGTCATAATAACAATTCCCAAGAAAGGGGACCTGAGTATCTGCAAAAACTGGCGAGGTATCACGTTGCTAAACACAATTCAGAAGATCCTAGCCTTTATAATTCTCGATCGTATTTCCCCGGCCCTAAACACCGTTTTAAGACCAGAGCAGAATGGCTTTAGACCACGCAGATCCTGCGTTGACCACATCAACACCCTAAGGATCATCATCGAACAATCGGCCGAATGGCACTCCCCGCTTTTCCTTCTCTTTGTTGATTTCGAGCGCGCTTTTGACACCATAAACAGGAACGCCATCTGGGATGCGTTGCGTAAAAACGGCGTACCTGATAAGATAACTAGTCTTATCAGAGAGCTCTACACCGATGCAGAATGCTGCGTCCGTTTCAAAGGCAAGAACAGCGAGAAATTTGAAATAACGAAGGGAGTGCGCCAAGGCTGCGTGTTGTCACCCTTGCTATTCATTCTAGTGCTCGACGGTGTATTAAGGAAAACAAATCAAGAAGTTCCTGACGGCATCCAATGGAATCCCTTTCAAAAATTATGCGACCTCGATTACGCGGACGACATTTGTTTTCTTTCCCACTCACTAAATGGCATAAAGAAAAAACTTGAGAGACTTGTTGAAAACGCGCGGCTAGTAGGCCTGAAGGTGAACATGGCCAAGACAAAACTGATGCGGATGGAGACCCCGGTAACAGAACCCTTGACTTTTCATATGGAGGGGGTAACCGGCTCAATTGACGACGTTGACCAGTTCACCTACCTGGGTGGCGTGATCACAAAGGACGGAGGAGCAGACGTTGATGTCGATGCGCGCATTTGCAAGGCCCGTGCAGCATTTTTCAAGCTCAAAAAGATATGGGACTCAAATGTTTTATCTCGCAATACCAAACTAAAAATTTTCAATACAAGTATTAAGCCAGTCCTCCTGTTTGGCTCGGAAACCTGGAAGGTGACTGAGGTGATCTGTAATAAATTGCAGACTTTTATAAACAAATGCCTACGCATTATCTGTCGCTTTTTCTGGCCAAATACAATATCAAATGAAGACCTACTCACCCTTACCCGCAGCGCTCCCATAAACTTGGAAATTAGAAAAAGAAAATGGGGCTGGATCGGTCACACACTGCGGAAGGAAAATGACTTGGCGAAAACGGCGTTTGAATGGAACCCGCAAGGGAAAAGGAGTCGGGGTCGCCCGAGGATGACATGGATCAGAACGGTGCGCAGTGAGAGCGAAAAATTCGGTTCCTGGAATCAGATCAAAAACTATGCACAAGACAGAAGTCGCTGGAGGAGTCTAGTTTCCGCCCTATGCACTAACTAAAGTGCGGCACTATATTATAAATTTAATTGTAATGTAGTGCCAAGGAATGTATATATATATATAATGTTTATTTAATTAAGACAACGTGGCAACGCTATTGCTGTAATAAAATAAAATATGTGATTTCCCTAATTATTGGGAATTTCTGTTTTGCGTGAAAAATGTTAAAATTTGCTTGCTGAATATAATTGTTACACCTACAAGTGCACTATTGTTTTTTATTTTAGTTTTTACAGTGTTTAATTAAACAGCGGTAGTTTTTGCTTTATGTAGTATGAAGTATGTACATATGTATGTTCAAAAAAATATGGTATGAGGCATCCATACACACCTGTCGGACTTTGATTAATAGTATGCCCAGAATAGTAGCGAAGGTAATTCAAAATGGTGGTGGATACACAGAATATTAGTTAAGTGATTCAAAATATCTAAAATATTGTTTATCACATTAAATTTTCCTTTATTTTCTGTAATACTAAAAGTATATCTATTTTCTTGAGCAGTCTAATTTGCGCATTATAGTGGATTTATGATTCGAATCACTCATGATGCGACCATTGTTCCGAATCACAATCGAAAACGAACTCAATGAAAATGACTTCATTAAGGGGTCGAATCAAGAATTGATTCGCCTGTAATTCATAATTGAGATGGTTACTCGCGTTAGTGTTGCTTTCGAACATAAAACAGTTGATTATTGCACAAAACAATTTGAATTTTTTAAATTTTAATAAAATAAGTAGCAGAAATGAAAGGAAGCTTCAAGAATTGTTTGCATACACTGCGAATTGTTCTTAATCTTGTATTTTTCACATAATTTCCAATTTAATTTCTCACCGCAACGTTCGATTTATATGTACATACATGTATTTATTGATTTCAGATTCTTTTTTTATACTTTATCTAATAATAAAGTTTATTTTTCTTTATTGATATATTTATAGTAAATCCAGTGAAGTAATGTGCATTTATTTTTTTTTTGTTTTATTAAAATCTTGAATAAAATCATTATTTCTAATGTTAAAGTTAAAAGTGTGCTGTGTAACAGAAGCAGGGGTGTATGTATGTATGTAGTACATATACATTTCCTACTTTCTGTGGTCAACATAAAATAAATATTCTTAGGATAAACAGGGGTGTTCAAATTTGAGCTTACTTAGGCCAGAGAGTTTGGCACATTATGCTAAGAAGTGGAGCCATTGAAGCTATACACCCAATAGGAGTTGCGTGGTAACCAATTTTAATTCCTTAAAACTTAGGCAATGTTACTGATTTGATTTTATTTGAAGAAATGATACACCAAGGTGGACGTAGTTTCCTTCTTGTTAGTCCACTACAATCCTCTTCCCCTTGTGTTATACATTTCTTTTCATTTCTATTAATTAGAGTAAAATATGACTTAAGCTATGACTACAATTATATGTTATAGTAATATATGTAAAGGCATGATGTGTCATACTAAGTAGTTAATGTACGAAGTACTATATGTTTGAATAAAATTGAAATGCTGGAATAATCAATGTTTATTTTTCCGGTTAACCTATAATGAATTGTTATGAGTAATACGTACATATATGATTAATTACATTCGCTCGGTGCTTTGTTTCGCATTGTTAACTGCCCCTTTTTGTTATTAAAGATTAAATGTTATAGATAAATCTGCAGTACCTTATATATTGTACTTTAATAGCTATAACATTATGAAATGTTAAAGGTTACACGGAACAAACAAATTGATTTGATGATAGATAAATCTATAAAGAACTAAAAATAAATGTTTCTGTATGGAAAGAATGAAATTCATTCCTTACTTTATAGTATGCACTTATATAATATTGGTAAAAAAGTTGACTTACCTTTTCCCACTTCCCGAACTTCATAGGTTAAATCTGAGAATTCCAAATTGACTGCTGGCCATGTGGGTAGATATTTAAGGCCACTGGAAATGGATGTGTAATCATCCGATGGATCGGGTAGCTCAGCACTGATTGCATTTATGTCGCTGCTATAGTTCAAAGAACTACCACTTTGAGAATTAAAACTTTTGAAGGATTTGTGATCCAATGTGTTGCTGGCCGAAGCATTAGTTGGAATGAGGCCAGCAGGCATCTTTGTTGGCATTTAGATAATTTTTCGCCGTCTTTTAATTTATTGATATTATTTTACTTTTAAATAATTTAGTCGATACGCAAATTAGTTTTGAACTTTGTCATGCTTTATAATGTGCAGCGATTCAATTGCGGCGTAGTCGTTGTTATTATTGAAGATCAACGACCAGTTAATGTATTAAAAGTTGAGATCTATAATATATATACATGTATGTATGTAAGTAAACCGGATATTAGAAATTACATTTCCGTTGTAGATACTAGTTGCTTCTACTTATTTATGTAAGTACGAGTATTTGTAGGTAGATATTGTATTTTTCTAATTGTTGATTGAGTTTATCCTATCCTAAAATATTGTTGTAAATGAAAAGGTTTTTGACTTGCGTGTGCCAAGTAACAAGTGTCAAAGTCAAGTTGTTTTGATTTTAGAAATATTTTGCAAACAAAAATTTGGCGTGTCAAGTTTGCTGCACGAGACTCAAATTGATGCTTACTTAGTTCATTGTTGTCATTCAGTTTGCTTTCGCGTTTTTCTCTATCACGTCCTTTGTTTTCCTACTAACATACTACATACATTATTATATCAAAACATTTGACGACACGCTTAGTTGCCATATTCGAATGACATACTACTACTATGTGCGTATTTACTATACTCATAAATGCTTAAAATAGATTCTCATTATTACAAACATAGTATTACTCACAAGTCAAATTAACAAATAACTCTATAATTGTGTAGCATCGAATTACTATAGTTGGAAAATATATTGTATATATTATAGTTGTAACTATAGTATGATACAATGATTTTAAATTTTAATGAATTAGCATTTTTCCCTAAGGGGCGGCGATATTCTAATAGCGGTACGAGCTTATTTTTTATAAAGTTCTAATTGAAACTGATTTTAGTAGGTAGGTATACACAATATTTGTTAGCCAGATAACCTCTCGCTTTGTTAATCAGTAATTTTGAAATAATTGTTGGCGATGTTTGCATTTCGAATCACTTTCGATTTATGCCTAAAACAACTTTTAAAGCAAAGACCCGACATCGCGACGTGACTGAATCGTTCTTTGTCTATGAGTATTTCGGAAGTATAAAGTCTAAATTGCAATTATTGTAGTTGTTATTTCAAAAACTCATCACAACTTAGTAAAGCTTATATGCGAAACTGTTACAATCGTGTTTCGCGGTCAAAACTGTAGTTTTAAAAGCAGTCACAACAGTCTTAGATACACAAAGCACAACTAAATAAATAAAATACATAAGTAATATCCAAGTGGAAAAATTACCATTTGCACTTGAACCAGTGGTCAAGGTGCGAAGAAGTTAATGCAAGAAGTTATGGTGAAATTTGAATTAAATTTGTTTTTTATGTTAAGTAAGATAAGAAGACTAAGTATGTATTTCTCTTGGTTTTCTTGCAATTTTTTCTAAATGACGAAATTGAAAAATTTTGACGGAAAAATTTTTTTGCATAAGCCTAATAGACTGTTTTTAGTATACCCGCTGACTCACTTGGAGGTATCCTCTAGATCTATTGTAGATAACTAAAATTATTGTCAACTTACAGTTCTAACGAAATTACTGAAAATTCTTAAGAATTGATTGTCAATGAAATATGAATGTACTATATTAAATAAGAGACTGTTTTTGCAAAGTTATAGACAAAAGTGTTATAAAGAGTTACTTTTCATATGGTTGAATCTTTAAAAAAATGATCAAGATCGGATCAGTAATATACGTAATTTATATAGATGACAATAAAACAATATTTAAAATTGGATTTGTTTTTTGAAAAAGTCTATATTTTATTTCTTTCATACAAAAATAGTTTTTGGTTTTAACTTATATGTACATTATGAGAGAATATAGCGCTGATCGGCCAAATACACAAAGATATTGAAATTTGAGTTCTTATTTGAAAATGTCTAAATATATTTGGAGCTAAAATTATAAAATTTAGACATACATAACTTTGGTATTAAACACCATTGGTATATTCTGTATAGAATGAGTTTAAATGAAAGATGAAGTCCCTTGTTGTTTTGACTGATGTCGAACCATTCTATAAAGCGATTCTATAGCCAAATTGTTTTTACTTATAAATTAAAATAAATTTACATTTACCATTTTATCAAGATCAGTTTAAATAAGCCAACTATATAAGGAGACACTGACTTATCGTAATATTTGTGAATGAATGAATACTACGTAATAAGTATAATAAATAAATAATTTAATGTTAACTGTAATTATTTTAATATTTAGTTCACTTAGCAAATCCAAACTTAAATGATATCATCTAAGTTATACTCGTACTTATTTATAATTTATTTATTAACTTGTTTCTCAAACAAGTTTAATTATCCACAAGAGCAGATTGTATTTTTTTCCCCTTGATGGAATATGATTGTACCTATTGTACCCTTGGGTTCTCACTTTCCTTTTATATAAACAAGTCATCTAATTAGTCTGATCTATTTGTAAGAAATTAAATTGCTTTGAAAATAAGAATAAATTGATTTAAAGTTACTTATATCCCTCATGCAAGCTTAGATTGACATATTATTGATTCATGTTGTCATTGAAAATTTGATTACACAATAAAATAAAAAAAATATATAGTAAAATATTTACGAGTATTTCTAAAATTGTCTATGGTGAATGTCAGCTGCATTTTTAGTTTAGAGAATATTACAAGGTAAAAGTGGAATAAATTAGAACTCAACATTTATGCTATTTATTGATTATTTGAAGTCGATTAAATTGTGTACTTTCTCTAAAATTTTGCTAAAAGAAACATATTTATGATATATTACTACCCTCATATGTGACTATTTTTAATCAAATTTCAGATTAGAGATTATCGAAGTGTTATAACTATTAATTCGAAATTATTTATGTTTATACGTTCATATATAATGATATATGGTACAAATGGGTGATTATGAAATTGATATTAGTCAAAAACTTAAAACATTAAGTTTTGTTTCACCGAGACTTATACTTACAACTGTCACACCCTAGGTAAGAATATGAAAAAGTTGCACATACTGATATTTTAATTTTAGGCCGGATTACATGACAAATTCGTTTGTGAAAGAAATATAGAAACTATACTGAATTAATCACGGGGTTCCTACAGATGATATTATCGGCGTTTAGTATAAAGAAATATAAATACTACACAAAATTAGAATATATTTTTCTTAAAATTACATTTGTTTCATTAAGGAACTCAAAAATATATGTAAAGTTACAATATTACAAGAGCATAATCAACTTAGTTCAATGTCAAAATTGAGTTTTACTAAATCCAATTTAGCGACACATCAAAAGTTTTATTTTTGAAATCGGCAAGATTGTTTCAGATAACGATAATGACCAACTTGTCAATTGTTTTTTAGTTTTTTTTTGTTTCTAATTCTTGAATTGTATTTGATTTTTTGTATTTTATAGTAAATAACCTATTTATATTACTTATCTGCAATATAGGGATGGTCGAACGCTGCATAGAAATCATACGATCCGACTGTTTAATTACGAGTAATTAGTGTGAGTTTTTGTTTCTTAAACTCTTAATTGTACATTTCTATTTATGGTGAAAGGTGTCTAAGTTTTTAAGACTCATATTTTCATATTGTAAAATTCACAACACTGCAATGCAGTTCAGTATTAAAATAAATAATTTTACATGATCAGCATTGTAATTGGAATATAATTTGCCTAAACTGTTTGTCTGTATCAACGCGTATTTAGTCCAAGGGTCTTATAAACTTCTAAACACAGTTTCGTAAATAGTTTTCTATTGCCCATGCAAAGATCGTTAGAGTGATCCGATCTCCAGGAGACATAGATATAAATAGAATCATATTTCTCATATACCATTTAGATTGTTTATACAATATTTTCATATTAACTAATGTGAAGAGTATTTTAGCTTTAGTGAGACCAAAGATAACTTTTTATTTTATATTTTTTAAATATTGTGACGCAAAGAAAGACAAATTAATTTAACAAGATTTTTTGTAAGAAGAAAGAAAATACACGTAAATACTATGTATGTTTATGAATTTATTTGTGTCTTGTACTTGTTTTAAATATAAATTTTTAATTATTGTATACTGAAATGGATAAAATATAATACAAAACGGTATTTGGAAGTGAATCTAAACGGGTTTCATAAGAATTTTTGAAAAAAAAAAAAAAAAATATATACGCAAATTTAGAAAATATTTTTTTTATAAAATTTACGCTTTAAGCAATTAAATGTTAATTTCGATAATTAATATTGTAATTTATAATAAATTTGAAATAAACATGATATAAATTTCTAAGAATGAAAGATAATTTAAAAATAATAAAGAATGTCTATTGATTATGATAAAAATAGAATAATTAACCCTAGTTTTACAGGATTGAAAGCAGATACATACTTTCTCCATTAGTTTAAGAAAAAGAATCAAGAGATAATTGATGTCATTTGTAAGAATATGACAAGTCTCTCCTTGGGGTATTTTGGGCAAATAGCCAGACCCATACAGGACCATATTAGCCCAAATCATAAACAAACAAACAACCCTTTATATTGTAAAATATAAGGCCTTTAAAAAAATGTAGGCGTAAGCTATATAAGTGGCGCGAAGTGATTAAATGAATTTATAAAGAAATCTGGGACATCAAATATGCTGATGATGATGATCAATTGTGAATATAATTTAGTTTGGGAAATTCTATTTTGCACTCGGATTCCTTTCCAAAAACAAATATTAAATTTCTCATGTTAATTCTAAATTCGAGTTTGGGGCGGTTTCTCTCTAAATCATAAATTATATTTTCAAAGGGTAATAAATCTGTCTTTTGTCATATTTGTAAAATACTTATTTTCATTGTTATAGTTTTTATACTCGTATGATTACTAACAATTTTTTTTTTTAATTTATCTTGCTATTATTCATCATTTAGCAATCATAGTTTTCACACTTCAAATTGTTAATTCTTTCATTATTCATTCATTCAATTATTTATTGTATTGTATTGTATATGGTCAACTTATCCTATTATTATTCAAAAATTTTCTTTGTTCTTCAATTGCAGACGAATGTAATGAACCCACTTAAAATAAATTATTTCATTTTATTCCAACTGATCGTAATGCGCTTCACAAAATCTGAATTTTTGACATTAGTAAAAGGGCATTGGGTTTATTTATTGTATTATGTATTGTATATTGTAAATGACTTAAGCACTTACACACAAAAAAATAATGAATTATGTTAAAACGATTCTACTACAAAAATTGTAAGAATGAAGTTCACTTTAATTAAGAAGAATCCTTATTGATTGGAAACACTTTTTAAATAACGTACGCGTAATGTGTGTAATGATTGAACTGAATCGCATCGCGCTCACTTTCGTTTTGAATACAAATTATGCACTGAACGAACTCAAATCAACATAGCACAACTCAACTCAACTCAACTGAACTGAACTGAACTCAACTGAACTCAACTTTGTTTTGAGTCGAAATAAAAAAACTTTGAAAAGCACTATAGAACGTTAAATCTTATTACTATGACTATATACAATGCTATAAAATCCAAGAGCAGATATGGCTCAAGAGCGCCTGCGAGAGATCGTTCAATTAATCGAACACGAAGTCGCCGGCTACTTGATAGCAGCAATATGTAGTAAGTACATAGTATTAGTATCTGCGAGATACTTTGTACATACATTCTCTGAGCACAATATTTGAGATGCAGATGTTTGCTCTTTAACGGTTTATGTATGGTACTTGTTGTTCAATTGCAAGTATCTTTATGCTGCTTACAGTACAATCGCGTTTTTGTTTTCATGTTGCGCGGCAACCGGAGATTGTGCTTTTATTTGTTGTTGTTATTTTACTACATGCATGATAGATAAGCATTTAATGAAGTTAAGTACTACTATGAGTATGGATCAGTTATCAGAGTCTCGGTCTCTCTCCGTCTCTCTCCGTCTCTCTGGTATAGGAAATGCCTTTTTTTGTTTTGGTTTTTTTTTTTAGATTTTGTGTCGTATTGGATTTTTGAAATAAATTTCATCACATATTGTACGAAGTACAGTGAAGACTACTAATTACTGAACTGGGTATCATCATAGAAATTTACATACAATATCAGATTATTAATAAGTTTTCTGTTTAATAAAACATAATTTATTAGTTATTCCCATGAATGGAAAATAAATGTATATTAAATTTGAATTGAATATCCCTCGTTAATAGTCCATTCCTCATTCATAAGCATTTGTACATTTGAAATAAGTTTCACATAAACAATAATACATAATAGGTATGTAATTACTCTTATCTATATCTATCTATCTATACATATATAAAATCGTAAGCTTCTTTCTGTCTGTGCAATCTCAAAAACAGCTTAACCAATTTGAATGCGATTTTCACTGGTATATTGTAGTAAGCTTCCTGTAACATATATCGTTTATTTCGTTTAAAATCGATTTACAAAATCGGCCGAAATTATTGGATCAAAATTTACATATACAGCTTAAAGAAATAAATATTTTCAAGTCAATCAAATATGTAGTAGTCTTTGTCAAACATCTGTTTTTCAATTGTGAGTCACTACAAAATAAAATAAATATCATTCTCGTGCAAAACCGAATTTTATAAAATTTTACCGTGTGGTAGCAAAGCGTGCCGGGGCAGCTAGTAATAATTATTATAAAATTTTACTATTGTGATCCGTCACGGATCATTATGAATCCCACCCAACATATTCTCACAAATTGTAGATATAAAAATGTTTGATAAAGTAAACAACGCCAATAGATTAAACAGATTATAATTACTTTTGAATAACAATATCTGACCACCAGAGTATTAAACAGTTCTTCCTCGTGCTCTTTAAGGTCTCACTATTCATATCAATAAATCTTCATGCGTCGGTAACTTCATGAAAAAAGAAATTAATACTGAGTTCGATAGATATTTCAGTAAATTTCTTATAATCTTATAATTACACAATGATAGCTAGTTCCCATAATGCATTACAAATCTAATTCAGATTTTTGATTTGATTTTTTTATATGAAAGTCGAATTTTACAAATTCCGTTCAGTGAGTTACTTCTGTACGAATAAAGTAAGTATATACGCCATAATTAACCCTTTGTTTTGATATAATTTCTTTGTTCTGTTTTCTTTTGTTTGTTTTTTTGTTTTCACTTCAAATAAAAATCACGTTTCAATTTCATTTTATTTTATTTAATTTAATTTAATTTAATTTAATTTAATTTCATTATTACAGATCACAGTCAATAACTCTGTCTTTATATGTGTTGGTACTATACTGTGTCATATATGTACATATGTAAAATTATTTGAATAGAATTTTATTTAAAGATAAGATAAGATATTTGTGTCATATCTGCTAGCTTATTATTATTTTTGGGAGTATTTTTTTATAACATAATTTAAAATTTATTTTATGTTATTTTATTTTATTTGTTCTTTAGCACGTTTTTGTACATTACACTTCCATAGATCGTTTTGTGATAAATATTTGTAAATTTAATTTTTGTTTTGTTATTTATTTATTGTTTTTTTTTTCATATATAAGTATGATTAATATATTTCCATGTAAATGCAGTGGAGCGTGTAGATATTTAGGCGATTATATTGATCTGACTCAATCTATGTAAGTAGTCGAAGTACTGAACTTTGCATACTCAGCTCAGTGAGTAGTACTAGTGTACTAATAATGAATGACTTGTGAAATTTTCAATGTGAATATGGAACAGTGATAATTTGATATACTTATGTTTGTACAAAAATAGTAAATAAAAAAAACAATGAATGTTTTATATGTGACTGATTGTTTGACTGACTGAATACTTTTCTGTTGTTTACCCAAATTATTAGAAAAGACATTCAAAAAATGTTGTTACACAAACAAAAAACAAGTTAATGATATTGAACAACAATCACTCACAGACTCACCCACTAACTAACTAACTAACTCACTAAGTCACAAAATAACCGATTTAATAATTATATTTTATTTTTTAACAACATTTCATCAATCTTATTTTATTGTATTTCATTTAATATCAGTTAATTTAAGTTAAGTCAAGTTTAGTGTAGTTGAGTTTATATTAGTTAGAAATATTGATTAGCTTGAATTCGTACTGGCACCAGTTTGCATCTAATTTGAAAACTAAATTTCTATATTCCGTCACAGAGATCGAGGGTAAAAACAAACGATTATTGGAATTAACTGCGCTCCCGCAAGTCATTCGCCGCATCTGTGATACAGTTGAATGAACTTCACAAACTACACAATTACACACTGTGAGAAATTGTTGACAAAACAAAAGAAAAAACAAAAAGAAAATTTAAATATGAACATGAATAAAGAAAGAAAAAAATATCACATGCAATCAAAATGCAATACAAAAATATATATAGTATAATCCTATTTAGATACAGAGAAAGAGAGAGATAGAGATAGAGAGTGCGCGGACCTCAGTTAAAATTTCTCTCTTGAACAAAACAATCGACTTTCTTTCGTCACGTTTTCATACTTTTCTTCGATTGTGTTTTTTGTTTAGTTTGCTTTGGAAAAACGTTTTTCTTTTATTTTCTTGTAGTTCACGCTCGCACTATTCAATATTCAAAACATCGCAACAAAGTTGCATGCGACTTGTTGCACCGAAATCCGAAATTGTACTGTCAGTTCTACACAGTAAACAACGAACAAATCGTTCGACAAAGAATGACAAGTAAACGCACACAACACAAAAGCGCAAAGCCACTTAGATTCAAAAGCGGGAAGGGTGGCTCAGGGTGGCCGCCATCCAAACAGCAGAGAAAAACCATCAAGAGAAAACGCAAAAAGAATTATTCTTAAATGAGGTTGGCACTCACTCACTCACTTACTTGGGGAATACTATCATATACATAAGTATATATGTATGTTCATGTGTTACTACAGCTCATTTCGACTCACTCAATCGGTTTGGTTATTTGCTCTCCGATCCCAGGTTGATTTTGATTACTACTGTGCGATGTTGCTGCTATCAAATTAGGTTGTGCTGTGTTTGGAAACTTGTCGCACCCAGTCCTAGGTGCTTGCCTACCTATACAGAACAGGCTGCATAGATGTAGTGTGTGCACACATGGTTGTATTGTAATTTGTGGGTTGCTGGCTTAGATACATTTAGATACATTTGTTGCTGTTAGAAAGGAGTTGTATTGAAATGTTGTTGTTGTTGTCGTCATCGTCGTCGTCATCGTCGTCGTCGTCGGAAGCATACATAAACTTGGCGCTAAGCTAAACTTGAATGTATTCATAGGCATGCATGAACACATTTACTACACATATGCATATGCATATGCATATACATGTATGATCATAAATGTATGCGAATGAATCTTGAAGTGAATGTTGAAATGATGGGTACACTGAGAAAAGTTGAAAGTAAGCGGTATACCACATGCGATACTTATACAACTTTAAATGAATTCATTCTCTACACTTTAAATACAATTTAGGTCATTATTTGCACACTAGAATTTGGATTATTTTGTATAATAAAAAAGAGATTATTGCATACTTATGTTAAAATGATTGTTATGATGTATTGATGATGATTGATTTAAAGTTAGTATTTCTTAATGATTTTCTGTCAGTTTTATTTATCGTAAACTTATTTTAAGATACTTACTTCTTTTTATACGTTTTTCTACCTATTTACAATATGTTTGTTGGTGATGATCACAATTGCCAGAGATGAACTTTAAGTTGATTTGATCTATGCAACATGTAAATTTTCTTAAATTTCTTGGGCAGTTAGATAATTCAGAGATTGATATTTTTGTTTTATATCTCAACCAAGTTTGCTTTTGGTTTGTTGGTTGATTACCGTGGATGACTTGTATATTCCATTAACAAGCCACAATTAGCACTTAAGTGCCGTTTTGGAACCACTTCCTTGCCGAACATAATCAGTAATAGCAATAGCTAAACCCATCCCCTAGAGTTTAGGTATTTGAGAAGGTCACCCGAACAGTCCGAGAATTTGTCTAAAAAGTAATTGCCCAGGAACTTGTTCCAGTGCTGGGCATTTACATAGAAAGTGGGTGAGTGATTCAGCTTCCTCCACGTCACCACTACTCCTACAAAGGCTGTATAAATAAATACCCAGTCTCTCCACGTGTGTTCCAACACACCAGTGACCAGTAAAAACCGCTGTGAGCATAGCGGTATCTTTGCGTCTTCTATTGATTAGTCTAAAAGACTTATTTTCGTAGTACCTACGCCAGGTAGCACGCGCCACCCTGCAAGAGTCGAGATCTTTCCATCTGTTGTTAGCCTTTATCTCGATTAATTTAATCAAGCGTTTTTCCAATTTTATAATCTCTTCCAAATACATAATATGTTTCTCTCAACGCACTGAGAATTAGTATTTGCTGAGTGATGAACTCTTCATTCGACTCAAAATTCTTACTGCCGAACAATTGCTTCAGTTTTAGAAACAGGAAATATTTGCGTTGGGGTGAATCTGAAGAATAGCAGTTCTTAGCCCAAGGATGTCTGCTTTTAATGGGAAAGAGAATCAAAATTTGACAGTAGTCTATTAAGCGATGGGAGTTAACAGAAGCAGTGTTGCATTTAATTTTAGTACGCAGGAGATTCTAAAAGTCACTGACTTATCTAACTGTCCTCCTGTTTTTGCTGAGCTGCAGACAATGATCTTCTAGTTTTTGGTTATAAGTCAGAATTTAGAATTTGGGTTGTCAAAGTTTTAGTAGTGTACTCCTAAGGAGGTTGTCTTCTTTCCTACAATTAATATGATCTTTTTTTTGAAAACTAGATTAAGAGAATATGTTTTTCTGCTTTGTTTCTTAGTGTCATATATCCATTGGACTTATTAGACAAATAAATGATATAGTTGATCTTTAAACAATTTTGTTTTTATTTATTCTATAATCATGCATTTCAAATCTCTTCTAAATAATACTACATAGTTTCATATCTTAGATAATTTAATAACTTACATTTACTATGTAAGTATGTACATATATAGTATATACTATGTACATTGTATATCTTCTTTTGTAAGAACTTTATACTACTTAGGCCATCTTAACCCATTTAATCTTTAGTCTTTTCTAATCTATTCGTAAGTATACGTAGTCTCTTGACTCACTTCGAGAAGCTGCATACGCAAAAAGGCTACTACTTCTTTGTTTAAAATTTCTCTTTTGTTATTATCTGCAATCATTTTGTTTTTGTTCCCTACTTTATCTTTCTTTTTATTACCATACGAGTATATGAATGTTATGTATGTAAACAAATATAATATTGTATATAAGTACTACGTATATTCTTATGTGGATATTTTATATTACATACTACTGCGTCATATCAAGAGACGACGACGAAGCAACATTTACTGCTATTGTTTTTTCCATTTTGACGCTTACTTGCTGATGCGACTGTGCCTGTCCCTTTTAACTTGCAACATTTGCGCAGCTTATTTTTATTCTATTTTTTTACGATTTTTTATTTGTATCTTTTGTGATCGAAGTCATTTAACTGCGCAAATGCTAAAAACCAACATAGAAATCCACGACCTACGGCAATACTAAAACAATAAATTGGTGTAGAGAATGTAAAACTAAATGGTCTTGAGGCATTCTGCTGACTCATTCTCATCATCATCACCATCATCTGACGTTGGTGCCTGTTGCTGACAGATACAGAAACATACGTTACAGTGGGCGATTTTTGTAAAGGAAACGAATCTAACAAATGCAATTTTTGTACTATATTTTTTTAAATTGAAAATTCTATTTTTAAGTCATAAAAATGGAATGGAACTGGAAATATGCACTTTCTAGTTGCAAGGTCATTTCTACGAAAAGTTCATTAAACCCTTTTATAATCAATCAATTATTTATAAAAACTGGGAAAACAGAAACTAAAGTCAATTTGTATTTAATAACATCAATTTGTGCTAATCGCCTTTCAGTTCGAAAATGAAAGATTTGTGAACTTTATCGTAACTAGCGACCCCTTTAATTGTGCACAACTTCTGACTAATGCAATTTGATTGCGACTTTTGAATGATAAATATTATAATTTTATTAGCTTTTGTACTCTTTCTTTTCAAAATGTGTATTATAATTGATTAAAACTTTAATGCAGGCAAATGTCGGCACTGAGTACTGAGTACTTGTAGATACATATATGTAGTTCCTAAATATAAATTTAATAATTTCTAAGCATATTTAAAGCGAAATTGCAAATTCATTGCAAAATAAATAACAAGTATCTATTGCTGTTGTTGTTGTCGTAGCTGCTGTCGTTGCATGTTGCCGCTGCTGGTGGTGTTGCTGTGGCAACTATACAAGTTAGTACGCGCCTTTTACGTACGATGGTGACTATGATGTTTGTTAAAGGCGACGACGTAGCCAGAATGAAATCAAATGACTGTGGCAAGTAGAGAGCAAGATCCGTTCGTCATTGTATTGTACTATATCATACTGTACACACATACATATGTATATTGAGTGTGTGTATGTGAGAGTTGTTGGTGGGTTTGTTTGATTGTTTGGGTTTTAAGAAACTGTTCCACTTGTCCATTTGTCTTTGCCTAGTTGTTGCTTAGCAGGCTCTATCAATCAGTCAGTCAGTCATTTATTCCATATTGCATCTTGTTTATAGGTATGCACTCCATACTTATTTTGCAGAATAACAACAATAAAGACAATAACAACCAAACATACATACACAAGATTCAATCAAATCGCAAGTGTACCTTATTCTGTATTTCGTATCCGCTACGCCTGACATTTAGTACTCATATTGAAGTTTTGCTTAATAATAATTTGTCTTACCATATACAATAGTATGAGATGCGTTTTTCTATGTATATGTTTCTATATATACATATGTATATATATATTTTTTTCGTTATGACAAGCAAATATCGTTGACGTTGTAATTATCTCAATCATTGATTTATTTCGAAATAAAATACGTTACTTTGTTACTCGTTTTCTTCGAACACGCATACAGCAATCGATCATAATAGTTAATGTTACTACTATTGCCGTCAGAGGGCGATTTTGCATCTGAAAAAAGCTTTTTCAAAATAGTTTAAGTTGTAAAGTAAAAAACAAAATTATGATAAAGTTTGACGTTCAATTTGCTTAAATCAACAAGCTGATGTGACGTCGAAAAGAAATAGATTTATAACTACATAACTATAAAGTTTGTTAGCAACTGACAAGTTTTAGATATTGATTTTTCACTGGTTTACATTTGTGAAAAGGAAAATACTATAGATGGTATTTTATTATACAAAAAATAGAATTTTCTTTTATTTTATTTAAGAGTCAATTCAGGTACTTTATCTTTTCCTGGTTATTCTTCGATTTCAAACTTGTCTTGTGGATCAAAATTTTTTTTACTTTCAGCATTTTGTTTTCTCTTTTTTTTTTATATTATTTTATTAGTCGTTGATCAAAATGCTTTTAAGACATATGGTATCTAATTTAATGATCACTACATGTCAAAAAAGTTTTGTTAATTTAATAAATGTAACGTATGTATGTATGTTATTACACTGGTCAACACTAAAAAAATTTCGTGGGATTTTATGTTTGTTCTAAGTAATATTCGAGTTACTGATTATAGTTTTTGAGATACAGCAACTTCCTTTGTTCATACGTTCATATGGAGATCGTTTACATTACACAGGTCAACAAAATCAATTTTGTTTTTTTTCCAAAAAATTTTTAGGTCACTGATTCCGAATCTATCCTCAGTTATTTTGCGCAAGGTGTAGTTTTTGAGATATAGGTATTTATTTTTTGTCTTTTCTAGTTTTATGTTGCTTATTTTCTTGCAAATCTTCCTTTAGTTTTATCGGCCCTTAACCATTTTATCTTTAAAGTAGCGTTCATTAAGCTAATTTTGGAAAAAAAAGTAAGACAATAACGATGACCGGTTTTTTTTTTTGAATTTTCTTGTCAACTTCAACGAAATATGTGTTTCCTTTTTGGTTTGACGAAAATATTATAAATACTAAACATTATTTTTATTATTAAGCTAATTGGATATGTGCAAGATTTGCAAAAACATAAAAAAGTGAGCGGCTGAGCTTATCTCAAAAACCAGAGTTGATACAAAAAAACTGAGGGCAGATTCGAATTAATGACCTTGAATTAGTAAACAACCATTAAAACATTGCAGAAAAAAACAAAAAAGATTGATTTTGTTGACCAGTGTTATTTATTTATTAAGTTGTATTAAGTGATAAGGAGTTCGTCGCTCCAGCTTGCTTATGCGGACTGCATTGGTCAGAGGTCTTGCTAATCTGGTTTCGTGAGTCAATCAATCGATTTGACTTTGCAGCTATAATCCAGACTTGTATGCAGTATTAGTTTGCTTCTGCTGTTGAGAAGCCAGGAGAAGTTTTTAGTTTAACTCGACAGGTTCCAATAAAACGGTGATATGCTCACTGAACATGAACCTTTTGTTGAGGAAAATCACAAGGTATTGCGTATCGTTGTGTCGCTAATGTGAATGGCTAGCTGCATTCCTCGCTTTAAGGTTATCACCGTCAACCGTCATGTTCAATCTTCTGACACATTCATCAAAATTATGAAGGTATTCATGCAGTTCATCCACAGCCCTGTATTCGCTACTTACAGAGTAAAAAACGCTTACATCATCAGCGAATGACGCGAGTATAAGGAATGGGAAGATCTGCAGTTTATAGGTTGCACAGACTAGATCCCGGACACTGCAGTCGGGCCGTGATGAACTACATGAAAATGCTTTAGAGCCACACCAGATTAATGTTATGTTAGAAGGCCGCCCTTCACCTGTTGATGATAGTAAAATGAGACTTCCTCATAATACTTAGACTAAGGTCGGGGTCATCTCTACAGGCAACGATCGCTGTCCGCTATGTGGTGGTTCTCCTAACAAAACAGTGCATCTTTTCAGCAGTCCTAAAAAACCAACTCAGTTGACTTCCATTGACTTATGCCTTCGACCTATGGAGGTGGCTTCTTTTTTATGGTATGCGTACCTCTAATTGCCGCCCCCCCTTGCTGTTACAACAACAACAAATCCATCAAGAATTGGCAGTGTGACTGAATTCACCGTTGACTTTGACTTGGATTTACGCTCCTTCAGATAGGAACGGGACCAATGTGTTTTCAACATTATTATATTGTAATTATTCAAAAGAATCTTCTAATTCAATTTCAGCACATTTCTTCACATAGCTTATGGTAGTCATATATGCTTGCAAGAATTCTAAGTGCATTGTATTCCGATTTTCATATTTGTTAAACTACTGAAGGAGTGAAATTTTCTTTAATTTGTATTTTGCCATATTGTTTACACTTCTGCACAAATGTATATAAAAATTTTGATTCCTAAAAGAAGTTTATTGATCCTTGTAACATAGGTGTGTCACCAAAGTGATATTTAATAATTAAAATATTGTTTTAGTATTTTCTTGGTATTTTTTTTTTGTCAAAATGAGTATTATAAGGTTTCGATTTCTCTTTATTCTATTCACAAGTATACAATCATCGATGCTTAGATCTCTATACATTCCATGCAAAACGACGACTTCCAAAATAAAGGAGCAGAGAGAAACAATGAATGATTCGCAACAAAATCAAACAAAACAACACAATTAATCATCAAAACCCGATTTCACCTCATATATGAGACATTTATTATCATTACGAGATATTTATATATATATAAAAAAAAGAAAAATATTCAATTACACAAAAGTACAATATATATATTTAAAAAAATACAAATACAAATATACGACGAAGCTAACAAAGCTCTTTTGATTTTATCATACCTATAAATACAAAATATGTATTTCAATAAAAATTCCTAAACAAAAAGTGTCTACAAAACAATCAGATTTCCATTTTTTCATTCTATGCACAACAAAATTGTGCATTATCCTTTTGTAAATGTAACATATTGAATCGAAATAGATTCAATCAATCAATCAATTCAAATTCAAATTCAATTCAAGGCAAATATTTTACCGTAAAATTTTGATTAGACAAATACTATTATACAAACATTTATATACATCAACTACTACACCTAATAAATATACATATATAGTATATATATGAATGATATTTGTATATTTGTGTGTGTGTTTTTGTGTATGTGTTTGTACATTTATATTCAAATCAAAATTATAATAATAAAAAAGAAAAAAAAAAGCCATTCGCAGGCATATTAGATTATTTTAATACATTTATAGTGTATATTTTTTTTTGTTTTTGTTTTGGCAAAATTGAAAAATTTTGTTAGTTTTTCATTTTAATTAAAAATTTTTGTTCATTTTTCTTTCCTTTAACTTAATTTTGTCTTAATGTGTGTGTGTGTGTGTGTGTGTTTTGCTTTAGTATAAATTACAAATATAAATATATAAATTTTTGGCCTTAAATGCTAATTTGTTTCATTTTAAAAAAAATTGTTCATTCAATTTCGTTGCAAAGAGAATTTTGGATTGGTATTGTAGATTTGTTTGTTTGTCCAATTTAACTCTGCATCGGAATCAACCGCCACCAATCAGTATGACGGAGAAACCAATTTTGATTTGTTTATCTTAAATCATCAACATCAACATTATAATTATAATTTTTATCTTCATAAGATGGATATCGAATCGATATGAGGGAATAATGCAAGAAACTATATAAATACAATATGTATACGTATAAAAAATCATCAACTAATTATAAATAGAACCCAAAGAATAGTATGTAAATATGTATATGTAGTTGGTATAAGAAAGCTTTTGAAACCAAATTGTTAAACAAATTTCGAAAATTCCAGATTTCTATCTCGTGGTCTTGAGTTTCCAGCGCAAGAAGAGATATGCCGAAATTCTTAGCACAACGAAAATCACAATAAGAGCAACAATATCTAATGTAAAGTTGGCATTAACCATGTCCAATTCTTCCAAAGTGGTAGTCGGCGATTTGAAGTGGCAGTAGGTCTGATAGCATTTGAGTTTTTCACGTTCATAACCATAAGTGGCAAGTGCTGTGCCTTCAAAACCATAACGGATATATGAGAGATATGTGATCCAACGTAAGTATACGGGTATGGCATCGAATGAAACGAAGAAGCCGGAGAACAGCAAGAATGGTACGGACATAACTGGTGCCAAAAAGACACCGTTCTGAACATTCATGGCAGCACCGACAACCAAACCCACAGACTGGGCGACGAAAGAGATCAAGAGGCAAGCACCCAAGAACATGCTGAAACGTATCAGTTCCCAAGGTTGTGAAGTAAAATAGTACACAATCGAAACATAGATGACGCAAAATATTGCCTAGAAGCAAAATGAAGTGTCATTTATAATCATTCTTACTATCTTGTTTAATAACTAACCTGGAATGGTAGATCAGCAACAGATATAGCTAAATAGTAAGACTTTAATGAATACCAGCGATTAAAGTTTTCCTTAAGAAGCACCGGCATCTCGAGTGGGACTGCAAAGAGTTATATGTATTTCAAATTAATTTCAATATCTATAGATTTTTTTCATAATTACATACATGATAAAATTGTTATTGTCATGGAGGTATACATTAAGAATAACATATTGAAGAAGAGGAAACCAAGATTACTCAAAACCTTAGCACCATCATTGCCAATGTCGTAGTAGAGAGCGCCAATAAGGAAACCGACAAGGAGATGGGCAAACAAACGCAAGTACATAAGTGTCTGAAGTAAGAGAAAATACAAATTAATTAACACAAATTCACAATATAAGAAATATTTATTTCATTCATTTTTAACTTACCCAATCCCGATAACTGAAGAGCAATGTTCGCTTAAGAACCACCCAGAATTGATGGAATTGCGATGTTGGATATCGTTCTGGTGATGCAATCTCAGCTGATAGCAATGCTGTCGTACAATTGTCCGTTTTCTCAACATCGATCATAGCATCACCCTTTTCATTTGTGCTAACGACTTGCGATGCCTTGGAATTTGAATCTTTGACTATATCATTGACCATGCCATTGAGCAATCCATTGTTTAAAGTAAGATTCTCTTCGTATTTACTACCACTAACATTCGCAACATCATTCTTGTCCAATATCGCCTTCAAGTTATGCACTTTGACGAGATCATTACGGCCCTTCAGACCGGCATAGTCAGCCGCTGTGCGTATATCCTTCTTGCCGTTGTCGATTGCTTCGACCAATTTGCGCGTATGATCGCCATGTTCACCACAAGCAACTTCAATCACATAACTTGCTGGATTGTGATAGCTCGGACATTCCAAGCTGAGTGTCGATAAAAACGGCACCAATTGTTTCGTATTACCCTGATACACACACTGACCATCAGCAAGTGTGTATAACTGATCGAACATCTCGAATAGACGGGCGGAAGGCTGATGTATCGTACAAATAATTGTACGGCCACCAGCGGCAAGCATTTTCAAAAGATGTATACATTGGAAACACGTTGAACTGTCAAGACCCGATGTCGGTTCATCGAAGAACATAATCGGTGGATTGCTGACCAATTCGAGAGCAATGGATAGACGTTTTTTCTGACCACCGGACAGATTGCGTGTCATCGTATTACGATGTTCACTCAAGCTTAATGTGAGCAAAATGTCATCAATCTGTGGAGAAGAGAGAATATATCTTAATTATTATTATAGGGTACCAAAGGAAAATCTGAACAAATAATTTTTTGAATTATTAATCTTATCAATAAAAATTTGATGCCACAAAATTGTGACAGTGGTCACATTAATTAGGGATCATCCATATGTTACGTCACACGTTATTGTGGTGGAAGGGGGCAATGAAGTGTGACCCTCTGTGACACGGAGGGGGTCATAAACTTTGTGACGTCGTAAGTCAAAATCTAATGAATTAAAACTCGAAACTTTTACTGTAAACGGTAAATTAGATATATGTATTAGCAACTCTATCCTTAGGCATTGTGACCTATATACAGCCCTAATAGAAACCCTGAGAGCATTTAAAGTTAAGACAAATTTAAGGTAACACTATAATATTGCTTTCCACTGCGAAATATGTGACGTCACACCAGAGGGGTAGGTCTCACAAATGTGACGACCTGCGACAAGTAGAGAGGGGAGGTGGGTATGTGTGTATCAAAAAATCATTAAATTCGTGTGACGTAATATGTGGATGGCCCCTTAAACAAAATTTCACATACGAGGTATGTCTATTCAAATAACAACTCTAACAATTTATATAACAGCGCTCCATATGAAGTTTCCATTATTCGGAAAACTACTGGAGTTTCAGTATCGAATTTTTATAGCCACGCAATGGAGCTGTGGGGAAAGGCAAGTAACTTCAACATTTGTATCAGTCAATGACGCTACGTACAATAACAAGTTCACCTTGATATGTAAGCAAATTCCACATCTATAAAGATCTGAAATTGTCATTTGTTAAGGATGAAATAAGACAAAATTTCAGATAGGTACAAATTGCATAACAATTCCAACAATTTAGGAATAAGTCTGCTAGTCATTATGTTAGGCCCCTGAAAAGGTTTCATGCATAACATCTTCCACATATATTATAGGTTAGATTAGATTTTAAGTTTTATAATGGTTGAGTTCTCTGGAGCCTCACCAATCCTGTGATGTTATGTGTTGTTGATTGTTGACTGATCGCAAATAAAATAAAATTAAAAAAAAAAAAATAAAAAAAATAAAAAAATATAGTCACACCTCGTAAGACGACATTTAAATCTCGTTTTTAATTTTAATTTTGTTTTTAATGTGCATGTGATTGTATCGGAAAGTTTCTAGAAATTCAAAACAAAAATGAAAATAAACAAAAAATGACTCTTCAGACATCATCTCATTTCGTATTCAATTATTAACTTGTGCGGGAATACAAGTTCGGGTTCGAGTGTCTGGACAATTTCGACGACTACCCAACTGGTTCTTGATGACGCGATATCGAAAGAAACATAAAATTTTAATTATTTTCTATTTCCATTCTGTTCTATCTATCGCCATCTAATTCTAATTCTATCTATCATCTACTATCTGTTTACGTATGTTTGTTTTTGTTAAAATTGATTGATCTTATGAAGTTGAAGTTTCACTTTCTTTAATGTCTTTGTTTTTTTCCGGTTGTTTATGTACAATAATAATATGTACCTTTAATATGGTATTATTACTCATAAATTATAATTGGCATACCATGGAGTTCTTTTCCAGTTTAGTAAATTTCTTGCTCAGTTTTAAGTTTGTGGCAACAGTCATAGCTTCCTGTACGGTAAGGTTTCCGTGCAATTGATTATCCTGCATTATGTAAGCGGATAATTTACGGAACGCGCTTAGATTGCGTTCATGTCCATTCATGGTGACGCTACCTTCAATGTGTGTGGTTCTGAAAGTAAAATTTTAAAATTTAATATTTAAATTCAAATATTTTGAAATTTCTATAATATTTAATTGAAAGTCCACAGATCTTAAAACAAGATACATGATATTTGGTTTAATTTAAATTCATTCTCAACATATTCTCATAGATATTTAATACAATGAACTACTGCAAGAACTATAATTCAATCAAAATTTTGTAATATAACCTACTTATTGTATTTTTATGAAGGAATCCCAAAAACAAATATAATTTTTTCAAATAAAATTGATCTTATGATATTCATACCATGATTATTTTTCTTGCTTTCATTTTGATTTGTTAGAAATGTCATCATCAATTCTTGAACCATGGGCTACAATATAGTTAGTATATAGTATAGAGTTTTGTTCCTTTTATAATGCATTTCAAGGTTTCTTTCTTGGATTGTTCTAGATGGGGTATTTGTGAAAACAGGTGATGATAACACATGTTTTTAAACACCCCCTAAGTGCCATAAAATGCCAAATTGAATTAAAAGAATCGTAAATATTATAATAATCTATATAGCTAACATAAGAAGATTTTCAAAATCACTTATACGAAATTAACTCAACGCAATTGCGATTCGTATAAAACAAAAGCAAGTCTGAAGTCCACTGTCCACTGTCCAACAATTTATGATAGATTATATTGTATTGCGTTAAGTATACGAGTATGAACATGGAGTAAATGTATTTGTTTTACTATTTTACATATATATATACAGTATATATGGTATAAGTACAATTAACTCGAACTGATTACATGTTGAACTGAAATGACTAAATCATCAAAAACAACGACTTGTTTTTTTTTTCATTATTTTGTCATGATTATGTAGACGGTTAGCAACGACAGCAAATACGAGTATGTTGTGAATAATAAAGAAACAAAGTTCGAGCGAGAATTTCGAATAACAACATATTATTGTGTGCAAATAGAATATCGCTAAGATAATTTTGAAAATAATATAAATTAATATAAGTAATTTTATAAAGATTTTTATGCCGTTCCATGTATTATAATAATATAATCAAAATTTAATATAATGCGATGAAAAATATAGTAATCTGAAAAATGTGTTCATGTTTTTAAATGATTTTTCATTTCGATCAGTTTTAATTTCAGAGATAAGAGTTACAATAGAAGAAAGCCTTATCTATCTATGGTATAATGGTATAAAGGTAATTGTTTTGTATTATTTTATTTTATTGCTCTTATTCCTCGGAATAATCTGTAACTGTTTTGTAGGAAACATTATTATGAATATTTTTTAAAGTTAATTTTATAGGTTTTTTTCCGAAATAAATGATTGCGGCATAGTAATGAATGAATTTGGATATCTAATCAACAACCTTTATATTATAGTTTTGGCAAAATACACTTTTTTTGGTTGGATAAAATTTTGTTGATTTGGATGGTTATGGAGATCGTATCAACTGGATACAAATTTAGGTTTGATGAGTTATATAGAAGAGAAATTTTCTCAAGAGAGTTTTTCGTTGAATGCATTTTTAATTATATAGTAATTCTCAAACAATTCATTTATACTAGAAGGTGGTTCGAACTTTGATGTTTTTAGTCTCGGCATCATGGCTAAGTTCAAAGATTAGCTTTATAGTCCTCCTCCTATTTAATATAAAACAACCTTTCATAATACATTGTTGATAGAGGAAGTTATCCAAAATTGAGCAATTTGAATTTGTTTCAAGTTCATATTTTTGGTCTTAAATCAAACACATTTCGTTCTCAGTTTTTGTTGCTTCAACTTCTTTTTAGGCCAAACTATGGCCTCTGATTAAGTATGTTTGCGCTTAAATCAAGTACACGTACAATTTATTTTCATTTTGAGACCAAAATGGTCTCAGTTTAAGTTGTTTTGTTCTCAAATCAACACCGCAGTGGTGTCATAATGAATCCGAAACATTGAACTTAAAGTAAGAATCATTATTGTTGAAACTTGATTCAAGATTTTCTATGGATTTTCAAAACTGAATGGTCTCGATTCAAGCAAAATGCTCTTGTTTTTTTTCCTCTGTACATATATAATGATTTTTGGCTCAATAGCAGTTGGCAAGAATGAGGGCATGTTTTAT
Organism: Amiota mariae; assembly: GCA_035041805.1. Lineage (NCBI taxonomy): Eukaryota > Metazoa > Arthropoda > Insecta > Diptera > Drosophilidae > Amiota > Amiota mariae. The sequence continues at coordinate 643,286 of JAWNKV010000229.1, read as the reverse complement.
ACATTTTAAACTAATTTTTGATCTTTGATTAAAATCTCCTTTCCTTTTAGAAGTAAGTTTCTTCTAGAATAGAATCAAAGTTCTATTTGAGATATTCACTTACTTGTATCCAGACAAAATATTGAGCAATGTACTCTTGCCAGCACCTGATGGACCCATAATAGCGGTAAGTTCGCCAGAACGCAAGCGTCCACTGACGCCCTTAAGAATTGTTTTCGCATCTAAAAATGAGATAAGAGTAAAATTTAATGAAAATAAATACTATAAATAATTATTTGTATAAGATTTATAATTCAAGACAAATCAATCTGACCAATTCCATGTACATATTAATATATACGAGTATATTAAACAAAAATAATATGGAAAATATTTACAACAACTTCTAAGGTATAAATAGTTGGAAAATGAATCGCTTTTACTTCTTTTATACAATATATTCGTAATACTTATATTTAAAATTTAATATCAATTGGATTACTTAATACAGTATAATATATATATTTACTATATTGATTTAGTAGATGTTAACACATAATATTTTATATTTCGTGTTAAATATGTAACTATGATATTTTCTTCAATTTAAGATGAAAACATTTTTTTAATTATTATTTATTTGTATTATTTAATTTCAAAGATTTATTTATTCAGTCCTTATGCGTTAAGATGCTTTTGTAGATGTCCTTCGCAAAATAAATATATAATACAATATTTAGTATGATTGTAGAAGTTTGTATGTAGTTTTAATAAATCAACAAACAAAACCGACCACTGTTGACGACAACACAAAACACAAACATTGTAAAATGTACATACAAATATAATAATAACAATACAATATATTCGGTCAATAACCTTTAGGTCTGAAGTTTTTTCAGTATCTGAAGGGGCAAAAATGTGTACATACATAGTATGTCTGCATGTGGGTATGAATTTATTAAATAATAAAAAAAATAAATAAATAAATAAACAAGTAAATAAATAAAGTGAAGAAAAAATAAATAGAAACAATATCACGTCAATACAAAAATGCAATTGGTATCGATTGTTGACTTTGTACCAAGAAGAGAAAAGACTTATGTATACTATAACAATGATTCAGTAGTAACATGTCCCAAATTTAAATCGGTTATCGTATAGTTATAATATATGTATATAAGTATTCTTCCTCATTGTACTATTTGCCTTGAATGCTTACAACTAAAGCTCATCTATACTAAGATATAATGGGTGTCTAATAAAAAATGACACATTGGCAGGAATATATCATTCTAACAATAGAACAAGAGATTTTATTACTACAAAATCGAGCCTTTTGTTTTATTCTATTCATGGTTCTCTGACAATGCTTTTTTTTTTTGTTATTTATTGTTATGTTTATATGTGTTTAATTAAAATTAAAGTCATGTATTCTGAGAATTATTGTACAATATTATAATAATGTATTTAATCGAAATCTGAAGTCGGAAAGAAGCAAAAGTGAAAACCATGATTTTTAAAACTAAGCACGTTTTACTAACAATTGCTCATACTCGTATATAGTACACGTACTAGAATCGAGGAAGTTCAATCATATGTGCAAAACATACTAAATAACAGAAAAGACAATTGATAAATTGATAAGTTTATGCAATCGCATTTATGGAAAAACTTACAGAAGAAAAGTTGAATGGCCTTTTCATTGTGAGATTTTTTGAAAGTGAATCTATTATGTTTCGGAGCCAAAGTTATCTGAAACTACTCTAAGATGAACAACACGGAAGCTATAGTTTCTTTAAAGACAAAACAAAATATCCAAATAAATTTATAAATATGTATATAAACACAAAATTCCAATGATAATGATGCCGACGATGATGATCTTGCAGAACGCACACGATAACAAAAAACAAAACAAAAACCTGTCTCTCGCCAGAGAAAAATTAATCTAATAAAATACGTATGGAGGCACATAATTTACTAAACAAACTTGTTTATTTTTAAAAAAATTGCCGGTAAAACAAAAAATTAGAGAATCAAATAAGAAAAAAACAAAAATGTTGTTTAGATTAATAAGTGAATTAACTGAAAGATACATTCATATGTAGATGCAATAATTACTTATATACTATATATATATATATCATATACCATTTAATAGATTAAATTATATTTTTGAAGAATAAATTGTATTTGCAAAATTTGTTTTATAGTTTTAAGTTTCAAAATATGTTAATTGTTGCATGAATTATATAAACATGAAAATCAAGAAAATTATACAAGAATTTTTGTATCTCGCGTGTCTGTGACGCCGATTGAAGGTAAAGATTCTCATTGTCGTCGCACGTCTTTATTGGAATTTCGGAATTTTTGGAATTTTGGAATGTGTTGTAACTAGTGATGGTCTGCATTGAGCTTACAGATAAAACTTCGAAACATTTTTAATATTCGAAAAAAGATTCAATGCTAATAGACTTTCATTCAAAATGAAGACTTAGTTGGCTTTGAGATCAGATTAAAATTGTTGAAATTTTTATCACACCCTTTAACATCAATACAGTAAACAAATTTAACTCAATGACAAAAATAATTTTATTTTGTTGTTATAGTACAGGGTTGTTTACAATGAAAATGTATGTCCGAAAACCCCAACCACCTCAGAACACTGGATCATTTCTTTTAATGATGCTCGTAAACCTTTTTAAATATTTTGTAGTTTTTATTGTAAATAATTCACTGCATCATCTCAGACTAAAAATAAATCTCGACTTACGTACTTTACATGAATATACTATAGTAAACCAAACAGTAACTTTAGTTCCACCATAGCTTAGACGCCTTTCATACCTTAACTAAAAATATGTATGTAGAACTTGTCCATAGGGCAGTTTGTATGTCACCTTTATACAATATAATTATTATTTATTAAGCATTACTACATTATGTGATGAATGTCTATTACTTTCGAAGAAGTTTATATATTACTTATGAATAGTTATTTTTCTATTCACAAACATTTCTTTCTTATTATCGAATGATTGGTCGAATTTCTTTGATTAAATTTCATAAGAAATCATAAATTTAAAAAAGTATCTTTGACGTTATTTGTACCTTGGAAAGTTATACAACAAAAAATAAACTTTTTCACGACTGAGGTTATTATGTTATAACTTTTTTACAGGATTGGGAGAACTTCAGTTGCTTTCGATTCCTCAAAAATTGCTTAAAAATAATCATCTCATCATCCTGATCCTGAACACTTCCAACCAACCAAATTCGTGATGACTCCGGTGGTTTAAAGGTATAATTATTACATAATCACATAATGTGTGATAAATATAAATAATCTAGAAGGGTACTTACAATTCGCATCACAAAGTACGTTGAATCGAAATCTTTCATAATAGCGTTACAAAAAATAAAATAAGTATTTTTTATTACATTGAACTGACTATAAAATGTTTCTGAACCTTGTTGCTTTTGTTTTTGTTTATAAGTATTTGACAACAACCAACAACCACTTACTATCTATTTTTATCATAGTAGTCCGAAAGTCATTTTCATGCAACAGTTGAAGCCATGAATTTTGGTTCGTTACATTTGAATGAGCGAGCACAAAACCAAATCAGTCTCAGAGTGAGAAATCTTTTTAGTTTACTACTCACTACTACTTTTAATACTTGCAACAAATGTTGATTCTCTCAGTCCGCCCCCCTTTGCCACCTTTCAAGTGGAAACTTTTGCAATGTTTTCTGTTTTTACTGTTTGTTATTGAAGATGATTTTGTTGCTGTTGCTGTTTCTGTTTCTGTTGATGATGTCTTCAAGGCTTTTTGAATTATTATTATTTTTTTTATAAATTTTACTTGGATTGCATTTTGCATTGAAGAATTTTGTTGAAAATGAATAAACCAAAAACCAAGGAAAACAAAATTACAAGAAATTATATGACATTATGGTAAAAAGAGGGCTGCAATGGTGTAGCGTTTACATACATGTATAATTTAAATATTGCAATTTAGGAACTTATGATGAAGCAATTATTTATGCGTAGTGTTAAACAATTACCAGAGTGTTTTATGTGTGTTGAGAATTAATATTTTTACAAATGAAAAAAACATCATAAGATTAGACTAGACTAAGGGTCCAAAGGTATTTATTGTAATGACACTGTTTAGTTCATAAGATGAAGGAGAGTTCATTTAGTCCTCTGTGCGACATTTTTTACATACGAATTTATACACTTTTAAAATATCCAGATGAGGATTATCGATTCCATGCTGGATGCATTTTTCAAGCAAATAGAACAACTGGAGTCTAAAGTAAAACTCAAGAACAATAAACTATCTTATCTCCCAGAATTACTACTACAAGATTTACTTCTGGATACAACATTTCTTCAGTAGACTTCCTCCAATAGTTTTAGATGACAATCTATAGAAGCTTTTAGAACCATATATAGGTATCTTGTTCATTATCTTACATTTTTTTTTTAAATATTTTCATAAATTTAGTCTGTGTTGTTGTTTATATCTTTCTTAGTTGTAAGTAATAAAAACTTTGTCTAAGATGAATTTTTTTTTGCTGATTCATTACTCAATAGCATCTCTTGAGAAATATTCAATATAGTACTTGTATTTAACAAAATACTTAGCACTAGAAGATAAATTATTTACTTTGTCAATTTTCAATTTTTATTTGCAAAAGTCTTGAGAGAATAACATCATCATCATTATCATCATTATTATGAACTCTCATGTTCAATACAAAAGCACTATGAACAAATCGAACTTTAAAGTCAAGTATTTCAAAATGAGCTTGACAACAACATCGAAACAAACAGACAGATACAAATATATGTAGATAGATAGACAGATACAAGCAAAAAGCATCTTTAAAGTATGTATATAATATTATTTGCAAAGTTTGCAATTGAAACAAAGGTGTCACAACACAACGAGTAGGTTAATGTAGCCGCCATCAATTTCAGAAAAACTTTATAAATTGCAACATTTGCAATTTTCCTGCTAACTTTTGTAGGGCAAAGATCTAAGGTTTGCTAGCTGGTTACAAAGTTCGCTTACTCTTCAATTAATATTAAATTAACTTTAATTAAATTGAAAAGACACAAGTGACTTGAGTTGTCCGTAACGTTTCAGTACATTTCCAATGGACAATGGTAGGGTCAGTGACAATCAGTGGCGTGTTTTTACTTGGGGGCCCTAGGCAAAATAGTATTTCATCAGCTTATCTGAGTGATTTTATATCATTGTTAGGATCGATTGTTACTTAGCCTACAATTTCGAAAACTGAAGCTTATAGCAGTCGAAAGCAGTCATTTTAATGGACCGTAATTGGCTTCTTTGAAAACTCGATGCTGTGGCGAGCTGCCTGTCTATACTGTCTTATATCTGAATGTTTTATTTGTTATTTATTGCTTATGCGCCTGGTTGTTTTCCTAGGAAACGCACCAATGGCACAACAGCTGGCAAGTTTAATTTATTCTTTCCCATTTATATCCTTTACAACTGTCACTTGTACTTATTTCACATATCTATCTCTCACTGTTTTGTTCGATTGTTTTTATTTTAGTATTAAGATAAATATATTGTATATAGAAAGCTTTCAACGTTTGTACTTTGTAACTATTCACAACTAACTTTCCGTGCACTTAATTGGTTTAAATGTGAAATGTTGCAGCTGTTGGTGACGGTTATACTTAGTTGGACAAGAGACAAAAGTTCTAAGTGAAACACAAATCTGAAAGTTCTGGCGACATTTTTAAGTTAATTATGTATTCCAGCATCTTAAACAACAATCGAAAACTATCTGTCTGAATTTCTGAATTAAGCTTCATCTGAGTTGACGTCAATTACAGATACGAGAACGACTGTAGTGATTGCGCAAAGAAAATTAATATGTATATATAATCAACGGGTTCTTACTTTGTGTATAAATAAATTAATAAATAAGTATTGGATTCAACGTAAAACATGATATTGTTTTGATGATGATGCTTTTTTTCTCCTTCAAAACAGCGGTTCTTAAACTTAATAAATATATACGTCTGCTTATCCTCTTTTGAGAACAATATGTTTTTCTCATATGCCAGTAATGGTGGACCCATATTGATCCGAAGTTTTCTAAACAAAAAGTTTTATCAAACTAAACAAGTTGTTACGGACAAACTATTCTTTTTGTAGGATGTCAATAATCTTTTTTGGAATACAAATCTACATATTTATTATGTTAAATAATATTCAAATTTTGAAGCGTTACCAATCCGAGAACAAGGAGTGTTAGCTGACAAATCTCAGAGATCGGTGATGGCGAACTCGTATCGATTTACAAGACTTCTATTTTTTAAACAAATTTATTGGAGGCGAAAATGGTTGCTAGATTTTTTTTTTTTTTTTTTTGGTTAAATGAACTTTTAGAATTTGTAGACTGCGGATGTAACTTCCTTAATATAAAAAAGTCTTGACATTATCTATACATATTATAAAACAAAGTCCCCCGCTATTTCTGTTTGTCCGTTTGCGATAAACTCAAAAATTACCAAAGGGATTTTCATACGGTTTTCACTAAAGGACCGAGTGATTCATTAGAAAGGTTTAGGAAAAAAGAAAATTCGAAAAACGCCAAAGGAATAGCAAAAAAATCTTTCTTGAATCGAAAAGAGTTAGGTGTGGAAGTGATATGCATATAGAGAGAAACATAAGGTCAGCCTATCAGTATCCATTAATTTGTTGTGAATGGGAGTTAGGATAATGTCTGTCTGGGTATATAGTTTCTTATATTGGTATAAATTTGGAAAACTTGAATAAAGTTAAGTGAAAATTGTGTTTGGCAACCACCGAACCACCAGTCATCCAGGGACCACAGTTTAAAAACCCCTACTCTATTCTATGAATATGTGCTTTTAACAAATAAATAAATGGCGTTTTGGGAACTTCTATGTAATTAATTGTAACAACTTAGTTAAAATCATCGCAATTTTTCGCTAATAAATATAAGTTTTTTAAAATATTTTTAATACAGGGTTCAACAGTTCAAAGTAATTTGAATCTGCGTACTTTACTACATACTAGACTCGTTAAACGAACGTATTTCTTCTTCTCTATAGAGAGACAGACAGAGAGTGTAAGAATGTACTTACTTACTTAGTAAGCTTGTTTTTTTCCTATCTGGCAATGCCGCAACAATCAGCCAGGCAGAACAAAGAAGAATAAGAACATAAATGAACACAGAACAGAATGAACACGAAAGGGTGATAAATACACTAAGTAATAAAAATAAAAACAAGTTGAAGCGCAACAAATTGTATGAGAGAAGAGAAAAACAAGTAAAAGAGAAACTTGAAAATGCGAAAAGAAAGCAACAACTAGAAAAAATGAAGAAAAAATGGAATGGAAAAAAATACATAAAGAAATTAAATGAAATAAAGAAACGCGTAGAAAGACAAAGCTAAGCTTAACATAATCAAATCGGAAAGAAAAATAAAAGTGCTGATTAAAGTCGTTGCCGTCAGTCAATTAGTCCGTTGCAGTTGAAAGGTGAATGTCGTCCGTCCATCGTCATTCCATCCGTCATTCTATGACATTGTCGTCTGTCATCATCACAGTACTTAGCAATAGCCAATGCTATTAAGTATTTTTAATTTCAATATGCTGACTGGCTGACATTGTTTTTTATTTGTTATTTTGCATTTTATTGTATTAATTTTCAATTAAAAATAATCAATTATTTACTTACTGCTTCGATTGCCTTCCTTTACACGATAGGTAAGATTGTGAAATGCTAAGTCCACGGCTGGACGCTTGGGTAAATGTTGCAGTGTTTTAGGTTGTGCGGGTACAATTTGCACCTTGTGATGAGCTACACCGCTGCCCAGAGTAACGATGCCACCAGCTCCCAGCCTGTTGTCGTTTAATAAATTTTTATTTTCGTTCTCAACCATTTTGTTGAAAAAACTTGTAAACTTTTCTTTGTTTAATTATTTCAATATTTCCTTATTTGAATGCAATCGTCACCACCCACAAAAATATTTTATATGAAATGTGGCACTACTTTGATTTTAAAACACAACCAAAAATTCTTTCTTTCAAAATTATGTTCTAGATTTCATCTACAAATTTCAAATCTCTTTTCTTTTTGTACATCGAAATGCGCTCTTATCACAAAAAATTGTTTACTTATTTAGGTTCTTGATAATATTGTATTTTATTTTATTTATTGTAGTATAAAATAGAATATTTGTGGAATAGTTAGAAACTGAAGCGCTTATTAAGGGTTTATTTTTGCGATTACTGCATTTTCCCCTCCCTTTCAGCGAGTTTGTACTTTCAACCCTCGTTTCACTTTTCGTTTTCTGAAATTTTCCGTTGCGTACACGTTCACGTTGCGACGTTGCGATCACAACTAATTCAAAGTGGAAACATTCACAGCTGAAAAAGTCAAACAAAGGCGGTTGGTTATACACGCACACACACTGACACTTAGTCGCACACAACTATAGACAGTCCCCATAATGTTGTAAAAAGCCCCACAAAAGCAACAAGAACCATAATACAACGAGCAAAAGGGAAGGGTAGTTACAAAAGTTACTCAGCCTTGTCGTTAACGTATTATATGAATATTGATATTACTCATTATTATCATTACTATTCGTCGTAAGACGGAATTTTGATACCTTGGCAGAAAAATACCGTAATAGACTTATATGGAACTAACAGGCCATAGCCTATCATACAAGCAGCGGACGTATCGTATTTGCATATTTGCACCACTGAACTACATTTGGTCCTCCAACTCTATATCAATCATCTCCAAACTCAGTATGTACTATCTTTAACTTCAGTATAAACACCATCTTGTTTTTATTATGGATGGGAGTCGGCAGGTTGTAAGTTTTGGCAGTCTCGTACTATTTTTAGTGTGAACACAAATTGGAATAATGTAAAACAAGTCGCAAAACTTCTAGTTCAATTTCTTCATTTTGTCAGTACATTCCAACTATGGTTATATGAACTTTAATATTATTTTTACTAATAATCTAACTTCATAGCTACAATACCTTTCTGCTACATTACTCTTTAACAATAGTATATTTTATTAAATTCCAATAAAGTAGTCATAAAATCATTTTCATTTTAAGGATCAATAATAAATTAATTCATATTATATTGTATATTTGTGTGAACTTTGCATCATGAAATGTCATAGTAAGATGAACTTCTAAAAGTCGGAAAAATAAAAAAAAAAAATGAAAAATTTCACCAAATGTTTTTAATTTACAATCGAATTATGGAAATAGATTAAGATATCAAGGGCCTGTTAACTTGGAAACATTTCAATCTACCCATGATAAGTAAGCAACAAAAAGAAAAAAATTAATAATAATACAAGTTTATTCTTTGCTGCTTTTTGTTTGCAAGAGTCACGAAGTTTCAGAGTGAAGAATTGGTGAGCGAGATAAATAGAATAAAACCTCATTGTTAAAGAGGCGGGCGTAGGTGTGTTACTTTACTCTCACGATCAGTTTGTTATATGCTTGAAAAGCTCCTCTCACTTTTTCTTTATTGCTCTTTTTGTTTTTCTTTCTCTCTCGACACAACGAGTATATTATAGAACGCAATTCAGTGGGTTTATTTATTGATAAATTTTAGCAAAATTAAAAAAAAAAAAAATTGTTTTAAGTACGAAGTTCGCTACTGTTGAAAATGTTGTACCTACTACTTTAAGATGCATTGCACTTAGATTCTATATTATTGTACTAATAAGCAATGTTCAGTGTTACATTTTTATTTGACAAATACAAAAAATCTCATTGATATCTGGTACCACAATATAATAATTATTATTTTGAATGCATATAACCCTACACAATAGGCATAGCAGATTAAGTCCCACTGACTAATTGTACTATTGGAATCAAAGTTCAACTTAACAATCGGGTTTTTTTATATAATTTCCCGTAATAAATGCAATTTTAATCATTTGTATTGAAGTTCTCATTACTATTGTTTTAATATATTTTATATTTTATATTTTATAAATACTAGCATTTGTATAATAAATTCTGAAATTCTTCACACAAAGTACATACAATTAATTTGATATTAGTTATTCTATTTTCAATAAACCGGAATTTATATAGATAATTTTACCATACATTATATAGCAGATACATATATGATATGTATTACTGTTTAAAATAGTATAGGGATTTTAATATGTAAATTAATAATCAGATTTTTCTCTTGAAGTTTAGTCGATTCATAGTTTAAATTCCAATTATTGTACCAGACAAAACTACATATGTATGTACATACATAGAGTGTAAATGGTATAATCATTTCTGTCTGATGTTTATTACCCATGTAATTATATTTTTGAAGTACATACTTATATTACAATAATTGAGAGCTCAAATTGTATAAATGATCTTTTATTGTGGAAGGAAATTTGAAATCTTTGTGATCATAGCATTATCTATGTTCAAACTCAATTATGTCTTTTTAAGACCACTTACATAAATATGTATGTAAGTATATAAGGTGCTTGAGAACTTTAGTAATGTACAAATAGTTGGGTATTGTAAGTTCATCCAATTCCTACTCTTGAGTTGAAATAGTAAATTCGCAGAGAACTGGACCACTTGGGATTTACTTTATCGTATAAACATACATACATATTTGATTAGAGATAATATTTAAAGACTTTTTAAAGAGATCTCTTAAGCAAGTTTCTATATGTTAAACAGAAAAAATATTAAAGAACCTTATTGAAGTTTTCTCAATATATGTAGATGAATTATCTATTTACATATGTAATACATTTTACTGCAGATATTCCGAATACAAATTTTATATTTTATAATCATATTTTTTTTATGAGTTTCAATGCTTCGATTTTACTAAAATAATGGAACCCTTGCGAAAAAAATTTACAAATTTACCAAACAGTATCGACTCTCCTTAACAAGTTTATCATATCCGTGTACACTTTATGGGGTATAGTAAAATTCAATGATTAGTATAATTCTCATTCACATAATCTTATCGAACATTCTTTATCAAAAAAGCACTTGCTCATTTTTAAGTTTGGTAACTCGACTTATAGTCGAAATACAAAATTTTGACCATTAGCATTAACATTGGACTTTGCACCATTGACAAAGTGCTTCATTTTCTTGATGAGAATGGCATATCTATCGACATATGTATGTATAAAAGCATACATACTCGTATACAATATGTAAGTATGTAGTCATGTGATAACATCCATTATGTGTACATTTTAAATAGAACTACATATTACATCTCCCTAATCGGTTTATGACACTATAATGTTGTTTATAGTTGCTACAACTGGCATTTTGTATTCGCGTTTTTTGTTGTATTTTATGGCACACTTTTCCATGCAATTGATTAGTGGCTACAATGAAGGTTACTACTAAGTATTATTGTGTTAAAATGAAGGTTTTTTTCATTGGATGGGAATTGAATAAATTATTTCTTGTGAGGTACAAAGTTCCTTCATATGATGGATGTATAACATACTGCAGCGTAACCAATGCTTTCTTAAAAATATTTTCCTACAGAATGATAATTATATCATTTTAGTATGCACGATGTTAGGTCATAACGAACTTAAGCCTTTTGTTTAGAAAAAAGAAAATTGTAGAAAAACTGAAAAAGCTAGAAAACAAACAACAAGTTGTTATTGTTCTTTCTTTCTATACTAGTATAGTGACTTGTGACTGATGACTATTGCATTGTTAGTTCTTTATCGCTTGTGCACGATTTCTATTTATTATGTCAACGTCAAAGAATAATACATATAACTAAATAAATAAATGAAAAATACGCTAAAATTAACTGAAAATGTTATACCTTTCACTAAAGACAAATGTGTACATTATTTTAAAACTTTGTAAATTAGAATTTTACGAGCCCTTTATGCTTTGTCCAATCAGTCCAATTTAAACAAATATTTTTTTCTGTCACGGAGCACTTTTGATATTAAAAAAAATATTGTTACCATTTCTTACATTTCTCGGGAATATTGTACAACAACAATTTGAGTGTTTACCCTTTTTCAACAAATAACGAAAATGGAAAAAATATGAATCAACATCTTGAAAAAAGAAAATAATAAAAAGAATATTATGTATTGATTAACAATGATTCACTTTTAATCAATCATACTAAAAAAGATATAAAGGAGGAATAAAGGAGGAATAATAGAATGTATAATACAGAAAATATGTAGTACTAAGTGTAGTGAGAATGAAATGAAGTAATCCAAAAAGTTTTTTTTTTTTTTTAATTCAAATGTAAAAACACATAACATAAAACGATGCCGCTTTCATGTTCTATGATTTTATCACGAGAGCACAACTATAATATGTGAATATTTACTTCCTCTTAATAACAGAGTATCTGACTCTCAGATACAAATTACGATCTAACAGTATTTTACTGTAAGTATATTGTGTATTTGAGGAATACAAACAAATGTGCAATTGCTGATTATCTACTTGCCGATCCCGTTTTCTATCTGTCTGTTAATCAGTATGTCAATTTGTATCTGTTTGTCAGTTACGAAAGAATGAAATACAATTTTTTTAAATTATAGTAAAACTTTTGCATAAAAGTTGATTATTATACGAGTAACTTGGTTTCTTTGGTCTTGAAGTTGATTCATTATTTAATGTGTCGCGTGCAATCATTAAAAAATGGAACAACTTTACTTGTTGCTAATTAATTGTGACCATAAAAAGCGCAATAAAAGCATTTTTGTTTCGGTTGTAGCAATTTCATGACCTGATGATGATGATGATGATGACAATGAGTGGATACTTCACTTTGCAAGATGGTGACTGCAAGTCAAGGCCGCTGGCTTAAAAAAAATTTCAAAAATAAAAGTTACAAATATAAACCAAGTACATACTACATACATACTAGTTGTACATAGTTAATGTATACCCAATACTATAATCTGTATATACAGTATATATATATATGATGGCAACTCGCATATAATTGTCAATGACTTCTGATATCATGTGATATAAATATGGTAAATAAACTATGAACTTTGAATGAATTTAGAGAATGTATAATAGAGGTGGATTAGGCGTTAAGGTGCTCAGGGGCGGGAGTACCAAAGGAAGCCATAGTCTACTCAGATATGTTGGTATGAACTTGTTATTACGAACTGAATTGAAAACGAAAGACCCTTTTCTTTAAGTTTCGGTTTATTATATTTTTTATGTCTCCATGAGACCTTTTGTTTTAACGCTCCGAGACACTTTTTTCAGGATTTAAAGGTCACTGGATCACTACTCTTGGACTATTAAACATATTGCCTTGTTTCGGATTACGACATTATGAGTCTTCTTGAACCGATTGCCCGGATTCGATTGCACTTTACACCATCAGTGAATATTATAGAATACTATAGCCACCACCATTATCATCATTATTATTGTGATGACTAATTTGAATTCACAAATTTTTGTCCAAATTTCCTAGCACTCCGAGTGTACGAGAAATTAAGTACTCATACCATATTATGTGCAATATTTTCGCTCTCATACATAATGGAACTCATAGTTAACTCATACTTATATCGCAAATAACTTGGCACAATTAAACAGAAAAATGCACTCATTTTTCATCTTATTTGTTTGCTGTTGTTGGTGGTTTTATTATATTTTCTTATGGAACTTCTGCCATAAAAACTGAATTATTCAAAACCATGTTGATTACTTGGCAACCTCAAAAACTCAGAGTTTGTAAAAACAAAATACATACGAGTATACCAAAAACAGTCACAATGTGTACTGGCAACAGTTTATGTCTGTTATAATGTGGTATGTTGGAATGATTTGTTGCTTCAGTTAAGGTCAAATGTTGTAGGTTGCTAAAGTTTAAGTTGATTTTCGTTTTTTTTAGTCTTTAGAAATAAACAAACATGGGTTTATACAGAAATGCATTGTTTATAAATTAAAAGCTTATTTGACATTCTGTTGATTGTTTGTCATACTTAGCATGACTATGACTTTTACATTACTGAATGTAAAGTTCTTATTAAGTACAATATAATAATAACAGTCACTAATTCAACATACCTTAAGCCCAAAATAAATCAAAAACTTAAACTTGATTTAAATATCAGCAGCCTGATTTAGAATTCTGTGATCCAATATGTAGGCACCCGTGATAGTTTGTTAATCGTATTGCATATTAAACAAATGCCAGTATTAGTGTGTAGATTGTTTGATATTTTAAAGAAACAATAGTACAATAAGTCATGCAATGAGGGATATTTTGGAAATCCAAAGTATAAATTTCACACATGGACAATATCAGATAGACAAACAAAATATCCGATGATGAGCTTTTATTATTTTTCAGCCATAAGTTTATAAATACACTATGTGTGGTTAGCATATCCAATACTCAGAGAGCTTAGACTGAACTCAATTATTAACCTTTATAAGATTTCAAAATGTTAGACTTCTTGAAAAACTAAGCAAGAATTTCGTATAGAAATGTAAGGGTTATGGCCATCTTTTTCAAAACATTGTATTTGTCAATGTCACAACAAAATTATAATGCCAATTCCCATTTTCTTTAAAAAGTATTTCAAAATGATTTATTATTATAGAAATCTGACCCATTATTTTACTATCAAATTGTTTTCCTGGAAAAAGACACAATCATTTGAAAAGATTTAAAAGTTGCCTAATAAAATAAAATAAACAGAATTTTGTTTCTCATTTTTCCAGAATTAAATATGTACATAAGCACATACATATAAAGTTTTTGCAATGAATTTGAAATTAGTTTTTACTGATAACAACTAAGTAAACAAGTTTTAAAGTCAATAATCCTTCAAATCTTTAATGCTGCTGGATGTACACGTGTCGACCGAAACTTGATTAGATTTACACTATTAATCTCCATGCATAATAGTAAAGCGATAAGAAATCTATAAAATGATAGTAAGGTGCATTAATAATACAATATTTACCATATAGTTGAAAATAATTGAATTCATACTCATAACCAAAGAGCAAACATTGTATATATGTGATATTGTAGAATTTACTACTACTATATTATATACAATATTTTACTCATAGTATATATATAGAAATCTTTTTAATCCACAAAATGCATACATAACACATTTTTGTATAATCAACTTAACTTCTCCAGACTAAAAGTCGTAAAAGTTGCAAATATTCAATGAAAACTGATATAAATGAAAAACCAGGTTTCCATAAACATATTTAGTATATAAATAGTAACATGTTGTATGTTGTCTTTATGGTATTTTCATGTTTTTATCATATAGTATATACTTATATACATATATACTTAGATAAATGTGTATATGCATAGATGCAAGCATGTGTTAGAAAAATTGAATTTTTTACAATGTTTTTCCAAGCTGGTTTTTCTTTGAGTTTACATAGTCATCATGTCTTCATAAGTATTTTTGCACATTTTTCCAATGAAGTGGTTATGGTTTTTTTTTCATTGTATGTTATTTAAAAAGTTTCAATAATTCCAAATCGAACATAAACATACGTATAATATCGGTGGTGATACACGTATTCTCTTATGAAATATATTTTTTAACGATTCATCATTTACTCAATCCTTCTCATATAATTTAAGAGATATTTTATATATTATTTTTACCTCAGTCAAGCTATGTCCTTATGAAATAGACCTCAACATTATGTTCTGACTCTGACCGACTATGACTCTCACTTATCGACTCTAAGTGTAAATTCTCACTTACCAACTTAAGAAATATACTATTACTCGACTTGATTTTGTTTAAAAGACTCAGATTAAAAACATCATCATATCTTTTTCCCCTTTGGTTTTTATTGTAGAACATTTCCCCTCCATGGGTTTTAAGTTCTAAAAAGGTAATATGTTTCATTAGGAGTTTCCTGATTACTGAAAGAGATATGAATCACAAAAATAAGTTTCTGCATTTTTCAAATTAGAGTATTAAAGTTTTATTATTGAACTTATGTTTATCAGTTTTTAACTTATCCTCTCTAAATGACTCCAAAGTTCACATGGTTATCGGATCTACATTCCTAAACTTTGTTGACAAAAGATCACTATTCTATTTTTTTGGATGTTTTCATCTGCAATCATGAATTGCAAGAAGAGCTACAACTTCAATATAATGATTTATTTTAAGTAAACCGACTCCTATTATCTTCAACAACAATGGAATGGAAGTACAAATGAATCATTCAGATTCAGATTATTCGATTGATATTTGTATGTACTTAGTATATTATAAAAGTTTTAGTGAAAATCTTTTAAACATCTGTTGGATTCAAAGAATTTTTATTTTGTTAATTAACATTATTGCGACTTTTTTTATGAGCATGGAAAACCACTTCCCAGATATTGGAATCCAGTTGGTACTCGTACATTCTGTTTTAGCGTTAAACGTAATAACTTGTTAAACATGTTGGAGAAAGGGATAAAGAAACAAACACATAAAAAGACACTGTGTATGACGGGAAACATAGAAAGAAAGAGAATTGGGTTGAAAAGTGCACTTAAGTTGTAATTTAATTGTGCAATGAGGTCAAAGTTATAAATTTATTTATTATCATTTATTCATTGTACAAAAATTTATTCTACACTATATTCTACTGACTCTCAACGATCCTTTTATGCCATCACTTTATATTAATGAATTTATATTATTCGTGTTCGATTGACATTCAAATAAGGTTTGCTTTTATTTTAATTTTTTTTCTTTTTATTTTCAATATATTACTATATATTTTAACTTACAGATTATTATTTTCAATATGATGCCAAGTATAAGTATCCATAGTAAGAATTTAAAAATTAATGAACTCACAAAAAGTTTTATAAAAACACCCAAAATTTTAATAACAACTAAGTAATGTGTAGAAGGTCATTTGATTGGTAATACAAAAATTCATAGTATCCAAAGACCAATTAGAGTTTTCATAGAGCAACAAGTTGCTTAACTAAACTTATTCTATTTTAGTTTCAATTTAAAAGCGATTTTCTGCGTAATTCAAAGTCAAACTGATTTATTTATTATTTCATATGCTCGCTTTATAAATATTAATAATTTTAATCGTTTAATCGTGTTGCAGTCCATTTTGTTTCCTTTCTTCTATTATTATTATTATTATTTTCTGTAATATCCAATTAGAAACGGGAGAGTTTCTTGTATGAAAAATCTCCCCACTCTCTTGCTTAACTCAGTTGCTTATATGGTATGGCAAAGTATCTATACGCATATAAATATTGTAATAATAACAAAAACAACCAACGTAAAATATTCGTTTTTCATGCGAAATGTTCCATCCATCCGACCGACCAAATAACCGACCAATCTTCAATGGAAATGCCGAACGACTGAAAAAAGATTTGCGTTCAACGAAGTTGTCTTAAAAGTGCCTTGTGCAGCAATACAATAAAGACAATGCTAACAGTGGCAACAGCAACGTCTCTGCATGCCTCTACAGAACGAGTAGTGGCAATGTGGTGGGAAAAATTTGCAACTGCAACACAGCTGAATGTTACTTTAAATAAACATAATTAACTATGTTTTTATTGTATGTATAGTCATTTACTATTAAACGGGTATCAATTGAATTGTATCTAATGTGTTGTATTTCATAAATATATGAAAAATAAAAGAAAATTGTAGTCAAGGGCTTACACCACCTCACCACCTTTTCCCTGTTCACCATAAATTTACTGTTTACTGTTAGAAAGACAACATACAAATTTTAGCAATTTTCACCTGGGCGTCAATATGCAATGCTGTGGTGAATTTTCCTGTCGTCCTTCAGTGTTTTCCCATTTGCAACACGATATCACAGTCTGTTATACATACATACATATTTAAATATTCTATTAAATACTTATTCCAGGATGAAATACTCCATTAGAAAATAATATCTTATATTTGTCAAAATGTTGATTGGTGTTATGTGCTTGTAAGTGATGTCTAATTGAAGTGGAGAATTCAATATTAAAAAAAAAGAATCGAGCATGACCAAAAAATATGAATGGAAATAGCAACAAGTATGGCATACTTACAGGCGTCATGTTTAGTCATTGCGTGAGAGAGATTAGTGATGAGAAAACAAGTGATTTTATGAAATGGTGAAACTATTTTTTTATTCAATTAAATTAATTATTTCTGATTATTGTACTTATTACTTACTTCATATATAAAACATGAATTCCTTCTGAGCCATAAACTTTACTCCTTCATATAACATATAGTATCATTCTATAAGATTTCCTAACTATTAAAGTGAGAATTCAATGGATCGTTTTCAAAATTTTCCTTGATAATTACACCGATCAAATAAATATAGTCACCATATGTAAACGTTTATTTAGTTATATTTTCGGATAGAAAACTTTTGTATTAACTTTAAAAAATATATGCGCTTCTCTTTTCGGATTCGGTCATCATGATCTAGTATGCATTTCTCCTTTATCATCAAATATAGGAGATATGAGAGTCTTAAGGAACGAGATTGTAGAGTTTGAAGAAAAAAGAAATTGTTCAATATAGGTAAAGATATAAATTAAAATTTTTCTTATTTATTAGTTTATCAAAACATGGTCACACTGGTAATGCTCATCATGCTCATCTAGCTATCATTTGCCTTATTCTCTCTGTATTTCTCTGAGTTTTGCTCTCTTTCTGTATGAATGTGTTGCATCTGTTTTAAGTTTTGGACTTGAATCTCTACAAGTGAATGCATGGGCGTAGCGAGTGGGTTACAGACGGGGCAGCTGCCTGCCCCTCAAGATTTCAAACTTGTTTAAACTTTTATCACTAAAAATTTATATATGAAATTTCAAATCACTTTTATTAAGTGTTGCTGTGCGAAATAGCCAAAAGCTTTGGATATTTCATCAAACATTGAATATAAGACGCACATGTAAACATTTCACTAACACTATTAAAATATTTTATACCTAGTGATTTTAAGGATATTTATAAGTTGATTTCAACATCAAATCTAACTTAATGTCGTCTTGACAATTAGGGTTTAGTACACGATTTAATTTAAGGCCTATGTACTTATATTAATCTAGATGTCAATATGAAATGAACTTGGAAATTACCTTAATTAATTTGAAATACATATTAATATAAGAAAATTGACAAAAAAACTAAATAAAAATTTGTCGGAGTCAATATCTTCGTCACATTCAATAACTTCATTAGTTAATGGTCGCCAATTTGTTTAAGTCACTTTCTGCAAACTGCATATAAAGGGGTCTGATAATATGAGCAATCTGTGAAACAAATCTGAGTTACTTTCAATTCTTGATGTTTTTTTAGTGAACAGTTCACGATAATTTCTTGCATCTTTGTTTCTCGACTCTTCAGCTTCGTCAGAGAGTTGACCAATAGGTAGAATAGAAGACGTGATTGTATCGTTTCCTTGAAATACAATTTTATACACACTCTCTGGCATATTGTACCATTCTCTGTGGCATAGTGGTCAATGTCTATAGAATTTATTTGTTACCCAAATCATATGCTAGAAAGTACAGTATGAAACCTTTTTAAGAGATTTATATACATGCCTTTGTGTCTGACGTTATTTCAGGATCTCCAAAAAATCTTCTCGCCATATTACTTACTAAAATTTGGAGTGCCAGCTTTTTGTTTTGGCACATCAATTAAAACTGCAACGTTTTCCTTAATATATTTTAGATATATTCCTTCTTCTTTCTCATTTTCTCCACGTTTTCTTCGCCCCGTACACAATGTCTTCACTTCCATTCGATAAGCGACGTATTGCATAATCTCCATACAACGTATCCATGAATGTAAAGGAGAAATTCCGAAATCTTTCGTCTACTTTTCGCCACGATTTAAGTGCCTTATTAAATTATCTATATCTTTCATAAGAGTATTACTCAAAATATATTCTGGGGCCCCGTAAGATGAAATCCTGGCTACGCCCATGAATGAGTAAGTGGTTGAATGAGTATCTGTGTGTCTGATTTTGTTTTTGTTTGTTGGCGGTTTGCCATATGTTGCTTGCTTTGTTTCCTGTTAACTGTGCGGGGGGTGTTTGAATCATCTGCAGAACCAATGATGTAGCAATGAGTGGCGCTGGGACACTGCGCATGAATTTGAAATCTGCGTATTTCCAAATTCGATTTGTTTTTGTGTTTACATTTCGCCTGATATCAATGCATTCTTGTGGTACATACACAATTTCTTTTATATACACTGACGCGGGTTTTTGTTTTGGATTTTCTTTTGATTCTCTATCTATTTCTATATCTCTCTTATGAATTATCATCCTAAAACGTTGCCACAGTAGTTCGAGGTTTATTTACTGTGATAGTATTTTCATATAAGTACAATTCAATAGTCACTTTAATATAGAAAGTCATTTTTATGTAATGGCAATAGTATTATTAGAATGAAACTGCCCGAAATTATCCTACTAGAAATCCCATGGACTGTGGTGAACAGACAAAATTTACATATTTAGATACTCTTATAGAAAGCATGTAGCGACGAATAAAAACCTTCTTTTAATCCAAAAGTAGTCAAAACAAAAACTAAAAAATGGTTAAACTTATCATGAACACATCCGTTTGTAAGTCCTTTTATGCTATTTAATGCTACATGGCAATGGAGTGATGAAATGACACATACATTCTTGTAAATTCTGTTTTTATTTTATTTTATTTAGTCCTAGAGTCGCGGGTTCGATTCCCACTCAAGTCTGGTCCTGTTATTGCTCATATTAATAACTAAATTATAATTTGTAATTATAATTAAATAAAAAATATTTTAAATTATAATAATACATATGTACTAAATATTGAAGAGCGTTTGATTATTAACATGCCCTCGCTGCATATCTATATATATATAAAATAATGAAGTAATTATATATAAAAAAATTAAGAATACATTGTATGATAATAATAAGATAAAGGCATCTATAGAACTTACTAATTCTTATCTTATTTATAAAGAATTTCTTATCAGTAAAGTTTAGTAACAAAGTCTGGCAGCACTAATGAGAGTAATATATACTCAAAAGCTCTCTCGCGCTGGTACGCTTTTGCTCTCTTCGCTTACATTTTGAACGCATGCCGACTGAGAAAAGCGATAAAGAACCAATAAAAAAAAATAACTTTGGCTATGCTGAAGTTTTAATACACTTCACACCCTTCCCAGTGGTTCGAGGGTCTTGAAATTTGTAAGGATGGTGGATATGGGCCAAAAACTTATAGTGTCCAATAGTTGATAATACAAAAAACAAAAAAGTTTTTCTAATAAGAACATGAATTTGGATCCAGGTTTGTATGGGGGGTACCCATTCGGCTGATTTCGACAAATGTACTGCGTATGGTAAAAAGAAAGCTAGAAGCTCAGTTCTCTAGCTCAAAAACTGAGGGACTAGTTTGCATACATACAGTCAGACAGACAAACAGACGAATAAACAAACAGGTGGATAGACATACAGACAGACAAATGGACAGATCAAGTCGTCTAATCGCGCTGATCAAGAATATGTATATATACTTTATGGGATCTCCGATGTCTTCTTCTGTATGTTACAAACTTCATGACAAACTTATAATACTATTCACTGCGTGAGAGTATAAAAATCGAGATAGGCGCAAAGACCATATACTATACTATATATATATGCTCTTTGATAGGCGCTTCAAAACAAGAAAAGTGAATGTTGACGTCTGGATTGTGTTCACAAACCTTCTTAACTTCGTATAGGTCGGGCGTCCAGTTCGCGACAACGCGTCCAAATAAGTGCAAGTCCAAAGTCAAAAAAAAGTTTACTTTAAAAAACAACAACAACAAAAATTATATGTACCCATAACTGTAAAAGTGCTGAAATTGTAGTGAATTTGTAAGTTAAATGAAATAAAATAAATAAAAATACATTAATATAAATTTGAAGAAGGATAAAAGTTAAGAGATTTTTTCAAAAAAAAAAAAAAAAGAAAAAGTGAAATGCAAAAAATCTAATACATACAAAGAAACAACCCCTTTTATACTTTTTGAATCTATGTATCTACAATTCTTACATAGTATTATCCTTGAACTTTTTGACCTTCAACTCATGCTACTTAGTAATAGTAAAATACTTCAACTACTACCTCAATAACATTCAACCGTCACATCCTTTTCTCCACAAGACAACAACAAATACAATATTACAACAAAAATGGCTCTTCGAATTGCTGGTCTATTCCTATCTAAGGAGGTCTCCGCTGCTGCCGTTAAACAGATGCGTACGTTGAACACCAGCGCTGCTTCGAAAGCAAAGTTTCTGGTCAACTCACCCAATACCGTGCTGGACAAGACTATACTTCAGCGTTATCGTAATCTAGAAACACCCGCGAATCGTGTTCAGGCCACTTACCTGTGGATTGATGGCACCGGTGAAAATATACGCTTAAAGGATCGTGTCCTTGACAAAGTACCATCATCTGTTGACGATCTTCCCCACTGGCAATACGATGGTAGTTCGACATACCAGGCGCATGGTGAAAACTCTGATACTACTCTTGTGCCACGCGCATTGTACCGTGATCCATTCAAGCCTGGCAAGAATGATATCATTGTCATGTGTGACACCTACAATGCCGATGGCAATCCAACTCCATCCAATAAACGTTCCGATTTCCAAAATGCTATTGATAAGGTGAAAAGTGAGGAGCCATGGTTCGGTATCGAACAGGAATACACTCTACTCGATGTCGATGGACGTCCTTTTGGTTGGCCCGATAATGGTTTCCCAGCACCACAGGGACCCTACTATTGCGGAGTTGGTGCGGATCGTGTCTATGCCCGTGATCTTGTCGAAGCTCATGCCGTAGCCTGTCTATATGCTGGCATCGATTTTGCTGGCACTAATGCAGAAGTAATGCCGGCACAATGGGAATATCAAGTTGGTCCCAGCACTGGCATGAAGGCCTCCGATGATCTCTGGGTATCACGTTACATTCTGCAACGCATTGCTGAGGAATACGGTGTCGTTGTCACATTCGATCCCAAACCCATGGAAGGTCAATGGAACGGTGCTGGTGCCCATACGAATTTCTCGACAAAAGCGATGCGTGAAAATGGTGGCATCAAAGCTATTGAAAAGGCTATTGAAAAGTTATCACACCGTCATGAACGACACATCAAGGCCTACGATCCCAAAGAAGGCAAGGACAACGAACGTCGTTTGGTTGGTCGCCTTGAAACCTCCAGCATTGATAAGTTCTCATGGGGCGTCGCTAATCGCGCCGTCAGTGTACGCATTCCACGCGGTGTTGCTACCGCCGGCAAGGGTTACTTCGAGGATCGTCGTCCAAGCTCTAACTGTGATCCATACGCTGTGTGCGGTGCCCTTGTCAGGACCTGTCTGTTGAATGAATAAATTAATCGGTTATTCTTATTAATATTATAAAATTTAATTAGTAGTTTTGCAAAACTTTTGTAAATAGTTTAAACATTTATTAATACAAAAAAAAAAGTGAGGAAAGAAAGAAGGAGAATGAGAAGCAACGTTGAATGTTGTTAGCATTTAAGTTGAATAAAAACGAAAAGAAAATCAAAATCTTTCAATCTGCCATAAAATTTATTAATTTTAATAATATTATTATTTTCATTTTTGTAATACAATTTTATGTATTTAATAATTTTTTATATTAAAAAAAAAAAAATTAAAAATTTATTTGAAAAATGTATAACAAGTTTTTGTTTGGATTTATTTTTATGTTTTATTCTTTTTTTTTAAGAAAATTATTAAAAAGAAAATCATATTTTTCAATAGAAAGAAACTAAAATATTATAAAAAAAAAAAAAAAAAAAAATTTATCAATGTTATTTTTATGGAGAAATTTTCCTCTCTATATAACAACATATCTCTCTTTGATCAAATGATCGTATAACTAAAATATTTACTATGGAACCTCACATAAGGGCGGATGAATGAACAAAAATGTTCCTCAAAAACTTAAATGAAAATGCATGCCATTTTGTCAGTATTTCGAAAAAAAATGTTTCAAAATTTTATATTAAAACTAAAATTAAAAAAGAAAATGAAAAGAAAAAGAAAAAAAAAATTTGTTTCAGTAGTGTGATTTTGAAAGAAAACGAAAACAAAAAACAAAGAAATTGAAGAAATAAGTAAATATATATTATATAAATTGTTAAACATTTTTAAATAGAATTTTATTCAAGTTGCTACAATTGAGAAAGAATATATTCATATATCACTCACTATACACAATACAACAATATCTACTATTGTCATAAAATAAAATGTTAATTCAATTATACATACTTATTACTTATATATAAAATGCTATATTCAAAAACAAGAGCAAATTGTCTATTAATAAAATACAAATTTTTAAAATATATATGTACACCAAAAATTCAATTACTTATTTGATTACATGAATTATTGTATATTTATCATAGTTGCCATTGAAGTTTACTTATTTTTTACAGTTGCAATCAGACACAGTCGGAATCCTCTATAATGAACTCCCCTATAATGTTCATAGCTCTCATATAACGATTGATTTTATCATCTACAGTCAGATTATTTTATAACGAAGGATTGTTCAAATCCTTAATAACAGTTGTAAGTTCCTTAGTTCAACAAACAAGAATTACAATAGATACAAACATGCAGTGGCAATGTACTATTTGTTTCCATACAAATAATCATGTTATAATCTTTTCTAAAATTTCAATACTTGCAAAATATTCGATACTTTGAGTAAGTATATGACTTAGAAACAAATGAACAGCATTGATAAATTGGCAAATTCCATATATGCCCATAGTCATAATACTCATACAAACGTGTACTATAAGTTTGTACAATAATATAAGTATTATAGGTGTGTACTACTACTTGTCAAAGCCAACTACATGTTGATCTCAATGAAATCATAATACTTATTTTAGGTTAATGCGTGCATGCACTTCTTATTTCTGATTGGCCTAGATTGGTATTGTTGTCAAGTGTGTTAAAAGTATATATGGTATTAAAATCTTTGTATTCTGTTATATTATCAATTTTCTTGATAATATCATTGACTGATTTAAATGGCTTTATCTTATAATTCAAATTGCAAGGTAACAAGATATGGAGAACTACCATCGCTAACGGTTCCATTTTATATTAGGCTTTAGTTAATACAATATCGTAACCTTTTTTATTTAGAATCAATGTGAATTACATATTTTACATCCTACATCGGGAAGCTTTAGTTCCAATATTTTTATTTTTCTCTATTAAAAAAATTGCATTGAATTGCACGGAAATATCCTAATCAATTCTCCTCGTCATGCTGATTAGTTCCACATATGTAAATAAGTATTTAGGGGAACTTAGTAACACGTTTGTATGCGTAACAAATATCACATTAAAATTAAATTACCTTAATGTCACAATGTGTACACTGTACAGAAAGTTTTGGTTTGAAAAACTTTTAAAATCCTCACTTGATTTACAAATGTATATTCTCGAACTTTGAATATCAGTGACTAGGAAAATATTACTATTCGAGAATTTATTTTTTATATCGATTAATTGTAATTATGAATATAAAGGCATAACAAATTTTAGAAATCTAAAAGGATAAAAGCCTCTCATGCTCTTATGAATGATTTTCAAATTAATGTTATATTCTTCTTCTATACATAGTATAAAAATGTCGAAATTCCTGTCTCTTCCGATACGCATAACTTCTACACCACTGAACGGATTTTGATACGGTTTTCACTGTCATTTAAAGATATTTCTACGTAAGACGGTTTTGTATCATACAATACATTCTAATTAGTTCTAGTTAAGTCGTTGTACATTGGGTATATAGTGGCTTAGAGACATTTTTAAAATACATAAATTCGTCCTTGTCAAACATCTCCTTTCCTTTATTTTTAGAATCAATAATTTTTGATATTGATGAAACCAGGGAATAAATATAAATCAGGTTTTCTAATGCAACCGTGTAAAGCAGGGAGGGATTTCTAGTCTATATATAAAACAAAGTTGAAAAATGTGTATGTTTCCTTCTGGCGCCCGTAATTTGAACCGATTGAGTTAGTTTTTTTTTTTTTTTTTTGAAGTAGATAATTACGATACAAAGGTACATAATAGCATACTTATTTTTTTTGGAACAACGGAAGAAAGAAGGAATTGATGGATCAAATTTTGCATATAAACCTTAGAAACTTATCTTCAAATCAATCAAGTAGTCTTTGTCAAACATGTTAGATATATTATTAAAAAGCTTGTGAATCACAACAAAATAAAATAAATATCATTTTTTTTATCATTCCCGTATAAAGCCGATTTTGAGGGGTAGTAGCGAAGCACGCCGAGATTGATAGTTTTTTATATTTCTTTTAAAAAACTCTAGAAATCTGTAGTAATCAGGATTACATAAGATTGTTCCCATTTCGACCATCATAGATAATCAACTTTTGTCTATAATATTTACTTTGTTGAAGGATATTTACAATGATATGAAACTGAACTATGTTTTTTTCTTGCTCATTTTAAATTGTCGTTTTTGTTTGGCAGCTGACAATTAAATTGGAAATGTTATTTGTTCGCTGAGTGTGAAAAAGCAAAACACATTTCACTTTCTCAGAAATAAAAACAAACTATCGGGCATAAACAAGAGATAATATTGTAAAACAAACACATAAAATATTCTATATTAAATTACAGATGTTAAATGAAACAACTTAACGGAAAATTACTAAACTATGATATGTACACTTATGTATGTATATACGTATGTATGTTTTCTTGGCGTTCAACTTACATTGACATTGAATTCATACACAATTTGGCAGCTATGCATATGAATGTCTACTTTATATACAATACAATACAATTCATACATACATATGTACATGTACTTAGTATATCTAATTATGTATGTACAGACATATGCCTTTAATATTTTTTATAAATGCAGAGATAAATATGTGTGTGTTTTTTTTTTTTTTTTTTTTTTTGTTCGGAAGAAAAGCATCGAAAGCCGAAGTGCGGGACTTTAACCTCGCTAAAAACTCCCGCCCCATGTCCTAATGTCCCCCGGAAATGTCGTTAGATATTACGTCGGGAGAAAGGTTGGAGCATTGCTGCTCAAAAAGAAGAGAGAAGACTACACTTTTTGTCAGTCCATTTAATGGACACCTATAGTATCGTTGCCGTACGTGGGTCGTGACTACTCGTCAGTATTCAACTATCCCCCAATAAGTATGGCATCAACTTTTGACAAAACTACGACGTCTGCGGATTTCGTCTAGCCCTCTCTATACGGCGTAACTCTAGCTGTACAACTGTGTGTGTGTGTGTGTGTGTGTGTGTGTGTGTGTGTGTGTGTGTGTGTGTGTGTGTGTGTGTTTTTTTTTTTTGTGATCGGAAGAAAAGCATCGAAAGCCGAAGTGCGGGACTTTAACCACGCTAAAAACTCCCGCCCCCTGGTCCTATTGTCCCCCCGGAACTGTCGTTAGATATTTCGTCGGGAGGAGAGGAGGAGCATAGTTGCTCAAAAGTCAATCTGTCCCAAGTAAGTGGGTCGCCTATTGTCTCTGTGTTGTTTGTATGTCGCAACTACACGTCAATCAACAATCACCTGTCCGTTTGTGCAGCTTGTGCAGCTAGACGGTCGGCCTGCATTCGCAGTCTTTCAGCTGCTCTGCTGCGTTCTGCTGCACGGAGGGCCCTCATCATCGTGGCAATAGCTGCTTTCACCACTTGCCACATCTCTTCTGATTGGCACATGTGCGGCACCAGGTTATCCACTGTAGGCGGCTCGCCAAAACACTCCTGTATCTGTGTCCTCTCATTGATAAATCGAGGACAGCAGAAAAGTACGTGTTGGGCATCTTCGGCGATACCGACGCAGACAGGGCAGAAGGGGTCCTCCTCGTGTCTGAAACGGTGCAGATAGAACTTAAAGCAACCGTGTCCACTGAGCATCTGCGTCATATGGAAGTCCACTTCTCCATGTTTCCGTGTTATCCATACATCCAGGCAAGGGATCAGGGAGTACGTCCATCGCCCTTTACTAGACGCTTCCCATCTTCTCTGCCATTCTTGGATGCTGTTTCGCCGCTCGTCTTCTGTGGATGACCCTGTGGTGTACCTCCGTTTCACTTCTCGCGCCAATATGTCTATTGGTGGCATAGAAGCTATTGCTTCAATCGCCACATCCGATATTGTACGGAAGCCGCTTGCAACCCGCAATGCACTTAGGCGGTATGTCGAGCGAATACCCGCCATGTATGAGCTCATCCGTGTTGCATCCGCCCATACTGGCGCAGCGTATAGGATAATGGAGCCAACAACTCTAGCCAGTAGCTTTCGCGTGCTAGCTCGTGGTCCGCCTATGTTTCCCATTATTCGGGATAAGGCTCCATTAACTTTCACCGCTTTGTCATTTATGGCTACTAGATGCTCCTTGAAGGACAACCGAGTGTCAATAAGCACTCCCAGATACTTGAGGGCTGGCTGGGAGGTTATGAGGCAGTCGCCTATCCAAAACGAAAATGTTTCCCTCACCTTCCTGGTAGACAGGAGAACAGCTTCTGTTTTCTCGACTGCTAACTCCAGATGAGCTTGACTAAGCCAACTCCTGACACTGGCCGTAGCTTCACAGCAGCTAGCTTGTATTCGCTCGATCGTTTTACCCACGACTACCAAAGCAATGTCGTCAGCGTAGCCAATCAGCGTTGCGCCTGTGGGGAGGTTCATCCTAAGGATACCATCATACATTACGTTCCACAGCGTGGGTCCTAGGACCGAACCTTGAGGCACGCCCCTTGTGACCCTGTACTCCTTCCGGCCATCATCGGTGTCATACAACAGCACCCGGTCTGCGAAATAATTTGCAATTATCCGCATAAGGTACCTCGGCGTATCGAGATCCCTAAGTGCTTGCATGATCCGTGGCCAGCTCGCCATGTTGAAGGCATTTTTGACGTCCAAGGTCACCACAGCGCAGTATTCCTTGGCGCCTCCCTTCCATCTGGTTCCACTCGTCGCTCTACGCGCAATATCCATCACTGCTTGGATTGCATCGACCGTGGATTTCCCACGGCGGAATCCAAACTGACGGTCGGATAGAGCGTCCGGTCTTTCTAGAGTGTCCTGGAGACGTCCGACTATGATACTTTCCAGTATCTTGCCCTGCGAGTCAAGCATGCAGAGCGGCCGGTACGCAGATGGGTGGTCAGGTTGCTTTTTTGGCTTTAGCAACAAGACTAACCTCTGTCTTTTCCAAATGGTCGGAAATACACCTTCGGCAAGGCATGCGGAGTACATCTTTGTGAAGGTCGCAACATCTGCTCTCACTGCAGCCTTTAGCGCTACGTTTGGGATGCCATCAGGACCTGGGGCTTTCCTGTCTCCCAACTTTCTTAGTGCTTGCAGCACTTCAACTGTGGTTACCACTGGGAAGCCAGCGGCGCCTGTGGGTGGATCGGTGGATTCCAACGTGTCACCCACTGGGAAAAGTGCTGCAACCACCTCGCCGATCAGCGTTGGGTCAGATGGCTGTGGAGGCTGTGGTCCTTTCACCGAGCTCATCACTAACTTGTAGGCCTTACCCCAGGGATCAGTATCGGAGCTGTCTCGCAGGGCTTTGAAACGAGAGTCTTTGCTGAACCGTATGGCCTTCCTCAGGAGATGTCTTAACTTTTTAAATGCGTATTGCATTTGCTCCCAATCAGGAGACGTTCTGGCACGCTGCGCCAGCCTGCGTGCCCGAATGCAGCGACTCCTAAGCTCAGCAATCTCGTCGTTCCACCAGTAGGCCGCCTTTCGCGTAGGTACCCGAGCTTTCCTAGGCATCGAGGCGTCGCAAGCTATGGAAATCCGCTTGGTGACGCTTTCTGCCATACCATTCGCGTCTTCAGTGACCGTTGCGGTGTCTTCCCAGATTTGGAGAAAGACGTCTTCGTCAAAGAGACGATCTCTCCAGCCTCTGACAGAGTGGAACTGGACCCTGATTGCCGGATGCTGCACAATCTCAATCACAATGGCTCGGTGATCACTGTTCGTATAGAAATCACCGATGCTCCATGTTGTGTGACGCGCAATGGAACTATGTGCGAAGGTGAGATCTATGGCGGAGCGCCTGTTACCTGCCTCGAAAGTGAACTGCCCGTCGTTTAAAAGTTCAACGTTGAGTGTGGCTAGGCACTCCATCAGGACCCTGCCACGCTGGTTCGTGAAACTGCTACCCCACATTGTGGACCAGGCATTGAAATCTCCTGCGATGATGGACGGCGTCCTTGTCCTGGCTTCCGCAACCAGCTCCGTAATTAGCCGTTCAAATTGGCTTATTTCCAGACTTGGGGGGCATAACATGAGAAAAAGTAAATGCCGTTTACTTTTACCCAAGTGAAGCCAGAATGAGGAGTCAGTGCCTTGCTTTGAGGAGCCTTCCCATCCGTGACCCATATAGCCGCTTTGCAGGATGCGTCCGACGTCCATTCAAGCCCTAAGATGTTGCGGTATTGCTCGCATATTAGGACAAGGTCGAGGTGTTGCTCGTGTGTGTGTGTGTGTGTGTGTGTGTGTGTGTGTGTATAAAAGAATCTTTGAACACAGAACAGAAAATCAAACAAGTGACTATTTCTTTAAAAAATTTTCATATTTATACCTTTCTGGTATAATACATATGTATGAATGAAATATACATAATGGTTTTGTAAAATATAATCCATATAATTTATATAGAAATTAATAACATAGATAAGGATATGTTCTACCTTTATAAATCTAGTCATGCTTTTTAAATACTAGAAGGGTTAGATACGAAGATTTATGACAACATTTTTTAATCGGATTGATGAGAACTCATAACTCCTTCCCTGATTTTTGCATTTTTATTCTTTATACTCGTAGATTCGATTAGGATAGATTAATCTGTCAGTTATACTCTTGGGACTTTTGTCAGATTTTGAACTAAGATGCTCCCAGGTGTATCAAATGAGCTCTCAAAGGTTAAGAACAAAATTATAACAGATGATCCAATGTTTCTTTTGCCTCTGATTTTTTGCATTTCTCCATTTTCCGCTGTTTGTCTGTCTCATCTGTGACCTGCCATAATATTGATTACGAAATTACTTTTTGTCGTTAAGCTTATACATATCTTTAGTAAATTTACAAGTTGCTCAGTCCATCAAACTTGTTCTCTTTACTCTTTTCATGATAATAGTATATTCGAAGTCAATGCTTATATTTTTTTATCTGTTTCTTTGCCCACTTGTTTGACTGTTGTCAACTAAGTAACTAAATAACTTTACATTAAAGTAATTAACTTGCAAGTGCTCTGCCTATAATAATGTCTATCAATGCTGATAGCAAAAAAGAGCGTTGATTGTTAAACTTAACCAGCTTTATAAATATTTCTCATACAATCAAATATTGATTAACTTTAGGGCGGTGAGAGTTACATACTATATTCACAAACGAGAGTGTAAATAACACTAGTAAATACTTATATGGTAAAGATAGATAGAATGATATAGTAGATAGATGGACGATTGATGAGTGTATGGATGAATGCAAGTACTTCACCTTGAGGTTAATACAGCATAACAAGTCTACTTATACACGTATATATGTATGTACGAGTATATACATAGTGTGTAGTATAATAAGTATATAAAAGATAAAGACACATAGACCCACAACGAAGCACTCTGAACGACCTATGTCAGTACTTATCTGTTCAGTGCTTCTTGTTGTACTTGTATTATTGTATTTTTGTAAAAATAGAAATGGAAAAAACAAAGTAAGTATAATTTTCCTTTACTGTTTCCAAGTATATGTATATACCATAATCAGTTTTAAGGCAATGCAACGAACGCCTAAATGAGTTGCATTCAGTCATTTTTACTTATATATAAATGCATACAAATACTTATGCATATTTAATACTATACGTATACAGTCTGTATAAAAATACAAATGTATCTGCATATTTGTCAGTTGTTGTTTACCAACTTGAATTCATTTACTTATATACATACTCGTATGTTTATGTGTATAGACTCTAATGAGGTTGATAAGGTTTTACATAAAGACTCTACCCCATGTCATTTTGGTGTTTTGGAATGCATTTTTATAAGTATTATTAATATTTAATATATTATAAATTCAAAAACAACAAAAGGTTTTACAAAATACTATTATTGAAATAAATATTTATTTATTATTATTCAATTTTATAGAAAATAAATAAGACACCAAATGTGTGATCGTTTTGTACTGTTGCTTTTTTCCAATATATTTTATTTTATTGAAACTTGTTTTATAGCGATGCGTTGTTATGCAGGTATATCAAGTTATAGAAACATGCCATTCAATATTTTCAACAATAAATCTGTAGTCTACAAACATTTTTTCAAGTGAAGTTTGTAGTATGTTTGTGTTATTTTTCTACAAACTTTATTAGTTTTTTGAGAAGATATATAATATACTATACAAAC
The DNA here is from genome assembly GCA_035041805.1 of Amiota mariae. Lineage (NCBI taxonomy): Eukaryota > Metazoa > Arthropoda > Insecta > Diptera > Drosophilidae > Amiota > Amiota mariae. The sequence goes on along the minus strand of JAWNKV010000229.1, from coordinate 610,710 downwards.
AGACAAAAAAAAAAAAAAAATATATATATATATATAAATTCTAGACAAGTTAATATGCTTATTCAAATCAATCGATTCATTGCATTCACTGCATTCTTTATAAGACACGCAATTATGTTTTTTTTAATTTGAAAACGAAAATACCATTGAAGTTATCTTAAATTAATTGGAATGTCCAACTTTGGTTTTACTTTCTTTATTATTTATTTCTTTGAAAAGATTTTCTATTTTTTATAGTCCCATTAAATAAAATTATATTTACAAAACATTCTTTAGAGATATTCTTGATGGTAGAATCTACTAAAGTTTCACATGTTCCAAAAAGTGACAACAAAAAAGCTAAATTCAATATTGATGAAACTGAAGATCGATTATATGGGCTACATACTTCAGACTTAAATGATAAAACATTTTACGCTCGTGTGATAAATTAAATAAATTTAATTTGTATAAAGAGTTATTGCTGCGTGCCAAACCTTGAGCGTTAAGTTAGAACCAGACGATAAATAAACAAACTTCGATCTGTTGTAGAACAGAAAAGTTTAATAAAATGACGATGACTACTTGACTTATAGTAAACTATAAGATTTCTATTTTATGTAGGGGAAGGTTGTCAAGGTTAGGCTTTTGCGATTTGTAGATGTTGTAACACAAAATGTAACAAAGTTCCTGAGTGACAAAACAACGCTTTGAGAGAGTAAAATTTGAATTTTTTTTTTTGATTTTTGTGTTAAATAGAAAAAAAATCCATGGCAGTTATGTATGCGTAATGTGTGATCAGGTATGTGTATTGTGTGATCTTTTAAATGTCGAAAGAAAAAAAATAATTATTCGGAAATAGCAATTGTTGTTGCCTATTTGTTGCCATGGTTGTGCAGCCATAGTTGGATGGCGAAATTCATTAAAAATGGTTTTTCATTTATTAAAAATTGTTTTTCAATTTATTTTGTAACATACTTAGCCCAACCCTAACACCAAAAGCCCAATATTCCCATATATTATTTTTTATTTTTGATTATCCATAACTTCTTTATTCTAATAAGAGACGAAACTATTCCCAACAATCCTGACAATCTTCTCCTACATACACCATCTTCAATTAAGCGTTTCTCTTCACTGAACTTTAATTTCAATTGACCATACAGATATTAGATATGAACTATATGGTACTTGTAAATATCAATTTGTCTAACTTGCGTTTATCAAATTATATTACTTATACAGATTTGGATATGATGTACAAATTATCAATTTCAATTTTTAAATTGGTTTGACAAAAGCTGAAATTTTCCATATAAAAACTTATGAAAATTCAATTTTCTAAACTAATCTTACCTTTCTGTATCCTATAACTTTAAAAATGCGGAAGTTATAGAAAATTAAAGGTTTTGATAAGGAATACATCTTCCATCAATCGGGGAACCTTGGTTCCAATATAATATCTTTGTAAATTAATAAGCAATGAGACTAGTTTGTATAGAAAAAGATGTGAAAATGGACAGAATAGGTCCAATTGTTTCACCCCATCATATTTACATACATAATGAGATTTAACGCATTACACGTTACAAAAATCACGACAAAGTGAGAATACCTGTTCACACTATTGTGAAAAACGTAAAATAAATAAATAAAATATGCCACCTTCATATCATAAGTTAATCTAGTGACCTCTAATATGTGACGTGTATTCTTTAACAAAACATATTTGCTGATATAAAAAACTACAATATAGATCTATGTGTGGGCATTTTCCATATATAAATTTATAAATGGAACTGTGTATTGAATAATGAATGATTTTCCTTTATTTTAGGAAAAAAAAAAAAAAATTACATACGTATATCAGTAATTAATAAAAGAAATCTCTGAATGGATTATGGAAGAATTTAGATATTTTGAGACGTTCAAGTGATAAACATTAAACTGAATTAAATTAATAAATTAATTAGTTTTAATTAACAATGAAATAAATTTATGACATAGGCAACTAACCTTGAAATTTAAAATTCTATCTGTGCATTATATAAGCATTCTTATATCACATATGTACGTATAATGTTTTATCTTCATTACGTAATTGATCAAATTCACATTAAGTACTTATACTTGTTTGATTTTAATTTTTTTATGTGATAAAAATAAACTCACATTTCTATATGATTTGATATGATTGCTTAAATTCAAGTAAATATTTGCTACACCAATGAATAATGGTTCTGATCCGATCCCTTACTACTAATACTTAGAGTTTGAAGATTATAAATGAAAATTATAGAGTAGCTTATCAAGAAAAAATTGAATACTTTAAGATAAAATCATATTGAAGTCAGTCAGTCAGTCGGTTGTCTGAAAATGTTTGAGTTTAATCTGATATAGATAATGTTGCTTCTTAAACCATTTTGGCACTTTAAAATACAATAAAATATTTTCACATTTTCTTCTTCTTCTTATTTATCATCAAGTCAGTGTTGAGTATTATTCAACCAACTTTGTTGAGCAAAACTCCCTCCCAAGTTAGTTCAAGTACAAATAAGTATGTTCTAAGAAACGTGCTTATCATACAAAGTGTTTAACGTATTTTCTACAATTTCGGCAAGGAGCAAAAACGTGTCAAGACATTTATGCTATCAATAGTCAATAAATTATAGAAATGCTTAAATGGGTCGACATGGACGAGACGCAAGGAAAATAACCAACAATTTTTGAAGGCTTTTGTTCAAAGACAATTAATAATTGATGTAAATTAAAAATAAAAATCTATCAAGAACAACATGAAGAACATTAAGAACACGTACTGAAAGCGTGATTTATATATACAATTTTGTATGTGTATTTGTTTATTTTATTTATTAAATAAGAAAAAAAAAAGACTCTTATCAGATAATTTTTAATAAATTTTATTCTGTTTGTTTTTCGAGAAATTTTGTTGTTGTTCGTTGTTTGCAAGTTGGTCATTGCAATTTCACGTACAAAACTTGTTGCACTTGTTGTTGTATAAACAAGTTGATTCTATATACTATAGCAAAATATCGGTTATTTGTTGATATCTGTTTTATTAATATTGTTATTTTTAAAGACTGCATGCAAGTGTAAAATGGTGATATCACTTTAGTTAATTTCTTAAACGTAGAACTGTAGATCGGTGATCCAATAAATTATATGTGTTCTATGTGTTCATCTATCCATACGGCCATTGGAAAGCAATTTTCTTCTATATAAGCATATCATGTAAAATTGAATTGTTTGTTTTTCACACTTTTTAACTCTACACGTGACAAAAATATTGAAAAAATCGGTTATTTGACACTCGTTTGTATACATATGTTAAAAAATATAACGTCTCATTGTGGCGAACAATGCCTGGCACGCAAGAGAAATATATGACACGCCTTGAATTAAACAACTAAATTCCAAGAGGAGATATATTTTCCTTCTGTCATGAAGAATTCGAAATTTTTTGAGCAACATGCCATGGAATTTAGAAACATATTTATTCATAAATAGGCCATAGCTAATTCACCTTGGCCTAGAACCATATGAATTTCATCCGTTCTCCAAAGGTATAGGTATTTCAAAGTTGAAGAGCATGTATTTTGGGGTAGATATTACCTAACAATATATACAAATCTATATAAAAAAAATGTATAAAAAGACTAACTTAGGCTATACCGAAGTTGTAATACTCTTTTAAAAAATAAATAGACATAAAAAAATGACCTGTCAAAAATAACTGGGTATCGAACCTATTACGTGATCTCACATACGCATTATTGTGCATATACTCAATCGACGCCTTAGCACCCTAGGCCAACTATTGTCTGAAATGGTCTTAGAAGATGTTTTGAGTGTACAGAAATATTACATTATTGTTTACTTATGCGTAGCATCACTATATAGTATTCTCTCTATTACAGTTTGAGTATCAACAAAGAATTCAGTTTAAGTGGCACTTTATTGTACAATTACTCTTTATAAGTTTGTCATTTAATGTGGGTTTGTATGGGAGGTACCCCTGGTACCAGAAACTTATAGTGTCCAAATTTCAGTTCGATAAGTCAAAAAAAAAAAAACTTTTTCTAATAAGAACATTAATTTAAAAGGGGGTTTGTGTGGGAGGTACCCCCCTACTGGTCCGATTCGTTTGGTAAAAAGAAACCTATGTACAAAATTTCAGCTCTCTAGCTCAAAAACTGAGGGACTAGTGCTGCGAACAGACGGATAGACGGACCGACGTACAAACGGATATGGCTAAATCAACTCGTCTCATCGAGCTAATCACAAATATATCTACTTTATGTAATCTGCGATGTCTCCTTCTGTGTGTTACAAACTTCATGACAAACTTATAATACTATTCACTCCCATGAAGAGTATAAAAAATGTAAATGTAAGTCTGTTTATGACCAGTGAATTCGAAAAGTACTTTACCGATTACACCAAAATTTTGACAAAATGTTTCATTGAACTATTGTACCTTCTTTGCATACTTTATTTTTTATAAAAACCACCGGAAAAGTCGGAATTGGTGGACCAAATTTTGCTTCAAAAGGTTAGAGACATATTTTAAAATAATCATAAATAATAAAGGCGACTGCCTTAGTCAAACATCAGTTTCTGATTGGTAGTTTTTAGAATCGATAATTTTTTGAGCGTAGATAATTTTGTAAATATTAAATTAAATTAAAATTGTTTGTACAAAACATATAGCCTGGACTAAACATGAGAGGACACAATTTCGTGGTCGATTTGTCTAGTCTGTATGTTTCATAATCTTTGTCCAGTTAGCTTATAATAAAAAGAATTATAGAAATAGATGATTTAGATGAATTAGAAAATACAAGATTTCATTAGTAAGAGGCAATAAAAAAATGAAATCATTTAAAATTATTTTATTGTAAAAGTTTCCATGTGATAAGCTTTAGTTAGATCAAAGATAATTATTTTTGTTCACATTTGTTGTTAAATTTTATCTCTGTTAATTATGGCGCACGTTTCTTATATAAAAGGCTCCATAAAGGCGCCCCTAAAAATCAATAAAACTAAAGTACATACTATGATTTATATATTTATGACTAATTTAATTTTAAAAACTTTATTACAAGAGAGTTAACAACAACCCAAACAAGCTTGAATTAGTCAGATTTATACTAGACCAGCTCTTAAGTATTTGCCAGTCCATTAAATAAGTACTATGTATAATGATGTAAAATGTGAATATCTTCTTAAAATACATACTATGAAATCATTAAACTTATTTTGTTTTCATTGTGTTCCACTACAGTGAATATTTTGCATTCTAAAAATGATTTTTTCTTTTCTACCTTAATTCTATTTAAATTTCTATTTTCGTTTTGTTCAAATAATAAAATCCATCGATGACGTTTACATTTAAGTATACTTATAAGATACTTTTTTGAAAGTATAGGAAAATTTTATTTAAATAAATATCACACATAATTAATCTCTTAGATACACATATGCTGGGAAGGCAATGTACTTGATTCAAAGCTTATGAGAAGTTGAAAGGTGCGAAAAACCATCTACACATCTACAATAGATGAATAGATGTTCAGTGACAAAGACGGACGGGAGTTTTAATTCATTCAATTCTAATCGTGTTGATATGACAATGTACTTATACTTATTAATGTGTGTACTTTGTGGGGTGGTCTGTAATCCATTGTTAACCATTATAAGCACTTATGGTATTATCATATTTAAGTACAAATTGAACATTTAATACTTTCTTGATTCTCAAAAAAACATTTTACCTTTTGTTTCAAAAAGAATATACGTACTCTACATTGGGGGAAACAAGGTCAGGAATTAGTAGTTCAAAGTCGATTTGTTTCGTCATTAAACAATAAATAAAATGGTACAAACAAAAACCTTTCACTTTCTACGAAAAAGTTCTTTATAATTAGATTTAATAGATTTACAGTCATGATCGTGTTAATTATTCGCTATAATACAAACTGAAATTGAGAGAGATTGTGCTAATTAAAATTATAGAATTAAAATGCTAATCAGAGGCAATGCACTCGCTAAATTATTTACCATGCTAACCAGAGTGTGTTTGCTTTGGTTTCCCAAATCATGATTTCATTGATGTTTCATATTTTTTTATTTTTATTTTCTATATTCAAAATTGAATTTATCACTTCTACGATTTTATTACGCCGCAGCCTTCGTCAGTCGTTTCTTTTCCTATTGTATATAGTATGCTTTAAACGAGTATTCATTCTACAAAAATTGGTATCATAGTCCATCTTCGCACAGTGGTTTTCGATTGAAGTTTTTGTTTTTTAATTTTTATCTCTTACAGGAGAGACTAGTAGAGGCATTAGGTAGAGTAAATTATAAATTATTTGAAAAATTTGAAGTTTTTATTTGAAAATATAATAATTTTGTATGGAACATTTATTTGAATAATCCTCATAATCTGACGTTTTGCATATCTCTTCAGTATGAATTTGTTATATTTTATATTGCCTTATTTTTGTTTTAATTACTACATAAATAATACTCGTATATTATATAATATTTTGGCAGCCGAATAGATAAAAAGACCCACTGTACTACGACATCGCCACACGCGAGACAAAGCTTTGCGTCATAAATTTCGCACGCGTTTGCTTAGTGATCTTTCTTTTCCTATCATACTACACCTGGTTAGAAGAGTTTTAATCTTTTATTATGATGTTTGTGAAGCATTACAGAAGATTCCGGTGAACATATTGAGTATAAAATATTATAATTAAAAAAGATTAACATCTTTTTTTTAGCTAAGTATTTGTATGTTTGCTTCTATGCGAAAAATACCTTCATTTTTAAAATTCGCATCAACCTTCTAAAAAAAAACCTACTATGGAGCGATCAGGAAATAACAATATATGGCTGAGATAACCAACCTGCAAATGAAATTATTATAAATTAATCAAATATGTATAATAGTTTGGATTACTATAACTATATACTTATGGAAAATATCTATAATAGTCCTTTTACTATTCCAAATTTATTATTATTAAAAAGTAGAATATTAAATAAATTCTTATATTGCATAATATGAAGAGCACTAGATGCCATGACTTTACTACTTTATCATACGAGTATATGCCACAAAAAAGCTTTTGTTTGGATAATTTTTTCTAATAATTGTATAAAAGGTAAATAAGTTTCGTTAAAACCGAAATCTATGATTAATCTTTTTTTTTTTTTTGGTATTTTGTACATACTATTCGCTATACATGCAACCTTTTCTATCTTAATGTTTTTTTTTTTTTAATATTTTTTGGTTCAATGGATCGTTGAACCAACAAAGCCGTTACGTTTTATTGGGGCGTCTGAGTTTATCAGTTGGTAATTTTAATGATGAGCATTTTGTTTTATTTTTATGATTTTTTTTTTGTACAAATACCGACAATTAGTGTATTTTATTAGTTTTTATTGTTAATTATTCTGTATTTTTTTTTTTTTTTATATGAATTTGAAACTTATTACTAAGTACACTACAAAAAGTACGTGTACCTTGCGATCAAGTACAATATAATCGCAATAAAAATGTTTAAACAAAAGATTTTAGTATACACAGGTGTGTAGTGATTCTCGACATTAATAAATAGGTCAAAGATTGTATATTTATTTTATGAGAGTGTTTCGTTCATAACTGTAATTACTATGCAGAAATTTTAATAAGTTTATAATATTTTCTAATAATTCTCATTAGAAATAAGTGATCTGCAAGAAACAAAGACATTATTTATTTATTATTAGAATTGTTTCTTTTTGTAGTGTATCAAATAATCGAGTTGGCTGACTTGTGTTAACATTTGTTCATCAATTTAAAATGTTAAATGGTTTGCGTATCTACTTTTATCTATTTTTTTTTTTTTTTTTTTTTTTTTTTTTGATTAGGCTTCATGTGAATTTGCATGCATCCCTAGCATGATTGTGAACCAATTTTCTTATATTTCATTGACTTTAGAAATTTCCCACGCTTTTAGCCGCTCATCAATTTTCCACCTTACATTGATGTACATAGTACATACAATATATTCTTTTGTTCTATATACATATAAGTACATATGTATCTGATAATGATGACCACCAATTCATTGTATATCATTTTGACATAATAAGATTAATATGCTAATAATGTGCATACATTTATTTATTTTCTTTAGTTTGTTTTGTTTTTAATTTTTTGATTTTTGAACTTCAGTTGTTGATTGTTTTTGAATATTTTTTTGTATTAAGGAAATAACAATGGAAAAATTATTAGAAAAATATTATGTTAGATTTTAAGTATAAAAACAAAAAAGACAAATAATCAAAAACAATAACAAACTTACGCTTAATAAATATTTATAAAAAACAAGTAAGTGGGCTAAAGTTAGACATCCTATTATGACAATTATTTGATAGCTTCTGAGGGGCAATTGATTGATTCTTTGATTTTTATAAAACTTATTAATCCAGAAATGATTTTTAAAATAACATTTCCAGAAATGTACAATTTTATCTATTATGTGTGTGTTTTTTATTGAGTATCCAAGGGTTGAGAAGATTGACTTGCTTTTTATACAGATTAGAACCACATTCAATATGTATGTTCTTTCTCCTTCCTTCTAGGGGTTACATATACATACGCACAGTATGTATGTGCATGTACATTTCTATAAGCTCAATGTAGCCTTTTATCCATTATAGCATATAAAACTCAGTAAATAAACATTGTCAAATTTATGAAATGACTGTTGATTGGTTGACAACGGCTAGTGACTATTAATCAACCATTATAATAATAAAAACAAAATACACAATAACAAAGTGAAATATCATGTATTTTATATATCGAAAACCATATGGAGTTGTTTAAAACACTTGCCATTTAGTATACTAAGTATATTAAATGCTAGAATAATAGTTTTACCTTCTCCTCTATTTAATAGATATCGGCATTCATTTTGTTTATTAATATGATATCCAATTAATTTATTTTAAATTAAGAAAGGGTAGTATTTTGAGGACTTTACTTTACATTTGTCAGTTGTTATGACCATGAGCGATGAACCAAATTAATATATAATGAAGATTAAAAATTTTCTCAAATGTATGGAACAAAGTTTTATAACATTCCTTCACCTAACCCAAGCAATCAACTGACAATTGTTGATTTTATGACGTTTTGCGTCCTAAGCAAAATAATTTCGATATAAACACAAATTAAATTATGGAACAAAACACTGTTGTTATTAAATTTAACGTAAAACTCTGTAAAACTGGGTTAGAAACATTCCCGATGATGCAGTAAGTGTACGGTAATGCGGTAATAAAATAGAAAAAATGTTTTGCTGCGGTGCACATTACCGCTAAAGGACAACAAACATGATGGGAGACCAATTTCAAGTTGCACTCCAGAAATGACAAAAAGAAAATAGCTATTTTGTAGATATTAAAATCATCCAAAGAGCATCGACGTGTGCTGTGAAGACTATTCCACAAAACGAGTTGGACCACGCATATTAATCACTATTTAATCGATATATTGTAACAATTGTATTGAAGCTAGAGAAGAATATTTTGAATATTAAATTTAAAAATCGCGTTTTATCACGGTTTTCCGGATCGGATCAGTACTGATACTGAATTGTCGCAGTGTGTTTATTTTTTCGATAAGTGTGAAAATGCCTATCAATCAGGATATGTCTACTTAGTCATGTCCATCTAGCTATCCAACTAGTTTTCTATTGATGGAAAACTTTGAGCTAAAAAGTAATTTATGTTTTTTTTAAATACCGCTCTCCCCTTAAGTCACAACAATAAAAAGCAAATCATAACATCCACAGCTATAGAAATGTTAGGCTATTCTAATGTCCCTGAACATATCCATTTAAAAAATAAATGATAAAACTTTATGAGAATTGGAATTCATATCCTTGTTTAAATTCTATGGTATAGGATAATAGTTTAATGTTCCATCATAAATAATAAATTTTTACTGATATGCATTAAATTTATATTAAAAGTATCTTAGATTTTTATTTTGTAACATAATTTGCTTCAAATACTTATTTAATACCCTTCCTATCACTAAGAGCGACGATATTCTATTCGAATGTAAACAAGAAAACAAAGTTAGTTGTACTGATGTGCAAATACATGTGATATATGTATAAATAAATATTCTTAAACAAAACAAAACAAAACAAAAACAAATAATAAACACCTGATATGTCATACATTCCATAGTACTATAGTACAATAGATCAAAACCAATTGGCATTGCCAGCTGATAAATGTGTAAGCAGCTTTACTAGATAAGGTGATATCGCACAATATTTCATTGTCTGTTTAGTTGTAAAGTAAAGAGATTACAAGTATCTTATGTTATCTTTTCTATAACTTTAAGTTAACATAATCATACACTTGTCATTTGGCATTAGGCCAAGGTGTTCGAAGGTCAGTCAAAGGAAAGTTTTTGCAGCTAAACGCATTTATTTTATAAAGCCAACGCCCTGTTAAAATAAAATATAACAATACGATATGTATATATATTTGTATAAGTACTTTGATCTTCAAGCCTTTGTACTCTCTGTACATTAGCGGACATGCATATCTGAAAGAATTTCTTTGTCTCATTGTGATTAATTTGCTCGTGCCTTTTTGTATGGAGAATGGCCTGGATATGATACAAAAGTTCATTAAGTTTACGATTTCGGATATTTCGTACAAATGAAGTCAAACCAATTAAATTCAATTTAATTTCTTATGTGACAACAAAAAAAAAGAAGAAAAATCAATTAAGCAAATGATATTGTACTTACTTTCATATATTCAAACTATTCATCATCATCATATAGTACAATATTAAGTAAGGCGTGAAGTCATAAAAATGAGCTCAAGTTTAATTTCCATTAATACTTGCACTGTCATCATCTATGTGTTCCGATAAAACGAAATATGAATGATTGATATCGGGACAGATGTGATTAGAATGATGTGTTGATGTCTAACCCTTCTCCAACGCATTAAGTTTAATTAAAACAAATAAAAACGTTATTGTCATACTCCCGCATTAAGACATTTAAATAAACTTAATGACCAAGCAATATATCCAAAGATAAAAAATTTAATTAGAAACAATAAAACACAAAGAATTGAATATTTTTTGTTCTTTGTAAAAAATGATTAAATGTATTGTGGTTTTCTACTATTTGAACTGTGAGTTTGGTATTCATTAAGAATAATTTTCAATTACAATCAAACCTTGTAAGTTGAATAAATATAGATATGTAAATTTTTTAACACTTATTTTGGTCTCAGCTTAATGCTGTTGTATGTAGTCTTGACTTATTGTAAATGTCAGTTAACATATGATTAAATATGAAAATCAATTAAATAATTAAATAAAAAAAAAAAATTAAAAATAATTAAAATAATAATTTTGTTTTGTGTTTTTTTCCCTTTATTTATTTATATATTTTATTTATTTATATGTGGTTGACTTATAATCTAAAATTACAAGCTAATAATGTGAGGAGCACTAGCATCAATGGCTATCGACCATTTTTTTTTTTCTCTTTACAAGTTGAAACAAAGCCCATTAAACATACAATAATTTCATAGTCTTTGGTTGAACTTTAATAATCAACAAGATCATGACCAAACAGTATTTTTGAAACCTCTAGCACATGATCATTTTATTTGATCGGCAAAGCTTTTAGCGGAAACCAAAATTGTTTCCGTTTCAATATGAGTGAAGTGATAGAAATGAAGGAATTAAAAAAAAAGTGAATTGATTCAGAATAAAAATAAGTAGGGTTCTTTGGTTTTAAAAGTATGATATGTTTGTCATGAAGTTTGTAACAAACAGAAGGAGACACGTATATATATTCTTGATCATCGAGCCGAAGTGCTCTCCCTTAGTAAATTTAAGTTTTATAAACTGTGTTAACTTTAACAAATAAATTATAAGTAATTAGGGGATTCATGAATTGTGTTAAACGTCGTATTTTAGTAAAATGTTTAACAAGATTTTCGTGAACGCCCAGTTCTGTTGGTTCGTAGTAAATAACTTATAACTTACCTCTGCCATTTCGTTTCACTGTTTTACTATATGATTGGGCGTTGCTGCCAATACATAATAAATAAACAAGGTTGGCAGCTCCAATGATGACATTATTTCGACACTCAATCGTGTGGTAAAATATATATAAATATATTCTTGATCAACGAGACAAGACGAGTTGATTTACCCATGTCCGTTTCTCCGTTTGTTTGTCCGACTGTAAATATGCAAACTAGTCCCTCATTTTTTGAGTCAGAGACACATTTGTCGAAATCAGCTGTATCGGAACAGTAGGGGTGTACCTCCCATACAAACCAATATTCAAATTGAACTTCCTATTAGAAACTTTTTTGTTTTTTGTACTATAGACTTAAAATTTGGTTACACTGGCCAGAAATTATATTCACCATATTATCGTGATAGGTATATGAATGCTAGTTGCATAATTTTGAAGGCAATGTATAGCAGACAGAGATTCATGATAGCGCGATCAATGGAGGACATTGTCACCATATATGATGTATAAACATCATCATTCAATCTCAATATTCTTTTATTTTTAGAAGACTATAAATAATAGAAAATTCAAAATATTTATTTATTTATACATTTATTTTTATTACATAAAAAATTTTATAATATGTATGTATGTACTAAAGATAACTTATAGGGTCTACAACAAGATTAGTTATTGCTCCAAAATATCTACAAAAGTATGTATTATATACTTATCTCAATTTCAAATTTTAATACCGAATAGACATTGGTTTATTGCTTTGATTAATTTATTTTTACATTGACCCTAAACTCGCGCAATTCATCAAAAATATGTTATAGTACTTTCTTTGAAAAATGTAATATTTTTTATTTATAAATAATAATATGTTATTTAAAAGTTATCTTAATACTTTCGATGTTCATGGACTTAACCGGTGTAAATTTGTTTTTATATAGTTTTTGCATATGTCTGAGATATTTTTTTGTAATGTTTTATTTTTTTTAATTTTGTGAATATCTAACAACATTTCACTATACAAATGGGTGTTGAATTATCTAAGTGTCTTAATTACAGAAATGATAACAGAAAACTTGTTTAGTTAGTAAAAAAAAAAAAATGAAATTAATTTCGGTTTTATACGTTAACAGGTAATATCACTTTGTCGTGATTTTTATTACTCATAGAACCGTGCGTCGTTGAATATAAAAGTGAGCAGCGTGACTAAGGAGAATTGATTGTGAAGTGTCTTTTGTTTTTTAACCATTTAACTATAATTATTAACAACCAAGGGTAACAGTATCTCATAAACTAAATTCTACAATTACTGAAAGGGGTAGTCTTTATATTTAAATTAAAACATTTCAAACTACCCAAGCTACCCTAAACTCATTAGTAATATATAGTATGTATGTATGAATGTAGAAGCTCATAATTTCCTAAGCTACATAAGATGGCTATGTAATCTTTAGACAATCACATTCACTATACTTAATTTGCGTATCATTTATTTTAAAGTTATTATGTCAATTTAAAATTATTATAGTTTAGATGTCAATAGAAAATATCAAACTTTTGTGCCAACCGTAAAATTTCACCTAATTTAATTTTTATAGTCTCAATGCCCGTATTTTTGCTCATTACAGAAAAATCCATGTCTTTAAAATCTTCTGGTAATGTGCTATTATCCGCCATTATAACTTTAGTCATGAAGATAGCATGAGGTACTTGAAGATATCCAACTCGTTTAATCTCATCCAAGAAACTGCAAAAAATATTAATTTTTAATCAAATTACGATTGGGTTCCATAATTTAGGCCTACCTCTTAAATGAATAGCAACTCGTATCAACTTTAATACTTTGCAAACAATCAATAAAGTTTTCATAATAACTGATAAGCAATTTTTCATAATTTTGCTCTAGAACTGTTGTATCAACGCTAGTCAATAGAAAGAATATCACATCATGAACCACAGATTCATATTGGGCAATCTGAAAATCAACCAATTTAACGCGTTCTGGTTTGCCATCTTCATCTGTAATTTTAAATACAATTCAATGAGTTTCCAAATGTGTAATACAATATTTAATTTGTTACTAACCATATTTAATCATGATATTATTAATCCATAAATCGCAATGCACAATCGAATTATAAGGTTCATCGCTTACATCAGAAGCTCCTAAGAATGCATCGTAGAGCTTGTAGAGTTCCCTAACTCGAGATACTTCATTTTCATTGTTATTGCTTATTGCTTTGACATCAATCAGGGTATCTTCATACATCTCATCTTTGGCTTTCTCTTCTATATTATTGTTCATATTGAATTTTCTGAAATTCGGTCTTACGAATTGATTAAATACTGTTGGTTTCTTAGTACGTAGAGCGATCGGTAATGCATGAAACTGAGCCAAGTACTTTAACACCAATAAGGCATGCTCCAAATCGTAAGGCATTAAACGATTGCCCGACTTATAGCCAGAAATTTGTAGATTTTCTTGTACTAGGACAGCATTACGATCAACTTTGGATGCTGAGTTCTCAAGCGATATACGCGAACCAAAGTAACGAGGAAAACCATCAAACATTCGATCTTCTGGCACACATGCTTCATGTTGTAGCTTTTTAAATTCGGGAGATAGATATTTATAGACTGCATTTTCTGTTATACATGTACGTTCTGGTTGAAATATCTGCCAATAAAGATCGTTCGTCAACGGTGGCAACTTGGCAATTAGTGGTAATTCCTCGATTTTGTTATTGGTTTTCTGCAGTGTAGCATTAATTGAAAGCATTACGCTGCCATAATTATCACCTGGCTTCGTAAGAAACTTGCTGGTGTAAGAAACCAATTGAGCACCATTCAAATGTGGCGCAATCACTTTATCTAAGTCGATGATTTTTGGTACCTCGGACATATTTTTTGCTTTTCCTTTTTCCTTCTTTTTTTTTTGTGTTGAACTTAGAACGAGTTTTAATTTGTCTTAAAATTAAAATTGCGCCAACTTGATTGCGCGTGATCATTTGTTGAACTGATCGCGAAAATTAAAGTTGTTTAGCAAATCAGTTGAATATTTGTGTTGCTCTGTAGTTTCTTGCGATAAGCGTCCACCTTTTTTTCAGATGCGGCATTTTTAAATTGAAATGTTTAAAAGAGCGAAAGCGAACTATTCTACATAAGTATGTATGTACATACTCTTACATATAAAAGTGTATGTCGCTAAAGATAACATTTCAATTGATGCTTTCATTATAGCCGAGCTCCCCGCTTATTTAAAACATTTTGATTGTGTATCTAGTAAATACAATCTGAGTGGTATTGTACTACTATCGTGTACACATTTACAACTTGGCATATCAACCGAGATATTAGATACTTGTACATGTAGTATAACATTACAAGTAGCAACAAAGAGACTTTTGAGGTTTTTTTTTTTTTATTTTTTTTCATTCATAAAAACATCATAATCATCATACATAAAAACCTCATAATCAGGAAATTATTTAATTTACATAAAAAATACTATTGAGCTAATATTTAAAAATTAAATATTCAGATCTTAAGACAAAAAATGATTATAGAAATGAAGAACAAATTTGAACAAATTGTTCACAAAGACAGTTCTCTCTCTTTGTTGGGTATCCCGAGATGACACACAATATGTTGCTGGGTAATCACGGGTACCTAACAGTAAAATCACACACAATTACTTGTTGCGTATCCCGACAACTAAAATTTCAAAGAGAGCCACAATTTCGTGAGTGATTTGTCCAGTCTATTCAATGAATAGTCTTTGCTATTATCAACAGAAAACAGATTATTGTTGATGTCTGAGGTTTCCGTTCATTGCTTTTCCAAAAGAATTAAGCAGTAAAGAAAATTTTGTTTTAATTTTTGTGATTACATTGGTAATGAACTTGAAATAAAGTAATGTCAATACCTCCAACAAGCGTTAATTTAACACATATGTATAATAGCGAATTGAAGGCTATCACAAAGGATAAATGATACAAAACTATGGTCATGCGTTGGACAGTGCTGCCGTAGTAGTGAGAAAATGAATGGTCATGTTTCTTTCACACAAATCTTCTAATTTCAAAAAAAAACGAAATCTTTGCAAATTAGCGTAGATTTTATTTCACATTGTTGTTGTAAAATTGTTGTGGTCATCCCCAATTTTTTATTCAATTTCGTATATTGATTTGCTGTATGTGCAATGCCCAGCATGTTATCATACCCCTTTTCTACTTAGAATACAAAAAAGGTGGATTTTGAATTTTTTTGTTTATTTGCAATAGATAATTTGTAATAATCTGTATAATCAAATAAATAAAAAGATTTAATTAATTAACAATTTGCTTTATTCGCCATTTATATTAACATTGATAATATTGCTTAAAGCTAGCAACTAATATTTAATCAGAGATTAGACTTATTGTACAACTGAGAAATTATACATTTTGGCTTAATTAATGTTTACATTTAATTTAATTAATAATAAATAACAAATCAACATTGTTTATTAATTATATGCATTTTGTGAAGTGAAACTGAAAAAAAAAAAATTAATTCCGTTCTATCTATCGGCAACGGCTCAGAAATCGGAAAATTTGATGACCCCATATCATATTGATAAGTTTCTTTCGTTAACTGCTATTAATCTACTAATTTTTACGGGTTTAGCTCGATCATCATCATGTCATGATGAGCGAGTATGATACAAACGAGTTGTAGATCAGAACGGTTTCACAAACGATGGCAAACAAGAGTGGGTATTAATGATATTCTCTTGTCGTAAAGTCGGATTCAGACACCGGTGAACAAACTCATAAGCGTGAGACTTGTTTATGTTATCCCCAGAGCATTGTATTGGAATTTAATTTGTTTAAATCGCACCTATTTATAAATTCCAAGGCATTTCTTTAAATGTCCTAATAACTATCGTATTACTTTCCATATCACAGTTACTAGCATATTTGAACAAATTGGTGTAGAGTTTATCAGCCTCAACACTTACTATCTTAAGAAAATATCTTGAATTGAAAGATTGAATAGCCCCGGTGACTGCCATAAAAATATTACATAAGATTGTAGCGAGATATCCGAGTATGTAACTAGTGTAGATTCTCTATTTTGCAAAACAGTTCCTATAGACATATTCTATATTCGCTATAATTAAAATAAAACAACAGAAAACATTAAAGTATGTTTTTATATTGTTTTCACAAATATTAAGCAGTCAGATAAAATAAATAATTTCATTTGATTTGCTGCTTTACATACATATATACGTATTAAGTATCGATATTTGAATATTTTCTCAATAAAAATATTCTACCATCTTTTGGTAATAAAATATCAAATAAATTCGCAATAAAAATATTCTACCAAATTTTGGTAATAAAATACCAAATAAATTTGCTCACAGACTAAAAATGATTTCTTTCAGATACGGCAACGCTGAATCATCTGGCAACGCTATGTTATAGTTTTGTTTGACATTTTGTTTTGTTTCAGTAAACATTTATAAATTTAGTAAATTAAGTGAGGGAAATAATGAATATGAATATAAACTCTTGGACGCCGGAGCAGTTTGCTGCTTACAATGCATATCTCGTCCAGCAAATGCAAATGACGCCTATGCCGCTCATGGGTCAGCAGATGATGCCACCTTGGGCTGGGACATTAAATATACAACAACAAGCACCGCAAACAGTTTTAAGTGACAGTGAAGATGAGGATCAAGATTCTAATGACGAGCAATTGCGAACGCTTTTTATTGCCAATTTAGATGAACGTGTAACCGAGGAGGTGCTTTACGAAGTCTTTCTGCAAGCCGGACCAATTGAGTCTGTGCGCATACCGAAGGATAACACGGGTAAACAGCGAACTTTTGGTTTTATTACTTATGTCCATTTGTCGGCACCGCCTTATGCCATGCATCTATATCAGGGATTAGAACTTTTTCGAAAACGAATAACAATTAAATTTCGTAATAGCGATCAACCTCCAAAGAATCTGTATACCCTGCCGGAAGAATTGGAAGCACAATTTGGTAATCGTAAAACAAGTGAAGAATCGAAGAGTAGATTATCAAATGGTGGCAATCCGTTTACTCAGGATTTGCGGAATAACCTAAAAAGTCGGCATGGGCGACATTCGTATCACGACGCCAAACCTTACGATCGCAATCCTGTACATATGAATAGACGAAGTGATTCTATGTCAGATCGTCCAAGAGATTGGGATAGGGGCAATAGGATGCAACCTTATCACAATGGAGGTAATCGCAGATCTGAACAACGTTCGGGCGGCAGCGTCCATCGTAGATAATAAATACAGTGACTTACAAAAAAAAAAAAAAAATTATATGGCCTTGATTGTTCATTAAGAGCTACCTGGAAACATACATGCATCATAACATTTTTGTTTTATTCGTTTTTTGGTTTAATATCTAATAGTAGACTACAATTAATATTGACTAGTACAACTTTTAGTACCCAAATATTGATTATTTAAAATTATAAAGTGATTTTTTATAATGTACACTGCAATATAAAATATAATGTACAAAGTTTATTGCAACTAATTCTTACTACTTACATACATACTACAATTAATTCATACAAAATTTAACGAGTAATATTTCTTAATGTTTTCTCTATATGAAGAAAAGTTCGCATGGGAACGATCTCGTTTATTAAACGATTGAAACTGGCATGCTCCGACAGTTTACGGAATATAGATTTCGCGTAGTTGCGTGTTTCCAAGCTGCCCTCGAGTAATAAATTGGCCCCGACCAAAAAGAATTTATCACGACATTCACGAGACATTGCGAAGATACGATCACAGCCGAGGCGCTCCACCAAACGATCTAATAATTTCGCTGCTGTTGTACGCACCACTGCATTTTGATGTTGGACACCTTTATTTGTCAATATGTTGAGTACCTTAGGCGGCTGCAAGTTATCACACATTGCCTCTAAAGCACGCGTGGCATCGGTGCGTATAAAGCGATTGGTATCTGCTGTACGCTGCAGTAAAGCATAGACCAAATCATCGCACTCCGTTTCCAAGTACTTAGACTTCAATTCAAAAAGTTCGGTTGCCGCTTGGCAAGCAGCGCGTGCCACTTGCGAGCGAAGATTGCGCACAGAACGCGTCAATTGTATGCAAACCATGTGCATTTGATTATCTAAATGCTCTGAATGATAACGTATCAAACGCACCATCGACTTAAGGCCACTCATATTAACTTCCCATTCAGTTGAGTCTAATTGATCAAATGTTTTGAGCAATGCTTCACGTGGCTTTTCAAACTTAGCCATATTCTGAGGATACAATTCTGGTTGAGACATTTTAATGGCTTGCTTCACGGGCGAAATACGTCGGTGATTACGTAAATGAATCGAAGTCTTTGATTTCTCTTTGAGAGGTGTGTGTTGAACATTTGTCGTTGACAATAACGACTTGACAGATAAGGCATTGTGCCTTGAGGTTAATTGAGAACTTGTTTGTGAACTATAATCTGTTGTTGTGGTGTCCAATGAGCCCTGTTTTGATGGAGGCCTCTCATATATCGAATCTAAAGAATTGCTTCTTGAGTGTGTAGTTGCATCATCCCCAATTGCGATCCCATCCTTTGATTTGGCCTCATGATCTTCGGCTATTTGTAACGAACTTCTACTTGTATTTAAAGGTTCCGCATTCAAATCATGCTGCAATTCCTCCTCCACCACAACAAAACTATTGTTGTCTTCTATTTCTTCTTCAATAGCCAACGATTTAGCAGATTGGGCACGCGAAAGATTTTGGGGCGTATCTTCTAGTTGAGTTTTAATGCTTTCGGATTTACTATGTAAGCTATTCAAACTCTCATCACGTTTAAGGCCAGAATCTTGGTTAGCTTCTTCGGACTCTAGATCATCAACCACAAGTACCCCCAGCAATTGTGTTTCAATTTCTGCATCTATGTCGTCTCTTTTCTTCTCCAAATTCAAAACCTCACTTGGCTTTATCGATTCTTGGGAACTATTTATTCCAGCAGTTTTTGTATCGTTATAAATGGTTATGACTGCAGTTGTTGTTGCCTCTTCGACAGTGGCGTTTATCTCTTCAGTACGTTCACCTTGTGAGCTCGATTTCGCTGAAGCTGTTGATTTCTGTGAATATGCCATAGACTTCGTTGAAAGAGGCGAACCCTCATATACGTTTATTTCGTTACAAGCATCTTGTTCTTTTGTAATCACTTCTTTTTTTGGTGTCGTAGTCGCTCCATTTTGTGATGGTTTTGTACTGAAAGTAGAGATAGAAATATTGGTATAGGTAAGGTAAGTATGTAGTTATTTTCAGAAATACTTTTTTAATCAGTTTTTCAAAATGTACATCCAATTAACTTACTATATATGGTACATAACTAATGATATGCGAAGTAGTATACAGTAAATCAAATTCCAAAAAAAAAAAACACACAAATATAATAAAAATTTAAAACAATTATTTTTTTTTTTTAGTTTTTGAATTTTGTTTCTTAAAGTTGTAATCAAAATCAGTGTCTAAAATAAACTGAAATCTATCGAAAAGCTCCTATGATTGACAAATCTAAGGAAATATACAGGACCCCTTGTGTGTAAGTCAATGACAACAGTATGCGAATTTTAATGAAAGAAAAATTATGTCGTGTTATTAATTCGGTGGATCACTCAGATTCTGAAAATGGGTACTGGGAATATGATTCTATTGTGCTGAACTCTACTTCAAAGTTAATTTTTGGCTGTGGGAGAAATATCAAAAGTTGGGCAACAACTACAATAATAATGTATTATAATATACTAATTGGTGATTTATAAGAAGAAAACGTCTTTGACTAATAAGACAAGAAAACATGTTGATACCATACCCAAACATGATAATGAAATACATATTTTGTCTTCAAAGTACAAAACGCCAGCTAACTACAACGAGACATATGTATGTATGTATCTTTCATGACGATTCAGATAAAATCATGTGTTTTGTCTTGTCTGCTTTGGCGTGTGCCTCATAAGAAACAATATACTGTTGTTTTGTTAGACAAAGAAAGACGTTTTGTCTGATCCAGTGTGTTCTTAGCCTTATCCCAACAAACAACACAAAGTTGACACGATTCAGTTGAGATGAATGCTTGTAATTATGAAACGAATCTATAGACTTTTGAAGACCATTTTCTTCTTATTGTTTTGAGAAATAATTTTGTAATTTTCCTTATAGTACAATAATTACGATGAGTATAGGCAAACAGGATTTAAAATACACTTACATATCATCCTCTAAGCAATTCACGAAAACTGGTACACTGGGAATACTTTGCTCCAGATCATAAATATAAATAGTTTTGTTGTCTACCAAATCACATTTTTCCAATTTTCCGCCATTATCAATCGATTTTTTATGTCGCTTCAACTCTTTCTCGTTTGTATTATCGCTTCCATCAGCGCAACAACAACAACAAGTGCGACCAATACAAAAATTCTGCACAAATCCCGGCAACATTTCGAATGTTGTCAGTGCCGTGCCGTGTGCTTTTTCCCACAGATATCCTTTAACTGAGCACAGGAATGTGCGTGAGTTTCCCAATAGGCGATTCGTTGTTGCAACTGGACGATGAAAACAAGTGCTGCAACTCTGGCACACATTTTTCATTTTCACAGGACAGGAACACTAAGTTTTTTTCCTTTCCTTTCTTTTTGTTTTGTTTTGTTTTCTTTCTTCTCCAATAATATAATCAATTTTTATCGATAAATACTAAAGAAATATGCATTATTCACTATATAAAATCGAGCTCTTTTTTCATTATGAAATAATAAAATTAATGTTTAAATATTTAATTTCTTTGACGCGAGTCCTCCCTCTAGAAGAAACTTTTGCAAAAGTTGTCGTCCAAACCACACGAACTAATGTTGCAGACTGAATCGACCTAAAGTGGACGCTAGTCAAAATGTCGTGCAAACGTTGACCATTTATTTTTTCTAGACCTAACCGAGAGTGACGAGGGGTGAGTTAACTTGATTTCAATACTACGATTCAATTGTGTGTGTTGACTTGTTCATGTATAAAAATATATGAAACATTATTGAATAAAGTTTGTTGCAAACGAAAAACAGGACACAATCGTCATCCACTCGCACCAAGCTAATAAAAAGAGGACGTCGACTTAGCATAACAATTTCACAATGGAAATCCTATATAAGTATATCTAAGTATATAAGTATGTAAGTAGTACATAAACTTTTGTGTGAGTGTTTGGAGAAATGGAAATGGACGAATGACTTTTAATATCACACGAATTTCTTCGGAGACGATGTCGGTCGGTCTTGGGGTTTTCTTATTAACCCATGATGAAGAAAGTTCATGGAATTGGGTGTTTTGGTTTTCAGGCGAATGAAATTTGTTCATTATGAATTATTAAATAAGAAAAAAGAAAAAAAAAGAATATATTATTGCTTATCATTTATATAATTTTTATATAAGCAAATATGAAAGATTCCTTTATATGGAAGCTAAAAATACAATTGTAATCTAATGGTGAAACGGATTCTAAATATAAATTAGGTCTATATATTGTATAAATGAGTACTGCAGATCCTAGCTGAAGAAATAAATATTTCATTTATATTAAAATTATATTATTTATTTTATTTATTATTATTAATTATTATACATATAAAAAATATAATATACATGATAACAAATGCAAACAAAAGTATAGGGTGCCACTATATAATTATAATTTTTACTTTATATTACTGGTAAAAATACTATAGCAAGGAGATATTTATTAGACATATTGGTTAAATGCTCTTTAGGATGGGTCGATATCTCCAAAACTAAGAGCATTGAACAATTGTTTGCAAAGAAGAAAAAGGTTAGTCATAGCAAGATTGGCTCGTCTCGCTATTTTCATTTAGAAATTCGAATGGGAATATTGGTGATCATATAATAATTATTATTTAACAATACTGTCATTGTCATTCCTATTGCTTTCTGAAGGGTTTAATGGTTTCGATCTTAAATGTTTACATAGCAAACCTCTTAATGTAATTACAGATGTCCACTTTCAGCTGTACTTATTGTAACAGACGCTGATACGTAGTCGATTGCTTTTGGTTTCGATATTCATTCACCATAGACTTAACCAGCTTGAAGAGCGCTACCAATATATACTATACCACCGACATCACTCTCTGGATAACAATCTTCGGTAGAAAAGTACAAAGTCTGTGGTATTTAATTCAAAGCGTTACAAACAACAGGACAAAGTGTTAATTGCTCCTACATTTTTGATATATATTCACATTTATTTGCAAAATAATTCTATCTAAATTATTATAAATAGTAGTAAGTTTATCGAGTTCTGTTATATTTATATATCTATATTGATGTAAGTATTAACCAATTACCAATTTTAGGTTGTAATTGATTTAGCTGTGTTAGCCCTCAACCCTCGCATTACTTTTAAAACGAAAGCAAAGAATTCAAATTTGACGCCCCAACACTACTAGTATTTTTAGTGGTCATTTGAAGGTTTCTACATATTACCACTACGTAGTTCTAGGTGGGGATGTTTGGGTCTAAGTTTACGTGCGACTACTAACCGGCAGGAGTTTCTTCTTATGATATTTCATTAGGTAAGGTAAGCAACTTTCTTTGTTATTTAGGTTGACTTGAGTCGCACTTTCATGTCGTCACTTAAAGAACCCATTTCAGTTTTCTGTGAGTCACGTGCCTAACAATGACTAGTTTTTTCCAGGTTACATTTCCATCATGCTCTTTTCCTAATACTTACACACATAAATACTTATAATAATGTACACAGTGTGTGGTCGGTCATTTATTTATGCGGTTTTCATTTTTGTGTATGAGATTTTGATTTGTTTTAATGTGACCTGTTTTTTTTTTTTTTGATGGCGGTTAACAATTAATCTAAAGTTAAACATTTGATATTATGCGTGCACTACATATGTTTGTAGGTTAACTTGCAATTTGAGAGGTTTAACATTTAGATTACATGATGAAATGAGTAAAATGGGACATTTCAGAAGCATAGGCGTACTATTGGATTTTCATAAAGGTTATAAGTTATTTAACATTAAGGCATAAATGTGGTTCATAATCATGAATTAATACGACAATAATTCTATGATCTATAGAAGTTACTTAAACTTTTTCAGTCACGGATCTCTTTTTTAAATACATAGATAATTTAACATGGATAAATTTATTTTTATGTTTTTATTCTTGAAGCTATCTCCATCTATCTAGGGGGCACAGTATATCTGACAAGTCATTGTATCATTTAAAGAAAAAGACTAACCATTCTAGGTGCAACTATAATTTTTCGATCTCTACTCATAATCAGGCTTGGCAACTTAGGGTTATTTTCAAAAGACAGAATCACAAGAAAACGCAGTTATATTTGAAATATTAAATAATTTATAAATAAAGAATATTACCAAACGTAATTTAGTTTGTTTTTATTTTATGGGGTTTTTCCAGTAATTGTGATTAATTAAAACGTTTTTTTCTGAATCTGACTTTTGTAAACACCCCTAAGTTGGTAAGATTGCTAACAATGCTTCTCAAACTAAGCTCACTTTTCAGCTGTCAATTAATGCCTAGAGACAAATCTAGGTAAACGGAACGATTCAAAATTAACATGATGTTAGCTTATTTTTCTTTTCAAGTTGAATATTATAAAATCATAATTAAGATGGAAGTACAACTTATCAAGTTTTTATCTCAATTTCAAAAAAAAAAAAAATAAAAATGTTTATTTTAAATTAATAGAAGAAGCACTAAACACACAACGAACGAAATTAAAGAATATTGGATTTTATACACAAGTAAAAACCATCGTAAAGAGAACAAAAAAGTCAAGAAAAACACAGTCCACAATCGAAAGTCATTTAATCAAACATTTTTGGTCCTTCGAGCAGGATCAATAGACTTGCAAGTAGGCAATCGAAGCGAGCCAACAGACAACAAGCTTCATAATGAAAAAAATCAAACAAATCATAAAGTCCTAAATATCAATGAGAATCTTAAACAAATATACAAAAACAAAACAAGGTTGCACAACTACTGCATGGATCCCAATGCAATATGGACAAAGTGCGTGTAAAAAAAGGCGAAGAATCATTCAAACAGTATATGGCGGTAAAAGAGCAGATTGACTTACTTAGATATACCAGAAGAATTGCAGCACGAAGAAGATCAATATCGCCAAGTAGAAGGCAAATACTTCGTGATCAAATCTCTGTATCTTCGAGTGAGTGAAAGCAACAGACCAAGTCAAGCAGAAAGCGAGAGTCAAAACTGAACACATTAACTATTATTAAGCATCCCCTTAAATTTCTGGAGCGATGCACAGCATTGCAATAAATTGCAGTGACTGAGCCAATGCTAAGAAAAGTAGTGTCTTGAAGAAATCGTGAAAGTACCACCCTTAAACAACTTAAAGTTCTTCGTTATTTTGATAACTTTGTTGCGAAAGTGCTATGTATAAAACAAAGCAAGATCAGAATAAATGCCCCAGTAGATTACTTTCCAACTTGTTGGCTCTCGGTCATCTACCGTATGTTGATAAAGAGAACATGCAAACACTAGAAAATTTAAGAACACTGGTAATGATTGGGTGAAATTATCTGTAAAAAAGAATTGTTATAACTTTGATAAATATCAAATAATAAATAATTATGTTAAATGCACTACAATACATGGGAAAAAAGTACAAATTTGTTTTCAAAATTACTACAGTCGGAAATATAGTCGCAAACAGAATCTCCCAGGCGAACATCTACCGCGGCCGTACAATTTCTCTGGAACCATGGGTGTCCGGCTTCGATAGATTTACTTGTACATATATGGAGAATAATAATTAAATCAAAAATCAAACAAATACATAATATAGATGGAAAGCATTTTAAGAACTCAATTGTTTTTATATTTGGAATATTAATAAAAAAAAAAAACAGAGTAATTAAAAAAAAAACATACTATTCCAAAACAACAAGAATAAATACTTTAGCATTTTTCACTAAGGTCAATAAATGGTACATACTATACCCACAGGAAAAATAAATTATGTATTAAAGAAAAAAACTAAATTTTTCTTAAAAAAAAAATTAAATAAAAAATAAAAATTCCAAATGCCAAAGAAACCGAAAGTTGCTTTCAATTCTAGATTGGAAAAGTTTTATGAATTTTTCATTAATGAAAGTAAAATTTATAAAACCAAAAAACGTACTATCTTCGCTAAAATTTATTTAAATTTAAATAAATATAATTAAAAAGAAATAATATCATTTAAATACGAGTTTCAACAAAATTTAGAGTACTACGTTTAGTTCTAGATCGAAAAAAAAATAATAAAAAATAATATCTCATTCACATTTCCGTTCATCTGCTACACAAAGTTTAAAAATTAAAAGAGACTGGAGAACAAAATTAAAAATAAAGTAATCAATAAAGAAATATTAATAATAAAATTAAATTAAATAAATTTAGAATTTAAATAAATTGTTAAAATTTTCTCGTCAACACATGTTGTTTTTTTGCTATGGGGCCAGACCTAGCATCTAGCTCGCAAATTCAACGCATTCAAATCTCTCAGAATAAAGCTCTACGAAAAATAACTGACGCGCCATGGTTCGTCAGGTATAAGACAATTCACAATGATTTACAGATTCCTTCAGTTTGGGATGAACAAACACACTAGTAGATACAATAATCGGTTGATCTCTCACAAAAATCCACTTGCTTCTGTTTCTGAACATAATTGTCGAAGACGTTTGAAGAGGCTTCACCCAGCTGATCCCCGCCGTGGGCGTAACTGTCAAAATATTTGACTTAGTGCACTTAAGAATATTAAAACAATCTCCAGTCAACGTTTGATTCTTATATCTTAAGGGTTCTTTTGTATTTGATCGGCGTAATAAAATGTTATATAACAAAATTCAAATATATGAAATGTCAAAAATATTTTGTACAGACTACAAATAAAAAGGCCAAAAAAACTTAGACAAGAATGAAACATAGGATTCAAACTTTTTGAGGACATCCATGTATGTATATTATATTGTACAATAAATTTATCAGATTTTTTTTGTAAATTTAATACATATTTAACATGAATTTTGTCCCAATTTTTAAAAATAAAAAAATTATGAAATTGTGGGGTTGTTGTTGTAGACATGGATGCTGGCATCTACCTCCTATGCATGGTCAATCAGCATAGTCTTGGTAAGTTTTCGACATTTTGTTTCCTTCTCGACTATCTTGTTCTTTTCTTGTTGCTTGCCAACATTAAACAGCTGATCATTGCACAAAACAATTTTAAGTAAATTCCAAATTGTAACAATTTTGTTAAAATTGTAATTAAATACATAGCAGAAATGAAAAAACGAGCTGCAAGAACTGTTTGCATAAAAATTTTCGGTGTTAATATCTCGCAATTAGCTACGTTGTTCTATTTGTGTATAAGTATATTCAAACAAAAATCAGCTGTTTCTACACACAATAACACTGTCTAAACGGCTGTGTCATGTACCCAGTCATACCACCGCTCTTCTAATCAATGTAGAGCATTGATGAGACTAAAATAAAATCGTGGGGCGAGTTGAATTTGTATTATCTACAGTCAACCGTTCAATCATTATATGCAGATATGATTTTTAATCATATTCTTTATGTAAAGAAAGTCATATTGACATAAGGTTAATTCAGTTAGGTAGGAAGTAGGAACGCTTGCTATGAAAGGAACTTCCTATAAGCTGCGCAGCATTAAAGAAACGCAAAGATTTACTCAATTAAAAAAACGTTAACGGATTGAGACTACATATGTAACACAAAGACAAGAAACGTTATGTTTTATGTAACATTATATAGTACAGCATTACAAAACACAAATTGATTAGGGGCGAAATTAGAAACCTCCATTCCCTTGATTTATAGTATTTAGGAAAAAGTGCCCTAAACATTGGGAATTCATATATACATTTCTTAAAAATCTGTATTTAATACAACTTATTACTCACCTTTGAATAAGACTTTCACTTTTCACATTTATAAATCGTTCCTTAGCCTTGTTTTGAACCTTATTAAAACTTTTGTCTTCAATTGTCTCCAAATCTTGACAGATAGTGTAAGAATTAGTCATAATATCTCCTACATCACAATATTGTTTTTGTCGCATATCATTTGTCTTGAAATTATCTATGAGTAAAAAATGATATAATCCAAAAACAATTCAAACATAAATAAATTCAAAAATCATACCTTGCATATTGAAATTGTTCTTAGATGGCTGAAACTTTTTACGATGTTGTTGTTTGCCAGAACCATAGTGTATCTTTGGATAGGTTGTGTTTATATTCTTTTGCTGCTGTTGTAACTGAGCATAGGGTCCCATGCCTGGATAAAATGTGGATGGTCGTTGTATACGGTAAGTTGTTCTCAAGTCCATGTGATTCATAGTTGGGAATCTTAAAATTAAAATCTTTAGGTTAGTTATGATAAAATTTGTAGTTTAAATATATTAATTCTCACCTCGATGTTTGACGTGTGAAACGTCCATTGATCCCATCCTTATCGTCTCTATTACCGCTGATTTGTATAAAACTACCACTTCCGCTACTACATGTATTAGTGCTATCAGTGCTTCTTCCATCCATGGAAGAATCTGAGCAGGTTTTATGCATCATACGTCGATCCTTAAAGTTGGTGTAAAAAGCTGTTAAAAGCGAAAACATGATTAAAAGCATATTCAATTTTATCATATGCTATGCAGATAAAATCGTTTATACCTTGAGGCTTATTTAGACCTATACCGTATTGATGTATGTTTCCAAAAGTCGGTTTGTAATTAAAAGATTGATTATCATTCTGTAAAAGAAAAATAAATATTATTTTCAAATATGAGTGATTTTATTCACCGCTTATTTTGTTATGTAAAGAAAATTTTCATTCATGAAAGTGTATATTGTAAGTAGGTATGTACATTCAATACATCCCTATCAAAAGTCAGTATATTATTGATATTTGAAGAGTAAAATTATTTTAAAGTTGAGCTTATAAATTAAAAATCTATAATTTTCTCAGGGTAAGCAAGGTTCTTTAAAATATTACAGATGAGCGAAATTGTACAATAAGAAAAGGAAAAAGCCAAAATCGTGATGTTTATGTCAGAAAGAAACAGGATTTCAGAAAGTCAGAAAATTTATGTAAATCAAGTCAGCATATTAAGTCAGTAAGACAGAAGAAAGAAAAAAAGAGGGATTTTTAATAAATTTATAAATAAGAAAGTCAAGTTCAACTTCAATGGTCTTTTGTACTCTCTATGATGTTGTCTAGCCCTAACACACCTGATATTCGAAAGTACAAAGTATTATATTAATATAATACATTTTGCATTACACAAAACACAAGAAGTTCATTTTACACTATATAATTCTAATCTTAATATGCTATATTTTAGAATAATATAGAAATTATCATCATGAAATACACCATTTGTTGGCTCACTTGGTGAAGGTTTTGGAAATCTATACATTCTATATAATATTGTATTCAATGCTAGAAGATTTTGTATAACAGTGGTTAAATTCATTTTTTTTTTCTTTTTAATGGATCATTAAGTTCAATATGATTTCGTCCTCCCTAGCATTTGAGAACATCATAAAATACCAAAGATTGACTACTAAATAACTTTAAGAGCCACTGTTGTGTACTCTTAACTGAGTTTGAGGGAGACAGTTTTTTTTTTATGAAATTATTATAGATTCTGTATGTTCTGATTTGTTCGGATGATAAGTATCTTAGAGATAATTACTGAATTCACATACGTTAGGGTTTTGTCCATAATCGTAAGCCTCTGGTGGTGAATGAAACGAATGCCGATGTAAATTTTCGTCAGAGTGATAACTGAAATCGGAAATGTGAATATTTATGGTTTGATTTATAGTAAATAAGGTATACATACTTTATATTACGAACACCCGGTAGTTGATGTACTGAGTATTGTTTGGAGGCGCAACGCATACGACGTCGCTTTAAAGCATTCGGCGATGCAGAACCTGCTTCACCCATAGAAATCCATTCCATATCGGACCCAGTACGCGTACCAAACTCAATTTTATCTTTACTGCCACTTGGATGTTGCAATGCATAGAGAACTGCACCCTCTAATGATATATGTGGTAACTGCTTTCGGGCCAAACGTTTCCTCACAGCGTTTAACAATGACGCACCTTCATCAAGGGGCTCAGCTATCTGTTCGGTTATTTCTAAAACTGCATTCGGTTTGGCAATTTCACCGACTACTGCAAGCATTTCTAATGCAGCTTGGCGCACACGTCGTTTGCGATTCAAGGCAGCATAAACTGCATTCAAGGTGCAAGTGGTAGTATCAAAACAGGTGCTGGGGAATGTCATTAATGCATAAATGGCGATTTGTATAGCATGTTCACGGAACTAAAAAATAAAAGAAATGTTAGTGTTTTTGTGAACCTTTGTTACTTTTTTGTCTTCTTATACTTTTGAACTTTTGGCGTGCAAAAATTCGCTTGACGTCAGTTTTGCCACTATCGTGCCGGCCGGCAAACGTTGCATGAGTGCCTTGCAAACTCGATTCGCACCCGCATTACTTTGACGACACAAACCGCTTAGGATTTGCGGTGTACGATCTTCGAGATTGTCGAGTGGCAACCGTGTTATAAGATTTATAAGCAAATCACGCTTCAGTTCGGCCACCTCATAATTGCGTTCCGATGAGAGAAGTGTCCTCAATAACGAATCCAAATACGGTTGCAATCGTGCTAATGTCGCTGAGGAACGCAAAGCAAGCTCCAGTTGGACAATGCCCTGCAAACGATTGCGCCAATCCTGGGAGAAAAGTAGAAATGAATTTATTTCAGCCATAAAATGATTTTTTCATTATTCCATTTTTGAGCACCTATTAAATAATGTTACTGTTGTTCTTGTCAAATGTGAGTAGAAGTCGACGTGCGACAATGTCCATCTAAAGGTGACTAACTCTTAAAATAACTTCCTTCCTTTAGACTAAGGACCATTGTCCGATTTTGTGTATACTATACAAACGTACTTACACTTTTATAAATTTATGTATATAATCCTTATTGTACAGTAATTTGGTTAATGTTTTATTACTTTTTTTTTTTGTGCTGACCTAGTTTTCCTTCTTTAGCTGCTGTTCTTTTCCCATTTCTCTTACTTTTTTTTTTGTTTTTTGTTTTTTAGTCGTTCATTATTCTAAATGCCGGCTTTATTTTTATGCTTTCCCCGGTACTCCATCGGCTTATCAGAATACATACTCTCTTCCGAAGTGTGTGAGTTGTGTTTTTGTATACTCGTACATCGCGTGCATTTAAATGATTGACCGGCCACCACTCTGCGCCCGGGACATGCAACTTATTACAAGCATTTCTGGATGTCAGCTTCTTCTTTTCTTTTAATTTTATTATTTGAAATAGTTTTAAAGCAATTTCTCAAGAGAGACAAGAATAATAAAGTATTTGGTAATTGTCGTTTGTCATATTTTCGTCATTGACTAAGATAAACATCCTTTCCTCATCAGAACATAGTACGAAAAAAATACAATATTAAACATGCTATTAATAGATGATTCAAAATTTGACCTACTTTTATAGTGGAAACTGCTACTAATGAATTCAGTGAATGGTAGTTTAATAAACCATGAACAAAATAATAAGCCGGTATGCAAAGTTGTTGTTTTCTTTTTGCCCAATAGGTTAATGGCTTTATAATCAGTTTATTGGTGTGATGCAATAGAATTAAGAAATATGTAATTAGACGATTAGTTAGTTGAAGTGAAATATGGATTTCTACCTAATCTAATGGGTTTCTTTCAACAAAGCTTAAGAAGCTGATTTTTTGTAATATTATTGATCCTATATTTTAAATTGAAGCGTCTTGGAAAACATACGTATTATCGTATGATTCATAAATCTGATCAACTTTGTATATACCGGTGACAATATTCTTATTTTTGATACCAGGAAAAAAATAGTTGTGGTGTTTATTCATAATAATACAATATATATAAAAAAAAAAAATTATGATTTTAAACAAGTAAAAGTACTAGAGTCGGGTAGGCGAGACTATTCAGAATACCGTGAGGATAACTATGAAATCAAAGGGTTGAAAATTTATGATTTTTCTCGTTTTGGATTGTGGGGATAGTGAGATTGAAAGGGCAATATACAATTACAAATTTATTTTTCATTATGTTTTCATATGGAACACTTCTTAATTTCTTAATTTCCAGGAAAGACAAAAAGTTTTAGTATGGAAAACATATGCATTTCTTTGATAAATGAACAAACGAAAGACATACAATATCTCCAAAAACTAGGCTTGTCATATAAGCTACACTTTCAGCTCCTTTACATTTTTATTTAGGGATTTAAATGCAATTCAGTACAAGAGAATGAAAACAATATTTGTTGAAATCTTTTTTTTTTATGTTATTTGCAACTGTCGTTAGACGACAACCAGCGAATTTTATCGTAAAATGTAAGTCACATTAGGGTTTGGATGAGTTAATCACTCATCCGGGAAACAGAATGGGAGATATAGTGGGTGTTGCCTTTTCAGGCGTCGCGTTTGGCTGCTGTTGTCCAACAAGTTCAATGCCAGGTAGTTGACATGGTCTTCCAACCTAATGAGGTGTCTGTTACTGTACTTGATGATTTCTTCCTTAATCATTGGAATCTGCAGGTCTCGGTGGATAATCGAGTTCCGGACAAACCACTGCGGTCCTACAATCCTTCGCAGTAGTTTGGACTGAAACCTCTGTCGAATTTCTAAGTTTGAGTTGGATGCAGTGCCCCAAAGCTGTATACCGAAAGCCCATACAGGTTTCAGTATGGCCTAGTACAGGAACAACTTATTTCGTAGGTTGAGCTTCGAGTCTGACCTGAAAAGCCAACTCATTCTTCGAAGCATTTTTTGAAATTCGATTGACGTAACTGGTTAAAAATATCTGACGAGCCCCATGTAAATAGATTATATAAATTCAATGCAAATCAACTTTGACTCAGCTTGTAAATATTTCACTCGAAGCTTGTAAATATTTCACAGTCAAATATTTATGTATATTGGGTTATTTGCCAATTGGTTTACGCGAATAATAATATATTGAATATATTGTTTCTGTACCACAACAAACGGACATGGCTTTACTGATTCTTCTTAATACGATGATCACTTCTACTTATACAATATATGATTTATGTGAAGGGTATATAATCTACGATGTTTTATGTGATTATTACTTTGCAATTCACAATTTCAACTATCATCATGAATAACATGTTTTGAACCCTTTAGTTTCCTGGTCGGAATACATAATCTAAAACTGTGCGTATCAACTTTCCATTGCAGCTTGGACTACGTGCGTGTTGCTACAATTATAACGTACATACATATGTGCTTATTAAATTACCCTATATTGAAACGATAACTGTGTTGTATGTAAAAAAATTGCCTTGTGCTCTTGTAGATATTTATGAATATGAAACATATATGAAATATCCTAGTGACCCAGTTAGCATGTAAACCGTTCAATGCGATACGATGGCCACATTTATTTTGACTTATTGTATTATAAGCCACGTATGTATGTATTAAGTTCAATTTACCCACGATTGATGACAAACTAAAAATTTGAATTATTCAACACCGACTGTCAATGCCAAGTAATTGTAAAACTACTATGTACTATAAGTAATAATTGTAGCAACATAGTCTATTAGGTTTATTAGGTAGGTGCTAATAATTTAAATTTGCGTGTGTCAAACATATTTGGCTGTTCATAATCAATCAATCAATCAATAACAATAGTAACTTACACCAGAACGTAAATCCAATAAGGTTTTATAATCGACAATGTCCAATTCCTCCCATGTTTTCGTTTTCAGTTGCTCGACAAGAGTTGTTGATGGGGAGTTTGTTCTGAACTCCTCCATTTTTTTATCCAGCGTTTCGTCTTCGATACGTGAGTCACTACGTTTGATGGTTCTTGTGCTCATAGGTGACGGATCTCGTTGTTGTAAATTGTGCAAAACTTCGATTTCCTTGTGTGGGGCTTTTGGGCTACAAATACTATCCACAGGACTAATAGTTTTGCATTTGTAGGGTGACCGTGGGGAAATACTTGTAACTGACTCATTACGTTTAATGACGGCATGACCAGGTGAACTACTGCTAGCAGGAGTTAAGGGAATTTCAGTTTCTTTACGCTGTGGGGCTTGTGCAGACTTTGGTCGAGGCAATGGCTTCGTATTATCGCTTGGTATATCCAAGGTCAGCACTGTCGTTTTACTATCATTCTGCGACAGAGGTGAAAGAATGCTTACGGCAGGCATTTCTTTTTCATTGCTCAAGTCAATAGTTTCCCTAGATCTCTGACCTACTCCAGCAATAGAAACCGTTGCTGCATTAGTATTACTTGCATCACTGTCAGGTGTACGCATTTTTACAATTTCACCACCGAATGTTACACGTTTCAAGGAACGCGAAGGCGTCAAAGGTATCAGTTGATTATAAGCTGTTGGTTCTTCTACCTCCGAATCACTTATTACTCCCAAAATACCATCATTGTGTACATGTTCATTTGATACAGGCAATGGTCGACAGACTATGTCAGTTTCGATACTTTTAGGTGC
This sequence comes from Amiota mariae, assembly GCA_035041805.1. Lineage (NCBI taxonomy): Eukaryota > Metazoa > Arthropoda > Insecta > Diptera > Drosophilidae > Amiota > Amiota mariae. The sequence goes on along the minus strand of JAWNKV010000229.1, from coordinate 575,894 downwards.
ACCAGCATTACAAGGACTCTCTAGCTCGGCATCTGTATCAGCCTCCAATATACGCATGGTGAGTGTTTCATCGTTTACTTGTATCTCTGTTTCCATGATAATTTTTCCTTTATCAGGACACTCTACTAGCTTTAAGTCTGATTTTGGTGGACGCCAATTACTGTCCCTATTTTGAAGTGCACGCCATGCCCCAGTCTTTGACACCGACTGATGTTCTACCTGTGACTTCTTTTCAATACCATAAACTCTACTTAAATGCACAAATTCATGCATTGCATTTGGCGGCATGTAGTCTTCAAACTCCGCCGAGCCAATTAGCTCACTTATTTTCGTAAGCACCTTTAACGTTATTTCCTGCTGCATCACCTGTGACATTTTCGACACGAGCATATCGATTGTGGTACGTAATATAAAGTGTCGTTTTGTTGTATGCAAAATCGATTGCAACAACGCGGGCAGCGACAACATTACTCCGCATGTCAGTCGACCACCAAAAGGTTCCTCATTCAATTGGCGACTCAGACCTATATGAAGAATATGAAGCATAACTGTCTCCGGCATAGCTGTTTCTGCCAAATAGACACGCAAGCAATCTAATGCTCCTTTCCGGACGGTGGGTGCTTGATGGCCAAGATTTTCAACAAGCTGCGTTGTGAGCTGATCCATGTGGTTATCGGCTTTCGAACCCATAACAATAAGTACGTCAACCAAAACACGTAGCGCATGCTGACGCACTTGCCATTCCGGATCTTGAAGACGTTCCTGAAACTCAGCAAACATACTGACGGGACTAATAGTTTCCGGCAAGCGGCGTGTACGCAAAACATGCTCCCAAAGTGGCGAAAGTTGCACTCCGCTCGTTGCCACTGTTACTGTTGCTTCATTATTACTGCCGGATGTAACTAAATTTTGCTGCGATTGCTGTCCATTAGTATTAATGAATTTACGATGAGGTGCGGATAACGACGACGACATAAGACCTTGGGCTCGTTGCATTTTGAAAAATTGCCCGTGTACGTTTGAATTGATGTGGTAATTGTTGTTGCCGTTGTTGCTGTTGTTGTTATTATTATTGTTATTGTCCTTGCCCTCACTTGGCGTACCGTTCATATCACAAATGACACTTTCATTGCTTTCAATGACATGATATTCCGTTGCGCCATTGGAATTTGACTCCGAGCTATTGTTTTTCTGTTTATTGTTATTATTTCCAGTGTTATCTTTTCGCTCCAAAAAACGCCGGAAAAACATTTTTTGTTCGGTCTTCTATTATTTTGTAATTATCTAGGTATATCTTGGTGCCGCTGTTGTTTATTCACTTCACTTCACTTTAATTCAAAATTGTCACGCACACTTGCATCCGGTCTGCATTTAGGTATTATTCATAATATTTCCGTATAGAAACACATTTAGATTTTTTCCAGTTCTTGATTGAACTACTCACGACTAGACCCAAACAACGACTGCAGGATTCATTGGTATTTTATTGGCTTTTGTAGTCAAGTGAGAAATAAGCAAATTGCATTTGTTTTGTTTTCCATAAAACATTTGAAGCGCGCATGCGTCCCCCAAAATAACGGTTGCCAATAGTGTTGTCCTGTTTTGACACTACAGTTTTGTTTAAGGGGAGGAAAAACAACTGTTGAAGTTTTGAAGTGGTGGTAGGTTCCCAAAAAATTAAAGGATATTATGTACAGGAATTACAAGAATTAAAAGATTAAAAATACAATAACTAAAATTTATATATTTTTTTATTTCTGACTCTAACTCTCCATCTTCTCTTCATTTATACTAGTTCTATAGGAAGACCTGGTTAAAATGTTTAATTTTATTGATAATTCTTATTTTACATGCAGTTACTAAGACAAATTCACTGTTCTGGTCAAAAATCAACAATTTAAATTCTCAGCTTTGTAAAAGTTCGTTTGAGTGGAGTATTTTCAGTCTTCTTCGGATCGGATATTGGATAAAAGTTTTCGTCAGTATATTTGGATATCAATGCAGCTACTGATTTGTAACGGCTGCTATGTAAAGTGATTTCATCAACCGCGATAGGGATCTTTAGGTATTTATATAAAGTATTATTGTAAACAAACTATCAGGGTCCTGTGATTCGTCTGAGAACCATAATTTGGCAAACCTGCAGTTTCCTTATGTTATATACTTCGGTGATGCCCCAATTTTGTATGACAAAGAGCCAAGTCGGAGCACAAATTGCTACTATTACTAGTTTATATATAGTTATATTTAGTTATTGTTTATCGTCCCGCTTCTATGGCCGAGCCAGAATAGTCTGCATATGTTTTCATCAAGGCAACAAATGTATACAACCTAGTGTCCCAGATACCAGTGTACCTTGTGGTACACAAATTCTAATCTGTCTAGTTGAAAAATGGACATTCATAACTCTTACATGGAAGGGGTGCCAAAAAAGAAAGCTCCTGGAAGAGATATTTCTATGACTTGCCATGTTTAGGTATCATTACTATTGATGCGTATTTCTATTGTATTGGCCAATTATACTAAAAACAACACCTTCTTCCATGAAAGAGCTTTTGCTACTATCAATCATATCATGACCAGGACACTTTTTCGATTTCAATTTTTGAATTTGTACCTTTACTTTAGCTGAAAAGATATAGTTCAATTCATTTATTAATAATGCGTTTTTTTGTTTCATTGGTATCTCGTCAGCGAGTTTTAGTGGAAAGAAACATTTCTTCAATTCTCTTTTAAACGACTCCGCTTTCTCACTTCGTGACTCTCCAAACATTAAATCCAACACTTTTATTCGTGTTAAGAAGTAGATGCCCAAAATGCGCTAATAACAAAACCTTCTGTTTGGTTTAAAGTTTATTGGCCGCAGTTATCCAAGTTTCATTTCGCTTAAATCTTATCAAAATGAATCGAATGCAAATTATCGTACTCATTTTTTAAGCTATCGAACTGAAAGTCTGTTCAGACAAATCTTATTATCTTATAAGGCTGAAAGAGACTGGTTGCTGGTCAGAACGACCGTATGGACACAGTAAGGTTTTAGGATCGGTCCAAAGCCCTATTTTCAAGGAAACAACCGACTACATAGTTGCATATAACAGCTTTGATAGCAACTTTAAGGTAAAGTTTCCAACCAGGATGGAATGGAAAGAAAACAGTTTTCAGAGCGACTTTGATGTCCCAATCTACACGGATGGTTCAAAGATGGAATGTGGAGTGGGTGCACCACAGTTAAACTTAACCCATTCCTTTCGCCTACCCAACGAGGCCACGGTATTTCAGGCAGAGGTTCTGGATATTAGGGAGTCATGCCGGCCTGACGGTGATTAATGTACCGGAAGGTCGTAAGATAGCTATTTTCGTTGACAGTCAGAACTACTTTTGTTTGTATGTTTGTCTGTATGTATGCAGTTTCGCCGTAGCATGAGTTGGCACCCGGGGCGGTTTTCTTCTAACATAAAACAATAAATCAATCGGTATTTTCTCTACTGCTGCATATCTTCGATTGTTGATACAAGTTTCTCAAAATTATTCTTCAATAGTTTAACAGCGTCCTGATGAGATGACGTACTTGTCTCCAATAGTCTTTTGGCCGATACGCCTACAGTTTTCAGTGAAACTTTCCATCGAGGTGTGGTTGAAGAAAAGAACGTATAATTCTTTCTACTGTTCCGAAAAAAATTACACGGGAACTAACCGAAAGAGTGCACTCCACATAGATTTAGCGAATGATTAGCACAATGCATAAACAATACTTAAGGATTGATTTCTTTGATTTTTGATTTGTACACAACCATGAACTCCTGCCATGGTTGAAGCGTTATCATATCCTTGAGCCCGACATTGATGTATGTCCAAGTTATCAATCTTCAGCTGCGTAAGGATATTTTCAGAAAGTTCCAATGCAGTCTTTCCAGCTGTGTAGTTAAAACATACAAATGATTCCTTCACTTCAATTTGATCGCATTCAATATGAACATCGAGAAGAATTCCGAAATATTTCGCTTTTCTATGTCGTCCACAATGTTGTTTTTCCCCTCATTCCGCAAAAGGTTAATGAACTCATTTTGTATGTCTTTGGATGAAATAGAATCTACAAGTTTCCTTTTTTGTTCAATTCTAAGCATGTGCTACTGGGTCATATTTCGACAATAGATTTACTAATTATAAAAAAATCCCTCTATTGTCTGATAAAATCCCTTATTTATACTCTCTGTACGGGTATACTTATATTTTTTTAGTTGTTCGTGTAGATGCTCCAATGGTTGGCTACAAAGCTGGTCGAATGAGTTGTCACCCCTTGGTGCTTGGCACCCGGTTCGAATCTTTGAGACCTTATGAATTTTTGTATGGTATAGTTTTGAATTGCATTAGATATTCAAATAAAACTTCACAAAACGATTTGAAGTTATAATACTTACAATTCGTACAAATATCAGAAAAATTAACTGATTAGGCAATTAATTGACATACATTAATTGCCCTTAAAATTATATGTAAAAAATATTTTTTAAATTCATGAATGAACTCAATGGCTCATCGACTGACATGGAAACTTGTGCAGAAATGAACGAAAAGAGATACCGACATGACAAAGATTGCGAAAATATAACGACAACATTTTTTTCTTATTTTTTAAAAATTGTATTTTTTATAACGTTTTCGCAAATAACTATTTACATAAAACAGTTGTAATGAATAATAACTTGGCGATTATATTGCATTGAATGTTCAGGTTGCTGCTGACCTTCTGCTTAGATGGTCATTAGGATGGAGCCTCTTTAATCGACATCGGCTCACGCCATGGATGAGGTATTCCGCCAGGAAGTTTGGATGAGTTTCCAGTCATTGCTGATTACGATTGCTGTTTTGAAGGATTTTTTCGCGCACCGTGGGCATCCGTAGGTCTCTGTGCAAGATGGTATACGCCAAATAGAGGCCACTACTTGTCTGTAAATTGTCCTTTTGTTGTTGAGCGATAATTTACTGGCTGGCCGGAGCAACCAGTCAAGCCTACACAACTTTGCATAACATCATGCGGTAATGGTTTTAATGTAAAGTCACTATGTGAGCCGCTTGTCTAGTATAAGTCCGAGGTAACGGACTTGATCCACCTGCAAATGATGTTGGAGTCATAGTTGACAACTGGACAAATGCCACGCCTCAATGTAAACACGCAATTTGCCGACTTCTTTGCGTTTATGCCGATGTTGGCATAGACTGGGAATCTTTGCAAAAAATCTTGTAGTATCTCTGAATTTTTTTGTGCCGAGAAAGAGTTTACTATGACGGCTGTTTCGTCCGCATATGTAGCGATTGTGGATTCATCTGCGTCAATCATTGGAATGTCTGTCGTATATAGTTAGTAGGGAACGGGAGGTAAAACATACACGCCAGTTATAATTTTTCTTACTGATGACTTCGTGTCGCGCACGTTGACAACGAAAGTTCGACCATAGCTTTATTGTAGGGTGTACTGCTTAGCTAGAAGGGAGGAATTTGATCTTGTGAAGCAGACGACAAAAAAGTAAAAAAGATAAAGTTCAAAACTAGGGAATTAAACAATAAATTAATTGAATGGCAAATAAATAAATTTATTTCACAGAATTTATAAAACAAATTTCATTAATTAATTTTAATATAGCACACATTACAATGTATTATGTTTTTGTTTTTGTTTTTGTTTACATACGTGTATTAAACTAAACTATGTTATTATTATACATACACATTAATTTATCATATTATTATTTCAACTACTATATTTTATTATATGCTTGCACAAAATCTCACACTTTTCAACTCAGTCAGTATTAGTAGTTCAGTTAGTAAATTATTTTAATTCTCTTAAAGGAAATGCACTTAGGATGGTGAACCTTGATACAAGGCGTTATACACAATGAGTTCAGTACTTATTACAATAAAATGTGCTTTGATAGTCTAAAGATTGGCAAAGATCTGTTCCCAAAATAAAAATTCGTTGTACAAAATCGAAATGGCTTTTTGTGTTCTCATTTTCTCTTGATTTTCGCTATAAAAACTTAAATCGAAACTACCTATTTACTTTATAATAAAATATCTATCTATCTACTTAATGATATAGATACAGAGATAGAAATACTTTTCCACACTCTTAAACATATTCTTCGGGTGCTTTTTGTACATTAGCAGGAATACGTAGCGTTGCTGGCACATGTTGTTGACCAGTCGAATCGGGCAGTTCCGCAATGTCCTTAAAAACTCCCATTAGACTCTCAAAACTTGGACCCCAATTAAGTAGGTAGTCCCAACCTAATGTGGTTGCCGATGGCGAGACTGCGCCATTTGCTTTTCGATACATACCGCCTATATGATTTGAGAGGTCGTCATCGCTGGCAACTAAAGTACTTAATGAGCCACGAAACGATGAATCAAATCCATCGTAACTATGTGGAGGGATTGGTGGCGTTTTACCAACTGTGTTCGGATTGATACCATCGCCACTTAGTGCGCGACCAACAGCACTACTCTTGCTAGTCGAGTACTTACCATCACCGCTTAAGCTATTGTTGTCATATTCAATCTCAGAGCAAGTAAAGCTGTCATTTCCACTTTCATCAGTAGATGTAGAGCTATGCGCATCGACATCAGTGCTATGTAGGCCGCCGCCTAGTGAGAGATGTAGACCACCTCCTGGCACCCTCGGTGCCTCACTACTGGAAGAGACTGCGTCTAGTGTAGATACTAAGCTAGAGGTGCGTGGACGCGCATTTAAACGCTCAATTTCCTCAGCTGTTAGTCCTAATGCGCTCTGCGGAGATGCTTGTTGTGGTACAACTGGTTTTTGTCGGCTAGCGCTGGAATTTTGTCCGGAAAGTTGTGACATGACTGGACTATTCAGACTACGTTCACTGTTACTATTCAGCGCGTCTTTGCCTACACCTCCTGAACTAGATGTAGTGGCTAATAGAGCACTTTGTAGCGGTTTACCCGATATATCATGCAACGTTAGTATTCGTGGCTGTTGTGAGCTAAGCTCGGAACTGGGAGAGAGTCGCGCTAGAGGTGTACTCTGATGTGGTCTCGATGCAGTCGAAGGTGTTTGTTGAACTCCTTGATTTGATACGCGTGGTACAAAAGGTGCGTTTACCACATGCCGGGGCGAATGCCGATGTTGTTGCTGAGCAGCTGCACTTTGATGTTTGTGATGTGGGTAAGAGGCAACTGGTGGTGATGTTGCTTTATATTTGCGTCCACCTCCAGCATCTCGATAACCCTTATAATGGTACACAATGTCGATATCTGAAGGTGCTATCGAACTAGCGTTTTCCAAATCGTAATGCTCTGGATATTCTGAACCCAAATCGACTGTATTTGTATGGTCCAAAGGATGTAGTACCTGGTTAGGAGGTGGAATTGGCATGTGATGATCATCTCTAATCGGTGGACTTTTACTAACAACTTCTCGTTCAATAATATCTGGGCGTTGGGGTCGCTGTTGATGCTCAGCAGGTACCATTTCACGATCCTTGAACTTCTTCGTTATAAGTTCAGGCCCTACAAGATGATGAGTATTAACGCTGCGCATTAGGTCATTATTCTCCGCATGGTAGCCAACCTGTCCATCATTCGCAAGTACACCACGTGTAAGAACATGATCAGCTTGATTTTGTGACACGGCCGCATTACCAAGCATGGTACTATTGTGTTTAATCTTAAAGCCAGGCACGCCGCAGCTAAGACCACCAATTTTCTCCTGCTTGCCACGGAATCGATAGATGACATAAGAGCCAAGAATTGCCACTACAAGTATAACGAAGAATACAATAACCAATGTAATGCCAATACTCAATGGATCTGCGACTTGGGCAGCATCAATACCAATATCATTGCTACAGCCCTGTTCGACTTTTCCATAAGACAAAACCTTCTTCAAGACAGAACCAGAGCCATTCATTGGTTGAATCTCATTATTAATCGTAAAATTGGCAAAGCAACCGGCTAAACTGATATTGTTTGGCTCATCCTGCAAATAAGATTTTCTCACGCCGCCTATAGAAATTATAGTCAAGTAAGGATCCAGAAAATCATGTACGCCAGCAAAATCCAGCTCGTCGCCAACATGCTCGCCATCAATCATTAATCGCAATGTTCGCCCTTCAGCGTAAAGAGTCATATTATGCCACTTGCCATCGTTCAGCCTCACGGGTTTCTGTAATGTCATGTTGACCACAGTATTTTGCTTTGAGTAATATACAATTTTTCCCTGATTCAGTGATACAGATGTATACATTTGATTTGTTGCAGCATAGAGAATAAGTCCATTCTCCTTAAAGGTGCGAAACAGTAAGCTGAGTAATTTCGGAGGTTCAGAGATTTGAGCTGAAGCACTGATGTTCTCAGTGGCTGTAAAACGGCGGCGTCGCTCTATATTGTAGTACCATACATTATTGCCAGTGTAGAGATTATTCAGAAGTTGCATGCGACGATGTTGTTCTGATATTTCAAATTCTATAAAACCACCATCTAACATGGAAATTGGTTCCAGAGAGTTATAACAATCTGGCGAAATAAGTTGTGCCCCACATTTACACATAGCACTGTGCCACCGATCAAGGCAAGTTCCGTGGGTACCGCACAACTTAGTCGCTGTTTGTGGCTGGCACGGACCACCCACAATATTGCGTTTGCACGAAGCCAATATGCCGCGTTGATTGAGAGGAGTACTCATATTCAAGGCGCGTCCATTGATGTGTACACTGTGCATACAGCCGATGAAATCATCACTATGTATTTGTCCAGGACGGTCTAATACTGGATCCGCAGTGGCAAGGCCGCCGATAAGCAAAGGTTGATTGTTGAAGTTCAGTGTGCTAAAAGGCATTCGTAAGAAAACGTTCCTTATAAAAGTTAAGTGGTTTGACTTACCTCACTGGTCCCACTTCATCGGCGTAACAACTATTGTCACCTGGTGCGCATTCCAAACAATTTTCACCGTTTTCTGTACAACGAGCCACGCTTAGGGACATTACACGACCGTTTCTTGTAGCCGTTACCTTGTGCCAGCTTCCATCCGCCAAGTTTAATTTGCTTTTGGCACCAACAACGACTGTAGTTATTGAAGTACGTGTACCACCCGAGGAAAAATATGCCTTGCCCTTGACTACCTCAATAGCTACAAAATCGGAACGTCCCCCAATTTGTGCTCCGTAATTGTATAGCAACAGAGCATCCGGTTTCGTTGTGGCGAACACAATTGAAATGTCATTTGTTGTTGGATCAAGCGGTGGGAACGTCATATAGGAGAGCTCCTCGAAACCATAGGTGAAACGTTCACAGTGACGTCCATAGCGCCCTTGGGAACAATTGCAACGATAGCCAGACTTCAGACTCTCGCAAAGACCGCCATGCAGACAGGGATTTGGTCGACAAGAATCAGCAACACTCTCACAATGATTGCCACGATAACCAGGTCGACATAGACAAAAGAATGACGCTCCATCAGAACTACGCTGGCAGGAGCCTCCATTTCTACATGGATTACCCCAACAAACGTCACCACGCTCTAATTGGCAATTCTTGCCCTCTCGGTTTGATGGACAAACACATTGGAAGTCAAATCCAATTCGTCTGCATTGTGCATTTCCATGACAAGGATTTGGCGTGCACGGATCCTGACGCTTATTACATTGCGTACCTGTAAAACCATCAAAACATTTGCAACTGTAGTCATGTGACACTCTGGGACCGCTAAAGATTAGTGATGAGCTGTCAACAATATTGTAAAGTTGTATATTATGTAATCGTACTTCAGAGCTGCATATCCCATCATTTTCGCAGGCGTGTGTCGACTGGCATGGATCGTAACCAATAATAGGATTATCAGATTTGCTTTTTGATATATGGAACATTTCAGCAACGACTTCACGTTTGTCATAAACCATTTTATTTACATACTGAGGCATATGATAACTTTGATTAGCCATTTTGACTGCGAATATTACTTCCACATTAGATTCGTTAACACCAGAGTTGCGCAAACCATAAATATTTACTTCGCTATGTTGATCAAATCGCGTCTTCAGGAACTCAAGGAAGTTACGATAGTGCAAGGCGAGGAATTGTTCTGCAGTCATTTCCTTAACTAATAATGTAACGGAGTTGGATAATGTTATATTGTCAAACATCTGAAATCCTACGGTAATCTTTGACATTACGTCATCGTGTTTACCATCATTTCCCATTATAGTATAGGAATAGCCACCAGCAGGTATGGTCAGGGGAGATGTGAATAAATCGCAGGCTGTGGGTATCGTAAGAACACCCAAAGGACTTGAAGCTGCATTTGGAATAATACGACAGTTGTAGTTTCCCACAATGTCCACATCATTGGGATGCACATCCGCAATTTTGATATTTGACGGTAGGTCGTTGTTGAACACATTCACCAGAACATGAACCATACGAGGCGTTGATGGACTATCATTTTCATCTAACACTTTCACAGTCAACACATGTTGCGAACGCTGTTTTGGTTGTCCATTGTCCTCGACCTCAATAATAGCTTCCAAAGTCGGCATAGACTCACGGTCAAAACTTCTAGTAGATTTCACTAGACCGGACAATTTATCAACTGTGACAAATGACTTGTGCTTACCACCAACTAGATAGTATGTAAAAGGGCCACTATTCGGTGGTAGATCAGGATCACTAGCTATAAGAGTCATAATAGAAGTACCTGGTGGCTCGTTTTCTGAAATATTACCTATCAGACCTTGTGCTACAAATGTTGGACTATTATCGTTAACATCTTCCAATTCTATGCGTACAGTCGTTGTGCCAGTTTGCGGAGGTAAGCCGGTATCTATAGCGCCCACAATCAGATTGTACAGTGGAATATCTTCACGATCCAATTTACGAATCGTTTCTATTTCACCTGTTTGAGAATCAACCTTAAATGATTGCTTCTTATTTCCATTAATGATGGAGTAGCTAAATTGATTATTTTGTGAACGCACATCCTTATCAATAGCTTTCACCGTGACTACTTTGGTACCTTCTGATGTTGCTTCCGAAATAGTTGTGGTATAAAGACGCTTAACAAACTCTGGTGGATCATTACCATCTTGTATGGAAATTATTACTTGCGCTTCATCTGTATCGTTTCCCCGAATACTACCATAGTTTTTGGCCATGATGGTAAGTACGACTCGACTTTGTGTTTCACGATCGAGGTGTCGAGATACATATAATACCCCGGTATTTGTGTTTATTGAGAAGCCTTTGTCATTACTCAAGCCAACAAGTAAGTAATAAACTTTACCATCTTCGCCTATGTCCTTGTCGGTAGCCTTTACAGATCCTATTGCAGTTCCAACTGTAGATGACTCCGAGACATCAAAGTGAAAGACAGGCTGAATAAATTGTGGATAAAACTCATTTACTCCTGTAATATGCACCACAACATCGGTAGTACTTTCCATAATTGAATCGGGATTCGATGCTTTTATCTTGAGCTTATACATTTGGCGCTCCTCATAATTAAAACTTACAGTTGAAACAATAACACCGGAAGTCATGTTGATTTTGAAGTAGTTTCTATCACTTCCACCAATTATAGAATAATGTATGATAGCATTTTTCGGTGAGTCTTTATCTGTTGCAAGTGCCTTAAAGACAAACGACCCTATAGGATTATTTTCCGCTATGTAACCATGATACTCAGTTTGATTAAATAATGGTGGATTATCATTAGCATCAGTTAGTATGATGGTAAGCATTGCCATGGCAGACTTTGGCTTAAAGCCCAAGTCCTCAGCGGTTATATTTAAATGATATTCTTGTACTTGATCATAATCTAAAGGCTGCAGTAATGTTATGGCACCAGTCATGGTATTCACATTGAATTCTCGTCGTTCATTGCCGCCGGAAATTGCGTAACGCAACATTCCATTGGGACCATCATCACCATCTGATGCACTTACTGTTAATATGGTGGATCCAATTGGTTCATTTTCTGGTACAATCACTTGGTAGCTCAATGCTGTAAATTCTGGCGTATAGCGATTAATTCCTGTGACTACAATAGTGACACGTGCTTGATCCGAATGTGGAGGCACACCACGGTCTGTGGCCTTCACTGTAAGTGAAAATTTATTATTGGGAGTCACATTTAGCGTCTTAACCAATGAGATCCATCCATCGTGCTTATTGATTGAAAAGTACTCTGTGAAATTGCCACCAATCAAAGAATAATCAATTTCGGCATTAACCCCAAAGTCCAATTCATCGACAGCATGTACTTGTACAATACGTTGGCCAACGTGTGCATGTTCAGGTACAGGAGACAAATATTCAGTTTGCTCAAACTTGGGTGGATTGTTATTGGCGTCAACAATGTTGATATTTACTAAGCAATCTGAGTACAGCGGTGGCTTTCCATTATCCGTCGCAAGTATGGTAAATGAATAAATATTTTCAGGTGATGCATCTACTTGAGAGTGTTTATATTGTATGCCCTTCTTACTGAAAATTTCTCCTGTCGCTGGATCGATACTAAAAAGTGGCGAGGGTTGCTGCAATGAGTAGGAGATTACTGAATTAGGACCTTGCTTATCACGATCCATGGCAATGATTTGTCCAACTAAAGTGCTTGGGTGCTGCAGTTCTGGGAAATTGAAACTATAGTAACTGTGCTCAAATTCAGGAGCATTATCATTTTGATCTTGTATAGTGATTGTAATAGATGTCTCAGCGCGCCAAGCACCATCTGAAGCTACCACCTTCAGTATATATTCATCTTGTTGCTCTCGGTCAAGGTGTGCAGCAACAGTTATGTTGCCAGTTATCGGATCGATTTTAAATTTTCCACCTGGATTTTCCGTAAATATATATGTGGCATTGGCATTTGCACCTAAATCCAAATCAGAAGAGGTGACTTTAATCACGAAGCTACCAATTTCTGAATTTTCTGTGACATTCACAGAGAAAAGTCTAGTAAATTTGGGTGGATTATCGTTCTTATCAAGTAGGTTAATGAGAACGTTTGCAGTTCCCGTCAATTGTGGCACGCCTTGATCCAAAGCCTCTACAATTAGCTCATATGAACTAACTTCCTCGCGGTCCAAACGCATAGTTGTAAAGATTTCACCCGAATCGGCATCGATTTCAAATGTGCCCTGAAAATCGTCAACTAACCTATAGGTGATTTCACCGTTATCGCCAGAGTCACAATCAGTTGCTTTTACAATAACAATTTGTTGGGGAGGAGATTCCTCTTCAAGTATTTCAGCATTGTAGAGTAATTTCTCCATAATGGGTGCATTATCATTGGTATCTGTTACATTGATTGTTAGCAGAACCACACTTCGTAGACTTGGACTGTCAGAGTCCGCTGCCTCCAACCAAATCTCATATTGATGTGATGTTTCGTAGTCCAAGCCATCCTTACCAATTGTAACAAGGCCAGCGCTTGAATCAACCTTTACAGCAGAGCCAATATTTCCACCCGCTATAGCGTAGCGTATGTTGCCTAAGACACCTTTTTTCTTTGACGTGGCCGAGAGTTTTGTTATGACTTTTCCCTCAGGCACATCTTCGGAGAACATAAATTGAGTGTTGGACATATATGAGAAGGTGGGGAACAATTCGCTGGGTCGCAGAAGAATAGTTAGTTCGGCAGTAGAGCTTAAGCGCTGCTTGCCATGATCCGTGGCCTGAATGATCAAATTGTAGACGGTATCAATATTTGCATTACTTTTGTTACGTAGCCCCATTTTTGTTCGGATGACACCAGTGTTGGAATTTATTTCAAAGTTATCTTTGTCTTTACCACTGATGTTATAAACGATTAAGGCATTGTCACCTTCATCTTCATCCAGTGCCTTGGCTCCATATACGAATTCACCTATTTTAATGGTATCAGGCATAACGACATTAAAAGAAGCCGCTTCAAATGTTGGTGCATTGTCATTTATATCGGTAACTTTGATAGTTAGATTAACAGATGTCGCCCGTGGCTCCGTGAGCGAACTATCCTGTGCCATTAGAGTTAGATAGTAGACAGCTTTCTCTTCTCGATCCAATACAGCGGCAGTTGTGATTTCTCCTGTCTCAGTATTTATATTGAAACGTTCCAACCGTTCGCCCAGTAAATTAAAGCTTATTTTCGCGTTTAGACCCGAATCTTTGTCACTAGCAATGGGTTGAATCACCTTCGTGCCTATAGGCAAATTTTCAAGTACATTGGCATAATAGGATTGACGTTCAAAAACTGGACTATGATCATTCATGTCCTGAACCACAACGCGTACGATACCAGTGCCGGTCAATGGTGGTGACCCTAGAAATATTTAATTTGCATAAGTCTTAATTATTGTAATAAAACCCAATGACTAACCTGTATCCATTGCAACTAAGGTCAACAAGTAATCGCTTTGTGCCTCACGATCCAATGTGCGCAACAACGATATCTCACCCGTTGAAGCGTTTATGCGAAACAAATCGGCATCGCCTTCTTTTAGAAAGTATCTCACTTGAGAATTTAATGGCGGCGAATCAGCATCATAGGCTTCAACAGTCAGTACATATCCATTATTTGGCGGAATCGTATTCTCCATTACATAGGCAAAGTATGGCGAGTCCAAAAAAGTGGGTGGATTGTCATTTATATCCGTTATAACAATTGTTAATTCAGCTGTATCAAACCGAATTTCACTTACATAGTTTGGAAACTTTTTTCGCTGACCACTGCCCCTAACGTTCTCACGGTCAGTATATTCATCTGCTGCACAATCTTCAGCACGGACAGTAAGGACATATCGATGCTTTCGTTCATAATTTAAGTTCTTAGCAACACGCACAAAACCCGTATCCTCGCTAATACTAAAATCATGATTACTGTCACCAGACATTATAGAGTAGCGAACCCGTCCATTGGCACCCTCATCAATATCTGTAGCGGAAACTTGTAGTACCATAGCCCCAATGCTGGCGTTTTCCGGAACAGATGCTGAGTACTGCTTAGGATCAAAGACGGGACTATTGTCATTCTCATCGAGTATTTTGATAGTTAATTGAGACTGTGTGACTTGTGGTGGTTCACCACGATCCTGAGCTGTTATGTCGAGTATGTAGCTGGCGCGCAATTCACGATCCAAAGTTTCGACTACTCTTAGCAAACCATCAGCGGAGTTAAGCGTGAACGGTACATGTTCCTCTTTATCAGCACTCTGACTTAGGAAGTAATCGATATACCCATTTCGTCCTTCATCGTGATCTATAGCTTTCACCGCCATAACGACAGTGTTAATGGCAACATTCTCTATGACGGTGGTCTCATTTGTCGAAACGAAGATAGGCGCCTCATCGTTAACATCTTTTACAAGAATTGAGACCTGCGAAAAAAATGATTTGGCTTGAATTTGGAACATTTTTATCTAATCAAAATCTCTTATGCAATGTGACTGTGTAGTTTAAATAATGCCTACCAATAAGATAATTGTAAGCACCTTCACGAAATCGAGTTTACCTAACAGTGTTCCTTACTGACACATTCTCGTACATTTTGAAAAGGGAGATAGAATTACTTAGAATAACTAATGCAGTTAAGTTATAAAAATTGGTTACATAGGTTCCTGAATTAGTTAAGACTGTATCGTTTCTCCAATATTTCATTTTGTATTATTATATGACTCCTCTTACATTTAATTTTACCTAAGCCATTGGATACAGACTATTTCTCCAGTTAACGCAGTCTAATTTATAAGCTTATCTTTTTCACCGTATGTAATTCATTATGTCAGTCTAAAGCTTGGATTTTTTCCTTACCTGTGCCGTTGAAGATAGACGCTGCTGTTTCTGATAATTTGCGAGTTGTTGTTGATAGTAGCGACTTTGTTTGCCCATACGACGTGCGGCAACTACTACATTGTTGTACTCGTTATAGATGAGAGATTCCTGTGCGCAATCGCGAGCGGTAACAGTCAAAATGTATACACCTTTTGATTCTCTATCAAGCATGCGACGTGTGCGTATTGTGCCATTATTCAGAATCTCAAAGTCGTTCGCATCATCGCCACCGGTGATTGTATACTCCACGAGACCATTGTTGCCTTGAATTGGAATTAGAGTAAAAGTTGATGTTTAGTTAATTTCATTTAAAAAAATTGTAAAATTATATTTCGTATTCACCTGAATCAATGTCCTTAGCCGAAACCATGGCCACATTCGTTCCAATTTGTACATTCTCGTAAATTTCACTCGAATAACTCATGGGGTCGAAAATGGGCGCATTATCATTCAAGTCTAGTACATTACAATAAACGGTGATTGTTGTTGATAGACTAGGTTGACCATTGTCCTGCGCTTGCACAACCAAAATGTAGTGTTGTACCTTAAATATGTACGTTTAATTAAGTGTATAAGATGGAAACACGTTTATAAGTATCATTATAAAATGTACCTCTTCATAATCTAAACTTGCTGTTAAAGTAAAAACGCCCGTTTGTGGATTTAAGCTGAATACATCATTTGCCCAGTCTGAGATCACAGCATAGGAGACTTGCGCATTCGTATCCAGATCAGGATCAGTGGCTGCTATCTTGCCGACAATATAGCCACGTGGAGCATTTTCTGGTATATCAAAGGAGTACACCGACTCTTCGAACAATGGTGGATTGTCATTGGTATCACTTACCTATAAACATATAAAGTAAAGAGAATGAATCTATGATTTACAACAGATGTTTTCTTTTTTTATATATTTCCTTACCATTATTACAACAATTGTTTCTGTATATTGTATCCCATCACTAACATGGACACGTATTTCATATTTGTCTTTAGTCTCTCGATCTAGAGTATCCTTTAACAAAAGTTTGCCACTGTCCGAATCCAGTAAAAACTTATCATCATCACCAGCGATAAGCTTAAAAGTAATCGTACCCAAAGTGTCAGGATCACTTGTTCGTATATTGGCTATAGTTTGACCAACGTTGAGATCTTCACTTACATTGAAGATCAATGGCGTATCGAGAAACACGGGAGGACTGTCGTTCTTATCAAGTACTTTAATTTTAATCTGAAATAAGAAAAGCAAATTTATTAATAATGAACATTAGATTATTTTGTGTAGTTTTTACAAATTTATGCGATCATTCCCAAGTTTGCAAACATCAAACACTTAACATTGTCAATGCTATGGACATTATGATATACTCACATTGTGACCCACTTCCTTTAGACAATGACGACAACTGCGTCAATGGTTTTACAATTTATGTGCATCTTTGTTGGCATCTCGTCGTTTTGAAGACAACAAAGGTGAATCGAATCGAATCGATTCAATTCGATTGGACAAGGCTTAAGCTTTCAAGTTAGGTTGAGACTGTTTGTTTATATTTGTTTTTGTTTTTGCGTCTCTTACATATGTCTGTCCATTTTGTGTCAATCTTCTGTCGTTTAATAAAACGTGCACTGTCCACGTCCAACGAGTCTACGAGTAAATCTAATACTAAAACTTCAGCTCATCTTAAACTACAAAACTGTATATTAGCGTTATTATCAGAGTTAAAGGTATTTTCCTCCCCTTTGGTGCAGCTAACTGCTTTACAGCGGGACATACATCCTGAAATGATTGGGATTACGCCGTCTTAGCCTTAATAGTTGCTGCGTTAAGAGTTGCAGACGAATTTTAGAGCGGTACTGCTGCGAATGAATGACATTTTCTCGATGCAACCATTGACAGCTTACCTAAGATGCGCTTTCGGTTTGTTCGCATAGAAGAATTCCTTTGAACTAACTGTATGTATTGGTCAGTTCGGCAAGTTTTGCCTGGCCATTGCCATCGATTCATTTCATAGACAATCTAAAGCCTACCTAGGCAAGCTTTAAAGGCTTGTTTCTCATGGGAGCCTACCTCATGACCATCAAACGAAGCATACTTAACCATCCAGCTATTACGAGTTAACGCAAAAAATCAAGAAAAAGACGAAGAAATGTCTACTTATGCATCAATTGATATAGTCGATTCTTTTAGGCTTATCGGGCACTTGCAATATTTTGCGTAAGGGAAAAAACAACTAAACAACTGAGTTAATATGGGTTGATCGAAAAACGGACAGTTGACAATATACTATGGTATACTATACTATACTCGTATAGAGTATGTTTGTGTGCGAATCTTGATGAACATGCCGAAGACATTAAATATTTGTATTTTGTATTTGTATTTTCTCAAAGTGGACAATTTTGTTTTAACATACTTAGCAATAGAAATAAAATTTCTATCAGTTTAAATAAATGGTCTGTCTGATTTAGTAGTATGTTCATTTACTAGTACTTTTGGTACTAGCAGTGGGGTTAGATATAAACCCACACTAAGAGACCCTTCATTATAGCAATTCATTTTCGTAACGATGAAACTCATTTTATTTGCAACACTGATGAATTTCGACTTGTCGCCGTTGCCACCATAAAACATGCTTTTAAATTTGATATGCTTATGCGTGTTGCATGCAGCATCTACGCTTACAAGCTGCTCAAATGCTCCACGGATATGTACTTACTACATACAATAAATATAAACAAACATTCAACTCCGACTCTGAGTGGACGGAAAACAAACAGACTTTGTCGACAATGTCCATGTTGAAGACTACTTTGTAGCACTTATAGACTATTTCCTAGCCTGATACTGGTTCTGATTCTAATTCTAAGCCTACCTCTATCGCATTGTAAATGTGTAGCAATGCATAATGTTTGTTTTTTTATATTCTTTTTCATCACCAACCATGTCTATTTTAATACCCTACAGCGAAGATTTTAAAATCAATAGATTGGATTTTCTACAGATGAGAATTTTACCTAGAATATATTTAAATACTTATTGGTAATAACTTTGACCCAAACCTTTATAAACATTATACGTGTATAAAGGAATATAGTTACAATAAATATGGTTCATCGTTGCTTCATCTTTGTATTTAAATATATATTTTTTTAATTACATCTTCAATTTGTATTAACAAATTTTGTGATTAATTTTGTGATTAATTTTGTGATTAATTTTGTGTTTGGTATTTATGATAAAAGCATAAAATAATAATTCACAGGGCATCTATTTTTTTAAAATGATATTATGTGTTTTTGTTGCTTCTATTTTTTTGTTTTTCGATTTCTAAATGTGGAGTGTATTTTTTGTTAGTCATTAGGGAATTGGATTTGCAGCACAGCCGAAAGAATTTCCTCTAATTTCTTATAGAGTATTCTTTCTTCTTGTATGTAACTAAAATCCGAGATCGTAATTCTTTCACAAGCGACATTTAAGCCAAATTCAAGAGAAGAACGGAAAAAAATACAGAAAAACCAAAATGTAGAAACGCAATAAATAGTTCCGAATGAAGTTCGTTCGGGCGCTCAACTCACTTGCATAAAATATTGTCTACTCAGGTTGAGTGTCATGGTGGGCTTGGAGGAATTTATAAGTGTAAATGTTGCATTTGTAATAAAAATGTATGCAATTTTGTAGTGGACCCCAAACGAAACGATTTAGTTGTGTTTTTTGAGATTTGTAGTATTGGTGTACAATTGGTATCTGTGGTGTTGAGTAAACAAAGTACTTACTTAATATCTACTACAATTCTGTATTGACTTGCAGATTTATTACTTACTAAGCAAGTACTCGTATATGGTGAACATTTATAAAGTAAAGTAGTATATAGTAAAAATGAAATACATATATGTATATAGTATTGTATATTGTAAATACCAAAAATACTTTATCATAGTAGATATTTTTTATGGAATATACATACGACAATAACATGAGAAACATTTTAAATCAAAGCAGAATATAAAAATGATTGAAACGATCTTCACACGCAAACCAAACTACTACATAATACGAGTAAAATTTTGTAAAAGAATTTTTTTTTTTATCTTCCTAAATGCAAGACCAGACCGTCATTTTTGTGTGTACGAGTCGTACGATTTTAGTGTTCAATGTTAAGCTTTCAGGCAAATGAAGCTACTAAACCGACCGAATTCAAACTGGTCGAATGCAGATTTGCATGCGTACATTGTTGGCATACCTACGCATACAACGCGTCAGCCAAAATCAGACATAGTGAGAGACACTGGCAGCAGGCATAACTTCACAGCACCCAATAAACTGAATGTTCGTGCATTCAAACACCACCAGGCACCAAGATCAAAAACAACACCAACAACACCACTAACAACAAAAACGAACATTAAAGCGTTGAACGTTAAGCGTCAAGCAGCAAGAAGCGATCGACAAAGAAGACCTTATTTAAGGCAAAAGATTCATGTTCGCTTAGCTTATTTCGTTTTGTGTGCTTACAAAGAGCAAACAGGAACCAGTCTGCGAATGAAAGGAAACACACCACTGTGTAGACTAAAGTATGCCCTACATATTGACTTTATGACTTTAAACTGATAGCTTAGCTTAGCCTAACAAACTGCGGACGTCTAAATGGGAACTTCTGCAAAAATAGCTCAACTTGTGGGTGTAGGGTATTGAAATAATTAAAGGCTACTGACAATGGAAACAACTTATTATAATTTTATCCCTGCGGCACATTAATACAAGAACAGCAACAGGAGCAGAAGCATCTGCAGTAGAATAAGCGTCTACAGTATACTTGAGCTAAACGCGAAATATGTATATTTGTTGCTTAATATTATAATATTAATGATGTGTTAACATCTTAAATGTATCTTGATTTTATATTAGTACAATGAAATATAAAATGAATATTCTTGTAGTATGTATAACCAAATTAAAAATATGGATTCAATAAAATATTCACAGAATTTATTTTCACCTTAAAATATTATCATAGATACATTGTTACTTTATAGTTACGTACATTTATAATTATCTATGCACTGGCTCATTGGCTCATTGGTTAGCGCGCCAAGATGACATCCTAGAATAGCGAGTTTGATTCCCGCTCAAGTCTTTACCTACACTTTTCTAGTTTCCTCCAATCCTTTCTAACTCTCCCTCTGAGCTGAAGGTCTTTGTCATTATTGCTCATAATAATAACTAAATTATAATTTGTAATTATCTATGATAGGATATAGATATATAACCTTAAATGAATAAAAAAAACAATCCAATTTTATGGTAAATATACAACAATATGCTGCTTAAGAAAATCAACAAGAGAACTAGCATACAACCAAATAAAAAACTAGTCTAATGGGACCCATAATGTCCTATTATTATACGAGTATATACCCATGTTTCATTTCTAAAATGGAAAATAATTCAACTATATTTATAAAGACAACAGCAAACGTAGAATGATCTCTTAAAATTTACCAAAATTCGAAATTTATTATTAAATAAGTTTACTACCTCCAAAACTGTAGACACTACACATGATTTACACTTGTCGTGATCTAGGGTTATGGAACAAAAATGATTTGTAAGAACAAATCTATATTAGCAATTTTTCTTTCACTTCAATAGATATATTTTAGTAGTTTAAATAAAGCGTAAGTAAAGGTGTGATACAAAATTAAAACAATCAAATAACTAAAAATGTTCTAAAAAGAAGGAAAAGGATATCAATGTAGAAATTTTAGAAAATAAAAATTAAAGTATTGCAGCTTCAAGTATTCTCCGGGAAACTATCGGTTTATAAAAATGTATGTAACAAAAAAAGAAATTGGATTTTTTTTTAGAATTATAGAACCAATAATAATATTTTTGTATGCTTATATGTTCAGACGAAACAAGACTCATTTGATTTTCCCCGTGATGATGACCATGTCAATATACTATTTCTTATGGTATAGTATATTGAAACACATCAGAATATAATAATAATTATATTTTACACTAGTGTTATAAAGTACAATTTATAAAAAATCCTTTGGAATGTCAACACTCGATTTCAATATTTATTCTTACAAATTTTTTGTTATTGGTGGTGTTCATTGAGAAAAGGTGTATATGTGTAGTTATGTACATGTATAGGTATTTTTGGATACGGGTTTTTGTTCAGACGCTCTTGTTAATTTGCATTTTTTAAAAGTTAAACACCGAGAGGCACGAGAAAGCGAATCTCACACTGAGAAGCATTTCTGAGCACTTGTCGTTTCCGACGTCACCTTACTCGTCCGTTCTCGTCTTCAATGTCGTCGTTGAATCTGAAGAAGGTTTTCGCGTGTAATCAACAATTCATATCTGTAGCAAACATTAAAAGCGCATTAGTGTCGTCCCATTGCTTGCTGATAAGCCCTTAAAACATCAACCAATACACAACAATCTTTGTGCAACAATAACAAAATGGTTTTTTACAACTTTTAGAAACCCTATCCGCTTTTAAATTCAAAAAATGCACTCTTATGGTATTAAATTATATGAGGATACACAATAGTATGTATAGTCAGTTTTTACACTTACCTTAGTGCTTGAAGTTCTTGGTTTGCCACCCAAAGCAATTGCATATATCTCCACTTCATAAGTGTCTGGACCAGCTTCACGATCTAATTCCGCGGATGTCGACAGTATTCCTAACTTGGCATCGATATCAAATAGACGATCTACTTGAGTACTTTTTCCTATCCCATAAGCCGCTGTAACATTTGTCACATAATACTCAATATCACTTGAATTGAGATACGCAGTAACAGTTAGTATACTCGTACCAATGGGTTCATTCTCATAGACCGAACCAGCTTGAGAGCGCTGTTCGAATACGGGACCAGGTACATCATTACCTAGTGTTATTATTGTAATATAAACTTCGGAACTCTTACGTTCACTTTGTACCGCTTCATCGGTAGCCTTTAAGGCCAACTGGTAACGTAACTCTGATTTTGCATTCAATCGGCCTAATGTTATAACACCCGTGTTGCGTTGTAAACGAAATAAATCTGTATTGCCACTCACAATCTCGTATGTAACGAGACCATTACTTGACGAGTCTGCATCACGGGCATGTACTTCCATCACAAACGATCCCATCTCATCGGGAATTCCTTTATTTCGCAAGGAAACGGGCATCAAGGCCGCAATCATGGAAACAAATATAGGCGCATTATCATTAACATCTTCCACAATGACTGTGACAAGTTTTTCAGTTGATAATTGTTTCTCAGGTTTCTGAGCTTGATCTGCCGCTAACACCGTCAAACGGAAAGTATCAATGCGCTCACGATCGATCTCTCGCAGTGTATGTATAACTCCAGTCTGCGTGTTAATGCCAAAGTGGAGTCCACCTAGTAACTCTGGTTCTTGTTTGGTAATTGCGTATGTAACTTTACCATTTAAACCAGAATCAGGGTCATCGGCTGTAACTGTAACAATGGGGGTTTTCAATGCAATACCCTCTTTAATTTGACGTACGATTGCCGTATTGGGAAAACTCGGAGGATTGTCATTTTGATCAACTATATTAATTATAAATATTATTGTGGTAGAAAGTCGTGGTATGCCGCCATCCGCAGCAGTTATATTAAGATTATAAATTGTGGTTTCTTCATAGTCCAAAGCCTTGTGCAGATATAGACTGCCGGAAGCGGCATCAATGTGAAAAGTATCTTTACGATTGCCAGCGGTTATGCTAAATGTTACTTGACTATTGACACCCACGTCTGAGTCGGTAGCTCTGAAACGCATTAGCTCTGTACCAGTGGGAGTCATCTCCAAAACCGATATTTCACTACTTGTCTGTGAGAATTCCGGAGCGACATCGTTTTCATCAAGCACTTCTATGATAATTGTACTATTAGTGCTTAATTGATTCTTTAATGCAGCATCCTTTGCCAATACGGTCAATCGGTGAACTGCCTGACTTTCACGGTCTAATCGGCGTGCTAGTGACAACTGACCTGTGGCGCTATCCATAATAAAGAGGCCATGCTCATTGCCAGCGGTCAGCGTGTAATACACATCTCCATTGAGACCCTCATCAGCATCAACTGTAAAAACACGCATGATATGTGTACCAATACTGGCACCTTCCGATATTTGCACTCGATAAGGTGCTCGCAAAAACTGGGGTGCATTGTCATTTACATCAGTTATGATAATCTTTACTTTAACTTTGTCATAAAGTCTACGCACACCATTATCTGATACAATGGCTTCCAGTTGTATGTAATTTTCAGCACCGGCGTATTTTACATCTTCAGCGCCACTCTCTAAAGATCTCTGTCTACGTTGCACCAAAGACTCGCGATCAAACGAGCGTAGCGTCTTTATGAACCCATTACGTGAATCAACTGTAAAATCTTGGGCTGGCATTGTTAACGTATAGATCAATTCCGCATTACGTCCGATGTCACGATCAGTGGCTGTTAATTTACCTACAAATGAATCTGGTGGTTCATTCTCTGCAATATTGAAGGTGAAAGTATTATTTGTAAACTGAGGAGCATTGTCGTTCTCATCAATGACGTGAATAATCACCGGCACCACTGACGAGCGTGGGGGTACGCCTTCATCACGACAGGCGACTGTTAAAGCATAGTAATCGCGTTCCTCTCGATCCAGAGGTGCTCGTACAAAAAGATATCCATCCGGAAACACACCAAACATACGTTCTGCATTTCCTTCAATAATTTGATAAGAAATTCGACCATTTGGACCTAAATCGTTGTCTGTTGCAGCGAGCGCAAAGAAGCGAGTGTTTACTTTTGTTGATTCCACTAAAGAAGTCTCATAAGAAGTATGATCGAAAACAGGTGTATGGTCGTTGACATCGGCAATGTGTATCGGCAGCATGAGTTTTGTTGATAGCGCGGGTGTGCCGCCATCTATGGCCATTAGTTCCACATTCAGTACACTACCTGGCTCAGCACGTACAGGCTGTTGCAGATAAAGTACGCCGGTTGTTTCACTAATGCGAAATTGCTTTTCGGGATTAGAGGTGAGCGTGTAGGTGACACGACTGTTGATGCCGGCATCACGATCGCGCGCTCTTGATAAATAAATTTCCTGACCAACGGCGGCATTCTCTGGCAGCAGTATCTCACCGTCACGATCTTTCTCAAATATTGGTGCATTATCGTTCAAATCAGCTATAGCAATGTTCACGCTGCACTTGCCGAACGCAAGGCCACTGCGCGCCAATACAATGAGTTGGTAATGTGCTTGTGCCTCACGATCAATACGATGAGCTGTACTGATGCGACCACTCAGACGATCGATTGCAAAGTTATCCATCGCATCGCCATAGATAATAAAGTACTCGATATTCGATGGCAGAGACGACGACGCTTTGCCTGCTAATGATTTTGCCTGTACGCGTCCAACTTCACGAATTATCGTCTGTGCTTGCTTATTTTGGTGTTCATGGTCTTCAACAATTTGAAACTCATAACCGGCATATGAGCTAAATTCGAGCGTCTCTGTTTTTGATTGCAACATAATCTCGACAATCGCATCTTCTTTACTGCGTCGGTTGCCGCGATCCTTTGCTGAAATTCGTAATTCAAAGTGCGCTTTTGGCGAACGATGTATGTCATTTAGAATACTGCCATTACTACGCAACATTACTGCACCAGTTCTGGCATCGACATGGAAAAAACTGTCGCCACCTGACTCTAGATTATACGTAATTAAGGCATTATCGCCTGCATCGCGATCAGTCGCCGTGACTTTCAAAAGAATTTTCGATGAAGACGATGACGACTTGTGTTGTTGTTTTTGGTCATTGCGATCACTGTTGTTGTTATTGCTGTCGTGATCATGATCAGCGTCAACCCCATCATTGTCAGACAACGTGTATATGTAGTGTTTTGGATAAAATTCTGGATCATTATCGTTCATATCGTCGACTGTAAGCAGCACAGTAGCTGTGGCTGATTGTGGGGGTGCACCTTGATCACGTGCGATCACAAAAATCTCATAATTCGCTATTGTCTCACGATCGAGATCTTTTCGCGTTGTTAATTGGCCGGTTATGGAGTCTATCGCAAATTGATGCGGATATAAGCATTCAACGCTTGGCGACAACGAGAAAGTCACCGACCCATTGGTACCCTGGTCATGATCAGTAGCAGTCAGGGTTGCGACCAACGTTTGTTTCGCGCTATTCTCACTGAGGCTGACATTAATTTGTTGTTGTGAAAATTGCGGTGCTTCATCATTTTCATCTAGTATCGTCACCTTAAGTTGTGTATAGGCAAATTTGGGATTAGGACCACCATCACGTGCTGAAATGCTTAACTCAACACTGTCTTGCACTTCGCGATCGAGAAGTCCTCTCGTAGTCACCAAACCTGTATCCGCATCAATGGTGAACCATTGCTGTTCATTTCCGGAAATAATTGAGTAGAAAATTTGTGCATTAACACCAGTATCCTCGTCCGTCGCAGTTGTCGAAGCAACAAAGAATCCAATAGATGCCAGTTCACTCAGTACAGCAGAGTATTCCGACTTTTCGAACACAGGTTCATGATCGTTCACATCGTTCACGTGAATAATCAAGTGCGCAGTGGCCATTCGCGGCGGAGTGCCCTTATCTATTGCGATCACAGTCAAATTGTACTTGCTGATTTCCTCGCGGTCAAGTACGGCATTTACATGAACTAATCCCAATGAATGTTCCTCCTCAAGCCAAAAATGACCTAGTTCATTGCCAGCTGCTAAACGCAATGTAGTTTCACCATTCACACCTCGATCGGTATCGTTAACGGATATGGCTGCAACGACGGTACCATTGCGGGCATTTTCATCCACTGTAGCAAAACTACCTGTAGGCTGAAAATATTGAAAACTAATCACCGGGTCATGGTCATTTGAATCGAGTAGATTCACGGTGACATATGTTCGACCATCCTGTCGCGGCGAGCCATGATCACGTGCAAATACTGTGAAGACACAACTACGTGGTCCTTTTGGAATTGCCTGACGAGTATGTTTGTCATTTTGAGTGGGTTGACAATTTAAACGCTCTGTCGTTGATATGACGCCCGTATCAGGATCGACTGTAAATTGATTTTCAGTTTCCGCAAGATAATATGTGATCTTGCTATTGTCGCCAAGATCATTGTCCGAGGCCATCACTTGTAACACTGGTGTGCCTGGTGCAACGGACTCATTAAGTGAGACTATATAATCACTGTGATCGAAAATCGGCGGATTATCATTCACATCAAGTATTGTAACATTTACTTGCAAAAAGCCCTGCCTTGGTGGTATGCCACCGTCTTTTGCCGAAATATTCAACTGGTAGAAACCACAAGATTCCCGATCTAAATTGCCGGTCGTTTCCAGATGTAAATACGAAGCATCACCACTTGGGTTGGCTGTTGTCACTAGCCGAAATTTTTTCTCAAAATTACCATCTACAATAGTGTAATTGTCAGTAATGCCATTCATACCAATATCAAGATCGGTGGCTGCATCCAATAATAATCGCGTTCCCGATGCAGCGCTCTCCGAGAAAGATACCGCAATTGTTGGCTCTGGAAATTCTGGTGAGTTGTCGTTAATGTCGAGCACTTTAATGCGTACCTCTATAGGATATGTGGGCTGCGATGAGAGCACGACAAGATCATAACGATCTCGCATACCCTCTCGATCAAGTACCATATTGGTCTTTATTTCGCCAGTGACTTGGTCCAGTGTAAATTCACGTGGCGGCTCATTAAAGCGATACGTGAACTTTGGCTTTGTTGGAATATAGCCGACGAGCGTGCCACGCGGTTGACCCTCTAATACTTCAAAATCAGCACTGGTATCCACGGCACGTGACTGCATTTCCCCGGGGGATGAGCGCCTCCTTGGAAATGGAAATGCTGCAAGATGTTGCTCGAAAGGTACTTTTCGTAGAGTAGATAAATCCAAGGTTGTACCGGATGTATCAGTCCCCAATGCTGGCGTAATGTTTATTAGTAGATGTAGCGCAAATGTGATTGTGATAATGAAATAATTTTCTCGAAATGCGCATATTTTAATGAACTTTTCTTTACAGTCTTTCACACGTTTTTTCTTATGACTAATCATTGTTTTAACTTTAACCCGATATCGTTGCTCTTGGGCAGGCAAACATTTTCGTTGTCTGTCATTCAAAGTCATTATTTTTGTTAGGGCTAAGTATGCCCCCAAACTTCACTCTTCACTACAAGTACAGAGTTTTCTTAGTACTTTCGTATTGATATTGTATTGAACTATATAAGTCCTTCCTTTTCGCTATGTTTTTCTCTTTATAGTTAAAATGATTTACGGGTAGGTTCGGTTTATGATAAACACGTACTTTATCAATTTGTTTCCACATTTTCAAAAGCTTTTCAATCGCGACATATTTATTCGATGATCAAGTCGCATGATGCTATGTAAAGAAGAAAAGAAATAAAAGAAAATTAATTAAATTCATAAATCAATTAACAATAAAATAAATTCTTATGTTACGAGTATATTCGTTATTAAAAGCAATGTACTTTTACTAAGAATTGAAGTACTAGAAAATATGTGAAAAATTTTAGATGTTTGTTTGTTCACTGATGTGTACATGCTTCAACATGCACAATATGCGAACGTGTTAAATAAATAAAACAAAACATCAATTTCATAGTTCGCTAAGCATAAAATGGATATTTTTTATCTTAAAGACTTCGTGTTTTATTCTCCATGTTATGGGAACATTATATTGTAGAATAATAATTAAAAGTACATTATATAGTCGTAAAGAAATAGAAGTTAATGTTGGCAACAAGGATCGATAGATTTACAAACACAAGATTATACAGATGCTGAATGATGGCACAAGTTCAATACAGCATTGATTAATGTTTATTATGTATTAAAATCGTTAGTTCCTCAATTTGTTATAATATGTTTTTTATCTGCCATAGCTTTTCGAACCTTAAGTGTTCCATCCAAATCTTCAGCATTAAGCCACAAAATTCTCAAAATTTTATGAAAATGGGAGTTGACAAAGACTTGCAGACATGTAATAACACAGTCTAAACATTATAGTGTTGACTGAAATCAAGTTGGAGACCTCATTATACTATATCCTCACAAGTTTTATTTTAGACTGTTATTTTGATCCCGAGGTAGTAAAATAATGTTTTACAGCTAGTTTCATTTCTGTATTTGATAAATCGATGGGCCTTATTTTGCTTTACTGCTTAAGATAAATAAATATACAAAATGTATACAAATAATAAAACGCTTAATTCTTACTTCCCATTCTTTATTTATGTCATTGCCTTAACTCTCATATTTCACACTTCTAGTCTGTTGTTGTTTTTAACGATGTCGATTTCTCTTTGCAAATCATTTGACATTGAAAAACAAAAGGCTTAAGACACGAACTTGCTTTTTGTTCTTGCTGCATTTGTTTCCACATTCTTTTTTCTGATGGATCTTATTTTTTTATTTCGCAATTGAAAGTAAATATGTTTGCGCTGATTTCATTCAGGTAGAAATTATTCGTTATTAAAAGATTCTTTTTGTTTTCTCTTTTCTTATACATTTTTATTTCTTTTCTTTATCTCGTCATATAAATCTCTTGTTATAGAGACATCGTTCGCTCGTTCTTTCGTTCAGTATCTTTGAGTGCTTAATGCATTGTTGTCATTAAAGTGTCAGTCGTATAAAAATCTTAAAAGTTGCCCACTAAAAATTCTAGGAATTTATTGAGTAAGCGAGAACGATCGACCCAAGCCAAGTGCTTTGTCACTAAAAACGTCCTAAATCCATATGAAAGTGTTTAGATCAAAAAATAATGCTTTTGTCATCGTCATCGTCAGATTGTGGGATTGAACAAAGACAATTCTACTCATTATTGAAGCTAAACACAATAGATACAAACATGCGTTCCTATCTTTATGATAATTAAAGCAAATGTTTGAAAAGCGTTCAGTTCTCAACAGATCTATGAATATCTATGAACTAAATATTACAATATGTGTGTATATATTGTATAATGAAAACTTTGAAATCATGCTGGTATTTCATCTTTATTTCTTTCATCATTAGTTTGGTTTACTGGGCTTGTGTATTATTGTTTCTTTACTTAAATGCGATGTCAGTTTCTTTAGAGTGTTCATTAATCTTTAGCATCTATGATGACTACCTGCTCGAATCTTATTATTAGAATATGAATGTTGTTTTTGGTTTTGTTTTTGGGCTAATGGTCCAAAGAGAAAAGTAATGCGGAAAGGGTTTAAAAACAACAAGCAACAGCTGAAATATATATATGTATATATATATATATACATATATGTGGTATAATAGCTACGAATATACAATATTTCATCACCATGAGTGGTCTCGCTGTATGTTTTGTAATCTACAGGTATGTGTTTAATATTTTTCATTAATAAATTTAACTATTTGGAAATGAGCACAACAACTTTTAAAACAAAAAAAAAGGTTTTAACCTTTTTTCGAAAAAGAACCATGTCAATTGTGTCGCCGGCGTTTTCTCCCCACATAATTGCATTCTATAAATTTAATGTAGGCGAAGTTGTACAATAAGAATGTCGTTTAACTATAGAGTGGTTCTTGCTACATTAAAGTTGTCGTAAGGCTGACTACACTCACAATACATGCAGCTAATGTTGTAAAATATAATTGTTTTTGTTGTGACACAAAGAAAAAATTTGCATATAAATCGAAAAGAATTTATTACATCAATATATCAATTATTACAATAAACATGGAATTGACAAAATGTAAATTAATTTTAATTGAAAGATGTAGTTGAATGAAATGATTTAATTTTTTTCGGATATGCCTTAAATCAGTTCATCCATTTGTTTGTCTGTTCGTTTGCTTCTTTATGGAAAAAATCGCCCATTTTTAAAGCTATCGACATCTCCAATTACTGAAAGAGGTAATCCAAATACAAAATTAACTTCAAACTTATAAAAGATTAAAATGTTGTGTTTTCTTTTTTTTCTTTGTTTCTAACTGGACCGATATTTCATAATTGGCTTGGTGTTCAGTATTGGCTGAAGAATCAAATAATTACAATAAAATATTTCAACAAATTTTTTTTTATGAAAATTTCCAGGTCAATTAAGATAATTAATAGCACTATTTTTTATCCCACAAGTCGAATAGATATAAATAATAAATAATACAGTTTTTAAGATATCATTTTATTAAAGGCAGGTACAAATAATTTATGTTCTATATTAGAATATTGTTAAATTGCTTAGTTCTTGAGAAATGGTATGTGGAAATGGCAATCCTGCATTAGGCAGAACGAAACAGCGTGACATAAACAGGAAACAAGCTTGAAGCAGCTGAGAACTTTGATGATCATCATCTTGGTTATGAAAAATGAATAGCTTTTCGGTTATTCGAGTAGAAAAAAAAAAAAAAAAAAATTTAAAAATATTAACATTAAAAAGCGTATCGAAAATTTAAAAATTCTTCTTTAATCTATTCAGAGATAAAATATGTTTTCACCATAATCTAATAACTCAAATATTTAATAGAGAAAAATACATTTTTTTGGATTAGTATGCATTAATATTTTAGTTACTTTATGAAACCAAATAAAGTATCATGAATGGATCGACACTGTTCAATGACCTTTGCTTTTAGTTAAAATATAAAACCAGATGATTTAAATTTCCAAATAAAAATCAAAAATACCTATACACTACCATAGCAAATGTGTTAAACTATTAATTTGATGCTATAATAAGTATGTATACATAAAATACACGTATACATACATACTACGAAATAACTGTATACATACGTATGTGTATCTATGTAACTTTATATCATGCTGTCTTGG
The DNA here is from genome assembly GCA_035041805.1 of Amiota mariae. NCBI lineage: Eukaryota > Metazoa > Arthropoda > Insecta > Diptera > Drosophilidae > Amiota > Amiota mariae. Next base: position 544,170 of record JAWNKV010000229.1, on the reverse strand, counting down.
AATACTATTAACTATGACTGAAAAATGTATGATCATTTAGTTGATTGATGTTTTAGATTGTTACGGCTTAAGTGGCTACACTACACAAAGAAACGAAATTTCTTCCAAACGAGGGGGCAAAGTCTTAGCTTTAATAAAGTTACATACTCGTACATATCCTATAGAATAAAAACATATTCTGTTTTACATGTTTTGTTTATTCTTTTAGAAAGATCGCTTAAGATTAGTTCATTTTATTCTATCATAGATAGTGTAAATAATTTCATCTCTTTCGAATGATATTTGTAACGCATTAAAGGTAATTTCGGTGACTCTAAAGAGCATGTATAGAAAGTCGATTTTCTGATATTTCTAAATGTGTAGTCTTGTGTGAGGTGTTGCAGCTTATTGTACATAGTGTTACATAGGTTAACAACACATTGGAAGGTTCTAACTAATAACTAGACTACTTGATGATAATCGACATATTCAAAACCATATGATCTACTAGTAATAATCAATCGGCCCTGTAGAATAGACGCCGGAGTTCCACAGGGTACTGTTCTAAGCACAATTCTATAGGTATATAAATTTGTTATGCCAACCAATGATAGCTATTTTTGCAATCACATAAATGACAAAGAATTTAAATGCTTGCATATTACTTTTTCTCTTAGGAAAGACACTTGCCCTTCTAATAAAATTATTGGTCAGAACATACCCCAGCTAAATGAAATAAAATATGTCAGTATTGGCTTCGATATAAGACTCACATGGCGTAACTATATTGATAAAAGTACACCTTTATAAAACTTTGCTGAAACCAATATGGGAATACGGTATAGAGATGTGGAGAACTGCTACCCTTTCAAAAATCAAAAAACTGCAGCAAGTTCAATCTAAGGCGTTGAAAATAATCACGGGACCCCATGGTACATAAAAAATTCTAGCATTAACCCACTTACTTTTGCTAATGAAGGGTTAGAGCAGAATAGAAAATACCTGCACTAGCTCGAAGACTATCCCAATATACCATCCCAAACATTGCGTCAAAAAGAATCACACACACACTTAAAGAAAATAGACATTTTTCAAAATTTCTAAATAAAATAATAAATTTCGCCACCAATACAATTGTGTAATTTATATATTATAAATAACAATTTTCCGAGCAAATAGAATAATAGTATTGATTATATTTTCAATTAAAAAAAAATCGAGGAAAAATATGCCGAAGGGGTTCGGTAAATAAAAGTGGCAGCACAAGTCCAAGATATCAAAGAATAATATGTTTTTCCACGATAACTGTATTATGTATATCAATTAGCTATTTGTACAAACAGTTATATCATGCACAAAGCTTTCATATACACCGATTTTTATTTTTATTCTGAATGAGTAAATTTGTTATTCACTTCATAAAAGCTGAAGTGAACTCCAATAATTCCAATATAATAGAACCCACATACATATTCGTATTGTGTGTGGATAAAGCATTTTATAGAAACGTATCCAACGCCCAGATGTAGGTAAATTTGTTTTTATAAAAACGCTCTTGGTAATGTAATTAATTGCTTCGGTTTGGGTGCCTCTTTCTCGGAAATTTTCACTCTATGTTGGTTCCAACAAAGATAAAATGTATTGGATTTTAAAATTAAAGGTGTTTTGAATCATTCATTCGTATAAGGATTCTTAGCTTTAATAAAACTTATTACAATTACCATAATTTATGACTTTAGTTTTAATAATATATATACATATAAGTATTATATTTTAGTTTGTGAGAAAGGTGATCAGTATTTTTTTTTTTCGTTTTTAAAATGGAATCATAACTTTACAGTATTAGCAATGCAAATCAAATGGTTTCAATATCTAATAAGTGAGTATGTTAATGTGTTTTGGTACATATATATATAGAGTTATACAACTCAAGACATAAGAAAAGAAATAATCCCATAAGAGATAAAAATAAAAAATGCTGGTAATAACCAAGAGCCAACGTCGTCGTTGTCGTCGTCATCGATATCATAGTTCATACCCTCTTTCGAGCAGTTTTGAGTTTCGATTTAAGTTAATCCATTTATTGTAATATCCACGAGGTATTCGAAGAAGTTTTCTTCTTGGCTTTGTTGTTGCAACGAACGCAAGTCAAGAAGTCGCACTGCTTTTCTTTTCTTTTCGTTTCGTTTCATTCCATTCTTTCTTTACAACATTTTTACATAAATACATATAAAAGAAAACGTGTTTTTCATATTTCCATATTCATTTACATTTTTGTTGTTGTTGTTGTTTTTATTGCTACCACTAAGGCGCGCTCACACAGCCACATCAACATGGGCACACTCACGCCAAAGAAAAGAAAAAAATATGTATTGAGAAAAAGAGTGCGGGCGCAATAGATTCATTCGAAAAATATTGTTTTGTTCCTTTTTTCTTTACAAAATATTATACAAAATTCAATGCAGACATTACGTGGCAACACTGGGCGTTATGCTTTGAGCAGCAGCAACCAAACAGCCATAAGATCAACGACGGCAACGGCAATGACGTGCAGCATCTGAGTCAAGTTGTTTGTAGATTTGGAAGTGCAGAGAAGAGAAGAGAAGAGAACGGACAAAGAAACAAACAGACAAACAGACCTAAAGCTTATTGCAGCAGTCAAAAGCAAAAGCTAACGATCAACTAAAGCTTACTTACATACTTACATACTACACATACAATAAGTATGAATACTGTATGCGCATGCAAGTAAGTTCATACATATGTATGTATGTACATTTGCAGTAGTAGTTGGCCATCATAATTTTATTTGATTTGAGCGCATAACTTATTATTATAGTTAAATTTTTTTAATATAAATTTAATTACATGTAATAATTTTTATAATTGTATTTCCAATCTTATTTTCTCACACACTTTATCAATTTTATTATACATATTTTTGAATTCAATATGCAAATAAATTTCTCGCTTTTAAATTAATAATTTATGGTATTTCCAATTTTATTTTCTCACACATTTTACTGTTATTTCATTTTCTATACTAATTTTCCAAATGTTTACGAATTTTATTACATTTTTGAACATAATTTTAATTATAAATTCGCTTTTAAAGTCATTTGTCATTTATGCATTTGTTTATTTTAATTTAATTTACATATCCATTTTTAATTTTATTTCAAATTGTATTTTCTCACTCACACACATTCATTTTATTTTATCCAAATGTTTAATGGATTTTATTATATTTTCAAATATAATTTAAATTTTTCGCTTTTAAATTATTAAAACAAATGAGGTGACATTTATTTTGCTTAATTTAAATTTGACTCATTTCAAAAGACATAAATTTTTTATGAATCGCACCTACCATTTATTTTGTTGGTTTTTTATTTTTTTTTTTTTTTTTTGTTCAAAATGATTTTTGATTTTTAAATTTTTGACAATATGTTTTTTTTTTATGTATAAATTTGTAATATATTTTTATATGTAAACATACACATACACACGTACATATTTGTGTGTGTGTGTGTATTTTTTTTTATTTTTATTAGCAAAACGTGTTTAACTTCATTTTGTTGATGTTGTTATTGTTGCCTTTTCAACGCTTTGGGGCACCAAAGATACACAGATGCATACACACATAAACACTAGAACACACTGGTGGAACGTTGTTGGAATTTCTCGCTCAAAAGCGAGCACAAACACACAAAAAATTGATTTCTTTTGGGATGCAATATTTTTTTTTTTTTTATATATAATTTTTTATTGTTTTCTTTCTCCTCTCTAATAATAATAGTAGATAGTAATATGTGTATATTTTGTATTTTTTAAAGTAAAAACTTCTTTTTTTTTATAAACGAGAAAAAAAATTATAACAATTGATTTTCGTTGAACTCACATTCACTTTTTGCGGCACCATAAATTCTTATTGCGCTCAGAAAAGAATCCTAGGCACACCGAACCGAACCGCAGTCGTAATGAAACTAACTGATGAGAGCAACTCGAAGCAGCTCAGGTGAGTTCCGTTGATCAGAACTAAAAACAAAAAAATATGAAAAACACGAAGTTGAGCACTCTCTTGCGCATATTTTGAATGTAGCAGGAAAAGAGGTTTGACAACATCTCTATAGCCGCAGATATTTTAATACCCTCTAACCATATATGGATGAAAAGGGTATATTCATTTTATATAAATCCTCTTGGAGATATATAAAATATATAATATGTAGTATAATCATCATGGTCCAAAAAATTTAGTTCAAAAACTTTTCATTTTTTAGAATTATTCTGTGCTATTATACTTATCAGTCAACATCTACATTTTAATATTAACAGTTCTTATTCGTTTTTATTTATTTATTATTGTTTTGGTTTTGTATAGTTAATTTTAATTATATGATACTCTGCAAAGTACATGCAGAAAAGTTATCTACTGCATGAGATGGTACGTCTTTTTACGTTTCAGCCTTCCTTCCATTGACTTCGGATGTCAAAACCTCAGACTTATTCAAATAGTGAGATAGCCTTTCCATGTGAGACAAGGCATTATTTCAAAGAGCGGCGACAAATGGCTCCATACCAAGATCGCTACTGTATACCTACCAAGTCACATTAAAGGCATGTCTTAGTACTTTATTCTGAAATGTTTGAATTTGGAAAATATTGCTGCAGCTTGAACAGCCCCAGACGTCCATACCGGTCTAAGCACTTGCTTGAATAAGAGTATTTTGATCGATTACCCTTGAACCAATACATATTTCCGAATTTTATTGCAATTTTTCATTTTTCTTTTTGACTTGTAATTGAAAATTGAAACGCGGAGCTGTACATTTTAACGGGCTTATTAGATTAGGGGAATGGCGGGACCTAATTCATCTCGTCACTGCGGCAACTCCAATAATTACAGTTCCTCCAATATTCTTGTATTCATTAAAAATATCAAAATTTTCTTTGGAGGTAAATCTGCAATTTCATATGGTTTCATGTACTGGTTTCCCAGATAGCGAAGTCTGAATAACGCTTCATCTTTTGAGGCTATCCACATATCCACCCAATGTCTAATGAATACGGAGGGTGCGGTAGGAGGTGAATGTTTCCAAGTATGTTTTGACCAGCTAAGTTGTGAATATTTTAACCACTTGTGCTCGTCAGTAATGTACGATTTTATTATTAATATCTATAGACGCACTTTGGATACGTTCTAGCTAATCAAAAGAAATTAAACAATTCAAGGGGGCCACATTAAAACATTTGGTATTTGAACAGTATATGTACTATATACACATATGTTTTAATATAAAATAGTATTACTAGCAATCCTGAAAACTCATAATTAATTAACCATCCTTAACAATTATTTTTATTAATTACATACATACTTATCGGATGCTTGTGTGCATTAGAACCAGAAATATAAATCGCAATCAATTTATCTCTTTTATGATCATCTTATTAATTTGGAAATAAAAATATATACACTTCAATTAGGGTATTTATTAATTAGTTGGATCTATTGGACTAGTGTAACATTCATATTCGTTGTTGTTTTCTTTATCTTTCTTTTGGCTTTCGTTCAAGCCAAATGTGGTAGCTTGTTTTGGACCGCATTCGCATGTCGATGCTCACACTTATGGCGTGTTACTCTCTCAGTCTCTCTCTCTCTCTTTCTCTCTTTGTCAGCGAGTCAGTAAGTCTCTTTTGCTGGTTAAGTTGCTTGCTTAGCTTAAGTCGTCGTCCCTACCTGTTGCCAAGTTGCTGATGCAGCAACACATTTTTCACTTGTTGCAGTTTCGTTTTTCATTTTCTTGTTAATGTTGCCGTTGCCGTTGTCGTTTCTTTTTCGTTTCGTTTCGATTCGGTTGATTTGGTACGCTCGGCATTCGCTCATTTTGCTCTCAGAGTCACACTCACAGCACTGCAGTGCCCCGCACGTTCTCACTCTTCTGTTTGATTGAAAAACTGGCTTTGTGATTTTCTGCATGACTGGAAAAATTATTGGTTTTATGATCGGTTATGATCGAGCGATTGCAAGACAATGTTGCTTGCGTGTTTTATTTTCCTTCAATTAAAAAAAAAAACAAAGAAATTAATATAAAAATTTAACGATTTTTATTTTATGTATAGCAAAATTTAATATTTCTTTTTATTTAAATCTAAAATCTTGCATTCTCTCTTTTAAACTAATTTTCTCACTTATGTTAAATACTCTTCGTCATTGGCTGCTGGTTTGGTTGGTTTTGCTCTCTCTTGGCAATGCGTTCACGCAGTATACATATGTGTGTAAGTATGTTAGTACATGTGTAGTTGCTTCTCTTATGTAGTTCAAGCATCCAACTCATCTCTCAGAGCATAGAGATTCAGTGAATAGCCACCGGCGACTGAAACAACAAGCACAACAACAGCAACAAAAACAGGGAAATAACAGAGGCAATGAAAAAGAAGAAAACATTAATAAAATCAACAACAAATAACAACAAAATTACTCGCATGCCCACTTGTTTATGTTGTCCCCATCCATGTAGTATTTCAGTTGATGTAGTTGTTGTTTTTGTTTCTCGACGCTTGCGTTGCTCATGCGCACTCACGCCTTCTTCTACAGCCTCCTCCTCATCAACATCATCATCATCTTCTTCTTTTCAATCTTTGTCTGCGATGTCTGTCTCATAATCGTTCGTTCGACCATATCTTCTGCTGCGCCACTTGCTACGTCTCCGACACACCACACACAGATACTTCAACCAGGCCATCCATGTCCATGGCGAAAAGCGTTATTATAACCCATTCTGAGGCATTGCGTTAAAAAGCAACAACAATATTAAAAACAACAACAATAGCATAGTACAGCTGTTCCAAAACTATGGATTGGGGACCCGCAAGTGACACTAACTTTACAACTTAAAATAACCTTTATTTTGTACTATATTCATTATTTTTACTAATAGGAATAAATAATGCATTTTTTTCCCTCAGAAAACACACTATAAGCCTTCTATTGGCTAAAAAAAAACATCAATTTTCCTTGTCACTCTGATCATTTCCTTATGACTTTAATGAGGTCTCCGACTTACGGCTCTATGCGTTACAAACATTTAAGATGGGATCTACTGGTTAAATAAGTTTAAATATCGCTGGCATAGCAGCACAGAAGTAACGTTGTTGAAAAAATAAGAGGAACATAAAAAAAAAAACAAAACCATCAAATTCTTATGCTTCTCTCGTGGTCTTCTTTTCTTGAATTCACTATCCATTCAATGTTGTCACCTTCACCCTCACCTGCGTCTACCTCTGACACATGTATGGATATATGTATGTATGGGATCTTTTGGGCGCAGAAATTTTTATTTAGCATAGAAACTGGTTTCAAATTAAAATTATCGCTGGTCATTTTTCTTATGCTTAGTTGTCGTTTACTTCGAATATTTTTCTTTTTTGTTCTTTTTGTCGTTGCTTTTTTTGGTATTTCCTTTTTCAGTATTATTCTTAACAATTTTCCTTCCTTTTCTTCTACTATTTTCTTCTGCTTTTGCTCCTTCACTCGGGAAGAGGATGAGGAGAAGGAGGGATCATGCATATTTCTTTTATTTGTTTGTCTGCCTACCATACATAATTGTGTGTATAGTATAAATACATACGTACATATGAAGACTACACTAGAATACAATAGAATTTCTTATAAATCGGGCAACAGACACTTATGAACGCACACACGCACTCACGCACAAACGCACAGATATAAACACCGAGAATAAGTGAGGACCACAATGATGATTGTGATGATGATTAGTTGGGTTTGAATAGAAAAAAACAGAAAATCTACCAGTCCAGTCCAGAGGCCCAGCATAGATAAAACTGCCCTTATTAATCAAAATTGCTTGTGTGTGCCGCTTTAACATTCTTTTTTTTTCTATTTGTTTTCTTCTTTTAATTAATTAGTTATATCTTATCGTCAATTTGAAAAGTAACGGACACTCTTAAAATGAGTTCGAAAATGAGTGAATGAATTAATTTTAATGGGTTCTTAGCCTAAGTTTACTTTGCTTTAGGACACAGAGAATGAATTCTTAAAAGAATTAATAAAATTCTTTTGTTATATACAAAAAAATGATAATTTAATATGTTCATAATTCCTAAAATAGAAAAGCAGAATAGTAATAAAAAAAATGTATAAGAACTCTGTTGATTATAATCCAAAAACCGAGAATATCAAAAGCTAATCACCAATCCAACCACTAGCATTATTATGTCCTCATCATTCTCTTCCGTCATCTCCACCTACTTACCTACATATGTACATACATACATACCTATGAGCATACGTACTATGTATACACCATTAGACTTGTATTGGACTATTTCACACTTGCACTAAAAAGTAAACATTATTCAAGAAAAAGAATCGGAATTAGAGAACCCGCACAAATGCCTAAACTCAAGTGGAAAGTCGGCTCGTGAGCTGTACTCGCTCCTAAGCACCAACGGCGCTAATCAAGTTTGTTGCTTTAATCTTTTGTTTCACATACAAATACAACATGAGTTCTCCGAACAGTGGTTCGTTCGACTAGTGGGGTCCTTAGAGTTGCTAACCCCAACAGAAAATGTTCACATAAAACAACTGTAAAAATATCTGCATGTGCATATTTGATGCTCTACGAAAAACGCTTGTGACCCACAAGGTTTAAAACTTTATTAATCTCGGTACTTTTTTTTAAACTATTCATTTTGTATTCGAGGCTCTATGCATTTGCCTTAGTCCCCCTTAGGAACACGCGCCTATGGCGGCGAATATTTTGAGCTTATGAAAGAACAAACGTTGAATACTTAAGCAGGCATAGAGGCAAGCAGGGACGCAGTACGATCAAACTACAATAAGAACCAAAACCACAAACGCCTTTGACTCACTCATATACGAGTAGATTTAGTTTTCTGGTTGGCGGTCATAGTTTACTCCGGTGCTCTGGTGTATTGTATCATTGTTGCTTTTGTTGTTCTGATTGCTGTTGTGATTGTTGTATTTGTTGTTATTGCTACTCATAAAACTGTCACTTAATGTAATAAAAAGAGCATAACAAGTCTTACCCGATTTTATTTTCTTACTTTTGGGTTCTCTCTCCCTCCCTTCTTTCTTGACGAATGTAGTATCTATGTGAGTAGTAGGCACCTAGGTATTTAAGTAAGTATGAATGTTTTTATTTTTGTCTTTTCCTCTTTAGGCTCTTTTTATTCTTATTATTCTTTTAGTTTTATGAATGTCGCCGCTTAAATGCCATGCTATTCATTTTTTCGCTTGTCCGGGCTGCTACTGCTGCTCTGCTCTGCTGGTCTGGTCTGGTCGCATTCTTATCTTTTGAAAAATATTACAAAAACACGCAAGTCCAACGAATCAAAAACAACAACAATAACAACTGCACCAGCAATAGCAGAGACACCTAGCAACAACAACAACGATTGCAAGGGGTCAAATAAAAAAAAAAAAAACAAAAAAAAGAATATGCAACATCCAATCCAAGTCAAGGTATAAAAGTTGAACTTGGCAACCATTCGATACACATGTATCTATTCTATTCATATGCTTCGCTTCCCATTTTTATATCATATAGCCATGTGGTGTGAATGATATTGTCACTTTGTCAAGAAGGATATTTTGTACATTTGTTGATTACTATAAGGTTTTTTAAGAGATATAGAACTGAATTTTTTTAAGGATGCCTTTATTATAAGCAAACAATAAAATTTAGTCACATTTTGTTTACTCTCTGCCGTGGCATAGGCACTCCAGTATGTCTCAACGGCTTACTTATTCCTAAATGACGTACAATGAAATATCTGGTTCTTTGGGTAGACAGTCAGTTAACTTGGAAGGACAATTGTGAAAAGGCAGCAACTTGAGTTAGAGCCCTACAGGATAAGTTGGCTGGTAGGTCAAAAATTGCAATCTACAAAGCAATCTTAAAGCCAGTCCGGACGTATGGCATACATCTGCATTATCTAACATCAATATCTTGCAGATGCAAAACTTCAATCTAAGAAAAATCACTGAACAACAAAAACATTCATCGCGTTCTGCAAATGCCAACATTTCTGGATAAAATATTATATTACATTCACCCAAAACCACCTGGCTATCAATCTATTCGATACTTCAACAACAAATCGTAGACCAAAGAGAATGCATCCTTTAGATCTGCTATCGATTAGAGACTGACTAAGCAAAATTGCAACTGAAGGAAACATTTTGTGATTATTTATTTACTTATAACTTAAAATTAAAGTCCAAATCGGACTCCAAAATGTAAATTAAAAAAAAAAAAAATTTATTGGATTCTAACAATCACAAAAGGCAACATATAATTTTTAACTCAATATATCCCAAATTTTTCGTAGTTTGAGGTACTAGAAGTGTTACAAAAATCTGGTACAATTTTGATTGAAATTGTTTTTCGGTTAATTTGCAACAAAATTGTAAAAGATAGTAGACCAACGTTTCTAAAACTTTTTTGTCCTCGACGCAGTATGGGTTTTAAAATTTTCCGAGACCGATGAAAAAAAAACATTTTTTTTTTTTATTATTTTTTTTATTTCATACACAAAAATTAAAAAATATGTATGTAATTACGAGTATATAAGAAAAATATAAGTAATTAAAAAATGAACAATTATATTCATTTAAATCTTTAGTAAATGAAGTGAAATTTGTTTCCTTGGTGCGAAGGATGATGTTGGTTGTCATCTTATAATAATTTCATATTAGGTGGTAATGATCTTAATTTTATTCTCAAATTAGGTTCGACATCCAATCTGTTTCGATACAAATTTTTTAAATACACCAAGGCTGAGAACGCAGGTTGACACGTATAGGTGGTGACAAAAGGCATTCAAAATTGTATCGTTTTTTCGCTTACGCTTGGATAATCCTGTAGACAGCGCAACCAAAAATTAAATAGTGGTACAGTTTCAAACACTTTTTTCAGGTCGGTGTCGTATGAAATATCGATATAATCAATATAAGATCACTAAGATTAAACATTTCTTCCATTTCAATTTCGACAGAAAAAGCATCTTTAATCTACATATTACATATTTGTAGGAATAACTGGAAAGTAGTCTTTAAAACTATTTATTAGCTCCGAAAGGTGTTTTTCAATTGAAACTGATAGTGTTTCTAGATGTAAATCTCCTTCATCATAGTTTGCATGGGTTTCAATAGATTTATGTAATATAATATATTTCAAATTCTTTGATAATATTTAAACCAAGCCCTTGTAAATTTAAATTCAATTCATTGAATGTAGTAAATATGTCGCCGAAATAAGCTACTTTTATTAACCACTCGAAATCGTGGAATATATCCTTAATTGGAAAAATATCATCTTATTTAGATGGTGGGTGTTCATTCAGAAATAACAAAGCTTCTTCGGAGCAAGAATTTGGTATTTGCAAATGACAGAACGAAACTCTAACGAATGCCTTGTTTGCTGTTTCAAATGCATTCGTGCATGACTCTAGTACAAATACTCACATTGACACTATTCCTTGTGTCTAACTGATGTAAAAAAATAATAATATTTTATACGAAAAAAATAGGAAAACTAAAAATATTTAAACAAATAATTTCTTTTCTGTAGATTGTTCAAATGTGCTTATTTTTAATGAAGTATCACGTCTTAAAACTATTTTTAGTACCCTTGGCTATAATGACATTTCGCCTATCGAGCATGGAAAAAAAGGCACCCAAATATTTCGCCGAAATGTCTCCATAGTCGGCTGTTATTGCACTAGCGGTATGAGCAGCAAAACTCTCTCTCTTTCAATTTTCGTGTGTCGAGAAGGGAAGAGCGTGGTCGCTGTGATCGTTATAAGTTTGAAACTGACACCAAAGAAGTATCGGCGATCAATCGCGGTGTTTTCGGTGTTTTACACATACTCATAAGTGTCATACCAAACTTTTTCAAGCGTTTCCTTTAATTCAGCCAATGTGGGCCAAGACACTTTCAATTGGATGAGGGTTTGGATTGTTGCCTTGCCAATTCAAAGAAATTAAACGTTAAAAAATAATTTAGATTAAGCAAAAGGGCGGAAATTAAGTGCACCTCGTCACCGCGGCCACCTCAGGACCTATTGTGGCAACCCTATGAGGGTTCACAGTTCCTCCGATATCCTGTTATTTATAAAGAATTCCAGAATCTTTCTCGGAGACAAGACTGCATAATCATTTGGTTTCAGGTACTGGAATCACAGATGGCGGTGTCTGGTCCAGATTAGACCCTGTGAGGGTCATAGAGGGCCAGGCGGTACGCAGAGGGGTTTGGTGGTTCAAACACCCCCCCCCCCCCCCCCAAAAAAAAAATGAGAATAAAAATTGGAAAATTTTGGAAGAGAAATTTCTTTAGCGGCGCTGGGCAAAAATTTAGAGTACAATTTTGAGTCAAAAAATAAAAAATCGTCACTTTTTTGATCTGAGGTCTAAGATGGACAGTGCGAAAGTCATCGGGTTCCCACTTAATCTAGGGTGCCTTTTTTAAACGGTTTTGTAGGCTTTTACTCAAAAGAATGCAGTCTTCTTTCGAATTGGTTCATTTTTTTCTAACCGATTCTTTTTATCTTTCCTATTTAGGAATTTTTATTAAATTATATTTCACGCTCTATTTTGCGAATGAATAAATTTCGATCAGCCAATACAATAAAAACACCCTTTTGTGCTAGAGACAATTGGTTTTGTCAATGTTTGCAATACGCACGTGCAAAACTAAGTATATCTCCACATAAATCGAGTTCATAAACTCGTAAAAGTAAAAGAAAACAGTTTAGGGAATCCCCAATAAAAATTGTCAGCTTATCAAAACCATCTTGGACGAAGCTCCAGTTTAATAAATCCCGAATTTTAAACATTTTGTGTGTTAGGCTTTCTTTTCGGTTGGGTGTATTGTCAACTTTGTGTGGAGCGAAGATATAACTTGGAGGTCTTTGGTTTCCCCCTAATCCTCGTTTAAGAAGGCAAAATTTAAAATGAGATTGATTAGTTTCATTTGGTCTCTCTTGTATGACATTTGTCGACGTGCTAGATGGAACCTATAGATATTTGATAACTCAGTCTATAAAAAGTAATTAATATATGTTTTTCACATATTTTTCTTGGTTAATAACACTATAATGTTGTTGGTTATAATGATTTATTTTTGATTTCAGAATACTTGTATTTTGAGTAGATATAAAAAAAATTATGATTATTACTTTGTATAATCCAACACCATAGACATAAACATATAAACTAAATTGATTAATTGATAAATTAGTAATAAATTAAGAGAATACTGTGTTTATAACTCAAACCGCATTCTTAAATAAATGGGCCAAAAGTTCCGCTTCGCTTAGATCCATTTTATATTTTTGTACAATATCCTGAACCTTTAAACGTCGGCGAACATGCGGTGGTTGATAACTGTAGAGGAAGAGGAACATAAGAAATATTGGAAAGTGTGTTGGCAAATGAAATTCAAGTTACTCACTTATCATTGTCTAGTCTTCGTCGTCGTGACATATTCAGTGCCGTTTGCCTTACCAGATTACTAACAACGCGTCTACTTAGAATCATGCCATCGACAAGTGGCGTCGCAAAGCTCATTCGTCCGACGGGGCCTTGCAATTTAACGCGCAGCAAACCCGAATGAAGGGCATGCAGATAGATGACATGACAATCGGCAGCTCGTGGCAATGTTGGTAAGGTTTGTAATGCTTCTTCGCCAGTCCGCGTGTATGCCAACAAATCATCGATAGGGAAATTTAAATGATCTTCGTACGACTCTAGCCAAACAAGTAAAATCTTTGCTGGTGCTGGTGTTAACAGCATTGGCTTGGAGTTGCCCTTGCGTCGCGTTGGTGGCACAGGATCTTTTGTTTTTGTATTGTCCAAATCTAATGGAAGATTGCGTGATTTCTGTTGGCTCAATTGAGTTTTATCTGCATCACTTGCTCGTGCCCAAATACTATTTGCTGGATCAGAGGATGAACTTTGTGCACAACAATTACCATCGATTTCCGATCGCAGATTCCAAGCTGTAGGCACAACAAATGCAATTTCAGATGACACATCTGCCCAGTAAAGCACCCTCTGTTCCCCATTAAATTTAGGCTCGACATTTTGTGGCTTTGTGGTGGGGAATGGTTTGTCCTGTGTCTGTGCGTGAGTAGATTTTAAAGCCCATGAGCTGTGTACAAAACCAGACCAACCCGAGTGCTCATCAATGTTCACAGGCCATCCGAGTGTCAAAAGCATGTTACTGAAATGTTGATCAAGTGTATGCACTTGATCTTCGCACATATTGTCGATGATTTGTTGGGCTGTGGATTGTCCTGATTTTACATAGAATACATGAACTGTGTCATGTGTTCGAGCACTCAGTTTGTCTAAAGTGTTAAGATCAGCTGCAAAGGCGCTTTGTTTCGTGTCCAACACAATAAGTGGTCGCTGTGGTGGTGTACCAAGTGCCTCGGCGGGACTATTCGGATTACGTGTTTCAAAAGTTAAGAAACCAAAGTGAGAGAGAAATAGACGTGCAGCATGGAACTCATGGCAGACCGCGGGTGGTACACATTCTTGTGCATGGGAAAGACTGTCGACACTATTGTCTGACTCTGCCCATGCGAGTTTCTCGTGTATAGTTTGATTCTCCAACATGGTCTCAATTTGGCGTATTGTACTTGCGCCATATTGGTCACGTATTTGTTCGATTGTAGGTATGGAATAGTCTGCGACGCAAGGTGTTACCTTGTCAACACCTTCTGGAAAATACTTTTGATCGAAGTCAACGCGTTGTGTCACTTCATTCATGGGAATTGGGCGACCAGGATTGGCGGCATGATATTTATGACCGGATTTGCTGCGTGGCAAATGGCGCAATTGCATGGTCCAAGCATGACGTCCAAATGGTCCCCGAATTAATACTGAAATGAAGAAATTTTCGTTAAAAACTAAGACAATTTTTTTGAGAGGATTTTGTATAATTACATGTTACTGTTGGTTGTGGATCTTGGTCATTTCCCAATGGTTCCTCAAGCAAAGCCAAGATAGTTGAATTTTCTGTTACGAAATATTTAAACTTTGAAATTGCTTGCTCTGTGGTTATTATTCCATCTTCGCGTGAACCATCAAAGCTTGGCAATGAATTGCAATGCTTCATGAGGGCCAACTCATCTAACAGTGAAGAGATTGATTCCGGTCCACATTCACTGGGAAAATAACCAACCTGCTCAAGTATAATTGTTAGCAAATTTTCAGCGGCATCACGGACTCGCATTGATGCTGGTTTTAATTCTTTTTCATCCTTGAACTTCGGTATATCACCAGTCTTACTGACGCTCTTTGAACCAGATACACCAAGTTCAACAACCTCGAGCACGGTTTGTAGGCAATCCTTGTCCTGCAGCAAATAGGGGTGTTGCATTAGCCAAGCTGAGGTGCATTGGAACGCTGCCACTATTGTACTATGAAGATCTTTGCTATGCGCTGGCGGTGGTCTTGAACACTGATAACAAATGTAGTCGCAGATCCATTTGACGGCTCGTTTGCACTCTAAAGCGTCTGAGGAAATGATGGTTAGATTTTGGCTTGGTTCTTCTATTTTCACTAATGTGTCTATACTCAATTCGAAGATTGTTTTATGATTGTTTTGGTTTTTGTTTTGTATTTTTTTTTTTTTGGATTATTTTTAGGAATAAATTTTGATGTAAAGAAGTTTGATTTGATGGTGAGAAGATAGAAGTGGTTTAAATTGAATTGTTTTGTTTTTTTTTTTTTTTAAAGAGGGGGAATAGTTTGATAGTGAAAGTAAAAGTGCGTTAGCGACAAGTATTGTTGTTATTATTGTTGTTGATTTGAATGTTTTCTGTTTTTGAATTTATTTGATTTTTGTTTTGTTTTAATTTAATATATGAAAAAAGAAAGAACAAAATTTGTCGTTAGTCAATGAAAATTAATTACCATTTGTAAATTTCCTGGCTGCTTGTAACAGGACAAATGTACAGCAAATGGTTAGGGTCACGTTTTTCAGTGTGTTTATGATCGTGTGAATTCGTATGTATGTGTGTGTGTGTTTGTAGGTGGGTGGGTTGGTAATGTTTGTGTGCATGCAAGGACAAAGCATTCCGGCAGCACAATTATTGGAAATGTTAGACAAAGTTAGTAGAAAGTTTCTTTACAAATGGTTAGTTATATAAGAAGATAGACTGAGAGAACATAAAACGAATATCAACAAACCTGAGTCTCTTATATGTAGACGGGCTAACCCGGAGAGCAATTCCAGAGCAGCCAAAGAAACATTTAGATCTGTTTTCCATGAAGAAATCAAACGATGACAGACCAAATAAGTTGCTCGTACAAACAAAGCGTGTGCGTTATCTAAAAATATACATATATGAATATATAGTAATCCTATCATCAATCATTTTCATGTTGAAACTAGTCTAAAGGAAAACTGATGAAAATTGATAAAGGAAAGTACAAAAAGAAATCAAACAAATCAAAAGTTTACCATAAACTGAAGAGCTTTCAAAATCATGTGCAAATTCCACAGAAAGATCATCGGAGATAGTCAAACTGGGATAATCATGTTGTGATGAATTGTCGCGTGTACCAATTACCCCAGCGCTGATGCCGGTAGGAGCTCCAGCACTAAACGAGCTGCTGCCAGCAACACCTCCACCTAGGCCAACAGTATGTGTACCTATACTGGAATTACTGGCACTGACAATGGAGGCAGAGCGCTCCGAACAAGCTTTATAATTGTGCAAAAAAAAAAAATTAAAAATAAAATAAATAAAAACTCAAAATTAAACAAAATCAAAAGAAATGCTTTCCTTATATTAATTAGTAGTACCTGAACTTAATAGATTCGCCTGTTCAGTTGATTGTTGTGCTCCTGAATTATGCAAGTGTTCTATGCCACTCAATTCGTTCTCTTCGAATATGACAGAATCTTGCACACATAATAAAAGACCACCGAGTAGCATATGAGTGTTCTGGGCATCTGTTTCCACTTGCAAAGCATTCATCAAAATATTCATCAAACGCGGCTTCAATTGTATGAAGGTAATCACTCTACAAAATGTTCAGAATTGATTTATTTTTAAGTTTAATAAATTGTATTTGAGAAACTTACTTCTCTGGCGTTTCATTTGTTAGATCGCGTATGGGCAACGTTTGAAAGTGCAGTGGCAATACCAAAATCGATAACAAAATATTGATGGAAGCCCGACGCAATTCTGTTTTGTTGAAACCCATGGCTTGTGATTTGATCTTCAAATCTTTGTCGGGCAACACAATCTCAAGTGCTGCAATGAAAGCAGGCAACAAGATTTGTATGCCATCCAAATCCAAACGAAATAGATCTGCTGAATTCAATAAAATACTAGCCAATGTTTCATCACACTCCTTCGATTCAGTGATCTTTAGGCATTGTTGTAAAGCCATATAAAAGCGAGCCAAATAGACGGGCATGATCTCTTCGCCAGTCTTTTTGGCACAAAAGATTTTACAAAGTGTTCCAATGGCTTCTGCTCGTCCTGACTCATATTTATCAATGGTTAGAGTAGGCGGCAAACTGCTTGGATCATTGAGAGAATTTGGTTGCGAAAGTGATATGCTTCCCTTGCGATTCTCCATGATCATAGATGATGGTCGTTTACTAGCTTCGCTAACTTGTTCTATTTAAATTGCATCAGAAAATTAAAATTTATACATTTATTTAACATTATGTATTATAGAACGTACTCTTGCGATGCTGAAGCCAAGTATCACCACCAATGTGTGCCGCCTCAAATAGCCACTCGCCAAACAAGTGTAAAATGCTATTACACTTGGGACGCGTCGCTGCCAGCGGTGGACGCTGCTCAGTACCAATGGATGGCAGAGCTGTAGATAAGAATAATAACATAAATATAACATGTATAATATGTATATACAATTGGTTTTACTCGTGTCTGGACTTACATGTTACACTACTTGATGATGGTGGTCCCGAGGTGGGGGTCAGCGGCGCAGTTACTGACAAATTGCGTGATCCGCCGATACCAACGAGCGCTGATTTACTGAGACCTTAAAATTAAGAAAATTGTAATTATAAAATAAAATAATATAATATAATAATATAATCAATCGAAGCAAAACACATGCAGAAGCAAACCAAAGTTGTAGAATTCAAATGGTTTTCATATTAAATATTGTAATTGTGGGCGTCATTCAGCATTCGAACAAAAATGGTTAAATACGAAAAATGTGTATATGTATGTGTATGTGGCAAATAAAGCATTATTTAACGAGATAAATCTTTAATATAAAGTGAAGTTGTTGAAAGTTAAGACTTTTCTCACATATAAAACGAATCTCAACGTCAAGCAAAAGTGATATTGAATTTAACAAAAAAAGATACACAGATTATTTAATAATGAAACAAATAAACGTAACGTAACGATTAAAAATAAACAACGTAAAGTCAGCGCACCCTTCTGCTGTGAAATCATGTTCGGTGCAACGCTAAAGCTTTTAGCCAAACGGCGTTGGAGCGGCGGAGTCGGCGAGAAGGGTAATTGTAAGTTACCATCGACGGCATTTGCTGAGGCACTTGATACAGAAGCAGCACCACCTTGTAAAGAAAGTGTATTAAACGAAATTGTGCCTAAGACACCGGCAGATTGACTGCCACCGGCACTGGAATTGCCGGTTGCATTGTAACTGGTCGGCGAGGAACTGATGTTGCCTGCATTGCTAATAATATTGCTGCTGTTGATGTTGTGATGATGACCCATAATTGCATTCAGAGCGGAGCTAGCTGACCCACTTATAAAATTCTCACGTAAAAAGTGGCCAGCGCCGTGCAAATGCAAATGCGGTATGTGATGAAGGTGGTGGTGGTGTTGTTGTTGATGATTTTGATGATTATTTGCATTGGCGTAGTTGCTACTGCTGCTGCTGCTTATATTCGAGATACTGTTTGAATGAATAAATTGTTGTAACGTTGATGAAGTGGCCTCATTGAGTGATAGACGTATGTCAAGTAGATTTGTCACAATATCCTCCGATTGAGATGGCGGTGACATATAAATGCCTATATACGCACAATTGCATTATTTTATGTATGTATATTTATTGTTGCGGTGGCAATAAAAAGAGTTAAGGTTAAAATAAAACGGAAATGGAGAAAAAATAACGCGAAAGAATTTTGTTTTTATTTACGAGATTAATATAGCCTCAGAGCTGAGAACTTTTAATAAACAGCCTCATGATCAATAATTACTGGATAATAAAAGAAAAGATTAAAATCCTACCTAGAAATGCATCCACCTGACTGGAAATACTCTTGATAGCCTTAAGAAATATATGCGGCAAAGCTTGTAAGCATGGATGTTGGTATGTTTCGGCGCCTTTGTCGTGTGTTAGTGCCCATTGTACAAAATGAGATGATTTACTAATGACATGTGGTGAGCAGAGTGCCGTGGGATTGCCAATCATGCGTAGAAATCGATACCAAGTTTGACCAACACAATCATTGGTCATTCCTGCCGGTATCAACTGAGCATCTTCGTCGGCTATAAATATACATATAAGTATAAAAGTATTTACTTTTCCTATAAATTTTGATAAAAAGAGACCCACGTATTTTTAGGCCGGGAAATGTCGAACCATATGTGAATTCCAAGAGGCGTGCAGTAAGTGCCAAATTTACACGATTCCATTGTTCAACGAGCGCTACCCGATGACGCCACATTGCACAGGATTCCTGCAGTGTTTTCCACAATGAAGGCGAAGGAAAACAGCGTACACATGCCAGCAGCCAAACCTCAAAGAGCACGGAAAGCACACGTTCGCACAGTTGATCGCCTACATCATCTTTGACGGTTGGTGGTGCAAGTAAAATCTCATTTATTGCAAGTAAAAAAAGTAGTAGTGCATCCCATGTTTGACGGTCCATACACTGGGAGATTTGTGCAGTTTGCTGCAATGTACGCAATACTCGATGACAAAGCACAGCTTGCCGATTAATTGTATCAGCGCCTGAAATTGATTATAAATTTAAAATTGGTTAAGAAATGCATTGGACAAATTTGGGAAAATCGCTACCTACCAAGTTCTTTTTGGTATAAAAAAGGTAAGACTTGAAATTCAATTGTAGTAAAGAAGATTACTGCCTACAATGTATCTTTATTTTTCAATTAGAAACAATGAACTTACTTTCTCCCTGGCGAGGCACAAAAAGATTGTGAAAATGATTTATGATCTTGCGGCAGTAGAGATTCGCATCCTCACAAATGGGTTTAGGTACACTTATACGCGGTTGTGGATGCAATGCTGTTAACCACTCACAGTAGACATTGACACAATCCTTAATGGTTTCGTGCTCCTGCAGAGGCAACGATAAGCCAAAGCATATCACATCCATGCACCAATTGACCTGATTTCGAACAAATCCGTAAGTAAAATGCATGTGAAAATATAATGTTAGTGAATCACCTCTTCATCTTTAACCAGATGACTGGGCTCGGCATTTTGTGTTATGCCCAAATTTGTAGCCAATTGCTTGACAACTGAAACTGTAACTTCACGGCCAGCGGAAGCTGGAAATTTATTGAGGACACTATAACATTGTGCCCCGCAGCTGTTGGCTGTTATCTGTGCTGAGAGTGAAGCCCACTCAGAATACATTTTTTGTATTTTTATATTTTTATGAGATTTCTAGTGTTTCCAATGAATCATTAATTGGGCCTTTTCTTGTTGACGTCAACAACTGTTAGCCGTTTTCATTATTCAGCGATCACAAGGATATCATTTATTGAATAAACCATTAAATGAACACGGAATATTTTAAAACTACATTTGTTCTTTTTGTTATTATTTAAATTTTAATGTTATTAACTTTTTTATAAAATTTTAAACATTTTTCTGCAAACATATTCGGCAGAGTTGCCAAATGTTTATGAGATCAGCTGTTTGCACTTTAATTTAGCGTTGCCACAATTTTGGAAAATCTTCGCTCGTTAAATTCAAATGATGAAAAAGAAATCAACATTTTATTATAAGTACATATTGAACTCAATTCATTGCATAAAAGTAATAATAATACACAACTTAAAGACATTAGGACATAGATTCCTTTACAACTAAGTAATATATTGTAGTGAGGGTAGTTTTATAATATTTGTAAAAATATAATTTCAGTGGGGGAAAATAATCAAAAAAACACTCTTATACTCCTTGATTAATAGGTAGAATCAATGATGAGTAATTCAATCGTTCAGATATAGTCATACTTCTCTAAAGCAAAGACAATTGTCCAATAGCAAAAGATCTATACACTTCTTCTCGGACCCAAGACTATGCCTATGTGTTTTTAATTTTGGCACAAAATTTGTATTAAACCATACAAGAAATTCAACAACTCTTGTGTTGTTAGGCTTAAGGATAGTAGAGTCTTCAAACATACATACATATTTTATAGTCGCTGGAATAGTAGTTTTTCCTATTAAGTACCATCAATTTATACTTGTGAGGCTCCGATATGTCTAATAACAAATAGACACATGCCATTCAGGAATATTATATTATATATACAACACACTTATGTATGTAGATAATACAGTGACCATTATCATCATTACAGTTAAAAAAAGGTATAAAAACATTCGGCATCCCAGTTAAACGAGATTCAATCGAATATCAGTTAAAGTAAACAAAGCAAGATAAGATAAATAAAAGTGATAGACTGATTCTTGTCTTAATATGTATATTTATTTACCACAACTCAGTTTGATGTGTGTTGCCTAAAACAAATATTAAATTACATAAAAGATTACTCTGACTAATATCTTCTTGAACTATTAAAGATAAAGTTGTTCCACCAGCCAGCTAACTAAATACATTCCGATATCAAGCTTTACATACATACGTATATAGACATGAATATTATTATTATATATGCCTTAATAAATTGTTCTAACAATATGTGTGTCTGTGTGTGTATTTTAGAAATTGCAGATAGCTTGGATTTCTTAATCCTGCTTCTTTTGTGCAGCAGATTTTGGAGTATTACTTAAAACAGAATTGGGGGATTCAACAGCTTTGGAATCACTACTACTACTCTCGATTGCTCCTTGTGTCATTATAGTGCCCTCTAGTTTCTTTTTGGTAGCTTCCTGTTCCATTTCGCCGGAGAAGCCAAACTCGTTGAGACGTTTGTAGTCCACGCGGTATTGCCAACGCTGATAGAGGAACACAAAGAAGATGATATCGTCACGGAAACAGCCAAGTCGGTACATAGTGGGCATCTTGATGACAAATGCAAAGATATCATCGATGAAAGTGTTAAGAAATTTATAGGTCATCATACGCCAAGGCATATGAGCTACCGACTTGAGTTTGTAGTTAATGAACAGTTGAGGTGTCATCATGATGAAACCAAATGTCAACAGATAGCCGTAGAGCATGTTCAGCACAAAGGAGTACCAGCCCTTGTGTTCATTGTAAAGCAGCGAGTATACAAAGTATCCAATGAGTAGTGGGAAGCATCCCCAGCCTAGATATTTAAATGCAAGACTATCGTACTCTTTAGTCTGGCTATCTGAGTATGAACCTTTATCATTGAAGCTTATCTTGGGCAATATGCCGAGTATTTTATCTTCTGTATTGTATTTAACATCAACAACTTTGTGTATTTTCCAGACCTCAATACCCAGTCCTACTAAGCACGACAGTCGTATCATGATATTAGTTTCGTTATCTAGCACATAAAGCAAGACAATGAGCGACTGAAATACACCAAAGAATACTGAGCGCACGGAAAGACCCTCCAGCGATTGACGATTATTCCAAAATTGTATATCATTTTTAAAGGCCAATAATTCAAATATTGAATGTAATATGGAAATGGCAATGGTCAGTCCCAGTAGATATATATTTGTATCGAGCAGTGTCTCTTTCAATGAATCCTGATCGTCATCATTCTCCTCGGTGACACCTGCAGCCATCAACTCACCCAGCATATTACCTGTCCATTTATTCTTCATTTGCTGAGCAGCATATAATTGCCACTTAAACATTCCCAGCGGCTGGAAGGTCAAATGCAATTCGAGCTCAGGTGTTGTTTCATTGATGGGAAAATATTCTCGTTGAAGGTTCCAGTAGTCGTTAACAAAGACTATTGGTAGATATGTTTTGCCTCCATCAATAAACTTTACAAATTCATCTAACGGTGGTGGCACGCTTCCCTGAGCCCAATTTGTTTGATCAACAACCAAGTTTATGGTCAAATTTGGATGCCAATGAGACACGATTTGATCTTTAAGTTGTGCCTGTTCTAGTTCATGTGCTATTTTTTCTTGTTCGCTCGCAAGTAAATTGTAATTGCGATTTACGCGAAGACGTTTGAATTTGTTCAACCTCCGGGACTGATGACCCATATAACCATGATCCGCATAATTGGTTGCCTTTGGATCGGGACTTTCGCCAGAGCGCGTTACAAACGCATGTAAAAAGATGCTTTCGTTACTCATCAGTCGGTGACTGGTTCTAATTTTAAGATTGTGTTGATAAGTGCCATCACGATTTAGGCCAGATTGCCAATCGCCATATGTGAGATCCTCTTGAAGCCACAATAAATTTCCTTTATGATTAAAATCAACGTCATGCTCATTCTCTGATAGCCAAACATGCAGGTCGAACATCGTTCCGTTCTCAAAGTAATTCCATGCAGATATTTTTGGTCCAGCATTTACCGCTGTGGATTCCGTCTGATTTGGTGTATTTGCCTGCGGCCGGCGGAAAAACGAACTTACAAAATATATGATCAAAGCACGTAAAATTAAAGACTTTGTCATAGCAAAGAACGATGACTGCTGACGTTGTTCTTGTGGTTGTCCCTCCGCCTGCGCCACTTCTTCACCGGCAGCAGCAGCCACCTAATAAATAAGCAGAAAAAAATTGCAATTTACAAAAAAAATGTTTTCATCTAAATATTAGTTTTTGTTTACCTCGCCACCTACAGCAGGTTGGTCCTGCGCATTATTTGGCATGCTGAGTATTTTTTATCGTGCACACGTCAGTTTTAATAATTTTTAATTGATAAAATGCCTGATCACTTGTTCACGTTTTTCGGTTTTCACAAATTCAACTAATTTATATCACCTCGCAACCCTCTCAAACAATCAAAGTTCTGATTAAATCAATCAGCTGAGTACTTAACACAGGGCAATCCAAATTTGCCATCCACAGCGCGATGTTTGTTGGCTGTTAATATTAAATTTAAATTCCAATCAAGAATATTTTTGAATATAAATAATTTAATATTATTATTTAATCAAAACATTGTTGTTAATTTTTTTTTTTTTTAAATTTTGGTATTTGACATTGTGGCAGCATCTCTGCTCGAATGTTTGTTTTATCCAGTGCTGCCAAGTAGCAAAAATGTAAAGTGCTGGAAAAGTGACCAAGTTGTTGGAATTTCCCTGCGAGAAGCTGGGAAATTTCTTTTCTTTGTGTGAACGCATTTGGCTGCACGTTTCCATCGGTGAGTTTGTGTTTTTTTTCTAAAAATATTGTATAAAAATCAAGAAAAGTAAAGAAATTCAATTTAGAACTTATTGATAATAACGAGCCACTACGGTAAAGGCTAAAGTTTTGTGTAAAACCATGAAAACTAAAAAATTGCAAATGAAAAAATTCTTATAAGGGCGACATAACCTAGAAACTCGTGGCATTTACAAACTTATTGAAACTACATATATTTCTATATTCTAATTTCAATTGTGAAATTATAGTAAACAAGTAAACTCTTCTTCTATTATAGAAACAAACGAAAATGCAGATCTTTGTAAAAACTCTTACCGGTAAGACCATTACTTTGGAGGTCGAGCCTTCCGACACCATCGAGAATGTTAAGGCTAAAATCCAAGACAAAGAGGGTATCCCACCAGACCAACAGCGTTTGATCTTCGCCGGCAAACAACTGGAGGATGGCCGCACACTTTCCGACTACAACATTCAGAAGGAGTCAACCCTTCACTTGGTGCTCCGTCTTCGTGGTGGTATCATTGAGCCATCGTTGCGTATTCTAGCACAAAAATACAACTGCGACAAGATGATCTGCCGCAAGTGCTACGCTCGTTTGCATCCACGTGCCACCAACTGCCGCAAGAAGAAGTGCGGTCACACCAACAACTTGCGCCCCAAGAAGAAGTTGAAGTAGACAAACAAACTTATTATTTCTATTTTCCGCGGTCGTGCTCAGCGAGTGCTTATTACAACATCCAAAGGACAAATTTTAATTATTAAACTATGTTCGAACCGAAAATTGTCTCATACGTTTCTGAATTAATATAGAAATTTTTGTAAAAAAAAAAAAACAAACATTAAAACAACAAATTAATTCATGGGCACTCATCGCAAATAATTGTTGGTTTTTATTAAAACTCTGGAGTGACTTCCTCAAGAAATGCATTCGCTTTCTTGGAACAGGTTTGAGTATTTTTGGTTTCCCACTTTGAGATTCCACTGATATCATTCGGTTTTCTGCTCATTTTCAGTGAATCTCTCTCCTGCGGTGAGCAATGATGGAGAAGGAAGGAATTCACCATACTAGTTCAAACTGGTTTACTAAGACAACTCTTATACTATTGTAGACAACTATACAGTTGTTTGACACGAACAGTTCTCAGTTTGGTTAGGAATGCATTCCTTGGGAATGTTCCCTTTCGAAAATAAAAATAAAATAGAAACCAGTTTAACGGCCAGAAACGGTTTCTCACGGACCACAAATATATTTTTTTTTTGCAAAAAACTCTTCTTACTTATTGAATGAAAAGTAAATGGCTTCTTCATATGTTTTGAAAAGAAGTCAATCTAACCGCAAGGTGCAGACATCATCAATATGTTTTTTTTCCAAGTTATTTATCTTCTGTTGTCGTTTCTTAAATACAAAGTAGAGTATCTCATTTTGTAGATATAAAATTCAATTCAAAAAATTTACTTGAAAACTGACTATTCTTTTGTTGTTTCAAATTTCATTTATTTGTGATTTCTTTGCCGAAAATCTGTAGTTTGCAAAAGAAGTAGAGGACAAAGGGCCATGATTCTTTTGCGTCATTGCAGTAATGATAATAATGGCTTAGTTTGGATAAATATTTTTAATTATTCTGGTCGCATCTGTTATGTAAACTTTGACAACATACAATGAACGTTTTGGTCAAAAAATTGGTTCTTCTTTTCTTGGTTCCTGGATAAATGTCTTAAAGGGTTGCTAAAATTAAAATATATGTTGTAATGTTGACAATTGCGTGATGTCCAATTTTTAATACGTGTATCTTTCTCATATAAAAGGTTATTATGACTTTGTCGTGCTGTCGATGATTTTTGATTGTATGTTTAAGTTAGATGTAGCTGGAAACCTCATAGGCCCAAATCGGCATGTATTGCATAAGGCTCTCTATATATACGATATACATAATTTCATTCGACTAGCGAATCACCGGTGCATACGTTGCGTTTTCCAACCTACATAGATACATATTTTCTTTATGTGACAAAAATTAATGTTTCCATAATAATCTTTCTATCTTTCTTCACGTTTTGTAGTTTCTTAAAGAGATTTAAAGTGGCAATTACCAAAAAAATTATAAGCCTATGGAAACATATAATGTATAAAGTTTTTGTATTGAAAATTATTTAATTATTATGTACAATAGTTCGATCGATCCGACCAATTTATTAATATTTATATAAGTTTAAAGAAGTCATAATAGTAAACGATTTTTATTCTCTTAACACACAGAAGGAGACATCGGAGACCCGATAAAGTATATATATTTCTCAACAGCGCGACAAGTTGAGTTGATGTTGGTATGTCCGTCTGTATATGAACAACCTAGTCCCTCAGAAATACAATACATTTGTCAGAATCAGCCGAATGGGACCACTAGGTTAGTGGTGGGTAGATGGGACGTTACCCTCATACAAACCCAGATCCAAATTCATGTTCTTATAAGAAAAACTTATTTTGACCACTAGGAGGGTGTAAAGAGTATTACAACTTCGGCATAGGCAAAGTTAATCTTCTTTTTACTGGTATTAAATATGTGGGTATATTTAATTAAAATATAGCTTTGTTTTTTTTATAGCACATCGAGATTTATTTTTATTGATGACATGCATATTTTAGAATTTTGTAACAATTTTCATGAAAAAACAAAATTTAACGAATTTAAAATTAATTAATTTATTTAAAAACCAACAGTAATAATTTAATTAATGCTAAATATACTAAGTATATTCAAAAGACTAATGGTATATTTTCCTTTTTCCTTCAAAACTTCTGTTCAATATTTTTCTCTTATGCTTTTTATCTGGTCCATTTCTGTTCAACATCCAGCAGTAGTCTGGCATCATATTGAGGTCTCATCTTCCTTGGTATCTGTTCTCATACCCTTAATATCTTAGTTGAAGCGCTCATCTTGTTCTTCACTTACGACACCAATATTCTCAGAAAAGAAGACAACATGAGAATGCAATAAATGTAACTTTATACGCATATTGTAAACCAGTTTAAGGAAATTGCTGAGCATATTATTCACAAAATTTTTATAATCAGGGCTTCTCCTGGGATCACTCAAAAGTATTTGAAATAGACTTCTGGAAATAAGTTTACTGCAAAATATAAAATTATGTTTATATTTAATAGCCTAAAACTATACTACAATTAACAGCTCAAAGTATACTACAAAAAACAAAAAATTATTAAAGAAAAGGTTAAATTAAAGAACAACGCTTCTAAAAATATATATTTTTAGTATTTGTCGTTCTACACACAAGTAAATTACACACTTTGTGAAAATTTCAAATCTCTGACTATTACGGTTCATGAGATAGAGCAGGAGACGGACGGACATTGTAAGCTTAGTAATAGGGTCCCGATAGTTCCCTATGGGTACGGAACCCTAAAAATGAACATTTGATAATGTTGTACAGAGTAAAAATTAAGAAATAAGGACCATTTGCAGAGATCGACACATAGCGGTACAAAATTGGTGGCACCTTGTTTTCTTACAGTAAAAGTACAATATGTACATACAAAAACAGTGCTTGGAACAAACAAATTACAAATGTGTGTATCAGCAAACAATGTGTTGCTCACTCACACACATTCGTGTTAGTAAGCACTGCTCTGCGCACAAGGGCGTATTCAGGGGGGCAGGGGGCAGGTTCCGCCCTTAAAGTTGGTGACAGCAATTAGTATTGAATTAAAATTGACCACTATTTATTATTTGCGGTCCCTGATCTTTTCAAATATAAAAATTTCTGTTAAAAGTTTGAATTTTCTTTGCGCTTCAATGAAAATTTTGAAGAGTGCATGGAATTAGCACATGAAGCTTCCTTCGATATTTGTGTGCCAAGAGTTGCAGAAAAGCAAAAAAATAGGACGCACCGTTCTTTTACAACGGCAAAGGAATATATCCGGCGAATCTTATGATCTTAGAGGCATTGAAAATGAGATAGATCTTTGTTATCAAAGCAGGAGTAAGGAAGAGCCAGCAGATTTAATTTCTGCTTTCGAAAATGCAGAATTTTATCCAAAAATCCAAGAAGCAATTGGCACTTTGATTGCGCTTCCATGCACTACGGCAATGGTAGAGAGATCGTTAAGTACCCTAAGAAGAGTAAAAACATGGCTAAGGACTACGATGAGCGAAGATCGCCTAAATGGTAAATGAAATCTGTGTCAACAAGTCAGAGTTGCTTATGTCGAAAATTGAGTGAATTGAGTTTGAACCCTATTATTATTAACCGCTTCAATACACGTATTTTGGCTAAAAAATTTTCTAAAAACATGGTAAAGGATCATAGTTATATAAACAATTATTGGAATAAATAAACTAAATAAAATTTTTGTTTGTTAAAAAGGTTGTGAAATCTACTTTTATAAAAATATTTTACAAAATTTATTTAGCATGTATATTATTTTTTATAATTTTGTTTGTGTAGCATCTTATAAATATGAAATGAAATGAAACGGAAATTACTTTACACAAAATGGGCAATATCTCAAAACAACGAATTTCGACATAAGCTACTCTGACTTGTTGACACAGAAATACAAAAACATGGTAATTGCTAACATAATACCTCAATTTTGTTTGTAGGTGAGTGTTTGTTGAGCCCGCACAAAAATTTAATTAAACAGAAACAATTGGAATTTGAAGAAAAAATTTTAGACGAATTTGCAGCAAACCCGAGGAGGCTGATATTGTAAACTTAGGGAAAAAAGCTTGAGCCCCTACATTGGCAGCTGCATACGCCCTTGTCTGCGCATATTTATACCATTTTTTTCAATTCATTTTTTGGTCTTGGTCGTTGTGACCGATAGTAAAGATTAAATATTATGGCAATTATAGTCGAGACGAATTGATCTAGCCAAGTCCATCTGTCTGTCTGTGTGTATGCAAACTAGTCAGTTTTTGAACTAGAGAGCTGAAATTTTGCACGGAGCTTTCTTTTTACCATACGCACCCCCATACCCCCATACAAACCAGGATCCAAATGAAAGTTCCTATTTGAAAAAAATTTCTCTCAGACCACTAAGAGGGGCGAGAAGAGTATTAGAACTTCGGCATAGCCAAAGTTAGTCTTTTTATATTTTTTTATTTAATTTTGATTATCTGCAACTTATTTTAATATTCGAAGTGTGTACTTTGTTCAGGACTGAAGAAAAACTTCTCTACATAGTAATTTAATTTTTATTCCCGAAAATTTCAATTAAATTTTTTTCTTATAATGAATAATAAGTTTCTATCATAATCGATATTAATTATTATCGGAAAATTAATATAGTTGCAGTGTTTTCTGACTTTATTTACTGTTTGTTCTGAAGTTTTATACTTCAATGTTCTTTTTATATTATAAGGTCATTGTGAGCAGTTGGTTGCGCTTAACTTAATTTTTATTTCCGTTTTTGAAGTGAAATTTTTCAAGAGATACTATCTTTTTTTTTTTAATTTCATAAATTATATTATTGAAATAATATTTATTCCCATATTTTTTCTCTGACTATAGGTTTGTGTATATATATATTGACCTTTTTTATATTATTTAATATATCATTTATCTATTTATTTTTATGAAAATAACGTGTATTTGAATTTGCTGTGGAATTAGGGCGTCATAGTGAGTTCCATTGATCGTGATTCTGCGTATATAATTTTCTTTCTTACAAAAGCTTGCATAACGTTTGGTAGACTTCCAATTTAAGTGAATATATAATATCCACCTCTTTAATTTCATTAAGTCGGCCGTCTTATTATTCATTTTTAGAATTACTATTTTATAATTTTTAATTTTTATTTTCGTATACATATCTCATTTCAATTAAACTTTTTCTTATAATGATTAATACATTTTTATCATAAACGATAGTATTCAATGGTATCAGTATCTAATCGTATGTCCATTTTTTCGCTGTAACTACCTTCTACCTTTTTTTTATGTTTATTCTATTTTATTTTTAATTTTGCGATATCCAATTAGTTATAAGTCCCACACCATCACCCATAGTAACGAAGGTTTAATTGAATTATTGTTATACCTTGTGTAAATATTTCTTATTATAACTGGATAAATTGTGAATAGCCATTGATTATATTTTATATAAAATAGAAAATAAGTAATATTTTTTTAAATGTTTATTTCTTAATATATTTATTTATTCTTTTTATTTATTTATTTTTTTCTCGCTACATCTTTTAACATTAATCTACTCTGTTAGTTAGAGTATTAAATAGTTATATATAATTATTCTAAATGACAATGGCGTATATGTGTAAAATCATATGATACGTGTATTAACTAAACTAAGAAACAATTTTTTCCTGTTAAATAAGATTTTTTTTATAAGTGGTATTGATATTTAATGTAAAAAATTATATTTAGTGTTGATTACGTCAATTTTGCTTTTTTTTGTATACTGGGAAACCTCTAAAAAACCTCAAAATAAACACTATTAGTTATAGGAAACTTGCTGAAATATATCAGTGAATAGCGCAATCAAATAGGTTAAGCCGTTTCTAAGATTAACGTGGACAGACGCTTTCGAATTTATATATAAATAGATTAAAGTAGCCTGTTAATTTTGTATCATATTTAAGTTAAGCTGCTATTTAATTAAAAACTAAATATCACAATTATATCACAACCTAAATGTAATATACTTTGTGCACTTGTTAAGTAATGTATTATCTTTAGGCTAAGTTCCTTTTGTAGAGTAACAATATACTAAATAAAATATCGCAAAAAAAAAGAAAAAAAATAATCATGCAAGATTAGAGCCACACACAGGCAAGTTAAATAAAAGATTTTTTTAAAGAAAATCTAGTATTATTCAAAGTGACGATATTGATGATGATGATGAAATCATTGAACAGTTGAAAAGGTACAGCAAATTCATAATAAATTGAAAAAAAATATTTGCAATCAAAACACAGAATATAGTAAAATTTTTAAAAGAAATCGTGGATCTGTGTGACAGATTTTGAAGTTTATAATAGTTGTACATATAAGATTAGGAGATTCTTTTTCTCATCTTCTACAAGTATTCAAAGAGTATTTAGTTTCTGATCTTGTTTTATGCTATTTACTTTGAATTTTATTTGGTTTTTCTTTTTTTATTCTTGAGATTGTTTCTTATGTTAGTCGTTTGACATTCTTTTCGTTGTTGCTTTTGTGGATGTTGAATGTCTTTTTCCTTTCTTTCCTCCCTTAAATTTATGCAGTATTTGTATATGCTCGTACTCATCTTCCATATCCTTTCATAGTATTTACTTATATATTTCAGGTGCCTTTTTGGGGTTACTTGGTTTTTTAATTAACGCTAACCGCAATTTGTGCTTTGGTCTTCGCTTTTGTGACCATATTTTTTGTGTGTTCTTGTTCAGCTCCATCTCCATCTCCTTTTGATGCATTCTTTCGTTTATGTTCGCGTTTCTTTGTTGCGCTTTTCCCTTGAAGGTATTTTTGCTTTTACCTCCATCGTTCGTTTTTTTTCGGCCTTTTGTTTTTTGTTTATCGCACGACTCTGTTGAATTTTTGTCACGATTTTTTGTCATAAGGTTCGTTTGCCCTTTTGTGTCACAGCGGCGCCTTTTCTTTTTTACTTTCTTAAAAAGCTGACTAAAAGGAGAGGAGAAGAATGTAGTACTTGGGTTATTATTCCATTGCGCTACCTTTTCTGCTTTCGGTTTTTATGTACAGCATTTTATTATTTTTTTCCCTTTTGTGTTTAGGGTTTCAATTTGAGACTTTGATACTATTGTCACCTCATGCTCGCATACTCGCCGTTACTAAGAGATTAATAAAACATGGATATAGAAGGAGGGTTATGGAGGATCATCAGTAAGTATCTTGTTAAAAGTTCTTCAATTCAAATGACATAATTCTACTGATATCAAGAACAACATCAACATCAAATGAAAAACTCCTTAAAAAGTCACTTCACATTGCTTTTTTCTGATAAAATAATTATGGTTGCTCTCATGTTACTACTACTTACCCTTACGTTGGCCATCTTCTGTTCTTGATGTTACTTCCAGTTCTGGTTCCTGCTTTTGGTATCGTTGTTACTATTGCTGGACCAGAACATCAGCTGGCATTAATTTGTGCTGTCAGCTGAAACCAGTTCGAGAATAGAAAGACCATTCCCTTATTTGGTCTAACTCAACTTGAATTGAGTTGTGGTGAGTTGTGCTGTGTTGTGTAACCGGGGCAGTTTGTATGTTATGTAAGAAATCTTATTTGCAGCATCTGTCTCTGCTCAATCTAAAATACTACATAGTTAGACAGTTTCGTCCATAGTCATAGACTTGTCATTAGAATGTTATAGAAGTGTAAGTTGTTAGTTTGGTTTTAGTTCAAGGAAAGATGATACTATTAATGCTTGCTGACAAGTAACTTGCAACAAATTGCACTATTTTGTTTACCAACAAGTTCAATGACAACCAGGATGTTGACTTAAGTGATGCATTTTGTTTTTAATTATGGCTTAGTTAAGTTGCATTTTGTTGAAAAATAGTTTAAAGATCGTTAACAACTGCATTCAAAAGCAATTTAATTAATATTTTCATTGTTTTAGTAGAAGTTAAAGGAATGCTTCTTTTTTTAAATCAACAAAATATAAAAAAACTCACCTATGGTGACGACATTTGGCCCACGCACCCGGACAAGAATAGAAGGCAACCCTGCGGGAACTAGCGGATATTAACACCACATGTGTTCGGGCAAAAAACAACAGCCAATAATCGTGTTCGATGGAGAAGCCTTGTGGAGGCCCTATGCTCCAACTAGGAGTTTTAAAGGAATAAATATATATAAAATATATATGTTAGTTAGTAAACTACTGACAAAATAGTAAACTATTGGATACCCTGTATATCCAATAAAATTGAAGATTGGAAAAGTGAGAAGATAATAAAAATTAGCACAAGTACTGAGATAAATTAAAACCGCAAATAAACTCTGAAAAGTCACTTGTACTCGTACATATTAGGAGTATAAGTAAGTTGTAGATGATTTTCATTTTCTCAAATATTTAAATAATTCACACTAAAAATAGTATTACACTAGAGCTTGTAATGTAACTCACATTTTTCTAAATTAATTTTTTTTGATCCTTCTTTTGAGCTCTTTTTTTATAGAAGATTGACGAAAGGTTCAATATTAATATACATACATATTTTTAACACCGCAATTACAAATGTTCCATCACCAGAATAAGCATTCTTATAGCAATTCAATCCATTGCTTCTTAAATAACAACCCATAACATTTTATTCTTTTAGTTCTTATCGGATTTTTATTAAAACAATTTGTCTGTGATCAAAGTGTAATATCTGTTCATATCACATCTGATAGTCCCATTTGGGAATACTTGTATAGTAGAATTCGCTTATAACGACTCATCGTTTTATCCGGATGTCATTTGAAGCAAATGTATATTATTTTGCCTCAAACTATATTCTGGCGAGCTGCAAAATAAGTATCCAGTATCAAAAATTATCTTTATCCAACTTTGCATAATTGATGACTTATCTTTACTTTCATACTTTTCATTAATTAGACCTATTGTTGGGAAAAAATAATATCTTTGTAATCCACTCATTCAATTCTTTATAATGTGACTTTAACGACGTTTTTATTGAAATTAATTTCATTAAATGCCTTGCTTACAGATACTACGTAAAATTAATTCTTGTATTTGAATATATCAAATTCGAAAAGTTTAGTATTTTCTAATTCTAAATTTTCTATAGAATGTTACTAACCGAAAATCATCGGCAGAAATGAAGCGAACTTGTCGCTTTCACCGATGTCGTTATATCCGACTAATTGAAAAGTGTATTTCAAAGTAAACTTAACAATGCAATCTGGTGTGCGCCAGAAGTTGCATTTTCTTCAATTCTAAGTCAATTGCAATTCTCACTGTGCCAGATATCTCTTTTGACGGTCGCCTAATTTTTTAGAAGCGATAAAAATTCATCCTTATCTGAAGTTATGAAAGAAAAAAAAAAATTACAAAGAATCTAACATTTCAGATGTTTTTAAGCATAAATTTGCATTTTACGCAAATTTCTTTTGCATTATAGCAAAATAAACCAAACAAGCAAAACAACCAATGCTGGATATGCCAATCTGCTTGCATTTACATTTTAAAATTTTCGTAGATTCAAATTTGTCATTTAATTTTGTTAATAATAAAGCTGAGATTTAAATTTAAATTTCTTTTAAATATGCGTTGAAAGTGATAAGTTTAAAGAAAAGTTTTAATAATCTCATTGGTGGAAGTTGACATGTCTGTATTGTTAAAAGTGGGGGAGTTTTACACGATTTTTGTTTGTTGAGAAGGGAAGTTTTTTCATTTCGTTTGGTTTTTGTAAAGTGAGGGACAACCCTGGAAAGGGAAATTTTTTCTTGGCATCTGTGGCTGATTGTTAACACTAGTTAGAGACACCAAAAAAGAATTAAGAATTAGTGTCGCCACAAAATCGAAACGTATAAGACGGCCCTAAATTAAACAGTCATCAATCATCTGTGCATTCGAACATCCATGTTTGAAAAAAAAAATGTGAATTGCTGGCACTATGGTTTTTTTTTTTTGGCGAAATTGAAAACACACACCCGATAAGGGTCGTATATCCGGAAACCCGTTGTAAATCAATTCGTTCTATTCGAATTTTTCTTTATGTTAAAGATTTAAGGCTGAATTCTTTCTTTCTCAGCATCGGATCACACGACGATGTTGCATTGAATTCAAAATCTAAACTTTTTATTATATTCTTCACGCAGTGAATAGTATTATAAGTTTGTCATGAAGTTTGTAACACTCAGAAGGAGACATCTGAGACCCCATAAAGTATATATATTCTTGATCAGCGCGACGAGACGAGTAGATCTAGCCATGTCCGTCCGTCTATCTGTCTGTATATATACAAACTAGTCCAGTTTTTGAGCTAATTTTTACACGGAGCTTTCTTTTTACCATACGCAGTACATTTGTCGGAATCAGCCGAATCGGACCACTAGGAGGTAACGCCATAAAAACCGGGAAAAACATTTTTGTTTTTTGTATTATGGAGCTGACAATATAAGTGCCTGATCTATATCCACCAACCTTATAAATATCAAGACCCTCGGACTACGGGGACTCGGGGCGTGAAGAGTATGACAACTTCGGCATAGCCAAAGTTAGTTTTTTTTATATTTTTTTTATTATATTTCAATTTTCAAATTTCTGTTTCAAAAAGACATTTATGATAATGGATTATTTGACAGCTCATAATATTTTAGTATTTCAATAATTCCCAAACCAATACAATTGTTTGATTTTCTCCACCCCACATTTACCACTTTTTTAAAAGTCTTCGCTAACTTTCTTGGCTGACAACACATAACATTTTTGAAATATACAATATCAAGCATATAAGCTTGAAGAATTGGTTTAAATATCTATACTCTTTACGCAGTGAATATTATTATATGTTTGTATCACATAGAAGGAGACATCTGAGACCCAATAAAGTACATATGTATATTCTTGATCAGCGCGACGAGACTAGTTGATCTGGCCATGTCCGTCTGTGTGTCACCAATACCCTCGGACTACTAGCAGCGGCGTGAAGAGTATTACAACTTCGGCATAGTCAAAGTTAGTCTTTTTCTATATTTTTTATATGAACAACTAAAGACAGTCAGATAAACTGTTACTTAAACTAAGTGACTAAGATATAAACAAAATAATTTGCATATGTTCCTTTTTTGTATCGTATATATACTCGTACATATTTATCTATAAAGATATAAAAATTTGTGCTGAAAATATAATAAAATTGAAGACTTAACTGCAGTTAAAATGAATTGACTACATTTGACATTTAATATGCCATCACAGTGAGGTTTTAGAGGAAAAAAAAAGAAGTTAAGTTCTACAAAATTTAGGTTTGCTCAGTATTTTATTTCGAAGATTTCAATTTAACAAAGAGCAAGGCAAAGAGGGAAGGGAAATAAGTGAAATGAGGTAGTTAGAACAGCTGAATAAAAGTATCGATTTATGCATATTAAATTACACACACTACCATTCAAACATTCAAACATACTATATACGACTATATACTTTTGTATCTATTTGATGCGTGAAGATAAAAAAAGGAAATGCGGTGAGAAAAAGAAGCTTTACAATACAAAAGAAAAATCTTTGGTTCGGTTCTATGGAGTCATCTATAACCTTCAATTTGTATATATATATTATATATATTAAAATAATTATAGTATCTTCAAATTATAAATGAATAAAAATGATACTTAATGGTAAATTCTACGATTTCCAAGAATTTACAATATTATTTGAAAATTGTTTTTAATCAACATTTTCCAAGAACTCAGTAAGAAGGGCACACAAAAAGATACATATCTAATACTATGTAAGTATGTTCATGTGTTACTTTCAACGTATCGTTTTGCAATTTATATTTCCGTATTATGTTGATTTTTTTCTTCTTTTGTCTGCCTTACTTATTTCTTTCTAAACTCCCTCCTTTCTCTCTCCATTATCCTGCTCGTTACCTTATGAGATACACACAGTGAAATAGGCAAACAAACATACTACGCTCAATAGTGAACTGCTAGTGCCCAATTTATAAATGACGTTTGCCTTATCTTAATAGCTTTCTTTTTTTATACTATATGTAAGTACGTATATATTGTATTTTTCTCTTCTTTACTTATTGTCTAAGATAAAAAAAAGGAAA
This sequence comes from Amiota mariae, assembly GCA_035041805.1. Classification (NCBI taxonomy): domain Eukaryota; kingdom Metazoa; phylum Arthropoda; class Insecta; order Diptera; family Drosophilidae; genus Amiota; species Amiota mariae. The sequence continues at coordinate 506,874 of JAWNKV010000229.1, read as the reverse complement.
AGGAATAGAGGGGAGTTTATTTGATAAGTAAATTTTAGCACGAGTCCTGTAAAAGTCAGCTAAAGAAAAGATGAATAGAAACAAAATTCGGTAAAGTGTTCTCAAGTATGCATCTTGATTTAACGCGACTGAATTAAGGAGGTTAGCCTTAGCGTTTGTTTGAATTGGTCTTATGTAAGTCTGTCTGATGCTTATTGGATTGAAGAAGTGGATAATGCACTAAAAGAATTTATTGAAATTTCTTTTCAACAACGCATTAAAACACACTTGATTTTAATGCCCCTATATTGTGCAGGTTAATAAGTATAAAAGGGATTGGTGATTGCCAAGTGGTTTTGGGGTAACATATTTAAAGACACATTTACATAAATTCGCAAATTTACATAGTTCTTATAATATTGGCAATCCATCTATTTCCTAATTGGTAGTTTAATGTATCGAAATGTTATAAAATATAACTAATAAAAAAAAAATGAACGTCTTATCTGTTCAATTTGCAATCTATATTTTGCAAAGTATTGAGATTTTGTTTGAGAGAAATTTTGCTAGTTAACGGTATAACAAACACATTTATTTTGAAAGTGCCGAAAGTTGTTGTACTCAGGAAACTAATTGCTAAATTTTAATAATTTAATAAAAGTGAAAAGATTTATTTCAACATAATCATTGTAAAAGTCTGTTTCAAGAAGAATAATTAATACAGACTAAAACGAAGTTAATTGGCAAAAACTTTAATGTTTTATAAACGAACTTTAGATGGAAAAGATGAATTCTTATCTTTGGAATTGTCACAATAAAAAAGTGGAAGATCTAGGCGTTATTCAGAAATAGAAATGGTTCCCTTATACTCTGGTTGCCATTTTGTTACTTCAGCAAAATATAAAGACATGATGAGCTTGCTTACGATTTCCGACATGCAATACAAACTAAATGACGGTGTACGTCATCAGCCATTTATACTAAACATGAACATATTTAAGACTTTTTAAAAACAAAAATTTAGATACTTTAGCAATTAAAATAACACATACAAAATTTAGTTGATTAGTTAATAGAATGCTTTAAGACTTTTTAAAAACAAAAATTTAGATACTTTAGCAATTAAAATAACACATACAAAATTTAGTTGATTAGTTAATAGAATGCTTTGTATTAAGGTGAGTAAAGAGATTAGCTTTTAGCTGATTGAAAGAAATAGAATTTGAAACAAGGTCGTTCAGTAGTAAACACGAAATGGATCATGTTGCAAATAAGTAGTCTTACAGGTACCAACTAGTATAGGAGAATAATTCCTTGTAACCCGAGATGGAATATTAAAATTTATACGTGACTACCAAGCAAGGATGGGGAAAAGATGCTGCCTCCAATTAGGTTGTGCAAGAATATGACACCAAGAGTTGTTCTACGACAGGATAATTTCGGAAGGTGGATTAATTTATGACGGCTTTGGTAACATAGACGGTTAATATTAAGTTTCCAGTGTAGGTAACAGTGCAAAAAGCAAGAATTGTTTTTGAACGGACTCAATACTATTACTACACTTTTTAAACTGTGAGCACCATACACATGATACATTTTCAAGAATTGGTCTAACCAAAGAAGTGAATAATATTTTAGTAGTGTAAAGATCATTAAACTCTTTATACCAATGTTTATTGTATCCTAATACCTTTCTAGCTTTACAGACGATACTAGAGATATGTTGTTGAGGAATACGAAGAGACATATCACAGTCCTTTCGAAACATCACATCGCTTCAGTAAAATTAATCGGACAAAATTAAAAAAAATTAGTAATTCTCCAAAACTATTAATTTCGAAAGTGCCATAATGAAAATTGGTGATTTTCCAATGACTATACGAAAATTATTTATAATAAGACAAACATAGGTATCCTGAGATAACAAATACAACTAAATCTTTTCGAAAGTTGGTATTAATTTTTTTTAAACATGTTTCAACGCAAACCCTTAAATATTTTGATATAAAAACAAACTGAGTTGTGTAGTATGTCACTTTTAAAATACACGGTAATCATAGGCAAAAAAAAGGTCTTTAAGAAAACATTTCAGTTCGATATACAATCATTCTTAATACAATATAACATGCTATAATATATACTATATATTGTAGATATAGAATGAGATAATGCTTTTGGTGAGTCCGCATAACGAGTGATGTTTCCTTTTAGAAATCTCTCAGTTACTATTGATCCATTTCTTAATGCAATATAATATAATGCATCTACTATACTAAGTACCATAGTTTTGCAAATAAAGCTATAACAATTGTGTTATATTTTACTTAAAAAAAAATTGAAAAAACAACTTGAGTTTGAAGAAGTTAATTAAAATTTAACAAAGATATAACATATTAGTCGATTTGGTTTTGCTTAGTTTTTATTTTATATCAAATAACAGATATGCTTATAAAATGCTAATGTCTTGCCTTAATGCAGATGACCTCTAGTTGAAATTATCTTATGTTTGCATATACGTGACGCAAGGTTGGCCAGCTTTCACTATTCAACATAGAGCACTTTTAGCAAAATTCATTTTGTTCGGTTACTGGTATTTAGTTCTCTTGCTTGGAACTTCATTTACCTGTGATTCTACGCCGTACCCCGGTCTCAAACTAACAAAAACCACTTGATTTGTCTGGTATATCCCATTCATTGTATTTCAACAAGAAGATATTCACTCGTATTGGTTTGATACCACGATTTGAATTCAGTGAACTGATTCTGCTGCGATTCAGTTTTGGTTTCATTTACGGTTTAGTTTTTGGTCTTGATTGTTATAGCAGAACTTATGTATCATAGGTTTGTCGTCAATTTCTATGACTTTTGCTTCAACTTTGCATCATCTGTTCTTTTTCTGTTTTTTTTTGTATAGTACTTAGTGTTCTTCAATATAAATTGAGCGTAGTTTTGAAGTTTTCTAATTTAAGTAACCGCAAAATTGTGGCACGTAAATGTTTCACTAAAAGAAGCTTTTGTTATTTATGTACTCGGGGCTACTTCGTTCGAATTTTATGTTGTATAACAAACTCAACTTCCCAGTCGTCGTCGTCATCGTCATTACCTGATTTAATTTAAGGTAGTAAACTATTTTTCAACATTGTTTTTTTGCTTACAGCCAACCAAGTGAAATAGTAATTAGTACAAAAAAGTTCTATATAGAAAAAGAAATATGCAAAAACAAAATAAACTATTCAAATAAGTTAGTGAGTTATAGTCGGGTGAGTTAGATTATGGGATACCCAGTACTGCTGATCAACTTTTTTGTGAAAGACCTTTATGGTACATAAGCCATCATGTTGATTTGAAACTTGGTATGATTTTTTTTGTGTCTTGGACTGATATAAATGCTATGGGGAACGATATATTCTGCTTTTAGGTAGAAACTGTTCAAGTTTCAGGTGATTTTCTATAATTTGGCCCAGGGGCGAGAGAGACAAATTATGTAAGAGATCTTTATACTTATGCAGCTACAGACCCAATTTCTATTTTTCACTTTCTGTGCAATTGTCATTTTTGAGTCTCATAATTCATGTTGTACCCCTAAAATGGGCGAAAAATGGGGGCGTTAGAAATATATAGTATTTACATTTTCTACTACAGATTAAACCGGATGAATAACCACATTTTAAGATTCTAAGCGGTATATATTCCAAGAACAGACACAAATAACCAAATCATTTTGACTATTCATGATAATCTTTTTCATATAAACTATTATAAGTACTATGTGTCCACTATTCGCAGAAACCTAATAAACCCCTATACGTTTTTTAAAAGTGGAGGGTATAAACAAAACAAATTTTGCATGTAAAACGCGCGTGTTAGAAACGAAGTTTGTCAAAGTTGGCTTTCAGCCTTAATTAAAATCAAAGATGGCCGTTGGCATTATTTTCTATAGTATGTGGGTAAACTGTAACTATTAACATACATGTGTACACATACAATATGAATCCATTCGCGTCTCACGGAAGCTCTCCTGTATAAATGTGTATATTCCCCTTTAGGATATACTAGCATGGTGACATGTTGCAACAATGCCCAGCACTGAATGAAGTTCTTCAACTGAAAACGACATTGACGCGTCGTGGTCGCCACAGTCTAATGCATGTTTCAGGCGTCAACTTACTCGTATACCATACATTTGTTGCCTTCACTTTTTAGAGGTACCACCACAATACGTGGTCACCATTATTTATGTTCTACCAAAGTGGTACTGGTACACAGGATATGCTGGAAACTGTTAATTTGTGCAGCAACACGTTAAACAAAAAATGGGAATAGACTAATTGCTTGTGCCTACAATAAAAGTATTTTATGAAATAGGCCTGCTTGGGTATCTAAACTATTCTATTGAGGTCACGCGATACCTGAAATGAAAATGGCGTTACTCAGTTTATTTTAATGATATCAATGGCATCAGAAGTGTTTTTTTTTATAGTCAATGTACAGCCATTTTCTAGTGGACTCTTAATAGTTAGCTACCAAATAGTTGTTAAAACATTACTATTGCTTCGAACGCATCAATGCTGCTGAATGTGAATTGAGTAAAGTAGAATTCAAAATTCAATTCAATTAAAAACCACATACATTTTTTTTTTTGACTCTTATAGCGTATTTACACCAAGCAAGAATCGATTCTTTGTTGAATCGACCATTGAATCGGACAACAACCACATGGAAAAATGACAGTTTTTGTTGTAAAATGTGAATCGATTCTGCTAGATTCAACAATGGAATCGGCTTTGAATCGAAACAGGGCTGGCAAATTTCGGATAGTGTTGGAAAATTTTCGGTCATTTCCAACCGGAACTGTCATTTTCGACAGACTTCCGCTCCTTTTTTCTTTCAAACCAATACAAAAAACAGCTGATCAAGGCACAAACAATTTGAAAAAAATTTAAAATTGTAAATTTTTTTTCAAATATTAATAAAATGAGTAGTAGCAGGAATGAAAAAGGAAGCTGCAAGAATTATTTGCATACACTGCGAATTGTTCTTAATCATGTATTTTTCACACAATTTCCATTTTAATTTCTTACAATTAGCCACAACGTTCTATTTGCATGTATAGTCAAAACAAAAAACAGCTGTTCAAGAATCAGAATCGCCGGTGTAAACGGAAAATCGATTCTCAACGAATCACTTTGGTGTAAATTCACTATTATACGCTAATCACACTGAACATGAATCAATTCTATGTTGAATCGACCATTGAATCGGACAACAACCACAAGGAAAAATGACAGTTATTGTTGTAGTTTGTGAAACGATTCAGATAGAGTTAACAATGGAATCTGATGTGAATCAAAACAGCGCTGGCAAATTTCGGATAGTGTTGGAAAATTTTCGGTCATTTTCGGTTAGGAACTGTCATTTTCAACAGATTTCCGCTCTTTTCTCACTTGTCACTTGTCTCGACTGATCAAAGTGTATATAAGCAAAACAAAAAAGCAGCTGTTCATTATCCAAATTCGATTCACATTGAATCAGTTCGGTGTGAATAGCCTATTAATTAGTACTAATGTATGTTAGTCAATATGACTAACCAAGATGGATTCTTAAAGTTCACAAAATCAGAATTCAGTTTTTGGGGTATTTAATCACTTTGCTATAGTCTAATACTCTATGAAGTTTCTAACTAGTGTTATATGTCCGTACTAGTAATAACGCGTTACACATTGGTTTGATTATTTTTGTAGATTCATTCGATTTAAAAGTTTAATCTTTTTAGATCTGGACAGGACTAAAATTGACAGCAATACGCTAAAATATATCTGATGACCACTGCACATTCCTCAAATTGTGCCAAATCTAATAAGTTTCCTTTTTTATGTGCTGCATCCCATATAATTGTGTATCTAGCAGATGTAGTATTAGATATTTAAGTCTTTCGCCTTGCGGTGTTCAAAGTTAAGTGAAAAAATAATTTTTATCTTTTTTTACAGTTTTATATTGTATTCTTTTGAACATAAGTAATTTAGTGATCCCAATAATAAAATTAATCTTAATGTATTTGTATTGAATTTTGTTCCAATAGTCTATCGTTAACGCTATTTAATCCTTTATTTGTTTACAAACTTGTCTAATCTATTCGAACTTAAAAATGTGTTTTAATGTTATTCTTTTTTTATATTTATAATGTTGAACGATGGTGACCATCGTCACATTTTCTATTGACCCAAATAAGAGAAGAATAAAACAAAGAACGAACATTCAAAGCCATTTAAAAGTCTATTCCTTTTAGATCTGTACAGGTCAGAAAGGCCGGGCAGGCAGGCAGACAAGCATTCAGGCACTTAACAGCAGAAGTAGAAGCACAAATTTCAGTCATTAAAAATGCAAACGACTTATTGGCTTTAGCTTTGTACATGGTGTCCTAGAGCAAACCCACAAGGAGAGACTCTTTGCACGTGCTTCTAAAAACAGCAACAGGAAGACAAGAAAACATTGCGCCACCACCCATAGGGGGTGGCCTTAGGGGAAGAACATTGAGAAAAACTTGAGTGAAAACTTTGCTGTTTTTGAAAAATATTGACACGCAAAGTTTGTGCAATCACCAAACAAATTACTTCATCAATTTTACAAAACAACAGAAATTTTAGATCTTTTTAAAAAGTTTTCTTCGCTTTCAATCTGCTGTCGTAATATTGTGTTTACCCAACTGCCTATGAACCACCCACCTATCCAAATGGCCTTCCTACCTCTGATCCCTGTAGCGCTTGTGTGCTTTATTTGGAATTCGACCAATAGAAGAAACTGTACAACTTTTGCAACAAATTGGTTATGTTCTACATTTACTCACTTTCATCAAGAGAGTGAAGAGGGAGTTTGGGAGCATTCTAAGAAGCAATAAATGATTGTAAGTGCAGAGTAGGGCGTATCTCAAGCGTTAAAACTTGTTAATTTCGTCCAGCTGTCCAGGAGCAGTCCCAAACTAATATTCGGAGCCTTTGTTGTTTCTAAATCTGCACAAAAATTTTCTTTCTTTTACTCTTCTCCTCACACCACATTACTCTTTAGAGTGAATTTAAATTAAGGCAAATGCTACTTTTGCATAAATGATCCAAAATAGTATACGACAAACAGATAAAAACAACAAGACACAAGAAGAAACCGAATTGAGACGAATTTGCCTTCAAAGCAAATTCAAATTGGATCTGAACATGTTTCACATGTTTTCCATTGCTTTTCTATTGCTTCCAAAACACAGGCATTCGAACATCCATCCTCCATCCGTATATTAAAACAGAGTCTTAAAAGCTTCAATTTCTAAAGGCAATCAATGCCTTACATTTTTTGTTATTTTTTATTTTTATTTTTTTTTGGGCAGTGTTTCCGGCACAGAAACTTTCTTTTTTCTCTAAAAGAGAGAGAAAAAAAAAGGTTTTCCCAATGAAAGAAGGAGAAGAACAATAATTTTTCCCATTGGAAGTGTTTCATGTTTGTTGTGGTTCGTTGCTCGTTTTGAAGTCAATCAGACTGACTGAAACTAAAAATTTTTAAACATTCATTGCCATTTGCTATAGGGTTTTGCACAAAAGTATGCTACATCTACGCCAACTTAAAAGTTCAGTTAAGTCCTGAGCCCTTCCTTAGCCCTCTCTCTGTCTGCTACCCGTTCGAGTTCGACTTTGCCTAGAATAGTTGAAAAGTCTCCATTCCATTCAGTTCATTTCAGTTGAGTTATACTCATTCGACATTTGTTTAGCATATAAGTTCACTTTGTTTTTCCTAAGCAGGACAGACAGGACAATCATGCATTGCTTGTAAGGATGTCAGTCCTGACTGCCTGCTTGCGTTTGGTCATGCTTGGCAGTCTGGCAGTTTGACATATTTCGGTTTTCCTCAAAAAAACAAAAAAAAAAAAAAACAAAAACGAAGAATAAAGACATGTTCTGCATGTTGAATTGTTAAAATATGTTATTCTTGTTCAATATTTGAAATATTCTTAACTCTTGTAGTGCACACAGCATAATGGGAATAGTGTAGAGAGCCTTGACTGCGTATTGATTGCTGCGTGAAATATTTTCGAATAACTTGGAACAATTGCAATTGCTTAACAAAACACAGCAAGAATGAAATTTTTGTTCAAATGAGTGAGTTGCAACACTCTTAACATCTGTGTGTAGTTTATTTTCATTCTAAAGCGGTGAGTAGATGTACAATATTATTATTGGCAACTAGGAGATGTTATACAGCTTCTCTTTCTTATCTGATTTCAGCATTTCGATCGACTTCTTTCAGCGTCTGATGAGCAAGTGACATGGTATTGCACTGTATGGGCAACACACTAATTTTTCTTTTCCATCTCACTTACAAACGACCAATTTTATTGCATAAACCAATTTATTGCGTAGTAATATTTTTAATTTTCCCCAATGTAGTGTACAACAAATGTACGAAACGAACAAATAACAAACAGTATTCTACATCTATGGGTCCCTTAACAAAGAATTTAATTTTTTAGAAATTCCTTAGAATTTTGGCATTTCAAAGCTTTAAGTTGTCATGGTTCATAGGTTATGGTTACTTACATCTGGTCACAATTTGTTCAAGTATATGAATACGGAAATATTGAAGCGTGTGAGTAGGAGTGCAATTATGTTTGTGATTCTGAAGTTGTTGTTTCCAAATGGCAACTAATGGTTATGTTCTTGTACTTATTATTGTTGTCGTTGTCATTGTATTGTCTTCTGTTAATTGCAATTGTTTGCATTACTCTTTTTTTTTGGTTGTTTATTTATTTTATTTTGTGCTTATTCTGTTGTTATTGTTGTTACTTGTTGTTGGTTTACAAACTGTGGCAGGGACAAGTGTTCATTGATTTTTACTTGATGAACTTTGACATTTTCGCCATTGTTACTACCATTGCCGATATACGAAATTGTTATTATGTTTTCAGTTAGACTCGTTTATTGTAGCACATGTAAGTACAATTGAATCGTTAATGTCAACATACTTATGTTTTTGCACACATTACTTTTTTGATGTTAGCATTTTTCGGGAAATTTTGTTAAGTTTAAAGTAGATTTTGTGTAACAAATTAACTTTTTTATCATCCTGAAAAAAAAGAGGAAAACAAATTAAGTTATGAATGTTAGATTTTATGCCTTTCTTGTGATTGATGTTTATGATGAGAAAATATAATTTTTTTGTATAAATGGATAATCAAAACTTTGAAAAATATATCTAATCTTGTTACGGTTATACGAAACTATAATGAAATATAAAAAAACTGACTTTGGCTATGCCGAAGTTGTAATTCTCTTCACGCCCCAGCTAGTTGTCCAAAGGTCTTGAAATTTATAAGGTTGGTGAATATGGGTCAGACAATAATAATGTTCAAGTTTCAAAAGTCGATAGTACAAAAAACAAAAAAGGTTTTTTAATAAGAACCTGAATTTGGATCCAAGTGTGTATGGGGGTACCCCTCCTAGTGGTCCGAGGGTCTTGAAAATTCTTTAAAATTAAATTTTTGGTTCATGGATATGTGTCAGAATCTTATAATGTTAAAATTTCAAGTCGATGATACAAAAAACAAAAAAGTTTTTCAAATAAGAACTTTTATTCGGATTCCGCTTTATATGGGGGGGGGGGGGGGTACCCCCCTAGTTGTCCGAGGGTCTTGAAATGTATATGGTTGGTGGAAATCAGTCAGTATGAAAAATAAAAAAGTTTTTCTAATAAGAACTTTCATTTGGATCCCGGGGGTACCCCTCCTAGTGGTTTGATTCGGCTGATTCCAAATGTACTGCTTATGGTAAAAAGGAAGCTCCATCCAAAATTTCAGCTCTCTAGCTGACATGGCTAGATCTACTCTTCTCGTCGCGCTGATCAAGAATATATATACTTTATGGGGTCTCAGATGTCTCCTTCTGTGTGTTACAAACTTCATGACAAACTTATAATACTATTCACTGCGTGAAGAGTATACAAATTGTGTTCCCTTTTGTTCGTCGCTTTATATGTGGTCGTCTGGGAGATTCGTTGGATTCGTTGATAAATTCCCCTGACGCAAATTTCTTCTAGGTGACTTAAATAAACATCATACATAGTTTAATAATTCATGCTGTGGTTCAACAGAAAACTCTTACTTCATAATCACTCGAATTTCTAAGATATTGAATTTAACTATATTACACAAGAACGCCTTCCTCCGGTAATATAACATAATTTATTCGATATTAACTCAAAAATCGTATGAGGCAAGAAGTACATTTTACAAGAGAATGTTTTTTCTACTTGTCTTTACTTTGGCTGAGAATATTGCTACCAAATTTCATATGAGCTACAATATTCGACTTATGTAACTAACCTCAAAATTTTTTTTTTATGGAAAAATTTATATTAAAGAAAACAACACACATTCGACAAATGATCTTTTCGATGATAAAGTTTTATAAGTTAATTGTTAAGTTTGGCATTAACGATAATTTTTCGAACCAGTTCATTTATTTATTTATGAGAGAAATTTATGAAATTAAGGATTTATTATGCTTTTAGGTTTTTTAATAAATATACATTTACATTAAATAAAAGCTGCATTTCAACAAAGCCTTGGTTTAAAATTAAAAATAATGTTTTGTATTTAATAAAATATGTATTTTAATCTTCGTTGCCTCTTTCATCTAAAGAGTTCTTTAATTTTGATTAATTCTTTAAATTTAAGTATTCATTAAGATATACTTATATATTTGGTGGTAAATTATTTCTTAAATCATTAAATTTTTGTGCCGAGATACATAAATTCTTATGTTATAAAGTATAAGTAAAATTTAAGTTGATAGTAGTTTTTTTTATAAAACAAAATTTTTCTGAAATGAAGCAATAAGAAGCTTACTTAAGTTTAATTCAATTTTGCAAATGTTGGTCCATACCCAAAATTCATCATATACAAAAATATTGGACAGTGTGTCAAAATTGGAAAACTTTACTTCAAGAATGAAAATAAATATTATGTTAGTCCCAAATTACGCCCTTAATTTGAATGCAGTACGAATGGCACAGCAAATCGGCAAAATACCTGATCAATGAGTCAGCCACCAAGTCTGTCGTCTGGTCAGGCAAAACATACACACTCAGGCTTTGGTAGCGGGTCCAATATGTCCACCTCATTCGTTCGAATGGTGCCCCCGCGCTGCTAAGAGACAATCGACCAATTGTTCGTTTAACAGGCCCCTTCCGAGCATTGCATTTCGCGCATCGAAAGTAATGTCTGTACACCATAAACTAATATCTGTATGATGACCAATCTGGAAATAGTGCTGCCTTGTTTTGTCGAATATTTTTCGGTAAACGAGATAACGTCCAGCCGGGCAAATATTTCTGATAACATTGAACGTTACACCATATAGTAGCTTTTGGCGATCTCTCACAATTTTCTAACCAACTTCGTACGACAGCAAATGCAGGATCCAACTATTGTTTATCTGTCCATCTGTGTGTCCATCCTACAGTTCAGATCGTTCATAACTCTTGAATTTGCCTGTGATAATCGTACATCCCTTGAATCTAACGTGCCACTCGACTTCGGGTTAACGCAAATAAAAAAAAAACCAAACGTAAAGATGGATGATCTGCAAGCTGAATTTTCTTTTGTTATCAGAAAAGTATTATAATAAAGCAAACAACCATAATAAATATTAAATAAAAAAAACAAGTCAAATAATCAAATTAAAAAAATAACGGATTAGCTTAGATTACTTGCCAATTGATATATTATAACTAGAAAAAATGAAAAGCGTGTTTTAGAAGGAATGAAGATTGAATACTTGAATATATACAGCAGTCAAAGTCCGTATTTAGTATTATGGGCGGTAGTTTTGGTCTTTATAAGCCTCAGTTTAGCGCAAGATTAAAAAAGCAATGGAAGATACACAACTTAAAAAAAAATAATTGTGTTATCTTCATAAAATCAATCCATGGATGATACAGTGGAACAAACGACAACGCATCTAGTTCTGGTAAGCATAAACAAAATTATTAATTTAAAAACAATTACATATAATTATTAATTTAAAAACAATTACATATAATTATAAAAAAAAACAATCAAATTATTTAAAGAGAAATAGCTTTAACTGGCAACGCCAATTAGAAAAACTGGAAGAAATGGATCCCGCAAATATGATCGAAAATGCAAATCTAATATGGAATATTTATTTATAATTTCTTTTTGTAAACTATAAGTAATTTTTGTGTAAATAATTAGATAAAATATGATAAAATTAGATAAAAAAATTAAGTCCCAAAGAAAACCCATCTAACTCACATTCGCCAACAGCATTATCATAATACATCAAATAAGTATACACAAAAATTATTGTAGTGTCAAAAATCAAAAACTTTTCTTAAAGAACGAAAATAAAAATTATGTTAAACGCATCAAACTTCTTATAATCAAAATAATATTGAAGTTAAAGTCAGTGAACACTACAAGTATTTGAATTAATAATACAGAAACTTGTTTGTAAACACAAACAGAACATACGATTAGATACTGCTGTCATTGAATACTATCGATTATGATAGAAATATGTTACTCATTATAAGAAAAAAATAAAACATACTCTCAGACTATTAAAATCAGTTTCATATAACCTGAAACAAAAAAATGAAATTAAAAATAATAAATAATTCTAAAAATGAATAATAAATAAAGGAGCAGGCTAAGTAAAGTTAAAACAGCAGCTATAACAAATTCAATAATTCGCACCAATTTTTTAAAAAAATAAAGTTAATGATTAGAAAACAGTATAAGTATCTGAACTTACCGATCCTTTTTGGTAAATAAAAAAAAAAAAACCACGATTAGATACTGCTGCCATTGAATACTATCGATTATGATAGAAATATGTTACTCATTACAAGAAAAAAAAAAAAAAATAAAACAATTATGTTAAACGCATCAAACTTCTTACAACCTTACAAAAAAAAAAAAAAAAAAAAAATAATATTGGAGAAAAGTTTGAGAACAAACATCAATTCAAATCCGAGAACACTACAAGTATCTGAATTTACCGATACTTGTTTGTAAACTAAAGGACATACGATTAGATACTGCTGCCATTGAATTCTATAGATTATAATAGACATATTTTACTCATAAGAAAAAAAAAACAAAAACAAAACAAATTATGTTAAACGGACCAAACTTCTTACAACAAATATGATATTGGAGAAAAGTTTCAGATCAAACATCAAATAAAGTCTGAGAACACTACAAGTATCTGTATTTACCGATACTTGTTTGTAAACACAAGAAAGACATACGATTAGATACTGCTGCCATTGAATTCTATCGATTATGACAGAAATATGTTACTCATTATACAGAACAAAAATAAACAAGACATTTTAATGAATAATAATATAATTTATGAAACATGTACAAAAAATAAAAAAAATAGCATAGGAGTCAAATTGAACAACTTATTTTCTTTAAGATCGAAAATAATAATTTTGTTAAATTTCTTACAACGACTAACAACAAAAATAATATTAAAGAGTAAAACTTGAGAACAAACAAATAAAGTCGGAAATCACTACAAATATCTTAATTTATTAATAAATTGTTGGTAAATACAATAAAAAATACAAAGTAGACATACGATTAGATACTGATGCCATTGAAAGCTATCGTTTATGTGAAATTATTATTCATTATAAGAAAAAGTTAACTTAAAATTAAATATAAGAAAATAAAAATTATAAAATAATAATTCTAAAAATGAATTATAATTAAGACTGCTGAGTTAGTAAAGTTAAAGAGGCGGATATTATATATTAAATAATATAAAAAAAGTCAATAATATATATATATATACATAAACCTATAGTCAGAGAAAAAATATGGGAATGAATATTATTGTAATATAATTTACGGAAATAAAAATTAAGTTAAGCGCAACAAACTGCTCACAATGGCTTTATAATGAAAAGAACATTGAAGTATAAAACTTCAGAACAAACAGTAAATAAAGTCAGAAAACACTACAACTATATTAATTTTCAGATAATAATTAATATCGATTATGATAGAAACCTTTTGCAGCCCTGTGTTCCACCTAGGAACTTTAGGAAAAAAATATGATAGAAACCTATTATTCATTATAAGAAAAAAATTTAATTGAAATTTTCGGGAATAAAAGTTAAATTAGTAAGTAGAGAAATTTTTCTTCAGTCCTGAATAAAGTACACACTTCGATTATTAAAATCAGTTTCAGATAATCAAAATTAAATAACAAAAAATAATGAACAACTCAAAATAAGGCATCAGTTTAACTAAAAAATGGAGTTACCAACTAACATCAACTAAAAAAGTTTTCACACCCAGAAGGGAATAAAAAAGTATTTAAGTTTTTAAGTGGAAGGGAAATAAATAAATACGTGAATTGAATTTTACTGTAAATTCATTTCCAGAAATATATTTTAAATATTTTTGAGTGAATTCCAGAGGAAGTCGCCATCTGGATTAGGAAATTTAGTGTTTATAAAGGGTAATTTCGATTTGTATTAATATAAAAACATTTTGGAACAAAATTGAAAAGTATACCATTCACATATTATTAAGAACTGACTGCTAACATACTATCCTCACCTTATACCACCTGGTTTTGCAATATTTTGATCTTACGAATGGAAATTTATATTTGATATTCATTTTAACTTGACATTTTTATCAAAAAATCTCGTCGAATTTCCTCTAAACAATATCTGTTTATTTTTACGCACAATTTAATCCTTACCTTTAAAATTTAAATTGTTTAGACCATTATCCTAAATTAATAGTAGGTAATATCTACTCAAGTCATTGTCTTCATTTAGTTTATATTTATTAAAATATTTGGGCTGAAACCGGACGATACTGTAACATCGGGCCAACCAATGGCGTAGACGAGGCAAGCTCCGTCTATTTGCAAAAATCAGTTTAACATTGTTGGCCTCAATGGAATACTATCAGACGTTGAGCTGATAAGAACTGATACTACACTTTGATCTTAGCCCTAAGGCCGAGAAGCGATAACCAAGAATTAATATTTAAAATGCACATAAATTGTTTGAGACTTATAAGGACGAAAAAGAAAAATGGAAAGAAAAAAATAAAAAGGAAACATCCTTCAAACTTTGCTATAAAATATTTTTTTATTTTACATTTACATGGGTTCTATGACTACCTGTAATTGGGAACTTTAACTGAAACTTATATTTTCTTTGAGATACAAAAAGTGTACAAAAGAAGATATTCTATTAAAAAATTGTAATACTTTCTAGCTATTCACTGCGATCTTAACAAATTAAAATTGTGGTTGAAACTTTGAGTGAAGACTATTCTATTGAATTTATAGTCAAAAATCGTCTGCTGTTTTTTTTTTTTGGTAAGTACATATCTAGTTTAAATTTTAGCAATTCCCTAGTTAAAATAATAAATTTTCGATTTTCTAAACTTAACTTTGAATTAATTTTTTTTTCGTTGAATGAAA
This sequence comes from Amiota mariae, assembly GCA_035041805.1. Classification (NCBI taxonomy): domain Eukaryota; kingdom Metazoa; phylum Arthropoda; class Insecta; order Diptera; family Drosophilidae; genus Amiota; species Amiota mariae. Next base: position 491,371 of record JAWNKV010000229.1, on the reverse strand, counting down.
TGTTAGGTGAAACCCTTTGCATTGAAAATAAATGTTTACAATTTTAAGTTCAATGCCAATGCATTTTTCACACCAACAACCATCTCCGCGACCCATCATCTCTGTCTGCAGTAAAACTCTTTCAAATTCGGTGTTTGCTGTTTTCGATAAACACTGGCTGCTTTTACTATGTGCCTCTAATTACTCTTTTCTCCTAATAAGCTATGCATGCATTCATTCATCAGGCCACCACATCAAGGACTAAGTTTAGTCGATTTTAAAGTGAAACAAGGCGTGAATTTTTACACAATCAAGTGGTCAAAGTTTGAGTGAAGCCTTAGCGTTGGATGGATGGATAGATGATAGATGATGAATGGTTCCATGGTTAGTTACTGACCAACAATACCAATATCGTTAGTTGGTAATCACTAATGAGAAAGTCTAGCGTAGGTTTTTATTTTTGTTTTTAATATTATGTTCTTCACTTTTTGTTTGTGTATTAAGCGCGCATAATGAAAAATTGTTTAAAGTTTTCGCCCCATGAAAATACTTAGAGTAGTCGAAAATGTTATCTAAACATGCAACGTACTCAAAAGCAGGAGCAGCATCAGTTGCCGCATGGCTTGTGCTTAAAGTTGAATAACATAATTTAGTTTATCGCAGATGCTTGGCGTTGGCCAAGTTGAAGTCTTCTTGCAACAAGAAATACAAGCGGTAAACAGTTCTACTCAAGCTAAGTATCTAAAGCGCTTTTTGGCTGCTGGTGCTGCTGCTTAAAGTTTCAACTTAAAAGTCTGACAGCGTTCGTTTGTAGTTTTGTTATATGCATGTGGATCATATTGTGGATGAAACACAAGCGGAGGCTCCAGTCACCGCAAGTCATGTTGCGTTGCCTCAGATGATGTTGGCTCTGCTGCTTGTCCTTTGTGCAGCCAAGTGCAAAACTTTTCAATGGGCAACCAAGTGGAATATGCTGCATCACATGTGCCACAAGTACTTACATATATGTTCATATGTACGTATATGAATTTGTTTGTATCTGTGTCTGCCTTCATGAGTATATATATATATATGTGTGTGTGTGTGTGTGTGTGTGTGTGTGTGTGTGTGTGTGTGTGTGTGTGTGTGTGTGTGTGTGTATGGGAAGCGTGTTGAGTCGGCTTAAAAGCAAGTCAAGTTGTTTCGTTCGTGGTTCTTGAGTTGTTTTTCGCCAAAAAGAAAAACACCAGATATTAAATAAAATTTTTGTTTATTATTTTTTGGAGCATTTAATGTAGGTTTTTCCTTTTGCCTTTTTATTTTTTTATGTATAATTGTGAGTATTCCTTTGGTTTTTTGCTTTTGCGAAATGGAATGAGCTAAAATATATAAAATTAATTAGTGCAAAGTGGAGATAAAAAGCTTAAACTCAATCAGCGTAAAATTTAAGCCGGATTTCATCCTGGCAAACTTAAAAAATCTAGTAAAATAGATAGTATGTAATGGTAAAACTCGAAATACGATTATAAGTTACAATAATTATAATAAATTATTTTTAAAATAATAAAGATGGAAATTAAAAATTGCAAACGATTAACCCTAAAACCGGATATATAATATTAGCAAGATATTTTTTCATACTTTTATTCTTTAAGAATACATAAATCAACTAGCTGTATACATTACTAAATGGAAAATCAAATTAAACGGAAAAAAAACATAGGTAAAAGGTAACGTCTATTTCTTATAAAACTCAAACCACTCTGTACACAATGGTATCATTCCATGATAATATAAAAAAACTATCTGTATCCTTTTTTATCTTCATTAATCGAAAATCACAATTATCCTAAATAATAAATAAATGATCGTTTTTAAATCTGTCATGGCAATCTGCGACTGAAGACTGAGCCTATTGCGCCCACAGTCACATAAAGAAAATTCATGCATCCCACAACATAATATTGTACTTAAAATTATTCTGAATCTACCATTCCACCATTCAACAATTTGTCAATTGGCATGTAATAGCCGTTGCTAAATGATCTAAGATAAAATCATTATCATTAAATCATATTTTAATTTTAACTCTTGTTATAAAATTCTTTTATTTTCTAAAGGTGACGTATTGGCGCACTTTTGTAGATGTTGTCTTTGGTTAGTCCGACAAAGACCCAGACCAGAGGCAGATTATCCTTTAGTCAAGCTAGGCACGTGCTTTAAACCAAAAAATTGCGTACCTACTCACAAAAAAAAAAACAACATACATTCTATATACTTAGAAGTAGAGCTTGCGAAGCGCGCCTCGTCTACTTGACTCTTCCCACATCACCCGAATACATAACAGACATTGGTAAGATAATATTGCGATATTGCGTAACGATGAAGATGTTATTAAAAGTATCACAAATGTCGGTCACATGATAGATATTTGACTGGCTCTTTGGCTCAATGGTTAGTGCGCAAATCTGACATCCTAGAATCGCGGGTTCATTTCCCGCTCAATTCTGGCCATGCACTTTTCTAATTTCCTCTAATCCTTCCTAACTATTCCCCTGAGCTGAAGGCCTTTGTATCTATTGCTCATATTAATAATTAAATTATAATTTGTAATTAAAATCTTAGTTATATATAAATAAAATTAAATAAATATTAGATATTTATAACGGATTTCAGGCTAAAATGAATTAATTAAGTCTGATAGAGGAATGTATACCCTGCTCCACTCATCGCTTAATTCAGTGGGTATGCTATCAAGGAGCTTTGCTATCCTTATGCAAAAAACTAATAATTACCAACATTCATTAAAAAATTCTTATCATAGCATTTTTGTCTTCATATACTACTAGCGTATTCGAACCTGCTGCGCAAAAGATTGTTTCCTTTCTAGCATCACTATATTCTCTCTGTTACAATTATTCATAGAAAAAACAAAAACTACGACCTCCGCTTCCTCCTGTTTAACTTCACTACTACAAGAAGAAGCAAAGCATGAACAACGAAAAAACGTATGAAAATTTGTGTGGGTAATTTCGGAAAAACTTAATACTAAAAAATAATATTTTTCTTTAAAAAATCAAAAAGGAAGTATGTATTATAAATGGAAAAAAAAATATATTAAAATCAGTTCAGTCAGTCTTGCGTGAAAGCGTTACATACAAAGCCCATATTAGCAATTTTATATAATAGTATAGATATATAGAAATATTAAATCCTACGTATGTTCTTATTAATATTAATAAAACAACGTTCATCTATTCTAGCCCACCTTATTATTTTATAAAATTAGAGGGGTATTTATTAGGTGCTAGCGTGGGGCAGTCTCGACATATAATCCATCAGTGCCCTAGTTTAAGTTTTATATAAATTAATGTTTTTTAGCTCCCATATTTTTTCCATAATAATTACATATTGTTCCTCATAGATCTCTTAACTATTTATTAATCTGTTGTATTAAGAAAACTGAAACTCTATATAAATAAACATTTAATTAGTAATTTAAAATCAATTGTAATATTCTTGAGATTAAATAAATAAAATATAAAAAGATATACATAAAATTGGTTGGTATTAAGCTAAATTATTAAAAACAAATTCTGAATGTTTTCTTATATATTCCATAAATATAGTAACACCGATGACATGTGAAAATTTCCCCGACATTTTTGTTACTCTTCGCAAGCCTTTTGTTTTTGTTTGTTTTAAAATGAATTTAACACAAATATTATGTTATTTATTTATATATTTACAGTTTAAATGATTATGTTATAATGTTGGCTTTATTTAATAGATAATTTCATGCCATATGTGTTTTAATCTGATTTTGTGAACATGGGCGCCACTGCAGTCCCAAATGAAGAGCTTACGAAAAGTCTAATTTTCAACCAGTTTATCGAGCAATTGTGGTCAATGATTCCACTGAAAAAGATTTATCCCTATTTCTGTAGAAAAGAAAAACAAATTCTTATCTCGGTTAATTGAGATATGAACTTACACTTACTGTAATTGGAAATTTTCTTGTCTTGTATCGTACGAGTATGTACGAAGATTGTGAATTGTGTTAGTCAATTGCTTGTTTATAGAACCATTGACTCTTGATAATATTGTAGTTGATTTGAAACACTTTTCGCTAAATTTATGCAATAAAATTATGCAATTTATTGTGTCAAGTGATTTAACTTCATTATAAACTATGTGGGTTGCATGCAATGCAAGTGTTGAATGGAATGTAACTGGGAAGTGAAATTGAGTTTGTTCTTAGCTTGGTTGGTTCAGTGTATATATTGTACATACTTAGTTTGAGTAGAGTAGATACTAGTACTAGTACAATATATGCTTGCATGTTCCAGACATTTTGCTACTACCTCCCCTTGTTAGTGTTGTTCATAATGATGACGATGATGATTGAGTTGTTAGTGATGCTGATGTGTTGTGTATGTTGATACCGATGATAACTCAATTTTCGTCATTGTGCAAAGAACGATTGAGCGAACGAAGCGTGTTGACAATTTGTAAAACGCAATGCAACTTGAGGCAATGTTGCTGCTGCTATTCCTCCATGCTACAATTGCTGCTGATGCCACTGATGCTGCCGATGCTGTTATAACAAACAAAGTAGAGGAAGAACCAAGCGTAGCGATGTAAGTGCAGAAGAGTTTAGGCCATAACTTTGTTGTGAGACTGTGTGAGGCAGCCATGCCATGTTTAGCGGCAAGTAGATGCTAACATTGTATCTGTGTTGGTTGCCACATTGTTGCTGTTACTTCTGCGGCTGCTGCTGCTTCTAGTGCTGCTGTTCATAATTCAATTTAAGTTTAACATGTAGCAACTTCAAGTGGCAACACACAGCATTATTGGCTGTCACATGCTCCGACCCTGCCATTTTGATTCAACTCATCTGCAGATACAATTTGTATTTTTCTATATACAACACACGTATGTATATCTTGTGTATATGTAAACATAAATTGTAGATACATATATGTTTATGTATATCAGGGTATGGGTATATTAGTTTGTAAACTTGTGAGATACTTACTTGCCTATCTTTTGTTGTTATTTATTTTTGTTAGAATTTATTGCTTTTGAATTTGCATATTTTCATCTTTTATTTTCTTTTTGTTGTTCGTTCATTCGTTATCTTTAACTTTGTTGTATATAGTAGCACATATATTGTTTACAGTTTTATACAGAAAATGCCTTTGCACGCTTGAAGTATTACAAATTTAATTAATTTCATTTGTCATTTTTAATGCTCAATTGAAAAATCACGATTTAATATATCTTTTTTGAGTTAATGAAGTGAATAATAGAAATTCAATAGTAAAATATTAGCAGATAAGAGATTGCCATTTCAGTTTTGAAGAAGTGTGTATTATTTTCGTCATTATTGAGAAACCATTCAAAATACTATAAATCAATCGTTATTTAGATCGTAATGATAAACAATAAAATAATGAATGAATGCATGCATGAGATTGCTGGGACCATGGGTATTTTATTTAAACAGATAAAAAACAATTTAGCAGCTTATTTTACACAAAACTTTCAAGACTATTGGAAATGCGTTTGGTCATAGAGTGGATTTAACATAATTCAGTTCATAGTAGATGAAACATTGATTTTTAATTATACTATATTATATCTGAGAAACGTCAAAAAATGGCTTCGAAAAAAGTGTAGTCCATGAAAAAGTATGCTGAAAATGAGATACATTTTGTATAATTTATATTGATTTGTCAACGGTAATTGCTTGGGCTTACAGATGCCCTTGGACAGATGGCCAAAATCAACGAATTTTATTCAGCATTTTCAATAGATTTAACTCCTTGTGATTATTTCAAACATGGGGAAATGGTTGAGAGGATTGAGATGTATCATCAGAGTGTAGTAAGTACTTACTATCGGGAAGAAAACAAAATATTTGGGAAGTATCTAAAAATACTGCAAGATACCCCATTAAGGAACTTAATGGAAGGTGGCTATAGAATTACTAAATCCAGCAGCAGTGCGTAGTTATGTGAACAACGGCTTACCGAGTCATATAAATTATATACGTGAAGAAAACCCATCAGTAAAATTGTAATTCGAAAAAGTACTTTAAGAAGCCAACTATTGTATAAACGAATTGCCAAATAATTTTGAAAAGAACTGATAAGATATTGCTAAAGATTATCGTTTACGATTTGACTTAAACACAAAATATACGTGTACGAGTATATATATTTTGTTGTATTTTAGTTAAACCAAGTTTTTCAACAGTTTTTTTTTATTTTCATATAAGTGTGTGTTCATCATTTAAATGTAAAGATTCAATTTTGTATTACATTAAATATTTTTACATGAAAATCATGAATGTGGCAAAAGATGATCGGAGTTCGGTACCAACTACGTTGTTGGTTGCCGGCGTCACTGATAAAAGAGTTGTGATCTGTTGCTCCACATTTCCATATGTTTTCCCACACAATGTCGAGATCTTTAAAAAAATTTTGACTTAAGACTCGTACAAATTTTAAGTGTTGGGGTGTAATAATTTTTGAAGTATATTTATAGTATTATAGTTTCATGATATTTGAGTAAATTCATATGTTTTTATATCATGGTACATTTAAGTAATTTTAAAATTTGACAACAAAGGGGATCAAAAATAAAATTATTAGTATTTGATTTACAACTAGGTGACCCGGCGAACTTCGTACCGCCTCAGAATCAAGGATTCTTGTCTGAAGTTAGTAGCTGAATTCAATTCAGTTTTTATACTCTTCATCTTATTAAGGTATTGCTTGGGTTGCACTCGGGTCGATTCCCTTCATTGTTATATGCGACATTTTTCGTTTTGTTGTCAGGTGCGAGATATACATATACCAACGAGAGAAAATATGAAATAATTTTCGTACAACAACATAAAAATTGATCGTCAACTTTTATATTTTCATGTTTTCTCTTTGTCTTCTGTGAGGTCCGATCACTGTTCTACTTTGTGCAAGCCATCTGATACTAATAGTGTATTGAGCTGAGCTCGAGTTCATCAACGAACTCGCACGAACTCGATTTCAAATCTACAACAACCACAGGGAAAATGACTGAAATTTGTTGTTGATGTAGTAAATTTGAACTCGAGTTTGTCGAGGAACTCGCAAAGAACTTGGTAGTGATATTGGTCACTCTGCGGCAGTGCTGCCAAGTTTTTGGTCATATCCGCATTTTTTTGGTCACTCTCGACATTAAACAGCTGATTATGCACAAAACAATTAAAAGAAAATTTCAAATTGTACTCGCAAAAGAACTCGCACTGTTAATGTAGTATAAGACAATTTTGAAAAATAATGAATTGCTCTAAGTTACAAAGCTACAATTGAAACATAACCTATTTGTAGGTTTTTTAGATTCCACTGTTTTTTCCGATATTTTAACAGTTATTCTGCTATTCGGATCCGAGATGAATCCAAAAACTCATAAATTCGATCCAGTTGTTCTTCGGTTATAAATTGTGTAACACACATGACTTTGTTTTATATATATATCTTTGGCAATAAGCAATAAGTAAGCTTATGTCGAAAATTGAGTGAATTGAGTATGAACGTTATTAGTATTAACCGCTTCAATACACGTATTTTGGCTAAAAAATTGTCTAAAAAGATGGTATAGAATCATATTTATATATAGTTTACCCTGACCACTATAAATTCGAGCACCTATGATTTATTCACAAATCCAATTTTCAAACTCTTTTAAACAATTATTGGAATAAATAAACGAAATAAAATATAAACTTGTTAGAAAGCTTGTGAAATCTACTTTTATAAAAATATTTTACAAAATTTATTTAGCATGTATTATATTTTTTATAATTTTTTTGTGTAAAAACTTATAAATATGAAATGAAAACAAATAGAAATTACTTTACACAAAATGGGCAATAACTCAAAACAGAGATTTTCGACATAAGCTATTATGACTTATTGCCACAGATACATAATATAATAGATATAATAGATTAGTCCTGAACCCTCGAATTCTTACACAGGTATTTTTCGTATAACCTTGGTACTTATTGTATATGCTTACATAGAAAACACAATGAAAAATATTCATAAAAGCGAGTATTAAGAATACTCAAACTACTAATCGATTAACGAAATTGTTTTGCTTAACAAAATATTGAAATATAGTAATATTTAATCTATCTGGTTTCTTTTCAAATGTCAATATAATATTGGCCATGCAAAGTATTTTATATTTACGCAGAAGTCCGACAAAAGTCCAATAGTACATGCCTTATATTGTATTTAAGCATGCGTAAGGAAATTGAGATGACTTGGCAGCTCGAATGTAAGTAGAAGGAATGCAAAGATTTGGCGATGCCTATGCAGTGCAATGGGACAATGGATGGTTATACTCAATGACGAGGGGATTTTCTTGTGCAAATGTGTAAAACTTTGCACAAATGTTTGCATTTGCTTTTCAAACTGTTTTCTGTGGACAATAATAAGAAATGCATGAAATTGCTAAACTTTCTTAGAAATCTCTCTTCTGAATTCTTGTTTCTATAAAACTATATACAAACATATATGGTAATAGTATATGTGAGTGTGTGGATGTTGCTCAAGTTGCTTGTGTAGTGTCAACTTTTGGTTACTTGGTTACTTCAAGCAATTATCGTGTTCTTGGTGTGTATTTGCAGCTACATATTTTTCATTTGTTCAATGTGGATATGTATTGTGAATAGTTATCGTATTTGGCTGTATATGTGTTCAGATTATTTATACTATATTAAATATTAAATATGTTAGGTTTTTAAAGTTCTATGTATCTTTTTCAGTATATTCCATTTTGTTATTAGATCAGAAAAAAAGATATGAAAAAAGCCTTATTTATACCAAGAGGTAAAATGGAACAAATATCGCTGTGTTTTGTGTTTTTTTTTTATATATCAAGTTTATATAGAGTTTGTATCTTCCATTTGTCGGGAAATATCAAATAAAACATACTATAATACAATACTACAATTAGAAGTCCCTATTTATCTAACTTTTTGGTCGATTAGTGGAAGGGCAGGAACTAGTCATCTTATCACTGATGAGGACGGTCTATGTAAATATTTTATCATGGTCAACCCATAATTATGTAGGTAAGATTTATTAACTTAAGCAGTCTCTTTTACAATATCTAATAACAATGAAACTGTAAAAATTATATACAGAAAAAGGAGTTTGTATTTAATGCTACTTTCTTAACTGTTAAAAAGGTATTAAAAAAAAAAAACACTTGTGCCACTCCTACTTAAATATTTTCTCAAGTTTTGTATATGAATGAAGGTGATTAAATTTCCTAAACCTCAAATTATTCGAAATTTCTTTCTATTTTTGGTTGGAAATTAAGCTAAAGTGTGAGAAAAAAGCTATAGGCAAATAAAAAGGCTCTTGAATTCATATTTTTTTATAAAAATTCAAATTGTAGTCAAGAAGCGGCATTACGTATACGAAATGTGTTCCTCCAATAATAAGTAAAATTCAAAATTCAAAATTCAAAATATAAGCTTATTTGTATGGATGTGATTGTAAGTAAATGTGTGTGTGGATATATGTGTATGCGTGTGTGAGTATAAATATGTGAATACAAGCAATTTAAATTTTTTTCTTTGGTCGTCTGCTAGTCGACTTTTCCTGCTGACAATGATGGCGATGGCGATGCCGATGATGATGACGTGTTATTGTTGTTACTGTTACTGTTGCTGATGATGATGATTATGACGACAATGAACTGTTGGCAATTTACATTAAACAACAACATCGACAACAACAACGATGACATAAAGCAAATAACAAAAGCAAAAGTTTAACGGTAACAAATTGCCAACCAGTCAACACCACCACAACCGCATCCATCACTCTGAGTCCTTCCCGTGCATAACTCGATAAGTCTTAGTCGTAATACTCACCCTCACTAGGACGACAACAACTTTGCTGATTAACAATTTGTGTGTGTAGCATTTTCTTTCTGTTTTTGGTTATTTTGTATTTGGTTTTTTCTTTCTAGATTTATTTTTTATTTATTCTTCTTTTGTTGTTGTTGTCGTTCCTGTTCCTTTTTCTGTTTCTGTTTCTGTTACTGTTGTTGATGTATTTATTTATGCGACACGCGAAATGATAGATTTAGTATAAACACATTCATACATTTGAAAAAAGAAGAAAAGCCGTAAGTTATAGAAAATAGATGCTGGTAGATGGGGAAACCAAAAACTTAAAGCTAAAAATGGCGCTTGATGATTTGTAAAAAATTTTGTTAGAAATTTTCTCTATGTACTTTAATATTTTCAGTTTATTCAAGTTGCAACATGAATATGGCACACATCGCACATTTTGTTTGATTTCATGGCAAAACGCGCTTTGAATTTAAAACCCAAACAGGAAAAATTCTTTGATAAATTATATGATGTGGCGTCATATGACAGAGAAGTTGCCAGCTTCTACCAAAATTTGTGGGAGTTTACACTATATACATACTTATATACTGAAGCAAAACGAACGAACAAAGAAAAATTCAGTCAGTCAGTCAGTAAGTAAGTCAGTCATTGAGTCAGTAAGTCAATTTAGAAAGTTTAACATTGAATTGAATTTGGGCGTCGGCTCCTCTATGAGTTGCTCTTCTCATTTTGAATGTTTTGGTTCTCTTGGAATTGAGTATACTGACTAAGTAGTAAGTTTGTTATTACAATACGGGAAAACTTTTTTAACTCGAATATGCGACGTGTCAGATTTGTCAGATTGTTTTCTTTTAACATTTTTCTATTTGTGTTTGGTTTAGCCAACAGGCAACTGTTCCAGTTTTTTTATATTCTATTCCAAAACTCTTCAACCAGGCAATCAACTAACTTACCTGTTTTGTATATTTAGCTCAAAATATATACTTACATATGTATTGTTAATACAAGGGTAGTCCCAGAAAATTGTGAAATGATTCTTTAGGATTCATTCATCTTTTGTAAAGAACTCTGTAGCTATAGATATAATCAGCAAACTTCACAGAGCCGTTAACAATCAATCCTCCTTTTGAATTTTGATAGAAAATGTATTCCGTAAATATGTATATAACAGATTCTGTAGTGCATTAAGCTCGAAATCGATGTATATTAAAATATGTTGTTACCTTTGGAAAAATGGCCAAACTTAATCGCTAAATCTAAGTTGCATATTCCTATTAAGAAGTAGATGTTCACTAAGTAATGGCAAAAAATAAGATTTAAGTGAAAAAGTAAACTTTTCCACAGTAGACTCTAGTTTATTTTTGATCTTGGTTTAAGTGAGACCGTATAAAAGTATTGTATCTCATAACGAAAACTTATTATAATATTTCTATGTTTATAAATCAACTGAAAGCATCTTCTATTTTCTTCTTACATTGGAACTTGGAATCATAATATAATTTTTGTTTTTTGATTGGCGTGATGTCTAGGTACTTTTGCAACTCGCCTCGTAATAATAAGTAAGATTTTATTTACAATATTTCTTTTTTTTTCTTAAATCTGACACCTTTCTTTCGTCAGACCCTATCTGCAGCTGTTACCTGGGCATTGATTTTTTTGCGGCTGCTTCTAATACTCCTACTCCTATTAGTACTGTTACTGTTACTGCTTCTGTTTTTGTTGTTCTTATTCGTATTTATCGTTTTCCTCCTTTCTTGATATAATCCGGGAGAGAGTTGTAATCTTGTGATTTGTTTATGTGAAATTGCAAAATATTTCTTCTTTATGACTTTAATATCCTGCTACGAGAAATGTAACCAATTCACTTTCATACGGACCAACACACATATGTATAGATATTCTGACATCCACATACAACACTCATATATGCGTATATCTGTGTATATGGTGTATATGTGTGTGTGTATGTGCATAACAATGTTGCTTCGTTGCTTATTCATTTCAAAGGATTTTTACTTGACGCCATATTTTTCTTTTTCTCTACTTTCTGCACTCTCTACTTTCGTTTGAGTTGCTTTTATTACTGTTCTCAGGAATTTGGATTCGCGTGGCTTATGCTTCATGGCACGGTACAGCTTCGCTTCACTTTGTTCCTTCCCTTCCCTTCTCCTCTTCTCTCTTCTCTGGATTTCATTTCATATTATCTTAATATGTGATATGAAAGAATGAAATGACATTTTAATGCTTCGTTATATTTTGTATTGTATTGGTTGACTTCATATTGTATAGTATGTCGGCGATACACAAATACAGATAAAAAGGTCTTTGTTGTTATTCATAAATAAATATGTGTGCGTGTGTGTACGACTTTCAATTCAGTTTTGTGGCAACATGTAAAATCCATTTATTTTGACATGAAACACATAAATCTATATTTGATCCATTTTGTTTGTATTCACCCGGATGCCCCCTCTACACATACCAAAATATACATACATGCATATATTGTATGTATATTGTTATGCCTACCTATCATACATAGGTTATGTTGATTTTGATGGTTTTTCAGTATCTGAAAGGTGTAAAGTCATTTCGATTGCCGACATTGGAATTCACACTTTTACTTTCTTTTCTCTTTTGTATTTGATTCACCTCACACTCCTTTATATCCTTTATATTTAGTTATGTTTCTGTCTGAGCTTTATGAGAAAAAAAAAAAAAAAAACGAAATAAAGAAATGTTGATATGGCGGCAGATATTGACATTTGACATTTAAAATGACATTTATGCCATTTTCATAACAGAGCAGAACAAGTCAACGAACGCAGCGATGCTGATAATTTAAGTAGGAAATTATTTATTTTGGGTTGATTTTGTTTTTCATCAGCTTATATTTGTGCTATGTACAATATCTGTTTGTTACTGTGTGAGTTTGTTTCCTTGTAATGTGTGCGTTTTCTCAATTACACTTGTCTGGATTATGTACTTCTGTCTTTCTCTCCTTTTGTCTCGGACCTAAAGTAATTTCATACAATTTCACAAAATATTAATGATGGTACTTTTTTTACATATAAAATATTTTTTATTTTATTTTCAAACAAATATTTTACTCAAGACATAAAGCCGGACGTTTTTCCAATATTTATATCTTTTTCCAAATAATATTTTTTAAGAAAATTAAGATATCTGTGTCTCTGTCCTGCTCTACGGTGGTAAATTTCTTTCAACCATGTTGCAGGTTTAGGCATAAAAAATTGCTAAACTGAATGGGAAAGCAATTCTTAGCGAAATTCTTTTTAATGTTGACCCTTTAATTACTTGATGGAAGAGTACTTCGTTCTTGTCTAAATGGCGGTGCTAGTATTTTACAGCGCCTGATTTCTCCTCAATCTTTATAACATGCTCAACAGACGAAAGGCAAATTTGTTATATGCATAGACTCCCTTTCGTCAATCAATGCTGACATCAATAATCGAATCCATACTCCTCACCCATAAGAAATATCATTTAATTCAAAAAAACAAAATTCAAAATAGTAAGATAGTCGCCAATGAACTAACCCTCTGTGTTCAAGAATCACACTTAGAACCTTAATATACACTCCTAGTGGTTCGAGGGTCTTGGTTAAGGCCCAACTATATAAACGATGTTATCTTGCGAATCGACTTTTCTCGCTTTCGTGCAGCGAAACACAAATGTTGATAAATGGAATCGTTTGTACGTCAGAAGTCGATCAACTTCGACTTCAACAGAAAAAAGTATTGGTAAAAGGGAAAAGAACTAGTTTGTGAACCAAAAAGTTGCTGTTTGTGAAACAAAAGAACAGCGATCAATGCTTGGTGAATGAAAAAAAAAACTGATTTGGTAAATTGTAATTTCTTTGATGGCCAACTTTCCTAACTAATTAAAAAGTTATTTCAATTCAATTCATTACATGATAATAAAAATGCATACTTCCTTTTTTCAATAAACTAACTTTTAATAGTTTTTTTTCAATAAATACTTTCTCTAATTTTCAAAATCAAAGCTGTTTTTTATACTCTGCAGGCAGTATGCAAACTAGTCCCTAGTTTTTGAAATTTTACACAGAACTTTCTTTTTATCATACGCAGTACATTTGTCGGAATCAGTCGAATCGGACCACTCGGGGGGCACCGTCTATACAAACCTGGATCCAAATGAAAGTTCCTATTAGAAAAAGTTTTTTTTTTGTCATATCGACTAGAAATTTGGACATTATAAGATTCTCATATCCACCAACCTTATAAATTTCAAGACTCTCGGAGTACTAGAAGGGGCGTGAAGAGTATTACAACTTCGGTATAGCTAAAGTAAGTCTTTTTTTAGGGTTCCGTACTTATAGGGAGCTAACGGGACCGTATTACTAAGCTTACGATATCCGTCAGTCCGTCTCTTGCTCTATCTCATGAACCGTAATAGGCAGAGATTGCAAAGATTGTGTAATTCACTTGTGTGTAGAATACTAAAAATACAGATTTTTAGAAGCATTGTTCTTTAATTTAACCTTTTGTTTAACAATTTTTTTGTTTTTGTAGTTTAATTTTAGGCTATTAAATATGCACATAATTTTATATTTTAAGCAAAAAATCTTGTACGATGCTACGCAACTCTCCGTGTGCGAGTCCGACTCAATCTTTGTCTGATTTTATTTTATTATATATTTGTTTACTGAATTCCATAACGTTGAAGTTGTTTTTTTTCGACTTCGCTTGTAATGTTTGAAGCCGCAATAACGCTTCTGTCGATATGGCAGCTTATCGTCGAAGTCGTTTATGTTATTGAGCCTCTCAAGAAATCTCTCCCACCAATCAGTCAACTAGACAATATTATCCTAACTACATCTGATAGCCTCCTTGAAAGCCCTTCATTTCAGCTCCAAATATGCAATTATCTGTATCCCAATTCGATACAACTCCTTTCCGAACCATCTACTCAAAATATACCACCTAATTTGTTTGTAATTACTCCAACAAGATGTAAATAATATTAATAAAAATATTAATATTATCATAATATTAATAAGTAGATATCACGGCGTGCTTACAACGACCTGGCAAAATTTTATCACAATCGGCTTTGCACTGGAATGATAGAAATGTTGACATTTATTTTATTTTATTCAAAAATATATGTTTGAGAAAGACTACTTAATTGATTTTAAAATATGTATCTAAGCTTTATATTTTTTAAATATGATCCACTAATATCAACCGATTTAGTAGATTGATTTTGATGAAAAAAACGCTATAGGTCACAGCTTTCTATAATACAATACACCTGTGAAAACCGAATTCAAATTGGTTAAGACGTTTCTGAGATAAGCGTGCACAGATTAAAAGACATTTACTATTGTATTTTATTTACTATGTATAAATAGATGTACGTTGCAATTGATTCCATTTGTTGCGGTCTAATATGAGGAGTTAAGGGCCATGCTAATCTTGGGCAACCCAAATGTGGTTTCTTAATACTGTAATTAAACATTTGTTGAATATAACTTTTTTATTTGAATTGAATTGAATTGAATTATATTGGTTGAAGTTAGGTATAAGTTGTTACAAATAAATATTCTGAAACTGGAAGGCCAACAGTGCGGACTCTTTTTCTTGGTGTATGTTTGCTAGAAGTGCAGACTCTTCTTCTTGCTAGAAGTGTGGACATTCGCATCGTTTGTAGCCCATCATTCTAGAGCGACTGTTGAATCACCCCAGGACGGAATCATCACCACTCCTTTTCAATTTAGTATAATTTTATTATATAACTATAACTTCATTGATATATTAAAATGTATATTTACAAAGAATATAATTTTTTAAAAAGTAAGAGTACGATTAGTGGCTTAACACATAGCGCCATATTATACTTATTATCTTTTAAAATATCATGATCATACTGATCAGATAAAATGAATCTAAAAGGTTATAATAACTTAATTTTAATAATATTTTATTTATTTGTTTATTTTATACACTGTAGTCTTGAATTTTTAAACTTAAGCTACAAGGGGGAAGGGGCAGCCATAGCTTCTGGGGCTTTTGGCTGTAATAATATTTTATATTATAAAATTAATATTAATTCTAAAATAAGAAAAAGTCTTTTTTAAAGCGAAGCTTTCAACAATAACTACATGATTCTTGTTGGAAGTTAATGCCAAATGCAAATTATTGTTAAACTCACATATGGTTACATTTCGTGACGCTTTCCTAAATTGGACGGACTTCACATTTTCGTAAGGAGTAAAAACGAATATATTAGCTGCAGATACCAATAACTTAATTTCATTCTTAAATAAAGTCCAAAGAATTATGCTATAAGGGCTGCAAATATTTTGTAAGCCTTAAGCAAATAAATAAATAAATATATATAAGAATTTTCAAATATTTGTGCATTTATTATGGTATTCAATGCATACATAAAATAAAAAAAAAAAAACAAACGCAAAGACAAAGACCAAGGACTTGGATCAGAACCATGAGGAAAATGCAACACTCCCGGCATTGTTGCTTAAGCTAGTTTTGCACTTGAGTGCATATGCCTGAGTATGTCCTCATCCTCTCACTAGTGCTGTCTTTTCCTTTTTCCTTTGCTCTCTTCATGCTTGCTCGCAATCAGGCAATTTTTGCTTCAATTGAATTGAAACAATATTTTTCTTTTCCGTTTCCGCTCTACCGCGTTTTCTTTTCGGTTTGTTGTTGTCAGCGCGATGCAGCGGCAAAAGCTCCAGGAGCCACAGCATCATTTCTATTTTCTTTTTGGGTTGCATCCTAGTCAGTCCGATTTTCTTTCTATATTATCCTTGTTGTTGTTACTCTAGCATCCTTTTCACAATACTCGTAAAATGCTATTGAGGCTATTGAGGTGTTAACTTGGAGTAGGAAAGTAAAATGTCGAATTTTTCGCTTTTGCAAAAAAGAAAAGAAAGGAAAGGAAATGGTGTAAAAGGAAAATCATAAAAACACGAAAAACCTAAGGTGGTTTTTACTGTGCACATTTTCACTAGAAGATTCATGTTGTTTGACGGTATATTTGGTTAAGTAGTATCTGTGTCTATGGTTTGTGCTACAAAAATATATTATATAAGGGAGAAAAGAAATTTAACATTTTAACAGTTTTCTTGCCGATTGTAAATATGTGTTTTTTTTTTTTTTGTTTCTTTGGTTTTGTTCTGTTGTCGAAACCTTTTTGCCACTCAAAGTCTAAATGAAGGACAAGACAAGACATCTAAAAGGGAAAACCCAGAAAAGCAAATAAAAAGATTGCAATATTTCAAACTGCTGGCAGCAAGTTGTTGGTGGTAGGAGAGGAATGCGGCTTTTAGGGCGGTTTTGAGCATCTTGTTGTCGGTGACTTTTTTATAAGAAACATTTCACTGCTTCTGTCTGTCGATGCCCGATGCCCGATGCCCGATTTCGATGTTTCTGCTTCTGCTACTGATTCTACTGGTGCTATTACTGCAACACGATGTAGACAAGCTGAGCAGCTTGTAAAACAAATATGCGGGGAGCAGAGCAGAGCAGAGAAATGGCCATGGCTTAGTCAATGGTGTTGGGCCGCAAGTATCTATGGTTACTTAAAAGGACCATCCAACCAACCATCCATAGAAAAACTGTTGAAAACCTTAAGTTGAAGTTGAAGATGCCGATGATGACGACGATGACTAAGATGAGAACGATGAAAGCATCACGAGGACATTCGACATTTGTTAACTTGCTATTCTGGGTTTCTGTCTTTCTGTACTGCCCTGCTGCCTTCTACAATATATGGGCTCGGAAAAACAAAAAACAAACAACATAAATACAAAATAAAGAATTTGTGATTTGGAAAATTAAATTTTCGGTGAAAACACATTGATGCTTGTAATAAAATTAGTTATTTTCAATTGGTTTGCGGACAAGAATTTGGGTGCAAGGCTTTATGATGTCGTGCTTCAAAAGAAAATTTTCTTTAAAATTGCAAAGAAACAATTTGCTTGTGTGTGCGGTTGTCTTCTTTATTACTTTTAGGTTTTCCTTTCGTTCTTTCTTCCTTTGTTCTTGTTCTTGATCCAGTTTCGTGCGAAGTCGAAATGGCGTGAATATTATTTGAAGTAACATAAAATCTACGAATTGTGCGGAAAAATGTAATTAATGAAATTAATTTTAATATACTTAGTAGTAATAGAAATGTATTTGTATTTGTTTAGATACGTTTAAAGAAAGAGTATGATGAAATGAGATTCATTGTATCTTTCAGTGTAATTATTTCACACTGTTAAATTGTGGTCAATTAAATTGACATTAGTTGTTTGTGGCATTCTTAATGCTTTCAATTCTCTAACATTGATGCACTTGCATATTTTACATTTGCACTTTGTACTTATTTTCTATGAATTAATGATGATAAAGGTAAGGGCACATAAAATCTCAATCTGCAATTTCTCAAATGAACAATAACAAAATGAAAAAGTGCAATTGTTTAGTAATAATTTGTTTGTATATACATATATATATATATATTTTTAATTTCGGGTATAGAAATGTAGAAGGGGAGAGCTTAAGGAAAAGTAAATTAACGAGCTTCTCGATAAACCATTAATTCATATTTTTCAGTTGTTGTTTGTTCTCTTAGAGATTATTTAAAAAATTTTGGAGTCTAATTCTTCATTTTTTTTTTTTTTTATTATGTGTACATCTTTGATTTGACGTTCCAGAGAAAGTGGGTTAGAGGTGTTTTTATGGCAAGATCTTGATTGCGAAGCGACATCACACTTTCGGCGGATAAAAAAACTGATTTTTTAGCAAGAAGTATTACACGAATTCTGAACTGTTGAAATAACAAGTAGTCGAAATTGTAACATTTCAATTTTTCTCATAAGTAATCGGTCATCATACTTTGGTAACACTTTCTATTGACAGCAAATGATTGAGTCCATGTCATACACTCACCCAAGGTTAATTAGAAGGATAAAATGGTTTTTTATTTGCTTGAAATTAGACACTTTGGCCAAGTTACGAATCGATTGAGCCACAAGTGTGTCATTGGCTGTACCGAATGTATAAAAATGTTCTATGAAGTAGTAGAAGGGCCAACTTACTGCGAAAGATGAAATCATCGGTACTGTTGGAATCATCATTCAAATTTTTTTTTTTAACAAAGATTTTCATAGATCCCGCTTACTTTCATCGACTTAAACTCTTTGTTTTACACAAATTCCATGTTACACCAACTGGCATGTAAAAGATTTGACTAAATTGATCAAAATTAAAAAAAAATCATAAATTCTATAAGGCTATTACTGTCTTTCCTTGATATAGTATGCTTAAAGAAATTTATAAATGATGTTTTAGTGCTAATACATACATACATCATCGGCACCGCCAACTGTAGACTTAATTTTCAAGGTATATAGCACATGGGAAGGTCTTTTAAAAACTTGGTTTTTCATTCCGATGTCTCAAGCTCTGGTGCGCCCGTTATGCCTAGTAAATTTTACACTGACTATTGCCAGCTCCGCAGTTATCTGGGCTGGTTATCGTCATTTACTGGGACCACGTGATCTTTGGTTATGCTTTGGGTCATTTTAGACCAGTTGTAATGTAAACTTAGCAATTGCATCAACTATTCGTGGCGCTAGTGTTTCATGTCCTTCCACATCAGTGCAGTTTTGCTCGCTAAAATTCAGCTAAGTTGCTTTTATCAGAGGAGAATTTTTCACCACCCAAAAGGCAGCTCTGGCCCAAAATATGTGCTGGTGTATGATTTAATCATTAATGATTATGTTAATGGCATTTGGTTCACCTTACTTTCTGCTTCCGCCAGTAAACTTTAAGTTTGCTTCTGTTGAGTTTGGTCTTACCAATAGCTGCCTTGCGACAACCCTTAAATGTGCAAACAAGGCGCTCCCAGAAACCACCCCAATTGGAATATTCCATCAACTGCTCTAGTTTAGGCAGTTCCAAAATGTAAATATTTGGTGGTTATTGAACGTGCAAAGTGGCTAACATCTATCGGTATTCGAAATCACTTATCTTATTAAAACTCAGAAATTTAAAACTAAATAATCTTAAATTTTGTCTAACTTCCAATTTGTAATTGTATCACAACAAAATAAAGTCCTTATATTAATTTACTTGAAACAAATTTGGGAACAAATTTTTTTTTTGAACTTTAATTAACTACTTGATGAACCTTTGCAATCTCGTTAATGTTGAACATCAAC
The DNA here is from genome assembly GCA_035041805.1 of Amiota mariae. NCBI lineage: Eukaryota > Metazoa > Arthropoda > Insecta > Diptera > Drosophilidae > Amiota > Amiota mariae. The sequence goes on along the minus strand of JAWNKV010000229.1, from coordinate 471,269 downwards.
ATTTTAAACAAAACCAATTTATTTCTATACGATTCCTTCATACATATGAAGCAAATTGTGGTTTATGTGTGTATATGGTATAACCTAGAATTAATGGTTAGTAACTCTTTATTTTGTTTTTTACTTATTACTTGTGCTTTTGCCATAACGTACAATGATGAAGAAGACAACTGCGACGACGACAAGGACTAATAGAGGACCACAACACTGACTGGATTCGCTTATTTGTTCTTTGCTTCTTGCTCGACTCCACTTTACTTGTGCAATGGTCTTGCAAATCGAATGTCAATTTTCAACTCATTTCACGGAACACTTGCATTGCTCCAGTTACACTAACGAGAATACACCCGCCACCACATCCTGCACTATCCTCGTCATTACGAAGGACTTCTTGTTGTTGCTGTAAGCTCGTTTCATTTAACATTAACTTCTGTTTTGGATGGCTATGAAATCGTTCATTGCTTCGTTCACTTGCTCCTTAGTTTATTTCGTTGAAAGGTTGAGAAAAATAAAAAAGAATTTCTATAATAACTTTGATCTCAACAAGGTTTACATGGTCTTCATATAAGTTATACTCTAACTTGATTGAATATAAAAAAAAAGTTTTATTAGAATTGGCAATATTAGATTATTTTATTTTGAACAAATTAAAAAGTTAAATAGGTTGCTTTATTTTATAGATAGAAATAGCTGAATATGGTAAATGCTTCTATCTTTTGGTCTTGGAGACACTGTAATCCCTTTTCATCAAAGTATTTATCTTGTACCCTCATATGTAGGGTGCTCAGTAATGTGTAGACTGGATATTTCATTTAGTTTGTTACGCTGTGACCCTGTCATGCTTAGTCTGTCGGGGATCTATATTAAACAGAACAAAACTAACCTCACATGCCTCAACATTAAGGAGCTATGACACCTTCGTCATGTGATATGTACAATACTTCATTCTGCAATCTCAATATTGTGGAACTGCTGTTTTCAGATATAAAAGCAAACATTACCTCTAAAGTGATAATACAATTCATATGTAGTGTGAAAAAAAAATCTCTTAACATTTTTCCCCATGATTATTTGAGTATGTGTTTTTGCATTGGTTAATGCTTGAAGTCAATTGCAGAAATGTACTTTATAGTACATTATTGCTGGCTTTTAGTCCTGTTTTGGTTCATTTTTACTTGAAATCATCCTACACCTTCGTTTTTTTGGTCTTGAAATAAGTATTGTATTAATATTTACACAAAGATGATATGTGTGGAGGAGGATCGCATGCTTTTGGCTAACTTCTATTGAAGTACGATTATTATCTGAGCCAATTAATTGCATCATTTATTCAGGGAATTCACTGTACTAGGCTCCTACTTGGTACATTCCTTATGCTTCAACTTTACCTATGGTTTAAGTTTCAGTTTTGTTGTACTCTGGGGGATGGAATCGAAATAATTTTTTTTGGGTTTGAGTTCGATAAAGTTTGGTTTGCTGGGGTTTGCTACGCTTTGGTTTTATTTGGCTTTGAGAGCAATTGGTGAATCGCTTAAGTCGTTACAGTTTCTGCGGTCGATTTTCCATTAAATCGAATCGCAATGGCGTGCATGAATTGGTTTGGGTATGGTTGGGTTAGGTTAGGTTAGATTGGATAGGATTTGGTTTGGTTTGGTTTGGTTTTGTGGTCGACCAAGAAGCAATGAGTGGAGTGTAATGGCTATGTGTGTCGTTGTAATGACCAACGCAGTCACCAAGTTGGGACAATCGGAGTCAGAGAGAGAGATAGACAGATAGAGAGAGAAGAAAAGAGAGAGAGAATCAGAGAAAGTACTATATACATATGTAGTTGAGTTTGTGGCCTCTTGAGTGCCATATTGCATTAAGTATAAGTGTGAGTGAGTGTACGCGTAGCAATGTTTACATATGCACTTTTAATTTAAAAGCCAACACGAGAGCACATTAAAATGCACACAACCACTCTCACTCACTTATATAGATACAAAGTGTATATTGTTCGTTGCTATTGTATCTCGAATTCATAGAAATGCGGCAAGTGTCGCCATTTTGCAGCATTTGACATTTCTGCGTACTATTTTCATTTTGTTTCATTTTGGAGACCGTGACGCGTCGCGAATCATATGCTGCAGCACGAACCCATCTGCATAACTTACAAGTATGTCAGTTTCCTCTCTATCTTGCTGCAGTTCTACTCAGAGTCTGGTTGACTGTGTTGCCACGCCACATTTAATGACTCTAGTGCCAAGTTTTTGAATGTACTCTGCCTTCATCACGAACTCTACTTCTATTCTGGCTCCTCACTATTTAAATCTGAAACGTTAATTGGTGCTGCACATTTATCTTAATTAAGCTGCCACTTCCTAGCGCGTAGAAGTTGCCCTTAAAATGTTCGAAAAAGGTGTTGCTTTTGTACAATGATAACCAGCATGGATTCATTTAGTTGCGAGACTCAATCTCTTGGCGAATGCGCCATAAAAGAGAAAAAAATTGTATTTATTGTGATGAATTTATTTTAATGTGTTCATTATTTAATGTGAGTTGAAGTTGGGCGATGGGGTCCTGGGGCCTTGGGATGAAAAAATTTCCTATGCATGTGTGTTTGTCTGTCACGTCGATGTCTGCCTTAACCTCAACCTACCTTCAACTGAAAACGTTTCAAGTAGTGAAGCTGTCAAATTCGGGCATAAAACACGGAAGCATACCTAGGAGGAGTATGAGTAGCAGCAAAGACAAGACAAGCTGATGGCATGGCTAGTGGCAAACACGCACGCACGAAAACATGGTACATCGTTCATAAGAGACGAGGGAGTTGAAGAAGAAAAGCGTGACATGAAGATTTTTAGGAAAGACGGACAGACAGATACATATTTCCAAAGGATGATAAATAAAATGGAGGCAGAGGTGAGGAACACATTCTGAAAGAAAGAAAGAAAGAAATCAAAACAAAGTTCGCTGTCAAGTTGCCTCTAAGCCAATTTTTCATATTAAAATGTTTTGCCACTAGCGGCCAAAGTCGCCGGAGCTGTGAAGGTACAGCTGCTTTAGCTCATTCTACTGTGACTTCTTCTTCAGTTTCAGTTCCAATCATGCTAAGCTTAGCGTTCTGTTATATTTAGCAAAGTGTGAGCAACATCCTTAATACGTGCTCAATCTAGACGAACATGGAACGATGACGATGACGCTGATGCTGACGATGATTATGCTGAGCTTGCTGAACTTAAATGGCGAGCTACCGTTTCATAGAGAAAATGAGATTCAGAGAATTTACTCGCGGCTACACATATGTATAGATAAATCATAATTTTGCCACTTCTACAAATATAAGAATTCTTTGTCCTTTAAGAATAAAGAACAAAAAAAAAAAAAAAAAATTCATAGAAATATATTTAAATTTTCATTTTATTGTGACAAAAAAATATAAAAATAAAAACAAATAAATACACCTATATCTGACTTACTCCTCTTGAATTCTAGACTGAAGACTGAAGGCTATGATGGTAGCGGTTGCTTCCCGCACTTAAATAAAGCAAAAGAAAAATTTAGAAAAAAGAAGTAACTTTTCAATTACCACGCAGCAGCAATTTCCGGTCTAATGCGTTTTGTATCACTTCGCCGGCGACACCAACGAAAATGATGGCATGGATGGGAACTAAAACTCTTAGGACTCTCTCAGTGAACAACAACAATACACTTAACAGGTGGACGACAGTTAAGATAAATGAGCTCGTAAAAAAACGCATTTAATGTGTTTTTGATGACATGTCAAGCTTGCAAAGAAATAAAAAATAAGAAATATTGTATAACCAAGAACAAAGGAGAGATTTCAAGAAGATGGAAACAGGGTCAACTGAAATGTGGAAATGTGGTAGAAATATCAAGGATATGAAGTAAATTGCCGTTACATAATCTTTGGTTTTTGGCTAAAGGTTTTTTAAAGTGTTGCTTTTTTCCAGTTGATTCGATAACGTTAAAGTGGAATACAAAGCTCAAGGTGTTATTTGCAGAATGTGTAGGATAAATAGGTTAAATTTCTTTTTTATCTGTTTGCTTTGAATTAAAGGAAGAATTGAAGATCCCATAAGGTATCTAACAAAAATTATACGATACTAGCATTTGCTCAAAATCATTCTTTTCATCAGTCCATTTAACATTTCTTTCAGCTCTTGAGCTAAAATTTTGTATTGCCTTGTGCAGGTAATATTAATATTTTAGTAGGCGCTTTTGTGTAAGGATTAGGTAATTGTTTCTCAGTTTTATTGATTGATTTACATAAATAGACAGACATAGGTACATTGATTCTTCTGAAGCTTTTGATCACGCCAATACGGTGCTATGTATTACAATCATCCCGACAAAATGATTTCTTACTTGACAAAAAAAACAAGTAAAGTTATCATAATAATTAGGTTGGCCTAACAATCGGGTACCCTATATGAATAAGTTATTGGATTGTGAGTCACAATGTAAGGTTTAGGAGGTATGATGATTATTATTATAATAATACTAACACATATAGTTGTAGTATATTTTTTATAGGCTTTCAAAAAAGCAATCGATACTTCAAACCTAAAAATGGAGTGTGCTTAGCACGAACTTGACATATTTCAGATTCAACAATTATAATTTTCAGTTTAAGAGCACAAGTTGCAGATAAACAGAAATGACAAGATCTATTTGTTTTATAGACATTGACAAGTAAGTATACTTTATTGGGTCTTACTTTATTCGCTTTTTGTACGTTAATCACAAAAATTTATAGTACATACTCTTATTCACAAATATAGTAGGGTAAAAGAGCGAAAAACACTTACGAGAAGATACAAAGATTTCTGGGCATATGTCTTATAAAAAATGCAAAAGGACTCGTTGCCGTGGATCTGCACGTGCCTTGAAATTGTAATGAGCAATGTTATTTTTTTGTTTTACATGAATCTTGAACCAAATGTTGGTTTGCTTCAATTTCTGGGCTAAGCATTGCTGTTCTACTATGTGGCATGCCTCAGGGTTATTTCATCTCACACATGCATTTAGAAACATACACATCTTTGTACTTATGTTCCAAGCTTTTGCCTTTATCAGGCAGCATAAGACTAGACCAGATGGCAGTGTATGTGCTTGTAAGGTTTGCTTACGGAAAGTGTTACAGTTTTGGCACTACAACTTTTGTTGCGTTCCCTTTTACAACTTTACATCTTTCATTATTTTATATAAAAAAAATTAGTTTATTGTCTAATTTCATTGGTTAAATTCTAGAAGAAATAGAAATGTTTAAGCAACAATGCCTTGTGGTGTTTGCCAAGTTAAGATTTTATGTGTCTCTGTGAGAACAAAATATCCTCAATCATCAAAGTGAAAACTTGTGCACGAAGTTTAGTAGTTAAAAAATACAATTTTGTATTTAATTAAATCAGTCGCAAATACAATACTATCACGTCACTCACTGAGTCTTAAAGCTTACGTATGAGACCCCTCTAATAAAAAATACATGTAGAAAATACCAATCTTCAAATAATATGTTTAAAAATTGTCCAGCAATTGTTTACCAGTTACAATGGCTTAAGCAACATGAAGATGATACTTTTGTTGATTTCAAAACAATGGAAATGCAGGAATTTCGGATATTTGACAAGTATTATGGAATTCTATTTAATGAAAAGCAACCATTGAATGTTAGTTTACTTAAGTTTAACATGGTCGTTTTGAAAGATAGTGACGTGAAGTAAAGTTGTGTCGAGATTCTCAATTACTTAATCATTCAACATTTCATCGATTATATCAAAGGTTCATTCAAATCATCATCTTTTTGAAAATTTGAATCAGAAGAATCGTCTATCTTATTCAAAACATTTTTTGAAAAAGATTGTTATTGTTTCAGTTTTAACTCTCTCATGCCAACAAGTAATGATATATATAATGTTACATTTTCTTTAGATTCTAAAGTTTCTTCAAAATTGTTTTTCTGTAATACTATTTTAAGTTAAATATTATGACCTTGACCCACTCGCTGTATTGACGATTTCATATTCGGGAAAAAATGAAGTGCATAATGTTTGTTAACTTCGTCACGTTTTAGGTATGCAAAATAGGTGGCATAAGCCACTTCTCATGAATTTTACTGAACATTAACGCTTTTTCATTATTTTCATTCAGGGAATTCAGTACTTTTTTGCATCTCTGATTTTTAGTTTTGTCAATAATAATAATGAATTTCTATTTGTCTATTCCAATGAAATTGCTTTCCACCATAGCAACAGAATTTTATTATGAATCCATGATTTTGCATTATATATTTTTAAAATGCATTTTTAAGGAGTTTCAACTTATCTGTGGCATTGAAATTCAAGCCATAACAGCTATTCTATGTTGCGTTTGAATTAATTCATAACGAAGAGGTTAGAGGAGGTCAGTTCAAAACGAAAGAAAATATAAACAATTACACTTAATAGTAATATATATTGAAATGTTTAAAATAAGACTTTATGTAAAATAATGCAATTGCAAAAAAAAGCGTCATCTAGTATATCTAGCAGTGTGATTACGATTCCCGTAGGCAGCGAAGGACGATGGTATTAATCGAACAGGGCGAGATCTCAGGGGAGAGGACATGCTAGAACTTATTATAAGATGTGCATAAAACTCGGAAAGGGTCTTGTAGGGCATAGTTATTAACGCATCTATTCAAGGCTAAAGGGACGAAATTTTTGGTAGGACGACTAAATTTCATCTTTCATGTTAGTAGCTTAGGAGAATTAAGTATAATACTGTTATATTGATTTATTTATTTATTTACTGTAGACTAGAATTTAATTCTAATTACAATATAAATATAAATATAAATATAAAGCTAAAGCAACTAGGGCGTTGAGCTAACGGTTAAAAAATGTTATATCTAATATTATAAAGTGATTGATTCGATAATTGAAACTTGTTGATGGATATAAAATTAACATTACTTTTGACTAATTTTTGTCTCGTCTATACACATAATAAAATCGTAGACTTTGACTGTTTGTTTGTGCGCTCACATAAAAGCCACTAATTGGATTCAATATCAAATTACTGAAAGATAATATTAATTGTGAGTAAAAGTTAGCGTTTTTTTTTCATCAAAATCGACCTACGGAATCAAAAGATATTAATTTTTCTTTTCAATTTTGAATATCATTAATATAATAGATAACAACGTGATTGTCAGGAGAGGAGATTCAAACATTCTGCGTGTTACTTGAAAACATTTTGTGGCTACCATTTTTTTTTTTTGATGCAAGTGCAGTCATTGGTTAATCGAGTTAATCATCGGCACGCAATTCATGCATCAAAGGTTAAGGTTTCTCGCTATTTGACAACCAAACATTTATTGTACGTATTTTATTTACTTACTAGTTGACGAAGTTGTGGTCAGTGGTAATTTAATATAAAATAGATTTGTACTGCAATATTATTCCTTTTATTTTGAAAGGCACTTTATATGTAAGATTAAAAAAGAAACAAAAGTAATAATCTTCTATTTCTGGAAAGGTTAGTCAAATTTAAACAATGTATGTGATGTATGTACTAGTTATAGCGAAGTATGAGTAAATGAAAAAATTTGCATGGGATTGCTAAAATGTCCACATCCACTGTGATGGCAAGGACAAAGTGAAGTACGAAATTTTAAGCAACTAAATTTGGTTGCTATAATGAAGAGGATGAAAAGAAGGAGCAAGCAAAATCTGTAAGTGACAACAAGTAGTAGAAATAGCACATCACCAGGAGCAGGAGCAGAAGTAGTGGTAGTGGTAGTGGTAGTTCCACATTAGGAGAAGGAAACAAAGAAGCAAGCAAGAATGATGTAGACAATCAGAGAGCTAACGTTAAGTCAGTTACGATGATTCTACAGAATGGAAGACGAAGGCGTAGCATGTCGAGAAGGAAGACAACAAAATGTCCTGTTAAGCATATTAACTCAAAAATGCACAAAGCTAAACAAGAGTCAACGATGAATATAAAGTCGAACTGAGTGAAAGAGGCAAGGGAGAAAAGAAATAAGGCAAAAAAACAAAATACTAAAACATGTAAATGACTATACAGCAACAGCAATAGCAACAAGAGCATTAGCCATGGCAAAGAAGCACAAGCATTTGAACGAAGACTGCATCATCATCTGGAAGAGAGTAGAGAAAGTTGAGTTGAGTCGCACAAGTCTTCTCCATGGCAAATATAGTAGTGAAATGCAGACAAGGATTGGTTAAATAGAAACGAGCGGAAGGGAGTAACAGTACATAGAGAACAACATCGAACTGAACAGTATAGAACAGAACAGAACAGAACAGGAAAGTCCAGACAAGGGACACTACCACGTAGTGTAGTAGAATAAAATTGTAAAGTGCAGAGAATGAACATGCTGTGCTGGCATTTAAACAAGCAGCAAGTAATAAAACCCAAAAGCTATGCAAACATTATTACATAAACTCGACCGCATCCCCGGTTCACCAATCACCAGTTCCCACTGCCTCCGGTTCGTCCATTCACCCGTCCATGCCAAGTCTTAAAATATAAATAATCGCGCCACTCTCAAAGTTCTCCCCTAAAATCAGAAGTTGAACAGTTGAGATGTTCATGAAGAGTTTATGAGTTGTTTTGATGGTGCTGAGATGGCGAGAGCGATGAAGGGTCAAATAGACCCGATGGCCGATGTCCGGAGGATGTTGTCTGTAAGGTTAGGGGATATTTTTTAATACCAATTTGAAAGCTGCTTGTTCTACTACATTTTAGCATAGTAAGCCAGCAAGTTATCTAAAATAGTTTCTTTGCTTTGTTAGCTAGCTGTACTCTAGCGATACTATGCACTAATGTTGGTTTTCAGCTTCCTTTATCTATGACTCAGACGATGTCAGCGTCATTCTCGTTTGCTGTTGTCAATTTGTTCATTCGTTCTTCGTTCTTTCTCTACAGTTGTCCTTGGACATAACTTTTCATACTTTTCGTTTTCTAAAGCAGAATGCAATTTGTTCGCTATTTAGTTTAATACAAGTAAATGCAGGCAAATGAGGATGGCGTGGCTATATCGAGCTCAAATGAGCATTAAAGTCAAATTAGTCATATTTGCTTGATAGAAGCAACAACTTTACATATAAATATAGTAGTTTTAGCTTTGTATATCTTAAAAAGCAAGTATGTATGTACTTGCAAATGATATGCTTCATATTTACTATAAAAATATACGAATATCCTCGTATACTCGTATATATATTCGTATGTATGTAGACCACAAGAACAGTTGTTATAAACATAATGCGCCTGTAAGTATGCAATTAATCCTTCAATTGCATGTGCATGCCACATAAACGTTTGATACTTGAACTTTTTCCTTTAAACTCACATACTTTATATTGTATATATATTTCTGTGAAGCTCGGTATCAACAGCGACATGTAAAAAGTAAGTGCAACAACAAATTTAACATCAACACAGTTTTGTCGCAACACTCTGCACCAGAGTTTCTTAAACTGTGGATAGGATTGTAAAAATCAGTACATTTGGCTGAAAAGTAACTTTGGATCTGGTATTTTCAATGAAATCGAGTTAAGGGCCTGTGGAGAGACGCCGAACTTACATTCAAATCAGATGCCTGATCTGAATGATTTAAAATAAATTGGGCCATTGAAACTTTTTTGATGAGTTCTCTGTGTTCTGCGTAAAGGTTGGACATGTTCAAAAGTATACTGACTGTAAGCAATATATTTTTAAGCCTTTCTTGAATCTTAATAAATAGTAGTCTTAATGGTAGTAATAATAATTGTGAAATTTTGTGTTTCTTGTTGATTGATTGATTCGGCAGATCTATTAGTATTATATATTTGTTTGTCAACAGTAACGCTCAGTAATAGGCTGCGTATGGAAATAAGTCTTTAAGAAACTCTGATTTAAATACACACACACACACACACACACACACACACACACACACACACACATTTGTAGTTTTCTTTGGTTTCTCTTTGCTAGTTGGGTGCTCCTCCCTCTCTTTAAACTGTTCTTTGACCCTTGGGGTTTTATTGTGCTGTTCTATTTGAGTGTTGAGCATGTTGCTTTTGTTTTCGGAATTTTTCTGCTGCAATATTACGTGCAATTGCATAAAACCATACAACATTCGTCCTTTTATTTTTCATTTTAAATTCTTTTTTGTTGCATATTCTTTTTTAACCCTTAATAATTTTCAGCTTGATTTGTATTTTTTGTTCTATTGTTTTTCGTTGACATTCTTTGCATACGAGGGTTGCATTTTATATGTCGGGCATACTTTTTTCTTCCGAAACGGGTTTATTGTTTAATATTTACAGTTTAATGCTATTTGTTCCCCAAATAATTTTTCAAATGCATGTAAACAAATTGGGCAAAAAGTTCTGAGTATTTTTATGCTAAAAATTGTAAATCTTCACTACATGCAGATATAAGATTTTATTTGGCAACACTATGATTGCCCATTCTTGAAATATAAAGGGCAGCCCTCGTAGGAAAGGTTATTACCTTGCAAGTATGACGTGCAACAATGAAATGCTTAATGATAATTATAACCCCCACGAAAAAACTTGAAATTTTTCAGTTCTTAAATCCAATTAAAATAACTGAAAATAAAAACTTAAAAAGTACTTGAAAATCATGTAAAAAATTCAATTACATATGTCTTTTTCGATAGGAATTGATTTGATATCAATTAAATTACATTATTGGTCCGGAAAAACGAAAATAAAACCAAACATCTGGAATTTTTGCCAATTATTTGTATCTTAAGCTCTTCTCCTCTCATTTTAATACAATTGTTAAATTGGGCCGTGTGAATAACAATGTAGTTCGCACTATAAATTAAGTAAGTACTAGGAGTATCTTTTAGTTTTCTGAAAAGTGTAAACTACAAAAAGTGTGAATAAATCTTTGCAAATAATATATGTCTAGTATTGGAAAAGTGATATCAATTACTGGAAAATTAAAACATATGAGGCTGCAAAATCAGCTGACAGAAACTCTTTGGGAGTTGCCACTGTTTACAAATATGATTATTTATACTCTTCACTCAGTGAATAATATTATAAGTTTCTCACAGAAGGAAACATCGGAGACCCCATAAAGTACACGCATATATTCTTGATCAACGCGACTAGACGAGCTGATCTAACCATGCCCGTCTGTCTGTTTGTCTGTCTGTAAGTATGAAAACTAGTCTCTCAGTTTTTGAGTTAGAAAGCTGAGTTTTCTTTTCACCATATGCAGTACATATGTCGAAACTTGCCGAATAGGACCACTAGGGGACTACCCTCATACAAACCAAAATCCAAAATAAAATTCTTATTAGAAAAAACCTTTTTATTTTTTGTACTATCGACTTCAAATTTGAACATCATAAGTGTCTGACCTATATGCACTAACCAAATGTTAATATCAAGCCCCTTGGACCACTAGGAGGGGCGTGAAGAGTGTTACAGCTTCGGCATAGCCAAAGTCAGTCTTACTGACAAACAGACGGACATGGCAAATCAACTCGTTTCGTCGCGTTGATCAAGAATATATATAATTTTTTGTGGATCTCCGATGACTCCTTCTGGATGTTTCAAGCTTCATGACAAACTTATAATACATACTAATCACTGCGTGAGGAGTATGAAAAGGATCGTATATTGTAATTAGAACTGATCGCGTATTTTGTTTTATATTAAGCGGTAAAAAAAGACTTTTTGGACAAACAAGATCGCATCAATTCTAATTCCTTATTACATTTTCATGATAGTTTTCAAATTTAGTGAATATTCAATTTCCTGAAAATTATAAAACATGAAAACAAGTATATATGGGGGATAAAATTTTGTAAAAGAAAGAACAACTAAATTAATGTATCTGCTTATAATTTCAAATTTAATTGATATAATTAGGAATTTCATCTAGACTCCGTAACGAATATTTCTTCTTATCTTGTTAAAGGTAGAGAACACGGCTTCCAGAAAAAATGTCTTTCGAAAAAAAATTTCCAATATTTTGATAATGTTTTTATGTATTTTCCTGCTTAAATCCACTTTAATAAATTGATTATTAATGGTACTTGAAACAAATTCAAACTAATTTCTACAACATTTCAAATTGTTCTACTTTTAACAAACATTCCGCCAACGTTTGCTTCTCTTCTCGGTTCAACAAGGTTGTACTCTTCTTTAAAGTCATACGCTGTGATGCACTTCACTTCCGGAACATTTCACATTGATTTTGTTATCGTTTTCACAAATACACACAAACACACAAGCACAGATACCCAAGCCACACAGATACTTTCTACGAGTTGCTACCAATATTATTGCTCCATTCGCTGCTTGTTCATGCTGCTGACGCTGCCTGGCTGATTAAGCACGGTTCGAAAGCAATTCATTAAAGCTTTACGAGATGCTCTATCAATTTTGTTAATTACAAACAACTACAAGTTTAAAAATTTTTACAATGCAACGCACCAAATAACGATACTATACAGTGAGAACATGATGTAGATATACCCAGGCCATGATATACATGTTAGTCCGGTTTGCCAATCAACTAGACAACAATGTACTATGCCACATCAGTAACTGGAGTATCTACCGGAAAAAGGGTTGAAAATTCTATACAATATAATGGTAATTTGGTTATTTGAGTAAAATGAAACTACGAGTTGAGTATAACTTAACGCTTTATAATTGCACGAGATATGTTGTTCGTTTTGGTGTCGCTAATTTGAATTCAAGAGAATGGTTTGTTATTTCATAATGATCAACTTTACCACTGATAATTGTATATACTTATGTCTATGAAAATACCAACACAGAACCATTGTCATTTTAACGAAAAAAAAAAAAAAATCCACAAGTCAAAAACCAAAAAGGAGGAAATGGAAGTGGAGAATGGAGAAAGTCATCATTTTATATGCAAACTAAAAAATGTATGAACAAGTGGCAAATGATGACGTTAACAACGACAGAAGCAATTACCAATGGCAATGTTGATAATGATGATTATGAGGATAGTAATAATGCTGCTGATAATGATGAACTTATTACGGGCGAGTAACTGTATTGTTTCTTGTAATTATTCAGCAGCAAGTTGCCTTATTCAGGATAGTGCGAAATATGAGTGAGACACTGGGGCAATGGCTATAATGAAAGTCGTTTTAGTTGTCGCATTTTTGACTTGTTCTCACTGGAACTGCTGCTGTTGCTCATTAAATATTTAATTGTTCAAAATATGCCAGACAAGCAGTTTTGTGCAGAATTTTCGCCAGTTTTGCAGTTTCACAAATTCCTCATCATTCACACTAAAAGCATGCATTTTACAAAAATGTCATCAGTCACGTCAAAAATGAGCTTGGTTATTTTGTGTTTGATATAGAAAATTCATATTACAATAAAAATAAAAAGCACTTGTTTTTTTATGCACTTTTAACCATCATCATCAGCATTTGAATGGTCTCAGTTGCGTTGGAATTTTGATAATCATGTGATGGAGTACATCATAAAATGAAGGAGATATTTAAATTCATGCGACTTCCACCATGAAGTGAAAGAAAATAGTTAAATAGTGAACGAATAGTTGCATAAATTTTGCTTTGCTAGAAGTAGTATGTGTCATTCAATTAGAATGAAATACATCAATTTCAATATGAATATGTGCAACAAAAAAATTATGATTTCCTGCTACATTTTTTTTAAGATCATTATATGTGTAGTTGGTACACAAAATGCATGATCATCTTGGAACGAAGTTCCATTCTGTAATTCAATTTGTTTATTTATTTTCTGTCTTTCATGATATTCTTTATATCTTTGAGCATTGGTTTTATGTTTTTTAACAGCTTTTGCTTAACCCCTAGTTTAGACACCATGGTCTGGCCAGATCATTTTTGATTTTGAGCTGATTTTAAAAATAGAAAGAAGTAAGCTACTGCCATTAGATTTCAGATAAGCCTCAATGGACTATTTTTGATTGTGTTTGTGAAAAAATATAAAGTACAAGTATGGGATATGTGTATTTTGAACTTGTTATCTCGAACTTGTACATCAGGGTGTTGCCAGACCCCTAAGCAATTCTTAATTTTTTTTTTTTTTTGCGTATTTTTGGTTATTTTTGTATGATCTGGCCAGACCATGGTGCTGGCAAAATCTTGCAAACTTAATTAGAACCACTTTTTGACATCCGATTGAGCTAAAATTATTCATACTTTAATTCTGGTGACAATATACTATATACAACATATATGTAGATTTCTATTGATTCTATTAGTGTATTTTCGTCACGCCAAAAAACGCTATACTCTTTCTTTCAACTCTCCTGAAATTGACTTGATTTAAATCTTTATATTTTCGCATTGAAAAAATGATAAAAAAATAAATTATACCAATTAGAGAGAGACAGAGAGAGACAGAGAGAGTGAGAGACAGTTAGACAGAGAGAGAGAGACTTGAGAGAATGAACACTTTGTTGTACTTTTGTTTATTTTTCGAAGTATTTGTGTTATGCGCTCGCTAAAATCTTTGATAAAAAAAATGTTTTTTATTTCTTAATTATTTAATAAAAAAATTGTTTTATATTTCTTAATTCGTTAATTAAAGTTTTATTTTGACGATAAATTGGATTCACACATATACCCCGTTTATGCTACAGCTAAGTCGATGATTCTGCGTTCGAACTAGGTAAGGACGCATGTATAAACACTCTTACAATGCAATTTTATCATACTACGCGATTTATAGAAGCTCGCTTTGTTAATGCGTTTTTATTTGGTTCCCAAAATGTTGTTTCCAGCGGAGTTGCCATGTGGTATAATTATTTTGCGTTTTTTCCTTTTCTTAATGATTTTGTGATTTATACATTGAAAAATCAAAATAACCATTATTCATTTATAATTAATTTTATGCAATGACAAAAATTATTTTCACATCATATTTTATGCATAAGGCAACTCTGCCTCGATGTAAACAAACTAAAGTTACAATAAATTAGAACTTTGTGCAGTCGCAAGCATAAACTCGAGCAATAAATCGCTCATTCTTAGTTCGAACGAAGAAAAGTCGATCTAAGCTGTCGCATAAACGGGGTAATACTTATAGTAAAATAAAATTTGAATACATCCATTGCCATATCATGGTAAACAGAATAGACAATCCCAATCTCGGGATCCCTTTTCCCTTAGGTAGGTGGTATATTATGAGTAAGCCTTCATTTTAATTTATTTGTCTACTAGGCTTATGTGGCAGTTGCTTAAATTGTCTATCTGGATAACCTAGACGACCCTCTTTATATGTTACTTCTACATACATCCTGTACTGTTTCTAGATACAAAAATAATGTAATTTTTAAATTTTTCTCAAAAGTGCTCTTGAATATGTAATTTAATGCAATTATACTTATAAATGTGAACAGGGATACAAAGCTATGAAAAAGAAAAAAACACAGAAACCAACAAAAAAAAAAAAAAAACAAAAAAAAAAAATGGGAAAACATTGGTAGGAAAATGTCTACAAGAATTTCTGGCATTCGCTTGTTGTTTGCCTCACTATGTTTATTGATCGCTTGCGGTTGTGCGCAATTTAGATCAAGGATATCGATATGACGCCTGTCTGCTTGCACGACCTCGGTATTTTCCATATTGTTGTTCATGTTGTTGTCTGCCAACATTTTGTCAATGTTAAATATTTATATGCCAATTTTGTGGCATGCGACATAGCGTTAGACTATAGATGCCAGCCAGCAATACCAACAGAAATCATTGAAGTCCACCGACGGAATTCTGAATGAAACGCGGAAAATTATATCTAAATGATGACTTTGACTTCAAAGAGAACCTTAAATGCGAAGGAATATTTTTATGTAGTATGGCATGTGTATATGTGACTGATTGTATTGTGAAAATAAATTATTTTTCAGTGAATTTCGGTGCAGACTGTAAAAGTAATGGAAGAGACTCATATCAACGGAAATTGTTAAATGTTTGTTGCCAAAACAGAAAAAATATTACATAGAAATGAAATGGGAAACATTGGCCCCAGTGACTGTTGTGTCGGTTTTTTGTTTCATTCGCCGCTTGAAACTGATACCTTTTCTTGATTTGGACAAACCAACGGTCGCAGTTTTGGTCGTAGTCGTTGGTTATGATTGTGATTATTAATGACATAATTAAGCGATAACTTTTTTGTTGCCTATCAAATGTACAGCGATAATTTTGATTTAATGAGTGTTCCACCCCACCCACCTTCAATTCATTCTGCTTTCACTTTACCCATTTCAGGTCCAAAAATCGACTCATGATGACATCGGCAAGAAGAAATATTATAATAACAACAACAGCGTAGAGAAAGAAGAAAAACAAAAATTGATATTTGTTAAAATTGTTTTCAAGTTTCAGGCGTTTTGGTTTTGAATTTCTTTACCAATTTATTACTTTACCCATATATTCCTGTATAGCTAGTACAATGCTGAAAGAAAGGAATAAAAAAAGAAATAAAGAATAAAGAAGCGTTGATAAATTGAAACTGAATCAATTTATTTGCTACGGTGATTGGCATATTGTGCTTACCGTCCGTACATGTTCACCCAAATTCATCGTTCCTTTGGTCGTGGCATGGTAGTCAGCTAAACTTATTTTCCCACCTATCACTTTTAATTTGGTGTAGCTTTTCTCGGTATCATTGCTTAAGGTGTAAGCGGTAAGCGGCACGTCAAGCTAAGCTTCTGGCTAAACCTCATTATTCCATATTCGCTGTATTATGTTGGCAGTTTGATGCCAATCAGGATTTAAAGACAGACACCATTGTCGCACTACCACCTACGATGACGTGCAATTGATTGCTAAATAGAGAGGAGAATAGAATGGGTTCGATTCGCATAGAACAATTTCAATATCATTGATTGTAAGAACATATCTATGAATGAATGAATGATTGAATAAATGAGTAAGTGAATGAGTGAGTGAGTAGATGCAAAACGAATTGAGTGACAGAATAAATGCCAAAAAGTTAGCTTATTCGGGTATATATTGTAGTAGTAGAAAGACCGAGGAAGACAATGACGAAGTCTTTTAACTTTTTTTCTGCTTGTAATTTCAATGAAAGAAAATCAGTTATAACAATTGGTATTAACAATGATCATTCACAAAATAATGCAAGCAGGATTGTGTTGATTTCATATGAACTAAACATGGTTTATTCAATACATTTGAATTTCAATCAGCTTTTTCATCAAGCACAGACATTTCATATGATTAGGACATACTTTGCGGAAAGGTCTAACGAAATCTATAGGATAAGTCTTTGGTGAAACCCTTAAGTTTTGAGAAATAATGATAGACACAAAATAGAAAGATGGTTAGACACCAAATTAATGGAACACAAATACACAAAGGAATTTTCTGAAACATCCCGCTAATAATAAAAAGGCATTTATTTTGGCTCTTCAATCGATTTTAATAGTGATTTGGTGATGTTTGTAACACATAGACCCATGCATCGGGGACCCCATACAGTATACGAGAATGTGCATATATTTATAATCTACAGAGAGCATAGAGGGCAGTTGATCGAGATCTAAATACTAGAAAGCAGCCATTATAAGAATCTATAATTTTAACTCTAAATGACACATTTACTGAATTATTTTTTACTTTTGTAATTTTATGTGAAAAATATTTGTACTTGTAACATTTATTTCTTAATTTTTTTCTAGTGTTTAATGTTGTTAATACATAAAGGGAAGATAAAACATCTTTTATATTTAATTCAGATTTCCTCTATTCTTCTTTGTGTCTTTTTTGTTGTCAGTGATTTTGATTGGGAATTGGACGCCAGAGCAGAGTTCCAAGCTTGCCTACCTGATTAATTAGGACATTAATTTTACTAAATTACTTCAATACATTAGGGAGATCGAAGTCATTTGTCAAAATTAACCTGAGTGGGACCTGTTTGCCAGCATCATCGTCTATATGCGCCTGTTACATCGTCATCAACGTAAATGAATTCACTGTAATGAAGTCTCGTCTTTCCTTATCCGTGTCGTTGTTCTCATCCTTGGAGCGTTCATTTGCTTATTGAGTGATTGGAAACACGATGAGGAGCAACAACAGCAACTAGAAATAGCCAAACAAAACAAATAACAAAATGAGACTGAGCGAGGAATAAATGATTTTGGGGCATAGTTGATTGTTTGTATGTGTGTTTTTGGCAAACAAGAAATAACCCAAAATAAAGAACTTAAAAAATGCGCACATAAGTATGCAATATTTTTTTTTTACTGTATTTTTAGTTGCTACTTTGAATGCTACATATTAATCTTGTAAAAGTTTTGCTTTTTAGACAAAGAAAATATTTAAAAGGTAAACAATTGAAGTCTGTGATGTTGTTTTTAGTTTCTTATTTGTAACTATATACAATAGTTTGTTTTGTTGGCATAAGAAGAAAATTTTGAAATATGTTGTTATAAATGTGTATGACAAGTAAACCAAGAACTTTGAATGCGGAAGTAAGTTACATAACTAGCATACACAACTATAGTAACTTCTATATGTCTTCTTAAGTGACAACACCTGAGTGAATCATAATGAGCATAAAACTTTATAAACCGCGCAAAAGTTTGCTTGTATTTTGTGTACTAACATCAGCAGATGGAAATGTTGCAACTAACAATTTCAAATTTGTGTATACTCGTACACATCACAATTAATAGCAACTTATCATTTTAGTTTCATGTAAAGAAAGGAAACGTTAGTAAAGAAATCTATCTGCTTGTCTCAATGAGCTGGAAAATAGATTTATAAGGTTAGATCATCCAATCTAATTTATATACTGATAAAAAGATCTCAGTAGTCATTTAATGTGAGATATATAGCTAAACGTTTTAAATGAAGAAATTAAGGGATTTTTGCTTCAAGGCGATAATGTGATTAACAAATAAAATCTTCGGTTGTGAGATGTGGAGTAATAAATTGAATACTTCGAAACTGTTTTATTATTCTACTTACAATAAAAAAATCATTATTTTTATTTGGAAGAAGAATTGGTGGCAAGTTTAATTAGACCGTCATTGCAACCTCATTTGGTTTACTGTAACATACTCTATAATTGCAGATGCCCCAAGATGTTGGTATTCACTAAGAAGTCATTTCCAAAATTTGTGTCGGAACTCTAGGGACTGATTCATATTAAATCATCACAGTACCATAAAAAACAATCGAATTTTGTCTTCAACATGCAATTGTTTTAAGATGATTCATTGCCTTTAATTTTTGCTCACGATATAAGTTTGAGCTCAGCGGTGAAGTTTGAGCTCACATTGTCACATGTTCGAGACTTTCTGAGTACTAGCTCACATTTTGTTGAGGATGCATTTTAATGATAAAGAATGGAATAATAATATGGAAGCCGACGATAAAAAGTTGGCTAACTAATTATTTTCTTGGTCAAAGTAAGGAGTCTCGAGCTGGTGTGCTCACAAATAATAAAAAATGCGGTTGATTTTAAGATCTTGTGCTGATCCTGGATTCCAAAATGGTATTGGTGTAAATCTTGATATTCATCAACTCACTGCTTCAGATCCAAGTCTGATATGTCGCTAATTACATTGGACAGAGCACAATGGAAGAATTCCAAATAGCACAAAGGAAATTGCAAGAAAATAAATATTTTTCAGTTTGCAGTCGGAGCTATAGATTGCACCCATTTTAGAATAAAAAACCGAGCATTCAAAATTCTATAATATTAATGCGCAAGAAACATGCGATGCGAAAGAAATTTGTAGGATCAATACATGATGTTCGCGTGTTACAAAATAGCAAAACGATTTCAGTTTGTTCTTTGAAAACATTTATTATTTTGTCATAACTCCTATTTAATTTTTTAAACTTGGAAGTTATCTTTTTTCAAGAAGGCATTTGTTGTGCTTAAATCTACTAAAAATGCTGACAATTGATCGCTCGACTCAATGGCGATCAATTTCGCATTCACTCTCGTTACAACTCATGATTCTGACTAAGGAATCAATGAGGTTTGATCTCACTCAGATCGAAGTCAATGCAATAGTTTGAACTAATTTTAATGCATAGGAAATTGAGATTGAGTTCAAGATGTTCGCTTTAACTTGAGGCGTGAGCTTAAGCTCAGCAGACTTGACTTGAGCAATTGCTTAGTTTTTATGCGTGAGGTCCAGTAGTATCTCAAACTTCTTCTGTACTTCTCTTCTTCTTTTCCAATATGTTCACTATGCCCTAGATATTACAGAAGCGACTACATCTTGGAAGCACGGAGTGCAAGCAAAGAAAAACTGGTATAAAAGTGAATGGGGATGATCTATTGTCACTCTTCTCTTGAGTACAACTCTATAAATGATTTTCGGTTTAAGAAAACAAGTATTTTTGGTCTTACTGAAATTTAAATTGTAATCTTTTTTGAAATTTTTATATACATCATATTTATCAGTTAGTATAATCACTATACTTAATAATGATTAGACGAAGAAATTATTTCCTTTATATTTATACTTGCAGTATACTTACTTATAATATAGTACAATAAGTCCCAAGATACAATTATTGTCAAAATTGACATTTTTCAATAAGCCTTACTTGTTTTCCGCACTGACTTTTATCGTACTTAGAAGCATTTCCGCAATGAAATGCAACTACTTATTATTGTCAATGCAAAGGCCATTTTGACGTTTTCAATGCTTAGCATATAAATGAAGACGTGCCATAAAAGTAGTAAACAGAAACAGAGTACAAAAGGCGAACAAAATAAAATGTGGGAAAGAAAATAAGAAAAAGGATATAACTCACCACTACTACTACCACTATGTACAATAAAACCATACACACAATTTTATTCTTATATAGTAGAAGTAATAGCAAACTAAGCTGGGCCAAGTTGAGCTGAGCTAAGAAGCGGTGTTAAATGCTTTAAATGTCAACGACAGACGACGATAAGTTGGGTTTGCCAGTTGACTGACTTGCTGTTGTTGAAGGCCTGTGCGTCCCTTAGTGTGGCCCTTAGTGTGTCATTCATGGTGCAGGTGCTACCACTTGTTCTCGTTCATCAGCTAGCCTGCCAGTCAGTCAGTTAGTTAGTTAGTTAGTTGTCCATCCATGGTTGTGTCGTTTCATTTCGTGTCGTGTGTTGGCATCAATCCCACAGGATTAGTTAACAACGCAAAATGTTTCGCACATCACTATCAGGCATCACAAGTACATCAGCGTCGACTTTTACTTTAGAAGCATCGTACCATCATTCAAGCAGTTATTATCCTTTTCCTATCTTATTTTTGTCTTCTATTTGTGTTTTTTGCTTAGCCACTTTTCCACCTTCACAAGGCACCAGAAGAACTTAACAGTCAGTGAGTTGTCTATCCAAGTTTCCTAGCTCCGTTTGCTTTAATGTCCTGGCACTTCCTACTTACATTTGCAGAAAATGATGAAAAATGCACAAAGTGCCATCAACGGCACATCAGCGCATAAGACGATGTCATCTTCATTGTGAGCTCTGAACATCATCAGCTTAAAGCTTAACCCACTCGCTCTCCGCTCCACACTCCTAACACAGTGGCATTTTGCCTCTGACTATTTCAACGGTCCCTGACTCATACATCGTCCTTTCATTTGTCTTAGGTGGCATTAATAATTGAAATATTCACTAACAGGAAGTTGAAGACATTAATGGCAAAGAGTCTCCTTACTTCCGTTACCACTGCCGTTGTCACTGTACTTCATGTTATGCTAGATTGAGGTTTATTTTAGTTCAACGACGCTTTTCTTTTCATTTCTCAAATTTTTTTTTTTTTTTTTTTGTATGGGGTTAAAATGAGACAACAGAAAATCACAAATGGGAAAGTTAAGTAGAGGGGCACATGCTCATAATCCATGTAGTATAGTAGTCATCCACACTTGGAGTAAGGTGTAAGTGTCTGAGTGGCTGTTGCTTGGTGAAAGACGTCTTAGCTGAACTGAATTGAACTCAACTCAAGTTGAGTCTTGAAGTCAAGACAGCGCTAAGTTCTACCTGATCTATACAATATTGAGCTGCGATGTGTTGATTCGGCTTAACTTGCTGGTTGACAGTTTTTAGTCAGACATTCAGTCAGTCTTCTCCATTGTGTCGTATAGATCAGTGATTCTTAAACCATAATCATGGTACCATAGACTCCAAGGGGTCCGCGGATCACAGTTTAAGGACTGCTGTCTTACCATATTGCTTAAAAGGCTTTAACTTCTCGTCAACTACTTACTACTTGGCTTTCTTATTATTATTTACATTAGAAATGCGTGTATGTATGAGTGTGAACGTAGCACCATCATCAACTTGTAAGTAGGAACTAGCTAGAGTCATTACATAAAAATTGCTTATTAACATTTATTTATTTTTCATTTTTTTACTTTAGCTTTGGTCGTTTTGGTCTCGAGCTGTAGCTACCATGAAGTTTGGTCGCTTTGCGCCGCGTAGTGGTTTCAATTTTTAAGTTGGAAATTTTTACTCTAAATTCCCAATACGCTTTTGCATGCTTGATGAGAATTTTGTTTTACAATTTGCTAACATTATTCGTTAGTGTAGTTGTTGTTTCTGTTGCTGCTGCTGCTGCTCTTGTTTCCATTGTTGTAGTTGGTTTTTATGTTTTAGGCTCAATTTCGTTTAATTTTAACAAAGTATATTATTTTATCCATAATCTTGTGTTAACATCTCTAATCAGGTTTCATTTAGCTATCTTCGATAATTGCTTCTCAGAGATATATTCTTAGTTTTCTGCAAATATTTGGTACGCAAATGTCGACTTAATTTCTTTTATTTGTCAACATTTTATTTATTGTATAAAAAATTGCTTCCCGTTGCTTGGCTTTTTCAGGCAAATTTTCTTGCTTGTTTCGTATGAGTGAAATTATGTATACATAATAACTGGAGCTGTACTAAAAATACAGGCGCTTAATAATAAATTAAGATGTAAAAGTAAGAAAGGAAATAACTAACAAACACTTGGATGGTAATCTAATGTCAATGAAATATGAAAGGATAAAAGATGTGGTTGATTATAAGAAGATAATAATTCTGTAAAATAATCACAATAGCTTTTTTGGACGAGAAAAGAGGTACAAAGTTTCTCATAATAACCAAACTTTTATTTTAAAGTATTGTATTGACGTACCCATAACTTTTTTGCATGTTTTCCCTTAAATGGTTTTCTTGCGATGAATGGTGTTTTATTTTGTATTGAGTTCATAATATATTTTTTCATATCGCTAATTTGACTTTTAGATGTTTACACCTTTATCATTCTTCATTCAAGCAGTTTTCAAGTAAAAAAAAAAAAACAAAAAATTGATGGAAAATATTACATTGAGCCAAATACAAATGCGAATTTTATTTTTAATGCCTTTTTTAGCGAGTTCAGAGACTTGTCGAATATGCTAAAAATTCCCATAACACTCATTTGTGTTTATTACAATAAAAGCGAAGTCGGGGAAAAATATGTAATTTCAGTCAGAACACAATTTAGTGTATGTTTGCCTTACCATCTGTTCGTTTGACTATGTTTTTCATTCCAGTATTTATGTTATATTCTATACAAATATAGAATATTCTTGTATTTTTAGTGAAATATTCAAGTTGAAGAATACACATTTTAGCATAATTTAAGGCGGTTGCGAGTTAGAAAACTTAAAAAAAATTAAACTTTAAACACAAAAACAAAATACTAAATATGTGACTGACTTGTGTAAAAAAAAAAAAAAACATTTATGGTGTCATAAAACAAAACCCAGCACTACGAAACCAAAGCTAAAGCCATTCTGATTCCCATTCCCAGAAAGAAAGACACCATAAATACTATATGAAAAAAAGGAAAGCAAACATTACATGGAAAATGGAAGAAAAAACATCAAATAGTTAAATAAATTATGAAGGATCTCGTTGGCTTGTGGCGGAAATTTGCCATTTTGTATACCTCAACAAATTTGTGAAATTGTTGAGCTGAAAAAGAGAAGCTAAAAAATAAAATAAAAATAAATGGAAAAGAAAAAGGAACAACATGAATGACATGCGTTGTAAAGCATTAAATGTCAGAAGAAAAAATTTTGCACATAGCAAAAGGAAAAAATATAAAGAAACCACAAAATACAGAACATAAAATTACGCCCAAGGGAGCTAGAGGAGAATCTTCCTCTCAAACCAAACCCTGAGTCACCCACAAACTACCATATCAAGTTATCAGGACGGAAAGCTTTCCACCATGATGTGTCGCGTACTCAATGCCGCCGCCGCCGACAAGGGCGTGGGTGTGGTGGTACTTTAAGCAAATTATTTTAAAGTGCTCCATGGATCTATGGTTATTTACCTTGGCGCTACGATTCGATTCCAGTTACATTGAGTATTTTAAACCATAAGTATGAGTTTGATTCTGAATCTGATTTAGAATTAAGATACATACAATACATTTAGTAGTGAGTAATGCTCAATTGAAGAATATTGCAAGTGCCTAGAAGAAACTAACTAAGGCAATAATAGCATCAACGACATATTTAAGTTATGAACTTAATTTGTAATGACAATGATGTCTCTGATGAGAGAGATCTTCTACTTGTATTCAGTCTCGAGCGTAAGGTCTTCAGACTAAACTGAAAAGAATACACCATACATGAGTTTGTGTTCTGTTGTTTGTCGTTTCAGTCCTTAAATCCATAAGAAATATCTGCATCGTACTTCTTCATTCGGGACTCTTTGTTGGTAAGCAGTGTTAATGAAGTCGCATTAATTTAAGTGCGTTACATGCCAACAACAACAAAAATAAGAACAACACTTCGAAAAAGATAAAAAGGCGCACAACAACAATAACATGGCATTAAGTAAAGAAAACAATACAAACAGAACCGAATACAACATTAAAGAGTACGCAGGACATGCAAAGACACAGACGACACAGAAACAAGTGCAGAGACAGAGAGTCTTACAGACAATCAAGCAAAGTACAGTAAAGTAAATTGTCTCTTATCATCCCTTCTCATGCTTTTCATTGACATTTTCCTCTTTCATTATTTTTCTTCCTTTAGCATTGTCTTTTAAGTTGTAAAATGATAAAAAGGAGTGAGCAACTGTAGCAATAGGAACAGATGCTCCTTCTGTTGTATCTTATGATTATCGTATCCGCGCGAGCGCACTTAGAACTTACATTGCTCGACTTAGTAGTGAGTTTGGATTTAGACAGCTTTAGTTGCCTTTGGCTCCCTTCTTCTCATTTGTTGTGATGGTTTTCCTTGTAACCGTCACTCGCATCGTAAAAAAACTTTACCGTCAGACAGACTGACTGACCAAAAAAATGAATACTACGACTAACAAGATGATAATGGTGATCAACATCACAACCAAGATGAGAAAACCAAGGAACCTTACTCGAACATGAAAATCTTGTCATATTTTTCTTGTTTACTGTCAACATCTTTGTACTTGAAGTCCCATTATGTTAATTATGATGAATTAAACGGGACACAGTTGTTATTTATTATAATTACCAGAGACAAGCAAAGTTAAAGCTTAAATGAATTTCTTGTTGCTGTTTTTACTTTCTTCTTTTACATTCTGTTGCCTGTGAGTCAAAGCTTCTTTTGCTTTTCATCTCTACTTTTTTCTCTTGTTCTGCATATCTTTTTGTATCTTTGTATTTGTAGGTGTGCGAATGGCCTTGTGCTTTTTTCAATTTTCCCAGGAAAAAGTATTTAGCTTGGGGTTTTTTCCATTTAATTATATATTAAATGAAAGTCTTTTGTACATAAACATAGTAGTAGATAACATTTTTAGTTTGAATTTCACTCTTTCAATTTTAGATTTAATCTGTTTCTAGTATTTTAAGGTAAATTATAATTAATATTTTATTGTCTGTGTATTCTTTTCATTCGCAAGATATTAAGGAAAATACGACAATCTGATTTAGTTAAAATTAACAAAAAAAAAAAAACAAAAAAAAACACTTCTTAACAAAGAAATACTTCTCAGAAATACTTTAATTATATTCTTTATGCAGTGCATAGTATTAAAAGTTTGTACCACAAAGAAGGAGACATCGGAGACCCCATAAAGTATATACATATGTATATTCTCGGCCAGCGCGATGAGACGAGTTGATTTAGCCATGTCCGTCTGCTTGTCTGTCCGTATGTCAGTCCTCATGTTCTGATTAGAAAAACTTTTTTGTTTTTTGTACTATTAACTTAAAAATAATTATAAGTGTCTGACCCATACCTACCAATTATATAACTTTCAAGACCCATGGACCAGTATTCCAACTGCTACATTGCCAATGTTAGTTTTTTTTACCGGGTTTTCCTAACATTGCTTTCTTGATGCCCGACTTTAGGAAAATTGAGAATATTATCAATTTTATGTTTGAAAACTTTAATTTTGAAATGGTTCCAACCAGTTTGTGTTTAACATAAAAAAGTATGTTTTCATTAGCTAAATTGTATCTAGGTAGGGTCTATAATTATAAGTTGCGTCTTAGAGATGGAATAAGAAAGGCCCCAATCTTTTAAAGGACTTAATTAACGATTTAAAGTTATTCCGTTTTTCTTTGATAATATAAAGTTATTCTTTGTATAGGCATCCATTGAGTATTCCTATTACATACACCAGTCACATTTTTCAAATTATTCAAATTATTTGTTCAGATTTCAGCAGATAAAAATTCAATGTTATCCACATTTTAAATGAACTTATCGAAATATTTTAATTTAATTGAAAAAAATCAAATTATAAAATTGTGCAAATTGAAGTCTTTCCACACCCAGAAGTAAAAAAAAAAAAAATATATCTTACTGTTGGAACGGTAGGTGAAACTGTTGTCGAGATCCAGAATTTTTTTTTTAATTTGTCGCAAAAAGAACCGACTTTAATCGTGAGTTTGGCTTCCGAAGTAACATGACGGATAGTAGTTAGGATAGAATTATAAGCATTTTTTTCTTTTATCTGTGTAACTGACTGTGCGAATTTGATCGATATTTTTTAAAAATAAGTCATGTGTTCGGACATTAATTTTTTTCTACAACAAGGTATCATCTTATAAAAAGCGGATCGAACTTTTTGGCTTCTTTTGATCTTCTAAAATATAAAATAATATTGGCACAGAGGCCAGAATCTTTATTAGATTTTCTCTTTTTTTCCTTGATTCATTTTATATTTTATATTGATTTCACAACTAAAAACTTACATTTTTTTTCATTTTTGCTGTGTTATATGTATGTCGAATAATTTAAGGTGTTTTTATTTGATTCATGAAAATTCATATAAAGTATCTATTAAATATATGTATTAAGTCTCTTATGTCTCCGTACTAGAAAATAAAAGATTAAACAAAATTATATAGGAGTCTGCTATTCAAGTGGTGCGGAATAATGGAAATATGATATACTCGTACAAACACAAATCTACTTAAAACTATGTTACAATAAGCAAGGCGGTTGAAATAAGTACAAAATAAGTATATATTACAAATCAAAAGCTGTTTCAAAGCTGAGAGAATATTTTGCATAGAAGTAGATGGATTTATATTATATTATCACACTCATATTTTCTATATACTTCTTGTTTAAATGTAAATGGCATTCTTCGAAGCTTGTTTCTACGCGTTCTAAATATCACGATAGTTGGAAAGTAGTGTGAAAGATATTGTATAATGGAAATTTGAAATGTATAGTAGATTTGAATAATTATATAATAAAAATATACAACAAGTTACAGTTGTCATATAATAATTTCGTTATGACAACTGTAACTTGTTGCAGTTTATATATATGTATGTAGCGCATACATTTATAATAATTGGAAAGGTCAATAAGTTGTTGAAAATACACAGAAGATTGTCGCAATGTCAGATTTAATTCTGAACAAAAATTAAAAAAGAAATATATTTAGTTGTTATAATCGATAAGAAAGTTTTGGTGTGATCAAAGTTAGGATATATGTATTTTAAATCAAAAGCCTCGCATGGTCATTGAAAACTTAAAATTTACAAAACTTCAAAGTGTGGTACAGTCCTAATCTTTCGATAGTGTCGACCGAAAAAAAATCTAATCAATAAAGGGGCACTCTAATATACACACATATACTTATATCCTACCATAGATATGTTTCATTAAAATTAATGATTTTGGGCGAAAAATTCTTAATCCTTATGTAGAGACCATAGTCTGGTCAGACTTTTTTTTTACTTTGAACTGATTTCAAAAGTAGAAAAAATTAAACTACTGGCCTGAGATTCCAAGTTAGCTTCAATCAACTAATTTTGTGTGTGTTAGTGAAAAAAATAAAATAAAAAAATCAGCCAAGTGTGAGTCAGACTCGCACACGGAGGGTTCCGTACCATCGTACAAGATTTTTTGCTTAAAATATTAAATTATGTTTATATTTAATAGCCTAAAAGTATACTACAATTACAGCTTAAAAGTAGACTACAAAAACAATAAAATTGTTAAGCAAAAAGTTAAATTAAAGAACAATGCTTCTAAAAATGTGTATTTTTAGTATTTGTCGTTCTACACAAAAGTGAATTACGCACTCTGTGAAAATTTTAACTCTCTACCTATTACGGTTCAGGAGAGCAGAGTAGGACGGACGAACGGATGGACTTCGTAAGCTTAGTAATAGGGTCCCGATAGCTCCCTATGGGTACGGAACCCTAAGAAGTAAGTAGAAGGGGAGGATATGGTCATTATGAATTTGTACTGCAGACTTGACAGACCATGGTCTTGTCAGACCCCGTTGACTTTAAGCTCATTTTAAGAGTACAAAGAATTAAACTACAACCGTAAGATTCCAGGTTAGCCTCAATGGACAATTTCTAAGTGTGTTTCTAATGGAAAAAAAAATAAAAAATTAAGTAAAAATATTAAAAAGAACTAACTTTGACTATGCCGAAGTTGTAATACTCTTCTTCTTATAAGAACTTTCATTTGCATCCCGGTTTTTATGGGGGATACCCCCTAGTGGTTCAGCTGATTCCGACAAATGTACTACGCCTGGTAAAAAGAAAGCTCCGCGCAGCTCTCTAGCTCAAAAACTGAGAGACAAGTTTGCATATATACAGACGGACAGACGGACATGGCTAGATCAATTCTCGTCGCGCTGATCTAGAATATACACACCTGGAAAAAATAATGTACATGCAGTTTTCATTTCATTCCATAATTTTTTTTCTACTTTTCTGGTTGTGCGGATGTTGTAAACCGTTTTAGATCTATAGATTACGATGTGGCAAAACTTTTGCAAGCAAGAAATAATTTGGGACTTCCCCCATTTTTATGATAGCTAAAGTGTAGTTAAAAAAAAAGACAAATTAACCTGGCAAAAATATATATGGGGTACCAAAACTGGTATCTGCATAAGCGTTAATGTTTGCAACTTAACCGGTTTATGTTTGCCTTTCTTCTTTTTAATATGCATAAACTCGCTTTCTAAAACTATTGCTTTTTTATTTTCAAAAAAAAAAAAAGAGTCTGAATAATTTTATTAAACTTAAAATATACATTTTTGCTTTATATTGAATGTTCTTGTGTGAAAAATATATAAATCAATTGGGTTTTATAATGTAGTTTTCAAAAGAACATTTTCATTTTGAGATTTGTAAAATAAAAACATGATATTTTTTCCCAAATTATATTTAAGTTGTATTAATTGTATTGTATGTATTAAAGTAAATAAGTATCTACAGAAAAGTGTGTAAATAGAAAAGAAATGTTCAGTGTGAATTTTGAATGGAAATAAAATCACATAATGAACAAAAAATATGTAAACAGCAAAAATAATAAAAGCAAAAGGAAATAAAACTAAAATCCAACACAGAACATTGTATTTAGTACTTACATATGATATGATTTAAAAGGAATGATGGCAAAAAAACTGGGAAAGTCATCAAGAAGGAAATAATGACGAGTGTGGAGAAAGAAAAATATGAAAAAAACAACAACAAAACATTTCCTGTTTACATTCTCGAAATTGCAAAGTTGCAATTTATGGCGCGGTTTGTTTGCTTATTTTTGTTTTCTTTAAAACACATACAAGTACACTTATCCATAGTTACAGATGAACATAGACACCTATGTACCGGGTGTATTCTATTAGTATCCGACCTGCGTTCATAAATCTGCGGCAGAAAATACCAGTGATTTCTCACAAACTCAGGGCCTGGCAGAATTACCGACATTAAGTTTTGTTTAAACTTGACAAACCGTTTAATACTATAAAGGGGAAAGCATTTGACTGCTGGTTTAAATATGAATAAAAAGAATGCGAAGACTGCACGACATACTTCTACAACTGCTTCAGGATATAAGAGAACCAGCGTTAACGTATTTTTCACTTGATTTGCGCTTACTTCGAAGGATACTACTTATGTGCCGAATACTTTTGGGACACACCTCGTATGTACTATGAGTATATACATTTAGAATGCATGTTTATGTGGGAGACTAACTGACATTGGGTGTGTGCATTTGTTTTGGTCTCAAACGTGACTACAGGACATTAGTCGCCATTCATTCACGGCAATAACCCACTTCGCATATACATCGTCCGACGGCTACATTTTGAGCAAAAGAATGTAATAATAAAAAAGCAGGAAATTTTGAGAGTATGTGTAAGAGCACATACACCCATACATCCATATATTGCATTACTTTTTCATATGCATATAGCAATATTCACTCATTTATGCATCCTTACAACTGTGTATATTATTTTGTATTCTTTTATTCACTGTTGTTACTGTTGGTCCTGCCACTGCCCGTCAGCAAAGCAATTTTATTAAAAAGTACGTAAAGTGTTATGAATTTTGTTCCGTGGTGGCCACAACAAAATATCATATGTACAAATAAAAAATCAAATTGAAACATAGACACACTGTGAAGGAGGGTATGGAGCATATTGAATGAAGCTCGTCTGAAAAGTTGCTAATTAATGCCATTGTCGCAGAACAATGAAATATTATATTACTTTAAGAGCGACAATTTTTAAATATGTGTTTGTGTGTGTGCGTTAGTTAAGGTGTGTTGCTATGTGTAAAAATGTATATGTGGATGAACATTGTATTTCAAAAACAACAGAAACAATAGCAATGCACTACACAATGAACATGAAGGACTTACTTTGTTGTCTTTGTATCTGCGCATTCATATGATTTTCACAACTTCACATTCTTCCTCCTTCTCTCCTTATCTCCTTTTTATATCTCTTTATTAATAAATGGATTTTCTTTTGCTTTGCCGCAGGCTTTTGTGTCAAAAACAAAAGAACTATTATGTTCACTTATATCTGAATCATATTCATTTTGTCTCATCTAATTTGGCATTTACAATAAAATTTCCTTATAATTGAGTAAATACAATACAAATGGAAATATTTATCTTTTAAGATTCATTAAGTTTATTATTGATTTAAATAGATAGCAAAAATGCATATGCATTCCCACACAAGAGATTTGTTATGTACATAAGTATTAATGAATTCTATTGAAAATATTAATTTAAAACTGCAGTAGCCTGTCACTTTCCACAAAATTCGGATGATGAAAGTAATTATGTCACATTTACTATTTGCTGGTGTTTCAGTCTTTAATATTCATCCTTGTTTCTCATTGCCCGAGCGTAATTTTACGATTTCAAGTCGCTTATCTGTTTCAGAAATACTATTCTTTTATTTTGTGCTTAAAATGTTGTTTGGCCAATAACTTTGGTAGCATAATTATTTGTTCATATATGATGCGCTGTTATACCGTTAATCTGATTGCATTAACATTTTTATCAATGTGTATGGTTGCTTCCCGGCTTAAATATAGGATAGCTTTGGTCCCGTTATGTTTCCCTTTTTCCAAGAACAACCCCTAAAAGTAGACTACAAAAAACTAACTAAAATAGAACTTTAATTTTCTGATACTCAAACTGTGTTCTTTATTGACACTCAAATTGTAACAAAGAGAATATAGTCATAATAACAAAAATCGGTTGGATGCCACCCGTCCGCTAGTACAATAGGGAAATTAACACTTTGAGATGTTTTTTATATAATAACTAAACAAAAGCAAAGAAAACAATCATTGTTATGAATGGCAAATTCTATAATTTTGGAAGAAATTCACTTATTTTAAGAGATTTTACCTACTTATCATCTACAATCAACGACGTGCTCACCTGAAATACTTGCAATGAAATTTATATGTGCGAGAAATCAAGGTCTGAAAATTGATCAACCCAGTTGTCTTACAATTATGTATTAATTTGCATAAATTCTAAATCATTGTGTTCTAATCATTCAAATAACAGAATAGAAACTTAAAATTCATTTTAGCATCAAATATACTAATTCCAACTTCTTTTAGAAATTTTGGACTTAAGGACAACTTTTTAATGCGTCTAACAATATGTCAATATGAACAAAATAATATTGTCTAAAAGAAATATAAGATAACCAGCTTAGTATCAGAGATCCTCTGAAATTAAATCAAATTGTTGAAAGATTTTCTTAACAAAGTTTACAATAAAAAAGATGATTATTGAGTTCTTAACAATATGTGAGATTTCATTATTCAAATAGCGTTTTCCGAAGTTACTTTTATCTTTGTCAAATTTTTAGTTTCTTCTTAGTAGCGGTCACATATTAAAAGGGTTTTTCAGATTTGAACAAATGTAAAAGCAAAATCTCAGTGATAATACTTCGAGTTAATTCAAGTAAGGTTATTTGATGTAATAAAAGACACAAAGGATTCATATTAAATCTTGTCTTTATTAGTAAATTATTTAGTAAAACAAATACATATTTCAACAAAGTTGCCAATTAATACCCAAAGATGCTCATAAATCCTGCAGGCAAAGAAAATCATTTACAATTCACCTTCTTCATAGAGAATTTTGATTAAAACTGAAACTCGACAGATATTAGCAGCTATAACAGAGAATTATTTCTATCTACAGGCTCACTTTCCATCTCAATCTAAAACTCTCCATCTTTTATTCTTTATTTACAAAATAAACTTATAGTATACAAACACATATATATATAGTATGTACATATTGTATATATGTATTTACACATGCAAGCGCCTATAAATTTGCACATAAAGTGATTCTCATAAAGTACACACATTGTTCCCACACATACATATATGAAAGGAAAAACCAACAAAGATTTAATACCCCAAACTCACACTTAGTAGAATCATTCGAATCATGCAAGCAAATCACTAAGGGGTAATACAAAATACGAAGATGGAAGTGGAGGGGATAAAAATAACAAGAAAAATAATATATAAAATATATTTATAACAAAAACGTGATGTGGTTATTGATGGATGAGCTTCAGACGCCGTAAGTTGCCATGCTACTCTGCACACATACGATTAAATCTAGTAACATCGGCAGCAGATACAAAATTGAGATGAATATATGATTAAAATAAAAGGAAAAAATAAAAAAATATAAAACAAAAAACAAGAGTTAAAAGACGAGAAAGAATCACGCTTTAATTTTTCTCTTATTTCGCTTAGTTTTAAGTCATTAGTGTTGGTGGGTGTGTAGGGATAACATACTGGCGGACTAAGGGAGGTGCGGAGAAGGTGTCGCGCTTCGAAATCATAACGAAATGGAACCGAATCTGAGCATAAGCCAAATCATAAAAAAATAAATAATTCTTTTTAGTAAATGTTCAAACATACCAGGGACTCAGATTATTGTTTTGTCGCCCCAAGCCCCGGATGACCTTAACCCGCCAGATGTAAAAAAAAAAAAAAACAAGAAAGAAACAAAGATAAGTTAAGCATTAATCAGACTGTTGTCATGAGAGAAGTAGGGTATGGTAGAGTAAACACTTTTATCCCTAGAAAAAAGGGGAAAGCTAAGAAAATCATGTGTACTGTCTATTTATAAATAAAACTTGCATTTGGTGGGCGTTAAGTTTTGATTAAAGCCAAGTAGTATAGTAATTATTCTGCCTTAGCTGTCACTTTTAATTATTTTAATACTTTCGAATCATTACCGACACATATCTACATACATACATATGAGTACATATAGTATATATGTTCTGATATACATACATATAAGTATAAGTACGAGTATGTTTTTGTGTATTTACCAGCATGTTTGCTTAGGTCATTTCTCTTGTTGGATTTCTTGTTTATTATGTGGGTTGGATTAGATGCC
The DNA here is from genome assembly GCA_035041805.1 of Amiota mariae. Classification (NCBI taxonomy): domain Eukaryota; kingdom Metazoa; phylum Arthropoda; class Insecta; order Diptera; family Drosophilidae; genus Amiota; species Amiota mariae. The sequence goes on along the minus strand of JAWNKV010000229.1, from coordinate 437,077 downwards.
AAAATAAAAATATTACGTGTTAGTTTTAACGCTCATCTAGCAGCGTCAGCAATGAACTTAACTTATTACGCATTGTCCTTACTATTGGTTTTGTTCTCGTAGAAGAGCAGTAATCTTCGAGTTAAACTAGTCCTCTCCTTATTGGTTTCTCTTAACGAACTTATAAATATTATCATGTTCAATTTGAACATTTGACTGCTTTCCTCCACTGTTTGATATCGGTGATTCATTAAAACTTGTTAACCCTATTTTCTTAAATTTCTTTTATTTTTTCAATAATTTCTTGTTACTTTTCACACCAGTATAAAAAGCAATTTGTTATCATTTTGCCACGATGTTTGTATCGCATAGAAGTTCTATATAGAAATAAAAGAAATCAGTATGACGAAAAGAATAACACAGTCTTTGTACGTTTGTCTATAAGTCTATTTCTCTGGAAATAAGTATCTCACTTTTGGATATATGTCTTAACTTTCCTTTCCCAGACTTCTGGTTGAACTTGCCTTCTGACGAGCAGTCAGCTATAATGTAAAATAAGAAACCTTTGGTGATTGAACTTTAATATTCCTTTTTAAGTACGAGTATCTGATTGAACAGACTACAATTGGAAATTATTTTGATTTTTTTTTTCTGTTTCATATCGTTTTCGTAGTTTTCCGGTAAAACACCTGCGGCATTTTTACATAAAAAAGGGAATTGTTTTGATGAAAAAAAGGCTTGAATTTCCGTGCATACTTGTGGGGTGGATAGCTTTGTGGCCCTCACTGCCGCCATCGAATATTTTTCATGTTGCTGTTGACATGTCCCTCTTTTCTCTTCAACATTCTATTGAATTATTGTTGCCGTGCTATTGATTGTGTTCGCTTTTGACGTTATCCTCAATGCCCTTGTTGTTGTTATAGTTGTGTTGGCGACTACTGTCTCCAGTAGAAGAAGCAGTAGGAGTAAAAATAGCATTCAAAATGTTGGTTTGTTCAGTTCAGTTCAATTCGATTCGTTTCATTTCATTTCATTTCACTTCGTTTCCAGTGATTTCGTCTCGTTCACATCATCACAATGCCATTCATTCATATCCATACATACTCACATAACCTTACTCACACATTCAATCATATATATATATATATATATATATATATGTATGTGTATAGTATATGTAATCATGAAAAGAATGTATCTGCTTCAATACACAAAAATAAAAAGAGTTCAGAGTGAAAAGAAAAAACGTTTTTTTTTGTTAAAAAAATAAAATGCTTTTAACTTTTATAGCCTTAATGGAGTTTTATGCATTTCGACAACGGAATTATAACTATCCTGGTTTCACTCCTTTCGATTGAAGCAACAGTTCGATTCTCTCTCTTGACAATAAAAACTCCTACATAAAGCATAGAGACCTACGAACCAAGTATGTAGTTGAGTATGTCTGGTTTCGTTTAAAATGTTGCCTTCTGCAGTTTTGTAGTATACTGGTATATAAATACTTAGTTGTTTGGTTGCATACATATGTATGTAAGTATGTATGTGTCCTTAATGATAGTTTCATACAAAAGTTGAATTAAGTGTCTCAATATTTTTTTTTTTATTTTTGGCAAAAATTTAGTCACATAATATGGAATATCAGAAATGCGTTATCCGAAGTATTCTATGATGCCATTAAGTTGTTTGGTATTTCTCATGGATATCAATGGTCTCTGTTATGTGATTGTACTATTGTACATTTCATTTTATAAGTCGCTTGGATGCAAATAAAATATAAAAGATGACTAAAAAACCTTAAATTTCAGAGGTAGGTTGATCAAAAAGTGTATACATAAAAACTGACAATTTAATATGCTCGAAGTTTTTTGCCCATAGAGTTATAAGAACGAGCCCTCATTTCGATACCCATAACTTACGATAATATCAGAAAACCTATCTTTGCTTTAAATGTAGATTTAGGAAATACTCGTATCTATGAAATTTCATATTTGAATTCTCTTATTAGTGGAGCTGGGAATCACCAATGTAGATAGTTCCGTACTTTTCATTTTAGAAACTAAAAGTTTGAATTTTATAATTAATCTTAAAATGGTTATTTAATATATTAAATACACACTTGTATATATGAAATTTAAAAGTGTTTTGTTTTAATTTACATTATCTTTTTTTGTTGCTATCAGCTCTATTTTGATATCTTGCTAGGAAGGTGAAGTTTCAGCATTTCCAAACAAAAATCACTTCCCCTATTCGACTAACCTGTAAATTTCTCATAACTTCTTGTCTACAAAATCGTCTCACAAGATCGTCGACCCTGAGTGGCCTTGTTGCGCCAATTGGACAACAAACTTTTGTTTTAAGAGAAGTGAAACGAATTTATTGGAAAGCAGTTGATGAGAGAATCTATACTTCAATAAGAAATTTTTGTAACAATATATTTAGAACTTACCAGATATGCTTATTTTATTATTTTAAATAAATTGCTGATCCATTGCTGGTGTAAAATTTTTAGGATACCGTTTGTTGATTTTATTGTACAACAGATGGTGTGTACAGCATTAATATTATTATTTATTAATATTGTGCATAAAATGGTAACTATATTATTAATATTGTGCAAATAGTGGTAACTATATACAAAATAAGCATCCTATAACACGACCATAGTCGAATCCAATGTTATGTTAAAATATCAGAGCGATCGGTAAAGTATGTACTTTTTGAGTTCAGTGGTCATGAACAAACGCATATTTACTATTTACATTTTTATTTATACTCGTATAGAAAAAGATAGACATTGTTAAGTGAGATAGGAATATTCTGAAGATAATGTCAAATAAAATCAATTTTAATTATTGAAAAAATATTGAGAATAAATAATGTGACATTATGATTTATTAAATTAGTAGTGTTCTAACAAAAAGCAATTTTACTCAATGGAAATCACTGAATGTAAACGTCTATAAACTGCAAATATATAAATATGTACAACATGTTGATACACATCATTTACTGTCAATATTTTCCAGCACTTTCATGCATATATGAGTGTGTTTAGATACGATACATACATAGATACCATACATAATAGCATAAAATTATCTACTTACTTGAAATTTCAAACATTGCACTTAACTTACCCACGCACAGCCTACAGCCCACAGCCCACACAACATTCCAAATTAAATTGAATCGGCGATTCTCCGTGACACTTTGTGGCTATTAACGTTGTTCTTATTGTTGTAATCGTAGTTGATTTTGTTTGTATCGAATGAAATCAAATTATCGTAACAGTTGAACAAATCTATCTATCCACCTATCGCAATACGTTAGTGAAGTACTTCAAATGACAATTGACATTTTCAACGGTTTCAGGGGTTTAAATAGAAAATTGATGAAAGTATGAGAGATAATGTAGCAATGTAGACGAGAAATATTACTCCTATCAATGTGTCCTTATGTCATTAATACATGTAAGTATTGTACATATATGTATGTATAATGATGTTTAATGTTTGAAGAATTCTATTTATGGTATAGAACAGCGGTTCTAAAACTTATATTGACAGTTGGAACAACTTTTTATGGGTAAACACTAACCCTACTCACTTTTATAACATTAAGAAAAACCATTTAGATGTTCCAGGCTTAATTATGTTATAGGTCAGGAGTACCTAACTCAATTGGTTTTCGAGAAAATCTAGGATAGCATTGGTCGGTCATCACAGGTGCAAAATCACCTTTACGGTCGATTGTGTTGCCTGGTTATAAAATAAACATCATTCTACCGTACTAAGCAAATTTTGATAAAATTTTGCTAGGAAGCAGCAACGCGCGCCGGGTCTACTAGTTATATGTTAAAAATCCCAGTTGAGCCATTTTTTCCTCGGTTGTGAATGTGGGCAAAGTTTTCTGCCTAAACTTGAGGGAAATCTCTGACTTTTTTTGTATCCACAATCTTAAGGTCTTACAATATCTTCATATTCACTAAAGACCTTAATTTAATCTTGTGATTTTTGACTGGAACCACTAAGGAAGCCGTAGAAGAGGAAGACCAGCGAACACCTGGAGACGACTGTTAGAGTTGGAAACCCGTGCATAGCTGGAATTAAGAGACTGGCACAAAACAGACCAGGTTCTTACTATGTCCCGCTTGAAACTTCTTGGAAATAGGTTCGACAATTTGCAGTTTTGTAAAACCGAGGAATAAAATGGCTAAAGCCCTAGCAGAAAAGGGACATATTGGAGGCCTCTTATAAGGTTCTATATTTTACCGCTTGTGTTTGTACTTTTTCTTCTTAGTGGCACTCAAAGGGGACATCTGCGGTCAAGTAAAAACAACGTCCTTAGTACTGTGGGCATACCTCTACTATATTTATATCACACTTGCTATTACAACAACAACGACAATGTGACAAGGAGAAATACTTGCGAATTTTCTCAACAAAAATGTATTAATTCTTTGAAAAACGTTTTTTAAAGAACTTTTTAAATTGTAAGTCAAATATTTGGTATTTTAAAGTTATTGTCTCTAGTAGTGGCATTTTAGCTACAATTTAAGAACCGCTGATATAGAATACATATATGTTTTGCACTGTCGATAATTATTACTCTTATTCAAGTGTATGGTGATGACAAGTATACAATGCTAAATATGTTTTCTTTAGTTTCTCATAGAATTATGTAAGGTAAATATAGAAGTTCAAATACACGTGCAATGTTTTACACTAAGTACAAGTACATTAAAAGTTTACTCGATCATGATCGAATTTAAGCAATGAGTTTTGTTTAGCTATTTGTTCAAGTGTGTCTTCCTGGAATCGTTCATCTGCTTACAACTAGAGCTTGGTACAATATTATCGACTATGAGCGAAGTCCTGTATAAACATTTAATGTTGTTGGCATACTACGCCCAAAACATGTTGCCATCAACATTTTCGTCCTCTGAGTCCTCTGTGTAGTCTTCATTGAGTATAATTTCTGCTTGGCTTCCTCGTCGATGATTAATTATATTGTTGCATACTTACACTCGTATATATGTACATAGATACCAGCTTTGTCCATATCTAAATTTGTGCATGTATTTGTATATATTGCATTTTCTATTGTATTGTGGAAAGCAAAGCATTACTTACATACATAACTACATGTCTATTGTATCTAAATGTGTGTCTATGTATGTATGCATGGAAGTTTGTTTATGTGTCTGTCAGTTGCACAGATTTCGATCCATTTATTTTAGGTTGACATTGTTTCAAAAGTTAAGTTGCAGTTGCAACCACACCCACTCATCCATCCATCTATTGTATTATATATTACACTACCGACTCACCAACCGACAGACCACGTTTACAACGCCCGCTACTTACAATGATTTAACCATAATGTTGAGTCGAGATTTTAGTTCAGTTTAGCTTCGATGCTCTACATCATGAAACAACAAGAACACGAACAACTAAAATCATAAATCTCACTCAGTTCAAGAAAACGAAATGTTTTCATTTTGTTTAAATAATATATTGTATTGGAATAATAACTACAATTCCAACTACGGGTATCTACAATACAATACTATAAAAATGATACACTACCAGCACCAGCAACAACATCAACAATAATACGAATAACAAATTTGTTGTCTTAAAAGTTATTTTGTACTTGATTTCAATAAAAGATCAAATAATAAAAATTTTAAATGTAAAACAAACCGCAATTGTTTAATTTAAATGTTTACAGTTACTTTAATGAAGAGAATGGTATCTTAGCTATAAGTCAAAGTTTGTAACATGGTAAGTAGAAACTTAATAAGTCTGGTATTTAATATATTTGGAACACTAATAAGACAATAATTGTCATAGCATTTGATTTATTATATGAAAAATGTTTGATAAATATTGCTTTTTGGGGTTTCGTATAGGGAGCTAACGGGACCATATTACTAAGATTACTCTGTCCGTTCGTCCGTCCGTCTCCTACTCAATCTCATGAACCGTAATAGGTAGAGAGTTGAAATTTTCACAGAGTGTGTAATTCACTTGTGTGTAGAAGCATTGTTCTTTAATTTAACTTTTTGCTTAACAATTTTATTGTTTTTGTAGTCTACTTTTAAGCTGTAATTGTATTATACTTTTAGGCTATTAAATATAAACATAATTTAATATTTTAAGCAAAAAATCTTGTACGATGGTACGGAACCCTCCGTGTGCGAGTCTGACTCACACTTGGCTGATTTTGTAATACTTAAATGCAGGTTATTCATACCGAACGTGAATCGATTCTATGTTGAATTGTCCATTGAATGAGACAACAACCACAAGGAAAAATGACAGTTGTTGTTGTAGAATGTGAATCAATTGAGGTAGATTCAAAAATGGAATTGACTGTGAATCAAAACAGGAAAATTTTCTGTCATTTTCGACACACTTCCTCTCTTTTTTTCTTTCAAATCAAAACAAAAAACAGCTGTTCATGATCCCGAATCGCCAGTCTGAACGCAAAATCGATTCAAATTGCCTCAGTTCAGTGTGAAAAACCTATTATATTGTTTATTAACAATAGGCTAAAGAACTTTCAGTAAGTTAAAGATAAGATAAAATTAATTTAAATGAAGAATTTGACCCATAGCGTTACCACTTGATGGAAGTTCCATTGAAAATTATTATGCTATATTAGGAAGTAAGCAATGTTTTCGATTGGGTATTTTAAAAGAATAGAGAGGTCGCTAAAAAATAGTGCGGTAAGATAGCAAAATCTCTTTCTTCTTGTGGCAGAAATTATTAAAAGCAATGGTCTAGCGATCTTTCAAAACTGAGTATCGATACAGACGAATAAGTTACAGGGATCTTTTTTGAAATTAAATATTAAAATATTATTTTATTATAAAATATTTTTATTAGTAAATCTATAATTTTTCAAATGGAATTCATAAAAATGCCACATGTATTCAGTTTAACCGAAACTTTTATAGCATTATTGAGTGATTGAATGTATTGTTTACATAGATAAACAGATGCCTGTGAAGAAATTCGGACAGCAAAATATACATATAAACATACATATACAGAGACAAATTAAAAGAACGATATCCTTTCAGTTAGTTCATTCGACTTAGTTTATGTACCATGAGATTATTTTATTTGATTATACTTACTTTATATTGTACATAAGTAAACATTGAACTAAATAGGCAAATGTAGCTTTTAATCGAATAGAATTGTAGACATTGTAACAGATAGAAAATCATTGATAAGCATTTTGTTTGTGTTGCTGAGTAACGGACAAGTAACCGGGTAGATCAATTTGTACTGGGAATGAGTTTGTTTCATTCAAATATGTGAATAATGCTAAATTTTTAAAATATAAAAATGGAAGCATTTAAGAAAATATACAATTTATTTCGTTCCTAAATGTATTTTGATTTATTTATTTTATTTTATTGTTTGATATAATTTGTATAAGTAATGATGGGTGCACACGATATGATTCTTCTTCATATAAACAGGGTTGATTTTTTTTCATATTTACTTCATTTACTTTATATGTAGATATGTAATATGATGGGTGTCCACACGATATGAATAATTAGTCCCAAAAGTGATAGTATTCATATGTCTTCATATGCATTTTAATGATAAGTTTCCTTTTCGTATAAAGGATGTGTTCACGATATGAAAGTTTGGTTCATTTGACAGATATGAAGATCCATATGAAGATTTTGATTTTATTTTGTTGACTTTGTGATAGTGAACATTATTGCAGCTATAATTTTGGCGGCGTATGTTTCCGATGAAAGCGATAACTACGAGCATAAACAAACAAAAAAATATCCAAGCGCAATGTGGTGAAAAGATTGGGTTAAGCGCCGTGATTGTGAAGGATTCTACGCCAAATTGTATCGGGCATTAATTAAAGGAAGAAGAACCCACACTCTCTCACAACTTCTTGTGCATGACACCTGATCAGTTTGATCACCTGCTTTCTTTGGTGTTACCGATCAATTATACAATAAATCAATAAACACATTAACAAAAAATATATAAAATTAAAACATAAACATGATCCTTTTCAAACGGTCCCAAAAAAGTGTTCACACGATATGACGAAGTCGTTTTCATATGTTTGACAACGTCGTCGTCATTTCGAAACAAATGTCAAACGTATGAAGATTGAAATATGCTGTCCACACGATATGATTACGTTTGGGAAAAAAATGATGATTTGTCGTAGTCATCTTAACATGAAGTTTTTGGTCATGGAAAAATAAAACCAAAGCAATCATGTTAATTTTATATTTTATTTTATTTAATATGACTTTGATGAAAGCATTGTACGTTAATAAAAAACGTATGTATAAGCTCAATATCTTACAAACTCAGATAACAAATGATCATACGAACCTGAATTTTATTTAGAAAACTTCTCTGTTTTTAAACGCCTATTAGCTAAAACATATTTTCAAATGGTAATCCCGATTTTTACTTGTGTTGTCTCTTTAGAGCTATAAATAAAAAAGTAATGATTTGTTGGTGCTACGTTGAGATGAATGGTATATAGTTGTGCATTTGCATGGTGTTTTCGGAGCAGTCTTCACTTTGCAAATTACTTTTCTTGTGTATTTAATGATGTTTTTGATAACATATGTAAGTATATCCACAAATCCATAAACCTGTAATTTTACCACATGTTTTCCAAAATATGGTAGATCCTAATGTTTCACTGCAATATTTCGCGTTGTGGATGGTGATTATTTAATTAATAATGTTCAAATTAATTCAAAATATCATTCTAATCTTTTTACCCAAAATATTAAATTTTTAATCATAATGAAATTAAAAAAAAACTAAGATGGCTTTCAGAAAATATTATTTAGTTAGTTATGTCTCTTTTAATCGTTTAGTTTTATTAAAACAAATTTTTTGTACCAAAAATTTTAATTTTTAATTTTAAATTCTTGTAAAAATGCAAAAAAAAGATGATATGTCTCCGAAAATCATGCTTAATAGGTGGACGAATACAGGTAATGCCTCTGGACCAAAATTTTCGAAAGACAAATGTTTCACAATCGCGCGATTTACTAAAAAGAGGTTTCTTTTCAGTAAGTCAAACGCGCCTCAGTGGAGGTGGCGAAGAGCCTATTAATTTCAGGAATTTGAAGCCGAAGACCCCAATGAAACGAAAAAAGCCACTTGTAGTTAAAAAGAAGGTTGCTTTACCCTCACCAGTGCCGAAGTGTAGGCCCAAAGCATCAAAAAATCGTGTCTATAAACCAACTAAGACTGTAAAAAAGAACGTAAGCACGATCCGACAAAAGTACAAGGGTATCCAACTTCAGTATAGGGACACAGTGCAACGCATAATGCGATACATCCATCCGGAGAAACCATCGTTTGAGGAGGTACTCGAAAAAATAGTCATACATATTATGCAAAATGCTGTTATGAGGACTTCGGAGTTTACCAAGTACAAGAATTCTTCAAAACGGTTGATGACGGCTATGTCAAACTGTGTTTATGCGAATAAGTTTCCAGCTCATCTGATCAACGAAGCTGCGGAGGCCCTAAACGAATATTTCTTGAAAAAGTAAGTAGTATCCGAAACATATTTGAAATTTGCAAAGGACAGACGGGCGGTTACCATGACCATTACTTCACATTACTCTAAGGGCTACTTAACTGATTATTTTTGAGTGATAGATCCTACACAATCTTAATGCATTCAAAAATAAAAAGTTAATGCGAAACTCAAGCCTCATTACATATATTTTCACTCAATTAGCACTTAGTTTTATATAGATTCTTACTAGATGGGTGCCGACTGCAGTCTACGTTTAAGGTAAAAACTACTATCCTATAGTACTATATACTTGTGTTAAAATTGGGTAAACCGGATGACTTTAGTGTTTTTTCCAATCGTTTTGTTAAAATTATTTTCCATTTTAATTTAATGTTAAAAGTAAAGAGCGATGACTTATCGAATCTATCGAATGTCTATCATCAGATATTGATAGAATAATAGTATATATTATGACGCATATAGTGTTTCTTTCGAAAGTGCTTCAAAAATGTATGACCAAGCTAAGAATATACGAGTACAGAAGGTTTTTGTATAATCTATAGCTTCACGTTGTTAAGAAATGTGTTTTGTGAATCCAAGAAATTTTACCTGGAAGGACGATTATAAAACCCCATACATTTAATACAACAAACATTAATAGACATTGTTAATTGTTACAAAATACAAGAGCTTAAATTGAATTTGGCTTTAGTTTTTTTTTTTTTTTGTTAATTAAATTAAATACTTTTCATTAAACGACTCATCGAGAATCAAAATGGAAATTTTTTTTCTTTCATATAACATAAGATCATTCCTTCTAAATACACAGACGTAATAGACTAGGAAACTTTTTATATTTAATAATGTTGTTTTTTGATTATTTTCCAGAAACGAATCAAGACCTCCGAAGGAGCATAAGGAATCAATATAGAAGTAATTTTGTTTTAAATATGAATTTGCAATAATGAACTATGTTTTGTATCTTTAAGTATTTTTTCAATAAGTAATAATATTAGAAGATTTTTGTAACACAAATTACTTTGCAGCTTAAACGAAAATAAAACAAACCGAAAATTGATATATTGTTGTCATTACTAGTGCAGTAAAATTGGAGGGAATTTATTGCTAAACGCATTCCTTTTTTCTTGAAAACTTATCGTCTACTCGGTTTACCTTAGGAAAATAAAATGAAATAAGATAAATAACTCTCTTTGGCACGATCCAATTGTTAAATGCGAAATTTCGCGAGAGAGCATCATGCGCAAGAATTCAGACCGTGATACATTGGCATATCAATGACATTATTATCCCAAGTTTCCCGTTTTTGACACAGATTAATTGGTACATAAATATTGCATAAGAGTTCCTCAAAATAGCTGCGTACCTTTAGTCACCATGTGGTAGAAAAATCACATTTTTAGACATCTGAAGTTTGGGAAACTTGTCATATTAATTCCACCTGGTAAGATTGGCTGTTAACATTTTTATTATTGTACTCCAGTGTGTGTTGGAACCGCTTGCATCTCAAATCCAACCCAATTCCATTTCACGATGTGATGGAAACCGCTTTTGACGTTTTTGAAATCGCATAATTTTTTACAGGCGGTTTTGTTAAATTCTCTCTAATCTGAAGTTATTAAAGGAAACAAACACCAAGACCTGTAGATTATTGTTTTCCTCGCTAAACTGCATTTAAAGAATTCAACAATTTAGTTCTTTTAGGGCACAAATTTACATTTCACGCAAATCACTTTTCCATTGAAGTAAAATAGACGAAATAAGCAAAACCAACCAATGCTGAATATGCCACCCTGCTTGCATATAAATTTTAACATTTTCGAAGATTCCAATTCGTTTTTAATTCATTTAATTTATACATTAAAATTAATTACAATTGTTGGTAATAAAGCTGAGATGTTTTAATTTTGTTTGTTTTGTTGTTGTGTAGAAAGTGATTTTGTAGAAGCTTCAAAGAAAAATCAACGATAAGTTTCGCCATAAATTCGATACGTGTAAGATCCCCTAAAGTGAACAATATTCAATCAGCTGTACGTTCGAACATCAATGTTCGAAAAATGAAATCGTCGCGCTTTCTATTACACCTAGGTTTTTTTGGGCGAAATTTAAAACGCTCGACATCAAAAACATCGGTGATTTCTATACATACCCGGATAATGATGCTGACAATGTACTAAAAGATAAAAAAAAAATAGGTATGTACCAGGTACCAATCATAGCACCACTCTCCTCATCGATCTAAAGCATTGATCAGACTAAAATATTGTAAAATTGTGGGGCGAGTTGCTCATATCATTATAGGTTTGCTTTGGATGCATCTTCTGAATAGACTACTTATGCAAACTCACATTTTGTATAATGATAGTATTAATTATTTCTCATTCCTGCCACTTTTTTATTAATATTTAAAATAAAATAAAATTTTAAATTTTCTTGAAGTTGTTTTGTGCTATCGGGAATGACCAAATATAAGGCGGAAATGACCAAAACCTTGACAGCACTCCTCAAAATACCCTAGCCTTGGCAACTGAAATTTTTGATTACAATTTTGCTCAGTCTGAATCGGAAATTATTTATATATTATAGCTTGTTTGTATAATTTATGCCCAAGTCACACATCGCTTTCGCTTTTTATGAACAGCTGTTTTTTGTTTTGGTTATACATACAAATGGAACGTTGTGGCTAATTGTGAGAAATTAAAATGGAAATTGTGCGAAAAATACATGAGAACAATTTGCATTGTATGCAAATAATTGATGCAGTAGCCTTTTTCATTCCTGCTACTTATTTTATTAATATTTGAAAAAAAAATTACAATTTAAAATTTTCTTTAAATTGTTTTCTGCAACGATGAGGTGTTTAATGTCGAGAATGACCAAAAAAAATGTGGAAATGACCAAAAACTTGGCCACATTTTCCCAGCCCTGCTTAGCTTCAACTTCACTTTTTCTTTTGAAGCTGAACAAAAGCTTAACCAAAGCAACCCTGAAATTTGGAAATTTGCTTGTTGTTGTTGCAGAATTCTGAAGCTGCTTTCAAATAAAGCAACTTTTGTCTTGGTGTGACAAGGCATTAAATTAATTTAATTTATTAAACTGAGAGTATACGTATACATAATTTATAGGTTAGGTAAAGAAAACTTCATTTTTAATTAATCAAAAAATATGAAAATTATAATTATACAATTATTTCAATTTTTGATTTTAGTTCCAATTATTATTCAAATTTAATCCTTAGTTAGCTTCAGTGTTCCTCTATCTATTGTTATTAGAACTAAATTCTTAAAACAATTTTTTTTTCTGGCTTGTCAATTTAAAATAAATACATAATGTTGGCAGCCCTCACTTTGCGAAGATTTCCGACAGTTTGCAAGACACAATTGGCTCGAAAATATACTATTTCTAGCATGTAGTAACGGGCACTTTATATACCTATAAAGCCATGGCTTCCATGCTTCCGTACGAATGTAAGGTCCCGGACGTACACATACAATTTATAATGTATTCTGTGTATTCAAACATTTCGTTGATCGTAGTTACGGACCGTAAAAATATTTTTGTAGAATTCCACAGAATGTTTCTTTATGTGCGACGCAAAGCCACTTGATGAATACAAAGAATCGATTTATTTTCGGTTTGTTTGCGTATTTGTTAGAGGACATCTAAATAAAACGTAAGGTGCTCGAACTAAGTAAATAGGACAACACAATTTTAAGTAGCATATAGCCAAACAACTTTAACAACGAATTATGAAAAATAAACAAAATTCTTTCAAAAGAATTAAGTAAATAGGACAGTTGTAGTTTTTAAAAAATTAAAAAAAAAAAAACAAAACGGCTATAAAACATTGAAAGAACTAAAATTTAATGATGCTTTATTGTTCAACACCTTTATAATATGTCCTGGCTTGGAATTTATAAAATTTTGAGGCAATGTAATATACAATTCGGTCCATTCCAGAAGAATAGCTTCGTTTAAGTTATTGTTTATCTTTTGCGTAAACTCTATGAGATGCCCCAGAGGATTTCAATTGGATTTAGGTCTAGACTGCGTGCCGGCCATGCTACAACTTTGATTTGGGAAGATGTAAGAAAAACTTTTGTGTGTTTGCATTATGGATGGTAGCATTATCCTGCTGAAATATTCATCTGACCCTAAAATAATCTTCACCAAATTGTACCAAAGCTCTACATAGTTCTAGAATTCATTCCATGTGTTATGAAACACATTGGAGACTTTCCATTATAGCCGAATACCAATCCCAAATAATAAGGGCCCGACCGTGAAAATTTCTCGACACGTGGACTTTCTAGGAACTTCGTATATTGCGATTTTCAATTTAAAAAAAAAAAAATAAACAAGTGAACGAAAACAAAATCAAACTATTTTATGTCCGTGCGTACTGATGCATGGAAGCCACACATTCCGTAAAGAAACGTAAAAATAGTAAGAACGTTTACGTGTCACAGAAAACTGATTTTTGCATGCTTGCATACGGAAATATGAAAGCCATTATTTAATACTACTTAAGATAAATTGCAAAATATTACAAATCAAAAAAATTTCCTCTTAGGAGGCTTGGGAAAATTATTTTAATTAATTATTTTTATTTTCTTTTATCATATCAAAATTGTTTGTCCTCAATAAATTCTCAAATTTGTCTTTTAATTCCAATAAAATGCCAAAAAAAGTGAAAATCGCTTCCAAGATCGTAGAGAAAAGGCCGACAAAAAAAGGTAATGTAAAAAAACCGAACTATACGAAACGATATTTCAAAGTAAAGCGTCTCAAGATCGTACGATTAAACAAGAAAGCGAAAGTCTTTCCAGGAAAAGTTAATCGTTTTCATGGAGGGGGCGTTACGCCAATTGGTTTCACCAGTCCAAAACCGAAGATTCCAATGAAACAGAAATCGTCGCTGCCAGTTAAGAAGAAGATTGCTGTATCGAAAGCAGTGCAAAAGAAGAAACCCACAGCATCAAAAAAACATGTCTATTATGCAGCTAAGACGGTAAAAAAGAACACAAATATGTTCCAGCAAGACTATAGGGGTGTTCAACTGCAGCACTGTTGGTACTCCAAGGATGGCATAATTCGCCACACCTCTTCAGAGAAGTTAACGTTTAAGGAGGTACTTGAAAAATTGGTTTTCTACATTTTGAAAAATGCTGTTATGAAGACAGCAGAGTTCGACAAGTTCAAGAACTCTTCAAAAAAATTGATGGTTTCTATTTCAAACTTTGTCTATGCGAATAAGTTGCCACCTCATTTAATCAATGCCGCTGCCAATTCTCTAAATGATTATTTTTTAAAACGGTAAGAAATAAAATGAATATTTTTTTAGATAATTTAGGTTTACTCTCAAAAATCCAGTACCCCGTTACGTAAGGAATGATTTCTTTGTACATTTGTTTTATTGATGTGCAGGTTATTAAAATGAAATTTTAATTAACCTGCTAAAGTGGTGATAGCTACAAACTGTAAACATGTATTCAAAGAAGTTTTATTAAGATTGTATGAAAAATGTTTTTTGTTAGCACACAGAAACCTGCAAGAATGGTAATAAAACATCATAATTTGCATATACGTTTGTACTCGTACTATTCAACCTCAATAAGATAAATTGTTGTGTCTAATAAGACTTAAAGCCTGGAAACCGTTTTGCAATTTTTACCATGTCTTTTTATTCTCCCGTCTTAAATAACTTACTAGTAAAGGGTTTTGATTTGGAAATATGTAAATACTTATATTTTTAATTTAGTATTTAATACTTATTCCTTTCCCTTTTAAGTACTATAAAATTTGGTGGTACTGGATATCGGATAGTTTGTTTAATACTTTTACCTTATTTAATTATAATAAATTACGAACTTTTGTATAATTTCTTCCAGAAATGAATGAAATGATGTAAAGGCGTATTAAGGATCTCATAAAGGACATTTTTGTATGTGTGTATTTATGTCCTTGAATATTTTGTCCCAATTTAATAATATCAGTATGATTCGATTATATTTCGATTAAACATATGTAATATGGAATATAATAAAACAAAATAAAATTAAAATTGTTTGATTTACTTAAATTGACACGTCATATGCCAGATTCAAAATGTGCGGGGTATATAAGACTTCTTTTATATATGTATATTTAATTTAATATGTATGTCTTAAAGTAAAATGAAGTAATGAAAAATTTGTATATGCTTGGGGTTGAATAATCTAACTGTCTTCCTGCACACATTCTTAATCTTTAGTTCTTGACATATTGATGTGGAGATTGTTTTTTAATCGTTTAAAGCAGAAATAGTATAAAATACATTTTGTTAACAAACCAATCAGAAATTAAAATGAAAAATATAAATGGTAAAAAACTTGTTAATTTAATATATTGACCGCATTGTACTACAACATCTCAATTTCTGATATTATTAAGTATGCAAACTACAGTCATTCTGAAGGATCTTTCGTCCCGTAAGCCGAATAAAAATACTATAACCGGACAGAATTCCAAAATCCAAATACTTAGGATTACAAAAGATTACAAACCTTACACCCGTTTAAGAATTACGATTCTAAAGCAAATTTTTTGATGTGGCTTTCAGTTATTGAATAATTTTAATGGAACATACCAACTGTAATGACAATTGGACGTGTCTGTACCAATTTTCATCTCGTTAACATTCCACATGTTCATTTTCATATGTGCTTTATGAGGACTACCATAAACGATTCTTTACGTTTTAAACAAAATAAGTAATAAAAAAAAAAGATTTACTTTGGCTATGCCGAAATTGTAATACTCATGTGGTATGTGTGCCCTTCCTAGAAGTCCAAAGGTCTTGAAATTTACATAGTAAGTGGAAATGGGTCAGATTCTTATAGTATCCAAATGTCAGTTCAATAGTACAAAAAAGAATATGAATTTGAATTTGGGTTTGTATGGGTGGTCCGATTTGCCTAATTCCGAGAATTGCGTTGCGTATGGTGCAAAGAAAGCTTCGTGCAAAAATTCTCTAACACAAAAACTTAAGGACTACTTTGAATCGTATCGACGGATATGGCTAAATAAAGAATTCTCGTCGTGCTGATCAAGAATATATACTTTATGGGGTCTCCGATATCGCCTTCTGTGTGTCTTCGTGACAATCTTTTAATACATACTATTTATTCACTGCGTAAAGAGTATAAATACTGAATAGTCTAACCTCGCATGGTTAATTTAAGTAAAACAAAAGAAGAAGTTGCTAAATTTTATCGCATAATCTTTAAAAAAGTTCGCACAAATTGTTTGTTATATTTTTTTGTTTGTTTTTTTTTTTATTATCTTATCAAATGTATGTGAATACACGTATATTTCAGGCTTACGAATGCGGCAAATTGTGTTAAAAAATTTCAAAATTTATGCAAAATAAATAAATCAAAAGTAGCAATCTTTTTTATATTTTTTGCTGATATTTCTTTTTTTACTTTTCCTTATTTGTTCTTGACTTTTATATATTTTGTTGATATGGTTTGCTGTTTTGCATATTTCTGTTCAAAAATAAATTCTTTTCTTAAAATTGCTAGCTTCGACTTCTTTGCCATAACCACCATCTTTTTAAATTGATAACATATTACTTTACCTTTACGGACAGGGATGGAAGCAGGTAATTCAAATATTTTTTGATTTTGGATTAGCATTTGTGCGTGAAAAATTAATGTTATAAATTTATTGTAAGGTAAGAGCGTAATGTGTTAACATTAAGAATTTTCTCAGTAGAGTTGCCATTTTAAATCAGAAAACAATTAATGATTGTTTTTCATTCTTGTTAACATTTTATACATGATATATACTTATGATGAAATTTCATATTGGGATATATCGGGATCGAAGGGAAGTTTTTAGAATTAATTGAGTCGTGTCTATGGATACTTATGATAATAACAATATCACTTCTGGCTAATCTGTCAGAATATCATATCGATTATGCTCATTCTCGTTTGTTTAAAATAGACAAGTAATGGGGAACATGGCTGAAATATTGAAATGAAATATTAGAATAATACGGAACAGGCGGAATTGTGAAATGTATTGTATTCTCCAACTAAGCCTCGAAGAAAAAAAAAATAATGAGGAAGTGAACTATATACAATTTTGCTGATTAGCGATTTTTATATTGGGATTTCCATGGTCTTAAAATATATATCTGTGTCAACAAGTCAGAGTAGCTTATATCGAAAATCGTTGTTTTGAGATATTGCCCATTTTGTGTAAAGTAATTTCCGTTTGGTTTCATTTCATATTTATAAGATGCTACACAAAAAAAAAAAATATAAAAAATAAAATACATACTAAATAAATTTTTTAAAATATTTTTATAAAAGATTTCACAACCTTTCTAACAAGCATAAATTTTATTTAGTTTATTTATTCCAATAATTGTTTAAAAGAGGTTGAAAATTGGATTTGTGAAAAAATCATAGGTGTTTCGAATTTCTAGTGGTCAGGGTAATCTATATATAACTATGATTCTATATCATATTTTTAGAAATTTTTTTTAGCCAAAATACGTGTATTGAAGCGGTTAATAATAATAGGGTTCAAACACAATTCACTCAATTTTCGACATAAGATACTATGACTTGTTGACACAGATATACTCGTAATCAATGACGTTGTCGGGATTCACTAAAAAGAGTTTCTATTGTACGATTGACTACCATTGCCTTTACCATTATGAATTATTGTACAAGGTGCGATTTGTTCGCTCCAGAGTCAGTGTTTTACTTTCTACTACTCGTATACGAGTATGTAGTAAAAACTTTGCTAGCTTTAATACCAAATCACAATATTCTACAAGTATGTAGTATATACTATGTAACTATGCCAACACAGTGAATTACTCTATGTATTTCTGAACCTCCTTGAAATTTGGATTTTCATGCTCGTGCTGTGTAATTTTCATTTCGGATTTACTTACGTTCAATCAAGTTTCTCACGAAATTAGTTAAGTTTAGCGTAAATTTTGTTATTGAAAAAGTCTTTCTCACTTCCCACCCATTCACCTTACCTTATGTTTGTGAACTGTGTCAGGGTGTTACTTTACCTCATATTGACGACATCTTACCTACTCTGAACCATATTTGCCTTGGGCAAAGGCACCGACGACATTGGTAGTCACGGTAGATGACGGTAGTCACCCTTAGGTGGCAATCTGTAAACTTCTTAATTAAAGATTTAGCCACTGATTGTGAGTTTTCTTCGTACTTTTTGGTATGCTATACCTCAATCCCGCTATACCAACATTTGTGTTTAAGCCGCTACTTTGAAGGTTTGTTAAATTTAAAAATTAATATTCAATTTGTTTAATGCGCTGCAAAGTTATTATTGCCGAGCGGTAATTTGCTTGATAAAAGTCAAAGTCAAATCAAGGGAAAATTGTGATTTGCACAAAAACAAAAGTGCCTTCAACCAAAAACTAAAATCTTTGCATAAATAATAAATTAAATTGATTGAGCTAGGACATACACACACACACACACACACACACACACACACACACACTCACACACACACACACACACACACACACGCACAAACATATTCACATATACATACACTTACTTATCAGACATGCACATAATTACAGTTTATAGTTTAAATAATTTTAAATCTGTTTGTTTGTAACTCAATATTTTTGGGCTGAATCAAGTTAAACTATTGAAAATAAAGCAATAAACTTTATTATTTGCTTCAATAATATCCGTATGTGTGTATTGAGATGACAATAAAATTTAATTACATCCATTTTGCACTGAAAGAAAAAAAAAGGATTTTAATAAACGAAATAGACTTGTTTGTGCCTACGGCTGGCATAATTATATTGTACAAGTTAGTAAATATTGTATTGTATGAGGGCTATTCAAAATTATAAGATTGAAATAAAGTTAAAAAATGAAACTATAGTTTCTTTACAACATGCGATTTTTACTACTTTCCAAAATAATTCTTAACAATATTAAAACAATTGTCTCACGATGATTTCGATTTTTCTCAAAGAAGTATTTTTCATAAAGTCCTCATATTTAGTTGTTGAACAATCCTTTCATATTATAAAATAAAGACCCACAACCGCGTCTGTCTGGCTGTCTGAACGTGATTATCTCAAAAATAAACGAACAGATATTCAAAAGGTTATCAGTATATTAGGTTAGGTGTAAATTTTATAAAGGTTTTGCTGAAATTGGCTGAAATATCGACAATAATTGTTGAAGATGTCGGACAAAATAATGCTGACTTAGAAATTTGTTTTTTTTTTATTTTGCGCAAAATATATTTAACTGATTTTTATTATTGTTGCATTTTTTCCTCTCTGAGTACATACAAGAGTATTGCGCTGTTCGTTCTGTTCTGTCTGTATATGATGTTCTTTGAAGCAACAGCAAAAAATGATCACTGACGAAAATCGCAGTAGCAGCGGTAAAAATGCTCTGCTACCCGTGCTAAGCCGGAGGGGCTTGCTAGTGCTTATGATATATAAAGCCCCCTTTGAGTGAACGAAGCAAAGAAAAATAAGAGGGTGTCAAACAATTTTTCATCTGGACAATGATTATCGGTTAGGAGAATCATGCCTTTTCTTTGATTCCTATAACATTTTTCTCCATATACTAGTAGACAATATTTACTTTACGCTAGTATTCCAAATGATCACAAAAGATGGCACTATGAACCTCACAAAAGATGGCACTATGGACATCATAAACGACGATCACTACCTACGTTCTGAATTTCTCATTGACGGGAATTGTTGTATTACCTTTTCATGCTTTGCCTTTCAGATTTATATTCTAAATGCTGGAACAGAGTTTTAATGCATATTAAAACCTTATTTAGAAAAGGTTCAGCTACTCTTCCATAGCATGGTTTCAAGTATTAACACTTTGTGCGGTTAGTGTTTTGCATTAACTTTTTCGGAACCCAGCGAGGACTTGTTTTTCGGATAATATACCGAACACGGGCTGCAAAGAAACAGCTTATTAAAGGTTTTTGCATACTCGTAGAATTTACAGATTAGAACTTCCTTTGTTCACGAATAGAGTATTGGTTTCGAAGCATTTGACTATTTTTTGTTCTTCATTCTCTGAGGTTCGATAGCTATTTTCATCTGTTCTACCCACTTCCATTATCTATGCCACTTTTAACCCTTACGTCGACACCAGTTTTACTTCCCCTATTCCGGACAATATGACCATATTGACACATGCATTTATATGAGATATTGGTAGTAATTATTTAGTGTTATGTTGCTTTTATGTGTCTATGCGTGTGTCTGAGTGTGTAGTGTATATGTTTACGTGTTGTAAATGTGTGTTCAGGTAAATAAGGATGGAAAAAAGGCAAAAATCCGTAAGTAAAAAATTGAAAAAAATCCATACAAAATTTAAAGAATTGCATAGGGTGGTGTCTGGCAACACCATGATGAACACAATTGAGAGAACAAATTCAAAATGCCCATAACCCATACTTTTGCTTAATGTATTTAATTTTTTGTTTCACCAACACACTCAAAAATAGTCCACTGGAGCTAACCATGAATCTCATGAATGTAGCTTAATTCTTTGTACTTTTAAAATCAGCTCAAAGTCAAAACAAAAAGGTCTGACCAGATCATGGTGTCCATTTAATGGTTAATATATGAACATACTACTTATAAAATTATTGTATAAAAGAATTTAACCAGTTTTTTATTTTAATATAGATCGAATATCGGATCATTGCACGTTGTTTAAATAATCTGAAACTTCAAGTGGACATAGCAATTTTGATGTTATAAGCAAAAAACTAAATATTCCTCAGCTGATCAGAGGTCATCCTAATAATACTAATTTTAAATAATAAAAACATCAAAATCTTTCGACAAATGGTTTCTTTTCTGTATCAATTTGCTTTTGTAATTATTGAATGACTCTCGTATTTGCTTGAAGCTAAGAAGAGAAGTAAAATTAAATAAAATAAAATTGAATAAATCGAATGAAGGTAAATTTAAAGCAATTCTCTTTTTACTGAATTAATTTGTACAACATTTGTGTCATTTTTTTGGTGCGTGATGGTTTGAAGTTTATTTGCAAAACTGTTGAGTTTGAGGGATAAAAAATTGCGCAACTGCAGTCATCAACGGATAAAGAAATAAAGTAGGGAAATAAGTATATATATACAATATAATGTGTATGTGTGTGTACTTTGGCATAAGTGTGCCTGCGTATGCGTGAAAATGACGCGAAATGAGTTCAACAAGCGCGTGTCGAGATACTCGCGACAAAAGTGACGCTTAATGACACTTGTCGAACAATGCTAAATACGCGCTTCAATATTCCTTGTTGTTGGTATTGTTGTCGTTGACTGCTTGACGACAACATATACAGCAGCAGCATCAGCAGCAGTAGCAGTGGCAGTAGTGACAACATCATGAAGTTGTGCATCGAAAGCAATGAACTCACAGATACTTGAGCAGCTTCAAGCTCCGGCATCATAGTCCATACTGAACACAAGCACCAGACCCCAAACTCAACTTAACACTGATTTTTAAGCTGTTGTTATTGACAGACTGCAAAAAAACATCTCATGTTGTTGCGTAGGTGGTGGCTGAGATCAGAAAGTTATAATATTTGACATCGGTTAACTATATGCAAATATATTTTTTAACCTAATTATACAACTGACTTATTATCAGTTTGTTGTTCGCTACTTATGTATGCATAAAGTTTATTCCGCTTGGCTTCTGGGATTCTGCAGACGTATACTTATATGAAGTATGTGTGTAAGTATGTGACCTAGGTTCTGTTTGCTTTCGAAAAACTTTTAGTTATTAGGAGTATGAATAAAACTCAATGTAAAATGAGTTAATAAGGTGGAAGTCATTATGTATTATTAGGATTATTATAGATAATTTTTTGATCAAAAAATTTCTTCAAGATGCACAAGTGATTTTTATAATAATTTGCCACAAAGCTTAAATACAAAAGATCAATTTAATAACAAAATAATAAAAATCTGAATCAAAAACTGAAATAATGAACAGTTTATAAACATGATCATAGTTTCGTTTTATTACGAAGCTATTACCAACAAAACATCTGTCAATAAGCGCCGAAGCTAAATACATAGCTAAATAAGTTTATTGCTTAATCGATTGCGAATATGGCCGATTATATAACATTTAATATAACTCTTATAATAACTCTTTTTTATCGGGAACACATATCGGGACCAAAACTATTATATGTTTAAGCCGGGAACCAGCTATACACATTTATAAAATTTTAATGTAATCATATGAACGGTATGGCAGCGCATCACATATGAACAAACAAAACACTAATTTTTATGTGTTAGATTTTATCGGAAACAACATACCCATGTGCACCTCAGGCAAATATCTTGATAGGTGGTTGACCTGGAAACTCCACATTAATAACAATAGGAAACAGCTGAAACACAAGCTAATCAGGATGAGCTGGCTGATGTGACTCAATTCAAAGCTTCGCACAAAAAAAAAGCTCCTTATGTATAAAAGCATTCTCAAGACAGTTTGAACATATGGCATTAAACTCTGAGGCACAACCTTAAAATCAAACGCCCATATCATATAAAGTTATCAGTGTAAGCTCCTAAGGAGGCTTGTCAACGATAAATGGTATGGTATGGTAACTCCGTCATCCACAGAGTCCTGCAGTTGTCAGCGGTATCAGAGGGATTTGTGAACTGCAAAAATCATCCGGCGCGAATCGCAAGAAAATCACTTCGCTGTCAATTTGTTGGATTTGGCAATTTGCCTGCACATTCGTATCGTTATCATCTCCCGGATCTTCCTTTCAGATCACCGGAAGATTAAACAAAGGACTTCATCCTTTAATATAACATTATTATAGTCCTCTTTGGGAGAGTTGCAAATAAATACAAAATCTGCCAAGTGTGTGTCGGACTTGCACACGGAGGGTTCCGTACCATCGTACAAGATTTTTTGCTTAAAATATTAAATTATATGGATAGTTAACAGCCTAAAAGTATACTACAATTACAGCTTCAAAGTATACTAAAAAAAAAAAAATTGTTAAACAAAAGGTTAAATTAAAGAACAATGCTTCTAAAAATGTGTATTTTTAGTATTTGTCGTTCTACAGCTAAGTGAATTACACACTCTGTGAAAATTTCAACTCTCTACCTATTACGGTTCATGAGATAGAGCAGGAGACCGACGGACGGACGGACAGTGTAAGCTTAGTAATAGGGTCCCGTTAGCTCCCTGTGGGTACGGAATCCTAAAAAAGAAATTAAAATTTGTATAGTCAACTAAATAAATATTAATATTTAAGTAAGCTTAAAACCATCGTATCTATAGCTTTTAATTTAGTTTAAGTACCTTTGTATTTTTAATTACATCCAAACTGTCGATAAATAAATAAATAAATTAATATTAATTTTCTTAAAACAAATTTTAAATATAAAGATATTCTCGTATATTTCAGAATATTAAATTTTGTTTACTATATTTGCATTTTGCTCTTTGTTTCTAGTAACATTTATGAGGTTGTCAACATTCTTGCGCGATGTTTTCGTAGTGATGGAAACTGTTTCAGGTCAATTCCCCGCTTTACACCTACTTTTCTATACATAATTAGTTGTAAAAACTGATATGGCCTAAGTTTGCCGCTTTTCTTTTTTTTACGATTGTTAATACAATAGTTCGTAATATGATCGATCCATGGTATTTTTAACTCAAGCTTGTTTATATCTGCCACTTTCGAAGTGCAGGTTTCCATGGCATTAAACAAACGTATCATTTTAAAAAGTCAGTCTTCATATAGATATAAGAGTCTTGCACGAATGCATTTGAAATGGCAACGAAGTCATTTGTTTCGTTATGAGTTAAGTAAGTTTCAAGTATTTAGTCGACGTGCTCACACTTGGAAATACTTACCAAGTACTTTAAAAAAAAAAAAATCAAATGTTTTATTTCAAATGCCGACGGAATCCGAATGAACCAAGTATCAATTCAAATGATTGAATGCAAAACATTCAAGTACTTCGAAGTTATTCTTCAGCATTATAAGCACGCACTTCTTTATGTGCCTTTTTTCTCTTTCACTCATGCTGAGTTCTTCAACCAATTGATTTGGAAGTACTGACTTATATTAACTTCGCTTTTTTTCTCGCTTGATTCATTTGGATTTGTTTTACATTAGTTTCATTTTTTTGTTTTTCTATTTTGGAACCAACTGGAATGAATTTTAGAATATATTTGGAAATGTTTGCTTGAAGATGCATTTGTGCAAGGTTCTAAGAGATATCATGACTGAATATATTTCTTTACTTGGAAAAAGTGTTTAAGTATTCATTGATTAGTCTTACAAAATTCTTAAAATGTTCACTTACTCGATAGATAATTAAGTTCGAGTAACTCTAATATAAATGAGTTTTTCAATATTAATTCGTAGGTCAAATTCTTCGCTGCATGAGTTAACTTATTGCACTGTTAATAAGAATTCCAAAAGTGTCAAAGTGCGTTTTCTAACAATTTTTTATTTTTTTGTTATGTTAGTCCTTTTCTGTTGTGTCCACGCTGCGTGATCAAGCATCATGTAACCATGGTTCAGCTTTTAAACGATTTACATGGAAACTTTAGCATTGGAAGTTATAGCGGTCTGAATAGTGTAACATTTATAATATTCAAAACATTTCAAAAATTTAATTTTGTTGGTTAACGAAAACAGTTGGAATCGAGCTTAATGAGTATTATGAGAACTCTGCTTCATCGGAATCAGAACTCTTTATATTTGCTTTATAAAAACAAAAGCTTACTATACAAATAGCTAAGGCTTCACAATTAAAATGTCTTTTCTTATCTCTTTCATTAGCTAATTTATTTTGATAAAATTCTTAATATCTTTTGAAGATTACAATATAAATAAAGATTATGTATTTCTTTATCATACGAGTATTTCTTAAAAACCCAAATTTTAATTTTAATTTATTTTCGAGCAAATTCCTGCGAAAAACGATTTTTTTTCGTTTTCGATGCTCAACTTGCCAGCATAGCAAAATGTAAGCTCAAATAGAAAAAAGAAAACATGAAGAGATGGGAGGGAATGTTGATCCTTAGGCCTTAAAGCAACTGAAGGCTCAAGTAAAATTAGCTTGCTTTGTTACCCATTCTAGCGCTAAGCGCTAACTTGACTTTGTTTTTTTGTTGAACATCCAATTTTTTTCTCTTCAGTTTTTCTACATATTTTCTATGGGAATTTCTTTTTTTGTCTGACTTGTTTGCGTGACTTTTTTGTATGGTTGTATATATGACTGTGTAAGTATTTGAATCCTCAATGTTTGTAAGGCGCTCGTTGACCTCTTCCACTCAAAATGGCGATGCTGATGTTGTTGTCGTCATCCTCAGCGTCATCATAGTCATCATCATCATCATTCTTCTCGACGTCATAGTCAAACGTTTGACTGCCATCAGTCAGCATGTTGACTGGTTTATGTACGCAGTAGCCAACCATGCTGAGACGAAAAGACAAGTCGAGCTGAGTGAAGCATGAACCAGACCAGGCCACATCAAAAAATGATAAAACATGGCGAAACAAAAAATGTATTGTATTTTTTTGTTTCACTTGTTACTTTTTTCTACAATGACGACTATGACGATGATGATGACAAGTGGATGTGCTTCAAGTTTTGCCAATTTAAATTTGCTTGCGGTTTTATTTTCAGATTATATTCTGTTATCGTTACCATTTTTGTTTTTTGCTTCCATTTAAAGGAATTTGTAAAATATTAAATAAGAGAAGAAGCCTTGAGAAAGCAATGATTTCGTCCATTTAAATATGGTTGAAAATTGTAAAATGAACTGGTAGCTTAGTCATTTACCATTTTTACTAAATGTTGGTGTTTTTGAGCGCCCAAAAGTATGCTCAAAGTTTCTAATTACAAGTATAACGATAATACGCTGAACAAGAATGAACAGGCAAAAACTTATGGCTAAAATTATTTAAAAGTGTTCTTAACTAAATGGATAAATGGGTGAATGGTGGCGATGGTGGTGGTGGTGGCAGACGTTCGGTAGTAAGGGTTCTTGGAAATCAACAAAAGAAAATGGTTAAATTCAGCGTTAATATTCATGGCTAATTTGATCAAAAAGTTAAATGTTGAAAGGTGATAATTAGCATAAGTAAGTAACGTTGATGAGTTTACTCTTGTGTTCTCAGGGAACACAATAGAAGAGAAAGTGTAATACAAAAAAAAAAAAGTGTTAGAGATGGAAATGGCGTGTGAAAAAAAAAATTAATGAGAAGCCTAAATGTGCGCTTCAACAAAAATGTTAATGAAAAATGAAATTTACTTTGGTTTTTCCATAGCAGCGCAGCGAATCGCATATAATTTTATTCGTCCTCCATTTTCGTGTTGCAAACAAAGACACACAGTCAGACAAACGGATAAACAGACAGATACATACTTATTATTAACATATAAATATGTGTGTATATTTATTTTTTTTTTTTTTGTTGAAATATTTAAATATGCCAAGAAAAGCTTTTATATGAGTATATAGTGATGTTGTTACACGACCATAAAAGGGCACATACTAATGCATAACTAGTAGTACCTACTAGTAGTAGGATAATAATGGGAATGAAGATTGTTGGAATTGCCCCAACCGAAAATGAAATGAAAAGGTACCAAATGAGAGACACAAAAGCCAACAGAAGTTAACGAATGAACGGGCAATGTTTCGCTCTGACTTTGCTCCTAACACTTCCGATTAAACAGAAAGAAAGGAAGAAGTCGTGTGAGCTAGCAAAAGATGATGGTAGTATGAATATGATGGCAACGAAGGTGCTGTAAAGGGAACTGATTTCTCGTTGATACTTTGTATGTTAACATGCTTACATATTTTTGAACAAAAAAAAAAGAAAGAAACAAACCTAAGTAAATACGTATGAACTTATGTATACAGGGGGTCATCTAGTTATCAACAAAATCAACGAAATATCTGGGCCAAATTGTTGATACTTATTTGATATCTGGTACGGTTAATGTATAAGATACGTCAAAAAAGGGCATATGTGAATTACCACATATTATACTACGAAATAGTTACAGTTTTGTGCGTCAATGAAGATGCGAGTTATACCGAATTTGCTGATACTCCAGTTAAAGAAAAATAAAATTGCAGAGCTCTGCACTTGACTTGACTCTCTATTAATAAAACACTCTTCCTAAAAGAACTCGAAATATGCATACATACGGATAGTCGTAATGACTATACCCGCTGAAAGGTTATGCAATATGTTTTAATTGGATACATTTTAACTTTTATCAGAAATTAAAATATTTTCATTGGAAAATTTGAATATGTGGATTATATATGGAGGACATTCCCAATAGGATATGAGATATACCGGTGTGTGATGGAAACCGCTTTCGTCTCAATTCCGCCCCAATTCTATTCCACAGTGTGATGGAAAACGCTTTTAACGTTTTTGATATCGCAAAATTTTTTACAGGCGATTTCGTTAAATTCTCTCTTATACTCGTATTAAATTATTAAAGGAAAAAAAGAAAAAGAAAAAAATAATAGTTTATTATTTTCTCACTAAATTACATTTAAAGAATTTAACATGTTAGTGGTTTTAAGGCATAAATTTGCATTTTACCCAAATCACTTTTCCATTGAAGTAAAATAGACAAAATAAGCAAAACCAACCAATGCTGAATATGCCAACCTGCTTGCATATAAAATTTAACATTTTCGAAGATTCCAATTTGTCTTTAATTCAATTAATTTATATGTCAAAATAAACTTTTTTTTTTGGTAATAAAGCTGTGATGTTTTACTTTTGTTTAAAAAATGCGTATAAAGTGATTAGTTTAATGAGAAGTTTTAATAATATCATTGGTAAAAGTTGGCATGTTTGCAATGTGTTAACGCAGGGTACTATACACGATTTTTGTTTGTTGATTGGTTTTTGTAGAATGAGTAATGTGAAAGAGAGTGAGCAGTGTCAAAATATTTGCTTGGCATCAGTGGCTGAGTGTAAATACTAGCAAGAGGATCCAAAGAAATATAAACGATAAGTATCGGCGCAAACTCGATTCGTTTCAGACGGGCCTAAAAAAACAAGTATTTAATCTGCAATGTTCAAAAATGTTTGGACGAAATTGAAAACGCCCAACATCAAAAACGTCGATGTTTTCTATCACACACCGGATATATACGGCTTTGTTGGTGTGTCCTAGGCGAAGCCATACAATTTTGATCTTCAATGATCTTATAATAGTGTGGTTCACTAGTTCATTGTCAGTTATTAACAAATTCTATTCATTGTGAGAGTTATCATTCTACACTTTTTTGTTCGCAGTGTCAATGACTAGATGATGCACCCTGTACTTAGGTATGTGTGTGTGTCTTATTGTAACCCATAAAATTATATGGCAGCATGTTAAAGCATCCTTACTCTTTTGCTTTAACACATCGATATGTGTATGTTTGGCTGATGATGTTCAGGCAGGACTACAATACTACACCAGTCAAAATAAGACGATTTTTGTTGGGTAGGACTACAACACTTTCACATAAATGCGGCCATGTTAATTTTTCATTACCCTTGGAATGCAATTTGCGTTTACTTTAACTCAGTTTGGTTAGTTTGCTTCAAACATCCTTACAGAAACAAACATCCTTCAACAGACATTTAGGTCTCTTATGTGTATTTGTATATACTTATATATAAGAGATATATATATATATATATATACATATTTATTTTTGCATCTTTTTTCCTTGTTCTTTATTTTGTGCTTTAGAAACATGAAGTAATTTTTATATTTATGTTTGTGTACTTTCTTCTTTTACACATTTATGCATATGAAGCAATATCCGAGCCAAGCTTATACTATATAATGCATATGAATAAATATTCATCCCATTTTATGAATTCTTATTAATGTTTGCCATCACTTTTGTGTTTCTTTATTTTCCTTCTTTTATTATAATATAATTTTTTGTTATATAACATTTATAGTTTGATTTAGTTAAAGTGATGCAAATATTATGGGATTTTGAAGTGTGAAAAAATCAAAGCAATACCAATATTGTTTGTAAAATGCTTAAAGCAGAACAGAGTTTGGGAATCCCCAAGTGATTCAGTGATTTCATTTGATTGAATGAGTATAACGATTTAACTTATTTATATCTTACATGTATTTATTTTTATAATTATATAATCTGATTGCATATATTTTTATCGAAAATGATATGAAGAATTTTCATAAATCTTTTGAATATGCAATATTAACGCGGCAAATCTGCAGAGTGTTCGTGAGAGATCAATATACAAGTACATACATTTTTTCAATTTTTCAATTTAAGACTATTACCAAAAAATGCTGGTCATCTAGGTTTGATGGTAAACCTCCTTATTTATTTTCGAAGAGCTTATCATACCAATTGGAACTTCCTGATTTTTTTTTTTTTTTTTGAGTTGGTATGTTGTTTTTTATTTAATAGATGATAGGGCAGATCATGGAAATGTGGTGGGATATGAAAAACAAAGTTGTCTGGTTTGACATTATTTATTCATTTCATATCTACTTAAGCTTACACTCTAGTATAACCAGATAATATGATATTTGCAAATGGGCACTTATTGTTTTTAAATTATTCTTATGTTACAACAACTCCAAGAGATAATAATTCATTTAAACAAGTAATTGTCATAAAGAATTAATTTATCGATTATTTTTACAACAATTAATAAAAGAAGAAATAAACAAGGTTAATAAAAAAATGAATTTTATTTAATGACCGTAAAAATTAACATCGAAAGTAAAATGGAGGCAATTTTATTGTAGATAGTTTTAAGTACCTATATAAATAGTATAATTAATTATTATGAATATTGGTATTCTGAGTTGCGACTTACCTTTCAATTTAGATCTGAATTACTAGTTTAAATGGAAAGCCAGCGTTAAAGTGTTGTCAGGAAATCATATTTTTACTATTAACAATTTATAGTTAAGAACTTATTTTATACAATTACAGTCAGGTGAAGTCCGTGTAAGATAGTAAATAGATAATTTTCTATATTATTGAAATCAGTTTCAATTTATATACATTTTTTTTAAATTTATATATCAATATTCTACCATCGAATCATTCTGATCATCTCGCATCATCAGACATGGAATTATTTTAATCGATATATTTTATTCAATATAACGGTTTGCAAAGTTTTTCAGACAAGTTAGCTCCAGTTAGTAGATTTAACGAAAACCCTTTGGAAGTATTGGTAGATTATAAATTGAAATTTCCAAAAATTGTAAAATATTGCATACAAGATTATGCTGCCTAATTCTGTGCCATCCGATAGGCTATGGAGGTCTTATCTAAGCAACAAAATCGATTATAAGCCAAACACGTCAAGGTTTAAGCAAAAAATGTTGAGATTTTTAAAATAATTGCCAAAAAACATATGTAATTGATTTGTCAAAAAATTTTATAACTATTGGTGAAAATGTACCCAACACAATATTTACAATGTTATGTAATAATAATTGATTTGTGTCCCATTTCTTGTTTTAATTATTTAAGGTCAAACTTCATAAAAAGTGTATCAGTCTCGACGGAAATTTGAGTAAATGTTGAATGTATTTATTCTTATTCAAACTCCATTGCCGGCCGTCGAAACACGTCGTATAAAGTTTTTCCTTTAATCTTTGAATTTTTATACAAATCTTATAAGTCTATAAAATGGGTTAAAAGTAAATGGAAAAATATTAATGTTGGTCTTGGATATATCGCAAAAAATCGGTATCGATCCTTAATATATCATATCGGAATAAAAATCGATACTACTACTACCTACTACTTCGGAGTTATAAATTTAAATTTATATTATTGCATATAGTATCCATTACATCAAGAGTTGTACCATTATAGGATAAATAAACACATAAGTTCAAATGTTGCTTAAGTTATTTTCATACATCTATTTAAATAAATAATAAATTTAATGAAATCATATTTTGAATTATTATGAAAAAAAATAAGCAGAATTGGTTATTTAAGCTTTTTATAAATGAAAGGTAGCATAACTTTTAATTGATGTTTGTTACTTATTAAATAGGCAGCATCTTTTCCCCTTTCTTGCTTGGTAGTATTCATTTTAATGTTCCTTCTCGGGTTCCTAGGAATTATTCTCCTATACTTGTTGGTATTTTTAAGACTACTTATTTGCAGCATGATCCTTTTCGTGTTTTATGTCAGTCTTACAATCTTTACTATGAACTTGTATCTAATTCTATTTCTTCCGTTCATCTAAAATCTAATCTCTTAACTCTCCTTAACACATAGTATTATTTTAACTATTTTAACTTTATTTAAATTTATCTTTATAGTGCTTTATGATTAGTATAAATGGCTGATGACATTAGGTCTGTAGCCTTATAGTAGTCAATTAATTTCTTTTGCTTGTTACTAACCTCCAGTAGTTCAGTACCGAAGTGACTTGTGGTCGATATCCAGTCTTGTGAGAAAGTGGCGTGGGATAGAAAGTAGTAATATTAGAACAAAATGGATATTAATATATATTATATTATATTATAGGTCTGGCCCACTACTTAATAAATATATGCAATACGTTGAAATGAGAGGAATCAATACAGTAATATCAATCCGATGCATCGTCAGTTAGTTTTAATTTCATTTATTAAGATGAAAATTATTTAATGGTGTTTACTTTTTTGTATGTACTATGTTTAGATTAATTCTCACTAATATAATATTATGATACAAGTACTGCACAGCTACCATATAATTCAAATCAAAAAGGTTATGTTACATATTGTAGATGTTGTTTTTTTCCCAAGAATTCCTATAGTTAAAATCATGTTTATTTGTTTGGTTCCATGGTACAAAAGATATCTTTATAAATATTGTTTAATATTATTATAAATATTTAATTGTATTTCCACATTTTGCTTTATTAATTAAATCATTCACAAAATAGTTTCATGGTTCTTCTGAATTTGGTTGGAGTTTTTAATTTTTTACTCTTGATTTTTTGTTAAACAGGAGAAAATAAATATAATAAAAAATCATTACTATTTTAATTAAAAAAATATAAAAAAACCATAATTTTTAAATGTAGTGAATAAAACCATAATAATTTCATGCAGAGCCATGTTGTCATAATCGTATATTATTATCATGCTATTTACAAGGAAAAAAAAGGTATTTGCTTAAATCGCTCTTGATTTATTTTGTATGAAATGTATTTAATGCTTACAGAAATATTTATTATTGCTGTTATATTTTTTCTTTCGATTTCTGTAATTTATTTTTCGTTTCAATTTCATTTTACTAAAAAGTAAAAAAAGAGAGTTTACATTGCGTATGAGTAATGTACACAATGTTTTTTTGTCATGTTTTTTTTTTTTTTTTGTTTAAACCTTGTTTACATTGCTTTGTGCTTCGTTTCGTTAGTTATTTTATTCCAATTTGTGTTTTCATTCTTCTTTTTAATTTTATTTTATTTTAATACGAACAATTGCAGCATTTGTCCTTATTTTGCTTTAACTGCGTTATGACCTGACGTTGCGTTCACGTCCTGCAACTGAATAGTGAACTGTTTCTGGTGCTGCTCCTAGTACTGTTGGCCCCAATGATGTTCAGCTAGGTTTAGTCTGGTATGCTCTACACCATGGGTTGGCAAACAATTTTTAGAAATGTAAATATTCTGTAAAATTGGGACCAACTTGCAAATATAGTACAATCTATCAACAAAATAGACTTAGTCCGTGGGCCGTAGTTTGCTGATCCCTGTTATACATTGAACTGCATGTAAGCTTTGCTTTGCTTTGCTTTGCTTTGTTTTGTTATTCTTATTCTTATTCTTATTCATGTTTTTGTTTTTATTTCTGTTTTCTGTCACTGTCATTGTTGTTTCACAGATCGCAACGAATACGATAAAAGTCGCAGGCGCAAGTGTTAAGGATAATGAAATGTTTGCATTGCAAAAAAAAAAAAAAGAAACAAAAACAATGTGGAAGAGGGTTCTATGTTAAGTGTTTATTCTATATATACACAATCATATATACTAAGTATAAGAGGTATGTATAGTAAGGTATATAGAAGACTCGACTAACTATAAATGCTTGCAGCGTTCTTTACTATTTGTTATTACTTTTGCTCGACGATAACGACGTGCACAATAGCAACAAAACTAAGAAGAACAATTACATCGACGTCAGAAGTTTTACTCATGCTTTGCTTCATGCTTTCCACATGTTTTCTAGTCCATTTTCAATATATATACACATATATATATTGTGTATATACGTTCCGCTTCGTATTTGAACAATTCTTTGCCTGTTGACATATTTTCACAGCTTTTACTCGCTTTGAATTGTGTTTTAATACAAGTGACCAAGAGAAGCGGAAATGAATATGGATATAAAAGTAGAAGAGCGAAGAAGTTGGTAGAAGTTGGTAGAAGTAAGTAAGCGGTGAGTAGGTCAGTAACAACTGAGAACGGGAAAAGAATAAGGATACCAGTATAATAATAATGCCTCAAGCCCGAAAAGATGAGGATAGTAATGATGCCGAAGGTGAACGGAGTGAAATGGAGAAATGGAATGGAATGGATTGTAATGGAGAATCAAACTCAAAGTGTATGTACTTTGCTTAATTAAAAGTTTTCTTTTATTTTTGACCAAAAAATAAAGTATTCATTCACTTGAAAAATCAACGAAATCGAATTAAATTTGAACAGTATTCTTAAAACCAATCCTCTTCTCTGAGATGTCTTGTAATGTATTATGTATCTTTTATAATATTAAATTGCCAACAACATCATCAAGAACAATAATAAACAACAATAAGCCCCTTATTCTTATTTCCATATATTCAATAGATGATGCTGGCTTAAATACAAACACAGAATGTTCCCATTCCCATTGGGTTAATAGATGCTATCTTTATATGAGTATATTGTATACACAAATGAAGTGTGGAGTCGTGCCCCGAATATTTGTCGTTATGCAAATATCAGGTAAATGCGCATAATAATCATAATTTCAAATAAATTTAATGCTTTCTATCTCACAGTTGCTTCAATCACTTGGTCGACCATTTGCCTAACTTGACTCGGCGCTTATCTATGTATGTATCTATATGTGTATGTCTTTAAGCTTTTGGTTATACTACTTGCATATCTAACCACTAGCAAGGTAACAGGCAACAAGAAGTATACATAGAATAGAATGAGTTAACTTAAAATTGTTCCATTTATGTTCGTCGTCCTTGCTATTTTCTTCTCCTACTTCTCTGATATTGTTAAAGTATCTGTTGGTGATACTGTTTTTAATGTCGCCGTGTTTGTGTCGGTGTCGTAGACATGTGGCGCCACAAACAGCGCCAGCTTTAGATGTATGCAGGATGTGCAACATTTTATGTTTTTATTACATTTACACACTTTTATATACATACGTGGAACTGTATAGATATTTCAAATATGTACATGTGTGTATCTGCAAAGCAAACATTTACACAAAATCACATTTTACATAATATGTATGTTTCTTCTGCATACATACGAATACATAGTTGTAATATATAGTAATGGTGCATGTTTCTATTTTATTGAAATTTTTTATTAAATAAAAGTTTTAGTTTTATATTAATAGACTTGGCATATTTTTGTGTGAGAATTGGTGAGAGCTGTAAAAGGATTATAATTTGTTTTATGTTCTAACTATGATTTTAGTAAATATTTTTCTTTAGTAATTAACATCAAATATTTGAGGTTTAGTTCATGAAACCACAAACAGTTGATATACGAAATATACTTCCATATGTATAAGATTTCATATACTCGTATGTATTAATGTGAATACAATTATGAATGCATTAAATTTTGATTTACTTAAAGACATACTCAATTGTTTAAATTCAATAAAAGTATCTACTTAAGAAATATTAAAGTCATTAAAATTGCTGATTTATGTGTATAAGTTAACATAAGTAATAAAAATAGAAGAATAATTTTTCACAATACTGTAGGAAGGCGTAACGGGATAACGTTACGTTATAGAGACAACTTAGCAAACAAAAATTGTGACATTAATAAAACATTAAACATGCGTGACGAGACAAGTTGATATAGCCAGTACATTTGTCGGTTCGAAGTGGAGTCAATTACAATTCTTCTTCCGAAGACCTTGTACATCTTTTAGTTTTGATAATAAATTATTTTAAATCTATGCCAACATTTACAAATTTAACGTAAGTATTACCATTTCTAAACTCTTCACGCAGTGAATAGTATTATAAGTTTGTCATGAAGTTTGTAACACATAGAAGGAGACATCGGAGACCCCATAAAGTATATATATTCTTGATCAGCGCGGCGAGACTAGTTGATCCAGAAATGTCCGTCTGTCCATCGGTCCGTCGGTCTGTATGTATGTATGCAAACTAGTCACTCAGTTTTTGAGGTAGAGAGCTGAAACTTTTCACGAAGCTTTATTTCAACATACGCAGTACCACTATGGGGTACCCCCCATACAAACCGGGATCCAAATGAATGTTCTTATTAGAATTTTTATTTTTTATTTTTTGTACCATTGACTTGAAATTGGAACACTAAAAGATTCTGTGCCATATCCACCAACCTTGAAGATTTCAAGACTCTCGGATTATATTATTTTTTATATATATTTTTGTAAAAAAATTATTCATACTGTAAGGTATATTCTATCTTAATGGCTTTCAGAATTTCGTCTCGTGTCATTGCGTATTTAATGTTGCTCGTTTTTGTCTTTTTACGAATCGAGTCTTGTTATCAATAACATCGATCGGCAGTCACTTATCGTTTTATCGTTGACTTCTTGCTATCCAATGTTCTTTCCGATTGGCAACATGCAATATTTTTTAAACTTCTTTTTCTTTACTTTTAAATCAAACACTACTCACTTATGTGTGAGTCATAAATGCTTATCACCCTTTTCTAAACATTGATTTCAATAATATAAATACGTCTAAACGAACAGTTTTACTTGTTTTTAATTAAATTCGATCCGTTAGTCATTTTCTTTTAAATAAAATAAAAAATAAAAATGCAAGTCACTAATTAAAAGTAACTACTTCTCAACAATCGATATTTCTAAAGCTATGGGTGCTTGTTCATCCTTGCAAGTAATTAGCCAATTAGTAAATTAAATTCAAATAGTGGAGACAGTTTGAAAGGTTGAAATGTGAGACGAATACTTGTTGTGGAATATTGTATTAAAGATTTGCCTCTTCTCAGTGTCTTTGACAGGCACCAACTTCAATCGATATTCCCATTAGTAAGTCGACTTGAGTCGAAGTCAAATAAATGCATAAATCTGGAAAGTAGAAAATACAAGTAATGCATTTAGTCACTGATTTATTGCAGAATTATTTAAGTATTGTATTTTACTTGGAGTTTAGCTCATGAAATTCACACATATCATCAGCACACACCCAGGCACACTCAGTTCCATAGAGTAAACTAAGTATTTAACAAAAGCAGCTTAGCATCGCGCAAAAGGACATTCTTCAAGGGAAAACACTGCGATTCGTTCTGATGATGATAAAATAATAGTATGCCAACTGCCTCATATCTGTTTCATTTTAAACCAAAGACGGAGTGATTTTATGCTGAAGCAAAACAGAAAACGGAAGTGCATTGACCATCCATTGAGCAACAGTGAATGGTAACACTGATGAAAGGATTTGGCTGCTTAGCCAAAATTCCACCAAGCGTAAGCGAATGATGATGAGATGGGAACTGTGAGAGATATTGTCAAAATGTTTTGCATTGCGGCAGAAGCCAAAGTGAAGAACACTCGGTGCCATTTGATGTGGCTGCACACACAGCACAGGACGGTTCTCGTGATAGTGACTACTGGTGCATCGTCAGCCATTATTATCATTCTCAGCACATGCACAGCAACAAATTTATTTTATTATAAAAGAAGATATGGTGGAAGCTAGCTAAGAATGCTGACTGTTGAAATAAATCATGCAACATTAACATCTGCTTTGCCACAACAATTCGTTGTTAAGTTTTGCGGTGCAATGAAAAGAACAGTACTGTACCACAGAATGTCAGCCAGTCAGTCAGTCAGTGAAGAGGCAAAAACAACAACAATGTCGGCAGTCAAGCGTATGCCGGAAACGGATATGAAAGGAATAACAAAATGGTTGCCAAAAAACGGGAAAACGACAAAACGAAACGAAACGAAAGAGCGAATGAACTAGTAAAATTTCAAGCCGATGGATGATATGATGATAAGGAGAAAGGAAAGTGAAAGGAAAGTGAATCGCAATAAACCAAATCGCTTTGGAATTGCATTTTAAACATTTGAAATTTTCTAACAAAAGTTCTTTTGTTCTAATTTGTTCATAGTACCCCTAAATTTTCTAGAGACTATAAATCGAAAAGTGGAAAGTGAAGACAAAGTATTGTAAGTAGTTGTCTGCTAAAAATGTGTGCGGCATAAAATTCTCCATATTTCAGATACTCACTCGTACATCTGCAATTTCAACTTCATTTTTACGGCATTTGCTTTAGAGGAAAATGGAGGAATAATTTGAGATCTTGGATTGAATAGTTCGTTTCTCATTTCATTCAAACAGAATTTATATCTTTTTATTTTTAAATTTCATCTAAATCATTCAAATTCTTATATACTATAGTATAGTATACATTTATATAAAACTAACATTATTTGCCTGCCTGCTACTCAATTCTCTGTGTGCTGAGAATAATTTGATTTGCACCAATTGCACTTGAGATGAAATTGAACGAATTTGAACTGAATGAATGACTATATTCTCATTGAAAGAATGAATGGACGAATGAATGAATGTGTGCAAATGCATTGAATTAGAAAATGATTTCCTCATCATCTCAATGTATCTGGTCATTGTAAGTATTCCGGAAGGCCAGTGGTCAAAGGACATCTTCAATAAAGGTATGCGGTATTATAGTGGTGTGGCTTCGTGTTAGTTCTGGGTCTTTGAGTGTTTCATGCGGCATGTGGTAATAATAAAACTATTTAAAACAATTCAAGTGTTAAAAACTAATTAAAATCCTCGCTTGCAAATCAATTGGAGCAATAGATACTCAACAACCATAGTAAGTGTACCATGTTTTCAGTGAGGCTACTTGCTTATCTATGACCAAAGAAGTAGTTTTTTTTTTCTGTTTGGAGATTTAATTAAAATTGTGTTTACTTTTATGTTGCTTCATCTCCAGAACCTTTTTTTCCTTATGTTTTCTTTCTTTATTTTTTGTTTTTCGTTGCCTTTATTTATAGTTTTATAAGCGAAGAAGAAAAGGAATACTAAGGATAGACCAAGAAAATTCCAAGCTTAGCATAGATCGAGTTGTAGATATGTATGTTCAACTTGTGCTGCCCGTCAGCCTATTAGTATATATCTTTGTGAGTTTATCTTTTGCCCAAAATTTTGTTGAAAATAATATCGTTTTGTTTCAGGCGAGCCGAAAGCAAATGAAGGCTGGCACGCTTAAGAATAATCAAAGGATAAGGCAAACACCAAACACGATTTTGTCGTTCTATCCGTTCCAACCCATTCTATCCTTCGGTAGTTCGTCCGGTAGCCTATTGTCGGTCCAATCATTTGCGGGACAGAAGAATCAGTTCCGAGCTGAACTAAAGGTTGAATGCGTATGAATGAGGTAGAACTTGCGTAGCTAGAATGAATGAAGGTTGCAATGGTAACCGCTAAAGGCTTTTAAAAAATATGAGAATGTTACGTTAAGAATTTTAAGCTTCTTTTATATTCTTCTGTTCCTCTTTTCCTCCTTTCTTCGTTTGTTCGTTCGTTGGTTTGCCTTTATCCTTTTCTTTGTTGTCCGAATTAATGGAAGTGGATGTGTGTATCTTTAGATTTTATGAACGTGCAACATACTTTCCGGCGGAAGCTGGCAGGAAGAAAATACAAGCGAGTGCCACAAACTATGTAAAGAATGGCGAACGTTATAAAATGTTCTTTTTTATATTATATTTAGATACATAATACAGATGTACATGTATATATAGTATGTATGTAGGTATAAAGTAAGGATAACATTCTTAAAGTAAAATATACTTTTTAAAGTATCTTAAGGTTATACTACATGTACAATACTACAATATATATACATAAATGTATATTTTGTGGGTGCGTTTCTTATAGGCAGGAATTCATTTTAAGGCAAATTGATATAAAGAAAAAATAAAGAAATAAAAAAGGGCGCATGAGCATCTAGTGGATTGGTAAGGTAAATGAAGAGAGAAGGGTTTGTATTGTAGTAAATATTAAAACACGACTTCACAAAAGCACTTTGTAGTAAACTATACACTTGACATTTGACACCTGTATAAGTACGAGGCAGAGGCCTGTAAACACACATCCTTATAGATACCTACTTTTTTCAATGTACATAAATAGTACAATAAAAAGAGAAATGTCGCTTGTTCCAAAATTGTACTGAACTAAATTTTGAGCGCCTCGCAACAAAAGGTTGCCACACTACAATGAAATACCTACAGATAACATATAGTACATAGATACATACTCACTGGGGTACTTATGAATGTATTTGTATGTTTGTATTGTTGAATTTTATTTTCTCTTTTTGAAACAAGCCTCAGGTGGCACGCCCCTAGAAGAATGCTACAAAACAATGTGAAATAATGCGACAGCACAAAACAGAACATGAGTTAAGTTGCAACATTCCATTCAGTTTTACTCTGCTCTCATCTCTACTCGTATGCTGATGATGGCTTTGCTGATGCCATGGTCCTGCTTGGTTTTGTTTCGGTTTTTATTAGCCTGACATTTGGAGCTTACCTTCATTGCTTTACACTTCTTCTTCTGTGTCTCCTTCTTTTTATTTTTCTTGTTGATATTTTTTTTTTCTATTTTGGAACACACGATCGCTGTTATTTGTTGCTTTCACTGCATGCGCATTGTGTCACCATGTCGCCCATGTCACGATGTTTTGCAATAGCTATGGCCTGCAGCTGTTTCAGGGTGCTGCATCTGCTGTTTGTGCTCCACCAAAGAGTTAAGACCTTAACCTAAAATAGAACCAAGCGAAAAAAATTGTAGACGGACGAATGAACAAATGAATGAAGAGACTGATGGACAGATGGAGGGATGGTTGGTTGGACTGATATAGAAGTGTTAGAATGTAATGCGATGGACTGAAAGTCGCATTGCATTCAGGTTTGTATTGTTTGTGTTCGTCTACGTTATGCCTTGTTTGTATTAATAAGCGTATATCATGTTGGCAACTATCATGTTTTGTTCCATGATGACAAAGAAAAGGATACACTGTTGCATTAAAATTATTGATGTCTTACCAACAGGCATACACACGAACTCATAAACATGGTTAGTTATTGTAGTTAGTAAGTTATTAAAGGAAACACTGATTTTTATTTAAGTTAAATTAAATTTTAATATAGTAAGACTAATGCTGCGGTCACACGACACTTCCTCATACGTATAATTTTCAATACTGAATGTCTCTCATATTAAGATATTTCTCACAGAATAAGTATTCGATTTTTAGTTTTGCATAAAAAAACATTGGATATCAAAAGATTACTCATTGTGTGGTTTAAGATTAGTTTAAGATACAAAATTTGTATTAATAAGTAGTTCAAGAAAATGAAAAATATGTAAATAAATATGAATCATTAAATAACTGATGTCCAAAATGAGTTAAAATGTGTCTTCAATGTTTGCGTAATTTGTAGGACAAATTTATGAAAGGGCTCGCGCACCAACCCAACCAGTTTCTTATAGCAATTGTAAAAACAGCAAAGCATTTTAAAGTGTGTTTCTTAGAAAAATATTTTCAGCATCTTGTTATCTTGCTACGTGAACAATCAATTCAAGCGACTCCTCCCGCCGCCCTGTAAATTCTATACTGGACATCATAAAACCATTCACATTCAGTGTTTAAATAGCCAATCTAATACTTACAATTATCTAAAAAAAGGGCGTGGTACTTTATCGATTGATGTCAGGCGCGTCCAGTTTCAAATAAAAAGCCAAAAAATATAACATAATTACAATGTTTTTCAATATTTTTATTATTTTATTTATATGTTTCATAACATATTTTGATATTTAATTTTAACAATTGTTTAATACATTTAAAGATATAAATTTATTATTAACTAGACAGATGACTTTTATATTTGATAACATACTTTGATATTTAATTTTAGAAATTGTTTAATACATTTAAAGATATAAATTTATTATTAACTAGACAGATGACTTTTAAATTATTAAAATAATTTTAATTAATAAAATAAAAATTAAAAATAATAATTATGTACTTTTGAATATAAAATAACAAATTAAGAAATAATATTTAAAAATGATTTTTTCAAATAAAACTTATAACAGTTATGATTCCTGGTTGTTAGGGGTTAGTTATTCATATTAAAAAAGTATCTATTCTTTATTTGTGGAAATTAAAAGTAATAAAGATACACATTGGAAATTGTGGATAACATAGTTTGGTGTAAGTAGACATATTTTCCTCATGTGACAATAATCTTTGTTAATATCAAAGCTAATGTTCTTCATCTTATCTTATATTTCTATTTAAAACGAAATTTAAACAAAAGGATTAAAAACTCTGTGATTATTGTGTATTATCACACATGTGTATTCAAACTTGTCTAAACATTAATCATTATCTCCTTTGAATACTACAAATGGTTTTGTTTATTTGTTTTTCATCAGAATTTGGTTTTATTTTTTTTGAAAAACAATAAAAAAGTCTATTGTCAAAAGAACATCTTAATATTTGTTTATTTAGTACAATCTCTAGACATTAATTTATGCATTTGTTCTAGACGCCACATGAGTTTACATATTTGTACAAAAGACTTAACCATAGACCACAAATGAGTTGAAATTAATCTTTGTCAATGACGACGTAAATTCATAAGGCGCGGTTTCCTTTCGATGGTGACACATATGAGGTAGTCTTTATGTGTATATGAATATCTGTGGCAAGCAAAGTCACACCAACTCAAGTCAAGTGAATCCACGTCAAGTTGAACCAAGATTCTAAGCAATCAAGGTGAGAATATTATGAATATCCTTTGATTTATTCCCACGATATGCCCACCAACATCCGCGGTTCCCAATCTCTCAGATTCTTATACCATTCGTTACATAGAATTAGGCACATTTTGCTTTATGTTTTTTAACTTTTGTTATTTTCTTTTTTCGTTTTTTGTTTATTTTTTATGATTTTTATTATTTTTGCTCATTTTACAAAATGATTTATGCAAATTTACATTCTTTAATGTGCGATGGCGCAGTCGAGGCCATAAGTCTGGATGGGATGGTCTTGGTCCTGTGGTGTTATGTGGTGTTATGTGATGTTCTGTGCTTGGCCATTGAAAGTAATAAAAAGGCAAAGTTTTGCCATATTTTCTATATTAACTTGACTGGTTGGCAATGGAGTTGTTGGAGAAAGCGGGTTGTTGGTAGATTTAGCATTTAAAGTCATTAGCGCACGTATTCAGGCGTATGAAAAATATCTTTTACTGTTTTTTTTTCATTCTTTCTTTATTCATGTTAGCCAAGCTTGTGGAACCAAAACGTATATTTTATCTTAACCGCAATATGGATAATAACAACAAAAACGAAAAAAAAAAAAAAATAACATTAAAATGTTTTATGATCACCAATAAAGTTTCTATCGTTTTCGAACTCAATTATCCTAATTGTCCGCATAGCTTTTGTTAATTTGTTTAAGAAAAATAATGTCATTGTTAAAAAAGGTGGAATAGAATGGAAAAATATTGTAGATGATGTTAGCTTTTGCATTGCATTATTGTTATTCAATATCGGAAAGTTATGTAATTTAGCTATTTTTATATTTGAGTTATGTGAACTTCCACTTTTAATTGAGCTCGTTTCACAAATAGTTTTTCCATTCATGTCAGAGAATTGAATGAAATTGAATGCAAAAAAGAAAACTACTAAAAGAAAAATCAAGTAAAGTATTAAAAAAAAAGTATATAAATCAATTGAACGCAAAGAAAAGCTGGAGCAGATGTGCGAGTAAGAAAAAATCAATATTACAAATTGCCACCCGTTGAGCTCATATTGCAGCAAGCAGCGCCCCATGGTTTCCTTTGACACCCCACCGTAGCTCAGGCACTGCCGACCCTTTATGGCAATCATGATGTTACTACATGCTGCCACAGCAAATAACTTGCTGCGCCTTTGTGTATGCTACACTTTTGATGCTTCCTTCACTTCACTTCATTTCAGTTTGCTTCGTTCCATTTTTGCCGGGATCTTTTGCAGCTTTTGCGGTTTCCGGCATTGAATGTGGTTTGCTGTTAACTGATACGGTCTTCAACGTTCTTCGTTTTCCAATTCACCCAGTGACTCACTCTCCTTTCAATGCTCCCAGTTCCATAATGCCTTCGTTCTATGGTTCGCATACCTGTTGTTGGCATTTATTTCTTTATTGACGCGTTTCGCACTCCCTCCCCGCTACACAGTCTTTTGGTCTTTGCAACTGGAGAAGTTGATGGTTCTTTCTCAGTGGCTTTTGCATCGTTTTCTTTATGCTTTTTCCTTTTCTTTATTTTTATTTTTATTTTTCTTATGCTTTATTGCTCTATTTCTTGTTATATACATATATAGTACTTTTCTTTATGCTTGCCGACTCTTTCCATAAAACTGAATATCAATGATTCCGGCCACCACTGCCGCTTGTGGCTGATAATCAGTAGCACATAAGCCTACTTAGACTCTTTTATTATTCTCTTTTCATTCTTTCTGCAAATTTTTTTTCAAATTCTTCAACCTCTTT
Source organism: Amiota mariae (assembly GCA_035041805.1). Taxonomy (NCBI): domain Eukaryota; kingdom Metazoa; phylum Arthropoda; class Insecta; order Diptera; family Drosophilidae; genus Amiota; species Amiota mariae. The sequence continues at coordinate 392,600 of JAWNKV010000229.1, read as the reverse complement.
GTTCCCTTTTTTTTCTTTCACTTTCAATCCGCCTTTTTTTCATTTCTGCTTATTTTCTTCGTTTAACTTTTGTCTTCGATGCGCATTTTCTTCAGCCGAGTTTTCTTATTGTTACTGGCGATAGTTGATTTTTCCCCTGTTCCTTGATGCGGCTTTAGCTGTGCTTATTCTGCGAACTGTCACAAACATTTGTATTTTTTCTGTTCTCTTGTTTTTATTGTTGTATTCTGGCACTTCGCTGTCAAATGCTGTAAAATGGCAAAAACAGCAACAAAATCATTGGCGGCTTTGGACTTAACCAGCTTGTGGACACTTAGTGGCTTGAAAGACTTGAATGGAAAATTTAAAGTTTTCTTCTTATTAGCGTTAATAGGTTTTTAGAAATAAAAAGTCTTCTTACTATATATAAAAGCATCATCTCTAGTTTAATGCTGACTTTAGAAAAATTAAAATAGAAAGTTAAATGTTTCTTTTAGTCTTGAAAATTGTTATATTCACTTCACTCAATATTTGTTTAATGTCTCAATGAAGAATGGAAATACAACAGATGAAGGTGATCACATATATGAAGAATATAAATAAGTTAAAATAACTTAAGTTAAACTATAGAATAAAATTATTAAATACAATAAAAAAAAATGACTGATTAATACGATTTATTGAAAAGTAATAGTTATAGTTTTGTTTCTAAATACATAAATTCACGTTCATGTAGCAACTTTTAATGAAGTTTGCAATACCAAAGAAAAACAAAAAAAAAATAAATAAAATAAACATATTTCTTTCAGTTTATGAGTGGAAATAATAGAGACTATTGAAACCATTCAATTTTGAATATGATTTACTATATGTATGAGTATGTATAAGGTTTTAACTTAAAAAAGAAATTTTGATATGTAGACTTATTTGATTCTGTAGCGAACCAAATTTGTTTTAAATATCTGCTTTTCTTTATATAAATTTATTATAGAGAAAACATAAAAAAACGAACCATTCAAAGTATTGGCGATATAAGATCTTCTCAACCTACAGAATTCATAGGTTAGGTTAGACAGGTCGATCGCAAATATACGCGTTGATTTTTATTTATTCTTTAGATTGGTCGGCGTTACACATATCACATAGACGAGAACAAAAACACAAAATACACAAGACTGCTGCTTAATACGTCCAAATATCTTCGTCTTCCTTTTCGTTGTTTTTATCGACATAATTTTTTCCCGTTCTTCTTTCTTGTCTTCTTCTCTTCTTCAATATAGACAACTCAGTGATAGGCTTCATAGCGATCTGCACCTTTCATTTCTTGTAACATATGACTTTGATCAAATTTGCCTTATTTTTTGTCATTACTCATATTAAGTATTTTAAGAATTCAAGATATAAAAAAATTTAGATCATTCACTAAATAAATTGCTAGACTTCGTTAAAATTGAACAAGAAATCATCAGAAGTATGCAATTTTCTTTGTTATGAATAATTCGAAGGAGAATTTCTTTGCCAACTATTCTCTTTCATCACATTCTTAGAAATATTTGTTCTTTGTTTTTCTCAAAATAAAACTCAGTCGCGTATAATGTTTAACCACATTGGCTTTATGACGAGGGCAAGAAACATATTTTGTCTGCTTAATGCACACTATTCATAATCACAATAGACACCGTCCTTTTGGGATACTGAGTTCGGTGAATAAGACCTTGTCCCAAGGACACAAGCGTCAATCAAGAACTTAGTTTGACGTATGCTATTTAAATTTATTTAAAAGTATTTTCACAATTCTTTTCTTATCTCATCTTCATGGATGAGAAAGATATCTGTTCAAAATTATTAATTTTTTGAGCATCGGTGAATAAATATGAGCACCAAAAACGCCGATAATTAAATTTCTCTATTAGAGCCAAGAAAAGACATAAAAAAATAAAAATAAAGATATCATTGTCCATTAGCGCGAATGTGTAACATGTTCGTCAACAACGCCACAGTCGATTACACGCTCCTAAACTGTTGAACCCTTATTGAAAAGCAAACTCCCACCTTAAGTTAACTGAAATGATTGAAATTCTCAGAAAGGTGTAAATAGATAGGAATAATCATGAAATGTCTTGATATTCGTAGATGTCTATTTTACAATGTTCAAATAAAATACATGAAGTTCAGTTATTACAATCAGTCTTTCTTTTTTTAGGGTTCCGTATATAGAGAGCTAACGGGACCCTATTACTAAGCTTACGATGTCCGACCGTCCGTCTCCTGCTCTATCTCATGAGCCGTAATAGGTAGAGAGTTGAAATGTGTAATTCACTTGGGTGTAGAACGACAAATACTAAAAGTATACATTTTTAGAAGCATTGTTCTTTAATTTAACCTTCTGTTTAACATTTTTTTTTTTTGTATACTTTTAAGCTGTAATTGTAGTATACTTTTAGGCTGTTAAATATACACATAATTTAATATTTTAAGCAAAAAAATCTTGTACGATGGTACGGAACCCTCCGTGTGCGAGTCCGACTCACACTTGGCTGATTATTTTTTTTTATTATATCTACTCCTAAATCATTCAAATCAACAATAAAATATAACCACCGTATTCACAGTTATACTTATATGTCAATTTATTTGTTCCATTAGATTCAGATCAACTTTACTTGCATATTTGCTCTTGCAAGTAAAAATGTCAAATCCTTGATAGGCATTTGACCGCCTATTTACATCTACACTCATTCAATCACCACATCATAAATATCGACACTAACATGTTACCACTTACACATTTCGTTCATTCAACCATTCCATTTTCCATCTCTGTTTCATCTCTGCTTATCTTCATTCACCTTTTTATCATCTCTTATATTGACAGTTTATTGTATTGTATATTAGTGTAGTGTAGTGTAGTATATACTCAGTATTTGTTCATATGGTTTGTTTTTTGTGTGTGTCATTTTTTCTGATATTGAAATGTTTCCTGCCTCATATAATTTAATGAGCGGTAAACTTAATCTACTTACACGCTTTATTGTGGTCGGTTAAAATTTGCCTTTATGATGGATGGAAATCCTCATCATAAGCATCTGAGAGTGTGAAGAGAGAAGAATGGGAATGAATATCTGTTTGTGTCTGTAACTGTATCTGTGTTGTGATGTGGTTGTCGATGTTGAAATGCGGTTTGATGTTGCATTGAGCAAAATAAAAAAAAAAAATGAATGAATAAAAAAATATTTGCATATATTTAGATTTAGTTTCAGTTTAGTTGAAATAGAACTTCAAACTACTACTAACTAAATAAATTATTTTTTTGTGGTTTTATGAATTTGATTTGGGTATTCTGTAATTTTGTGGTTAATTTATGCTACAATGACATTTCCACACATATACACATATATTCTATTCATATAGACACACATGTGTATGTGAATGTGGCCTAAATTAGCGGCTTAGAATGTTTTATGATAGTTTTAAATAGCACAACCCACCTCCACCACCACCACCACCACCATATTCACTTGCCACTAACTCAGTTTGCTTGCTTGCACAATAATTATGCTCGTGTGGAAGTATAAATAATATATGAATCTTTACTGAAGAAGTAATAGAAGCTGAAGAGGAAGTTACCTGTTTTTGAGGCAACCTCGATGGATGCACTTAAGCAGATTAAAAATGCACTCGAAAAGCTTAAGAAGGAACAAAGTCGAAACCATAAAAAGTACAAGTAAAAGACTAGTAAAAGTGAGGAGTGATGACGCATTTTTAATATATGGTACAATATTTGAGGGAAGTCAAAAAGTAAGTACGGTTTACATTACTCATTTGGAAAAAGGATGATGATGAAGTTTACGGCTTTTCATTTTTGCTGTTCTTTTGAGTTCAACATACACGTACTTTACAAAGTGTTATATTACGGCGCCAATAAGAGTCTCCTTCTTGTACAACCTACCTACCTTTGCCATTGATAAGTTATCTTGCATATATCTTTATTAGCGTCTGAAATCAGCGCAGATACTCAACTAGTTATTAGAGCAGGCAGTCATGTAATATGGCTAAATTTTCAAACTCAACTCTAAATCTTGCGTTAGTTTCGTTGGCATGAAACTTTACGCCACCAAGTTGATTCCACTTCATCCTTTTTTCCTTGCAATTCTATTCCTTTCCTTTTATTGCCTGTTGCAGTAGCTTTTTTAATCACTGCACACAATGTTGCAAAATAAAGAGAAATACCACATAGTGTTGAACATGTCTGTGAGAGATTTAATGGTTATCACATCTGACTGGCGCCTGGCGTTGAACTTCGTGTTGTAATACTCGTTGTTTTTGCTCCTTCTCAACTCAACAATAATTCACGAAAAAATCTACGAAGTCGAGTCCTATACTGTTAGACTCTGTAGTGCCCATAAACAGTTTAACTTCATAGTACGTTCGTTTCATTTGGCTTCACCTTCTTTCGGATCAAGTTTATCAGTTTATTGCAGTGATTCTTAAACTTATGTAGTTCGTAGACCCTCCATTAGATCAACTTTTTGTGCCTTTTTGAGCAGAGACTTTTTATGCCTTTTTTAACTTAATCTCATCTCAATACCTTAGCAATTTTCACACTGACCTACGGGTCATATTTCATTCTTTTTTAAATTATGTATTTGTACTTAAAAATAAATGGGTGTGTAACATTTTGAGAGCCCAAACTGCTGGAACAAAGAATCTGAAAATTTTGATATTTCAATCCTAAGAAGTTAAATAGGTAGATCAGAGATGTATTTCACAAACCTTTCACTTCAATATAATTATGAAATTTTAGTTTATTCTTAGTATAGTAAGTAGATAATAGATTTAGTTTTATACTGAATGTATAAATAGCATTTTATGAATATTGATAATAATAACAATTAATAGATGACTGATGAAAATATGAGGATGTAAAGTTAATATCAATATTTTACGCAGACACCGGGCAAATAGCAACTATTTAAGAACTTCTGTTCTGTTAGCGCATGGTGATAGTCTGAAATGTGCCGCAATGCTTAATTTGCTGCGTCAAAGGTTGGCAATGCTACCGCTTTGTCAGAAGTCTCAAACGCTCCCGGTTGCTTTACAGTCGGTAACTACCGCAGCAGCTGCATGCCAAACATACGAATTTTGTTGCCGATTTAGCTGAATTCGAAATATTAACATCCATCTATCTATCCATAGATACGAAGGTGTCTAAGTTTTAGGAAAAGTTAAGTGCTTTTTGTTGCAACTATGGCCGCAACCACATTCGAGTGGCATGGTGGGAACGGTGGCATTAGCGTAAGCGTAACTTCATTAGCTCTTCAAAAGATGCCACATCATCTTGCATCTATGGATCCACCGAAGCACACCAGTCTATGAAACATTACGCCACATTAAGGTGTGGCATTTCACCCGCGCTGCATGTTGTTTGTTCCACATCCACATACAACCAAACACATCTATGCACTCCCTCTGAGTTGTAGTGACTTTGTCGAGATGCTGTAATATAAAACGGAAGCGGAAACTCCATACTTTGTTGGAAATTCTAGATGAAAAATTTAGTTCGTAGTAATCATGCTGTGAGCGGCACTTTGCTCGTTGCATGTTAACACCAAACACCCTTCCTGCTTGCCTGCCTGCCTCCCTCTCCTTAACAATGTCATTGACGTTAAGAAAGTTTAATTAATTTTCCTGCGGCTTTTGGCTTTTTTAAGTAGATTTTTTTTTTATTTCCTATTATTTTTGCACGTTTAACAGTTTTTCTGAGTAATTTTTCATATTTTATTTTGTATTGTACTAAGTAATTTTGTTCTCCTATATAAATATTGTATATTTATCAAATATTGCAGCTTTTTCTTGGTGAATTTCCTCTACTTGCAGTTTTAGTTATTTATTTCTCTTTCTGTTTCTGTTTCTCTTTTTTTTTTTTTTGTTATTTCTGCTTTGCTTTTATTTAAATTTTCATTTAAGGTTCCTGCGGCTTTGAAAAGTTGCAGATTTTTATTGTAATTTATTTTCTCATTCTTTTATTTACTGTTTCGCTTCTTTAATTTAAATATGTCTGAAGACATTTTAATCAATACATGATATGCAGCATATACTCGCACAACAACAAACTGTTAAAACAATCTAAATGTCTAACAGGGCGATATTATGTTCCCATCTATGGTATATAATAAATCCATGGTCAGTAGGAATATGTTAAATATCATTAATATACCCATCTATGATGAGGAAAGAGTAAGTAGACACTCTCTCCGACGTTTTAAAATAGTCTACCACTAAACGCGACACCCAAAATACAATTATATTTAAGAGTTGCTTGTGAAAAAAGTGAGTTATTATTACTTCATTAAAACGCAGTCCATCTAAGAGAAGAATACCAGAATGTTGCTAGCTTATTATGGAATATTCAATTCTTATTCTTAGGTTTTTGGTGAATTAGCGATCCTAACAAATGTCAATATAGACTTTGCGAATGTGTTTTACTTTTGAGTGGCAGAAGGATATTTTTGTTTTATATCTAAATTAGCTTCAAATAAGTTAGTCAAGAGTGCTTGTACTCATTTGGTAATATTTTATATGCTACATACCAAATTTTTAGCTTTCCGAGTGACGGACTGATAGAAGGTCATAAAAAAAGAGTGAAAAAAAAGTTAATCGAAAAAAAAATCACAACAACATTACAATCAGTTTATCGTATATAATGATTTCCGTCCCTATTTTGAATTGAAATTTTATTGAGCTCATATTTATATTATTACATTTTTATTTTTTACTCAAGTGAGACACAATTTTTATGACATGATGACAACCAACCAACCAACCAACCAACCAACCAACCAACCAACCAAGCAAGGATGACAATATAAGGAAGACGGAACTTGGAACTGTTTGCTTATGTACACACAGTTCAGTAAATATATAAATATTTATATTTATTTATTTTTACGCATTTTATTAACATATTTTTATACATAAATGAAAATGAATAGCGAAAGAATGCCAAGAGAATGACGGAACAAACAGTGGTGACATCGTCAAGGAAAAAGAAAAGATATTTAAGCCAAAATATTCTTATATTAAATACAAATACATATAAGTAAAGAAGTCTGAGAATCAAAAGTATGATCGTTAACATAAACAGGGAGAAGGAAGGGAGCTGTGTTGCAGGCATTTAATATAAAGAGTGGAGAACTTTATGATTGAATGAATGACTGAATAAATGAATGTTATTATAAAAAGCTTAAGCACTGCATAAGTACAAAAATATTTAAATGAGGAAATACGTGGCTTTATTGAAATTTCCTTGTGACGCCGGCATCGATGATGACAATAACGACAACAGCAACGACATTGTCGACATCGTCATTGAAGTCGATGACGATGGTTATTCTTTTTCGAAAATTTGCATTTTTAGCTGGAAACATCGGCAACAACATAAAAGCTCAAGTATTGATTATATAAGGCTTGAGATGATCTAGAGAGGGATCTAGTGGGTGAAGTCAAAGAAACTATTGAATATGCAATTGATTCATTGAACACGCTTTGACTTGACTTGAAATAAATTGGCTTGGCTTGATTTGGTTTTGTTTAGTGAGATTTAGCGTTGCTTCTTCGTCAATGAAGTAATTACTGAGCCGGAATATGATTTGATTGCCTTCGAATGCGTTGGTCGACAAGTCAAGAGTTGAATCTAGTTAAATTGGTTGAGTTGAGTAGAGTCTAGTGGGGGAGTAAACAAGTGTTTTCCGTATTCATTTATTGGACTGTTACTGTGATTTCATTGGTAATTTATCCGTTTTTATGTAGAATAATGAAAGTGTCAATTGGCGCCCATGGGTGCATATATTTACAGTGTCGACACCACTTGCTGACCTAACTCAGATACTTTGACATTTAAGCAAATCAATCTGCTGCTAAATAACTAGAGAATTCGAACTTGTTGCAGACAAATTTCTTTCTCTGCTGCCCTCTTCAAATCTTTTTGTTTTATATACTTACATATGTGTATATTGCTGTAATTGTTGTTCGTGTTGTCGTTGATAGAGTAAGTTGTTATTGCATTAAAAAAAAGGCAAAAGGGTTCGATTCAAACATTTAACAATCGTATAACCTTGGAATGATGTCTCATACTCTTCATTTCCATTTAAAGTACTATTTCACCAGAACAAAAAAAAAAAAAACAAAAAAAAAAAAGAAAGGCACTTTCACTTTTTGCAAAGCAAACAAAATTGTTTTAAGAAATATTCTTTTCGGTCATAGGACATAGGCATGACTTAAGGGCAAAGAACATGGATGGTGATGATGATGGCTTTGCACGAAATTTCATTTGCATTTCGTATGAGTCACGTCGTTGTCCTCAACATCCTCGTCCTGTCGTTGTCGTGTAGTAAAGTGTGACCTACATAAAAAAATTTAATGCTCGGCACTAAAACAAAGTTTGTGCAAATATATAATAAGACACGCTACGGCAGGACTCACAACGTTGTAATGTTGTTACTTGACAAATAAAGCTAAAAGTAAGTTATAGAGTGACCGTGCTGAGGCAGGCACAAATTTGTGTAAATTTTCAATAAATTACATCAAATCAAGCTGAAAACACTTGAATATGCCAAAATATTGGATTGCAGGAAAGAGATGGTAGTGTGAATCACAACTTAAACCAAATAAGGGATCTATGTAGTAGAAAGCATCATATTTCATATTAGATTTACATGTTCTGTTAAAAGCATTAAAAGGAATTCATTCTTTGGAATTCATTCGTACGCTGCGCGAAATAAATTTGTCAAAAATTCCCATTTATTGGAAAAATCTGTGGTAATCGAATAATGAACGGATTTTTATTGACTTTATTTCTGTTGACTGAAAATATGCCAATGCAGATGTGAGTAGTATTCAAAGGTTGTATTTTGGGATTGGGTTGGGTTTAGGTTGCGTTCATTATGCACTTGACAAAGATTAATCTGAGTATGGATATATGTATCTATAGCAGACACATATGCAATGTAATGGTTGACCAATGCCAACATAAAGTGAGACCGAAGCACAGCAAACCAAACCAATCCAATCCAATCTACTTCACTACACTACACTACACTCCACTTCATGCCATCCGTCAGATAGAAAAAAAGATCAATTTTTTCGTAAACATTTTTGTCTTCTTCATCTTTCTCTCTATCTTGCAGGCCATGACAGGCATAATAATCTGATTTTTTTTGTAAGCTACACAGAGAGAAAAATCGGTACACAAATCCACAAACAAATGTCTACGGCTCAGTGGAAATGGCGGTGACAGCAAGAAACAAGAAAAGAGACAGCGAAAAAATTTCTGTAAAAATGAAAGCGCTGGAAAAAGCAAAATTGGAGTGAAGAACGGAAAAAAGTTATGGGCAAAACTTATTTATACAGATACTTTCAAACACACATGCAGTATGCCCAACTTATAACGTGTATTTTTGGCATGATACTCGGAAAAAAACCATGGGATAAAAGGAGGAAGAAAGAAAAGTAAATGGCGGCGGCGGCATGAATAAAAAGACCGGAAGCAATATGCATTTCCACTGCCAGAAAAATGTAAGCACTTTGCTCTTGCTCAGCAATGCAAACGACAGCACCGACAGACTATCGGACAGATAGATAGACCAATGGACAGACCGGTGGACTAATATATGGATAAATGAACAAACAGACGGACGGACAGATCGACCGGCCAACAAAAGGACTATAGGAAGATAGAGAGGCATACATACCCGTACATAAGGCGAAATACACGAACGAAAAGGGTCAGTAGCTTTACTATTGTACAAGGACAGGATTGATAGACCAGGCCAGGATGTAGCAGAGGCTAAGCACGCAGTAAGGCAAAGTATAAAGCGAAAAGTGCAACTGAGCTGAGCTGAACTGGCTAGGATAGTAAGTTGGCCAACAGCTCTAACACATCTGTAAGTGAATGTTTTACGTATTTAAATATGCATGCAAGTGTGTGGTATGCGCATATTTTGTATTTTTCCTTTCTTTCTTTTTTTTGGCTCTCAGACATTTGGACTGACTAACTCGGTACTACTGTGTATATTCTGATATTCGTTCATCTTCATGCCAGTCAAAGTACACCTAAATATTATACTACCAAGGCTTTAAATTTTAAATTCGTTTCTCCATTTCTTTCTGTTGTAACTTAGTTTTTCTTTATTTATTATTATTTTTCTGTTTTTCAGTTTCTCGTCCTTTGGTGCCCGTCATTTGTTGGCAATGTGTCAAGGCTTCTGGTATGTGGGCGACAACGACGATGGAAGGGATGGAGTCAACTTCCAGTAATAGTCTATTGGTCGCTTGAACTGCTGCCTGAACTGGCTTTTAACTTTATTAAAATAGCTGCAAGTAGAACGTTGGCTTCCTTATAAATGGACACTCCAAAAATGGAAACCATGAAAGAAGTACAATAAGAAGTATAATGTACATTATATTCTTGATGTCACATAATAAAATGCATCAGAGGAAGTTAACATAGAAAATGAATCAACGTGCATAGTAGCGCTGGTCTTGATATTGGATTTGAAATATTAAGAAAATAAACACTTGTACATATTTGGCTAAATGGTTATGGTGAAATGGTTTTTTTATATTTTATTTCTTTTTTTATTTTTTTTATTTTTTATATGTAAATATTTTAATTTTCTGTTATTCTTAAAACAACTTAAATTAAACTTATAATAATTACAACATCATTTTAATATAATTATTAAATGGGATAGAACAATTACATTAATAATCTAACAGAAAAGTCGACAGAATGAGATCTTCTCAACTGTCTCGCCACTCTGACTCCTCTCATTCTGCGTCGCTTTAAGAGACGCCTGTCTAGTCCATTTGGATGATTTTTTAGCCGCTCCATATGTTTCTTGGCCTGACGATTAATCACATCGCCATTTTTTGGGATTTTTAGATCATTCTCAAGGTTCGTCTATCGCATGACCCACGGAGCTCCCGAAACCATACACCATGTCATGGCCTTCAGTACTCTAACTTTTGAGATATTTGATTCGTATTGCCAAACAGCAGCAATTATTGCTTTGTAAGTGAGTACTTTATTTTTTAAATTTATTCCTATGCGTTTTGAATGTTAGAAACCTATCCAAATACACACCCAGGTATTTATATCACGAATGGTAATCCATTAGCTAGTTGCCAATGATGTCACATTGGCACATTTTTTGCTGTTAATGTCAATGTTTCATCGACTTGTCCAGACTTTAAATTTATGTTAAATTTTCTATTTTTGCTTTCACCTTTGGCAATAGACCATGAGTAAATAACTTGACCCTTAAATTTGTTTTTTTTTTTTTTGGTTACCAACTGTGCAGGACAACACCAGGCAAAATTGTTTTCAGTTCTATACAAGGAATTATCGAAAAGGATCCCATTATTCCGTATGCTAACATAATACTGATTACTCATCATTGTTCTCTATGGTTGTAAATAAATAATTCCGAGTATAGGTTGTGATCTTAGAATCTCTAGAAATATATAATTAACTTAGAAACTAAGCCCATACATTGAAAAGATGAATGAAAAATGTTCATATGAATGGTATAGTATAGTATCTGGAATTCATTTCGGTTTTAAAAACTCGGTAAAAGACAAAATATACTTGCAATAAGTAAACATTTTTATTGACAATCACTGGTATACTACATAATTAATATAGAGAGTAATAAGCATGCTGGATCTTAGCAATCCATTCCAGATGAGCAGAGACACGAGTATAAATTGAAGGAAGGTTATTCAATCCACATGGAATGTAGCCCCATGAGACAATACCAATCAATTCGGAAGTTGCATTCTTGGTCTCAACGACAAGTGGACCGCCTGAATCACCATTGCAAGCAGAAATGCTTCGTTCCAAGGAATCCGAGCACAGATTTGTATGATCTAAAGGAGCGGTCTCAGGCAAAAGTTCCTTGCAACGGTTCCACTCAACGACTTCAGTTTGTACAGTTTGGAGAGTCTTCGCTGGTGTAAAGACATATGATTTTGGTTGACCCCAACCATATAAGTGAGTTTCACCTGAATGAATTTCTCCCTTTGAGGGCAAAACAGCAGGTTGGACCCACTGGTTAAATTGGAAAGGCTCCGAAACGTGCAAAATAGCAATATCATTGGGACCAACATTGCCGGCATAGTTTTCATGAACCTTGCCAAAATCAACCACTCGTTGTTGTGTACGTGCATCCAAATTGGCGCGAACATGTAGACCGGCAATAACACTTATTCCAACTGGGTTTGATATACAATGAGCAGCAGTGAGAATCCATTGCTTGGCGATAATAGTACCACCACAGGAGTGCGAGTGGTTCGAAGCATTTCTGGCAAGCGACACAATGTAGGGAGCTGCATGAGCTACAGCATCGGTACCGTTAATAACAAATCCGGTTGCAAAGCTTGGAATCAACTTTTCAGCTATATTTGAAAGCACGGAAGCCTGAGCAACCGCTGCTAGAAGTGCTACTACAATAAGAACTTTCATTTCGTTGAGTTGTTCGATTACTGTGAAACTGAAGAACACAGCAAAGACATTTATAGTGGGATTGTTAAACAACATTGCGATAATCCAAATTTAATCAAGTAGAAATATAAAAGATTTATGAACTTATGCTGACTCAACTTATTTATGACATTTTTAACCAACTGTGCAATTATTAAAATCAATCAAAAGCGATACTACAATGTATTGAATTAAGGTATATGAGTATAATAAAATTTATTACTTGCGGAATTTGATGTCAGTTTCAAGAGTTTTGAACGATAACTATTTTATAGATTATCCTTGATATTAGAACTACTGTTAGTAGTGCCTTGCATAGTGTGACACTTTTTTTATTTCTATAAATTTATTTATTTATCATAAATTTTTTATTTTTTTTTTTTTTTTTTGCCAATTTAATCCACTGTTACTGTTAACTGAGACTGGCACTTTTCGGACAATGAACAGTTAAGTGATTTTAATTTTTCGGCGTTCAAACAATAATTTCATATAAAATGTGGTTGGAAATCGTTGAATCAATGTACAGCAATCATTGTCAATTGAAAATTTCTAACTTTTTGCCCTCTTCGTCTTCAATATGATCTTTGAATTTTTTAAGACAAGTTTTTAAAGGTGGAATCATTTAATTTTTGTCTTTATATAATTTTGTTGGGGTATTAAAAAGTGATTATCACTCCTAATCTGTAGACATAATAATAAATTTTATATATGTATATATATTTTATATACTATGAAAAATTTATTACTTTTTGCTAATAAATAAAAATCTAAAGTTACCAAAAATTGACAATATGTGTACGTTTATATGAGAAATGGGGATACTAACATCACTAAAAATGATTAAGAGAGCGTGAACTTTATATTTGTTTAAATAGAAGCAATTGTTGTCTATGTAATGTAATTTTACATAATTTTCAGTATACATAACGCTAGAGTGGATGACATAATCGAACAAGTAACCTTAGCAACGTAGCGATGTTCTGGTCATGTAACTCGCATTTCCCCTTAAAATATCGACCTCAATTGAAATAGAATATGATACAAAAAATTGGATTCATCGAAAGAAGATATTAATACCAGTAAACTCGATTAACTGGATGATGTGGCCATTATTTAAGTAGTTATAAGGTGTGTTGTGTGTTTGATTGAATCTTATCATTTCACATACATAAGTGTTTAAATAACCAACTTATCTGTATTATGTTGATTACAAAATAGAAACAGAATGACTGGGTAAAATAATAAAATAATAAGAGAAAATAGTTTTGTATGGAAATATTTCTGAAGAGAGCCGTCTCTATTACTAATGTGACTTTTTTTTTATTTTTGCCTTTCTGTTTGTAGTGTTCCTGCAAGATTTACATATGTAAATGATCAGCTTTATTATCTCCATAATAAATGAAGTCCGTGTGTTCATGTTATGTGCTCAGGTTGCGAGCTAATGAACTAAAATTTTTCATAGTTTTTATTACCGTTTCAATCAAAAAAAAAAAATATAATAATAAATTAAACAAAGAATCGACTATGACAAAAATAAGCAAAAAAAGAAAAATAATTGATTGAAGTTTTGAAATCCGAATAAGTAACATTATTTTTACAAAATTTTGGCGTGATCGATGGTTAGGTCTTATATAAATATATATATAAAGAAGACATCTAAGATAAGACAATTGTTATTTAAATAAGTTCGTGAATCAACCACTTACCTCTGCCATTTCTTTTCTAAATTTTACCATATCATTGCGCAGAGTGGCCATTCACAATACATGAAATCAAATTGGCAGCACCGACTTTAACATGGAATTTTACTCTTTAACATACAAAATTGACTCGACAATTTAACACGTATGTTAAATTTTTTTTGTTGTGTTCGAGAATGTTTATACAAATTAATTAAATTAAAATAATCGCTACCTTTGAACTGCACTACGTGCATTTAGATATTGGAAGCTACTATTATTTTGATTAGTCTTAAATGTCATAGACCTGTATCATTGTCAATCTTTACCACCTACCTACTTAGCTCACGAAATCAAAATCAATCGAACACGTTTGATGTTCGTTGAGCGGTCATGAATAACGGCTACTCATTTATTACTAAAACCAAATGCTGCTACACCCGTTTACCAATGGGAGGTGTTAATGCCCAACAGCATTTTGGAATGTTATGTTAACTTACATAATAGTTTTTGTGTGCACTTACCGACCTATTCTCAAAATTATCACAAATTGGACAACGCCTAACATTATGTTGCGGTCGCTGTTAAGCAATTTTTCCATATGAAAAAAAGGTCAAAGGTTATCATCAAAGCTTTTGAAATCGATTATCATTCGCCAAGATAGTCGGCCGAGCATGTCTTTCGATAATTGGACAAAAATGTTTAATATTTGTGTGCACTGTTATTGCTCTGTAAAATGGATAATTTTGTGTTTTGTTGTTTGCTCGCGGAAATTTTGGAAGATGAAGAAAATTACGGACAAAGAAATGTGATGATTATTTAATCATTAATCAAATCAATATCGATTTTCAAAAATATTGTGCCATCAATTGCATACATTCGCAAATACATGTAAGATAAAATAAGGCTTGTCAACTTGGGGGAAAAAATCAAATTCAGGAAAAACATTTTAAATAGTCAGAATTGCTCAGAGAACCCCTAAAAAACACCTGTTCTCATTTTTGTACAATATTTTTTTTTTTTTTTAATATTTAATATTTCCAACATATTCTCATTTTCTTTAAGTACTCAAACCGGCATACACTGAAGTTACAGATTTATAAATAAATCTTTAAAATAAATGCACTGAAATAAATATTGATGCGTACATACGAGTATATGAAAATTAACTTATTATTATTATGATCTTCAGTATATATTGTATTATGTACAATGTGAATAAATACCGCTTTATACAAAATAATAAGATGGTTTTATTTTTGTTGTATCAAACATAAAACTAATTATATGTACACAGCAGTTCACTTAAAGCGTATTGAATATTGGGTGATACTAAATAAATATGTATTCCTTGACAAAAAATATTAATTTTTTATTTTTATTGTGATTTTATTATTTTTATTTCGCTTCCGATTCTTAAGACAGATCTTTATCAAAGGTTGATTAGCGACTGCTATTATCAAATGCAATTAAGCACTTAAGAGATTAATAAACGTCATGTGATAAACATTTAGTATTGTACTTTTCCTCAGATATAAATCACTAGCTCAATCTATTTTTGTTTTAATTTTGTATAATTTATTGTATTATGTTGTAAAATAAATATAATTTATTAATTTTTCAATAATCAATTATTAAGATTCCATTAAGATTGGGAGCTCACTTCAATGACTTCTGTATATATTTGTTAAGCTTTAGAGTTATGCCCATTTAAGATAAGAGTCACAGTTGAGAACTGCCATTCAGATTCCCTAAGTTGTAGATAGTAATTGTGGACTATTATGATATTTCTGTCAGTTAATACGTTAATACACTTGAACTTATTTACTTATTGTACTTTTCTTCAAATTGTAAGTGAAAATCATACTATGCATTTAACAGAGTCTTAGCCGTAGCCTCAGGTAAGTTCGATTATAAATTGTTCAAATAGTATGAAATAGATTAAGTTTTATCTAAATTTTATTTAAGTTTTTTTGTTTTCTGTTCCCAATCAATCATATATTATGCGAACCTTAAACTCTAATGTATTCTTAGTGTCTAAGTATAAGTAAATAAGAGTTCTCAAGGAGACTCAAACGTCATCTCCCTTGTGATCTTGTGACCTACATAGAAATAATTTATTTCCATTTACCAGATAGTCTAATCATAAGATAATTAATAAGCATAAACATCTAATGCAAAGGCTATATGTCACTCATGTGCTGTCTATGCAGTATTCATCATTTAAAAAAAAAAAAAATAAAAAAATTAAATTAAAGCAATTTATTATCGAAAATTGAAAAAGTGATATACAGTGAACCCTCGCATAACGAGTATATCGCAAGAAAAAAAATAAACACTTAAATTACAATAAAGGGGAAATAAGGAATTTCACGTAAATATCATTGGCGTTCAAATATTATACCAGATGTGTTGAAACATATTTGTTACTTTTAACTTTTATTTGCAAAGTACTCTTACAAAGATTCCTCCAAAGAAAAATCCAAAAGGTTACCGTAAAAAAAGCAAATATGAGGAAGGATATCTCATTCATTGCTAGAACAACCTGTCAAGTACAAAATAAGTATATAAATCATTTGTTGTGTATACCTTTTTCGATTTATTTTTATTTATATGGAGAATGTGATTTTGCTTAACGAACTGTTCGCATAATGAGTTACTATTTGCAAAAGAAATATCCTCGTTATGCGAGGGTCCACTGTACTATATAAGTAAGTAAATATATACATGATTCTCAAGTAAAAGAAAAAATATTTAAGTTCAATAAGTTCAATGCTTTTGCTTGTCGGTTAAGTTCAGTTACTTCAAATTTAAACAGTTACAAATGTATAATCGAATGGAAACTTTACAGTCAAATATAAAGTTGAATGAATACCGAAGCCTTGGTTTTGAACCATTTTAGAGTCCATGATATAATCATAACATGCTACTGTTACTAGGGTCTGATATCCTTCTTAAAATTTCAGCTTGCATTAAGAATAATGTACACAATATTTGTAATCAAAAAGTCATTTTCAACTATAGGTCTTTAGGGGAACTCTAATAATGCCACATATACTCGTATGCTGATTGTACTGTAGTACAATCTTTCAGATGAGAATCTAGAAACTGTTAGATAGACGGAAATCTATGTAAATAAATGCATAAAGGATTAAGTAATAAATCAAAGGTGCAGGGTATCCAAGACTCACCAGAGTATTGTATCTTCTTACTTCTTTTATATATTATTTATTTATTGGAACGCTTGATTTCTTTGCGTTGGGATTATAATAGAATTATTTGTATCAAATTGTGGCACCAATGAACACCAACAAGAAGAACAAGAACAACAAAGAGAAAAACATTAGACCAAACCAACAAAACGATGAAGATGAACTCAATTCGAACATTTTTCTAATGCGAATCTAAATGAAAGCTCGCACAACTTGTGAAGCATAAAAAAAACTAAAGCAATCAGAAAAGTTGCACAAAGGCAAACGCCGCACTAAACCGACAAGGATAACCATGAAGACGGGGGCGAATGAAACGAAGATGAGGACACGTTCTACTTTAACAAGATAGCGGCGATCGTGGATAGAGTGACGCGTATGTAGTATTATAAATTGAATTAAAAGTTTTTTGGGAAATTTTCTATTTGGTTTTACTTGTACTTTTCTTTTGTAGCCTTTTGGTCTTCTAAGACACCTTCGCCTTCTCCTTTCCTTCTCTCTGACACTCATTCATTCATTCATTCTTTTTTTCTATTTCTTGCTTATTGGCTTATCTGAGTTTGCTTTCATTTAACGCGCTTTGTTTGGTAACAAACAGAAAAAAGGAACAGAAAATAAAAGCAAAAGCAAAAGAAAATTGGAAAGGATGCAATGCGAGGCAACAGAGATACACGCAAAAGTAGAAACTTCATTCTTTTCAATTGACAGCTCAAGAGAATGAAATTAAATAATATTCTATATGAATGCTTTTTATTAAATGAAAAATCTTTTTGAGAATTATTGAAAAGAAAAGAAAAATAGGAAATAATACTTAGAAATGAACCAAACGAAATGAAATGAAATGTAGGGAAACTGCGACAAAGCGTCTTGTGAAGATATGGCAAACCACAGCAAAAATTGTAATCATCAATGCTAACGTGAAGCAAATGGAAAACGCGAAAACGCTGTTCCATTCCACGTTGATTGCATGTTAAGGTGAAGTGAATGCTGAGACTAAGGAAGAACATGTGCGACTACTATCATAGAAAGTAAGTGAGAAAGATGTTGACAATGACAGCTGACAGCAGAATACGAAGGCTGCTTCTGCTCATGCTCCATTTACTGCTCCCTTGATTTTACTCCTTCAGTTGTGCTTAAAAAATGTTTTATGACAAATGGAATATTTAACTTAAACAAAAAAAAAATAGTGATGAAAGCGTGAAAAACGAACGCATTGGCACAAGTAAAAGTGACAGCGTCAGCTACGCCATCAATAACAAAAGTATAATGTGCAATATGGAAAAGGATGGAAAGGGAGAAAAGGAAGTGTCAAGGATTACAAATGTCCCAGGCGTAGTCATAAAGCGTGAGTACGCAATCAGTAAGTTGCCACAAAAATATTTCAGTCTCACTGTAGCAATGGGGCGAGTAAAGAGAATATTGCGTATGAACAATGAAAACGGAAATTGATCTCACTAGCAAAATGGCGTTGGCGTCACTGAACTTTTGGAGTTAGATGAAGGCGAAGAAATGTTACTGCAGACTGGTATGTCTTCTTGCTAGTGACATCGATGACGTTACTTTTATTGATGATGATGATGATGATATTGATGCAGCAACAATTTTACTTCAGCTTTAGCTTATTGTGGCTTTGCAGATATGGTACTCGCCGATTCAATACGATTTGATTTTTTTATGTTCAATAATTTTTTGGAAAATTTATGTTTAAAAGCAGCTGTGTTGCGATTTGTCATCTACGTCGTCGAAACGAGGTGAGCTGTAATTGACGTCAGCTGACATGAGGGGAAGCGGGAAATGCACTTAAAAAAAACCAATGCTGCTTTTGATCGGTGGATTTAGAGGGGTGGAGGAGAGGATGAGCAAGGACCTTAGCGTAAGTATCATCAACTCAAGTTATAAGAGACCAAGCAAGCGAACAGAAGAGGAAATAAAATTCTAAAGTGAGCAAGCGAACGTGGTAAACGAAACCCAAAATGGCGGAATATATGTGGTACGTTTGCTGACAGTAGAACAGGTCAGCACAATTCAGAAAAAACTGTTAAGGCCCTCATATGATCAGATATTTGAGACCTTACTTTGAAATTAAGACGGAGACATTTTTCTTTGGTCAAAACCGCGGTTCTTCTTAAGTACATGGGTGTGCCCAATAGCCAAACGTATTTTTGATTTATCTGACTTTGAGGTCTCCTCTTGAGATTTGGAGTCTACAACCCCCAACTGAAGGCCCTTAATTCGCCAATGTATTGAAGGCATTTGTGTTCATCTGCATTTAGCGCTTGACACTCTACGCTTGCTGACAAAGACGAATGAGCGTTTGAAGGTGCTTTTCCTCTTTTCACAGATTCGCATTCTGAAGGAAAGAAAAAAAAAATATGTATGTGTTTCTTTTTGGATTTTTTCCCTTTTTTTCCCAAACAACACTACATTTTCTCCATTCCATCGCTCTTTTTTTATTTCTTGCCTGTTTTTCATTTTCTTTTTGTAGCCGTCACATTTTTCCTTTTGAGTTCACTATTATTACTGTGGCGATGTTACTCTTCTTATAGTTGTTGTTGTTGTTGTTGCTGTTGTAATGCTCATCCAATCATCCATCCATCCATCTACCATTCATTCATTCATTCATTCATTCACAAAAGATGTAATATTTTTTGCACTTTTTGTGCTTGGCTTTTCTTGCTTTTTTGTGGCATGTCCTCTTACTCATCCTCATTCTACATACTAAACTTATATGTATTTCAGTGTAGGCCCCTTTTGCGATTGATTTATTGAGAGATTAATGCCAACGATTGCTTTTAGTGCTACCGCTTTTAGTGTTTTAGTGTTCAAGCCATCATAGCAGCCCATTTTCACAGCCACAAAAGTATGTGGCACGCCCACACTATAACCACTATAACTAAGCAAAAACGAGTCACTATCACCACCCCAACCGGATATGCAGCAATAGTTTCTACTCCACCACCAAATCCACCTCCTGCGCCATCTATAGTTCTATCTTCATTGTTGTTGGAAAAGTAGACAAAAGAAATCATTGAGAATTATGTGCGACTGTGTATGCTTGGATTGGTTTCGGATCAGATCGGTTCGATGTGATGCGATGCTGGAATGGTGTCTCTGTGGCTATTGAATGAAGCTAAAGCTGAGAATTGATAGCTTCTATGAAAATTCTGTCATTTGCTGTTTGTGGTTGAGTGTGTTTAAAAATGTATTTGTTTGTGCAATCGATTGTGGCCTATTTCCGTTTTTGCTGCTTTTGACTTGGCTGGCATACTTTAAAAATTGAACATTATTCTTCCATATTTTTTGTTATGTTTTTCTTGAAGATTTTCGCTTTTATGGAAGGTTTTTGCTGTTTTTGGGTTAAGTGGCAAACAAGCCAGAAGTATAATATTTTTAAGAGTGGTCCAAATCGTCACTCAATCTATCTGTTAGAAGCTCCCGTACACCACTTCCACCACCACCTTCACTCCACTTATTGTTTGTTAAGTTTTTATTTCTCGACAAAATCAATAAGTCAAAGCAGATGAAAGCTGAAAGCTAAAATTCGCTATTAATTTTCAACTAATTTAGTTTTCAACTTTTCAGCTTTGATGATGATAATAATATCTTAAGCACAAAATTCTGCGTACACACGAATCGTAAAATCAAAACCAATTCGAAAATCTTATAAGAATAGCCACAGGCTGCAGACCATCAACCGCACTCAACTTTAAAACAAAGTCTAAATTGAAACTTTTCTAAAATGGTAATGGCAAAGGCAACCATTTTGATTCAAAGTTGGAAAGGATGGAAGAGTGCCCCCATTTAAAGAAAGATTATATTGAATGGAATTGAATTGGGAACAGTTCAGTTTAGTGTGGTTGACTTGTTATTGCTCAACCGCATCAAATAATTTCTGTTTGATCTCATAGTCAAATATGCGATGCATTAGTTCTATGATAGGACAAGAAGAAGAGTGACTACAAATAAAAAAAAAAAAATCTACACCATAAAGCAAAGAGTTGACTAAAAAACAACATAACAATATGATACAAAGGTAGGTTTGATAAGTTTCTTAATTTCATTGTTATATTTCTTTTTTGTAGTCGTTGAAACAAAAGAACTTTTGCTTGAAATAAATCAAAATATAGTTGGATACAGTTCACGGTAAATTTGCTCCACTGAAGAAATGAATGAGGAAACCTAGAATTGATATTGAACTATGGAAGAGCGTAATTCTCTCGGGTTACAAAAATATCTTACAATACTCAAGACTCGCTCTGTCTACTTAGTTATTTCAGTACCGGTTTCTTTTTTCAATTGGAAAAATTAATAATAAAGTATAGTAAAAGTAAGAGTTTTATAACAAATGAGGAATAAGGAACTGGAGCCTTGTTAAGAGGTTTTAGGAAAGATTATTTTTTTAAAAGCAAAAGAAGATTACTCAATATTATCCCGAAAAATTATTCTTTTCTTTGTTAGTTAGGAAAATAATCAACTTCACCTCGTAGTACGAATAGTTCATTGTTCAATGGTTATTAAGGCAGATGCTAAAATACAGAAAAGGTGATGGAGCGGAAGTGGTTGGCAAAAGAGAAACGGAAGTGGGGAAGCAGCCGGAAGACGAATAGAGGGCGCGATTTAATGCTGTCGAAACTTTTTGTTGTCTCTTTTTGATGAGACTTCGAACCTCATTCACTCACTCACTCATTCACTTACTCTGATGATGAGCGTAACAGCTCATTGAATTTGTTGTTGGTTGGTTCTAGCCATCATCTACCGCATCCTGAGCTTTATTCCAGTATCTAATGAACGATATCCTGCACAATATCCTGTCATGTAAGTTAAGCGCCCAGATCCTCCTTATTCTCCCTTCATCTCTTTATATTTGTGAAAGTTCTTGTCTTGTTCTGCCACACAACCACCCACATACATACATACTGTGTATAAATAAACCCAATTTTGGACAATATGCAAAATCAAACCGAAAAACAGGCCTTTCATTTATTCTATTACACTTCGGCTACTGATTTCGTGCTTTCGTTTCTTCGTCATTTTCCTTTTTCCCTTTCCCTTATGCTTTTACCAGTTTCATGTTTTCATCATTTGTTCGTTTTTTGTGTGTTTTCTTGCGCTTGGATTGAGTTTGAGGTTGCTGGCATTGGTCTGCTTAAATCCTGAAAACGTGGCATTCGCATCTGTGAGGAACTTCCTAAATATTGTATTGTATATATGTACGTGTATGTACGTGTATAGTAATATTGTTGTTGTTATTGTTTGTCCTTTGTATAAGTTGTTATTGTTTTTGAATTTCTATTTTATTGTTGTTCTTGTTCTTGTTCTTGTTGTGGTTGATGATGTTACATAAAAAGAGGAGGAGGAGTATAACAAAGAAACATCTTAGCATCTTAGCAGTTGACTTTTGGCAAATAAATAAATGCTGTGAAGGTCATTGTTTCATTTCGTCTTTAATAGTCAACAACTGCTCCTTCTTCTATTGCCATATAAATTGCCTGAAGGTGGGTGCTCTTTCCATTAGCTCCTCTATCTTTTGCTCGATTTTACTCAACTTAAATATCGTCATTGGACTTGACTTGAATTGACTGAAGTTTCTTTGGCGAAGTTCAGTTCAGTTCAGTTCAGTTTGGTTAGATTTGGTTTGGTTTAGTTTGGTTCATTTAGTAAAGCATTTACTCTCCCTAGAAATATGCGCCTATCGTTATTCATCACCATTCGCCATTTGCTATTCTCATTTCGTATTACATTTTGTTTCATTTGATGTTTTCGGTATTATTGTCTTTGTTGTTTTGCTTCTTCATTCATTAGCTGTGTTTCCGTTTCCGCTTTATTCAATTCGACTTAAGACAAAGCAAATCTGAAATGGAAGCAACATTCTACTGCAGTCCAACAATTACCGAAACGGTCTCTTTGATTTGTTACAATCATTACGAGTACTCTGCTCTAATTTTTTATATGCCTGTAGCGTTTCTGTTCCCATATTATTTTTTGTTGAATTCGGTTGGGTTCTATTGCTGCTGAGTTTGTTTTATTTGCACTTTTATGTCATAGGTTTACTTTGCTACACTCAACCCAAAATTTTACACTTTTAGTCTCATCTTTTTGATTGGCTTTCACTTAGCATCAGTCGACGCAGTTAAAATTGAACTGAGATGAGTTGACTTGAGTTGACTCAACTTTACTTGTATAGAGACTTGAAAATCGAGTCTGACGTTGGCTCCTTATTTTGTTGCAGATTTTTAATTTATCATGCCTAATATCGGCATGACTTCATCCTTTTGATTTTCGTTTCAGTTTCAGTTTGTGATTTATTTATTCACTGTCTAACTGACAGAGTGGCTTTAGTAAGTCCTGCCTTCATGTCCCCATTCATTCATTTATTTACTAAAAAAAAAAAAAAAAGTATTTGTTGCACGGGAAGTGGTCTGTTTTCAAGGAAATTTATACTGAATGATCCAGACTCTCTGCTTACTAACTTTCACTACAGTATAAAGTAGTTAAGCTGCCATTGTACCCAAAGTGGGTTTAGCGACTTTTCATGGGTATTATTTTGGCATTTATAATTGAAATTCTAATAAATAGGATACGACAGCTGGAGCTGGAGGTAAAGCAGAATACATAAAGATGAAACTGGAGATGGAGAATGGAGTAATATGTCTTTTATTTTGTCAGTTTTGCAAGGGATTTTTACCTTAGAAAACTTTCATGGGTTCTGTTTTAAAAGTTATTATATTGAAATCTGTGACAACATTTTAATGAAATCGGGTGATTGATGAATTTGGATAGAGGAAGGAAGTAACAAATGCATTTTTTCTCCTTTCAGCCCTTGTAAAATGTAATCTACTCATCGAATGCACAAAATAAATAGACAAACAAACAAACAAACAAGTATTTGGCTAAGCTAAAGTGTAGATTGTGGATATGAGGAACAGTTCAGGTTGGTGTTAGGGCACAAGCGTCAAGTGACGACAACGACGCAGCATAAAGTGTCAATAACAATTTACACTTGAGACGACATCTCAATATTGTCGCAACTGAACAACCGACGCATTCGAGTCACCAACAGCAGTATCATAAGAACCCGGAACCGGGATCAACAGTAGCATGAGCCAAAGCAACAATGGGAAATAAAAAAGACACAATACAATGGAAAGCATTGTGTTATTGTTGTTGTTGGTATTATTGACAAGAACGTTGGCACTTTTGAATTCGGCCGGGGATATATTTGTCGCAGTTGAGGGAATACTACATATTAGAAGCAAAGAACAGTCCGCACTCCATGTCCGCCACATTGATGACTTAAATCAAAACGCATGGAAGGAGAAAGTAATGTAGGAGGTGGTTGCCAAGTTTGTTTATTTAGCAACAGATCCCAAACAGCGTGCTGCACATTAAAATGATGGAACAAATTGCGCTTGCGTTGAGTATGATGAGGTGAAAGTGGAGGAGTCGTGGCGGTAAAGACAAATATGCCACGACCGAAGGGTGTTTGCAAGTTGTTGACCAGTTCAATGGGCGCAGTACCAAAGTAAACAAATCAATGCGGAACTGATATAAGAAATGAATAAAGGCAAAAATAACCAAGAGAAATCAAGAGAAGGAGATGAACAACAAAACAAAGATGACAAGAAAAATATTTTTGCTTTTATGCAAACAAAAGCTAATTTTCAATTTGATTTTTCATTGATATTTTTATGTGAGTATAAGAGTGGGAAGAGGGATGCAAAGAGACTGTTGTATTTTGTTTCATAGTTTCTTTTTTAGAGGAGAGCGAAAATAATTTTTTTTTTTTTTTTGGTTATTTCTTAATTAAAATTATTACTGTGGTCTAAGTAAATATAAATAGATTGAAAAATAATTCTTGAATGAAGTAAATTTGAAATAATCAGCTTATATGATTGGTTTAGTTTGGTT
Source organism: Amiota mariae (assembly GCA_035041805.1). NCBI lineage: Eukaryota > Metazoa > Arthropoda > Insecta > Diptera > Drosophilidae > Amiota > Amiota mariae. The sequence continues at coordinate 367,284 of JAWNKV010000229.1, read as the reverse complement.
TAGTTTAGGATGTGTCAATTGCGGCAACTTTAAAACATCACAATTAAAAATAAAAAATTAAAAAACGTATACACAAATACCTTATTCTACGGCATAGATAGGTGAAGAAAAATTCATCTTCGGCAGTACATTTTTTCTCAAATCTTTGAAAATGTTTTTACCATTCAGGATTGGCCATCCTACGTTGCTGTAATGGTACGGGGGGGTCTTTCGTTCTGATTTTAAAAATGAAATAGGCGACTATTTGCTTCGAAGTAATTTTGTTGGATTTGGCTCGTCTTTGAAGACTCATATAGCCGATTGCTGTTTAGTTTCGGGCTGATAATTGTAATATCTCTTCAAGCACAGTATCAATGGTTTCTGGTTTGATGAATTTTTGCTAAAAATCAAATTAAGTTATTTGATGCCATCTTATTTATGCTGAATTATATAATGATACGATCAACTTCATTTTTGGCCAAAATAAATTTTCCTAATACCTATAAAAATATCAAATAAGTTTTGATAATACAACACTAGGATTGCCTGATCCCCAAATATAAAATGCTGTCTTCGTAATGTTAAACCATGATCGACAATCAATTGGTTTAGAAGTTTTTAAAATAAATAGTGTTTTTTCCAGTGTTTAATGATTTCGATTAATGTTCTGGTGTAGTAAAGACTATTATTTATTGGTACAATTTTGCTTTATGATATAATATTTAATTCCATTTCTAAGTTTTAGATGATAAGAATATTTATTTAATCATCTTAGAAAACACGGCTGCTAATAAGACCATCCTTCTTAGCAAGAGGAACAAAGCAGTCATCGGATTTACCCATACGACGGATTTCATCGCAAATGGCGTATACCTTTGAGCCTTCGGTCATGTGACCGGTTTCGGGATCAACATTAACGATTTTCAATTGAACGGAAGAATGAGCCTTAGCGTGGATGATTCTGTTTGAAGCAGAGCACTTCATTGGGATGTACAAATCAACATTCTCACCAGAGTCGATCTCCATTTTATTATTTTTTTTGTATAAATTTACAAATTAAGCGACAATCGTCAGCGAAGTTGGAAAAGGAAAGGAGACAGCATCACGCTTTTTCAAGACTTTACACAGGCTCTGTTAGTGAATAACGCCTACCTGGTATGTTTGATTGATTTACAAATACTTATATTGTTTTTAAAAATGTTCTTGTACCATCACAATATCTCTTGTATTATGTCTAAAATGTTCTATTGAATGTGCGCTTTCCAACTCACCTTTGTGTCTAGATTGTAGTTTGCGGAGTCGAATTATTAATAATAACTTTTTTACTATTACATACAAATTGTATTTGAAATATCAACATTTGATTAATTAGACATTAATTTATAGAAATGATATAGCGGAGAGAAACAAAATTCACTTCTCTTAACAATCATGTGAATGTATTATATTAATAGAAACCTACAACTTTAAACAACATTTTCTTTGATATTATTAAATAGACAATCTTCCTTCTTTCATACAATTGTACAAGACAACATTACGAGTGAGTGTATTTTATTCAAAAAATAAGTGAAGAATATACATATTCCTGTTCCTTGATGCTATTGTTGTTAATGCTGTTGATGCGTTGGTATAGTCGTTGGGAAGAATAATAAGGAAGACATTGAAGACATAAGATAAACAAACTTAAAGTGAAGTATTTGGTGTAGTTGGCGGTGGCAGTGGTATTGTTCTTAAGAGCAAAGCCACCCCAAAAGCCCCCAAACACAATTTCTGTATAATACACAATACAGGAAGACAACTACAGTAGACTCATGCAATGAAAACAATATGAAAAAGCCATAACTACTTTCGATTTGTCTACTATAGTACTACCAGTTATTCAGTAGCTGCTCTTTGTAGTATTCTAGTAGATCTCTCGTACTTACTGTAATCTATATCTCTATAACACTTTATCTAGATACTTAAAGATGCTGCTCGGCATGGTATGGTATGCTATGATTATCTTTGAGATATCTCAGTAACAAACAAATAGAATACAAAGATACTTAAAGATATATGTACATCCAAGTATAAAATGTCTGTGTATGGTAAAACATCTGTCATATCTACGCCATTAAATTTAGTTGTCATTATTTTTCGCATACACTACAGAATACACACATATATATATATATATATATATATGAACCCCACAAAAACCTCGAATTCTTTCTCCGAAAAAGATATTGCTTTTGGCACAATGTGTAGGCGTAAACAAAGGAATGAGTAAATACAATAGTATTCAAAAGGCAGTAAGCAGACATCCTTCTTTCTCTTAACCTCAGAAACTTTGTGCCATTAATGTAGTACTCATATGTAGAGTGAGTTGAAACTCATTTGTGGTTTGTTGTGTAGTGTAAATAATGAGCCAAAATAAAACAAAAATAAAACATTGCAAAATTTATAACAAAAACTATTATATCATTGAGCATTAGATGAGCTTAAAATTATATACATTGTGAATCCTAAGGGAGGCGATTCTATTCTGTGTGATTTCTGTGGGGTAAGTGCGTCTAATAGTTACTCTCGTACTCATATTCAATAAAGTTGAGATAAAACTTTCGGAAATATAATAAATTTCTCACGTAAGCAAATAATGTTTCTGCGCCAGAAATTCTTAACATCTTCAATCGTCATTTAAGAGAAGAGAAAATATCTTTGACTTGACTTTTCATTCACTGCACAAATAGTACAAAGCACAAATGGATCAGAGTTTGTTACTTTGGGTTGGATTCTATTCGATTCGGTTCGATTCGATTGGATTGGATTGGATTGGATTGAAATGAATTGGATTGGTAAAGAGTTCTGCACTATTTCGCATTGCCTTCGTAGTAGTTTTAAGTGGAAGATATCGCACGTCGTATGTTGTCAATATTATTCCGTCACTAATGTGATATCGAATTTCATTTCTTTTTCATTGAACTTTTAACTTTCTTTGAAAGTTTTTCTCTTTACTCACTTCTTATGGTTGAGGTTCTTTGTAAGATAACATGTTCATGTATTATGATTGCTGTTATTTTATAGCATTTCTTTTTCAGTTGAACTTACACATAAAGAGTTTTATAGTATGTTCGAATGTTCATATTAATCATGAAATGCTAACAAAAGATTAAAGAATCCATACAAATATTGTACTAAATTATGAGTAGAGAATATGAATTTTTTCAAATAAACAACATCATGAAGACTTTCTTACAGTAAGGAAGTGCACCAGTAATAATAAAATTAAATAAAGTCAACGAAGACTAATGAAAATAATCTTCTATTATTTTTGAAAAATAAATTCAAAATGAAATAAGAAACATCTTAAAAAAGAAATTCTTTGATTAATTTTAATTACATGGAAATTATGAATTATAAATATTTGTGTATCTCCATAACAATACTAATGTTTTAGTCAATAACTGGATAACGCACCAAATAGAATTTATATTTCACTCTCATTAAAATTAAATGCTTATGTTTTAACTATTAAAGTTTAATATTTTTTCTTTTTTTTTTATAAATATATCTCGATGCTAAGTGTTAAATGAATAATTGGTTGATGATTTTTAAACTTACCTTATAGTATGTCCATAGATGGGAACTTTCTCTTGAACAAATACTTTTCACAGATTCCATAGTAATCTAAATTGATGTATTGTTAGCTAATTTTTAAGGAATTGTTCTTAGCAATTAATTTTGTTAATAACTTTGACAATTGTAAGTCGTGTGGCTGGTCAAATGATCTTAGAGCATTTCAAGTGGAATTATAAGTGCTGCCCGAATAACATGACTTTATCGAAACATCAGAAACTCCTCAGTATTGCTAAGATGGTTGCCGATAGTAATGAGAACTTAGCGCGGTAGGTCAACTCGCACGAATAATTACTTTACTATTAGTTTACTAAGAATTTTGTGTTTCTTTATGTTATTTATTTCTGACATTTTTAAAATTTCAAATTATTACAAATAGGCCACGGTAGCAAAATTTACATTGACAATTAGATATGACTGTGCGACGTTTTACAAGTGGCGGAGTGTCGTATAAAGTTGACCTATTTTAGTCAAGTTGTCAATAAGCTGTGAAATGGTGATAATAAATGTTTCAAACTGCAATAATAATATTATATCAATAGAATAAATCAATAATGCTCTCTCATAAATGATGTTTTATTTAATGGATTCCAATATTCTACTATATAGGCACTTATAATTATAGTCACGTATTTTCAATGGCATTTTATATAAAGAGTATGCAAATTTTGATGGAACCAAAGTTAACCAAAGTTCATTTTCAGTTGCTCGAACTTACTCATGCACTACAATCTTACACCCCGTGCCCATATGAGTTTTTTTTTTAGAACTTTCTCATCTCACTTTAATGGAGCCTAATAAAGTTATCATTTATTAATAAATTTTATTATTAAAACTTATCACACAACGAACTAATTAAAAAGCTCATTAACAGCATAAATCTTCATGTACAAACATAAATTATCCAATTGCCCCCTCTTTATGTTATTATTATCATTTTTCTTGTTGTTGTGTTTCTTGTTGTTCCTGATTCTATAACATTAACTGTTGTTGTTGCTATGCCCCGTTGAACTCAGCACAAAAAAAAAAAAAATAATAATAATAATAAAAATAAAGAAAGCAAAAACACAAATAAAGAGAAAAGAAAAGAAAAAGAAATTAAAATAAAGAAAAACTGTGGGCAGAATATAAAATATACTGCTTAGCTTTTGATGTACGAGTATACGGGCCCGATAGGATGCTTTGCGCCTCAGTCAGTTTCTCACTGACTCACCCACTCCGTCCACTCCATGTGGCCCCTGCTCCATTTTTATATTTTTCTTAATTATTGCAATTTTCGTTTCACAGCCGCAGACGCTGCCGGGGCACAACTTCCGTCGTTACTTTTGGCGTTTGTATCCCATATCGTATATTGTACATAAACTGTGTCGTCTGGCATAAGATTTGTTTTTGTGTCTATATGATTCTTCATGCCACAGTGAGTGAATCCTGACATCGACACCGACAAAACTGCCAGTCAAGAAGAAGAAGAGTAAACGGAATCTGAGGGAGCTTTAAAAAAGAAATCATGCAGTGAAAATTGTGTATTTATATAATGATGATGATGATGATCCAAGTGTTGCCAAACTGTGACGATGATGGAAACAGCGGACACAGGAAGAGGATATAGAATATGATGGTGAGTATGGCAACGGGTGGAAAACATTTAAGAACAGCATTCCAAAAGCATGAAAACATAATAAAAATGAAAAATTATTATTTTTTGCGTTCCTTCTTCCGACGTTACTCTTCATCCTTTGGCCTTTATGATTTGTGTAATATTTTCATTCTTCATCATATTCCTATTTTTGTTTTAATGTTGTTTGCTTTTTCTGCTCTTTATGTTTCGTTTAAGGCGCTCAATACCTTGGATTGTTTTCCATTTTGGTTGTCTAGCATTGGCCGTGGCAAATACAAGAAAACAATATAGTACAATAGTATATGGACCGACAAAAAACAAAACAAACAAAAAAAAAATCTATATATAATAAAATCTCACATCCTGTGAAGAAATAAAAATCATCATCAGCGAACGAAAAATGAAATGGATGAACAGAAAGGCGAACAAGGAATGAAAAGGAAATGCACAAAAAATACCAATAAAATAAGAAGGACGAAGACGTTGTAGTTGAACTCTCAAAGTTGATCAAAGCAAGTGCGGGTTATTGTGTGGGCAAATCTTGTTTTTTCAGGATGAAGAAAAAAAATCACTTGATTTGCCTACAAGAACGAGGATGAATTTAAGGCAAAAGGAGAAAAGAGAAGTTTTAAATTGAGAATGGAAAACAAAAGAAAAATAAAACTCTCAAATAATGGAGTTTCCTGCGCGAGGCACATACAATTTAGTTGTTCTCTTCTGAGGACTATCCAAGTGGGTTCGCATGCTTTTTAGACTTAGGCGATAATATTTTTTTTGCGTTCATCCTTCGTTTTATAACTTCTTTTCCTCTTTCATTTTTACAGTTTGCTTTTCGGCCTCAAGCAAAAACAAATGACGCGCCGCAGTGCAGTCAACAACAATGCGAAAGACATCGACAGGACACGACAGGACACTGAAACAAACTAAAACAAAAACGATGAGAAAGAGGATTCTTAAAATGCGTACAGAAACTGACTTCGTTGTTGTAGTTGTAATTGTTGTTGTTATCCTTTGCTTTTTTGCTTTCAGCGTTTCTTCTTTTCTTTTCTTTTCTGTTCTTTTTTTTTTGCACTTATTTTATGCGAAAAGAAACGCTTTTAAAGTTGTTATCCTTTGTGTAATTTCTGGTTTAATGATCCGACATCTCAATGCAAGGACGTCGTCTATTTCTTCGTCCTCATACCCTCGTTCATTCTCATCGTCCTCATCGTGGGGTGATGTCCTGTATGTGTGTGTGTGTGTGTGTATTAAGCTTTTAATGGTTGACAGTAGCCAGGCAACAAACGTTTAGCGTATGCGGTGACATTGGGCTTCTTCCATAGGGAGTAATGTTCTCCGATACTGCTGTAGAGGAGTTGGGGGATGATGTAGTATTTGGATTTTGCTTTTTATGTCAGCTGACACCTTTTCCTAGTCTTGCAGTATACACGCAATGTTTTTTATGACTTGAGTATTAAGTTAAAATTTGTGTTAAATATTTTATTGCTCACAACTTGGAAATTCACATCAAAAGTCTTAATATTTTATTATTATTATTATTATATTTTTTGTTTAGTACTTACATACAAGTATTTTGACTTATTTAAATATACTACAAAAAAAAAATTTGTGAATCTTAAATTTATTTAATTCTAACTTAAGCCATTTTTGTTCATGTGTGAATAAATTTGTCTTTTGTGTTTATCAATAATAATTGTATTATTGTAAAAACCAATTAAAGGAAGAAAATCTTTCTGTTTGTAATTTAGTTTTAATCTTGTCTCGTGACAAAAATTATAAAATATTCTCTATTTTTATTGAATTTATTGAATTTATTTAATTTACTTAAATTTTCTTAAATATTTCCTTTATGCTTATAGAAATATTAAATGTCGTCTTATTGAAGGAATGATGTTCTTAAAGTAATGATATTTCAATGTATTATTATTCTTTAAGGACTTTAATCGGCTTTCCATGGAAATGTTAGATGGAATTATATTTATTTTATTTTATTGTGACCCACAATTTATAAATAGATATTTGATAAAGACTACTTGGTTGATTTAAAAATATATACGAGTATGTCTTTAAACTTTATATACAAAATTTGAACCAATATTTTCGACTGATGCTATATGCTACAGGAAGTTTTCTACAATACGCCAGTGAAAACTGCATTCAAATCGATTCAGCCGTTTCTGAGATTAGCGTGTACAGACTACAAGACGTTTACGATTTCATATACACGTACGTATGTATAGATTAACATTTTCCAAACTGTAAGATAATTTAAACTTAAAATAATTGCTTCAATTTAAAAATTTGTTCAATTATTATAGGTAATAATCTAAAAAGGAATAAAAGATTCCCTAAACAGGGAATTGAAAAAATCTCTATATTAAGATAAGAAAATCCATATGGCGCAGGGAGAAGTTTTTTATTTTTATTTAAAATGCCATTATGCCAATTTCTGTTGAATGTCAAGAGAAACTATACAGGTGTTTGTCGTTTTGTTCTTAAAAGCATCAATTATTGTATTTACATTTTCCAATAGAATTGTAAACATAATACTTGAAGTTTTTGCATCATTGCTTCTGCCATTACGTACATGTACATACATTACTAAAACTAATTTGGTACATTTGTGTCAAACATATTAGACAGCACATGAGTGGCATATAGCCTTTGCATTACATGTTTATGCTTACTAATTAGCTTATGAGAGGACTATCTGCTAACTGGGAATAAATCATGGCTATGTAGATCTGGTCACAAGATCACAAGGGAGATGACGTTTGAGGCTCCTTGAGAACTCTTTGTGCATAAGCTCCGCTGCAAGTGGGCTTGAGTGAACATTCAGCCTGTCATTGTAAAGACTGCTGTGCAAATTAATTTCGTCCATAACTGTAGGCATCCGAAGGTCGTTGTGAATTGCAGAATTCCGAACATACCATGGAGCATTCGTGATTCGACGCAATGCTTTGTTCTGCAAAATTTGAACTTTTTTAATGCTCGTTGCACATGCAGTGCCCCAAAGTTGGATACGATAGGTCCAGGAGGGACGTACAATTGTACGATATACCAACCAGTATTGCTCGAATGCTGTGATTTCTTCGAAACACAAACTAATATTTTGATATAATGGCGAGATTGTCCAAAACCGGTAAAGTTCTTCTCAAAAACATTTTTATACTCTTCACGAAGTGAATAGTATTATAAGTTTGCAAAAGCAGACATCGGAGACCCCATAAAGTATATAATATATATTCTTGATCAGCGCAACGAAACGAGTTGATTTGGCCATTTCCGTCTGTATGTATGCAAACTAACAATATGTAAGTGTTGTTGGTTTAATCCTAAATAGAAAACAATATCTGGTTAATCAAGGATTTAATTAGTATCTGTTGGTTTCATATCGATGGACTTGTGAAATGTGTATCGAATATTAACATATCATAGTATTAACGATTCTAAAAATAACTCTACTACGTTGCTAAGTTTGGAAAGCCCATTGATATTCCATACGGGAATACGAAGATTTGTTAACTAGAGACATAATTTCTAGTAGTTTTTCAATTCAATCTAGTGAACTGTTTGTTTTTGGTTATGAGTTATTTTGGAGAGTTTAGAAATATGATGGCTGGTTGTCAGTATAAGTTCTATTAAGTGATTTTTTGTTATGTGAAACATCTTTGGTTTCGGAAGGATGAAATTGGACATTTACGTCATCGTCATAGGCAATTTTGGTTAACGCTTTTCTTGTCGATCAGATATTAAGCAACGCGTGGCTTGGGTAATTTTTAAATGAGTGACCGATCACAAACTGTTGGCGACAACATGATTTTTAAATTAAAATTTTTTGTTTGTTTTTTTAGTTTTTATATTTTTATAAACACTTTGTAACTACAACAAATAAGTGTACAAGTACAACAACTCATTTTGGGCTAATATAAAATTATTAAAGTTTAAAATAAATAAAAATTAATAAATCGAAAAATCGAATGAAATAAAACGAGTGTGAAATACTTTAAGTATGCACTTTCCTGCTATGAACATACATACCTCAATAGCCTAACGATTAAAGAGCCGGCGCGGCAGATAACACAAAACAACAGAAAGTTGGTTCCAGCCCTCCAGGCTAATAATTTTTTTTTTTTTGTGTTTTTCTTTTTAAATTTTGTAAGTACAGCAAATGAGTAGCATTACAACAAAACTTATTTTGGGCTAATATCAAATTATTCAAGTTTAATAATAAAGATTTATAAATCGAAAAATTGCAAGGAGAGGAAGAGCGAAGAATGAAATAATGAAATAGTCAAAGCAGACATAAGTTCAGGCGTATGTGTGAGTGTGTGTATGGGCATTTTCAATGATCGCGTCGTTTACAAATTTCGTAATGACAGTTAATTTTTCTTTCATTTTTTATGGTTCCGTACCCATAGGGAACTAACGGGACCCTATTACTAAGTTTACTATGTTCGTCCGTTCGTCCATCCGTCCGTCTCCTGCTCTATCTCATGAACCGTAATAGGTGGAGAGTTGAAATTTTCACAAAGTGTGTAATTCACTTGTGTGCAGAACGACAAATACTAAAAATATACATTTTAAGAAGCATTGTTCTTTAATTTAACTTTTTGTTTAACAATGTTTTGTTTTTTGTAGTATACTTTGAGCTGTTAATTGTAGTATACTATTAGGCTATTAAATATAAACATAATTTTATATTTCAAGCATCAAATCTTGTACGATGGTACGGAACCCTCCGTGTGCGAGTCCGACTCACACTTGGCTGATTTTAATTAAATAAATGTGTTATTTTATTTATATAGAACTAAGATTATAATTATAAATTATAATTTAATTATTAAACATGAGCAATAGCGACAAAGGCCTTCAGTTCAGAGAAAGAGTTAGGAAGGATTGGAAGAAATTAGAAAAGTGCATGACCAGACTTGAGCGGGAATCGCACCCGCAACTCTAGGATGTCAGCTTGGCGCATTAATAAATACTTAATAAATTAGTAAATATTTATTTTTTTAAAAAATATTCACTCTCTTGGACTCTCTGTCTGCTCCGTAAACAACATAGTTTTCCTTAAATATTTTATGTACTTTTTATTATTATTTAGAAACTAAAATATGAGTAAAACACACAAAGCTAATAACAATATAACAGAAAAAGAATATTCAAACCGTACGTGTGTGTGTGGCGCTATACATTTTCTCTGTCTGTCTATTCTGTTAACAAAAGTATTTAGATTATTTGATAGATTATCAAGGCCATCCAAGCTGGAGTACCCCAGGGTAGTGTGCTGGCACCCATTCTCTATACGCTCTTCACTGCTGACCTACCTATTTCAAGTGATGAAAGAATCCTGGTTGCAACACATGCAGATGACACTGCTTTTTTGGCTACTGATAGCGATCCTGGGACAGCTTCAACCATTTTGCAGAACCAGATAAATATTCTGGAATCGTGGCTCAAAAGATGGAACATTGCCGTGAACTCAGAGAAGTCAATTCATGTAACCTTTACCATGAATCGCAAGAGCTGCCCTCCTATAATTCTTAATGGAGACACGATTCCGGAAAGCACAACAGCAAAATACCTTGGACTAACTCTCGATAGGAGGCTAACTTTTCAGCCTCACATAAAATTGAAAAGAAAACACCTTGACCTAAAAATAATAAAAATGTCCTGGCTCTTAAGATCAGGCTCGCAGCTTAACCTGAAAAACAAGCTCTTACTCTATAAATCCATACTTAAATCGGTGTGGACTTATGGAATACAGCTCTGGGCCACTGCCTCCAACTCAAATATTGAGATTCTTCAAAGGTTTCAGTCAAAACTACTGCATAGACTTGTTGGAGCACCATGGTACGTGAGAAACTTAACTTTATACAGAGATCTACAGACACCCACGATCCGTGAGGAGATTGTAAGAATCAGCAACAAAAATATCTCCAGGTTGGAAAGTCATGACAATCACCTTGCAGTCAACCTGTACAATCAATTTGCTTAATGCCGTTTACGAAAGATCGCAAATAAAACAAATAAAAAAAAAAAAATGGAAGAAAAATAATTTCCAAAATCCAATCCACCTTATCTGATTTTGTTTTAGATAAGAAAAAAGTCAACATCTGATATTTAAATTTAATTTTTCCGGGAGCAAATCATCTGGGATTATGTGTTTAATTATTTAACTCATTAAATTTTGAAGGAGTGAGGAAGTAGGGAGCTGCCTCCTATCTTTTTTTGACGATCTAGAGACATGAGGCGACGAAAAACTAGTCGCATGGAGCGATTCATGTACCGTGCAGAACAAAAATTTTTATATTATCAGCATTTGGCAACATTATTATCTGACTCAAAATATTTATGTTTTGTTATCAATATTATCAGTATAATCATAAAGTATTATGAAACAACCATGAAATAAGAGAAATTCTACTGTTTTTAAAACTTCCAAGGAATTACTTAAAAAGCGTTCCCGTGAAAAGTTGGTTAGAAGTGAGTTAAAAACTTCTTTCACCTGGGGCTTCAATTGTATTATTCCAAAATAAAGGTAAATAGATGAAAAATAAAATTTATAATTTATACGTCTACAATATAGAAAAAATATTATTTAATAAAAATTATATAAATTCTAGACAATTTACTCATATCCACCAAAAGTGTGGTAAATTATGTTTACATTTTAATTTACTGCAGTATTCTACAGATTCTGTAAATAGTATTAATCGAAAGTATGTGTTATCTTCATTGAAAATTAATTAAGTTCCCATGAAATTAATTAAATTAAGTTTGTAAAAAATACATGAAAAATTCATACATAAGAAAAGCTAAACCAAACAAAAAATTGTCTTCTCTTAGCTTTTCTTCTTGTCCATTTTTCTATATGTATTTTGATTGTACAATTATCTTTGTATCTCATACTTAGCTTGCTTTGGAGCACTTAAAAACTGCAATAAAATTAAAATACAACAAACAAAAAACAACTACAACAGCATAATAAAATAATTAACGGTGTTTGGTGGATCTTGTAGAATACGAGTATGCTGTGAAGAATCGAACAACATGGAAAATATTTTCGAACCGGCTTTCTTTACGGAGGATGATCCAGCGACCACAATCTTACTTGCTGATGTCATGAATTTAATACATTTCACAGAAGAAACCATTGAACAATGCGATGGGAAACGATTGAAAAAAATTAAAAATAAAGTTTTAATATCAAATTCTTCAAATGAAATTTTCCCAAAGAACCGAACTTTACTACGGTCTTCGAAAGTTTACGATACTCAATTGTTCAGCAAATTTATTATCCGTAATATTTTTTTTGTTTTGACCCAGGGTCAAAACTCCAAGAGTTTACTACTTAGACAATTTTCGACGATTTCGACATCTCGTGAATACCCTAAATATTTTTCTATGTACAATATGTATATCAAACATTCAGTTTTTCATTTAGTCTTACTCATAGTCGACATGTTTCACATCAAAAGCACGTGAGTGTTACGCACACTCACATATTTTTTTTTTTTTTGTGAGGATACAAATTTGGTCAGAAAGTGGTCTGCTTTTCATTGCAGTTTTGTTGAGAAGTTAGTGAAGAAGTTATTTTTCTTGAGATGATTTCGTTGTATCAACTTCTCGCCAATCTCTATAGCTAGCGGCATGATTTTCTAAACAATTTGTACAGCAGGCTGATCTTTATTTTATGTATGACTTAGGAAGCATTTTTGCATTTTAATTTGTTAAAGATATACAATTTTGTATGGCTAAATTCTAAATCTTTTTTTTTTTTTTGACTGAATATTAGGTCACAAGAAATGTACTCGAAATGGAAAAAAAAAACATCGTTGTGCAAATGTTTCAATGGAGTGTTTAACGAAGTTTCGCTGCAATAAAGCATCGTTTCATAACAATGGATGAATCATGGTTTTAATACTTCACACCTGAGACTGAAAGCGGGGATTTATTTTCATGAAGGCAAAGATAATTTCATCTGCAGGCAAGGCCTCAATGACGAATATTATGCGAATTCACTGCAGCGTTTCCGGTATGAAATCAAGAAAAATATTCCCATTTGGCGAAACAGAATGTCATGTTTCAGCAAGACAAGGCAACAGTATACACTTTTGTTTTCAATATGGATGGTTGAAATCAACGAGTTAAAGTTCAAATTGCTTTCCTTGCCTCGTATGATTATTTTCTCGAAGAAATAGCTCGGTGGTAAGTGAGTTATTGGCTATTTTGAGGAGCTCGACGATTCTCACTACTTATAAACAGACTATCGAAGCTATTGAATATCGCTGGGTGAAGTGTATCGAGTTAAAAGGAGACCATTATCTTACTACGAGTATTTTATAGTATTTTATTGTGTCAACAAAAACCATACGAACAAGAGCACGATGCCTTTTCATTTAACTGTACAGTTTTCAACTTCTGATCAGCCATGTCCAATTGAAATTTCCATCATATGGCTGCTGCCTTTGCAACTGATTGCTGTATCTTTGCCAGTTATATTCACAGAAATATAGCTGGTGTTGCTCCAGTATAATAATTATTATTCTAATAGGTTAAGCCCTTGTCATATTTCTGTAATGAGCTGATGTACACGGATTAGCACTGGTCCTGCGTTCATACTACTATGTCCTTCATAGAGTATCACAGGCGACTAAGAAAAATACTTTGCTGCACTGTTATTGCAAACACGTTCTTTAGCAAAAATTTGTTGTTGCTTGGTTTTATAGTTCGTGTTGTCATTAATAGTTTCCAACTTAGTCAACTTGGCACTCTTTAAATTAGTGTTAATGTTGTACACGTTAATTTTCTCATTGTCTTCATCTTTTTTACCTTTTATATACATTTCCCTCTGTTTGCTTACCATTGAAATTTTATTCACTCAGTTCTATGGTCTGTCGGTCTGTCTGTCAGTTAGTCGGTTCGTTACTAAGATACAATATGTAAGTCTATCTATGTGTTTGTCTCTATTGGCAGTTTGCGTGTTGCTCATTTTGAGTTCGTTAGTTAGTTAGTAAGTTTACGTGTCTACAAATTGAGATTTACGAGAATGGATGCAGCAAATTCGCTTCTTAATATCCGCACATCGACAGCTGCTTAATTGTAATGATGTTGACAAGTTTGTCAGTCAGTCAGTCACTCACTCTTTCAATCTTAGTTTTTCATGTGTCATTTATGTACTTGTACTACGACTTTCTTCTTTGTTTAATTATTCAGCAAATTTCATGTCAAGTTACATTTTGCAACGCAAGCAACTTATTTTCCCAATCCATTTTCTACTTATTGCCATGACAAAAAGGATATTTGACCACTCATAAAATGTCGGATCCAGTTTTGGATAACTTAAATATGTATTTTATCTACTACTTACGTTCAAAGAGATAGAGTGACTTTATTATGATGCATAAATTTCCTTAATATTGCATAAATCTGTCAAATAAAGTCCAAATAAATTCTAGGAATAAATGTTAGGTAAAAAGATGTACTATGCATAGAAGGCAATTTACATCAGAAGGCACTACATTAGGTGTTCTAAAGTACGGAAGTAGTGAAGTAGAATTGGTCAGCAAGTGAGGTTATTAAAAATGTCATGTGAAGATGAAGTTTATTTGCCGCTGCTCGAAATGTCTTCGTTACATTTTCTTACCTTCGTCATCGGTCTTCGTAAATTCATATATTGAGTAGTCCTTCATATGTCCTGTGACATGCACCTGAATTATATTTTACACTAAAACCACTTACTGTGACTTCAAAAGACCTTACGCCAGCTGAACATCGCTCGAGTCAGGGAGAGTAAAATACAGAACCGTTTACAGTTTGGGAGAATAAGTATCACACTGCGCAATCGCTGTGCAGAAATATCCTCTGCTCCTGTGCTTCTTTTTCGTATTCAGACTCGAAGTCTATCTCAATAACTTTTCCAATAAGGAAGAAGGAACGTTTATCACTCGCTCAATTGATGTTCGTATTTTCATAAGTTTTCGGGATTTTCCGAGTATGACTTCGTTTAAAACTTCTATGAAACTTTCTTGCATACTAATTGGTCAGATGGAATCATTTTCTTACCCAATACATGTGAATATTAGCAGTTTGATGCTAATGATAAAAGAATATTTTGTTTTATAGACTTTACATTATCATCTACATGGATGCTATGTAGACAGACATGACAGTCAGATCAGCGTGAGAATGTAATGATACTGCGAAATACATTTACAAAAATGTGTCTTTGCATGACTGTTATTGAATGAAAATTATAAAATTCCGGTCTCTCCTCTATGAATAAGATAAACTAGTAGCAAAGCTTCACTGGCACTTTGTATTTTGTAATTTATGATGTTTTGTCTTATCGTACAATAAGTATTTACACTATTAAATTCATTTATCACAGAAGCGTCTTCTTGGTGCTTGATTACCTCCAAATGTAATTCTTATTATTATAATGACAAATAACCTCCAAATGGAATAAATTTATTGAGGAGCAGTGTTATTACTTAATTTGAAATAATCCCATATGTGAAGGAATCATATGTACTCTTTATACAAATAAGACAATTTTAAAAGGAGATTTATTATTACTCAGAGGTTAAGACCTAAATCTGGAAATTTGGTTTATACATGCACTTTTCTTCATAACACCTTTTAAATTAATGAGCAACTTAGTAGCAATTCATTATATCTATAAAATATTATTTATCTATCAAAAATTACAGTATTGTATATTGATAAAAATCAATTTTAGGATACTTGAATCAAATTTGATGTAACTTTAACTTCATTCAATTTCTTTATGATTTCAGATTTTTCCACACTTATTAAGGATAGTACATAAGTCGCATTCTCAGAAATGAATATCCGGTTTAAGTAAGGAATGGTTTGTGGATTATTTAGAGCAGCTTCAAAATGGTTAAAATTTACCACCATTCAACATTCAAGAATCCATTAAAAAAATCTTAACACTAATCATATTTGTCACGTTAAAAAGATTCTACATTTTCACATGTTTTGACTACGCCTATGGCCCTGTATGCAGTCAGCAGGGCATCACTCAGCGAATGTCCGCATAATAACAGCCTACAACGACTGACGGCATTGTTTGACATTAACGTGGGAAACTCACGCTCGAGTGAAGGCACCGACCAACAGCAACATCAGCAGGTATTACCATCAAGACACCATGCTCGGGGCAATTGCATTAGTTCATCTGTCTCTGCTTTCGTTTTTCTTTCTCTGTCTTTGTCTCTTACTTGTTACATTTCATGGAGAGGAAGTGGATTTTATGGGCAAAGGAAGTTATGTATTTAGATCAAAGAGTTCACCTTATGGTAAAGTCCAAAGTACATTAATCATAATATGATGTACTATTTGGAAATAAATGAAAACCGATTAAAATTTTTCTTTAAAATCATATAAAAATAATTAAAAATTCATTAATCAACATTGAAAGCGATCAATTAATAGGACCCACAAGCACGATACTTGCCCGATAAATGAGAAATGTTGCCGAAAAAGTAAGTAAATATGCATGTGGTATTATAGGTAAGCAGTAAAATATTTTCTTAACGCATTTAACACATTTCCACTTGAGCAAACGCAAGCGTTAAAGTACCTGGACTGCGCATGCTTAGCGTTTAGGGCATGAAAGTAGTTGCGGGGCCGCCTTGGGAGTTTAACATAAGAAAAACTGGTTTTAGCTCAACTGACATAAAAGCAATAAAGGGCTCAAAGTTAAACCGAAAGCAAGCGAGCGGCATTTAGATAACACAACAACAATAATAATAATAATAACAATGTGAAGCTGTGCGAGAAGGGAGGGAGATGATATCCGAGGAACTCAGTCTTGCTAGGGCCACAAGATACTACAATTGAAAAGGGTTAGTTTGGCTTCAGATACACTTATAACTACACCTACAGATACAGATACAGGTATAAAGACCAACTGGGTTTAAGCCCGCATCTTGTTTACTTCTACCATCGCCACTTGTAGTATGCACTTCATCAAGTGGACAACACTTCGGTTTATATTGTATTTTGACTTAGATAGCAGAGCCAGTCAGTCATACACACTACTATGGAACAAAATCGAGTATAAGAGTTTGTTTTGGCATATTCATGCCCTGAGAACATCATCTGCTACACTTTGAGAGCAATCAAGAGTATTATGCGAATATATCTGCTCAAGCGCGCTCTTGCTCTCGTTATTTCTCTCATTTTTCTCTCACGCAGGTAACCAAGTGGCAGGCAGACAGACAGACAGATAGTTAGGCAGAGAGACAGGCAGGCTGACAAAAGTAAGCAAGCAGGCAGCCAAATTCAACGTTGTCGGTCTGGTTTATTCCTGACGCTCAGCACAGATTCAGTTCTCAGTTGTTGTGCTGCCTCGGCGAACGTTGCGAACGGATATAAAGCGAAGAAAGTGAAAAGCGTGTCGGAAAATTAGCTACTACATAAATAATTGTGTGTTTTCTCTTCTTTGCATAAACATAAAAATACCACAACAAGAATAAAGTAAATTCAAGAAAATTAATTACACGAAGTATACGAAATTCATAAAAAATATATAAAAATTGATTATTGCAAAATAAATAAAATCAAAGTAAGGGTTGTTCGTTGAGTTCGTGTTGCCCATTCATGGCACCATCCATATATATTAATATATGTGTGTGTGTACAAATTTACAGATGTGTGTATGTGAGTGTGTATGTGTTTGAGTGAGTTTGCGTATGTGTGTGTGTGAGACCCGTAACAGTTGCAAAAAGAAAGGAAAAAACAAGAATTGTTATTTAATTTCGAGGGTGGCAAAGACACCCAATTCGGAAATTAATATGAAAAGTTCTTAAAAACAACATAAAAATTAATAAATTAAAAAAAAAAAACATTATTATATTCAATTATATTGATGAAAATATTATTTATATAAAAATGTGTAATGCCGAAATTTGTGTCTGGTTTCGCATGAGTTCTTACTCTATGGACCACACCCGCGCGCGTGCACAGTTTTCAGAAAGAACCAAAAAAAAAAAAAAAAAAAAAAATTAAAAAAGAAACAATTTTCTGCATAAAATTTTTCCAGTTTCGCGTCAATTGTAAGAGCACACGACTCTGGCTCTGACTCTGCAAAGAAGGATATAAGTTAACCATATTGGGACATTTTATAATATTTAGAAATAGTAGTCAGCAACACCAACAGCAACACCAACAGCAACAGCAACAACAATAGTGACAAATGAGAGCGGGTTTGTGTAGAATTCAGCAGCATCGTCGCTCATTTTCTCAGCACAATTCTATGCAGCAGAAATTTACAATATAACAAGTTACTAGCAGCAGTAGTAGTAGAGGAAGCAAAGCATGTTTTCATCTTTAGCCAAGTTTAAGTAATCTTTATGTTGGACTCTGGCTCTGTCCATCGTTCGTTTACTTTTTAAAAAACAGGCTTTTCTTCTTCTTCTGCATCCGTTAGTTCTTCTCCACTTTTGGCAAAGCTTAAAATATTTACTACGTATTCAATAATTGTACAACTCCTATAAAGTTGCACAAGAACAAGAACTGAGAGATTTTTATTTTTATTGACCATCAGCTGTTGGTTATTACATTTTTAACTCAATTTTCCCTTTTTTTTACTTATTTGAGATATAGGAATATTTCTAATAGAGTTTCTTCTTTCTTATTAGTCGATCTTATGGTTATTTGACTATCCAATTTTAGTTTCTTTTGCCTGGAAATTAATGAAGTTCCCTAGTTTTTTCAATTAATATGCATATTTCTTAGGTTAAAGATTACAAAACAAATTATTTGCTTAAGTTAATGATTTCCTTTTTTTTTAAGAAATACATTCATAACGAATCAATATCTGATTGATTCGACTTCTACGATTTCATCTATTTATTGATATTTTCAGAATACAAGGAAAGTCGATTCGATAATGAAAATATTGAATATAAGCATCAAAAGCTTATGAATATAATGAAGATATGAAGTTAAAATGAAAATATATTGACCAACAGCCTGATCTTCAATAAGTTCCCAATATTTATGAAAATTTTCTTAGCTTAAGCTAAGCTTGTATTTTATAATAAGTAGAAGCAGTTTCATTGCTCCAACTTTCCAAAGCATGTGGTGCTTGCTGCTCATTTTGTTGTGTAGTTTCTGGTCTGCAAAGTAAAAATGTTTTTCCAGGGAGCGTAAATTGTCATTTTCTCCAGTTTTTGGCTCCTCTGAATGCTGTTCGGCTGATTCTGTCTATTGCTCGCTGTTGACGCTGAAATTCAACGTTGAAATCGTTGTCGACCGTCCGTCTACGAAGAAAGTATCTTTAGGCGAATCACGTTCAGAGATTCGGAGACGGACACCACAGCTGCAACGAACGTATTACATTTAGCAGCAGATATAGCAGCGGCAGCATAGGTCAATGTGAGTCAACGATAAAATGCCGCAGTGAATTTTTTGTGAAAAATATAATACAAACAAAGATCCAAAAAAATCATTAACATTTTTGTGGCAAAAAAAAAAAAAAAATTATAAAAATAAATTAATTATGCAAATTATATGATAGATTCAAAAAACAAAAAAATTTAAAATGCCTAAAGGCTTTTGAAATTCAACAAAAGAATACAAAATAAAAGCAAATATTATCATGTCTTCTGTGAGTCACGTGCTAAATTGTGCCGCCGCCGCGGAAAATCGTTGCTAGGAATCCTGCTGCTGTTATTATTTTCCTTGTTGTTGTTGTAGTTGTTGTTGTTGCTATTGTGTGATGTCAAAAGGGCGTGGAAAGTCAAAAATGAGACAAATATATAAAAACAAAAAATAAATAATCCAAACGAACTGTCAATGAATGAATGAATGAATGAATGAATTTGTTACAAATAAATATAACTTTCAAAAGTAATAAAAAAAAAATATTCATTCTTAATCCTTTCGAAAATAATTAGAAATATTGTATATATTTTTTGTCACAATACTCAATTGTTCGCTTATTGATTTTGTTATTGCGGCATTGTGAATAAAAGATAAATAAATGAAAAATAATATATTAAATGTCATTCATTATACTTATTTGTGTATCTCTTGTTGTTATTTATTTGTTTTTAACTGGTTTTATTTTTGTTTTCGACTCGACATTGTCAACATCGTCATCATTGTCGTCCCATAGTCCCGGAGTAATGTAGGTTTCAGCAAAATCCTAAATCAAAACAAGGATGCAAGGAAGCAAAGCAAGCAAACAAAATAAACACCCAAACAAGTGAAGTGTCATAAATTAAGAGATTATCCCGTAAACAAAGTGTTTTTGCTTGAACAACGCAAATAGCAGCAAATGCTAAAAAATGTTGTAAAAAATCTAATCGAAGCGCATCGAAACGGATTGAAACGAAATGAAATAAAATAAAAGTTCAATAAGCATTTAGTGTTCCGAGGCAACGAAAATAAAAAAGATTATAGAATAATCCTAAAGTGTCACAGTAGTGATAAAAGGCTTTTATTTCTCTTTGGTTTTCACTCAAAGACTTGTGTGTATTACATTGCTTTGCCGAAGGCTTTGAAATATTTTAAGGACACCAAAAGGAAAATCTAATTTTATTACATCGATTGGTTCAAATACATTATATAATGTATGCGCAAAGAAGGTTAGTTGAGCTTAATTCTTCATCTTTCTTTTTTTATAAAATAATAATTTATCCACTTCAATCTATGATTTTTACGTTAATTATTCAATAATTGTAAAAAAATTAATAAAAATTATATTACTCGTGCATTTTTGTTATATTGGATTTAAGATGTCTTTTGTTTTTACTACAGAAAATTGGAATAGTCAAAATTGACAAATTTCAATAAAACCCAACCACTTACATAAAGAAGGATATGAAGCTTTTAAATCAATATTTTGTTATATAAGTATTTTATAATCTACTACTAGATATTGGTGGAAGAGGAAAAAACAAATCCAATGGCTCAAAATCTTTAAAATTTTCAATTCCAATTCAAATCTTTTTATTTTATTAAATTGTTGTTGCAGAGTTTAGGGTTTTCTTTATGAACAATCTGAAATTTTCTTAGCACTAATGCTAAAATCTAAGTTCCAGTAGTGCCGTCGTGTACTAAGTCAAATGGCATCATGTTTAATTTCAGTTAGCTTCATAGGCTACTTTTTTAATGGTATACAACAACTTTTGAAATTTTACAACAATAAAATCAAATGAAATATAAACTAATGATGAATCAGTATTGTAATTTCTATAAAAGTTGTAAGAAAATTTATAAAAAATTTATTGTTGCATAAATATTGAGTGCCTGCCTGTCTTGTTAATCTTGATTCCGATTAAAAATTAAGAGCTCTGGCTTTCAATCTATTTAAATCTCAGTTTAATATTCTATTGTATTATAGTTTAACTTATGAAAAGTTCTTGCAAAATATAAAACGCATTCCTTCATCTTCTGCTAAATTCTCTTTTTTAAACTATTACAGTACCAAATAAGTATAATACTATATATTAAAGACCCGTTTTGCATAGGTGCATTAGAAAAATTGATTGACATTTCTTCACCGTTTTCATCACCGTTTGAACCCAACGATTTCTGTTGTCATTTCTTGTTGTATGACTTATATTTTAACAACTTCTCAGCATAACAGATTTTAAAAATAAAAGTGTAGTTTAATGTTTCCCTGAATTTTATCAAAACAAACAATAATCTACGCACAAAGAATTATTGATTCTAAAATCTGATAAAAGAAGATGTTTAATAATGACGACTTTATTGATTTAAAAAAATGTCTCAAAGCCACCGTATACACATATACAAAGACTTAATTAAAATTAATAAGAATGTATTTTATATATCCTTCTTCCGCAGAAAATTATCTTAATGACAGTGAAAACCGTATCAAAATCTGTTCAATGGTGTAGATGTATCGGATATTTGACATTCATATATACTATGTATATTTATAGATGTACGAGTATATATATAGATATAGATTTAATTCTAACAAAGTTAACTAATTTCGATAGAATGTGAAACAATCATTTTCGACAAACTATATAAAATTTGTTATATCAGGTTCAATTTGCTAAATATGTGTATTTCCGGGCAGATGTTGTCATGCATCTCCTTCCCAAAAAATTATTGGATACTGATTGGTTGACTATTTGAACTTTTGATTGATTTTCAATTATTTATTTATAAACATATTATAAACTACTTTTTAGGTGGATTTTACAAAAAAAAAAAAAAAAATACATTCATCTAAAACTTGTTCTAACAATTGCCAAGACGTTCTCAAGTTATGGGATGACATACATATGGCGTTTCATTTTTATATATATAAATATATAGTAGATAGTTAGAATGAGATTAAAAACGGAACTGGAAGTTTCGCTTTATTAAGTTTCCTTATTTTATTTTATCTCTCGATCCCATTGTATAAGACGTCTTTAAAGTTGATATGATGATTAAGGTGATTTCTAATTTGCAAGAATACGCAAAAATAAAAAGTAATATCCCTAACCAGTATGAATATATGTATACATGAAATCCAACTTCATGAGTAACTTTCATATTGAAATCTGGAGAATTTTGAAAGAAGAACAGAAAATGTTGTCTTATATACTATTCTGTAAAATCTGTATAACTCACAACATCAAAAATGTATTGTGCCTTTTTTATACTTGGAAATATAATTCCTATTCTATTCGATATCATCTGATTACTAAAAGAAAAAAGAGCCATGAGAAATATTCTTTCCATTTCACTATCGTTTTTTTCTTTCAGTTGATAAGTTTAAGCTTATTGGGCGTTGTTTTTGTCTTCTAAACTTAACACGAATTTTTATCATCCGAAGATAATTGTAATACGAGTATTTATTACCATTATTAGATCGAAATAAAATCTATTTGATGAGTATGCGATCTGATTTGAAATTTAATTTTAAATATTCTTTTTAGGGTTCAGTACCCATAGGGAACTAACGGGACCCTATTACTAAGCTAACACTGTCCGTCCGTCCGTCCGTCCGTCCGTCCATCCGTCCGTCCGTCTCCTGCTCTGCTCTCATGAACCGTAATAGGTAGAGATGTGAAATTTTCACAGAGTGTGTAATTCACTTGTGTGTAGAACGACAAATACTAAAAATTCTCATTTTTAGAAGCATTGTTCTTTCATTTAACCTTTTGTTTAACAATTTTTTGTTTTTTGTAGTATACTTTTAAGCTGTAATTGTAGTATACTTTTAGGCTGTTAAATATTCACATAATTTAATATATTAAGCAAAAAATCTTGTACGATGGTACGGAACCCTCCGTGTGCGAGTCCGACTCACACTTGGCTAATTTTTTTTTTTAATTTCGATGTCAACTGAGGTTATTTCAATCGGAAATATAATATTTATTGATGTTACACAAATTTGTATGGCAAACTTAGTAATATACAATTATTTAACTCTTGTCCAACAAAATGTCAAAATTTTGCAAGTTACTTGAATAGTCAGTGGTAGTGGTGATGATGGTGTTCATGGTGGTTATACATATTATAAAGCGATGATATCAATAACGAATAAAATATCAAACAATGACAAATAGTTCAGAAAAATAATTGATTTAATGATTGATTGATTCATTGATTGGGTTTATGAATGAATAAAAAAATAAAATATTAAATGAATATATGTCAATTCCCACTTGTGGTATATTTTTTTAATTAAATTTATGAAACTTTTCAATTAAAATACAACTAAAGTAAATATTATTATAACAATTTATTTATTGTATACAAATTTTTCGGACCCAAAAAATTTAATAACATGAGAAAAGCAAAAAACAAAAACAAATTAAATAAAATAAAATGAAATGAAATGTGAAAAATGCAATAAAAATAATAAATTTGGAGATACTCGTAACACAAAACTATGATGATGGTATGAGAAGTGAATAAGTAAAGTTGAATGAATTCATTTAGAAATGAGTAGAAGTATCATAGATACATATGAGTTTAGTTCATGGTACTTACGTATATCATTTGTTATTGGGTTACAAAATGCCTTCCAGAGTGTTATGTGGTTTTATTGGTTTCTTTTACTATAATGTACTTACTAATATTGCCATTGCCTTAAGTTTATTTATCTCTTTTTGCATTGACTCTGTCTTTCACTCAGTTTCTGTGGTCTGAGTCTCATTCGTATTGGGTTATGGTATATTAACATACACGTATGTTTGTAAACAAATGTAAATAATTTTCAAAAATATATTTATTTATGGGAGATATAACAATACTTAAAGAGAATAGCAGCATAAATATCGGAAAATAATGAAAATTCCAACATATTCATTTATTTAAAAATGCATAATATAAATAAATATTTCATTCGATTGTCATTACATACATATGCATCTGTTGCAGATTTGTATCTCCATTAAAATTAATAGTCAGATACACAAATACGATAAATATATCATACATATATTGTATGTATATGCAGGTGGATGATGTGTCTGAAAAACTTTAAGATTTAGGAGACGATTGTAAATACATATAACAAAACGAATATGTTTTCATAGAATAGACTCTTTTCGCTTATACTTACCACTTAGATTGGAAGTTAAAATCCAAAGTAAACGCACACAATCAGTGATAAGTTTTAGTTATAGGTAGGCAAAACGGATTTTCAGAGCCCCTAACCACAACTAAATAATATTTGTGTTGATAAAATTAAAATATAGGAAAACATCTTCACATTTGAGATCCCCAAACTACTTTTATAATCTGCATAAATGTAGGTTTTTTGACGATATTCATTTGCCTTTATTTTCTCAGAACCCTGGTCAGTTACTCTAGGAAATCACCACAATATCGACTGAAACAAACGACTGTCACACAACAATTACGCATCCATTCATAACATTGTATAGTAGGCATCTTTTAAAGCACATAATGTCGAATACATACATTCATTTTCTTATTGTTATACATTGTATCTTTGTTGACAATTGTATTCATTTTCTTATTGGACAAATGCTAAAGAAGTTGAAGCTTTGCTAAATCATTGAAACAATTGATACAAATAGTTAATAATGATAAATGAACATTTTGAGGCTTTTATTTATCTCTAACTTTTTTCTTCTTCTTATATTGTAGTTGTCTTTTGTCCATTCTATTCAAGAACCCTAAAACAAAACAAAATGAAGGATTATTATTATGTACAGTATGTATGTACCGTATGTATGTACATACTTATATTGGAAATGTCATTTGCTTCATGTTCATGTTCTTGATTATATTTTAATGCGAAGATTTATGCGCATTTAAGTAGCTTTTTTGTTTCTGGAATTGTTTGTCAACCCAAAAATCTATAGTTTCAATTTCGAGTTCATGTTAGTGTTTTGTTTTGATTCAACTCTATTTCTTTATCTTTATATTTTTGTTTTGTATATATTTTATTTTGCATTTGAATGGTAAAAACTTGAACTCAATGAATGCTTTATAATGAATCGTTATTGTTTTGTCGACCGACAACCCTGAACTAATATACATTGTACTATTGTATTGTATTATAGTATTGATTAAATGCATAAAGTTTTCTTAGTGTTTGGGTGAAGGAGTTCTATATTCTGATATTTGTTATTTTTTTTGTTTGGCTCAGTTTGACTGGGTCATAACTCTTATTTAGACTGTAGTACAATAGTACATGCATATATGACACGTTGTCGTGTAGCTCGGTGTGCGTGACTATAAATTAAGGTCACCCACAAAATCGAGAATATGCGCATTTTTATATAAGACAGAAACAAAAAACAAAATACAAAAAATATCTTGTAGTATAAATAAGTATATGGAAAAATGTTCGTTAAATATTTAAATTGAATATAGCCACCACATACATAGACATACAGATGTACATACCTGTAAGTCTACCAAAATATAAAAAAAAAAATTATACTCGTATTTTACTTTAATTCATGACCATTGTACATATACCTAGAGAAACCATTCACAAAATATATGAAATTTTCTCACGCACCTAATATGATTACAGTGGAAATTATCGATGTATTTTTGTTTCTGGTTGTATATTTGAAAAATAAAATGAAGTAATCTTATTTAATGAAAACAAGAGTAAAGGATTTACTAAATTTAACACTTTCCCTGCTGATCGGTTCTATGACCCATGATCAACAAGCACTGAATTTCTAAGCAATTTGTATTCAAGAATTTCAACAATGTCTAAACTTAATAATAGATATATCTACAAGGTATTGGATGTAAAATACATTTTACACAAAAGAAAATGAAGATTCTTTCAAATGGAAAATATGAAAGTCTATATGTGCCCTCTAATCTCAGAAACGGCTCTACCGATTTAAATATGGGTTTCACTGGTGTATTGTAACAAGCTTCATGTAACATATAACATTTGCTTAGTTAGTGGATCAAAATTTGAATTGAGGTTAGAGACATATTATCAAATCAATCAAGTAGTGTTTGCCAAACATCTATTTTTGAATTGTGAGTCACAACAAGATAAAATAAATATCATTCTTTCTATCATTCCCGTGCAAAGCTGATTTAATAACATAGTATTTCCAGGGCGTAGCAAAGCAACCAAGGACATCTAGTTAGTTGGTATTCTTATATGTAGAATTCTTTTTAAAAGAAGATCATATTTAGATGGTATAGAGATACTATAAACTCTGACATAAAGGTGACCCTAGTAGAGATAATGAATAATATTGTGTAAAAGATTCCTCTTGTATGAGAGGAAAAACATATTTTAATAAACAGTAGATTAGCTTAACCAACAGTTTTTAGTATAAATTTAATAATTTCATTTATCATAATTTTTTATTTATTTTAGAGAGTTCTAGAATATAATCAGCCAACAAAATTTTATATAGGAATTATTTACGAGTATATAGTTTATTTTCACTTATTATTGTATAGTTTATATTCACTTATCTTCATTTCATTTTCCAATGATCAAATTAAGATTTTAACTTCTTCGCCCACTGTTTATCTGAAACAAAACAAAACATCAATAAAACCAACCATGATATAAAAAAAAAACGAGAATACTTAAACAAAAGGTTGAAAATACTCATAGTAGGGACTACTTACATATTTATGTATGTATGGAGATGTAGTAGAAAAAAAGCCAGACGTCGTAATAAAACAACATGAAAAAAGCACAAAATAAAATTAAGAAAAAGAAAACAAAAAATTTGAAGTGTACTCAAAAACATAATTCGTGGTCAGAGCACAGAATTCGACACGAAAATACATGAATAAGCAACAAACAACAGAAAGGCGAAGCATAACTAAAAGCCAAACGATAGAAAACAAAAGAAAAGATGAAAATAAAAACAAACAACCAAAATACTACAATACAAGAAGAAAAAAAAAGAAACAAGAAAATGTAATAAAACAAAAGACGCAGCACCAGCAGCCACAGCATAACTAAGAAGCAAACAATTACAATGAAGGGAGAGGTGAGAAGTTAGCAGCAACAGCCACAACATCATTGCTTGACTTGGACCAGTTATCAGAATGCTATGCTTTGCTGCTTTATGTTGCACCAAATATTTATGAGCACCAAATATCTATGAGAATAATGAAAGGTTGGGGAGAGCATTAAGCAACTGCGAAAGAGCGCGAGTTTAAGCTTCATTGACAGACGAAGACGACGACGACCATTGAGTTAGTTGAATGACAGCGGATAGCCGGAGAGTGCAGAGGAGTTAAGTAAGCTTAATGATGCGAAGCTTGTGACCAAAACGTAAACGGCTAAGTTGATGACGGTGGAGCGGTGGAGTAGAAAAAGAAACACTCGAGTAAGTGAGTGAGTGACGAAGTATAAGAAGTAGACATGAAGTTTCTCTGTGGGAGAATTGTGCATGGTGAATATGAAGTATAATGATCGTGGTGAATTTTATCTAAAAAGTTCGTCTTGAATTTTATATGAAATGGAGTTTGAGTTAAAAAACAAAACACACTCAAGCTTCAAGCCCATTCAACTTAATAGAGTGAGTAACTGAGTATAAGAGTTGAAAATGAAGTTTATTTGGACTTAAACTCAAGTGGTTAAAATGCTTAATTGTATGCCTTCCATATGTCTATCCACACAATACTACATATGTAGATACATAGTACAAAGTATATACCTAAATACATATATATTTTGTTGAATTTTTATTGCTGCTGCCAATTTAATTTTCAATCGATCAAAGGCTGGTAAATGCAATTTACAATTTTGCACCACTCGAAATTAGTTTGAATTCATTTTTACTATATTCGCTTTGTTTAATATACATACTCGTATGTTTGTAATATATGTATAATATGTAGATGTAGAACCATGGTTCTCGTATCTACTCGTATATTGTAGATAATTCCTTTCTCAGCAACACATACTCGTACACAGTCCAAACAGCAGGTAGATAGGTTGAATTTTATTCGATTTCACAGATACTACAATATAATACATTAACAATAGGAATGTATCTTTAGTTAAAGCTATTCACACATACTTGTAAGCCTGTGTACGAGTATTGTATGTACTTGTATCACTTTATTGGTATTGAAGCATAAAAATTGACCTAAATGCAATTTATACAATACTTTTAATTTTATACCATTTTCCCCTCTTTCAATAATCAATATCTCTCATCACTTGTCCAGTATAAAAATAACAACTTTATTGTATAAGTATACAATATTTTTATATTGAAGTACTATTCACAAAATTGAATGGGGTATTGGGTTTGTCGAAATATATGTAACAATAAGATTGAAGGAGGAATCCGTATTCTATAAACTATACGAATATTTTTTAAACTGATCACATATGTAGACACTGAATGTATCAAAAATTTTTATATAGCATATTTGTATATCCTGTAGAAAAATGAAGTTTGGTTTGATATATAAGAAACTTCAGTAAATTTGGTGTTACTAGTTATATAAAATTTTATTATAAAGAGATTGATGCTTCTATAGAATAACAAACTACCTTCCGCCAAAGTCCTGTGAAGAATAACTGTGTGTAGTGTAAAGCTTAATTTTCTCGTGTGTGTAGGAATATCAGTCAAGCTGTGGCTTTAGATTGAGAGATATTTGGTTTTTCCAAAAAATTATGTAGTTTTTTAATAAAGTAACGATTTGTCATAAAATTTCATATGGAATTAGAAAAGAAAAAACACTACTAAAACATATCTTATCTTAACAGAAGTAGGGGGCTATGAATATTTATCATGTGAGTGGGTTTTTAAAAGGTTTAAGTGTTTTCAAGATGGTAACCTGCCATATGAATATTCCATTAAAACTTGATGTCATTTAAATGGACTAACAAAAGATGCCTTATATACATATCTAATTATTTACTACTGTTTGTTTAGTTACAAAATATTAATATTAATTTGAACAATAAAACTTCCTACTCAATATGGTAATACTCAGCATGTGTTGCAATCGATAATCTGATCCGATCAATACTGGGATATTACTGATACTCTAGGAATAGTAACACCATACATTGCATTAAACTTTAAAATGTTTATAACCAAATGTAGACCAAGTACCCTTCTTTGTTTTTATCCAAGACAAATCTGCATCTTAGTTGATCTAGTAGAAGATATGAAAGTATGGAGTAGAGGAGTAGATAATGTATAATAAAGGGGATAAAAACGAATTAAATATCACTATTTGTATCTCTTACCATATGCTTACTTCTGTACAATCTAGAAAACAAACCATCAAAAACAATTCTTCAATATATTCAATATGTAGGGTACTAAAAACTGTTGTCGTTCGTGTAGGGAATGATGATCTCGGTGTAACCGAAATATATACAATATTTTTATCTTGTTTTTTTTTTTTATTTGCTTATTTATTTTCATATATTTTTTCACGTCAATGCAGTAAAATTTCATTTGTTTAGTTTAGGTTGTGATATTTTTTGTTTTGTTCGAGATACTTACTTTTATTCGTTTGTGCACTGCTCATACATTGAATACATTGTGCTCACTCGTTCACTTGGCAATTGACAGATATTTGATGCCTGATGCTTGATGCCTGCAAATAATTGTTTATTGAATTTAAGGCCAATTTGCTTTTAGTAGTTTTGTATAGCATTTTGTTTTGAAATTTTTTCATTAATTTCTTCATTTCTTCTCGTCTCTCCTTACTAATAAAAATATCAAAATTGTTTTTAATTCATTTTCTCATCGCTATACTTAAGTGCTGTTGCTGCTGGTGCTGCTTTTCAAATGAATATGGAAGAAATACATGAAAAAATCTAGAGGGTTTTTCTTTATATTCTTTCGTACAAACAGAGAAAAAGTTCTATTATAAGTTTTAACTACTCTCGCGTTTCAATTTTCAGCAAGAATAT
This sequence comes from Amiota mariae, assembly GCA_035041805.1. Classification (NCBI taxonomy): domain Eukaryota; kingdom Metazoa; phylum Arthropoda; class Insecta; order Diptera; family Drosophilidae; genus Amiota; species Amiota mariae. The sequence goes on along the minus strand of JAWNKV010000229.1, from coordinate 336,691 downwards.
ATAAATGCAAGCGAAAAGATACTTTTATAAAATGAAATGAAATAACTACAAAAAATACAGAAAAAATTATATAACTCAAAAGCAAAGTACCATTTAAGCTAAAAGAGTGGGAATGAGGAACGAAAAAAACTATTCCGGCGCATTCAAAACTTTTTCAGAGCAAATGCAAAAAGAAAGCATAAAAACAAAGTTGAAAAAACACAAAATACTATTATGTATATACATATACACATACTTAGATAGATATAGTATACAAAGATATTTAAGTACAAAACTAAAAACTTGTAGTAAAAGAAACGCAAAAAAAGAATTACATCACAAAAAAAAAAAAAAAAACCCAACTTACAACTTTGCAGTTAAAGTTAGAAATTGTTTGAATTTTTTATGATAACAGAGGCAAAAGCAAAAACAGCGAAAAATTAACCGAGAAAGACGGATAGAGAGACAGAGAGAGAGAGAGAGAGAGAGATAACTCTCGGAACTAAGAATTCATTCTTTCGTTAAAGTAAAATATACTAAATAAATGTCGAAAAAAGAAGATCTGGGGAACACCACCATAGAGAGATACTAGTTACAAGTTTGGTAGTCAGTTTTAGGTGCCAACTTCCACCAACTTCAACTTAGCTTCCCAACGATTTTTATTTAATTTCATTTTATTTTTGTTTTAATTATGCGGGTTTCTTGTTAGGCGCAACTTTTAGAAACAAGAACAGAAAAAAAATTTTTTTAAGTACACTGGAGTCCAATGTGGGTCTATGAGCTTGGATAGCTTGTTTTCAAGCAAAGGATTTCGAAAGGTTGACAGAAGGAGCGAGAGTGGTCAATTGAGTTTTATGAATTAAAAACTTAAACAATTATGGTCCATGGTGGCGCGGTACTTTACATTGAAATCCAATATCTATTTGACAAGTTTCTCTTCAAAAATTATTTGCCATATGAAATAAGAAGAAGCTAAGGAAGAAGGAAATAGGAAAAGAAGTGAAACTAAAAATTGGATAAATTGAGATTACATAGTAAGTACTACAAAGTTTATGTAGTTTTGTAACTAAACGTTTAACTAATTTGTTAGTGTATAAGCTTATGATAAATAAAGTAAATATATTAGATTTTAGGTGGCAAAATTTTTGAGATTATTTATATTAGAAAAAGGCTAAATATTGGATTCAAATGAGTAGATTTATTAATAGTTTTACAATCTTTATATTTTATAGATACGAGAATATCGAAACTAAACAAGATAAAATGACAATATTAAATCAAAAGTAATGAATTTTTGATTTTTTGTATCTTAACAACAATAATACTATAAGATGTACAGTGACATAAATGACTTAATTGTTTTGTTTCATAATGCAGATCACCCATATTTTTAATTGTATATATATTTTATAAAGTCTTTCTCCCCTGATTCTGCAATCATATGTAACATGCCAACCCTTTCTTTTGCTAACGTATGGGTTCAACATAAAACATGGTGAGTTTTACAAATTGGTCATCAAAAATCAATTATTTAAATATTTCAAATAAAACCTAAGAATTTGATGATAAAGAACAAATCGTGTTTAAACTTGAAAGAAGAGGAATATGTTTCGTTAAATACATAAATTGCAATAAAATTGGTTTTTCGATAAAAACTATCAAAAAAATCAATCAATTGGTCACACTTTTCCATCAAACTTAACTGCTGCGTGTCAAAATGCTATTAACATTCGATCGATCAAGACGATGAATGAAATCTTTGTTCTCTTTTTAGTTGATGTTGTTGTCCTGGCCACATTAAGCAACCACTTGCGATGTTTTGGCAAAGTGTTCATTATTTCATAAAGCCATTTAAGCAATTTGCCACACTTGTCGCCAACCATTAGCCTCATTAAAGAGCAATCAAAGTCGCCAACAATGTTGAGGACGATGACTGGAAGCTGAATGCGACTACGACTAAAACGACGATGGTGATGACTGGGGACGGACGTGCAACACTTTTCAGGCATTAAAATAACTTGGCAGTGCTTGCCGTTAGTTGCCACTTGTGTGTTTCACTATCAGGCTTCAGCATAGTCTTCAATGAACAAGAATTTCTTTCTTCAGGTTTTTTCAATAATTTATGCTCCATCCACTCTTTGCCCAACTAAAAGGAGTAAAAGAAATTTAACTTAAGAAGACCGACATCGAACATCAACTGCTGTCGCTTCAAAGTTTACTTTTATGAAACTGTTGCAAATAAAGTTTGGCTCTAGAGAGGCAGTAAGTTCCCAGGGAACAGGCCGCAGCTGCACATAAACATACATCCCTTTAATCGGTGGAGGTGGCGGCAATAAAGAAAAAACTAACTTAAGTAGCAAAGCTTTTAATAGTGACTGCATACAAAATCCATCTATACACACATTCATATGTTAGAGTATATATTGTATGTATATGTACCTTCCATTATAGAATATTTGGAATATATAGAATCGGAGCGGAAGCAATGCCGGGCACATAGTTCAATGAACGCTTTTTTACATGCGATGGCGCCGCATTATGACGGTATATATGGATATGGAATACATTCTACAATGCACCAAGACTACAATAGAAATGAGAGTAGCAAAAAATCGATAATTTAAGAATGAATCTTACCATAGAGGAAGAAAAGGAACACAAAGTATCCTGGCGGCGAAAAGGCAAAATCAAGTTAAGGAAAATTAAAAAACAAAAACAAAAAAAACGAAGTCCTATAGCAGATATAGACACAGATATAATAGAAATAAACAAGTCATAAGAAGTACGAGTAAATATGTATGAGTGAGTATTAATAAAAATATTGTTGTTTTTCTACTACAATTTGTGTATAGTAGTAGAATAGGAATTTTTTTTAGGGAAAGGAGAAGAAAATCAAAAATGGCTGCTCGCTCTCATTAAAGAAAATGGCGTCGCGTCGCTTTGCGCGACTTCATATTAAATTACGTCTCCTTTGTCTGTGGCTTAGATGCCAGTATGGATTATTGGGAACGGATGAAAGGAAAGAGAGGTTTATTTGTTTATTATTGTGTTTTGGCTTAAATATCAAGATGAAGAACATCAGCAAAATCAGCAAAACATAGATTTCTATTATTTTCTAACGAGCTTCTCTTCTGCTTTGTTTTCATTGCCATCTTTATTGTCATCGTCGCCTTTCAATAGGAAAAGAATAACTAAGGAAAGGAAAGCGCGACACTATTTGTTCCTAGGATTGGTTTCCACTTCTTCTCATTGTCTTCTCTTTTTTTGCCTCGTTTCACAGTCTTTAAAAATAACTTAAACATAAATTTATTTATCGGCATAATGGGAAAAGTTTTGCACTTGAGCAATGATTTGCCATTTCTTTTTTTTTTTAACATTTTCTTCATTACGTTCTTCGTCTCCTCATTTAAGTTTTTGTTTGTTTTGTTCATTTTTCGCGCGTTCTCCTCTTAATAACTTCAACGGAAATCAACTTGTCCAACAAAAAGTTTACAGTCATGTCCGGCATTGCTTAACTTGGTTGGGTTTGAGTTTGGGTTTGGTTTTGGTGTGGTTGGGTTTGGTTACTTGGTATGACATGGCTTGGCGTTCATTAGCGTCGCCATTACTTTGCTATATGGAAATAAATTTTTCTTGGCTTTTCCCTATACTTCTGCTCTTATTATTGTCGTTGTTGGTGTTGTTGATTTTTTGTACATCTCCTCTTTATTTGATTTCTTTGTTGCTACTATTTTCTTTTCTTTAGTTGTCTGCAGCTCATTTTGTGAAATTAAAATAAAAAAAATAAATAAATTGATGATGGAAAACAAACTTTCAAGTCTCTCTTATTGAGTCAAATGGCTAAATCTTGATTTCATCTTGTTTGTTTCACTTTTTCTTCATTTCTCTTCTTCTCTTTTTCATTTATTCAATATTTTTTTTTTGCTGCATAAATAATAACAACAGAAGAGAAGAAAAACTTTTATTATTAATTTTACTTAATCGAAATGCCGCAATTAAGCATAAACAAACTTTTGTTCAAAGCGAGTTTTTCCTTCTTTTCTTCATCCTCATCTTCATCTTCACCTTCACCTTCTTCATCATTATCTTCATTCAGTTTTTTCCAACTTTTTCTGTCATTTCCTGTCATTGCGTCTCCAAATGGCAAAACCAATATGGGTGGTTACTGGGAGAGTGGGTGTGGTCGGCATTGGCCAAGTTGGCAAAGACTTTTTTGCCTTAAGAAAATTATTGGAAATGGAAAAGTTACCGAAATTTATTTCGGCTTGTTTTACTTTTTATATTGTATTTTCATCATATTCTTTCTATTCTCAGCAGTTGATTTTTTTTTTTCTCAAATATAATAGGCTTCAACAAACTTTGGCCTTTTTTCGTATTTCGTATTTCTTTTTATTCTTTTATTTCTGGGATTTGTCGCTTCAAATCTTTTTTCATATATACAAAAAAAAGTAAATTTATGAAAAACAAAAAGGTGTCGACTCATTGCCGTCATTTATTATTATAAAATAATAAAATAAAATAAGCCAACAACTGAATAAAAATCATAGGAAGAAGGGATGAGTTTATGTTTGTTTCATTTCATTTTGTAAATGTATATAATATGTATTTTGTATCTAGATACTTACAAACAATATAATAAATATTTATTATGTAAGCACACAAAAGAATGAACCTTTTTTTGAATAATTCACATTAAAAAATAAAAATTTAATAATTTATTATCAAATTCTTGGATGTCTGGTATGTCGTTACTAAAGGTTGATTTTAGGTCGTGATGATGACGACGATGACGATGATGAATTTCAATAGTTATATAACAAATTTTATACAATAGATTGGGTAGATGGGAAAGAGATACTGGGGATAATGAAAAGAAAAAAAAAGGAAATTTTAAAAAAAATGAAAACTAAATAAATGAATAAATAAATAATACAGAAGTAAAGTTCATCCTTATGGTCTGTGAAGCCGCAATCGTTGATGATGAATTGTCCTTATTAACTTTGCTATCAAGATGGTTAGTAATACCATTTTAAGGTTAGTTCTTTTGAAACAAAATTTAACATTCTTTGCTATTTGGAGCTCAAAATCCCTTTTCATTGTGGTATGAGTATCTTTCAGAAATTCTTCTTCTACTCGCCATTGGTTTGTGCCCTCATTATTATAGGGGTAGACTCCATCTTCTTACTTATATGTTTTGTTCAAATAACTACATGGGCAAAACTCCTCTTTTCTTGTACTAAATCCATACCCATTGCTCAGCTAACCTCAAGTACACAAGGCACAAATATCCTGTTAATGTCAGCATTTTTTTTTTCATCAGTTCAGTTCAGTTGAACTCCTCCGGGTATAAAATTCCACGTATTTATATGGTGCGGTGTACATACTTGGGACTCTTTATACAAGCAATTAAAATGCTTTGCAACAGTTTACATTTTTCACTTTGTTCCTTTTTCTATTTAAGTGAACCACCCTCCATAGTTAGTCACCTCCATCACCCATCCTTTTGGAGTATGATCCCAAAACAGAAATATGTGTGTACGAGTATGTACTATAGTGAAAAAAGCGCGTACAATTCCTGGAAATTAAGTTGGTTGATGATGATGATGATAAAATGATGAAAAAGAAAATGGAAAATAAAAATAAATAGAAAAGAGAAATGTGGGTTTGGGCTTTTAATTAAATTAGTTAAAATGCTTAATATAAAATTTGCTTAATTTGTGTGTGCGTGTATCTGAGCATGTGGATTTTTTGTTGCCAAAATTGTATTTAGCCCTCATGCGTAATCGAGGGATATATTGTAGAAATTATTTTTCTAATTGAGGCAGAAATAAAATTACATACGTACAAACAAATATAAATGGGAAGGATTTTCCATCTTAATTTCGGAAATTAATTGAAAGCCTAAAATATTTCCTACAATTACATTTTAAAAATTCTCAACTGAAGACTGTAATTAACTAATTCAGATTAGACCAAATATAAATCCTAGCTGAATTAAGGACAAATTAAAGAAACGATATAAGATTCGTTTAAATTAAATATTAAATATGTCTGTGATCCTTTAGATCTACAGTATAAGATAATAATCTTATTTGTTTGTTGTTCTTTTGGTTCACACAACTGGATTTTTCATGAATTCCCTGCTTTCTATAAAAATACTAACAACTGAAGAATTAAATAAGAAAATATCATATGGTTAATATAGAATTTAAAATATCATAAAACAAAAATGATCTAAATAAATAGTGTCATCACTAGTGAAACATACAAAAATTGTAATATTGTTTTGTGTTGTTATCTCAACTTAATAATTTTATATATAAAAAATACCATAATCTTATGTACAACAATTAGTGTGTTTTTTGTTCGTATGTTATGCGCTGTCATACCGTTCATCTGATTGAATTGATTTTTTGTAAATATATATGGGAACTAACCATATATTAAACATACAATTATTTTTATTTTTGGTCTTGGTATGTGTCCCCGTTCCCGAAATCAGGGATATTCAAATAACCCCTGAAAGTATGCTACACAAAATGAACTAAAATAGCATTTTAATTTTCTGATACTCAAACAGTATTCTTCGTTGATACTCAAACTGTAACAGAACAAATATGGTGATGCTTTGAAAAGATATATATCGGTTGTATCAATCCGTGCGAAGCCGGATCGCGTATGCTAATGCTACATATTTCAAAGCGATATGTCGAAAAATATTGTTACTGTTGGTACAATTATAATGTTAAAACTGTTTATACAAATATAAACTAACTTGTTATACTCTTCATGCAGTACTTTTAAACTGTTAATTGTAGTATACTTTTAGGCTGTTAAATATGCACATAATTTAATATTTTAAGCAAAAAATCTTGTACGACGGTACGGAACCCTCCGTGTGCGAGTCCGACTCACACTTGGCAGATTTTCTTAATAATTTTTTTTTTTTATTTTTATAAATACGTTTTTCCGAAATAGATCTAATCTAGGAGGATTTCATCATAGTTTACTTACCTTTTCAACTCTTGTTCAAAAGATCTTGTGGGTTCTTATATCTCTGGTTACTCCATCACAATTAATGAACTTTCTTTGTGTAAAGGGTATTAAAACAAATTTCCAGTTTACTTTAAAGGAAAGTGATGATCATTAAGAGAGAATTGAGTGGATGACGTAGATAGTGTGTGAGTATGAGTGTGTGTGTGTGTGTGCGTGTGCGTGTGTGTGTGTGTGTGTGTAACAACGAAAACAAAAGACAAGAATAGCAACAAAAGCTTCCCGCATTTTAAATTTGCATTGGAAAGGGGGTTCTCAACTCTTTCGGTTTTTCTTTTCTTTTCTTCTCTTTTTTTGTTATCATTAAATGATGTCGTAATAGTAGCAACAACAAAACACCAACAAAGACAAAAGGAAAAATGAAAATAAAAGGAACAAAATGAAACGGAAGCAGATTTCCATTTCCATTTTCATTTACTCATTCTCCTTTATTACAATATATTCTTTCTGCTTCTCGTTTAGTTGTTGAGTGAGTAAACTGATGGTTGACACCCTCAACTCAAGTAATCGAGTAATTCTAAGTGCGTGTGCAGAATGTTTTCCTTTCGCCGTCAACGCAACGCAACGTAACGCAACTAAACACATTCATATAACTCATTCAATGCTCATCAACAGAGTATCTGTCGGTCTGTGTCTGTCTGCCACACACTTATTTAGAAACAATTTCTCGTTACCTTTCAACTTAAGGTAACTTTAATTTGCGTTACGCCATAACGTTACATTTTATTAAATGTTGTCACTGCAATTAAGTTGAGCAAAAGGCAAAAAATTTAACGGAAGTTGAGCAACAAAACATTAACTCTTCTTCGAAGTCAGTGTTTCTTAATCTTAAGTTTCAGTGAGCACTTGCTGCTCCGCCAAACAATTGTCATTGCTTCAGGGAAAGATTATAGAAATTGAAAATGTTATATTCCAAATAAAGTTTACATAGTTTTCAATTTAAAAAGTTCTCCATGACCGATTTTGTTAAAGAAACTCTGATCTAAGCGAATTACTAAACTAGGACGTATATACGTGTACGAGTATATGCATGTGTGTGAGAAACTCATTTTATTTATTTTTGAATTTAAATAGCAACGATGAACCAAAATGGCTTCAATAGAAAGTTGAAGGACGAGAGAGGTAGGGGAAGAGTGTTATGCATATATTTTTCATACGCATTTTGTGGTTTGCTTTTATTCACAATCACTTTTAAGCTGTGTTTGTTCGTTACTTTTCTTCTATGTATACTGTTTTATATACTCGTACTATAAGTGTAAGTGTCTGACTGTCTGTCTGTTTGTCTGTCATTAGGGAAATTTATATGAGACCCAACTTAATGCCTTCAAAATGTGGAACATTTTAATCCTTTTTTGTGAGTGACAACTGAATTTTAATAAGACACAATGATGCCATGTTGAGCTTGAAACTTCATTCATTCATTCACTCATATGTGCGTGCAGCTTAGTGATAATTGTCATCATCATCATGATCATCATTATGATCATAACATCATTATCATTAACATTATGTAAATTATCATCAACATAATTAACAATAGCAGTAGCAATAACAGTGACAAAAGAAACCCTAAAACCCCAAAAAATGTAGGAACTCATCATCAGCAAATATTGTAGCAGCCAGCGACAATATCCATCCGTTTGACAAAAAGTCTGTCCGATATGTGAAAATGATTTTCATAAAACAAAAGCCGGAAAAATGATTTCCCTCATGGCAGAATTTTCATTACCGAAAACCGCCATAGCGTATAATTTCATTTGCAAATCAGGCACTTGTCCGCTCTTAGACCCTTCACTACCTTATTCAAGGGACACATATACGTATTGTATCTGGCATGACAACCAATCTAAGCCAAAACTGTATGTGGTTATCTCAATATGGAAAGGTATAAAAACAAGGTAAATCAGCTATTGAAATGCATTACAACGTTAATGATGACGATGATGATGATGATGTGGCGGTGATGACGATAATGATAAGAACGACAAGTGCATGCCAAACAGGATAACCAAATTGGTATCCATGTCGAGCAAATAGTACAATAGTCTACTCTACACAGTCTATGTCCAAGTGCAGTTTACATTGTGGAATTTTCTTCTTTCTACTTTTTGGGTTATTTAAAAGAAAAAAACACCATCACACTCTCTCTTTATTTCATTGCATTGATTTTGTTGTTGCTTGGGACTTTTTGTTGTTTGATCCTGCACTAAATCAGTTGCATATCGAATTTGCAGTCAAACTCATCTAGCCATGCACTCATCCACTCCCATTCCATAGTGGTCTTTGTGGTTTACTTGTTTGGCTAAATGATTGAACGAGGATATTCAGTTGTTGGTTGGTTGGTTAGTTGATGATGATTTTTCCCGGTTAGTGTTCATTTGATTCTGCTGGTGCCAGGACAACGCTTCGATAGGGAAGCATGTTTCCTAGGGAATAGGGGACATTGTTATTTGATGTCCTCACAAATCAAAAGTGGCTGCAAGTATCAGACTTTGGTTGGAGGCAATGATTTAGTATGACATTGCGACCAACGCACTTTACAGATTTGTTCATTGCATGCTTCTGTAGAATTATTTGGTAATAGTCGATGGATATGATTTGCATAGTATTGGGAAACTCCAATTTGCTAAGCCAACACTTATAACTGAGCTTCCGTATTCATAAAATTGATGGAACTAACAAGTAACTACTTTGTGCTTTATGATTCTAATGAATTTTCAAATAACTTTAATTCAACTCTTAACAAAACTTATACAAGTATAATATGTGCAATTTTAATTCTTATGAAAGATACAAACATATCTAAAGAACAATTAGCAATTAGCTTTGTTTCTGAAGCCTAACTAATTTGTTTAAATAAACTGAGCTCCAGAGCTTTATTTCCCCCAAATCTATGTACAAATAATAGAATAAAACAAGGAAGAGAATAAACAGATAAAAACATAATAAACTAAGTCATCATTTTATTATTTTAACTTTGTTCTTGGATTGTTCTTAAATTAATTAAACATGTACTCAACAGTTATAATCCTTTTCTCATACTTCACTGAAGTGAAGAACTCACATCCAAAGAACACGAGATTGGGCCGCCCCAACAGACTTTCTAAGCTAAACAAACGTAGAGAAAAAAAACAATATTTTCTTTGCAACAAAATATAAGAAAATATTCTTACAAGATACTCACCGCCGCCTTTCAAACCAAAAATAATAATACGAAACGCCCTCATTTTGAGTTCTTGTTTAAAAGTTGAAGATTGTCGCGTTTATCATAGTTACATACTTCTTGCGTTCTATTTTGTGCTGTGCTGTTCTATTTTGAGTTTGCTCCTGGCAGCGTTGGTTTGATTTCAGTGTCCGAAATGAAATCTAAGAAAACCCCTTAAGCGCTTAATTTTACAACTTTTTTATGTTTATATTTTGTATTTGTATTTCTAGTATTTCTGTTTTCATGTTTTATTTTATTATATTATTTTGATGGTATACTTTTCTTTGCTAGTAGTAGTAGTAGTAGTAGCAGGGTAAAATAGTTAAGATCACTTATACGCCACGTTGACTGTTTAAAACTTTAATAGAAATTCGCTTGAGCATCAAAGGATTTTACTTCATTCATTTACTTTTGACATCATCATCATTGTCATCATCATTACATCAACCAATTTCATTTTGGGATTTTCCTTTAGTGTATTTTTGTATTTTATTTTTCTAATTTTGTAATATTGTTTGCTACTGTTTGTTGTTGTTTGTTGTTGTTTTTACTATTGTGTGAAACATGTTCAAAAAAGCACAGGACTAGAAGTATGACACTATGCTGAGCCACAACCACATTGAATAGAAACAATAGAGGACAGTAGATATTGTCAACAACATTATGTTGTCGGTCCTTCCATCCTACTGAATAACTGACTTACTGACTGATTGTCTGAGTGACTATCATTGTTTGTGGCTCTCCCTATGTCGGCACTGAAGTTCTGCAGTCATGTCGGCTTGGATTTTCCATTCTTCTGTTTCAATAGTTCGTTCCATTGTTGCAATTCTCCTGCTGTGCTGCTTGTCTGCCTTCTTTCATTTATTCATTCATTTGTATCTCTTACCAACCTTAGTATCTCTCTAAGCACATTTTCATTACATTTATTATCTCTTGCTGCGCTAATCCAGCATATCTCTATTGTTCACTTTTCTATGTTCTTTATTCTTTGTCTTCTGCATGCTTTTGCATATGAAGATGCCTCATAATTTCTTTTAAATAAAATGTATTTTCTATAATCTATTGTATTTTCATTACATTGATACCTAGGTACTAGTACCTAGCATAGGAGACATGCATTGTTCTCTTACTCATCGTTGAAATCATTAATAAATTGTTGTTTAAATCAACACCTTGCAATTAGTATAGAGAAACGTACATAAATAAAGAAAAAAAAAAATCATAACACGAGTTTTACATTAGTAAAAAAGTTTTCTCTTGGGTCGCCCACATTTAAATGGAAAAGTTTCAAAAGAAAACTTAAGCACTTCTTTTAGTCCACAAGCCTTTTCCCAGTATAAATGTGAGTAAGGGTTGCATGAAAAGTTTTCATCAGAAAATTAAAGTGCTTACATCCAAATATACGTGTATACATATGTGCATACGAGTATGTGCTCTTCTGGGAAAGAAGGATCTTAATTATTGACCTTCTTAAAATTTGATTGTTGACGAGTAGATCAATAAGAGGGATGATAACATGTCATGTCATGTCATGTCAATTTCTCTTCCTAACTTGTCATCTTTATAAGAATTTGTGATATTATTTGAATTATTCCATTCAAACAACAAATCAATCCACTCTCGTAGGCATGTGTTAAAAATTTTTCAGACTCATTTGTTCTCTAACTAAAATAGAATTGTAGGAAAGGTTTGCCGTTAATCTTTCTATTGTACGAATATATCCCAACTTACTTAAGACAAATAAACATACATAAGAGTACGTACGAGTATAAAACATTAAAGTTTTCACAACCCAAAACTTTAGGGGTGCGATAGTTTTTGAAGACGTAAAACCAAAAGGATTCAAATGAGTCGACATAGGAACATGACACGGTTAGGCAAAGAGAAAGGACACATGCATCGTTGATTATATCATTTACATGGTGTATTAGCAATGCTCAATGTAATACATACATACACGTGTATATACCAAATAGTATTGTCTGTATCCTGACACATATACAGAAATGGTACTTAATTTAACGATTTACGAGCAAGCAAATGTTCCATTGGTATGCCAAGACCGAGAAACAGAACTGAATACAAGGATTTTCTTGTTTCTAAATACATATGTCTGGGTTCTATCAGAAGACGGAGGGATGGATGGATGGATGGGGGATTTTGAGTTAAGAGCATAAAATGTGTTGAAACGGAAAACTTTTGTTTATTAATTTGTACGAAAAACTTTCGCAGTTCTGTGTAGATTTCTCAAGTTGATATAAGTCAAAAACAAAGATAATAAGAGTGTGAGAATGGGTGGTGGATAGCAAAATTTGGGTTGGTTGGAAACTAATCTGAACCCTGCATTGAATATATACAGCGTATTTCAGCCAATTAATATTGCATTTAATTAAGCTTAAAACGAGCACAAAATTTTCATGTCAATGTTTTGGTCCTTTGTGGCACATTTAAGCTAAACTGAGTGAGAGGCAAGTTAAGGTAAAACTTTAACTTTTGTGGCAACTCCAACCAACCAAGATGCTACATGAATTGAAAATGCAGCAACTACATTATTTTGGTAGGATATGTCGGTTGAAAGCTGTCATTTAAAACTACTTACATTAGAATTTGACAGTAGCATTGAAGAGCGAGGAATGTGGTAAAATAAATTGAATTGAATTGAATCTATGTTCAATTCTGATGGGCATTCAGCATTCGTTTAATTTAGTTTGGCATCCTTGGAGTGCTGCCTTATCTGTTCATCATTTGGTAAATTCCAAGGATACATCACCAGGTATTGACAGCAGCCATACTTAGAGTGTAAATAACTGAGATTTTTCATGACAGTTGCAAATTAAGTACATTAATTGAATACAGGATACGGAATTCCCATTCTACACATTTTCATTAGTCGCTTATCATTTTCCATTTTCCTTAATAAACTTATTGAGTTTCATTAACAAATAAATGTCCTTTGTGTATTTCAGATGACGCCACTGCAATGAGCAAGATCCGTTAGCGGCATTGACTATGGGACCAGAGGCATGGGCGTGTGTGCGGACCCTGGGTCTTACCGATGGTATCAGGCATTAAGCCGGTCGCGTTCATCGTTCGCCACAAATCAAGACACGACGACGACGACGACGATACAAACTCGAACAATCAAAATCCGAAGTAGAATAGAAGAAATCGACGAAGCAACAGAAACAACGAAAGATAAAATAAGGAGCTGGAGGACGAGGAGGCGGTCGCTTCCCACAGATGTTAGAATAGAACCTAAAGCATCAACAAAGAAGAGGCCAACGGCAACAACAACTTTTCCTGGAAAATTGTTAAAATTTTCCATAAACAATCTAAGCATTGCGCCAAACTCAATACTCAAAGTAGTGTTCTTGATTTTTGCAATTTTTGCAAAAATTTCACTTGCACACAATATTCCAGGTAAGTCAAGTGAATACAAACAAACTTCGGTTTGGTTGATTTCCATTCAGGCATATAGTATGTACACTATGTAGTATGGTAGACAGAAAGGCAGTCAAACAAATAGGCAGACAGGCATCTTTTATACGTATGTACTATATATGGTATGCATCTTGATATAAGATAAATAAGTTTTTTGAACATAGACCAAATTGACGATGAAATCTGCTCAATCAATCAGTCATAAAACTTTTTCAAGTGAATAAAGAAGATACAGAAATAGACAGATATACGAAACAAAAAAAAAAAATAAAATTTTCTTAAAATACCATAACCAAAACATTTTGTATACTTACAAAGTAATATAGATATTTTTTTTGTTTTGTTTTCATTACTAATTTAAAAAATATTTTTTATTTTTTTATTTAACTTGTATTTACCACATAGTGTCAAGCATATTGAGTCAATTATGTCACAAAAAACCTTCTTCTTAATTTAACTAACATAAAAATCTACATTACAAAGGCTTGAGAAGCAACCACAAGAGATTAATAAAAAAAAAATCGATATTTAAGAAAATGAATCGCTGATTAAATCAAAAGTTATGTTTTGTGTTTCTGCTTCGACTGTGACTACTGAGTTTTGTTCAAGCAACAGTCGAAGCAAACAGTTCAGTTTTAAATTCTTAGAACTGTCATTGATAGTTAAGTAAATATTTTACGACTTTTGCTGTTTCGACTGACAGTTTGTAAACAATAATAATATACCCGGGCTTCTATAAGTTAAAATTGGAATTATTAATTTACTAAAACTTATAACTACCATAAGAGCATTTCATTTGTATTAAATTTTTATTTATAGCAGAAAACATAATGAAATATTCAGTGGAACAAAAGCTAATGTTTAATTTGATTTTTCTTTGTCTGTTTCATTAAATGGTGCACTATAAGCTTCTTATTGAGCGAAAAGCTGATTATGTATTTACAATTAGTTGTACGTAATGATGCTGTTCGAAGCTTTTTTTAATTTCTTGTTTGATAATAAGTATAACGTTTACACATTATTACATAATAAATATATAATATAAAAAATAGAAGCAAATAAAATGTGTACAAAATTTCACAACATTATTTCTCAAACTTTGGTGATTAGATATATTGATATAACGTTGTCATAAAAAAAGGCAGATTGAGTAACTTACCTGAAACAATTTCTTAAGAGTGGCTGCTAAATAATGAATCCAGTTCTATAAAATATTTCATTCAAATTATTTACCATATATAACTGACAATACGAATTCTTTAATTATGCGAAACACTGATGGGAGTCTTTTTTTGTGAGATACTTCATGATATTTCCCGATAAAAGTCACATGATACTTGGTAGACAAATAAGGCGGATGGTCTTGAACTAGATATAGAATAGATTATAAAATAGTTAAGAAATATCGAGGCAAATGCTTAGGACTTGTTATGTAAGAATTACCTTTTGCATTCTTTTGCAATTTCTACAGTTTCCCCAAAAGCAGTCAGAATAGTAAGACTAGATTAGAATTTTGACATTAATAAAAAATTTTGTCCATTTAGAACGATCCGGGAATGCAGCAGCGCTTTTTCCGAGTTTTACATGAAATTATTTGAAAATTCATTGCTCTATTAAAAAAAAAGTACATCAGACTGAGATGAAGTACATTAAGTAATTTTATTTCTCTTCTTTTGACAAAACGAAAAACGTTCAAGATTCATGGTAATTTTTGTTTTAGTTTAAGTGGACGAAATGGACGGAGGGGCTTTAAATATTGTAAAAGAAAACACGACAAAAGTTATTTGCTAAAATAAAAATGAAAATAACAAAATAACTTAATATACTTTACATAAAATAATGTTTCTGCTTCATAGAAATGGGAACCGACGCACACAGAAACGGCGATAGATGATGGCGATGTTGATGATGAAAGTAGCAGCTGCAATAATACAAGAGCAACAACATCTTCATCAACATCAACATAAACAAAGGCATTAAACAATAACGACAACAACTAAAAAACATGAACAAAACAAAAATTTCAAAAAAGGAGAAAATAAAATTTAATATATTTTCATGTCCTTGCAGTTCTAAGCTACGCGTTACCCCACGCTGCCGTCATATTGTACAATATTAGGTTCGCTGTTTGCCCGCTCCTTGATTCATCGCCATTACTAACCCGTCTCAGTTTGACTTGGGTTGGCTAGCAGCCTGAACTGAGCATAACTTAAGCTAAATGCAGCAGCAGCAGAATTCTGTTGTTAGTTCATTCAGTTTTTTCATTCATTCACTCAGTCATTCATTCATTTATTCACTGCACGCTTGTTGACTTTAGAATTTGCATAAATTTATGTTAACTTGGGAGCTTTAGTAACATTTTTCCTCAACAACCTTATTTCATGTCATTGAAGGCATCTGAGTATATTGTTGTAGTCCTGGTACTCTAACGTACAACGCCCTGCTCAACTGTGCACAGTCTGATGTCTGAGCTCCTTCTGTGTTTCACTCCAGTAAGTGTCAGCATATGACTACACTTTTTAACACCCTCTACAAACATCATTATCACAATCAACATTGTCATCATCACCAACATCATTGCCATCTTTGCCGTTGCCTTTGTTAGATGGGCGGGAAGAGTGTCTAATATTGTGCCACTTCATCATCTTCATTTTCATAATCATCATCGTCAACACCAACATCAACATAATGATCAACATGCAGAGTGGTTTCATTATGTCGCTACTTTTTTATTCATTCAGTATCTTTTATTCACTGCTTAATATGCCCTTCACGCATTTAAGTTTGACCTGAGCCTTCATAGTGATGATGGTTATGGCAATAGCTAACGCGTTTAAGGAGCTTTAAGTAGTCTTATTCTTTTGAGACCAGTATTCTTATTAAATTATCTTCAAGTGACATTCGCATTTGGTGGTCAGACATAGTACTGAGTACTTTGCTTAGACGAGCAACAACAAATCTTACTCTACTATTGTAATACCATGTGAAAATGACTCTCCACTATAGTATTTTTTTGGTTTTTTCTTTCGTCATCGAAAATTTCAAATAAAATGCCGTCTAGTTGGAATACTCTATGTGATGTGAATGGAATTTGATTGAAGTGAAGTCAACTTCTTTCGTCCAACTGCCACAATTATTCCACAAACTAAGCCGGACAGTTCCAGTATCCTGCCATTTGTCCTCCATTCTTTCTTTCTTTCTGTTTGTGTATTTTTGGTTCACTTGCTTTTAATGCAGCAAAGCATTTCTTTCCCTACTTATGGTTCCAATTTATTCCCTATCCTTCTGCCCGCCTTTCCTGTACAAACATGATGTATAAAGTTCATTCACTGTTTCAGGAGCTTGCTTCGTCACCCATTCTCAGTTCCTTGTTGCTTGCTGCCTTGTTTCTTTCTTGCTTATTTTAAGGTTTACTTTTGTCCATTGAATTTAACTTTTGTTTAGTTTACCGAAAGGACAAAAATAAATATTGCATTTACTATTTTAAACTCCTTGACTCCTTCTCTGTGAAAAGAAAATCTAAGCAAAGCTTAATAAGTTAAGCGTACTGAATCACATGTTGTCCGGAACAACAATAAAGATAAGTGGGATGAAGATGGGGTGGAAGCAGTAAATGAAAAGTTGAAAAGAATATCTTAAACTATATGAGAAGAAAACTTTTCAGTTTACATAGTTTCGATTTAGTCTACACGTAGTCTATATGTAGTTGTTTGTATTGAGCTAATGCCAAGTAACTGAGCTCTGAGTCAAAGAAGGAACACGACTCAAGCCAATGATAATGCTATCAGTTGGAGATCCCAGTCACTGTTGCTTCCCTATATCTCTTTTATTAAAAGCTTTTGCTACAAAAGATAATAAAAAAATAAAAAGAAAAAAAAAAGAAAAATAAATAGAATGCGTTGAAGTTGGGTAATATAAGTCACAACAGACATGATAGTTTGTCTTCCCAGTCGTTCATCCGCTTGTCTCACAGTTCAAATACATTCGTCCTATCATCTCCAATTATCATAGCATAGAGTTGTAGTTTACTAGATTCTTCCTTTGCTCCACCTTTCATTGATTCTACTTTGGTCATTGTCCCGAAGCACCTCTGTTGCTGTGCGCACTGACATGACGTTGACATTTGTGCGGCAGAACATGGAAAATGTGCCAGGCAGAAATAGCAGTACATAGTAAATAATACTGATGAAAGCTAGCCCATGTTGTAGGTTTAGATGGATTTGTTGAAAGTTGAACAAATGTCAAGTGTGGCCATTGACTGTTGGTGTTTCCTTGTGATACCACGTTCATATAATTTTTTTTCTTTCCTTATGTCCTTGCATGTCCATTCCGAAGTTCGATTAGGTTTTTACTTACATGCCAAGACATTTATCGATGGTCAGTGACAATACTCTGCATGTGCAGTCATGTTTCTAGTACTTTTCTTACTTATTACAACTTCTTATTTTGTAAATTTTCCCCTTTCCTTCCATTACTTAACCCATATAGTAGTTGTAGGCATGGATAGATCCAATTAGTATTATCAATTGATAAGAGAACATTTCATTAGCGTTTCTCATTAAATCTTCATCACTCAACTTTAATTCACATACAATATATAGTTGCTATGATTTTCTTTGCGCTTTCTTTTTATTGGGAGTTAATTATTTGTTTATATGATAGTTAAATCAGATTTAACAGAGACTTGTAACTAACAATGATTATGTAAATAAGCTTGTCTGACTTGGTTCGCAATGCTTTAAAACTTTCAAAATGTTATTTAATAAAATGAAGTGTATAAAGTAAAAACAATTTCTTTTAAATTTGAATTAACCATCAACATCGACAGTAACTGTCAATACCTATTTCCAAGCTTTAATGTTACAAAATATCTATTTGTTCTCAATTTAAAGACTTCAATCTTCGATTACAAAATCTTTTATCATGCACTGCCATTGAAGTTAGCAGCATTGATTGAACTTGGTTTTGTTGGTCAATGGATTGCTTAAAATTTGAGACGGAAATTCAAATGAATTGCAAGGAGTCTACTATATCCATGTCAGCCATTCACTTAGTCAAGCATACTCAAGCATACAATTGTCCAATGCAATCATGAGTCATAAGACCAATGTAGAGATTGGTTTTCTTTCCTTTTCTATCTTCAATTTTGCTCACTCGTTTTCCCAAGTATTGCATGCGAACGATTGTTGTTTGAATTTTAATAGAATAGAATAGAATCCTTGCTGTCTGTTGTCCTCTACAGATGGGAGCTTGGCATTGTCAGATACGTCAATTTGCTGCAATTCGATTACGTAATAAGGTTAGCAATGTCCGATGTAAGTGGTTCAACTACAGTGAATGTATCTAAACCACCTACACCGCCACCTATGTCGCTTTAGCCGATGTAGATATGCAATAGATTCATCGGAAACGGAAGTTAAATCAAATCTGTATTGTCGTTGCCATTTTTTGATGCTTGTCTCTCTGAGCAGAGCATTGACAAAAATAAACTGAATGAACAATTTACAGGAAAGTTGGAAAGTTCAAGGGAAATTGTAAGCAGTTTGTTGTCATTTGTATTGAGAGCAAATCGGAAATGAAGTCAATTAGAGAGAAGTTTATTTGGAACTATAGAACTTTAGTAACCAAAGATTTGGATATTTTCTTAGTAAAAATTTTGAAATGTGATCAAAAATATTAATTTTCTTTTATTGCATTTTTTATTGCAGAAGATGCTGTACACATCACAGCGATACTTGGCGAAGGTGTCATATTCAACTGTCACGTTGAGTTCCCCAACGATCATCCGGTGCCATATGTCCTTCAGTGGGACAAGAAGGTGAGCGAAACGGTACGATATCATATGATAATATTTCTTCTCTAAACTCTCTTTTTACATTACTCACAAAAGCGACGAAATACGATAAGAAAATGTTAAGAAAACTATAAAGAAAGCAAGAAATAAAGTTAACTTTTTACTAATAATGAAACAAACTAAACAACAACAACTACTACTACAAAATAACAATATCAAAACAATGAGTTCCCGAATACATTTTTACATAAATTTATATGCTCAAATTGAACTCAGTAAAAGATAAGAAAATATGAATATGAAACAAATGGCAATTGACTGTTGAGTTACATATGATCTATGATGACTCCTAGGAGGTATTGCATAAGTCATACTTAGGTCAATCTGCTGTCATAGAATACAATAAGATATAGTATTTCATATTTTCTTCAAACGAAACCAAAATCAAACCAAATCCAAATCCAGATTATACCAAATTAAAATAAATTAAATGAAATGAAACCAAACCAAATCAAATAAAACGAGTATGACTCGTGAGTATCTTTTAAAAGTATTTTTGAGTTAAGCAAAGTTGATTCTTAATTTTATTATAATTTTGTGTTTATTTTCGAATTTATCAAAATAACAAAATCTAACAAACAACATGAAGATAATTCAAATTCAATTGCGATACTTTGCAATGATTGAGTGTTGTTTCTCTTACTTACATTTCTTGTTGATAATTTGAATGATTTTACTTATCATAAAATATCATTTTTATTTATATTCAATTTGAATTTGAATTTGAATTTTTTTGTTGCTAAATTTGCTATTCTTATGAAATTGATTTTGGCAGCACAAGTTGTTGGGAAAATCTTATTAAGAAAGAAACAACTTGTGTTTGTGCGTGTTTGCCTCGATGTCTGTAATTTTGTAAGTGTGGTTTTTCTTCATTTCATTACAATTTTCTTTCAGTACTATATTATTTTCTTATCCCATCCTATATATTTGAGCTAAATGAGAAAAAGATACATATTGCAAAAGCTCAATATATAATAATTAAATAAATTTTTTCTTTTAATTTAATTTCATATAATTTGTTATTTGTTTGATTTGTTAATTTTTTTGTTTTGTTTTTGATATAAAGAAATATTTTTTTTTCCTTGGTGAAAAAACATTTACAAATACAAAGTACACATTTACATATATACAATACTTGGTCATATATAATAAAAATATAACCTAAATATATATAAAAGACGCTGTGACATGTGTTAAGCTTTTACTAAAAACAAATATTTAATTAATTCATTTGAGTTTGATCTCAAAAAATCGCTTAAAGCTTCAAGTACATATTTTTATCGAATTTGTTAAAGAAACTTAATTACTAAATAATATAAATATGAAAGGCGCGCTTTTTCTTAAACACATATACACATACACACACACAAACACACTTTTTAATAAATATATTTTAATATTTTTGAAAATGAAAATTGATGAATAAAATTTGAAAGAATTCCCAGAAATCCGGTAATGCAATAAGAATAAAAAAAAACGTCAGTGAGTTGAGAGCGTAAGAGAAGAAAGCATCACTTTAGAAAAACAAATTCACAATTCACTCAAAAATTAAATTATCAAATTTAAAAAAAAAATGATTGAAAATTTTACCATTCGCAAATAATTTTTGTCAATAACACACACACATAATAAATAAAAATGAAACAATCAATCCCACATCCATACATGCAAAACTTAGCGCAAAATACACACAACTGTACTTATTACTACAATAAATACAGATTACTTTTCTTTTATATCTTTTAATATTGAAAGCAATTTGACAATAGTTTCAGTTTCCTAAAACACTTTGAATATTGAAAATTGCTGCACAATTCAAATATCCATTGAAACTACTTACTTAAATGATCGGTTATATCACATATTGTTGAATGTAGTTGTTCTATGTATTTATGTACGTATGTATGTATGTCAGTTGTACCAATTACAAATTGAACATATCCTTTTGCTATTCCTAGCATATCCTGTTAAAATCTATTGTCTCATTTATATAAACCTTATCAAGATTTTACACGCTCTTTCTATTCTATTTTATTCTATTCCATTCTGTCTTCTACTTACTTTACTTTTCCTCACTCTTACTGTAAATCTCCATCTCCATTATCTGTGTATCTATCTCTCTAATGTACAATATACATACAATACTATATTCTTATCTTTTACTACAATATTTTCATAAACTGAAATTCCAATATAAATTTACTCAACTCACGTACTCTCTCCACTCTCCATTCACCTCTTAAATCTTTTACTTATAATATAAATTCAATTCAATGCACAACACAACAACACTTTCAACTTGATATTATTATTATTATTATTATTATAATTTCTGTGTGTGATATTTATTTTTGGTTTTACTTCGCATTTTATTTTGATTCGTGTCTTGCAAATTTGACTTAGTAAAATACTTTTTAGTTTTTTATCGTAGTTTCAAATTTAATCACATAGTATTGGACAATAAGAAATTTATCAAGTTACTTTTACTAAACATTTTAGATCAGCCATTTCTATATGTATGTAGTAGTTAGTATATTTATAGAGACAAGAAAAATCCCTAACGAATTATAATCTCATAATTAAAAGCAATTGCCCTTGAAATTGAGTTTATTTTCAATGAAAAAACAGTAGGTAGAAAAAGAAATGTGAACATTTCTTGGGATTCAAGCCGAAAGCAGCTTTAAGTCTTAAGGGGAGATCACTTCAACCACTCAAATTTTGTCTTTACCACAAACACACACACATATAAAATAGTATATATGTAGGTACGTGTATACATAAAACCGCAGGATAATACCCGACGTTCGTTTTTCAAATTGCAATTGTTTTCTTGTTTTATTTTTTCTCATATTTGCTAGAATGTTTTTATTTCGGTTGATCATTGTGAGTATGTAAGGATGTACGTTCTTTTACAACAAACAGTCAGATAATGTTGTTCATGGCATACAATGGCAGCATTCCCCGGTTATTCTATCGTTCATTTTGCCAACTTAAAACTTTTACAAGCGATTTTAATGCCAACAAAAGTTATAAGTACTAAAAAGTAAGTTTATGTTTTGTTGCGATAAAAATAAAAAACGCAATACTCAGAACTGCAGAAGCAACCATTGAGGGTTGGATAGACTTAGAGGACTATGATAGGAAGTAAGGAGGGAAAACAAAAGCAACTAAGCCAAAATATATTGTAAGTAAGCAGTATGAATGGGTGCTGCTGCGTATGGTTTAAATAACGAAACAGAACAAAAAAATAAAAAACAGAAAAAGGATGTGAAAGAAAGTTACAAGGCAATATGTGATACCAACAAAAATTAAAGAGATTCACCTGCATTATCTCTTAATTTATTTGTTTAATTTTCTACTTTGTGTGCAGGTTAACCTGCCATTCCCAACCATCCTCTCCATCCACATCCACAACCATTTCTTTCTTACTCTGATTTTGTGTGGTCAGTCATGTGTGTGAATCTGTTATACTCGTATATTACAAATTATGTATGAGTTAAGGATGTTCAATAAATTTGAAATGACCACATAAGAAAAACTCTTAATACTTTTACGTATCTTCGTATCGTTCTTTTCGTTTATTCTTCTTTCCTTTAAAGCGCATTATGGATAGATTTTTTTCACATTTTAGTATTTTCTTGTAGTATTTAACATTATTCCTTTTGACGTCACAGACAAGTGCGTGGCATAATATAAATATATACATAATTATTCTAAGTATACAATATACTTATGTATTGTAGTACAATATCATTCATTCATTTACTTAACGCCATATTGAGTTATTTTTGCTCTTCCCTTGAGATGGCATTTATTTTCATCATATTTTCAATTTCTTTGCTTCTCCAGATGCAGAGTTGCCAACTAAATTAATTGCTATCGAATAAATTAAGCGGAAAATGTTTGCTTAGATGACTTCTGATGCGAATAAATAAATTTTGTATAAATTTTCTTTATACTTTTGTCTTTGTTAAAATTACATCTACATCCTTTTTATCCCCAAACCGTTTGTACAATCATAAATTTTGAGTCTGAAAACAAGTGTTGAATAGAATTATGTGTTATTTATCTCTTTGAAAGTGTCTGGCACATTGATGTGGAAAGTCTCCATCAAATAAATTTCTAATTGACGCCATCAATAATTATTTTCATTATTTTTTTTTAATGTACAAGTATTAAAATATTCCTCTTAATTGTCTTCAAATTCAGTTTTCTTTGAAATAAGCTTACAGCTCTAGCTCTCTGTAGCTAAAGATATCTTCCAAAAGATTCCATTTAAAAGATCTTTTCAAATTATGACGCATTTTTTTATGTTGAACCTCCACTCAAGTTATGAACTTACTCTCGGGACATCGAGTGTTTATCATTACTTACTTTTCTGTATGTTTTCTACTCATGAGAATCTCTTTTAATAAAATCGCGTAATAAGGCGAGATAAGAAACAAGGACATTCCCATGTTTAATTATAGAAAAATAAATCGATTAAAGGAATGAAAGGATATACGTATAAAGAGTGTTTTTATGAGTGTATGCGTAGGCATATTATTTCGTAATTTTTGGGCGTTTCTTGGGCAATTTACTTGCTAATTAATTCTATATAAGCAATTAGTACACTCTTGTGCTTTCATGACTCTAGCCTACCTCTTTTTATTGTACAAAATATTGTAGAAACGTAATGAGTCATATGAAATGGATAGAAATGGAGGGGACAAAGCAAATTTTGCCACGCCCCAGACTAAATAATAAAATAAAATATTTATTTGAAATATCCGTTGTTTGACTAATTGGAGCATTTGTGACGCACACACATACATATTTTGAAATATCCAATCAAAATATGCAATTTACCGAAATGAGACCAATTTAATTGCAGATCCATAAAAAAAAGTAAACTACCTAAATGGAATCGGAATCGGAATGAAAATCGAGTATTCATTTAAATGAAATATTCAATATGAGTTTTGCAAATGTTCTGGGTAAATTGTGACAAATATTTAGTAGTTACAAACGAGTGAGCGAGGCAAGGCAAAACAATTGTTATTTTAATCGATTATGCAACACACCATTTATACGATATACACAGAACCAATGTACAATATACAATGTTTATAGACATGAATGTCTATGATATTGATATTGTAGAAAAAAGTGATATACAATACGTATGTACCATTTTTTTTTCCTTGTCCCTTTGCCATCGAAATGAGAAATACCAGATCAGAATAATATTTTTCTTGTCGATGGAATTGTTTTATGTTATTTATTTGACCGAAAACTACATTGGAAAAAAGGAAAAAGAAACGAAGCAAAATGCATAACTCATAGGGAAATTTATAAATTTTCAAATACATGCACGCTTATGTCCCCAAAGATATGCTACTCGTTTTGTCCATTTCATTTCACTTTCTCCTAGTATGTTTATGCCATGCTATGTCTCACCATATTGTATTTTGTTTATTCGTTTGTTTGCTGGTTCCTACATATTTCTTTTTGTCTCCAAATATGCTGGATGTTTTTCAATTTTGATATAGTTAGAGGGCAACCGAAGCCAACCAACCAGACCAAAAATAACCCAATCCAACCAAACTGTGCCGCTAACAAAAACTTACTAGAAATTCAAATATTCTATTCTATTCTGTTTTTTTTTTTTTTTTTTTTTGTGTTGAGCCTCTTTCTTGTTTTTTGTCATATGAAAAACAATGATTTATAGTCAAACGAAATGAAAAACAGATCCAAAAACAAAACCTAGTACAGATACACTCGGACTGTATTTTACTATATATGTATACTTATGTTAGTAGATAGAAACTGAGTGTGGAGGAGTACAATAATTCAAAAAACAAGTTTCACCAAATTCAAAATATTGTATCTCATCAAAAAAATTGAAAAAAAAAACGCAGAATCGCGTATGCATGGTAAAACAGCGAAATGTTGACAGTACAAATGGTCATCGGACAAAAAAATTATTCAGACAGACAGACAGTCAAACAGATACAAATACCAAACACAGTTAGTCATTGAAGGAGGGAGAGGATAAGGTTGGATGTGAAATAGATATTGTAGAACATGTTCAATTCTGATGAATTCCTTTATGAACCTTTGACCATGACGGTACTCAATTTATTATGGGCGTGTGAAATACTAAAAACAATATTCATCTCTACGGGTGCGCTTTAATTTGTAGAACTGTCAAAGAGGTAAAGAAGTTGATGATGTTTCCCTTTTAAAAAAAAAAACACATATGATTTGTGCGAATACATTTTGGATAATTATTTATAAATTCAGCTGAATAATCAAAGACATAGAAAACCTTTACCTTAATGTTGGCTGTCATAGTAGAGACCCCATTTCAGGGACCTTCAAATACCAAAAAGTCAAAACTACATATGTTCAGAGCGTCCTCAAATCTCAAAGCTTTGAATAATAAAAATCAATTCTTCTGTACGTGAGGGAGGAGATAATCAGCATGTGAAATAACAACAGATCTTATTAGGAATCAGTTGAAAACTATAAAATGACTAGTATATATTACATTTATAAATTAAGATTAATGCTTTTATTTTTTAAATGCATGTTAGCCTCATAAATAATGATACTTTTCTATGCATGTTTTCCATCTATTATAATGTGAGCGATTTCACACAACCGAAAAAATAATACAAAATCTAGTTTTTTTAATTATTCACTAGTATTAACCACTTCTCTCACTTGCCATGCAATTAAAATATAATCATATGATTGAAAATATTACTTTATAGTCTTAATTTGCTTTTAGTTCTTGTAATCATGTCCTTTAGTTTCGTCTTTAGTAATACAAATAAAAGACGAAAGAAACACAATAAAGCTTGACTATTTTATTTATTTATTTTGAATTTTTTTGTATATGTTTAGTTTTGTGCCTAAATGTACATAATCAAAGACATACTAAAAGATAATCAATCAAATTGAATATAGAATGAAAACCTTTTATTAAACAAAATAATTTCCTTTTTCTAAAAATAAAATGAAAATGAATTTAGGGTTCCGATCTGCCGATTTACATTTGGTACGAAAGTTATCCCGAACACATCGAAGAAGGTTACAAAGGACGCGTGTCACGTGTATCACAGGATTCCCCATTCGGTTCGGCATCGCTCAACTTGACCAATATTAAAGAATCGGATCAAGGATGGTACGAGTGCAAGGTCGTGTTTCTGAATCGCGATCCCAAGCAGCACAAGAACGGTACATGGTTCCATTTAGATGTTCATGCACCACCACGTTTTAGTGTTACACCCGAGGATATTATATATGTTAATTTAGGTAAGTACAATAGACAATAAAATATCATGAAAAAACACCAGGTGGCAGACATTGAATGGCACCTTAAAGAAATGGGTTGGGTAAAAACAAATTTACAACAGTGAAAATATATTTCCAAGTCATAAATAACACTCAACTTGAAATCGTATACAAGTTATTTCTGTCATCATTCTCAGTCGGAATTTCACAGATTAAGTTTCATGTCATGAGTTCTTCATAGTACTTTTTTTCGTTTTTTTCGTTTGAAGCACGTTCTTCAAGTGGCATCGTCTCTAAAGATGGCAAGGCATCGTTCCGAGCAAGAACATGAGCAGAGAGAACGCCATTTATCGAAGTAGATGCCCATTTTTGACTGTACTAAATGACCAACAATTTGTTTTAGTGTTCGGATGAGTTTGTCACCTTCAAATGAACTACTTTCATTTCATTCTCCTCCATTTCTTTCTTTCTTTTTGTATTTCACTTATCACCTTCTTCACCTTTGCTTTGCACATTTCAATCGTTCTTCTGTGTACGAGTGAGTGAGTCAGTGACTGAGTGACTGACACGTCATAAGCAAACGTTAAAAAAGTGTGGCATAGTTTCCGGCACCATACTCTCACACAAGACTTTTGAATTATGTGTGGTCATTTATCATTTTTAAAAAGCAACGTCGCATAAATATGAGAAAGAAAGAAAGAAAGAAATAAAGAAAGGAAATAAGGAAGCAACTTGCAATATCCTTACATACACGTTGATTGGAAAATGTATAACGACCGAAACGAGAACAATGACAAAGTGATAGAAATAATGTAAAAACAAAATGAGGGAGAAAAGAAAGGTGAAATGAAATGAAATATGAAAATAAGCAATCAATAATATGATAATCATCAAACTACATATAAGACTCCAACTGACTGAGTCATACTGCTCCACTTACAGACAGACTGACTGACTGACTGACTGGCAGACTCAAGTGGCTCGAATACTAAATAGCAATTTCCGTCAATAAATGGAAAATTCTCGTACAATAAAAAAGGACATTCATTCATTTATTATAGATGTCGTATCGCATGTGATCCGATATAATAAAACAACAAAATAATATGCATAGTTGGTATTGTACAGCAAAATGGCTTTTAATCCAATTGCAAATTGCAACTAATTGTGTTTTCAGAACAAACAAAAAAAAAAAAAAATATCAGAAACAGAAACAGAAACAACAACAAAAAGAAATACTCATAGCAAGGCAAGAAAACAAGGCATAAAAGAAAAGGATATATTAGTTAGTGCTGAGCACACGAAACACAATAAATCAACATAAAATACAGCGAAACCAAGCAAATATTTTACAGAGATACTCATAACAAACACAATATCACAATCTCAGAGTGAAGGAAATGCTCCCCATTGTTGTGCTTGAAATGCTTGAATATAGGATGAACAAAGGCGAAATGAATTCAAAAGCTGCTGCAAGTGCAAACAAAGAACAATGCAACAACAACAATGACGCGAACCGGAAGTGCACCTGGCAGGAAATGCTGGTTTCCATCGCTGATGCGTTGCGTTAAGCCCATTAAGGATGCGGATGCTCTTATGTGTGTGTGTGTGTGTGTGTTTTTGTGGTTTTTTTTCTTTACTTTTTGTTCCTTTCAAACTAATATTAAGTTAAGTAAAATACTTTGCATACAAATACATTTTATCTGCTCTTCCTCTATTCTTTACTTTTACGTCCTGTCATGTCCTGTGACAACTGACGTTTATTACATATTTTGTTTTTCTTCTTTTCTTACAGGTGATTCAATTATTCTAAATTGCCAAGCTGATGGCACCCCAACACCCGAAATCTTATGGTACAAAGATGCTAACCCAGTTGATCCTTCACCTACTGTTGGCATCTTCAATGATGGCACCGAGCTGCGGATCTCCACTATTCGACACGAGGACATTGGAGAATACACTTGCATTGCACGCAACGGTGAGGGACAGGTCTCTCATACGGCCCGCGTTATAATTGCGGGTGGCGCTGTAATCATGGTAAAACAACGATATATAATTTCAACCAAACTACAATAGCAACAACAATTCAGATCAGATCAGATCAGTTCAGTTAGTCTCATATAAGTCAAAACCAATCAAAACTGTCAACAATCGACTTTATTAAGAGAGTTTTAGCAGTTAAATGCAGCCTTCTTACAATAATTTATTTACAATATGTACAGTAACAAGATCCTTTGGAATTCTCGGATATCGTTGTATAATCTTCAATCTATTGTATTCTTTCATTCTTTTTTATTTTTTTTTCTTTCCCTACTACTTTTTTTAAACTTATTTATTTCTTTTCTTTTTGTCTTTCTCTAATTTATTTCTGTAAATATTGAAATTTTATAAACCAAAAAAAAAAAAAAAAAATATATATGGAAAAACTATACAATAATAATAATAAAATTTAAAATCTCAGTCGGATAATGCAAGTTCCAACTCAAAAACGATTTACACCAAACAGAAAAATCCAAATAAAATAATCGACCATGACAAGTTGCGTATAAGAGTAAGTTGTAAGACTTTTGTTGCAAGTTAACAATGATTTTTTTCCACTTTTTCTCTCTCTTCATTCTATTTCTATTTCTTCTTGCTATTCTTTTTGTTCAAATTCTTGTAATTATACAATTAGAAAATAAATATAGAACATTGCTTATGGCATTCAACAATAACAAAAAAATTCAAATCATTTACATTCGCTCTTATAATGAGAATAATAAAGAACTAAAAAATGTCAGGCACATGACATTATCCCATTGATTCATTCATTATGATAAGCTCAATTCATGCTGCATTTGCATGCCACACAATATCGAATCACAAAATTATTCATAACTTAAGACAAAGGATATCGATGACAATATTTCTGAAGAACAATATCAAGCTAGAATTCATGGAAAATATTGTAACCTTCTACAATACAATAAAATAGAGATTGGTTCTGTTTAAGTGTATCTACAAATGTTTAATGCTTTGCTGAGCCAAGGTCAATACACCACCATAAAACCATCTATCCACCATTTAACTACTTAAAATCATGGGCTTGACTACATCTCTTCATTCAATGTCTCATGCAAATTTACTTACATCGTTACTTACTTCAAGATTTTACTTATACGTAGCTTGCTTAGTACTTTTAATACTTCCAGTGAGAAAGCATTTGCATTCTCCTTCAGATCATCGTTCGTTACATCGAAAAAAGATAAACTAACGACACTCATGTGCACGTACAAACATACAATATACTATTATATACAACATCATCTAAGGAAGAAGAAATACTTCAACTTTGACCTTTATGCGAGCAAAAACACATAATAAACCCATCACAATTTTTATGTAATTTCGTTTTGAAATAATTTTTTTTTTATTATACCTTTCACACTAACCGCGATTAGGTATTATTATTTTCTCGTGTAGTTTTGTAACGCCTAGTATCGTGTGACGGACACCCCATAGTACAAGGAAGGAAATGATCACCGTAGAAAGAAGAACCAATTAGTCTTATCTATCTGATATAACCGTCAGTCAGTGTACAGGCAAACTGGTCTTTTATTTCATGATCAATTTAGTTATCAATTTACTGAAAGATGAAAACTTCATACCGATAATATCAATTCTACTTTGGGATTTCAAACTGATTTCTAACACTAAGCTTTCTTTAGAGCTTCCACATCTGTTAAGTTAAACTTGATATTGTAGCTGGGGTGTGAAAGGTATGCAAGCTTCGGTAAACCGAAGTCAATATTTTGTCTAGTTTTTCGTTTCTTTATTTCGTTGCGCTTAAGTTGATTGCATTTCCTAAATTTTCAGATAAATATACTTCTTAACAGTTATAATAGAACATAGAATAAATTATTGATTCCATGTCTTCGATATAAGACAAGTAAAAATATCATAGATTATTAATATTAACAATAGTTCAGACAAGAAAGTAAATTGTAGAATTATATGTTTAGAGTTGTGAAGGAGTCATGCGTGCTGTGAATGGTACTAAGTAGTAAAGCTGTTAGTAGTGGTTAGGGGTTATTAATCTCTAAGCTCAATTTGTAGTACCTCCGGTACTAACCGTCACCAGAGAACATAATTGGTAAAAAACATATTTGGTAACAGGTTTGGTCTTAAACTTCTGTACAATTGCTAAAGTTCTTAGATACTTCGCATCAATCATTAATCATTATTAAAAATAGAAATGTCGTTTTTCAGATGCGTAGTGAGATTTTTTTGAAATATCATGATCAATATGATTCTATGAACTGAATTAAAACACTCTTTATTGATTATTAGATATTGTATTTCTACGAATAATCTTATTTTTCTTATAATAACAGAGAATAGAGGGTAATGAATAAATAGATATTATAACTAAACTTATGTGAGAAAATATTTAAACAAAACTAAGTATTTTATAAATAAATAAATAAGTTATTGTGCAACTAAAAATGTCAATCATGGTAATTTGAGGAAAAATCAATCTCAAATAAGGTAGAAAGAAAAAACTCTGAAAGAAATACTATTGTTACGAAATTCGAACAATCAAAGTGCAATCATGCAAAAGAATTGATAGAAAACCAAACCAAAAGAAAGAAAACCAAAGAAATCAAACAATTTTTTGCCTATACTATTGTAGTTGAGGTTGAATTCTTTTTGCATCTCTTCTCTGTTTTGTTTACGTATGAAATGTTTGATATTTGAATGACAGACAAGTTGTCAAATGCAGTCGAAACAAATTACGCAAGGTAAAGGGTTCAAATAAAATATACAAATATAAAAAAAAACATGAGAAATATTAAAGACAAGACAAGCAGAAAAGGCAAACATGATATTTGCTTACCGAATCGGTTAATTCAGATGACAATCATGTTCAAATTGGTTAAACGATTTTAACTTTAAATTATGGTTTAAGTTTATGGGATTACTCGTATGACATTGATAACTTACTTTTAGGATGATATTTTGTGTATGCTTCATTGCGCTTAATTCGTGTCCATGAACAAAAATCCAATTGATATTAAAAAGAAAAACCAAAAGTATGATTGAAAATTATAATTAATAAAAAATAAAAAAAAATCATATTTCAGCCACAATTTCTAATAATTTCTATTAAGTAACAAAATATTTTCATTATTTCGTTTTTTGGGGAACAGGTGCCGCCCACAAATCAAACTAAGCTGGAAGGAGAGAAGGTGATATTTTCGTGTGAGGCAAAGGCCATGCCCGGAAATGTCACAGTCAGATGGTTTCGAGAGGGCTCTCCAGTGAGGGAGGTGGCCTCGTTGGAGACGCGTGTCACAATACGCAAGGATGGTTCACTGATAATAAATCCAGTCAGCGCCGATGATTCAGGTCAATACTTGTGTGAAGTGACGAATGGTATAGGAGATCCGCAAAGCGCCTCAGCCTACTTGAGTGTTGAATGTACGTAACGAAGAATACATGGTCTTAAATTTGGATAATCACAATTTTTCTATTCTATTCTAATCAGATCCTGCCAAAGTAACCTTCACACCAACAGTACAGTATTTGCCATTCCGATTGGCTGGCGTTGTTCAGTGCTACATCAAATCAAATCCACAACTGCAATATGTTACATGGACCAAAGACAAGCGTCTATTAGAGCCTTACCAGATGAAGGATATTGTTGTGATGGCCAACGGTTCGTTGTTGTTCACACGCGTCAATGAGGACCATCAAGGCCGATACACCTGTACGCCATATAATGCGCAAGGCACACAAGGGTCTTCAGGAACAATGGAGGTTCTAGTACGCAAACCACCCACATTTATCATCGAACCAGAAACGCTGTATCAGCGTAAAGTAGGTGATAGCGTCGAAATGCACTGCGATGCCGTCGAGGCAGAGGGCACTGAACGTCCGACGATTAAGTGGCAGCGCCAAGAGGGCGAGCAGTTGTCCGATTCACAACGAAATCGTGTAAAAATCTCTGGAGGCAATATCACAATCGAGAATCTACGTCGCGAAGACTTTGGCTACTATCAGTGTGTTGTCTCAAATGAGGTTGCCACACTCATGGCAGTCACACAGCTTGTCATTGAAGGCACTCAGCCTCATGCTCCATACAATATTACAGGTAAAGCGACTGAATCATCAATAACTCTCCAATGGATGCCTGGCTATAGCGGAGGCTCCGAATATAAGCAAGATTATACCATTTGGTATCGCGAAGCGGGTGTCAATGATTGGCAAACGATTTCAGTTACTCCATCGGGCAGCACACAAGTTACTATCAACGGCTTGGCCTCGGGTACGACATATGAGTTCCAAGTTGTGGGTCGTAATGTTCTCGGCGACGGGATGATGAGCAAAGTGATGACGGTTCGCACATTGGGTGAGTTCAAAAGTTTGACCAATTCTATTACTTAATACTGTAGTACAATACTATATCTCAAAACACTTCCATTGCACAAATCTAAACAAAAAGTAAATTTGAAATAGTAAATTCACTACTTACACTCTCAAATGGAATGGAATAATTGGTTCTAACATTGAAAATTAATCGTAATCTCTTTATATATAAGTATATACAATATTTCTCTTCTTTTCTTGTGTTTTTTTTTCTCTCTATTTTCTCACTCGTTTTTTGCTACAAATCTCATCTTACTAATCATCTGCAAAACGATATATAAAAACAAATCGAAAATATTCAAAAATCTCTCTTGTCATCAAATTACAATTGAATATTGAATTTTTTCACCCTCGCGTTGGAATCAATTCAAATTCAATAGAAGATGCTCCGGCAGCGCCACGTAATGTCAAGGCTGCAACACAAACGCCCGATCATGTCTTTCAACTAATGCCAGATGAAGCTGGTAAGGATTACATTAAATCAAAAACATTCGTAAAAAAAAAAGTTTTCTCAATTCTTATTTCGTATAATTATTGTAATTTAAAAAATCCAAAAATATTTCGTCAATTTAATTATTTCTTTAAAACGAATTTAGTTCTTTATTTGGTTTACTCTCAAGTCATTCAAGTCAAGTCTCACATTTTATAGTACATTAGAATCAAACTACAATAGTATAAATTATAAGTAAGTCAATTAGTCAATTAGTCAATTAATCAATCAATCAATCAATCAACAATCAAATTTAAATAGCCCGAATCACTTCAGTTTAAGTTGAGATGTTTCAATAGCAACAATAGAATCCTAGGGTTGATAAGGGAATGAGAATACAATCAATAAAATAACAGAAATCAATTGACAGTTTGGGGTTTCCACTAAACTATCCAGAAATCTGATAGAAGAAAATTACTGTTTTGTTTGTTCGTATGTTATGCGCTGCCATTCCATTCATCTGATTGGATTGAAATTTTGTGAATGTATATGATTAGTTCCCAGCTTAAACATAGGATAGTTTTAGTTGTGTCCTCGTTCTTTGTTTATATTCAAAGTGTAGCACAGAGAATATAGTGATGTTAAGAAAGGATGCTACCCACGCGAAGCCTGGTCGGGTACGCTAGTATATACTAACATGAAAGACTTCAATTATTATCGTTAGTTGTGAATAATGAACTAAAATTATTTTAGATTTAAATGCATTTAGTTGTTGTTGAAAATGTGCTACTTTTGTATTATGAAATGGATTAAAACATTGTACTAAACCACAACCAATATAGTACAGAGAAAATAGCAACGAAAATCGTTTTTGGTTTCAATAACACAATTTTGTATAAAAAGACCGAAAACCTGTTATCGAAAATTATATTCATTCGATGCAACATGATTAACACAGAACAGTAAAATAGCAGAATTGCGAGAGAAGTTTTAATTTGAAACTGAAAACAAATTTCCTAAAATTTAAATGTGAAATGAAGGAAGGTAGTAGTACATATATATTATTTTAAGTCCTCTGTCCACATTGCCACAAAAACACTTAGAGAAACCCACAGAAATGTTGTAAATACACGAACATTTAGGAATTCAATGCCTAAAATTAGTGTTGCGATTTGATGCGATCCCATGATGTGATGTTGCTACATTTGTAATTAAAACAGTTTTGTTTCACATTTAATTATTTAAATTAATTGAATTGTTTTTACTTTCAACAACATTCAGTATAAGCATATTTTCAACTATGGTATATAGTATAACGTTGTCTAACAGAGGGCAGAGGACAACGACAGTTACAATTACAGTGAGACAAACACGAATAGAACGAATTCAATTACAAATTAAACACTTGACAAAAGTGCGTTACACTTAATAGCAAATTGTTTGTCCGTATAAACGACAAATAAACGAACAGACAGAACATTTACACATTGGCAGGCAATGGTTCAAATAATATAATATATTGTCTTGTTTATGGAGAAGTATCAGTTAAAATGGGTGTTTATAGAAGGCGTCTGCGTATTTTTGCAAATGCTTTGCGATAATAGTTGATTTAACATTTATACTATGAGTATATACTAAATGTATGCATTAAGCGTTTCTTTTGTATCCCCTATTCTTCCCTTAGTTCACTCACATGTTCTATAAGTTGCAGTCTTTTGAAAAGAGTAGAATGCCAACATTAAATATCCACGCCCAGATAAAATACACAAACACCCTCAAGTTCAACTTAGTCACCTACACTTTTGATATCAAAATGCCAGCAAATACTCAATTTGGACGTTTAAGAGGGCGAATTTTAATGAACGAGATATGGTAAAAATTGAGTTACGACATATGTATAGTAAAAAGAGCAACAAACGTTGGCATATAAAAAATGAGTCTAATTAAAAACGCTCGTGTTTTATCAACATTTTTTCATTTATTTTCTTTTATTATATTTTGTTTTTCCATTTTTCTTTTATCATTGTACTTTATTGTTTTTGACGTTATTGTGTGATGCAACCCTGGATTTCGTGTACCTCTGGCGCTTAAGTTATTCAAATCAACTCCAAACTCAACTCAATTAAAAAAAAAAAAAAATTAAATACAAACTCACCAAACTCTACCTCATCTCATCACATCTCACTAAAGCAAATTTTAGACCATCTACAACTCACCTTGATACACTCACTCAGACTGAGAAAATCCACCTTGCATTTATACTACTCGAATCAACCAAATCATCCACATTGCCAACTAAATACAAATAAAATTAGCCTCTTTGGTTCCATCAAAATTTATTTACCTTTGACTTATATCATTAAGAAAAGTCTTGACAAAAATATTAAGTTTTTTAATTAATATCAAAAATTTGTGTAACTTTTTATGAGAACCTCGATGATAGAGCTTATGGATTATTTATTGAAAGATCCTTGGTCCACTGTAAAACCTGCATCATAAAAGATTTCATACCTTTTAAAAAAATCCAAACATCAAAATGAGGAGGTTCGCTCCAATTGCTGCAATAATGTTCCAGATTCCGTGATAAAACATGAGGTGGGCATTCAATTAGAAACTGATGGAACACTCAACAATTTATCAATTTTCAAATTCCAATAAATTACAAGAAAATTATAATAAGACCGTTTCATAGAGTTGATGCACGATATATTGGTGTCATCGATCCTGAATTTGTGATATTTGAATTAAACTCATTTCATGTGAACTCAGTCACTCCTACTACATATCCAAATGTGATGTGTGAAATAGATTATCATCCTCTTGAATAAATTTTAATTTGATAACTTAGACACTTAGACTTTAGTCAACAATTAACCCAACTTAGAAACGTAAAATAAATGCACCTCATACTCCAAATGCTAATAATTACTAGATGAGGCTTAATGGGTTTTATGTGATACCTTCCTCAGTGCGTTACAATCAGTACAACAAAGTAATGACTCCTCATATAGATTTTATGTGAAGGAGATAAAGAATATATGTATCTATATCCAAATCATTCCACTCATCGACCGACACCGTCACCATCGCCACCAACACCACCACCACCACCACCAGCATCATCATCACCATCACCACACCCACTGAAAGAAAACCAGAAACAATTTTCATCAACAGTAGAATTTTATGTTGTTTATTGTACTAGTTTTTCATTTCATTTCATTTCGTTTCGTTTTATTCCATTTCTTATCGTTCTGATGTTTTTTTTTTCGCGTATTTTTCTTTTGTTGCTTTCGCTTTTGCTGCGTTGTATTCATTTTATTTTATTTTGCTTTGTTTTGTTTTGTTTTGTTAAATGAAATCGTGCAGAAAACGCGTCAACATCAAAACATTTTTACTGCTCTACGTGCGTGCTTTGTCAGTCAGTTTTACACACGTGCGTGCGTGAGTAAATGAGTGACTAAGTGAGGGTGAGTGCGTGAATGTGGAAGCCATGCTTGTGTGCATAATAATATATTTGTGTGCTTAAATGTATCTGTGTGTCTTTGGGTATCTGTATTTGCGGACGTTGCATTTGTGAATGTCAAGTGGTGTGGTGTGGTGTGGTGTGGTGTGGTGTGATGTGGTGATGTCCTTTGAAGATGTTTGATTGTATGGTTAGATGGATATGGCATGTACTAAGTTGTATCATCCTTGGCTGTGAACACTTAAAAATTAATAAATACAACAAAGTGAAACACACACATACTTGTGCATTTATAACATACACTTTTTATTCGTTGCATATTTCCGTTTTTTATTTTATGATATTCAAGGCAGTGAGTGCATCACAACTTGGTGCGACCAAAGGAATGAAGCAATGAGTGGAGGTTCCTCCATGAATGCATGTCAAGGCTGTTTATTTTTACATATTAAATATTGAACAAATGAATAAGCGAACTAACTAACGAATGATGATGATCCTGGTGGAGGAAGAGGTAGAAGAGAATCATGTTTGATTGTCAACTCGTCATGCATCATGCATCGATTATCCTGCATTTTCTCCTACATATATATTCGTATATGCGAGAAAGACCGTTAAAGGGTGGAATTGGGTTTTGATATATTCATATATGTAATTAATTATAATCGATGCTCGATGCTTTAAGCACTCAATTCTCTGCAAGTTTTTTCTCTATTTTTTCTTTCGTTTATCAATTGCACTGCATTCATTATTAAAAAGAAATCAATTTTGATTAATTGCAGAATTTGATTGAGTCCTTAATTTGTTAATGTGTGCGTGGGTCCATGTTCTTAGTCAATAATAATTTTGCATTTTTAATCATGTGGATTTAGATTCATTTCGGTATTTTTCAAATCAATAATTCTAAGGTAGATTTCAATACTTTTTGAGTTGATTAATGAAATAAATAAAATGAAACAAAAATAGCCTTCAGCTCTCAAGTATCTCTCAATAATTTATCGCATATTAAATAGATTCAATATATACTCAAATGACATCGAAAGGAATTAAGATATTGAATACAATTGAAATGAATATATCAATATAAGATTAACTTGACTACTTGGAACTGTGTACCTTAATATTATTCAAAAAAGAGATTCAATATACTAAATAAAAATATTTTCATCGTATAGTTCTTAGAAACACGCGTTTAAACGGATGGAAGGACATTGTTATTGACATTATCACAATAGAATATGTTTTTTACACTCTTCACGCAGTTTATAAGTTTGTCATGAAGTTTGTAACACACAGAAGGAGACATCCGAGACCCTATAAAGTATATATTCTTGATCAGCGTGACGAGACGAGATGATCTAGTCATGTCCGTCTGTCTGTCTGAATGTATACAAACTGATCCTCAGTTTTTGAACTAGAGAGCTGAAATTTTGCACGGAGTTCTTTTCTTTTTTACCATACGCAGTACAGGAATCAGCCGAATCGGACCACAAGGATGGGTACCCCTGGATCCAAATTCATGTTTTTATCAGAAAAACTTTTTTGGTTTTTGTACTATCGACTTGAAATTTTGACACGTGCGTGTAGCCAACACGTCTGCTCTTTGCAAAAATTTCTCAAAAGTGATCATGTTTGCTTTAACAGCAGACACTTGTCCATATTTGTGCAAACGTAAATTAGATAAGGTTGCAATATCAAAACGATTCTGATTTTGCTTCAAACATTCATTCAAACACAAATATTTCACTAACAGTATTATAACATTTGATACTACAATTTGATAATGTGTGGTACTTTCAACACCGTGGAGCTATTTATAAATGTGCTTCGCTTGTGCTTCGCTTTAATCCCGTTCTTTAAAACCGATAGTTCACTTCTTGATCCAATGTCCAAGCGATCAGATGTCTTTAAATATTCTTCTGAATATATACAATATTATATTTATACTCTACTGAACTGAACAGTAGGAATAAATTCATGTTGTGTGTTTTATAGAATTAAGGTATTTTTAACACTTTGATTCCTGTACTATAGTAGATTGCAATGTTTTCTTATTATCGCTTTTACGACCAAGTTAAAAAATACTCCATACTCCAACTTACAAAAGTTTAAAATCAGAAATATATTTAAAAAGGTTTTTAATGTTATTAAGGAAATAATTGAATGATTCGAATAAGATTCCATTTAACATATTGTAGATTTTTGAATTTCCACCAACTACAAATTCAGTCTTTCATATGTAGATCCATTTGGTCATCTCCTTCTTCAAGTGTTATTAGATGTCTTCGTTTAACTTATATTTTTTTACAGAACACAACTGAGACTGGATATATAAAAAAAAAAAAAACTCTACAAAATACTACATCGCTTCGATTGAAGATTTATACTTAGATTCTTATTAATGTATACATAAATATATATTGTAGCATATAGTTCGGTTTCTGGTATTTCAACTAAATTTTGCACAACTTTTCTCTGAACTTTGCGCACATTTTCCATAAAACTCTCTCTCTCTCTCCCTCTCTCTCTCTCCCTCTCTATCTATCTCTCTCTAATCTTTTGTAGCTTTAGATATGGGTATTTATCGGTTGTATTAGATCTTCCGACATTTCCTCCAAATAAATACACAATATTATTTCTTATTTATGCACACAACATCTGTTGGTCTATTGAAAATTTGTATCAAAAGATTCAAGATGCATTTTCTATATTTTTTTTTTTTTTTTTGAAATTTTTATTTAAATTTAGTTTTCCATATGATTTTATTTTAGTTTTTTGTTTTGTTTTTCTATTCATTTATTCCAGACCTTTTAGCATATTTTGACATTTACTTTCACACAGACTCAAAGGGATTATTAATTTATTCACCGCCTCAATTGCAAATGAAAGGTATTTGTTTATATTTAATACACACATATTATTATTTATATAATTTTTACTATCATGATGATTATTATTATTATTACATGTTATCACGTTAATCGGATGATTGAAATGTTTTTATTGGAAATCCAATAAAGTATTACGGGGACTCCCCAGTTTGCCAGTTAGTTTAATTTATGAAATAGTGGGAGGGAGTAATGTCTGTGCAAAGACTTCTTCTTATTTTTTAACGGATACTATAATATATCGTAGATGGTTTAAATTAAAGAATTGTTTCACAATAAACCATATTCATGAACTCAGCATTCAATCTAATAATGAACATACATAGCACATATATCGTTGTTGTTTTTGAAACTATAAGGAGTCTATGAAAAAAGAAATTTCAATTGTGTATGTATTTTGATATGAAGAAAGCAATGGCTCATATTAAATGTATAAAGAGTCTTTGATGAGATCGAAGTGAGCAGTTGTTTTCTTATTTTCCATTCATTTATCTTTATTAGTTTCTTTTGTTTGAATTGTTGCAAATTATTGCCAGTACATAATCAAATTTTGAATGAAGCACAAAACTAAACAATAAGAATTACCTATTATTTGTACACATCAACTCATGGTTTGTATCTCTGTAGGCGTGTATGTGTATAGCAAAAGCGATAAAACTAGTAAAAACCATAAATCGAAAGGAAAAAGGTCAAAGGGTTATTTTGGATGCATACGAAACTCATTGCTATTGTCGTTTATCCACAACTACCTTGACATGAAACCATATATGGTTTTCTACTTAACACACAGTGTAATTCCAGTGGTACTGCATGCTATTGTAAATGGTATTTTACATACATTATATACGAGTATGTATGTGTACGTTATGTTGTGTCGTGTGCATATTCTTGAAGTCCTTTTGTTTGGAGCTTGCCAGCATATGCAGGCTTGAACTCGAAACATGCAATTAAATTTAAATTTCCTCGTCTGCATTTAGCCCGAGTTGCTTCATTTGTTGTTGCTGTTGCTGTTGCTGTTGTTATTGCTGTTGTTGGTCAACTTGAAAATTCCTTTGAAGCAAAAAAGGCGAAGACCAGGCTCAGAGCCTTCTTTCCCTCCATTCCATTTGTTCCATTGTTATTCATTGAAGTTTAAAGGGTAAAGTGCATATAATACATAGATACTTAAAGTGCATATATACTCGTACATAGTATTAAGTATTTCTATTTGAATGTGTTGCAATTGCTGTTATTATTGTATGTACTTTGTTTCGCTTTCATTGTTTCGAAAAGAACATTTTACAATAGCTTCCTATTCTTCTACGGTGGTTGAATTAAAAACGAATATGAATAACTAGTTTAATAAATGTATCTATATGAGTGATCCTCTTTTTAATTCAATTATGTTGCTTTTTATTTCCGTTTACTTCATTGTTGCCACATATCCACACATTTAAATAAAAATGGCACAATTGCAAAAAAGCCGAGAGATATTTTATTTTTATACTCAATCTTAGTTCTTTATCATTTCCTTGCTAACTTTTTTCTTCGTATCCTCTTCTTCTCTAACCATTTGCATTATGCTTAATACAAACAAATACATACAAATATCCTGGGTCGCATCCTTACCTTCTTAGGTGAGCTGAGCTGAGCTGTGCCGAGTCGAGTTGAGTTGAGTTGAGCCTGAGCGGCTCAGTCATAAATTACATTTGCTCATGCCTTGTACCCTTGACATTTTTACAGTCATTTTTCGTAATTTTCTCAATTTTCCCTTCATTTTTTTTTGTCTTTTTTCTGTTGTTGTTGTTCGCTTTCTGATGTTTTTATGTTGCTTTCAGTTGTATTTGTTTTTCGTTTTATTATTGTTTCTGTTGTTGTTGTCACTTGTTTCGTTTATGTAATATTAAATCTGCTCATTTAGCAACTTTCGACCCTCTTCTTCTCTGCATATCTGATTTTCCATATGTTCATATACATATATACCATAAATACATACAATATATGTACACAAGAATGTGTCTTTTAGTATATTGAAGTGTTGTGCCTTGTTTTGGAAAAGGGATTTGGGTTAGTGTGGAGGAAAATAAATGCGGCTTGCGGCATTGTAATGCCAAAAGTGCCGCATAAAGTCAACTTTACTCTTCAATTTTTGGCTTATTCCTTCGAGTGTTGTTTAAAAGCATTTTTAATTAACATACTCGTACATGCATAATTTCTCTTGATTTTTCCAGTTTTTCCCCATTAATGTTTTTTATTTTTTTTATTTTTTAACAAAAATACGTATAAAAAAAAGCAAAATCTTTACCCTTTCATCCTAAAATAAAATTTACATAATTAAATGTGACTTCAATAAAAAAAAAATTATAAAAATAAAAAAGGGATCACAACTTTGGGTTCACCATCATTTGGAAATGAATTTATGAAGGTTTGTTGTTAAATCAACAATCTCACAAGAAAATATATTAGAATGGAAATGCATTTTACTATATACTTATTGTATTATTACTTAGTTCGGCTAAAAAATTCAACTTTGAAAAACTTCAATTGGTTAGTATTGGGATAAAATACATATAACTTATAATTCTTTGCACTTTTGTGTTTTATGTTTTACATTTGATTCATTATTATTTAATTTTTTTTTTTTTAATGAAGAGATTTTTGTTCATTTATTATGATGGGTTGATTTACAAAATGTCACAAAAAGAACCAATTAAAAAGTTTACATAAACAAGTATGTTTTCAAAAACCATCCATCCATCCATCCGTCCATACCCCTGGCGTACGACCATCATAAATTCATTTCATTTGGGAACTGAAAAATAAATGAAGTAAAATTTCAAATGCATATTTAAGTAATTTTCACACAGAGCTAATTACATAACTAATTTATGCAACTGCCAACATACCAGTTTTGTGTTCTTTCCAATGTGTCCTATGTCTATTGTGTCATATGTTACATATGTACGTATAAGTATGTCCATATGGTAAATCGCATAAAAGTATACTACATATTTAGAATGAATAAATGCTATGCCATCAAAGTAACTTTTCAAATAAGTAAGTACAAAAAGGCAGTCAGTCAGTTAGTCAGTCCGGAATGGAAACAGCCAAGCAATTAAAAACTTTACTTCATGACAAAAAATAAAGTTTCTATATTTTATGTATATTTTTTTTTATTATTATTATTCTTATTCTTTATTTAAACTTTCACATACATACATAAAATTGAAATGGAAATCAGGAAAATGGAGAAAAATGAAAAATATTATATTTTTGTATATCCAAGTTAAAAGCAAGAGAAATAAACACTCGGCACTTTGTCTGTCATTGTCACCCTTTCAAATAATAAATAAATTCTGCATAAAAAAAAGTAAATAAAAACAAATTTTATGAATACATAAACAATTGAGTCATTTCAAGTTGAGTTCCATTGAATTGCAATGAGTTACTTTGAATCAGATATACAATAGTAAAGTTGGGTTGTGTTGTGTAGAGAAAAGTTGAGTTGAGTTTGGAAACATACAAAAATTCCTTTTAAGTAGACATTAAGAGGACAAAAGAGAAAAAAAAAACAAACACTAAATCCCATCAAAATCATATTTAAAAAAAAAAAAACAAAAATGTTCAGTCAGCACGCAGCTCAGTAAAAGTGGAAAAATTGTGAGTCTGAAACTTTTCCAATTCAAATGTAACAAGATTACAATATTTATTTCTCTTTGATATACAAAAAGCAAACAATTAGCAAGTGAAATGTCATCAAAACTAAGTAATTTTATGTGCACTTATTTTTAAATTTTAATCCTGAAACTTTATACTAAATTATATTAGTTGT
The DNA here is from genome assembly GCA_035041805.1 of Amiota mariae. Taxonomy (NCBI): domain Eukaryota; kingdom Metazoa; phylum Arthropoda; class Insecta; order Diptera; family Drosophilidae; genus Amiota; species Amiota mariae. Next base: position 292,878 of record JAWNKV010000229.1, on the reverse strand, counting down.
GAAAATATCAAAACATGAAAATTAAATTCTACAGAAAAATAAATGTCAACCTCTGCATAAAAATTGTTCAGGGTTCAAACATTTGAATAAACTTAATTCTCCAGTGAATAAAGGAAAATAGTAATTTAGTTTAAATTATAATTAGAATTAACAAATATTAATTATAATATATTTAAGAATAAATTTATTACGAAATATTTCTGGCTTGGATATGAAGTAAGAAACTTTTTACAATTCTATTTTATTCTAAAGTTCTGAATGCAAAAGATTAAGATATCAGAACTTTGACAAATTAAATATAAGCTGATAATAATTTGGAATTTTTCGCAGGTCCCAAGCCCGGTCCACCACGAAACGTTTCTGTAACAGAGGTTTCGAATGGTTTTCTCATCTCATGGCAATCACCATTGGAACGTGCACACATCGTTAAGTTCTACACTATCAAATATCGGACCGACGCCCAATGGAAGACATTGAATCGTGGTCAAATACGCCCCGAGGAGACACAATATCTTGTTAAGAACTTAGTGGGTGGTCGTACCTACTATTTCCGCGTGCTCGCCAATTCAGAGAAATCGTATGAGTCGAGCGATGAGGTGAAATTCCCAGTGCCGGCGCGTGTCAAGCACAAAGCTATTACCGCCGGAGTCGTTGGGGGCATCCTGTTTTTTATTGTTGCGATCATTTTATCGGTTTGTGCCGTAAAAATTTGCAATAAACGTAAACGACGAAAACAGGAAAAAGGTAACACTGGCGCTACAGTGCCTTCAAACACTTGAAATGGTTTTTGATGATGATGAAATGGGAAATACTCGTATTTACCCATTCCCATACCCAAATGGGTATGGGGTGGCAGCCATAATGGCGGTGACATTCATTCGCTCAGCCTGGCTGCCATGTAACGTAATAGTACTATAACGTAACATAATAATGCTCGTAAAACGTTAACGTTGAAGCGTACAATTCGCTAATTCTTACTTACATTTTCTTTTTATTTACATTTTTCGGTTTTTTTCTTCTTTTACTTTTACTTTTTCCGTTCGGTTCGGTTCGGTTTTTTTTTTTTATTTTTTTTTTTATTTCATTTATTCCATTTATTTCATTTTATTGTATTTAATGTTTTTTGTTCTTTTTTTCGAATTTAGAACGCGTTCGGTTTGTTTGTTATAAGTATAATATTCGTATATATTTTTTTGTTTCTTTGGCATTTGAATTTTTATGGATTTTGGCCTTCTTCATGAAGGAGGCGCAATTTTCCTTGATCTCATTTTGTGTTCCTTTATTGCTTCTTCGGCTATATAGTCGCCTATGGACTTAAAATGTCAATAATTTTATTGTTTCCGCTTGACTTTAATAAAATGCAACAAAATAAAAATCCGAAATTTATCCTTTTACTATCTAAAGCCATTTCGAATCGCATCTAAGTTGCTTCTTAGAGCGGCTGCCTGCATTTGAATGTTTAATATAAATTTTACTTCTACATAGTAAAATCGATTTGGTCTTGAGTAATCCCAATTAATTGAAATTATGTGTTTGAAGTAAACTTTTGCCAAAGTACAGTAGTTGTGCAATTGTAATAATTTTTTTTTATTTTAAAGATTATTTAAACTTCATATTTTTGGATATTTATCATTTGGTGTTTCTTACTTCTTTCTTCCCCTCAAATACTAATACTTTTTCCTGTTAATTTGTTGCTTTAATTTCATTTAATTTTGTACTGCAAAAATTCTAGTTTTCATTTAAGGTCTTTAGATCTTTTGTATCCTTTTCGCTTTGAGTGTTGCTACCGAACAGGACAATTAATTAATAATTATTTTATTACAAAATTAAAAGAAAATAAAATAAAAATGTTATTATGATTTTAGTTGCATTTTGTTGATAACATAAGATGCATGTCCATAAAAAATGAACAAGCAAAATTAATATTTTGTCATATGTTAGCAATATATTCTTATGCTACTTACCTACATATTTGACTACTTGAGAAAATTAGAGAAATTGCAAAAATTTTATTCAAAATTCTTGGCACACCTTAATGTGTAAAAGAAGACGAAACAATCAATTTTATGAACAGTGATGGCCACTTTAATTGTTATAGTTATATAGAGTAATGCTGAATTTCATATCTTACATATCTCAACTAAATAAAAAATGCACCACCATACCGTTCATCACATTGTATTGAAATTTTGTGAATGTGTATGGTTGGTTCCTGGCTTGAATATAGGATAGTTTAGGTCATAATATGTGGCCAAATTCCCGAAATCCGGGATATTCAAACAACCCCTAAAAGTATACCACCAAAAATTAAATAAAATTCGGTTTGATGCTACCCGTGCGAATCCGGATCGGGTACGCTAGTATTTCATATAAATACTCTCACATCTATCATCTAAGGATGCTTATTGCGTAGAGAGTATACAAACATATGTGATATATTATGCAATATGAAGGTTTTAAATAAATAAATAAATTTTCAACTAAATGTTCACATCCCGCACAAAGAAATTCTGAAAATTTCTATTTTAAACGACCACAAAACGAATTATTGCTCCTTTTTATATATCGCATACATTAAAATAAAAATGTCCATACTTATCGTAGTAATTATGTGAAATGAATAAAATAGACTTCATTACTAATGAATTATACTCTTATCAACAATCTCATTGATTGTTCGAATTCCAATATCGATATGACTTGCCCTGTTTTTGTGTCCATCACTGTATTATGATACAATGTGCGTTAATCTTCTTAGTTGTCAATTCGTTCATAACTTTCAATTTGTTTCAAAAACAACAATAAAAAAACTCAAACTCATTTTGCGAGAGTCAAATTAAAGCAACAAAAACAGAACTTTAAAATAATATTTCTACTTATACTTATAATATAAAATATATATTTTGTTATAATTTATATTAATTTTTGTGTATTTATTTATACTTTAAGTTATTTATAATTTATTTTAAATTCCTTTAAAAGATAGAGAAACCTAGAAACAACAACACTTACACAACACAAATTTACTAGTTTGAGCTATATGAAAAATAGCATTATGTTAATACGAAATACCGAATATCCTGAGCTGAATTTCAAAGTCTTTGACAATTTGCAAATTTGAAATGTTAAAAGATACGAAAGCTGCCTTTATCTGCATGAGATTTTTGCATGTTCTTAGCCAAACGTCGTTGTTTCTGCCCAGGGCTAAGTTCGTGATAGATAAAGGCAGTCAGTCAGACAGACAGACAGTCAGTTAGTCAATCAATCAGTTGAACAATGAATTATTGTATCAGTACAAATAATTCAAAAACTGGGCAGACGTTTTTTGTAAACAATTCACGCACAAAGTTGGTAAAAAAAAAGCCCAAAACGACATCCAAACCAAATGAAACCAAACCAAACTACGTGGCATAAAATGATCGCGTCATCGAAAGGTTTTAAAGATCTAATTTGAAGAATTAACAATATTTGCATACAATTTCATTTATTCTTATATTTAATAGATTTGTTTGTGTAAACCAGATCTTCCTTTGGCAACACTAAAATAACAATTATAAGGATTTCTCGTTTATACAAACAAATTGAAATTTATGCAAACCATTTATTAACATACTAAGTATCAACTATTGAACTCCAACTATGAATCCCCCATCCACAAGTGTAAGGAAAACTGCCCCACAGTTAACAAATGGGTAAGTTTTGAAAATATTATGATCAATCGATGTCGTGTAAGAGTCTACAAAAATAAATAATAAAATCAATTTTAAAAAATAATAATAATTAAATCAACACCAATCAAAAAATGTCAAACCAACACTAATCTTAATCAATAGAAAATTCATTTGAGCTCTCTTTTTCTGTCAATCAATCAATCAGTCAATTATTCATTCAACTAAATTACACACAGTGCTGTTTAAAAATAAAAATCAACAATATAATAAATATTTTGAAAATACACTTAAATTCTTCTACTTTTGACATATACACAAAAATATCATAATCACAACATTACGAATGAAGAAATCTACTTACCGGAGTATAGTAGATCATAATCTAGGAAAACTTTTCAACTTTCCAAAATGACTTGAAAGTAAAACATTATATAGCATTCAGTGTTGCACAATTACTTGCGTTTTTTCATTAAAAATGTTCCAAATGAAATCATTCCAAAATTTATACAACATAAGAAATTTTACCACAACTACAGAAAAACAACATCGTACATACACTCACCACTCATTTTGATCAATTTAATTTCCAGCAAATTATTTTCTTCTTTAATTATTCTACATATTCTCTCCGTTCTATTTCATTTTTTGTTTTTTTTTTTTTTTTTGTTTTTCAACACTACAACGCATTTTATTGTATTGTATTTTAACTGTACTTTTTTACCTAAGTTCATTGCTTTCTCATTTCTTATGCCATATTATTTATTTTTTTAATAAAACACACAAGATGTTTTTAGTTATCCAAATTTGAAAATTTCATTATTTTTTTATAAAAATGTTCAAGCAAGCACTTCTCTTGCTCATCAAAAAGCCATTTCATAACATTTTTTTTCTTCAACATTATATATGCCTGATCCTTGCAAATAAAATATGTACTTAGTTATAATAATAATAATAATAATTACATATACATATGTATATACATATATATGTGTCTAAGTGTGTGTAATTACATTGAATAGTAGACTCAAAACTATAGATCAAAGCGTATCTATATGCATTCATTCATATATGTTTCATATATTTTATTGTATTTCCCCAATAGCTTTTCATATGCGATCTAAAATGATAAGAGATCTTTTAATTTTTAATATTTTAATGGGTATACCCATTCGATAAAAAATCGATTAAAAAATTTCATAAAAAATATCTGAATCCAATTTTGGGATATGAACCCACAATTTCTAATTGTCACTTTAAGTGTGATTTGTTTTCAAAAGGAATTTGAATCAGAAACGGAATTATGATTAATATCAAAGTTAGGCAATTTTCATTTTACCTCACAAATCGTTTCGGAATTCGGATTGAGGTTTGTGAAATTTTGGTTATCTGTGACAATAGATACTTTTTCGATCAATATACCAAGGAAATCTTTGATGTAGAATATATAATCTACTTCTATCAAGTATATTAATGAGAGAGTTAACTTGTTAAATCCGAGTCATATTATTGAAAATAGAGTTAAAATGAAAGAATATCCCCAATGTGAGCATAATAATTTCATATTTTCTATTGTCGATCTGCTATTGGCATTTATATTCAAATTAATTAATGAAATAAAAAGTATCTTATTGATTTTAAGCCATTATTTAGACTAAGTCCCTTCTTCAGTCTATGAAACCTAAACTTGGGTGAGCGATTTTTGAAGTCTGCTTGTTTTTTTGAACTTTGCTCTTAAGTTTAATAACCTTGGGCAGGTAGTAGTCCATTTAGTCCATTGACATTCAGACGTTTATATACAAATAAAATGGGATTCTCTACTTGGTCCTATTCTCTCTGTGACTATGTTCCCCTCTCTCTCTCTCTCTCTCTCTCTATCTCTCTCCCACTCTTCCACTCTTTGCCAATATACATATCTATTCCATTATTGTATTAGCAATCCAAGCATTTGAATGCTTTAATTATACTTACTATTAACCAAGTCTTATGGATTGTACTATACATCTTAATGTATATTAGGGCCAAAGGCTACTATTATATACTCTTATGTCTATAACCTCCGTTCCTCCCATATTCCCACAATCTCCGCTACAAAATTAGTTTGTGAAGATAATTGGTAAATTCGTATTTGTAATTGCATCCCTAATTAAGCTACTAACTTGATACTTACTACTTACTACTTATATTAATGTAAACAAATATCGATGTGTATCCTCTGTTTCGCTATACATATTCTAATGATTATATACAAATTTAGTAGTACATATATAAATTTAAAATTAAACATAACATGATCGCTTTTTGTGTACTACTACTATAACTATAAGCATACGTTTGGTCCATAGATACTATTTACATACACGAGTAGATGCAAGCTTAGTGTTGTATGTATGTAAATTACTTAGTTATGCTCCATAAAGTTCGTCTCACCATTTACTCCAAGGAGTACAATACTTTTCGTATCCTAAGTAATATACTACTGAGGAACGAATACGTAATGCAACATAGTCTTTGGCAAAAGAATATCAAACTTATATTATACTTATGTATGTTCTACTACTACTTATACTGAATAAAATAATAAAAAAAAAAAAACATTAATTGTATCTGTGCATATGCATATAGTGTGTATAGAGATGCTAATTTGTAGTTGGTTTATTATAAGGATGATAATGATGATGATGATGGTGATATGTATTTATACTATATACAGCATATATATATGTATGTATATCAATATGTATGTATGTGTCTTGTAAATAGCTTGTACGAATGTATTTTATTAGCCAAAGGATGGCTCATGCTCCACCAAAATTAATTGTAGAAATTATACGTTTACAGAGTTCAACATGGTAGCTTGCAGGATAACGGATGCCCGTAATATAGCCACCAATAATCATCATTTACATAATCGAAGTACGGGCTCGCTTTCCTCTGGTCAAGTGCCTTTAAAAAAGTGAGTTTCATTTTTCATCAAATACAATACTATTATCTATTTTGGTTTTGGTAAATCACAACTCATAATAACAACAATATAAATCGATTAACAAAAAACATATAAATTTAAACTAATTTCTTATCTTTTCAAAATTTTACTTAAACACTTTCTTTTCCTTCTAATGCCTTATTGTTATGCAACATTCCATCATTCTAAAACGAATTGGTTTTTGAAATATGATCACCATCTTGACTCAATATACATACATATTTGCATTTAACTTTGAAGCAATACTGAACATTATCGTGATTATGAAAGCGTTTTTATAGTTCCAGGTCCATCCTGTCATAATCAAAATCGTAAGCAAAATATCTAATCCTAAACATAAACTTATAAAATTTTCATTTTTTGGTTCTTTTGCTTTAAATCATTGTAACTTTTATAGAATTTATTTTTTGTAGAATTTGAGATCAATTGTTAATGATGATAAAACTCGCAGGTATTGCCTCTACGTTTAGATTCTAAAGGGAAAGTAATGAAATCTTCCTCACCTGATACGAAATGTAGAGTTCCGATGCATAAGAATTTTGAAAATACATTCTGAATAGAAGCTAGTCACTTTATCTAGATCCAAGGATAGTCCCAGAAATATATGACATGACACATATGGTGGAAAGTATTAACATTGTAAAGCGTAAAGTTAAAATTTGACGGCGCTACGTTGTATAGTATTGTATTTGTTAGACAGTCATCCTTCTCAATCTCATACTCTCAGTTTACTTGTACACATGGGAAAAATTGGTCATCGTTATGTGATACATTTTATTCCATTGAAAGCCCTCTGATTAAAGCAGAGCTATAATAGATTCTACTCCAAGGGAGTCTGCTTCTTCGATTATAATAGTAAAATATTGGGTGGCACAGTTTGAACGAGGCCATACGAGTTGCCAAAACGAATAACTCAGTCCACCAAATGAGGGGAGAAATGGTGGAGAAAAATCACAAAACTATGTACTGCAAGTGGAGAACATTTCAAAGAAGACAAAGACAGATCATGGAGTCAGTTTTTTTGGGATGCGCTTGGGATAATTTTCATTGGTTATCTTTAAAAAAGAAATATAGTCAATGTTGATTATTATGTTAACTTATGGTAGCTTTTGAGTGATTAACTGAATAATGCACCAGTTCCCGCATCTATTATCATGATGTCTAAAACGAATGAGTTAATGTACCCTTTACCCTATGTTTAGCCTTTTAGATTATTTTCTGTTTACAATCTTAAATAAAAGACGTGTGTTAAAAGATTTGCAAATGAAGAAGTAGAGCAGCTAAGAAGCTTGATGATTCCACTATAAATATGGTATCGAAACCATTGATAGTCGCAAGGAAAAGGGTATCGAGTAGACTAAAAAAGATTTTTTTTATAAAAAAAGTTTGGTGTTTTCTTTGTTAAGACAAATACTTGTAGGACTAACTTTATACTTGCTAATAAATTAGTAAATGAGGTTGGTTTTAAAGTTTTCACTTTTAGATACTTTTTCCTGTATCTCGATAACAGAAAAACATTTAAGTCGCACTACAAGTTGCCATAATATATATAAGCAAATCTAAGTAAACATTTATGATAAAATATTTCATGATCCGTTTCAACCGAGCGATTTTTGATTTTTCTTAAATTTTTATGTACTATTTATGATGTCTATGGGCTTTATTTATTTCTTGTTTTTGTATGTATAAAAAAAATTAACGTTTAGAATTTTTTCTTTGTAGAATAAAATTTTCAGTATATATTTATTGTGTTTTATTCCATTCAACATATTCAATTCCCTAAAAAATTCATGGAAAAAGTTAATAGTGAATTTCTTTCAAATTTCATTTTTATCCTTAAGATACAAACAAGCCGGAATATCAAGTTTAACAACCATTCTCATCGCCATTTTACATTGGATATGGCCACCGGATCGTTGTACGAACTGTCATTCCATCTATAGTTCACAACACTTAGACGATTCGGATGAAAGACGACGACGGTCGGTAAGTCGGATTCAACGTACCGTCGATGGGCGTTTTGTACTACGCGATGATATTTATGGTGGCGAACTGAAGGAGGAACTACAGCAACAACAACAACAGAGTGTAGATGAAGTGGATGGCTTATTTGAGAGACGGAACAGCAATGTATCACAGAAATCCTCTAGTGATGATGGAGGTTTTCTTTCACGAAGAAATTTTATAACAGCACGTGCATCTTGGCGACGCCCACTTGTCGCATCCTCCAGTCAATTAAGCTTACAATCAGCAGCCGATTCTGCACGTGGATTTCTGCAAGGATTAGGTGGTCTACTCAAAATTGGTGGTGGCAATGGTGCTAACAATGTCAAACAGCCACATCCTGATGAAGCTGTTAGTGGGGCTCGATACCAAAATGTCTTTCGCCCAACTTATAACCAAAATATCTATCGCAATCTTCATCATACGCCTGGTTACACCAACCGTCCGCTACATATTAACACTGTAAGTGGTTCAGTTGGTCATGGCCATGGCAATGGTGCTATTAGTACATTTGAACACCTCTTATCGCCCAATTTATATACCCCATCACGAGTCTCGCGCATTTTCTCAAGTTCGCCAGCAAGCACGCCCAACAATCAGCATCATCATTTTTCAAACGGAGTCGTTTCATCCTATCCACACACTCATTTTAGTGATCTAAGTACTGTCTACCCTAGCTCAGCGGAACGTTCTTATCCCACACTAAGCACAGGAGGCAACCAGAGTCGCTATCGTTACTACTCACAAGAGTTGCCCTCGCTGCGTACTATTCAAGAAGAAACACGTCGTATGAATGTTCAGAAAGCGCATGAACAACAACAACAACAACAAAACCAACAATATCATGAATTTGTTCCACTTCAGATTCCATCACCACCATCATGGCGAAGCTACTATCAGATGCAACAGTTGCCTTATCACAGCTATCGACCACGTACTCGTTGGTATCCGCGACACTATTCCCGCCTCTTTGGTCGTGGCAGTCATGCAGAGCTACTCTCGCCATTACCACATCTAAACCTCTCTTTGCGTGGTGGTGCACTTGGTGGAGCTCTCGACGCTTCGCCAGAGTCACGTTCCAGTTCAAGTGGTTTCGGTTCTAAAAACACATCAAATCATCCACATGGCTCACATCACTCTGGCAGTACCAGTGAATGGCGTCTTTTGCCACCCTATCGAGCACCACCATCACCACCAAAACATTTGGCTTACTTTAGTAATAGTCAAGCGCAACAGGCTCAAGCACAAACACCTGGATATCAACATCACTATGGCTACATGAATCCACTAGCTGCTTCAGACAGCAGTCCAAATCAACGTCCTCTCACACCTCCCTATACAATGGCCCATTGGCTGGAAATGATCTCACGGCTGAATGCCGCCACCGACCACAATCTGCCCAAATCCGTCGATGTAGGTAGCGTTGATGGACATTATGAGTTCGATCCGTCAACACCAACGCCAAGTGCTTCAACACCGACAGCTGGCCTCTATCGCGATGATCTCAATCTACACATAGACACTAGCGCAGGACTACATCACCATCATCATAATCATCATCATTTAACAAATCATCACAGTCTCAATCACAGTAGCACCAGCAACAATAGTCACCATCACCATACATTGGGCCCACTAAGTGGGAGCTACCTGCACTCAACCTCATCCGGCACAACATCAGGGATGTTACCACTCTCCGGTTCGGCCACCTACAGTGGCACACCCGGCCGTAAGTTGCGCCCACCACGCTACGATAACGTCGAAGTACGCTTAATTGCAATGAGGGAGGAATTTTATGCATACCGGAAACGTCAAGCGTTGCAAAGAGCTTCTGGGGTACCTGAACTGGAAAGCGTTTGCTAAGGAACTGAGAGATTGGGAGAGAATGAAATGAACATAAATACTCATAGATTACCTGGGAATCAATCATTAATTTAACGCTTCATCTAAGCCATTCATCGCTTTAACAAACCACAAAATCAAAAATCGTCGCCAAGGCTTGAAATTGAAAACCTCAGCCGCATTCATCTCACTATGATTTTGATATACTCGTAGAGCCACTACACCGATACCAATAGATACAGATACAACAACAACAACAACAACAACCAACAGATATATCATCAAAAGATACGGCAATACAAGCGCACCTAAAATATTGTATTTTATTAGAAATCACGGAACCCGCACAAAAGCAAAAGCAAACACAGTGGGCAACTTTTCCACAAAAACAACGTAATACTTAAAAAAAACGAAAAAAACAAAAGAATAATAATCAGTAAAATAGAAGTTAAAAGAAAATTTGTTATATAATAAAAAAAAATATTCGTTAAGCAAAAAAAGTTAAAGAAAAATAAATAATAAATAAAATGTAGAGGAAAATTTTGTGCAAAAATTAAATAAATAAAAAAACCAATTAGTAGATTTAAAATAAAATATAAAATGATAAAAAAAATTAACTCAACCGAAATGAATGAAAATGGCTTAACAAATTTTTTAGTACATTAATTTATTATTTACTTAATTTTTTGTGTAAAATATTGGAAAAAAAGCAAAAAATAAATTATATAAATGACGTCACAAGTGATGTGTTTTGGTTCTGAATACAAAAAAAATATTAATTAAACAAAAAAAAAAACAAAAAGCAAACTTCGGTCACATCGATAGTTAAATATTTTTCACATATGTATATATAAATAATGTACATAATATTTCAAATAGAAAAAAAAGAGAGAAGGTTTTCAACCACAGTTCACCTATGTTCAATTTTAGTTATGTACAATAATACAAAATATCACGTTGATTTGGTCGAAAACAAAAAAAAAAATATAAGTGTGGCAAAAATCTTTCTGCCTCATAGATCCCGTAACAGAACTCAACAGCTACTGAAGATAACTCGAAAAGCTATCCGTAACAGTAACAGGTAATTGTAGAGCTATGAAGTACTTACATATTGTATGTAATATGCGAATGAGTAATATGAATATACTAGATTATGTAATGATGATGAGGAAACATCAGACCATTTACTTAACAACTGTGATGGTAATTATCGAGACCGCAATGACAAGGTGACTAACTCCCGCTTACCTAATCTAATCTTATCTTATCATCTCATCTCATTTAATAGCAATATTATTTCGATAAGTCATATGACAGATGATATTTTATTACGTCTTTTTTATTTATTTTATATATTTAAAAAATGACACTAATTTTTATATGCTAGAATCTGACAGTTAAAAACCTATGAACAAAGTGATAAAAGCATTCATACTATAGTATATAGTATATTGTACATGTACTATATGTGAAAGGTATAAATAACTAGGTCATCTTACTAAAGATAACAAAAAAAAACTGTAAATAATTAAATCAGATATAAGGAAAATGAAAAAATTAAGAATTGAAAATGAACCTATAGCAATTATAAAAAAAACAAAAATGAAATATATTATTAAATAATTAGAATTTTCGCAATTGAATTAAAAAGTAATATTTCTAAAGAATATCATTTATGTATTAATTAAAAAAAAAAAAATAAAAACAAATATTGTAATAAAATAAAAAGAAATTCTTAGACACAGAATGATTATGATTATGATTATGATGATAATGATGATGATATGTTAAACATTCAAATTAATAAAATAATATTGATCTTAAATATAATGCGGTATATTATAAAAAAAAAAATAAATATAACTATTAGTTATATATATATATATATATTAAAACATAAAAAATAAAGATAAAAAAATTAATTAAATTTAAATTATGTAAGTAAATTAGTTGTTAAAACTAAAAATCAAATTTATATAAGTCACAAATAATTATATACATAATTAATATTAATAATATCTAGATTTATAAAGAAAATCGTTTCATAATTAATAAAATAAAAAATAAATGATTAATAAAATTTAAATTTAAAAATATATTTGCTGCATATATGACTACTAAAGTACTGTTGAACACATATAATACAAAAACAAAAATTATTAAATAAATATAATAAAAAAATTTAAATATAATAATTAATTCATTAATTAATAAAAAAAAAACATTTTTTGTAGCACATCAAAATCAACACCGAATGATTAATTCAAAAAGAAATCAAAAATATTTTCACAAAACAAAAATAATAATAAATAAATTGATAATCGCTGTTTTTTAGTGTGTAGTATATCCAAAACAAACAAAGAAACATGAAGTAACAAGGGCAGGCGGGGGATTTTCAAAGCTTGCAGAATTCATTTTTTCTTATAAAAAAAAATTATTTAAAATAAAAACACACAATAAAAAAAAACATTTATAAAAGAATTAAATAATAATAATATTACTATAATAAAAATAATGAAAAATCTAAAACTTGTAAACCATCTCAAATTGAATGGAAAGGTTTGACACAACTTGACGCCAAAACACTGCCAGAGCGAGTTTAAAAGCGCACCAGAGTTAGAAGTTAGAGTTTAATAATACAGAAACAGAATCGATGGGACTAAGAGGTAGGTAATAGAAGTGAGTCCTTACAAAGTAGAAAAAGAAGAAGAAGAAGAAAAAGAAGAAGAAGATGAAGGAGCATGGTTAGAAATGCCGTAAAGATTAACTAAGTACATACCTACAATAGTTAAAAGAGAGTTGAAGAGCGTTTCAAGCACATATATAAAAAGATTGAAATGATGAATACTTTTGTTTATGTTTGTTATACTACTACACTACATCATATTCCTCAACTCAATCAATCAATCAATCAATCACAAAACAATCAATTTTGAATAATTATTTTATTGTTATCTTTCACCTTAACACAAATATAACATGCTACATACTTAGTACTACATATATATTTTCCGATGTTTTTTGTAATAATTTTTAGTTAGCGAAATTTTTGCTTATACTATTATATCAGATAAATAACAAACCTATTTGCAAAATTCAATTCAACTCGATATCTTTGCAACTGATATACAAGTTTTTGCTTAGAAACTAATAGAAACCCGATAGTTGTAAAAGCACTCACTCTTTAAATTTAAACCTTTACTGAAAATCCCACTTGACACTGAAATCTTTACTTTAAACGAATTTCAATTGCTAACTTCAAAATTTATTAAAAAAATAAAAAAAAGGGTTTCTTATAATTTACCAGGAATCTTCTTCTAGCATATAAAAGTATGTATATTGCATGAAGAATATTAAATAAGATGATCTCAGAACTATATTAATTTCAATATTTAAGTATTTATGATTTTCATAATCATTTCCAAAATGAAAGCAAATCAAGTGAGAGCCCACTGAAGGAATGTTTTTAGAAAAGTTATCATGTTTTCTTAAGCGCATCAAATAAATTTTATTATATCCCAGCTCAATTATGCAAAATATTAATACAATTTTTTGTTTTCAAATTTGATAGAATTTATTGCATGCGCTTATTTTTTAATCCTTTTGTTTGTTAAATTTTTTTTTTTTGTGTTTTCTTATCTCAAATCGAAATCATTTTCTCATTTTCACATAATATAAGAAGAAGAAAAAGTTTACACAAATAATAACTAAAAAATGAAAAAATCAAAACAAAAATGGAAATCTGAAAATCGTGTTTAAATTAATAAAACTAAATAAAATAAATAAATTATATCTGTCTAACCGAGAAGTTAATGCCCCTTCACATAAGTAGAAAAACATGTTCTGATTAACAATCACATCGTATAAATACCATTTGAAGATATTGGTAGGGAGGAATGGACGGATGCATTTAGAAATATAAACTCGCCACAATTAAGTTCATACTGAAGTTTCTTAATTTTAAGGTGACTCAATTGCTCCGAATTCCAAACTACTACTACTAGTATCTAAAATAAAAAAATGCCCATTCCATTCAATTTACTCATTGTCTACTAATTTTCCATTCTAACTTATTGTGAAGGGTTTAAGGAAAAAATAACACAAAAATGAGGCTTATTATTATACTTAGCACATAATTTTATGTTTAAATTTCTCTCTCTCTTATTTAAAGTTACTGAAGTACTTTCCATGTTGGAATCTGTTGGAAAAGTGATTCAATAACATAAGAAACTATCATTAAATTGTTTGCTATAATAAATATAATTATTAAAAATGAGGATAACAAACACCAACAAAATAATAATAAATAAAAAAATAAGAAAAATTATTTGTTTGCCACTTAAAACAAAAAACAAAGCAAATGACGAATCGTTTTTGTAAGTCGTTATATTAATTTCTAAACTGAATAAAACAATTATTGTATAACTAAATGTAACAACTAAATTTATAAAAATTAAAATTAAATTTGTATCTATTAAGTAAATATGAATAACATAACTATTAAGTAAACACATAACAAAATCAACAACCAACAACAACAAATAAAACAAAATTTAATATAATTAGACAAAACTTAAATTACAAAAAAATCAACATAAAAACTTGCAACAAAAACTTAAAAAATATTAAATTTTAATTAAAAAAATTACATGCAGGACTTAATGAAGCTAAAGAAAGAAAGAACAACAAATTGAAACAAAAACGTGTATATTAAGTAAATTAAATTAAATTAATTTAAAGAAAAGAAAAGAAAAGAAAAGAAAAGAAAAAAAAGGAAAAGAAAAGAAAAATATATGATATTAAAATGAGATAAAATACAAAATATGAATAAAAAGATTCTTAATAAAGTTAAGTAATTCTAACGCTTTAGTCGCACTTTGATGTGCAAAGTGCACAAAAAGAACAAAAAAAAAAAAAAACACACACATTTCTCAAATACTTCTTTCTTTCTTCTTTCCCCTTTCACCATTTCTTTCCTACATCATAATTCCATTTTCTATTCTCCCTATTTGTGCGTTTCTCATAATTTGGAACTTTTCTTTTTCTTAACTTTAAACTTCAGTTTCACTTCCTCCCCCAAAACAAATGGTTATAAATAATATAATAAAAACTATTATTGTATTAAGTAAAAACAATAGAATGAAATTAAATAAAATTTAATAAAAAAAAAAAAAATAAATAAAAACATGAAAATTAATTAATAAATTAAAAAAGAAGAAAGAACTCAACTGACACAAACAAAAAGTAAAAATATAAATAATCATTTTATTAGTGAATTAAATTTTTATAAAACAAAAAAAAAATAATAAATAATAACTAATTAATTAATTTCATAGAAATTATTTTATGATTTTTTTTGATTTTAATTTAATTTATAAATCTTCAAACATAACTTTTAATTTTTGAGTACAAACGAAATGAAATAAATTTAAGGCAAAATTACTTAGTTGTAAAAAATGTCAAATTTGTACAAAATTTATTAATTAAACATCTCATTTAATTAACAACACAACAAAAAAAAAAAAAAGGAGAAAACCATCCTTTTGCTTTTCTCATTCTAATTTCATTTTCATTCAATGAACAAAACAAAAATAGAAACCTTTTTAAAATGATTAAGAAAAGAAATCTTAAAACAATTGAATAAAGAAAATATATATATATATATATATATATATATACATATATAAAACTCTATGTTTCTTTATTGAGTAATTAATGGGTGGTAATGGTGAGTAGAGATGAGTCTGACATAATAATCGCCTACAAAGCAACCAAACACAAGTGTCTCAGGCTAGACGCGCACGCTTGTTTATCTGCTTCAATTAATGCAATTAATTCTGTCGTTTTCACACAAATTTTAATTTTATTTTATTTCCTTTTTTTTCATTTGTTTACTTACTTACAAACAAGGGGAGTTAAAAAAGTTCTTACATAGCTTACACTTCACACTAGCACGATTATTGAGTCTCTTATACATAAATATGTACAACTTTTTTACATCTAAGATCTAAGTAGATATTAAAAGTCACACAAGAAAACAAAAATCCGTAAAAATCTCATTAATAACTTGGTTGGATAAAAAGAGAGACAAGACTGTAACTATTTCTCTCGTTGTGTAGATTGAGTGTTTATAATTTCATTTAAATTCAGTTGGAGCCTAGGGGAATGTAAATGGTAATTACAACTGAAAAGATCAAAGGCTCCAGCTACTGGAATTATATTTAGAGGAAATTGATAAAAATCGCTATATTTAAATTTTTGCCATGATGATCATAAATGAAATATTTCTCATGGAATGGCTAACAATTTTTGTGTATTAAAACTAAAAAGTTTTCAATCAACCACCGTAAGAACTGTTTTTAATGAGCATAAAACGCCTGCGCAACCAGACTATAATAGATTGGCTCCTCTCCCTCAAACCTCTTTAGCACCAACGTAATCTGGACTTTCGTCTGGATTCATTGAAAATATTTTGTGACTAAGAGTAAATAATTTAATTAATGCTAAGAAGAAATTTTGATATTAAAACATAGATACATACTTACATATTTATATCATATATCTCCTCCTCCTGCTCTTGAAGAAGACTTGATAAGCAAGAATGTGAACGAGTAACATTTTAATTGAATAAACGATTTCAAGTTAAAATTAGATACATATGTATGTACATATGTATTATACAATAGTATGTGAAGTGTTTCAAGTAGACTTGTATAGAGTTTTGTTCTATGTTTCTTGGGTTTAAGTAGGAGTGTGTCAAATGTCACATCTAAGAGAAGTCATCATAAGACCCAAAAACATTAAAACGTGTGAAATTGTGTGGGCATCAATGGCAGTACATTTTTTAAAAGATCAGTTCTTCAAAAGCTTACACCAATTCATGCTTAACAGATGTTAAGAGATTAATGAGGTCATTTGAAAACGTGTAAGTATGGTGAATTTGGTGATGCTTGATGCAAAGAGGAAAAATATAATATGCTAAATTTTCTTTTCTTTTACTTTGGTTTAATTTGCTTGCAATTTGAAGTTTATACTTCAATGTTTAATATGAATTTTATATAAATATATATTATTGTACAATATTACAATATACCATTTTTTGTCGTTTATTGGATTACCTCTCTTGAAGAAATCTTCATTGAGAAATTAATAGAACTAAGATCATTTGAAATTCAAAATTCCAAATCTTGTTAGATCATAAAACAAATGACATGGAAGAACAATAAATAAATTAACCCCTTTTTATGTCTTACAATTTGTTCTCTTAGAACAAAATAGAAGGAAGGATATTTTTAGAAATTAATACAACAATACCCATTCCTAGAGAAAAACATTTTGTTAAGCTTTATTCCAAAACAATAATAATATCATTATTTCCTTAAGAATCTCTTTATATTGTACTCACATATTGCACTCTTAAAGTCTCAGTAAAGCAACCCTAAAGTGGTAAATTGTATAATATTGTATATGGAATTCTCTATGATAATTGAGCACTGTTACTGTACTGTTATGAACATGTATTGAAGCTCAGCTCAGCTCAGTTCAGCTAGACAACTCATCTTCATAATATTAATGATCATTATCTCTTTCATACAAAACAAAAAATAAAATAATATACTCAAATGTTGCTCAACTGAGCCCGATTCTGCCAGAGCATCAGGTTGATCTTCGCATGGCATTGCGAACATATTTTATTTTAGTTGCGGTTCTCTTCTCGTTGTGCACGGTTCGTAGAATTTCGGACACGGATTATTACACTACAACAAGAGCAACAGTTCCACCACCTCCATCAGCCGCGACGGGCCCCTGAAAGTCAACTTGACTTAGTTTAGTGCCTCTGAGTATATTAAGTGGTGGGGTTGAAAACTATTGTACGATATTTCGCGTGTACGTCGCGCGCCAACTAAATAAGAAAATACTTAGCAAAGAACAAAGACTCTGAGATGCTTTAAATTTGGATACATAGTAAATTCAGATTTGCGTCTCACAATTGACCTGCTTCAAGCAAATTATTTAATTCACATTGTTTATTCTGTTACTCATTCACTCAGTCAGTCAGTGGTACAAACAACAAAATGCATAATAAAATTTAATTAATTCGCAAAATGAACAATTGAATTGTGAATGATATGTGTTAAGTTCAAATACAATTGAAAAATACTTAGTTGTTCTTCGTTCAAACGCAAGCGGAAATGTTAAATGATGACACGAGCGCAATTAATCCAGATACATTTCATAGTCCAAGAATTGTGCTTGTTTTCTGTATTTTATATAAGGAATTTTAAATAATTTGACATTGCCATTACTTTGATGAACACCTACTTACTATATATTTGTACATATATGAAACTGATTTAATTACTAAATTCTAAATGAATTGAGTGTGCAAGTGTCTACAACGTTAAATATAAACAAAAGCAAAATACAATAAATACTTAGTATAAGTACAAACAAACAAAAAATAAGAAAAACCAAAGTATAGTAAAAAAAAAAAAAATCTAGAAAATCATGAAAACAAGCGACATAAAACACAAAAGTCTAGCATCAATGCAGACGAGCTTTGATTCGCCTTCATCTTTGCCAATGTCATCATCAACAACTAAGTCAAAGTCGTCATCTGTCGCATCGTCATCACCATCATTGACAAAAGAACCATCAGCAGCATCATTATCATTATTATCATCATCATCATCGTCAGCTTTTCCAAAGTTATCGTTATCGTTTTTGTTTTTGCTGTTACTGCCTCTGTTAATGAATATATCCTGTGTGGCATGCGCTCGTGAACGCATTCGATCATCAAATCTGGAAGCAAAAGTCGGCTCACATGTTGTCTTCAATTGTTATATAGATTTTCCATATGATTTTCCAATACCATACGTTGTCAATTGGAGCAAAGATGTAAGTACAGTACATACTATTCCTATTTTCTTACTTTCATATTTTGTGAACAAATCTAGAAAACCAAAATACTTGACAGCAACCGATCAAAATAGATGCATGTAATATCATGACAGACAGATGTGGTTTTGTTTGTCTCTTCATAAATGTCATTAAGGTTAAAGTAGCAATAAAATTTATTATACTTTTTTGGGAAATATCTTTTACAACAATTGACAGATAGATAATGTATACATGTACAGAAATAGAAATAGAATAGGTAAAATACATTTTCTAAGTATACTTTTTGTTAACCATATAGAATTTCATATAAACTAATATAGAATGAATTTATAACCCTCACATTTAAGAATCCGTCAATTTCTATATTACCAAAATATCCTTATTAACGAAAAAAAAACACTATTTATTGTATAACATTTTCCAAACTAAAAAAAAAAAAACAAAATGCAATATAAAATTTCAATTGTCGAAGTTTTATATAATTCTTATTTTTTATAAAACTTTAAATGAATTACGATATTTCGATAAAAATTTTCTTATTTCTATAAATAGAAATGCAGTAAATTCGTTTTAAATATACATTATTTATAATTATAATTTCAAAAAATTTTGGACTTTTATCAAAAATTAAGGAAAGGCCAAAAAGTGAAATAAGAAAGTCAACAATTTTCAACTTATTTTATAGTGTGATATTCTTGAAAACATTTGGATGTACATATTTATCGTATTTTTTGCACAGTGTTGCTTTGACAGATGCCCCAACTATTGAGAATATTAACTGAATCGTGTTTATGGCATACACCATCATAACGAACCAATACTCGTATAATTATTTCCCGCTACTCGGATTCCTCTGAAAGTCGGTGTTTGAGTTCCATGGATCAGCTGTGCTTCTTTTTTGCATAGATTATGTTAATCAAGACTTAGTTTTTTCATCAAAATTGTCTCATCTAAATCTTCTCCATTGAAATACAATATAACAAAGTTGTGTGCGTAAACATTGGTAACAGATTCTATGATGCCCATATACCAATAAATGTTCCAAGCAAGTGTAGGTGGAAATGAATCAAAACGAACTAATAAAGAAAGCAATAAAGAGAACAGAGCAAAGGAGAATAGTAAAATTGAAGAGAAAGATGTCCACCTTCTCGTAGTACTGTGATACTTAATAAAAGATTCATTTGAAGGGCAATATTGTTTGCTAAAATTAGCAAAATACGCTCTCAAATGACTTTAATAAAAACAACACAGTATTCTCACCGAGACAATAGCACATGTGAAAGTATTTTTTATGTGAAGACAAGGATCTTGTATAGCTCTATGACTAGATTCAAAGTTCAAGAAAGATCTTTATTAAGAATATTGATTTTATTATAATCCAAACAATGATGCTACATAAACAAAAATCTCAAAAAACAAAGCAGAAAGCGGCATCAAAGTAAACAGTGATCGTTTTGAAAATGAAAGCAAATTTTGTATACAAATTTGGCAAATGTTGCTAGGACGACGCACTTGTTATCATTCGATATACGGGAACTTCAATTGAACAAAGTACACATCTCAAATTTACGTTTTCTAATACTAACTAAGCTTAGTTCTATATACATGCATACATAAATCTTCATTTTGAACTGTCATCTTAAGACAATTGATTTTTTCCTTTTAACAATTATTTATCGTATTTTAACAAAATTAACTATAACAATAAACTTATATACTAAAATAAACAAAAGTCATAGTCGTAATAATTTTTACTATAAATGCTGTCTCTAGGCGAGCTCTCAAGTTATCTAAATATATATCTTAAATGCTATATATTTTTTAGAAAATGTAAAAATAAATATGATGTTGTTATATAAACTTTATGAAATTGGGATCGCAAAAAATCAAAGGTATAAGATAAAAGACAGAGAAATGTAAATTGGGATGAATTTATATAGCGGCTGTAACTAAATCCACCAACATTTTTTAGTTGTATTAGTTGATTATTTTCACTTCAATTGTCGAATAAATCTTTTGACTTTAAGACAATTGATTGTAGTATGAATTGATATAAATTTTGTTTCAAAAACCGATTCGAGCTAAACAACAATGGGATATTTGAATTAAGATAATAATTATCCATTATCCAACTACAAGCTGAGCAATAAATTTGTATACATTAAATATATGATATTAGCCGGAGGCCAGTGTATTATCATTAAACTAGGTTTTTAGTTTTAACTATCTTCTATCTATATATAAATAAATATATACTATATATGAATGAACTATGTATCTAACTATTCAAAAACTACATAATAAGATGCCGTACACATCTCGAAATCTTCTGTGTTAATCAGCCTTAGTGTTTTAAAAGGACCCACTACTTTTTTTTATTATAGATGGTTGACAACTCTAAGCAGAAATCACATAGTGAATACATACGAGAGCATCCTTACAGCAATACAATTTTTAACTCTAAGTAAATGTTACGGTTGTAGATATAATATACTTTTTTATAAAGTTCAAGTGATTTTTTTGTTTAATTAATGACTAATTTTTTGAGATTAAGAAGAGAATATTATTAAAAATGTTTTTTATAAAAATCATGAATGCTTGTACTATTGAATGCGCCATGTGAAATCGTATATTCAATGAAAGAGCACATCACATCATAACTATCTTCCATATGTATATGTAATACTTACCATACTATTTACAGAATAAAATTATTAAGGCTTTAAATAAACTACAAGATTTTATGTTTAACTCAGGCTATGAAATATAATTTATTATGATGTGAGATTGTTCATATGTGAATGCATGTACTACATAGAAGTGCAACGATACAATGGTGAAAGTAAACATGGCAGACGCGATAAGGAGAGAGTGAATGGATATGTGAGATAAATGTGAGTAAGTAAACGGGCAGCATAACTTGGCCTACGTATACGCAATTTTAATTAAATTGTCGAATTTATTAATTTATAACGGCTGCGTTGGCGCTACAAATGATGATGATGATGATGATAATGTTGGTGATGATGATGAGATGATGCCAAGGGAGAAACATCATTTGATCCCGTTGCAGTAAACAAAAATGAGAGAAAAATATAGAAATAATTGGTGGTGCCTTGTGTAGGTGCTACGTAGGTGGTATTGCAATTGGTTTTGTCTGTTTGTCTATCGTATCTATGTATCTGAACCTGGTCTATCTGGTGATGTTCAGACCGCAGGTGTGTGCGTTTTTCATTCTTTCTTTCTTCTTTCTATCACTCCGTCCTTTCTGCAAATAAACGTTAATCAGCGATGGCGAAGCAGGCACAAAAATTCTCACATTCATTAAATTCGGTTCACTCACTCACTATATTGTACACCATTTTATTTCATTTGTGTTGGCATTTTGTATCTCTTTTTTTTCGAAACCGAATTGAGTTGCACTAGTGCATTGGGCTCCACATTGTGAATGCATTCAAAATATTTTTGCAATTATAACGCGTGAGTAAGCGTCGGCTAGGCAATATTAAATCAGTATATATGTATATCCCACTGTCTCTTTCTCTTTCTCGCTCTCTTTCTCTCTCTCACACTCCATACAAGTATCTGAGCATCTGAATGTATGTGTGTGTGTGTTGGCCAGAGTTCATGTGGCAAAGGCAAAGTACGGCATTCATTACTAATTAAAATGTGCAACGCAGAGTAACCCAACCAACCGAATGCTCTTAATGGTGACTGTAACTGTTTGATCAGACATGCATCTACCGCTCATTTTTTTTTTTTGTTGTGTTGTTTTGTAGTGTGTTGTTTTGTAGTGTCAATTTATTGCCATACGGTGCTCGAAGGAGTATAAAGAAAAAGTGAGGCACATATTCTATAGAACATTACTAAATTGAATACGCTTTAAAATTAAATAGAATTAAAGAGAGAAAGAGAGAGAGTAAAAGAAAGCATCGCATCAAGTGCTGAAGTGTGTTTCGTGTGCAACACCGAAATCAATTTCAATTGAATTCAATCGAATTGAATCACATTTTGTTGACAACAATAGTATGTACAATAACAGCGACAACAACAGTGAACTGTGAGTAATGCAATTTAATTCAATTGCAAATTCATTGCAGCAGAAGATAAAAAGAATTTTTTTTTTTGACTTAATCACCACTATTACTGGTGAATAATGCTGATCCTAAAGACAATGACATTGCATTTTTTTAGAAATATACACTACTATACATACGAATATACCGGACGCACATCAAGTCCATCAGACAACATAGTAATAATCTTATTGATATTTTTCTATATATAATTTTATTAGACTCGGTCAGCGGGTCATTATATCATTTTTGACATACAGCAATTGAAACGACGCATTGACGCGCATTAATCGTTTGACCAATTTCAAAACGTACACACTCCCATTTACACTATACAACTACATATGTATCATATGAATCGTATTTATATAATTAAGAATTAATTAAAAATCGAAAGAAAAAAAAATAATGATTAAGCAAACCAAGTAAAAAATTGAAATTGAAAAAAAAAAACCAATTTAATATCATTGAACAACTGCAGTGAAGCGTATGAAGTTCCGACGTAGGCAATAATCTAACAATATAGTAGAAAGTGATGCCTATACGTATATTGATTGGTATACGAGTATATGTTAGTATGTAGGAACTCATTTTTGATGAAATGACAAATCGACAATTTCAATTTTACATTTAATTTAATTAATGTTGAGTTACATCTTTTTGTGATACAATTAAAAAAAAAAAAAAAACAGTGTAAAGTGAGTTAACATTTTAAAAGTTTTGTACCCTTTATTTATAAATTGAACAGTATTAACGCTTTGCTTTCATATATGGTGACTTTAGAGACAGTGAGAATAGATTCATTGATTTCGGTTTAACAAAATATTTAATAATAGTCTCACGAGGGAAAACAAATTTGAAGTTGGGGATTAAGACTAAACTTTTTTCTTAATATCAACATACGAAAACAGAACAAAATTATGTACAGATTAAATTAAATAGATCTAGTTAATTTGGTCCCTCTGTTAATTATTTTCTCAAATTTATTGATTTTAATATTGTATCTCGAGGTACAGGTAAGTTTAAGTTCTGAGTTCCCCGATTAACAGTATAAGGGAAATAAGTTCAAAAGCAAAATTTAACTATTAAATTGGAAGAATACATACGAGTACAATATATTAAATAGCCAGCATAAAGGTTTTTAGAAATGAATTTTTAATCGATTGACTTTCATGTCCAAAAGTAAATACATTTTTCCTGTAAAAAAATTACATATATTTTAAATTCAAAAATCAGTATCATTTTATAATATAAAATGATAAACTCATAAACTCATTCAAACCAAAGACGCAAACAATATGTTTACAAAAGATATGCATATCTTATCTATATAAATAAGAATATAAATGTTCGTTTGTTCATGATCTGTGAACTTGAAAAGTACTTTAGAGCAATCAGCTCTGACATTTTTGCCACAACAATGCATTCGACTATGGTCGTGTTTTGGCATTAATACTTATTGTTTGTAAAAATTCAATGAAAATGTCACAATTCTACTGTGCGGATCTTTCACATTGTACTCCACATAAATGGTTATGGCTACACCGATTTTGATACATTTTTGTATTTGCGGTTTGACTGGGTCCGTGAATGGTATAGAATTGCAATTGAATCCGGTAGGTACTATTGTTATCGAGATGTAGACAGATTTTAAAATCCATTAACATCTCTTAATGAATGTTCCTTTTTAATATCATCTTTTTTTTTTTTTTTATTTTTTCATTCGGGCAGGACAATGTTTCTAACAAATGCACAAACGTTCTTTGATAGGAAAATAACAACATCATTCTCAAATCATTTGTTTTATTTCCTATAATTTTGTGTAACAACAAATTAAGCATTGTAATTGTTGAAAAAAATGAAATTGCAAGTCAATATGAAGAGTATAATATCTTCAGTGTTACCGAATTCGTAATTTTTTGTGTCTTCTCATTCTTTTTGGTTGTGTTTTTTTAAGAAAAACAAATGACCACAAAAAATTGATATAATTAAATATAAAATAAAACGAGTTGCGGTCAAGCAGAAAACATTTGTTTAATTGCTTTGACATTAAATGCATTTCCTTTTTTCTTTGTATTCATATTTATTTCTGGTATATTTTTTCTATTTAAATTATTATCTTTTTTTTCTTACTTTTGTTTACATTTTATTATTTTGCTGTGCGCTAATCTGCAAACTTGACTTTGTCATCCGAATGTGATATCCAATTAATATCACGCATACGCACCATGCCACGTTCTATTGTACATACATTCATAAAACAAATTATGCTATGCTATGTCAAAACCAACCAATCAAATTTTAGTCCCTCGACATCCCCTCTAGAGAACATATAGAACTTGCCGTTGACCACACGTTATGGATTTAGTTGCCCGACTCTACTCAACGCAACTCGACTCGATTCGATTCAACTCAACTCAACTCATTCGTTTGGTTATTAATACTCGTTATATATGAAAATGCAAAGCCACAAAATATTTCTGGTTATTATTGTATTATATTATATTTTCCTATTTTCCCATATTGTTTTTGATACTTTAATACATTTTTTTTTTCTTTTTTTTTTTTTTTTGTTTTTTATTTTTATATTTTTGCTATTTCTATATTGCATTTTATATTTGTATGAGTAGATTTTCTTTTTTTATAGAGCGGTTATCTGATATTTTTTTAATTACGTTGGAAGTGTGTCAAATATGATATTGACAGTATTTGTCATTTGAATTCTAATTGAAATCGTTACAATACATTAATAAATTCTGTTAGATATAGATATTGTATATATGTGTGTATAATCATTCAGTCACACAGTTAGACACATAGTTAGTTTAGTTTACTTTAGTTTGGATTAGTTTAAATCCAATAAGTTTGTATTTGAAAGTGTTGCAGACTAATATGTGCTTATCAACAATACTTACAAAGATGCGAGTATTGTACGAGTATAATATGCATTCAAGTATGTAATCTAGAAGAAAATTTGCCATTGTATCTAGATACTTTATGTGGTTGGATCTCTTGGTTGGTTTTGATTTTGTTGTTTTAATATTATAATAGTATTAGGATTGATGATTATGGTGATGATGGTGATGATGGTGATGATGGTGATGGTGATAATAGTAACTACGCCCAGCTGTGTTTTGAAATGAAAAAATATATGTATATACATATATATATATATGTATATACGTATATTTATCAACATAATCCCACAAATTACAAGCATAACTTGATTTATCCGGTATTTTTTTATTTTTATTTTATTTTCTTTACAAATTTTGTTTTCACGCTTTTGTTTGTGTGTGTTTTCTTTTTTACTTCAAATTTGTTGATTGTATTTTTTATGTTGTTTCTGTTCTGTTTTCCATGTTGACCTCGCACCAAATCGTTGCAAAAACATCGACCGCGAAATTGCATCGCTTGATTTTGTTATTTGTTATTATTTGTCTGTTGTTTTTACTGTTTCTGTTCCTGTTTCGGTTGTCATTGTTATTATTGTTGCCCATTGCGAAAATCCAAATATGCGAACATTTTTTCAACGCCTCTTATTCCCATTGCTTATTGCTTTGGGTGACATAATCTGAAATAGTACAACAAATACTCGTACGTATGTATGTAGTATGATTATCTACTGCATTTACTAGTAGTATATCGAGGATGTACTCGGAATGAAATTTGAACAATTGGAAAAGTGATTAAAGAATTTTTCTTCCACATATAAAAATATAAAAACAAATTAAATCCGATTGTACTAACATTGTAGAATATATTATACAATATTAAACATAACCAAAAGCTGAAAGAGTAAAATATTTGGTATTATAACCTTTTCATTTATTGAATCTTAATCCATGGTATAGATGCATTTATCTAGATATTTTCTTTATTTTACAAAGAATCTTAATAAGTAATAGCAGATTAAAAATAATTGCATTAACATTTTTATGGATTAGATATTAGAATAAGAAAGCGTGTAGTCAAAATCAAAGCAAACATAATATATTGTTGAATACATAGTAGTTACACAGCAAGTAACATCAATTGAACATTCTTTGAATGAAACTAAAAATTGAGTTTTCTCTAAATTTTAGCTACGTTTATTTGTACATTTTCATATAATAGGAAGACATCTAAGTTTGATGACAATATATTTTTAGTCATAAGAAAAACAACTTTTAATATTGTATTTGTAATTTTGAGTATTTTCTGCAGACTAAGCAGACTTGTTTAATGACTGTGCAGTTGATGAGTTGTCAATTCTTGTTATTTGATTTGAATTAGAATATTGTCAGTTAGGTAAATAAGATATTCAGAATATACAATATATTCAAAGAATAAACATACAATCAATCCATTCCAGTTTATAGTAAAAAAGATATAAGAAATTAAAAATATCATTTGAGAATTTGTATTACCAAATATTATTCATAATAATATCTCAATAGTGAAACGAAGGATAAATAATGTTTGGAAGAACGTGATGTCGAGAATTTTCCATTTAAATTAATTCTGTATGTCCTTATTAAAACCGTTTGCAATATAAAGGAAACATTGGACATTTACATCTTTGGTTTCACAGGTGTGTGTGTGTGTGTGTGTGTGTGTGTGTGTGTGTGTGTGTTTTTTTTTTTTTTTTTTTTTTTTTTATCGGAAGTGAAGCATCGAAAACCTACCCGGTCTACAACCGGAGTGCGGGACTTTAACCCGCTAAACACTCCCGCCCCTCGTCCTACCGTCCTCCCGGAACTGTCATTAGATAATACGTCGGGAGGAAGGAGTGAGCATTGCTGCTCAAAAGTCGGTCGGTCCTAGTTTAGTAGGTCACCTAGTTGGTTTGTTTTCGTACGTCAATGACTACGCGTCAGTCTACTATCTATGATCAACGATCCCCGTCCGGTGCAAGAGCTGAACGGATAGTTAGTGACCGTTCAGCTGCTCTTCTGCGTTCACTCATCCTGAGAGAGCACATTATTGTGGCCGTAGCTGTTTTCACAGCTTCCCAGACTTCAGCTGACTCACACATTCGCGGCACAAGGTTCTCCACACTGATTGGCTCACTAAGACATCCCTCCATTCGCTGCCTCTCCACATTAAAACGGGGGCAATGGAACAGGACGTGGTGCGCATCTTCAGTGATGCCGTATCATACAATAAACAAATCCAGATTTTATTAACGCTCTTATTTCAGAATGATGATGATGATAATTTCGTGGTAAGAAACACGTATTTCATATAATGATTGCTATTAGCACATTTAATATGTTGTTTCGTTTATCAGATTTTTTTTATAAATTTTCTGTTTATGTTCAGGACTTACAAATATGTACTATTAAATTCTAATAATGTCTGTGAATGTGAAATAATTATTATAAGACTTTGAACTTGCATTTACTCTACTCCAAAATTGGGAACTATATATATATATGTATATATTTGGCGACCTGTATGTTATATAAAGATGAACTATATATAATTCTGTATCTAAAGTGGTTGTATTTCTATTAATTAAACGAAAGTTTGCCCAATTTTTAGCCACGATTTTAAGTTAATTTTCCCGCAGTATGTGTGTGTGTGTGTGTGTGTGTGTGTGTGTGTGTGTGTGTGTGTGTACTTTGGGGGTGGCGAACATTTTATTTTGTATTTATTTGAATTAGACTTTCCGGCTAGAATCATCTCGATCAAAAGCTTATGCAATATTAAGAAATATTACTGAGTTGTGTTTACGCAATTTTAAAGCAAATCTAATTTCTGTTGACTTGTACTGTTTCCAAGCTACTATGACCGAAATCATACATAAGTAATGATTTAGTTTAAATAAAATGCTTCTTAAAAAATTTTCATTTTCCTTTATTAATTCAATGGAATCCTCAGAATCTTTTGTAATTATTGTATCAATGTATTTTGAATAAATCTAATAACTGCTTCTACTCTTCTACAATATTAAAGAACCTTAGAAAGTAATCGATTCATTACATTAAAAATTTTATTGCAATTGAAATTTTCAATTTGGTCGCTTGGTTATTCTACCAGATGTTATTGTATAATACTAAGTAGTATTGTATATTTTTGGGTTTAGTCACCGTAACTGATTTTAAAAAAACTTAATAATAACGCATGCCGCAAGACATACTTAGTATGTACATAATGCCATCAGGCCCAAAACCAAAGTCAAAAGCCAGGGCATTTGTTCTCCTCTGCGTTTCGTGGCCAGTGTTGCGTTTGATTGGCGCACAAATGTTCCTTTTGTTTCACTATGAAATTGCAAATTTAGCAATAAAATTAAACCATAGAGTTATGGAGAGATATCAAGAGACCAAAGAGAATGAAATGACCGCCACACCCCGAAAACTATATGTATATAAACAACAGACATTTTCATGCGCGAATGAGTTTTACGAGACCAAAAATGAAATAAAACCAAACCAAATTGAAGCCAAAACTGAACTTCCTAAAAATGAGAAAAACAAAAACAGTAACATCATCAACAACAACAACAACAACAATAACAAATACAATATGGTAAAAAGAAAAGAAACCCCAATCCAGTTACTAATTAATAAATTTTATTTTGTACATAAATACATATACTTAGTACTGTTGTGAGATACATTCTAAGCTAAACCGACCAGAGTTGCCAGACCACAAAACTTTGCATTTGCTTTGTAATGATTCGTAATATTTGATAGATTCTCTGACAGTGACATTTTCAAATTGATGCGACTTTGAAAGTGTATGCAGCTCAGTACTCCTCAGCATGGGATCCGGTACATTATTTGGCACTGCAACGGTATCAAAACCACATGAGGGTATCAAAGAAAACAAGAGTGTGGAGAGTGTGATGAAATGCCACATGCATACTTGCTGTTAGATTTGTAGTTTGAGATTGCATTACTACTATTATTATTATTATTATTATTATTATGATTATGTTTATGATGATAATGATAATGATGATTATTTTGAAGGGACCTCGTCATTTTGAGCCCATGTTGAGCACAGCGGGTGGTTGAGAAAATTATTATATACGTGTATACAAAAACCACATATGCACTTACAGACTACATTTAAATATACAAGATACAGTAAAATATTATAGTATGTACTTACATACATGTAGCAATTGTCTGCGAAAACGGTAGCAGAATGAGTGGCAGGCACTAGACTGATATGCCTTCCATATCTCGTACATTTCGAATGTTTCCCTATTATGATACCAAACACTGCCAGGGTTGTCAGATTAGGCAATGACGTACATTCATACATAAAAGTGTATGTAGCTACAACAACATCGTCAATGACGACCGACGACCATTATGATAATGGTGACTACTGCCTTTGACTTTGAATCTTAAACAAGAAACGAATTTGATGTTATTCCTTTACTATATACAATATACGAGAGAAGTTAGTTAAGTTATTCACTTAGCAATTTACAGCGCCATGTATAGTATTAAATATATACTTTGAAAGTATTAGAAATTGCATTTATTTATTTAAACGAAAAACATGAAAATAAGGTAATTGAAAAAATCAACAAAATCTTAACGAATGATAAAAGAGACAATCGTCGGCAGTAGCAGTGAATTGGGTTAGAAATATCTATGTATGTCCAGCATATGCCTAATTCTCCAGATTTGCCCTCCTGTGAATATACTAGACTACAGTCAATATGCATTTCATTGGCTATAGTTGTTTTTATATATTAATTAATGAATTTAATATCAATTTATAATTAAAAAATCCGTACCAAATAAGGTTTTTGAGAAAAACTTTGTCTTTCCGGTTGTTTGTTTGTTTGTTTGTGAGCGCATCACGTGAAATCCACTCATTGGATTCAAAATCGAGTAACTGAGGAATAAGAAGCTTTATTGTGCGGAACATTTAGCGTTTATTTCATGACAACCGACCTACAGAATCGGTCGAAATTGGTGGGTCAAATTGTGCATAAAGAGCTTTTGCTGAAAAACTACCAAAAAATTGGTTCATTTTATACAAGTTTGTAGCACACAAAAGCTTTCTTTTCACTATATGCAGTACAATTGTCGAAATAAGCCGTGTTGGATCACAAGGAGGGGTACCTCCCATACAAGCCCAAATTCAATTTTATGCTCTTATTAGAAAAACTTTTTTGTTGTTTGCAATATCGAACTAATACTATAAGTGTCTCACCCATATCCACCATCTAAGCAAATGTCAAGACCCTGGGACTACTAGTAGGGGTACCTCTCATACACAACAAGAACTTGGATCAATACAACATCGGTGAAGCCAAAATTAATCTTCTTTTTACAATGGAACAGAGATATCAAGGCCGCCGTCCTGTAATGATGGGGGATTATAATTGCTTCTTAATAAGAGAAAGCAATACACTTTTCCCATGATAACGATCCATCAATAGCCATGTCAGTTGCATTTTTTCACTTTTTATTTGTTGACTAATGTTATTAACTGTTACGAAACATGAAGAAATTACTCAGTGATAAGAGTTTTCGAATAATTACGAAAGTTGAATGGGAAACTGCATTGAGTTGATTTTCCCTTGTGAGTTTAGCAAACTTATAAAACTACCCTCGTATGTTCAACGTATCTACATACTACTTACATACCATACATGCACCAACTTATCTGTGTTACATTGTATATGGTATGTGTTTGTGTATTTGTGTTGTAATGCATTTGTGTATTTGTGATTTATTATCGTAATTGCAATTGTAATTTTATTATCAAATTATAATATGCCTTTGTTATTATTCTTGATGTTGATTGCGTTGTTATTACTAAATAGTCGTCGGTTATTTACTTTGTTGTCTATTTTGAATGAAATATTTAAGCTTTCATTGCACTAATCCATATAATTTTACTTTCATCTTGCTCTCTCTCTCCCCTTCTATCTCCGCAGAATAAAAAAATCTTTACCTGGTATGAGGGTGAACCATCAACAAATGAACTCTTCAATGGACGCCTGCATTTAGTCAGCAATAATCCGGAATATGGCAAGGCTTCAGTGAATCTAACAGCCATACGTGAATCAGATCAGGGCTCTTACCACTGCCAAATTATTTTCCCCAATCGAACTCCGAGCATAAGAAACAATGGGACACGTTATCATTTGTCTGTTCAAGGTATGTACACTACATAAATGATGATGGTGGTGTTTGTGGTTAGCGTCCTCATCACAAACGCTGAAAACAATAATTACATTCCTAGCATACTTATTGTTCTCCCATCCCAACGTCAATGCTATTGTCATCCATTATACGTTTAGGCGGTTCGCTTATTAAAATTCCACCGGTCAATCAAACCATAATGGAGGGTCAGACTGCGTTCTTTCACTGCGTCATGAAGTACCCGGAAACATCGCATGTTGGTTGGTACAAGGATGGTGTGCTGTTGCAGGAGGTGCAGGACCTTGTGCGTCGTTCATACATGGGTCCCGATGGTAGTCTGAGTATTGATCCAACAATGATGAGTGATTTAGGTGAATACGAGTGCAAGGTACGCAGTAACGAGGGCGAGATGCAGACAGCAAAGGCCTTTCTCAATATCCAATGTAAGTCGTTAGTGGTATACATAGATGATGCACGCACATGTTTGTGTTTATTTAATGGTCTCTCTTTAGATAAGGCAAAAGTGATTTACGCGCCACCTGAGGTTTTTTTGCCTTATGGGCAGCCCGCTGTACTTGACTGCCACTTTCGTGCAAATCCACCACTTAAAAATCTACGCTGGGAAAAAGATGGTCTACTCTTCGATTCATACAATGTGCCAGGAGTCTTTTATAAGATGAACGGCAGTTTATTCTTTTCGAAAGTTGACGAGAACCATGCGGGTAGTTATACGTGCACACCTTACAACGACCTGGGCACGGATGGACCCTCGCCAATCATTAGCGTAATTGTGTTGCGCCAGCCCATATTCAGTGTAACGCCTAAGGCCATTTACATACAAAAACTAGGCGACACGGTCGAGATGCCATGCGAAGCTATTGACCGGGACGGAAATAATCGACCATCCATTGTGTGGAGCCGTGTAAGTACTATCTAAAACTGGGATGGGATAGGACGGGAATGGATTGGAATGAATTGCGAACAAGTGACAAAAAGTTGCAAGGCGTAGCATGTTGGCCATGTTGGTCCGTTCACAAATGCAATATGCCACGTTAAGCCAACGAAGTTCTTCAGTGTTCCTCGAGTTGCACTCACATTTTTGTATGATTTAACTAATTTATACACGCTGCTTACCATATGTCGTCCCGTTACATTGCAATTCCCTCACATTCTCCCATTCACATACGCATGTATACTTACAGAAAGACGGTGTTCCAATACCTGATGGTCGGCACAGTTTCAGCGGTGGCAATTTAACCATAACACAACTGGTGGAGACGGATCGGGGCATGTATGTCTGTTCGGCAACCAATGAAGCAGCAACAATAACAACTGAAACTGAATTAATGATCGAGAATATAGCACCACGCCCACCCTACAATCTGACAGCGAATAGCACCGAGACTTGCATCACAATTCGTTGGCAACCAGGTAAATGAACAAAAGGGAGTTCTTATTACTGGCGTTGGGTTCATCAAAATTTAATAATGAATTCACAATGTTTCCAATACTACATTGCAATGGGCACCTCTGT
This sequence comes from Amiota mariae, assembly GCA_035041805.1. NCBI lineage: Eukaryota > Metazoa > Arthropoda > Insecta > Diptera > Drosophilidae > Amiota > Amiota mariae. The sequence goes on along the minus strand of JAWNKV010000229.1, from coordinate 258,766 downwards.
ACAGCACACAAGATTACCCGCACGCATTGCATGCGTGCATCCATTGAGGTGGCATCGATGATGTTAAGTACATTACAATTGGGAAAATGTTTTGATTATATTGAATAAATAAATAAAAGTAGCATCTGAAAGTGAAAAACTTGATCCACTTTTCATTCATCCTCTAGTTTTAATCAGACTCTTTAAACTTTTCGAAAAAGTCCATTGTCAGAAGTATTGAATTAATTTGAACTATAAAAGGAATAAAAAACATTTTAAATGTATTTTATTTGCAATGTCTAAATTACTTACAAGATTACAAAAGAAAGAAAATGTGAGGATGGTTAATAATATCAGTGCAATGGTTATCTCAATTGGCCAACGAGGTCATAACAACTTTACATTTATTTCACTAGAAAAATAAGCCGAAAATTTTAAATACAATAATATAAAGGCTAAAACATCTTAAAGGATTTATAAAATATATAGGAAAAAATTGTTAAACATTGAACACCAAGACTTCAATACAGAAGGTTCGAGGCAGCGATTTATGGCAAATTATTCTAAAAAATGTTTGTTATATTTTATATTTCAAATTAAAGTTCCATTTAAGGACTCATTTAAACAAATAGTAATCCATAAGAAGTGTATTGGAGAACTGATGAAATAATATTAATTTTGACAGGATTCTTACGTCCAAATCTTGAGTATACCGTTTGGTATCGTCTAACGGATACACCGGAGTGGCGTACACAACGAGTGCCAGAACAGAGCATGATGGAATCGACTATACAACATCTACTGCCTGGACGCGAGTATGAGGTTATGGTACTCAGTCAGGATAAGTATGGTGATGGCATGTTCAGCAAGTCCTTCCGATTTTCAACGCAACGTAATTAACTGAAATGAACATGACAACAACTATGGAATAAATTTAAGAATTGTTTTCTTATTTTTAGCTGCGAAAATCGCAAAGGATGCTGGTGGTGTCGGTGGTGGCGATGGCGAACAACAACTTTACTTTGGACAACAGGAGTCTAATGCGCGGACTGGTGGTCTCAAGATGACACCTCCCTGGAATCTTAGCGCATTACATAATCAACAGGGTTGGTTATTGCATTGGGAACATCCAAAGCGCGGTCTAGACACCCTGCGTCTCTACACAGTACGCTGGTGGAAGGAACCTGAACACTATCTTATCGGCTCCGCAGAGACTTTCGACAATTTCTATCAGTTGCGTCACTTAAAGGAGGATTCTTCGTTTAAAATACAAGTTGCAGCTGTCTCTGCTGATGGCACGCAAGTTGAGAGCGATGATCTTGTCATCGATGTCCCATCACAGCGAAAGACTCGCGCATTGATTATTGGCAGCAGTGTTGGTCTCATCTTTCTGGTCTGTGCGCTCATTGCTTTTTTATACGTGAAACGCAGCTGTCTGCGTCATCTCTTTGCCGGTGGCGGTGTTGCTGTATCTGATGACGAAGAGGCAGGAGTAGACAGTGTGGAAGACAGTAGGGACAGCGAAAAGATTACAGAGTCATCTTGAGTAATTGAGATCGAATGGCGCTTTCAAAGTGCAATGGAGTTAAGAACCCTTTAAAAGGGTTTAAAGTAACGAAAGGATAAAAACAGAAAGGAAAACAAAAATGCCATAGAATCTTTAAAAAATATTGCCATTAGTTAATCGCGCAATTTCATATTTATTTCGCTATTTGACAAACAAAATAACGACTTTTTTTATTTATTGTTTAATTTTCTTTTATTTTTATGAAATTATTAACGAAAAATATATACACACATACCTAAACTAAATCTGATTGATGATTGCTTTTTATTAAAACGTTTTTTAAAGACTTTACATAATATTGTATGTAGTAGAAATCAAAAGCTTTATGCTTTTACTTACTGCTAGTGTGTGCTTCAGCTTAACTAAACTTGTGCTGAAAAAAGCTTTCACTTTTAGGTTGTGTTATTCGATAAGCTTTTTGTCATGTGTGGAAGTCATTTCGCGCTCACTTAGTATTTCTCTTTATCTTCCACACAAAGTAAAATCTTATCTTATCAATATCTCTTCAATAGTTAATTTCTAATATCTTCCTAATTGAAGTGATTACATAAGTCATTGTACTACTGTTTGATAGATTAAGAGTTTATTAGACGATAGACTCTGATAAGCAACAAATTAGCAGCTTTTACCATTGAGATAAGATTCTCATGACCCTCAAATAATTCCTTTTGAAGTATAACTCATGCAATTCAATTCAGAAATTCTGCAGAAAAGCTTTGGCTAAAGAACCTTATTCCTCCAAAATCATTAAAATAATGGTTTTGAAAAATTCTTAAATTAAATTAATTATCTTTCAATGATTGTTTCATTTCAACTTAATATTTCTATTTCTTAAATTATAGACTAGCAACTCTTAAGAAACAAAAATCATTGTTTCATCTCTGCTCAATTTTAAAATTCTTCATAAATGTTCCCATAAAATCGTTTAATGGATTATTTTGCGCATGGTTATAGTTTTTTATTTCCAAAGTTCACACATAAAAGTGGATAGTTATATTTGTTTTTTATTTATAAGTATTGTGATTTAGTTCTATTTTCTTGGACTTAAAATACTACAATACAAATTTGATTTGCCAAGTTCTCTTGTACTCAAATTGAATAAATAACAGCTTCCGTATGTGTTATAAGAAACAGCTTTACATGTACAACGCCTTCGACTTCAGACGATTTAAACATTTTATAAAAACAACTGATTTGTAAAATATTGATTACCATAGCAATTGCACAATATTGTTTGTTTCTCAGTACTTGCATAGTCAAAGTCGATGTTTCTAAGTATTGAACAGCGTCATCGTTATCGCTCTTAGTGCTTTTGCACCAGTTTAAAATGCTTAGTTCAATTGTACTGAAGTAAAACACCTGAATGCACTTGCGCCTTTTATAACCATAACACCACCGAAAATGGCGACAACTTTCTTATAAAATCCATGCAGTTATTATTCTACTATTGTTTTTCTATTTGTACTAAACTCCTGGCAAATGCGTTATGATTTGCTCGATTGCATTTACAGATTTTGCATTTTGAACTGGAGAGGTTAAGGTTGCATGGATTGAGTGCATTCTAACATAGTATATGCTATACGAGTATATGCATGCAATATCGACAAAGTTCAATTGAGTTAACCCAAGTCAAGTGATATGCACTTATTGTCTATCTTTCTATCTATATTGTCTTTTCGGCTTGTCAACTTATCTTTTAGACTGTATTGCGAGTCCAATCAATTACAATGGGAAGTAAAATAATTCATTAATTATTTATGAGAATGCAATGCAACAAATTATTTTGCACCGAAGTATTTCATTAAACGATTGTGAAACGATATATGATGGTAAGCTTAGATCTTTGACATCGAATGTTGCAACTGAATTAATTTGTGAAATGTTCCTCAATAAAATATTCCTCTGTATAATAAAAAATCGTAGATAAATAAAATGTCTGTTGATGATGATAAAATGATAAATGAATAATTGTCAAAGAATATATATACACTCTCCGCCACTTGAATAGCACACCCCTACATATTGTATTTTAAACCTCACATTTTCCGATACAGAGGTGCTAGGGATTTAATTTTTTGTTTTTTAAATACGCTATATTTATTTTAGTACATATTATATGTAGCAAAGTGCATTTGGTAGGTACTTTGGTTGAATTTATATGAATTTTCAACTACATAAAATAACCTGAATTTTTTCACCAAATGAATAGCACAACCCCCAAAAAGAAAAAGACTTCCATCACACTTTTCTTATGTGAAATCGCTGTTATAAGTTAAAAAAAGCCTGCCAAGTGTGAGTCGGTCTCGCATACGGATAGATCCGTACCATGGTCCACGTTTTTTTTGAAGCTAAAATAAAATATCATACACAGAAATAACATAAATAATAAGCAACTGCTCTAAGTTACAAAGCATTGCTTGAAACATAAGCTATTATAATTGTAATTAGTCCTTTATTAAGATTTTCCAAGTTTTCCGGTGTATTTTATTTTTTGTCGTTATAGCGGCAATAGAAATACATACTCTGTAAAAATTTTAACTGTCTACCTATTACATGCTCATGAGATAGGGCTCTGTGACGGGCGGACGGACAGCGTAGGGTTAATAATGCGGTCCCGTTTTCACCCTTTGGGTACGGAAACCTAAAGATGGGTTACTTTATATTAAAATAAAGTTAAATCATCTGAGGACAACTTTTAACAGAGGAAGAAAAGGTAAAAGCCTATATGTTGAAAAATATCATAATGAGTAGAAAAAAGTCGGAAAGTTTTACTCAATTTCGTAAGTGATGAGTCTAAATACGGAAAAACCATTAGAAACCATAATACACAGTGTGCTTAGTAGCGTGGATTGACAACTTATTATATTTTGATAAAAGCTTCAAAAACACACGACTTAGTTAACAATATTATGGAAAAAAGTGGTATTAATGCAAGTCTAACGACTATTAGACGTCTTATTCTGAAAGCTAAATAGAATATATAAATAAACTACCGCTTTTCCTTTATACATATATTTTAAATGTATATATAAATGTTTACATGATGTGTATATACTATGTATATAGTTCTAAAACACAATGCACAGATCAATCGAAATGATATAAAAACTGAAATTTTGACAGTGTCAAAACTATAAATTTCAACTAAGATACCCTTGGTACTTTCACGACAATTCAAATCTTAACAAATACTCGTACATATGGTTACATCCTCTTGTTTCTATTTATACACAACAAAATATTGTATAATTATTGTTTACGTGGGATTGAATTACTTTTATAATAGTTATTTGCCAGGCTGGTTTACCGTATTCATCAATTCATTACGTATTTTATTATTTACTTATTTAATCCCACAAATAGCTTGCTTAGCTTTTAACAAGTAGCTTTCAACTGAAATATGTACATATTAAAGATATTTTATAATTGAATTGAATATAATTTTATAATAAGGAAAAATTGGGAAAAAAAGAAAAAACTTTGACTATACTAGGTGAGAGATCCATTCTTATTAGTACTAACCAGAGGATATAGCTAAAAAAATCAGCTATACGCATGAATGAGCGTAACATTAATGCTGTGTAATAAAATTTTCTTTGGCCTTGGATATTTGCTCCTTAATATGATTAGCAATCTGTAGAGAAATACTTAGTATAGCAGATTTAATATCATTTTTAACAATTTATTTTGTGCGTGTGAACAGAGCCATACATGATAATCGGTGTAAAAATTGATTTGAATATCACCATTTTATTGCGAGCAGATAAAACGGATTTTCTATTTATGAAAGGGTAGAGGATGCGTGTTGTTTTGTTTAATGTATCGATTGTGTTCGCTATGTCTGCTTAATGTTAACCCAGATATCTTAAGTGGCTTTCCCATAGAACACTTGTAGTGTCAATAACCAAATTTGAATTTGGAAGTTAGCAGGCCTTGCATTTTTTGATGAAATAAATGGCTTTTGTCTTACTTGCATTCAATTTTATTTTACATGTTGTGCAATAAATTGCTAAGTTATTAAGTGGAACTTGCAACTGATTTTAAACTAATTCAAAATTATCACCAGAGCAGTTTTGCAATTTTCAGAAATCGGCATATCATGTGTATAGATATTATACAAAATGGACCCAGCAAAGAAACCTGTTATACTCCAGCATTTATAGGGTTGCAGTTTGAATGACTTCCATCTATAAATACTGAAAATTGTCTTTCACTCAGGAAACTTTCAATGATATTAATTAGGTATAAAGAAAGTTAGAGTAACACAATTTTTATATTAAGCACCTATGCCACACTGAATCAAACGCAGCTTGCACATCCAAAGCAACCATACCTACAGATTTTTATAGAACTTAACTCCTGTTTAATAAATATTTTAAGACTGTACAAAAGGTGGATGTCTGAATCCTTACTGAATTGTAGGTAGAATATCATTTTCATTCAGATGCCTAACTATTGTATTTTAGTTTTAATTAAGCGTTCTAAAATTTTAGAAAACCCGCATAGTAAGCTTATTGGACGGTAGCTATCGGGAGAATCTGGGGGCTTTCGTGTCTTAGGAATGGCTTTTACTTTAGCAACTTTCCAATATCGTGAGCAATATTCAATGCGTATGGAATGGTTAAAAATTACTATTAAATAATTTACAGAATTTTTTGGCAAGTTTTTAATGCAGTAATTTGGTATGGAAGCAGGACATGGAGCATTCTTATTTTTAAGGGAGCGGATTTTGTCATATACTTCGGCAGCGGAAAAACTAAATAATAAGTTTTACATAATAAAACAACTATTCAGTGCAGATTAAATTGATGTGTTTTTTTATTTCATTTTACTTTAATTGCAATAAATAAATAAGAATATTCATTTGTTTTATTCACTAAATTTATTAATTTAAATGCTTTGGAATTATTTTTATTGTTTTAATGGACTATTATCATAGTCGTAGTCAAGGTGTGTGTGAGTGAGCAATCTATTTGTATGAAAGTCCAACTTAATTGATTAGTAATACTCTATTAACAAGGGCTTCACTACACTCATTCCAAACTGATAGGAAGTTTCAGTTTGTATGTGTATTTTTCATTTCATATGTGTATGCATACATTAGACACACATAAATTGAGGACATCGAGATAAGCTTAGATGTATTTTATTTTCAAACTTCAGTTTTGGATACAATACAATAATTCATAAGTATAAAATATATTTACTATAATGGTGAATGGTATATTAAAATTGTGCGAATGATTGTGACGTGATCACTGAGATCTTTTTGATCAGCATAACAAGACACATTGATAAGTGACATGGATCATTTTTTTTTTTATTTAAATAATTTAATAGTTTAGAAATTAATAAGTTTTGCATTAGTAAATATTGGACCATAATTCAAATTTGTAATCTTGTGTCGTTTAAATTGTTTGTGTATACTTATGGGTATAAATTATATAAATGGAAAATAATTTTCATATAAACAAAATACTTTTCTATTTCAATAGTTATAGATATGACTGAAAGTCATGTCAGCTAGTGGTCTTAATACTAAGAAGTTTTAGAATTTATTTTGTATCCTACTTTTTAATAATAATAGTCTTTCTTGTAAGGAAAGTAGTTTTCGATGAAACCGAAGTTATCGATTTAATTTCCGGTAAAGTTCATCGTGATTCATTTCAATAGCTAAAATCGTCTCTATCGCATTATAGATATATGTATATGTATATATAATATTTATATTCATTCATATTTGTGTATAAAAAGAGTCGAATAAAGTATAAATTATTAAAGACGCATTATCCAGCTTAAAGTTCACATCATGAGTATCTACAAACAAATGCATACGTGCTCATAAACTCAAATAGTAAATAATTGAATGATTAATAAATTAACTTAAAGTTGGGTATATCTGCACTTAGTTTGAATTTAAAATTTAACTATCGATTAAGCATTTAAAAGTGCAGTATTATTATTGTAGTTTTCACATTAGATTCAACTGGCTTCATAGATTTATTAAATTTGAGGACACATCTATACTATTGCAGAGGGAATCTATATTATTTATATATTTATGAGTCTACAAACTTTCTTTTTCGATTTCTTTTCCGGTGGTGTTTTAAGACTAAAGAATACACATGGTAAATCCTCTTTCACTTCGCATAGACCGGAGCTAGCTGGTTCTGCTGGATTGCCAAAGCAAGCGGGTAAACGTTTTTCTGCATCTGCATCCAAGATAAGGGTAACTCTATCCGTATCAATGTAATTAACAGGATAATTTCTTTCAAGTTCATAGAAGGCTGTCCTAATAATAGCCGTTCTAGAAGCACCAGTTGCAATAAAGACAACACGTCTTGCCGCATTCAAGACAGGAAAAGTCATAGTAATTCTATTCGGTGGTGGTTTGGGAGATTGTGTTATTGGTGCAATCAATGATTGTTTAGTCGTTGGTGGTGGTGGTGGTGGCACCTCTGACCTTTGTGGCTCATCCAATGGAACTTCATCAGATTTAGGTTGTTCTTCTTCATCTTCTGGTTTGGGATCTTTAATCTTACCTTCATTTAATGCTAATTCTCGTTCTCGCATGAGTCTTCGTTTCGTCTCTTCAGATTGTACTAAGTCACTACCAGGATACAGTGCACAAGTGTGTCCATCAATTCCGACGTTGAGTAATAATACATCGAACTCAGGTACACGACCCTTTGGTATCCGAAATAGCTTGCGTATCAATATTTCATACTTCTTGGCACAGGTTTCCAGTGGTAATTTCACATCAGGTTTGATAAATTGCTCTGGGAAAAGGTATTCAAAATGAGGCAAGACTTGACACCTGTATTGCTCCCAAACTGAGTCTACTGTAGGTTTATCTAAGCCATGAACCTCATGACATAAAAAGAACAGCCATTTTGTCATTTCCATTTCGCCGAGTTTAATTAAAGCATCTCGTACAGCTTCCACAATGATGCCGCCACTAAGACCTATAAAAAAATATTTTTGCTGCCGCACTACCAAGGCTTCTATTGCAGCAGTCTCAAGTATTTGCGCCAAATCTATTGCAACTTGCTGCCTTGTTTTTGATCTAATGACGATCATAGTGATGGAAAACTCATCAAATTACAATCAATTTTTATTGAAGAAACATTTACACGGACAATTTTTTATGATGGTTACTAAAATATTTTTTTTTTTTTAATCTTTTTTTTTATATATTTACAATTAATTTTAAAGAAAATTAATTAAATATAAGTTATAAATTGACAGATGTGGCATTAACATCCTGGATAACTATTTACAATTCAGAGAATCTGAGCAGCTAGTGGTTTTTGGGCGACTTCTCTTGAGTTGAGTGAAATTGTTAGCATTCAAAAATAAGAACAGTTTTTTTCTTTTGGACACAGAAGCAATACCTTTAAGGTGAAATAATCAGAGATGAATGGTGGTATAGGTGCCGGAGTCTTCATCTATAACATGGTAAAGAAGTCCAGATGCATTTAATCTCACTCATTTTGGTATTTATCCATTTTTTCATAAAAGTAAACAAATTGATTCTCTCCAGTGTTAGGTATTGCGGTATCCCATGTATTGATGACCACTTTCAGATATCCGTTCAGCCATGAGAGGTCACTTTTGACAGGAAGACTATCAAGGCAACTTTCAAATTCCTGAACTTTTGTCACATTCATTGAAAACTATTGTTTTTAAGTGTGACAAAATTTCTATTAAGACACACAGATTATTTTTATCAATTCTACGAGTCTCATTTGCCCTATTCCTTTATTTTTCGATACGAATTAACGTGATACACATGTGAAAAGTAAAAAGTACAATATAATACTCATATGAGGGCAGTCCATAAAATAATAATAAGATCGGCGCATGTAACAAAGTCTAAACAGCATTAGAAAAAGTATTAAAGCTGTTCTCTCAGTATTTTATAATACACACATGAGTATATGAGTTGTTATTTCATGAAGACTATAAAACAAAACAACAAAAAGAATAATATTGTATAATACACACTAAAATAAATCAGATAAGAATCAGTGCAAATGCACTTACATATAGTACAGTGTATGTATAGTGCGAATCATACACTATACAATAATGTATTTGACTTCTGATGATGTGCCACCGAAAGTGACATATTGCTAAACGTTTCAATCCACTTATATTATACTTTAAGCGGATTATATATTGCTGAGATTCCACAATCAAAGTTGTTGAAAATTTTAAAAATTAAAAAATATAAAATATTGGGTGTACAAATAAGTTGTAAAGATTTTTTTAGTGGCTTTGAAGCTTTATTCCGAGGAACTAATACAATGAATTTTATTCATAATACTGTCCATCATTAGCTACGACTTTTTCCCATCTTTCAGGCAGCATACGGATTCCGCGTTGGAAATTTTTTTTGTATTTTGAAGCTATTCAAAACTCTTCCCATATTTTGACTTCTTCGAAAGAAGTGAAGTGCTGCTCGGCCAGGCCATGAGTCGTAGGACATCCCATTTTAGTGTCTTCAAAGTTTCCTTAACGACTTTTACAACATGTGGTCGTGCGTTGTCGTGAAGGAGAATCACTTTGTCGTGCCTTTGGCATATTGCGGGCGTTTCAGTTTCAATGCTTGGCTCAATTGCATCAATTGTTGTTTGCAACGATACCCAGTGATGGTTTCGTTGCGCTGGATCAGCTCGGAATGATCTACTATGAGATCACCAGATGCACAGCATTAACTCTTTGCCATGAATATTTGGTTTGGCCGTTTAAGTTGATGCATGACCAGGCTTACCCCATGTTTTTTTGCACTTTGGGTTGTCGTAGTGGATCCACTTTTCGTCCCCCGTGACAATGCCTTTGGAGCAGTGCGAACAGCACGTGAGAAACCGATGTTCGACGTCTCTTGGCTTGAGTTCATAAGGAATCCAATTTCCTAGTTTTTGCACCACACCCATGGCCATGAGACAGTTTTAAATTGCTTGTTGAGTCACTCCCAACGTTTCAGCGAGCTCGTTTTGAGTTTGGCATTAATCTTGGTCCAATAATGCTTCCAACTCAGCGTCCTCAAACTTTACTGCCCTCCCTTCGCGTTCCTTGTCGCTGGTGTCAAAATCACCACTTTTAAAATGTCGGAATCAGTACTCACATGTTTTTTTTTTGATGGAATATGTTCCGAATATGCTTCACACAGCAATCGATGTCCATCAGCTGCACTTTTCTTCAAATGAAAACAAAAAAGCAGCGCTTCCTGCAAATTGCGTTTCGTCGGTACAAAAGTTGACATGTTTAGAGTAAAAAGAAAATTTGTTGTTTACACTACATGACACATACGGGTTTTTGGCGGGAAATAGTGCGCTTTAACATGAATAGTGTGGCGATTTAAGGTTAGTTATGCCAACTTTTGAAAATCCCTTAAAACTTATTTGTACACCTAATATATGACGTACAATAAAATTATATGTCTAATGGCTCCTCTATTGAAATGTTGCTGAATATTTCATTTCTACAAAAATTTATATTACACGAAAGCGCAGCAGAGAACAGTGCTAACAATGCAATGAATCAGCTGTGAACAGCTGAAAGCAACAACAGCAAGAACAACAACAACAATAAACAAACAACGAACCTGAAACGTGTTTAGCAACATTTCCCTACCCTAAGAGACAAAGTTGCTGGCTACTACACAATGCATACGTATAATATTTTTGTCTCTGTTCGTTGCGTCTGCTTGTGCCGTGCTTGCTCTCCATTTTGGAGCTAGAAATGGTTTACCAGCAGCCAACATCGTGTATCGTAGCTCAGTGGGGTTCAGTTAATTTTCGTCTGTGCAGCGTTTAAGTTGTGTGCGCTCTCGTGGTTTTTCCTATTAATCGTTTACTCGTATTCTTCTTGTTCGTAGTATCTTTTTCTCAGTATATGGCGTTGAACTCTCCGCAAAATAAAGACTAAAATTTAAATCGCGTGTGAGATTCCATTCTTCTTCTGTATATATACATAATATATAAATATGTGTGTGTTTGTGTCTCTGTGTCTGCAATGATGTTTTTGTCTATAAACATTGGATAACTCAGAATAAACGAAACTAAGATAAAATAATAAACACAATACAATACAACAGAACTGAATAACAAAAAGTGAACACATAAAATATACAATATAATAATATTTCTCGGTTGATTACACTTGTTCTTGGAGTACTAGAACCTCTCCCTTGAAACAATGATTTTTGTTCCTTCTTTTCCGTCTCCTCCTCCTGCGTCTGTCTTCTATTTTCATTTTCTTATTCATCTTCATACATTCTCAATTGACGTTTGAAAAATTTGTAATAAAAATAAAACTCAAGAAAAATTATACAAATCAACAATTACATCAAAAGCTAATACTAGCAACAACAAGAAGAATTTAACAAAAATTTATTCAAAATTGTGTTTTCATAATTTTCATTTGTGTGCTGTGACGCGTTTAATAGAAAATCCTCAAACAAATCATTTTAATAAAACAAACAAAAGATGAAACAAAAATAAATAAATGAATGCAAAAATTATTTAGTAGCAGTAGATGCAAAAAATTCTTATGTGAAACAAAAATTATATAAATGCAAACATTTCTTCATCGTTGGAGCGTGTAATTCTTTTTCTCAGGTTGGTACTAGTACTTATATTCTATTCTTTTATGAGGATCTCAAGTATATACCCCATTTCCCTTTGTACATATGTACATATATTAACATACTACACATGTACATAGATTCATATGTCAGTCAGTGTGGAAAGGGAGGGTTGTGCCGGTGGTTGCAAGCGTCGTCGAGCCCTCACATTGTGTTTGTTTATTGTTTTTATTTTTTTTTTGCTAAAAAAAAAAAGATGTGAGCACATGATGCGTAGTAAAGAGAGAAAAGCGTAGTATGCCACATGGTAGGGGGTCCAACACATCGAAAGCAACATAATATCACGCAACAACAGCAGCCACCAAAACTAAACATCATACAAAATATAATATATACTTATTTCTATATACTAAGAAGTTTGTTTAACTTGAAGTCATCAATATGAATTCTGTTTTCAGTTTACGCTTTATTATATTATTAATGTTATTTTCATTAAAAAGATTTATAATTTTTTCTTTCAAGCTTTCTCTTGTCTGATGTAAAGAAGTATCTTTTACTGCTTTGTGAATCTCATCCCTTTAACGCGCATGCGTTTCGCCTAAAATTTGTTTGAAAGAGCAACAAATACCACTTTATTTTATTTATTTTAAAAATTCACTTAAAATTATTTATTAAATTAATGTTAATATTAACATCTAAAAAAATCATTTTAATTTAATTATTTTGAAATTATTATCAGAAAAAAAGAAGAAAAATAAAACAATAAAAAATTCAATTATCAACCTTTATGAAATGATGATGGTAAAATAGAAAAATTAATTAGCACATTTTATCTCTATGTAAATCAAATCAATCCGCTACTTAAGCCAAAAAGGATAACAATAAAAGCAAATGAACAAAAAAGATATTCATGCCAATAATATCTATTTACCTCGCCTGCGATTTGCGCTACTAACCTACTTTGAAATAAATAGAAATAAGGTAGGACAAAAAAGTGAATTAGCCAAAAATATATATATTAGTCGGCATATAGATACTCGCAAGGGAAGTGTTAAATAGGACAAGATATGAAAGAAAAGAAAACCAGCAGAAAGAGGAGAAGACACAATATTATTAAATTACCTAAACAGAGGCGTTAACTTAGTACTACACAATCAATGGGAAATATGGGAGTGAATAAAATAATCTTGTGTGAAGTAATATTTAATTAGATTAAGTGTTCAATAGTTTTATATAGATTTAATATTGATACGTGCCATACTCACCTAAAACAAATGATAAAGTTAAAATGTTTCACACACAAATAAATCACTTAAGAGCATTTTATAAGATTATATTATTTCAATTATATTCCCACTAACTTCATAAAGTCAATCAAAAATCCAAAGATTATTAAAAAAAAATACAGTGTTCTTGCTTTAAATTTTGCATATTACAAACATCTTTTAACTTAAAAAATTTTGCAATATGCCTACAATATTACAATATTTATTATATGAAGTAAATTATAAAATAAAGTACCTAATCATAATAGAGTACTATTTCTTTATGGTCTGGAAATCCAAGTTATAGAGGATGTCCAAGATCACAAATGATATGAGATATATTTAATATACCTTATCAGATTAGATTTTTAAGCACAGTAAGCTTAAATAAAACTCAAAAAACTCTACATACAATAGAAGAAATCTAAAAAATTGCAACAATTATTAAATTCCCAATAAAATATTATTTAACAATTTCAATTTATCAGTATGTTTTATTTCTTTTGAATTCTTCTTAATCTATTCAACATAAAATATTTGCACTACTATATCTCATTTATGTGTTTTGTGTTCCCTTTCCTCTTATGCTACTGGTATTCATTTTTAAGTGTTACCGATTAATGATAACATCGCCTTGTATTATCTCACACACGAATATGAAAAACCGATTAGTGACAACAGCAGCTTGTTGGTATTGTTTACATATGATATAAGATTATGGCAAATATCAAAATCCAAAAATACTTATCATGTGAATACCGAAATAAATACATAAATCAATGAAAGAAAACAATAAAACTTAAACAAAACGAAGAATAAAGTTAAGCAAATGAATTAGAAAGGAAGTATTTTGCTAATCTAATCAAATCAAAACAAAATCCATATATCAACTTGGAACCATGTCATTTGTTTGTATTGTATATACTCGTACATATTTATTTGTAGATTGTAATTGAAAAACACATTTACACGTGGTCCGAGTTCTTTAAAATGCTAAGTATTTCTTATTTAATTTTGAAAAAATTGGAAATTTTCGATGACCTCGATTATACTAGTTATGAGTTTCTCGCTGCTTTTACTAAGAAGTTTTGCTAAAACAATAACCAAAATGACAAAGTGCCCTATTAAAATGTTAAACAAAAATATGTAAATAGAAATAAATAAATTAAGAAAGAAAGAAAGAAGCCAAATGTTTTAACTAAACGCCAAACGCAACCAGACACGGCCTTCATTTAATTGACATGCCAAAGACATTTCGCTAGTCTATAGTCTATGCTGGGTACACTTGCACCTGGATGAAATTCTAGCTTTTGTCTTTCGACTTTTGACTTTCGTTCTTATCCACAGCCCTTTCTTTATAAAATAGTATCGTAGAATGTGTGTCTGTGTTAGCTGGGTCTGTGCCAGGTGACGCGCCGTCTGTGCTGGGATTACGTTGAGTCAATCGTATATTTTAGTTGCATGTGCCTAACCTAATTATTCGGAATTGTCAGCTGCTACATACTACTGTGAAAAGATATTATCACTTAGCATTAGTGTTTGTAACTCATAGGACCGTGTGCCGGAGACCCCATACATACTTATCTATATCCAAGACGACCTAAAATTTCACGAGATGTGATTTATTGTAATGCGTAGTTGATATAAGAAAATTATAGCAGTTCGATTACTGGAAAAGTTATCTTTACATAAATCAAATTTATATAAAGGTAATTCAAAAGTGCGAAAATTCGAGTAAATGTTATATGAGCATCGGTTAAACGAAGTAATTATTATGTCTTGTATTATAAACTTTTCAATACAACTTATCATTTTAATATTTCTTTTGTAAATCAACTACATGTATTTTAAATTCCCATGATTCGGACTGCAAGTCTAGCTTAGTATAAACGTCCTGAATGGACTATATAAGATTTTAAGATACAATTTCGATATAATTTTTTTTATTCTATGTATCATACTTTTCACATATCCTTTGTGAACGATGAGAACCATAAAAGACAATAAATGGAATACAATATAAACTCTCAGATTCCAAACTAGAAAGCTTAAATTTTGTAGAGTCTCCTTTTAACAATAGTTTCACCCATATATCAAAATTTCTTGTGACTTTATATATTATATATATGCAATATCAAAAATTATTATACATTCTTTAAATTAGATCCTGCAGAACATGGTAGACTAGTCTAAATGCATTGCATTATACTTATATTCGGATAAATCAAAACACCTTAAGCCTACTAGATGTTTAAATTTAATATAAGATCACATGTAAATTGCTGTGAGACACTATACTACAAGAAACAATAAAAAAAATAAAAATATTTGCGAAGGTACTCGTATTTATGCTTTGGTAAAACTAAGGTTTGAATTTTTTCTTACTTTCTTTAATGTTTCTGCAATATTTCTTCATTGTAATGTACAATAATTTACACGTGTTGTTTGTTTTTGTTGCGTTTGTTTAATAACTTTTGTTTGTTCGTTGTTATCTTTGCTAAATAGTGGGATCTCTAAGAAACTAAATGACTATTGGATATTTCTTTGCATCGATAATATACAAGTGAATGTTTATTTCAAATTATAACATAACATACATATGTATATATTTGGATATAATTTAAAAAAATCAGCCAAGTGTGATTTTACAGCTTAAAAGTATACTACCAAAAAAAAAAAATTCTAATCAAAGGCTAAATTAAAGAACAATTCTTCTAAAAATGTGTATTTTTAGTATTTGTCGTTCTACACACAAGTGAATTACATACTCTGTGAAAATTTCAACTCTCTACCTATTACGGTTCATGAGATATAACAGGAGACGGACGGACGGACATCGTAAGCTTAGTAATAGGGTCTCGTTAGCTCCCTATGGGTACGGAACCCTAAAAATAATTTCGTCTTTAATGTAGTAAAGTCAAATATCACTCATCTTTCTTTATGATACTTTTATAAATTGCACAAACTTTTCCTTAGTCAGTCAACATGGTAATGATTCTTAAGAAAGAATTTTATGTATTCAGTGCCTCTAGTTAGTTATTACGAATAAAATGAGGACAATTATTTTCAAATAAAGCAAGTAATTAAAAGCATAATTATTTTGAAAATTCAACATGCACAGACACTTTTATATACTTTTATATATTTGTTGACGTAGTAAATAAAAAAACAAAATAAATAAATTTATTCAAGAATCGCAATGTAAATTAACAAAAAAGTTTTCCCATTTATTCATTCGTTTCAGATCTCAATGAACTATATACAACTATTCTTAAATGTTTTATTTATAAACAAATGGATCGACTTTAGAGAAAGACGACATAGTACTAAATAAATAATAAATCACGAAATAATAAGAATTTAGATAAGAACAATTGAAAATTCTATTCACGAAACATAATCAATGCAAAGGCTAACGCGAAGAATTAATATAAAATCAAAATTTGAAAAGAAGCTGAAACTGATTTCTCCCTTATAGTGAAGAATTGAAGTGAAATCCCATTAACATGGATGACTTACAGGCACATTTGCCACTCGTAGATCCAAAGGACAATAATGCAACTGCAAGAGCAATGATTGTACAAACGGGTACGGGTACGGGCACTGGTTCAGGCAACTCGAGTGCAGTACATTATAATGCGATAACAAAAAATAATTGTTTAAGTAGTAATATATCATCATCATCGTCACAAACTAATATATCAACACCAGGATTCGAAACAAAAACGACAGAGAGCAATGTCAATTTGCATTTAAATACTCAAATTAATACGATGGCAACAGAAATACCAACAACCTCAACCTCGATATCAACAACATCATCAGCATCAACAACTATAGTAACACAACCAACAAAGGCAACAACACCAATGCTAGAGGATCTTCAGACTCCACCACCACCATATACGCTCCCTCTACATTTTCCGCTACAACAGACAACAACAAACAATCTGAAACTCAATTTCGGGTAAGTTTCTCATTCCACATTGAGCGTGGTTGGCATATGTTTGGGAGATAGGAAAGTTTAATTAAGTGATAAGCAGTTGGCCAAAATTCTAATTCAAAAACGTAGTTCCTTGAAATATGTATATTAAAATGACTATGTATTAGTCATATGCCACAGGCACTTACGCTTACTTCCACTTGAGTGCATAATTTCATTTCAGCTACCAGGTGAGGATGATTTTTTACCCTTTCCCGTCAACTCTGTCATCTGTAGATTTTGTTTTTTTTTTCTTTTTTTTTTTTCTTTGTGCCATTCAGATCAGATTTTTCAACCGCAGTGGGTATTATTCCACAGCTACTGTCAAGGATAATGCCTTTTCAGTTAGTCATTTTGTGTCGAGTAGTTGTAGGTGCAGGTGCGTTTATTTTTATCTACAATAGCCAAGTTCAACTTGGCCTTCATCGTCGTTTATTAACAAAACTGACATTGTCGACAATATACGCATACGTCCTCCATGTCGCCCATGTCGTTCATATTCTATTATAGTATGTGCATATATTGGTAGTCTTACAATTGTAACTGTTCTTTTCTATGTTCTTCTTTCACTATGACTTTCATCTCCTCTGCTGACTCTCTGTGTGTATATATAAGTAGTAGACAACTTGTATGTTCTACATACATTTTATACGATGTATGTCCAAAAAGTATCCGACCTGCTTTCATAACTCACTGCTGACATCATTATTGATTCCGAAATGATGGAACAACGTGATACCATCGGTGCATGCACATCCTGAAGTATGATAGTTCTTGGTGACAATATGTTGAATGTCTTTTCTTATTAAGTATATTTATGTCGTCAGACCGTTCATTATTACTTCAAAGTTGTCATAAGCGACTATAAAACGAAGTATTTTCTGCTCTGTCATTGGCAATTTTGTAATTAATTTCGCAGACACATGCTCAGTTAGTACTTTTGAAATATAAGTTATTAGAATTCCAAGACTACAGTCTAGTTTGCGTACTCATTAAAACTTTCTTCGATTGGATGCGTCACTTGTTACGATCGTACCCACTTCGTCGAAAACTTTTGGGACACACGTCGTATATATTCTATTCATATACAATATTACGTATACATATGCAACATGTGTACAATAGTATAACGTGGGTGTGTCCTTTTTGCCATTTTCAAGTTCACACGGCAGCAGAAATTAATTCAAAATGGCGAATCTAACTACACAAAAAAAAAAAGAAATCATAGAAAGAAACGCAGCTGCGAGCGATTTTACAAATGAAAGAAAAACACAGACGAATGAAAAACGGACCTTTAATTATTTCCATTGTTTATTGCGATTGCTTTAATTATTTCCTAATCGAAGAAAATGCAAATTGTCACACAGTATTAAATAATAATTTCTAGCATTTTTCTGTTTTTTCAGTATGCCTTCGATAGTGAAGGATATCTCCTCTGATTTTCCTTAAGCTAAAAATATCACATCATATTTATAAACAATGGAATCCTAAGCCGTTTGAGAATATTTAACTTAAACACAAAACAAAAGAAAAAAATCTCTAAAACGATGAAATTGAAATACAAGACAGATTATTAACTTCACCGAAGCTTACATAACTTATTCACCACTAAGTATATAAATTAATTGTCATTTCAAATTGATTTCCATATATGAGTATGTAAATGGGAACTACTTCATCCAGTAATCGGAGTAGCAAAACTTTTTTATCAATATCAAATTATATCTCCTTATCTTGTAAAACTAAAACCCGGAATCGCATGTGGACAGCCGGATGGAAATGACTTATCACTTTCATTAAAGTATTCTCCGGGTCTTCGACCACTGCATCACAAACATCATTCTAAAGTGATAATACCTTTTCAAAACAGTGTGTATGGCACAAAAAAGAAAAAAAAATATGCTGTCATAAATCAAAAACAAAAGTATGCTTTTCTTCATATCCTTCGTCGTTTTCTTTTTGGGTGTGTGCACTATACTTTACGATAAATGTGTTTCTACTTTATGTTAGTCCTTTGTCTATATTTAGTCCTGTGTTATGTGAGTGCGAGACATTATAAAATAACATTCATCTTTGCTAAATTTAACAAAATGGACAAATATTTGACATTTGGCATTTTTCAGCGAAGAAGCTTCCGATTTAGAGCAAAATGACCGGAAAATATAACAAAAAAAAGTTAATGATAAAGAGGAGTAGCGCCTGAAAGAAATCGATTGAATAATCGCCTGTTTAGTCATCTTTGGCCCAATTGCTTGCTCATCAGAAGAAAGTTGTGAATATCGCCTGCGAAAAATACAATTTTTATTGATAGGAAGAAATTCTTTGTCCTGTGGCATGCAGAATATACTCAGTCATTGTTGTCGGGTGAGTCCCTTGAAGTCGCAAATTAGTTAAGTGTTTGACATCGCATTTTCCTTACGAAATTTGTGCAAAATTGTTGAAACTATAATAAAAGAAATTTTAAAAGTGAGACCACATTATTTTTTTATAGTGACCAGACAGTAGTTTTTCTACTCAAAGTTGTAATGTTTTTATTGCAAATATGTAAAAATAAAATAAATAAATAAAATATTGTTTTTGAAAATTTAGTGCTCATCCGACCTAAACAAATGTTCTCTCATGATTTATTAAATAAACAGTTAAAAATAATGGTTCATCAATTTGAGACAACCACAATTTATTACAAAAAGATAACTTACAAGGATTTAAAAGATTGTCCTTAGAAACGAAAGTACTCAGAAATATATAGTAAATTGTCTCTAAACAAACTAATAGTTGCAATACGAGTACATGATGATCATTGATATAGTATACTAGATAACCGGACAGACGTCGTCCTGCCTCTAATTCTTAAAAAATTAGTGGATACTGATTGATTGACCTGATGAGATGCTTGACAAAGACGATTTGATAAATTGACTTTGTTTTATAATAAGTATAGATTTAACAAATAAGGACGACATTTCCTATTAGAGCTATAAAATAGTGTTATGGGGACTATGAGAATTTACAGAAATTTTTTTTAAATAAAAATGTATAGATTAAGTGTTGGTAAGTCGGTGGGGTGTAGTTTATTTTAGGTGCCTTTTGAATTACAGTTAGTGATTCTGCGAAAAGATGTGGGTGTGAGTGAAGACTGTCATTGTAACGGCTGCTGCGATCATTAATTTCTTGAGAACTGCAGTCTTGTAAATTAAAATGATATTATTTAAGATATGTTTGCTCCTTTTACTCAGAAGCAAGTTCCACCTTTTCATTTTATAGGAACAGGATCGTGCAATGTTTGTGATATAATTTATCCATGTTAATCGTTTGTCAATTGAAACTTAAAGAGGTTTATTAATGTATTTGCTTACTAGAAATCAGATCTCTAGCACAACACACAAAAATAAGGGTCATAAAAATGTTATTATATTTCCTACTGAAGGGATACGGACTGTTTATTTATACGAACTTACACTGTCATTTTAATCAAAATCTTTTATTTGTCGCATATTTCGATCTTCAAAAATAAGGACTCTACATCATAAATTAGCAAATTTATAGGCTGACCAAATATCTGCATTCTAGTTCTTATATTTACCTGAAATAGGTTCCCAAACTGGTAGATGGACAAATCATACGATTAGGTTGATTTTTTTCACTTCGACACCTTCTACACACATCCCAAGTTTGCATGCCATTTTACTCATAAGTTTTGTATGGATCACGATCAATGTTTTTTTCATAATAAAGGAATAAAACATTTATAAAAATTTCAATATTTTTAGTAATTATTTCTAAATTTCTCTGTACAAATTACATAATTTCGATAAAATTTTTGTGTTAAACTGGGCAAAGATAAAAAATATATTATTTTCAACCATATTAGAGAGTACATAATAATAATAATAATACCAAAATATACAGGAATAGTTTGTGTTATATCAAAAGATGGCTAAGTATAATATATATTTCAAAAATTTATATCTTAAATACAGTTCATATAATCACTTATTGTGCTGTTTCTGAACTAAAAGAACTGCTTACATATGTGAAATACTAGAAAATTTCGTATTGTATACTTTTATAAAAATATTGTATAATATGTACAAGAATATGAGACTCGTGTCATTCTTTATGCCAAAATGCAAAATGAAGAAAAAAAAAAAAAAGAAGATTGCTGAAATTGCTGATTGTTGTACAAACGCGAAGTCACATTGAAAGTAAAGCATTTGTAGCGTGTTCTACATACTTACTGTAACAAATACAGTGTGTCTCTTTAGCATATTCGACATTGCAGGCACGTGAAATAAAAGGAAACAAAATTAGAAAACTTGTGAAAATATGCTTACTCACACGTTTATACATCAAGTATGATTTAACTAAATTTATATAAACTACAAGTATACATAAGTACAACTACATTCCTGCCAACAAATACGCACCCTTTTAGGATTTAAGTTTATATGTTACTAGCAGATATAACAGGAATGATAGAACAATGTTTGAAAGTCATATACTTGTCTAAGAAACTTCTGTGTAAGTTTTTAGTGTATTTCTTATAGAACATCAAATACTGGGTGTCTTCGACATTACATACATGCGAAATAAAAGGAACCTAACCTAACTTAAATGACTTGTGAAAATATGTAGTACATACGTCCATACATCAATTAAAGTTTAACTAAATAACTACAAGTATCAACATTTACGCACCCTCTTAGGATTTATGAGTGTTTTACTCAAAGACATCACAACAGTGATGGAACAACTTTATAGAGTCAAAAGTTGACTTTATCAAATACAGTGATTTACTGTTTATCAAAATTATAAAATAATTCAAACCCAAAAGAACAAGGAAAAAATAACATACGTATATTTACATAAAACATAAAATAATAAAACTGAATTTGCCTCTAACCAAAATTACTCCATAATTTTCGAAGTCTAAAAAAAAAGTTATTTCTTCAGATTCTTTAAGATATTTTTATACATATGCTAGATACCCGGGTAGACGTTGTCCTGCCTCTTCTTTTCAAAAAATTATTAGGATTCTGATTGGTCAACCTGATAAGATGTTTGACAAAGACTTGATTGATTTTAAAATATGTCTCCAAGCTTTATATGTATCTAACTTACACACCTCACTCTTTTTTCGATTTGTTTAGATTTTTCGCCTGTTTCCTTGGAGTTTTCGTTTTTTTTTTAACCATCCTCATGAATCACTCCGTCCATTGGTAAAAAATCATATAAAAAGTCGTTCTGCAGTTTTTCAGTTTATTGCGAACAGACAGACATACAGATGCGGCGTGGAACTTTGTTTTACAATATCTTTATTCACAGCATCAAAACACGTATTTTGACGAATAATATCTCAAAACATAGATTTTCGACATAAGCTACTTTGACTAATACTTTGGCATAGATATTTATACTCGTAGATAATTCGTATATATAATGTTATTTCTATATACATATATTATTATATGGGAAAATCTGTTCAGACAAAACAATAATGCTGTCTGCAGCTTATGGGAAAAATTTAATAGAAGATTTTATCAAAACAGTAGGTGACTTTTTTTTTTAAAAGGGTAGAAGTGAATAAAACTTATAATAATATCAGATGAATAAACATGTGTTATGTACCTTATTCGTCTAATAAAAATATTATTATAAGTGTTCCAATTTCTATGGCAATTACTGTTAAACATACAAATTGCTTAGTGAAATAATTTTTGTAGTGTCATGTAGCAGCAGACAGCCCTTCTATCCTTGCCAACCTCATTAGTTTTTCTCTACTATATATATACGTATGCGAATGCAACGCATAAATCTAAATAGTGAGGAAGTGAACAAGAAAACATAACGACATAACTAACTATGCGAACATGGATAGTATTTATGCTAGTATATAATGTAGAATATTATAGAATATATGTATATAAATATGTAAGTACATGAAATGAACAATTATGTATGTAATATGTTTCGTATATGAAAGTATGCAATGGATTGCACCAAAGTCAAAGGATGTCATGGAACGGCCTAAATAACATCCTGCAGACCAATAGTGCCTTGCTCGTTGCTCCTTTTAAACGTTGAAACGATGAAACGATGAATTCGTTGTTGTTGTTGCCATCGTCAAAACTAACAACGACAACAGCAACAGCAACAACGAGTTCAAATGTAGTTTTCCTCATTCCCCATTTGTCGTCATCATCAAATACGTTCTTTTTACAAATAATGAGCACCGGAATCATGGTGGCAGTATATTTTAAGTACGATATGAGGTGGTTGGTTGGCAGGGGTGGGAGGGAAGAAGGCCCGCGTAAGGACTCAACTGAGAAAGGCAGGCATGTTGGGAAAAATCGAATGTTAAATAAAATCTACGCCATTCCGCACCGCATTCAAGTCTATTCTGTGTTCGGTTTTCAGTCTTCGTTCGTTAGGCCAAAAGCGTGCATTGGCAACGGAACAAATAGTATTCTACGAGTTCTCCGACTGCTTTTGGAAAAATCTTTATTGTTGCCTTGTGATGTGATGTGAAGTGTTTTGTTTGTCGAATTTTTTCCAATTTTTAAATGAAATCGCAACTTATTTAAGTCATTTAATTTAGAGTTACGTTGCACATTATTTTATTTTATGTTTGCCATCGAAAAACGTGAGAACGTGTTACATAAGTTCACAAACAAAACACAATAAAAAGAAAAGAAAAATTGTATTAAACCGGCAAAAGTTTTTCACGGTGTTTACTTTTCTTCATGTGTGTGTGATGATGTGCGATTCTTTGGTTCTTGTTAAGCTCAAAAAAAAAAAGAACAGAATTTAAATATTTAAAAAGGAATTGTGTTGAGTGCAGTGAACTCAAAGCAGACCAACCAATTGGATTTAATATACTCGTATTTGAAACAAAGAAGAATTGTAGAATGGGAAAAGAAAAACATATTTCCCTTATAAGTATTTCGTGCTTTTATGGATTCCCTTAGCCTCTTTTCATCCCAAGTGAAAAGTTAATTTTAACTTTGATGTCTGTCTAATGTCAAAATGTCCAAACGTCAAAATGAACTGACTCTTGGTCAAGTAAAGGACTTTATCAATACTTGCCTAAGGATGACATGTTATGTACACGTACTTACTTTCAATAGTATTTCTGACAAGGAAATGTTATTTTGTTTTGCTTTCCTTCAATACAATTGACGTTTCCCTAGACACATTTCACATATGCCGGCATATTGTAGTAACAAAATACAAGGACAACAACAATAACACGTCAATAAAAGTAGAGAAATACACGTTGTTCCATCATAAGCATTATGAATCCCTCTTTAGGAAGCCACCTCACCCAAACTTTGTGGTTTTGCTAAGTGGGCGTCATCGAAATGGAGTCGTCTACAAGGAAAAAATAGAAAAACTATATGTAGACTTCGTGTGGCCACATTTACAAGAAATTTCCTTATTGTTTTGTTACTGTTATACACGAAGTATTTGTTTGCTCATGACATGTTTTGTTGCGTCACTTGATAGTTTTACTTATATGGATGGGGATCAAAGAATGTTGAGACTTGCTTTTACAATGTTGTGTAGTAAATGATTCAAAGATTAATGGTATCACTTTTGGAATATATGTATTTTTCTTTAGTCTTCATAACAAGTGATATCCCAATTATTATTACATGTAAATATAAATGTTGGGGGCTTAAATTATTGTTTTAAGGAATCCTTAGAACACTCACATGTTCCTTAAAGTCAGAGAGCGAGCTATCCCATTGCGAGCTTATTAAGCTTAATATATGGGAAGATAGCGTCTTTTGTGGTATTATGATTTAAAATAGACTTTACATACGAAATCAAAATGCCACATCACCTCATATTAATATATTTATGAAGCAAGTGACGATAAGCAATATGTTTTATTTGTAATATATGAATATGAATTGGTTATTGGTTATTTCAATGCTATTCCATCATTTTGACACTTTTATATCTGTGGCAATATGTTAAAGTTATTTATGTTTACTGAACATATCGAGTCACCAGACAGTTCACCATCAACGATGATTGTGCAGCCATTTTAAAGTTAAATAAATTAACCTTTCACCATTGCTTGCTACTATGAACCAGAGTCCCCATAACACTTGTCAAGCAATTACATTGATTCAACGGAGTTTTTCCCATAAAAAAACATGTAATGAACAGTAGTGATTTTTTCCATTGCTTTTTAAAATAACAAAATCAGTGTCACTAGAACCACTTTAACATGTAAATTAATGTGTGGATTATCATGATTCACATCATTTTAACTCATATCCATTTTTATATGGGTCAATATCTTCCTTAAAAGTCATACTTATGTATATGTATATCTTATTGAGTGAGGTAATATGTATTCCCTAGTTATATAATATAGCTTCCACAAATCATTTACAATGATACAACCTGCTAACCATATGAAACACCAGATATTTTGGCGACTGATATCTCATTAATTAATCTACTCATTTGTTGTGAAGCTATACAAGCTCTAATTAAAAACAAGTTCCAAAATTGAGTTTTATCTATGTATATAGTATCTGCTGATTTATCATTCAATTGAATATTTAAATAAAAAATTTTAATATTTTGTGTGCAGTAAATGACACGCTAATATTGTTAATGAAATTCAAAAATAAATTTTCTAATAAATTGTCGTCTTTTCTCAAAATATAGACTTAAATGTTTAAAAAATAACATAAATGATTGATTAGACTATTAAACTACCTACTATTATTAACTAATTTGTATTAAATTTCACATGCAATAGATCAAGCCATTTTCCATTAAAATTGAAATTGAAAGATTATGGAAGAAAGACAAATAACTTTTTTTATAAGATATACATAAATTTATCAATTGTATTTAATCACTTTAATAAAAGTTAAAATTCCTTGGCAAAATCCTTCTATTTTAATCATGTTTTGACTAAGCATCGACATTAATAACTCCAAAAACACACAAAAAAAAAAAGAAACTGAACATTGCAAAGTTTTATCGAATTACAAGATTCTTAACCCAATTAATTTAAAACGAATGCATTACAGTGTAAGCAATATGCCACTCGAGTCTACAAACCCCACATGTAATTATACTTAGCAAAATCAACTGATGATAAGCGAAATTATTCACGCGCGAAAACTTTTTGATCGCATGCGATTTTTTGTGTTATCTTCCGCTTTGGCTTTGTCAGGCAGCACAAAGAGCTGCCGCTAAAATCGCATGCATGTGTTAATCTCGTGTGTGTATGTATGTATGGCGTCTTTTGTCAGTTTATAATTCGCATTAATTTGAACTTTGCTTACTAATAATTGAGTTATAATTTAAGTTGTTAACTAATGTGATTCTCTGTAATAAGAAAATGTCTAGATAAATATGTATATATGCGTGAATGTTGATGATTGCTGTCTGGTATTAAATTAATAAAAAATTAATATTATGACTTTGAAATGAGAATCTTATGAACAACAATTACATATTTTACAATAAGATTGTTTTGTATTTAGTATGACGCATCATCAAACAAAACAAAACAAAGCAAAAGAAAAATAAAATTATTAACCCAATAATAACAAAGAAAAAAAAAAACACGCCCCGTCGTTCCTTTCTCTGATTGCTTTCAATATTTCAACATACATAAGACTTCGCTACACGTACGATTCAGTAGTTGTTTTTCTTCTATAATTTCTGTTTTTTCCTCACTCACTGTTCGTTCAGCTGGTATTGCTGGCAATGCTCAACTCAACTCAGCTGGTGCTTTGTTCTTCGTATACATATATTGGGGTCCAATGGAGGGACCGACACTCTTTGTCTTGCATTTGGCATTTTGCAAAACCAGTTTAGTACGCGCTGGCTGAGTCAAGTCGTCGATTCGAATCGACTCAAGTAGAGTAGAGTTCGTTAACATCCGCCGTTGGCTATACTAGTGTAGATATCCAAGTGCAATCTCGGTACACGCGCACCCAGATACGTACGAATTGGGTACACATGCACCGAGCAAGCGATTTGAGTGAACGAGTGTTGACTAAGTATTTCGCAAAAACAGCAACAAAAATAATGAAACCAAAGAGTAACGACGGCAAAACAAAGCAAAGCAAACGAAACAGTCAGTTTTTCTCTCAACCAGTATGCTAAAATTGTATCTAGATACAAGTTCATATGCGACGTGCGCGTTTGTATATATTTCTGTTAACGACAACAACAACAGAAACAACAACACATCTTAATTTACTAAAACAGCTGATTATTGGTATCTGCTTTTTGTGTGTGTTTTTTTTTTATTTTGTGGCTCTTTATTTTGCTTTCGAATTTTGTGGTTTGTTTTGTTGATTTTTTCACTTTGGCTCCCAATTTTCTACAAATTTTATATTGTTATTTGTACGTAAATAGAATCAGTAAAGCATAAAATTGTGAATTACATACGAGTATTTTAGGAAAATCAAATTAAGATGACTGACTGTCTTTCCTTATCTTTATATATGTAGATATAGTATAACATAATCTCTCAGTGTACTCGTATCTGGAAGCAATAATTATCATCTTTAATAATATGGCTGCACTAAGTACTTGCAATGAAGTTAAATACAGTTCAAAGATGTTTAACAAGAGACAATAAATAACAACTTTAGCTAGCTTATAAGTAGATATACAGATAGCTAAAGCGTGTTCAAGTGATCTACGCGTTGAATCTTTATAAGTAAATATAAATTGCAACGTTTTATACATTCATGTAATTATATACATACAATAATTTCCATATAACGACGACGACGTCAGCATCGACATTAAATGGCAATCAAAATAATTTTCAAATTGCCGAAAAGCTTTTGCAGTTATCATAACAAAAAAATAACTGTGCGCAATAAAATGCTGCGGAATAGGACAAAAAGTATCTTTTATTTTACATTGGTTCGTTCAAACATTACGCATTTACAAAAAGCAACATTTATTATGACACTTAGATACGAATAACGTATATGTAATGTTGTTCGCAAATGTGTGAAGGGTGTCGACACTGAAACGACAACGACGATGAGGTTCTAATGTCGTTTCTGAGGTTCATTTAGTTTGCTTGTCACATACTTATTACGACAATGACTTCTGCTGCCTCAGCACAGCTCAAATACATTCAGTTCAGTTTCATTCAGTTCAGTTCAGCTTAAGTCGAGCGTTCTAGATACAAAAAAAAAGGTTTGAATGTATGAATGAATGAAGGAAAGAAGGAACGAACAAACATGGACTCTTGACAAGTTTTTTCATGGTCAAACATAACAACAGCTTTTGAATACCTATTGTACATATTTATGTGTGTACTATTTCATACATACTTACTTACATATATACATACATAAACTACATCTATATGTTTAGTACATGAGTTAGTTCGTAGTACTATACAGATATTCAGAATAGGAAGGTAAATAGTTTATGAGATACTAAGTGTACAATACAAGATATAACGATGACATCAAAACAGAAAAAGAAATAGCCGTCGGTCCAAAGATTAAAAAATTTAATTGTTAAATGAATAAAAAACAATTGGAAACATTAAACGAAAACAACAAAATGTGAAGTTTGACCTGACAGTACATTGAGTACATTGTGTAAATAAAGAGAGGATGAATGGTAAATGAGACGAAGACGGTAGAAGATGAGCGCATCTAGTATAAAATAATAACAGATTCAAAAGTATATACTATACACAGAAAGTCGGTGAGACAGCTTCAGAGGGATTGTAAGATGTAAGATACATTAAAAGATGAAAAGAGGTTGAGTGAGTCGAGAGAGTTATGATGCGAGTAAGGGCGAAGTGCGCGGGCGTATTGAGCAATATTGTTTAATATACACAATAGTAAAAGAGAAACATACATCAAGAGAGAGACACATAGATAAATAGAGAGCGCTATATATTTTATTATTGAATGAACTTTATGCTTTGTATTTCATACTATTTAAATACTGAAATACATAAAAGAAAAATGCTCTGCATCATGTTGCTGACACAATTTTCAGTAGAGGAAGCAAGAGATTCATGTTGCAGCAACATGCTCTTGTGCAGATGTCGCAAGACCTGAAAGCTGCCTAAGTAAACTTGCGCAACATTTGATGCGGACGATAGTCTGGGTTTTTTTTATCGTAGTATTTCTTTTCTTTGTTACAAATATTCCACGATTTTTTCTAATAAAATAATGTATACTTCAAGAGCTCAGCACAGCTGCTGGTTATTCAATAAATTTTATAGAAAATCATGAAAAAAATGTTGCTAGTAATCATTTTCAATTGTTTATTGTTTTGTTGCCACGCAATAAACTTTTTTTTGTTTGAAGGTAATGAACTTCTGTGCGAGCATGACGCCGATAAGAATCGAATTACTTGAACATTTTGAAAAAGAGAAATGATGCATTACTAAACAATAAGTAACAGGAAGTGTGGTTTCCACACTACATACAATAATTTTAAAAGGGCCTAAGAAATTGTGACGCAAAACAGAATTAAGCAGAAATATCCTTTTACGCATTATCTATAAGTTTAAAATTATAAACAGCAACTTGTAATTGATTCTTAGAATTGTGATTCAATAAAGGAAATTATTACTTCAATGTAATGTTGAATCAAAATAATTGTTGACATATCAACAACATCCATCATTAAAATGAAGAGCTATCGATATTTAAATTGTCTTTATAAAGAGTTTAAATTCATCAACAAATATTTATATAATCTGATTCACACAATGAAAATTTATTAATTTAAACTCAATTGTGCTCATGGAAGCCAATATGACTTGCGGTTTAAGTGACTTAATTGTTTTAACAAAATCAAATAAAATTAAACGTTGATTTTAGGATTATCTTTTAAATTGGTCAAAAGAATTTATCTTAATTTTTTCTGTTTTTTTCTTGAAATTATTATTAAACATCAAAGGATTATAAATTTTGCTTTGTTGTTGATTTTGAATAAAAAATATATTCTGATCGCTTTAAAAAGGCAATCATTAATTATATTCTTATTTTTTGTTAGACAAACGTTGGAAGCAATCAAATTTCCACGATTTGTCTTATTTTCTCTTGTTGACTTTAAAAACAAATCATACCTTTATTTGAAACA
The DNA here is from genome assembly GCA_035041805.1 of Amiota mariae. Classification (NCBI taxonomy): domain Eukaryota; kingdom Metazoa; phylum Arthropoda; class Insecta; order Diptera; family Drosophilidae; genus Amiota; species Amiota mariae. The sequence goes on along the minus strand of JAWNKV010000229.1, from coordinate 228,263 downwards.
TAATAAGTACTTATTCTGGTTTCTAAAATTCTACAAAAATATAAATACTTAGGTTAGTTTAGGTTAGACTGATTGGCAGCAATATGGTCCTGATATCGGTAATGATACCAAACGAAGTCTCTTTTCTCTTTTTTGTGAAGCGAGTAAGTGTCAATTAAGATTCGAGCTCTAATAAGACTGAATTCACTCCCAATTTTGCTATTAATAACATCAAATCTTCGAACTCTTAGGTGTGTCATGCGAGGTCTTGTGAGTAACGGGGAAGATCATATAATAAATTCTTGGTTCTCTTCATCACCTTCCATATATTTCCTGCATTTTTAGTTGCCCTTAAATTTAAGCTTGAACGCATTCGATGAATCCATCAATCTGGAAAATAAGACGTGAACATTTATGTTAATCTCTATTCGATCATGAAACTGACACAATGGCACTGCATTTTTTTTTTACATTTTATAATATTAATAAACTAAAAAATTCATTCATTCTTCTAAATTATTTCAGTTTTGCTAATATTGTGTGGGTTTACCTCAATCAATTAATATAAAATTATACCGAAAGCAACAAAGTAACTGACCTCATGGACTTATTTATAAGATTATTTATTATATACGATATGATATTCTTAAAATTAAATAGCTCGTGAATGTCACATGCTAGTCAAAACAATTTTAATTGTATTTACATACGAAAACAAAACAATAGGGGTGTTCACGAAGACCCACAAACCTTGAGCTCATAAAGTAACTGATAGTTATTCCATACAAAAAAAAATTGTGCGTTCTCATAAATTGTTGAGTCTATTTATATACACTCATAGCTCATAAAGTAAGGGTTGCCATTATGTTTTTTTTTTTTTTTTAATTCGCAACTCTTTCATTCTCGTATACAGAACTGTCAGTTGAATTTAAACAAACAATTGGAAATGTCAAAAAAAGTGAATTTATTGAAATAAGTACACAAATTGCAATAAGCAAATTATTATTCGATCATTTCACATTTGGAAAGAGTTGGCAATCACTGATTTGTGTGATTGCAAACCAAATTTGAGTCGTTCAAGAAAGCGACCTTATAAGTTTATGAGATTTTGAGGTTTGTGCGTTTTCGTGAAGACGCACAATATTATTCTCGATTTTTATGAATGAACAATGACGAAACACAACAACTTATTTAAAGATAGCAGCATCAAAAATTCCATTGAAAAGTAATTCAAAAGCATCAATGAATGTACTCAAAAGCAAACTTCAATGTGTAGTGTCATAGTAAGGAAAATACAAAGTTTTATTTATTTTTTTTAGAAAAGGTCGAAAGAATAAAATTTTATAAATCAATTAGTATTTATTGTGGTCAAATTTGGATCACATTTAACATTTATTTATGAATCGAACTTTATTTTAGTAGGAAAATTGAGTTTATATTCATTGACTATTTTTTTTTTTTTTTTGTTGTTTCTTCTTAACTACGTTAAGATTTACCGTACCAATGTTGAACTATGACACAGACAATTATAAAAAATACATAAATATATCACTTCCCTTTTTTTACATATTTAAGTAGTTGAGTGAGGCAACTTGTAATCAATTAAAATGAAATGTAAGACATATGAAGAGTACTTGACTTGAAAAAGTCAGTTTTAAATAAAGACATTAAATGATGTCAACAACAATCGCCGTGTCACGAAGTGTTACCGTTGAGCATGGACAAAGGCAACCGAGCGATTTGCTGCCGGTAATACGTTCTAGCAGTGCCGACAGCGAATGTCAACTGGTTGCATGCCATGCAGCAGCTCGAGTGTCCACGGACGAAGGAATGCGAAATACAAACTTCTTGCCAGATATAAATGTTTACAACCACGTCGAGAATGCAATTTTACCGATAAAACTTACAGCTCAAGCAGAAACTCAAGATGTCTACGAACGTCGCAGGGCGGAATACATTGCCGCCTATGCAGAAATGTTGCAAGAAACGGCGACCCCATCTGTGGCGAGTTCCTCAAAACAAAACACCAAAAGCAACCTTAATATGCATTGCAGCGTCCAGGCGAAACTCACAAAGAATGGTTGCTGTATAAGTATGCTACAGAGGCAGGTAGACTCGATGCCAGTAGAGGCGAAGGTTGAACTAAAGGACTGGCATTGCTTGAGACCCATAAAGTAGGCCATCTATTAATGAAGGATTTCTATTATATATTAAGATCGTGGATAAAAACTATAAATTTCTCTAACCGATATCTTTTACTTGTTTTGTTTCAGCTCCCAAAATAATCTCTGTAATGGCGGTATTACCAGTGGCAATCATGTCGCCCTTGTACCCAAGATTCAGAATAGCAGTCCTAATGGACAGAAGAAAGGCACCATTGCACTCTCACATCTGCCACAGAGGCCACCTGTTGATATTGAATTTTCTGAGATCTCTTATTCTGTAGCAGAACGAAGGAGGCGAGGTTTTAAGACAATCTTAAAGGGCGTCTCAGGTAAATTTCGTAATGGCGAGATTACTGCAATCATGGGGCCATCTGGCGCTGGCAAGAGTACTCTCATGAACATCCTTGCTGGATACAAGTAAATTACATTTTTCTGTGCAATTTTAAATACTCGTATTTAGCTAACTCTTTTAATAATCAATAGAACCTCACAACTCTCTGGAACGGTGATGATCAATGGCAAGGAACGTAATCTACGACGCTTTCGAAAACTATCCTGTTACATAATGCAGGATGATGTACTGATTGCTAATCTGTCGGTACGCGAAGCAATGATGGTCTCGGCCAGTCTCAAGTTGGGTAAAAATATGACGATCGAGGCTAAAATCGTAGTTGTCGAGGAGATACTGGAAACGATTGGGCTAAAAGAATCTGTAAATACACTCACATGCAACCTCTCAGGTGGACAACGTAAACGACTCTCCATAGCTCTGGAGTTAGTAAATAATCCACCAGTTATGTTCTTCGATGAGCCAACTTCCGGTTTAGATAGTTCAACATGTTTCCAATTAATTTCGCTGTTACGTTCTTTGGCGCGAGGTGGTCGTACAATTGTCTGCACGATACATCAACCATCGGCTCGCCTATTTGAGAAATTCGATCATCTTTACCTGCTTGCCGAAGGGCAATGCATCTACGAGGGACGTGTCAAGGGCCTGGTCCCATATCTCTCCTCAATTGGTTATGACTGTCCATCATATCATAATCCTGCTGATTATGTGCTTGAAGTTGCCTCTGGCGAGTATGGAGAGGCAGTGCATAAGTTAGTGCATGCAGTAAACAATGGCATGTGTAAGAAGTACAGTCAGAAGGACTACGGCCTGGATCTAATCAATGTAAGAGGCATAGCAAATGATATAGCTAAGGGCAATGGTAATAGCAACAGCATTGAGAATAACCACAGTAATACCACCTCAAATACCATAACAGCCACAATCACAAGTGCTTCTACAACGCTGACGCTGGAACACGAGCGTCCAGTACTTGATCCTATATCAGATGAATTGGAAGAGCTTGCCGAGCTAAAACCACCACCGTCAGCAGCAAAGCTGGAGCAACAACATTCGCAAAACTCAGATTGCACAGTGCTCAATATGCCAACGGCGACGTCCATGGGAAATGGTATGACCAATGATGATAGCTGCAGCTTCAACAGTTCCAAGGGTGGTCAAAGCTCCAATGCCATTGCAAGTGCTTCTAATGCAGTCGCTGGTTGTATGACCTCTTTATTGGATTCGCATGAAAGCGTCATTACTCTACCAAATAAATCTGGCTTCCCCACAAGTGGCTGGACACAATTCTGGATATTGCTCAAACGCTCCTTTAAAACAATAATGCGCGATCGCATGCTCACGCATATGCGTCTAGCTTCACATATTATTGTCGGTGCAATTATTGGCATGATTTATTATGATGTCGGCAACGAGGCCTCTAAGGTTATGAGCAATGCCGGATGCATATTTTTTACGACATTGTTTACCATGTTCACAGCCATGATGCCAACTATATTGACGTGTATGTTAATTGATAAGAAGATTATGATTATTAAATACTAATGAATTTTAACTATTTGTAGTTCCCACAGAAATGTCGGTATTTGTACGTGAACATCTTAATTATTGGTACTCACTGAAGGCTTTCTATTTTGCTAAAACCATGGCCGATCTGCCATTTCAAGTAAAGTCTACTATCAATGCCATCACTTGCTTTTGAAAAACTTAAGGTTTTTTTTTATGCTTTTAGATATTCTTCTCCAGTGTTTATGTGCTTGTTGTCTACTATCTTACCTCACAGCCCATGGAGCTGCAACGTGTTATGATGTTTGTTACGATATGCGTACTTACGTCTCTGGTGGCGCAATCTTTGGGTTTATTGATTGGTGCCGGCATGAATATAGAGACTGGTGTTTTCTTAGGACCGGTAACTACCATACCAACGATACTCTTTTCAGGCTTCTTTGTCAACTTTGACACTATACCTGGTTATCTGCAGTGGGTTTCGTATGTCAGTTATGTACGCTATGGTTTTGAAGGTATGTCTATCCGTTATGATACCAAATCAATTATAAGTGAAAAATTAAATTACTTTACAATTATTACCAGGTGCTATGGTCTCCATTTATGGTATGGATCGAGCGAAACTCCAATGCAACTCAATCTATTGTCATTATCGTAGTCCTAAGAAATTTCTGGAAGACATGTCTATGGACTCGGCACTTTTCTGGGTCGATGCAGTAGCCCTTATTGGCACATTTTTTGCCCTACGCATTATTGCATACTTTGTGTTACGTTGGAAACTGCATATGATACGTTAAAATTAATCTAGATTTAGAATATCTAGAATGCTGTGAGCGCTTAACTTAAATACTAATTAAGCGTAAGTTTTTTTTATTATATTACATTTGTTAGGTCTCTTTTTCAGAGATGCTCCGATAGTCGTTATACATACATACATAGGTACTAAACTCGTATTTTTGGTTATGGTTAACAAAACTCATCAATGCGAGTTGTTAGTTGATAGTTTTAGTATGTTAAACTGCAGGTGGTGCTTTAATTGTTTTTTTTTTATTATTTTCTATAAATTTTTTATTAAATCATAATGATATAAGTATATGATTAGTGTTGATATGTAGATATATACATATTTATATAAAATATTAGATACTTGAATTGAATATTGATTAACAATACAACAACATGACTTAAATACCAAAAACTAGTAGTGGACTGTTGGATAATTATGAAATTCGTTTAGATATCCGTAATTACAGAATATACTTATATTCATAGGTTACGAACTATATATACTATTATAGTATATATATACTAGTATATATATATGGTATTAACAAATTAAAAAGTTCATAACATATATTTTCATTATCATTTAAGCAAAAAAAATTATTATATATACATATAATATAATTCTAAATATCTAAGAACATACAACATACATACAAACATATTATGTGACCAAGCAGAACTGAGTCTGAATTAGATTGAGTTAACTCAACAAAAATACTCTTAAAGAAAAAATATAAATTATATTTGTAGCTAAGGATTAACAATATAAATTATTATAATAATAAAATAATATTGTAACAATAATAAGAATATATAGAGACATTAAGAAATAAAATAAAGGGAACCCAAAAAATTGATAAAAAATTATAGCCAACCCAAAATATTGTATCAACAATATCAATTTATATTCAATTTTTTTATTTTATTTAGAAAAACAATTTGTCAATTTTGCAATTTTATCTCATTTTCGTATAATTATACACCATAGAAATACATATAAATTTCTACCAAATTGTTGATTACTTCAGAAACATTGATTTATCCTTAATTGTCCATAGAACTTTGGCTTCACCAAAGCTTACTACTTACACATACACTTCACATTAGAATAAAAGATGGGATATTTATGGGATATTATTATTAGTGTTGTGAAGACTGTAATAAACAATGCCACTGACAAACGAATGGACAGATTTCATGTGGTGACTATATCTTCAAGCGGGCGGCTGCGACAAAACACTTGTCTATTTCAACTAAAAATGGGACTAGAGACTCGAACATACAGACATTTAGGTATAGGACATGACCGCAACAATTCTACTGGGCTAATCATGCCGATATATGTATTCTTTGATCGGTTCAATATCTCTGATACAATAGTAATGTGAAGTGTATAAAAATGAAAATATCTATTAAAATCTTTGATTGCGAAACTTAACTTTCATTAACGAAATATTAACCCGATTTATATTCAACAAATTCCGTCCCTTTGTTGCATGTTCATTTTTAAGAGTTATTATTCTTATCCTAAATAATATATATCCATCTATCATCTTTCTAAGAACAATGTCTTAGATATTTGAATTAACCTTGGTGTTTTCTGTTTGAGATTAATTTCTTATTTTTTATTTTTTTTTTATTTTTTAAAGCTTGTGATAGTGACAGATTGTGACAGTTGGATGGAAGGAATGTAATTTATTAAAAGGTCAAATTTTCTTTATTAAATTACTTAAGTATTTTTTGCAGTGTATGGGGCGTAATTAAAAAAAAATTGGGAAATATTTTATATGTGGATCACGCCCTCTATTATAAGTTGGTGATATAAAGCAATTATTTAAAACTAAACATTAAAGAGAAATAATTAATTTTTATTTATAATGAATTTAATTTAAGTAATCTTTATTTAAATTTTTTAGTTAAACATTTTTTTATTATACAAATTTTTATGCTCTACAAATACACATTAGAATTTTTTATATAAATTTATAATTAAAAAATACAACAATTTATTTTTTCTTTCTTTAATTCCAATTTATTTATTTATTTATAATAAAGAATAAAATTCCCAAATAAAAAAACAGTGAATAAAATAAAAAAATTCTGAAAAAGTTTAGAATGCTTTGGTTACACCAATGATTTTATATCTTTCAAGAAGAAAGAATTACAATGTTATACGTTTGTTTGTGTATAATAATTGGTCCAAGATTACAAGTATTTTTTATAATAGTAGATAAAGGCCATTCAATGAAATCTTAGGCAATTGATGATAATCCAAAATCAATGAAACTCTGATTAATAAATTTATAAGCAGAATGGAGATCTCCAATGTGCGCGGTTTTTTTATTTGTGCCAAAGTGATAGTCCACGTATAGAACAGCTGAACAGCTGAACATCTATTTGTTTCGCTAGTCCTTCTGTTTACAAATATAAAATATGGAATTTTACAGAACTGGGTTTGTCCGTTACAATCTTTTGAATTAACCATAGACCATTAATTCATGAAAGATATAAAAAATGAAATATTTTTATATTTTCGATGTTGCTTAGTATTTATAATAAGGATATATTTTTGTAGCAATAAAAATAAATAAGTTCTATAGCAATAGTAAACCGGAATCGGAAACGCAAAGAAAACAACTTTATTTGTGATAAAAGAAATAAGGAAAAATTTCAGAAAACCACCACGAAGTAATTTTATTATTCAAATTATATTGTATTCATACATATATAAGTATAAGAAGTTTTTCAAAACCGACGTTTTCAGCACAACATTATAAGGATATAATACACAATATTATATACGAGTATAATACTATACTATATTATTCTATATATATACCTTTTACGATTGCCAAAGAATGCTTAGTGTGGATAAGTCATACACGTATGGTCCGATGTCTGAACTTTTCTACAATGAGATAATGCAATTTTCAAATGTAATACTTACGTAAATATTGACTTATTAAATTAGGAACTCATCGTAATCTTGAAAATGAAATCTAAAGTATATAATTTAAAACGAAAGACATCGAAGCTAGAGCATACCATACCTTGTTACCTAGATATTATATTCGTAAGAGGTATAAAAAAGTTTCGGTTTGCCAGATTATTTTACCCATATATTTTTTTTTTTTTCATAGAAATTTAGATATCATATTTCATACTTATAGAAATGTAATTTCAGATTTTGTCACGTATCTCCTTCAACTACTCGTAATATGTAAAACAATTATACATCAAATTAAGAATATTATGAAATAAAAGTGTTCGATATAAGTTTAAAAGTATATACACACAATATTAAAGAAATAAACAAAAAATTAATTTGATTATATAGTAAGTAGCTGTAAGTCAAATTAAAATTGTATAGGATTTTTAATACATCGTAAAAAGTTTGTAATCGCAAAGAAAATAATTTAAATACAGAATAATTACATACATAAGTTTCTTAATTTCTCATAAATTTTCAATAAAGTAAATGAAAAATTAATTTAAAAAAAATATTCATAATGATTTCCCCCAAAAAGTGGCCTAGAGATGGCTGACTAGATGAGTTGGTATTTCTATATGAATGACTTAATACAATATTTGTCTGTCATAAGTTATACTGAGCAGGACTGTAATCAAGCATTGTCAAATCTACGTTCCAATTGACAGTAACAACAACAAATTAAACACAGGACAATTGACAACAAATTGAAACCTTTGTGCAATCAACGAAGCTACAACTATTTGCACTATTGCTGTTCTGCTTACACTTAAAAGATTAGATTTCTCAATTTATAAGTACTTATTATAGGATCTAACCCTTTTGGATATCAATTAATAAATAGAACTTTATAAGTTAGTATAAATTCATTATCAGGTCTGTTTGTGAGCGATTTGTCTAGTCTAAATAATTTCATAGTTTTTTGAGCGATTCGCCAAGTGTTAAAATTCTTTCAAATGAACTTAATGAAAAAAACGTTAACAATTTAAAGAACATTGTATGTAAGGATGTCCCTGTAGCTATGATTAGACATTTTCAAAATTCAAAATCAACTAATTTATCGGTAATGCCGAATGAAATCCAAAATTGTATATTTATATTGGAGTTTATTATAAAGAACACACACATACAAAATTTCGAAAGCTTATTAATGCCAAAATGTTGTGTTTATAATTGTTAAATAGACAAAATCAACTCATGTTTTAGTCCCAATGAGATGTTTTAACTTGTAGCAATTTCTTATTAGTTCTTTTCAAAATAATCTTGATAGATATTTGATGAAATTGCTGTTGGTTGCTTATAGTATTTTTTCGGATTAGAAATTCCCTTCACAAAGTGTCGTCCTTGATATATCTTAAAATTCGACTGCAATCCAACATTAATATAACCTCGTTCTGCTGCTGCTTTATATTGTGTCTCTAGGTTAACGTTCTTACTATAAAATTTATAGTACCAAGAACAAAACTCTATAGCATTAATGCCTCCTTCCATTAGATTTCTTATCGGGACATCTTGTTTTATTTGTAATTCTCGGAATGCTATTTGCAGAAGTTTATAGTTTCTAATACACTTTTGCTCGTCAATTGCATCAAATTTAACTTTTTTTAGGTTAATTGATTTGGGGAACAATTTGTGTAAAATTTGACAATATGCACCGCCATTACTTATTTCGTTAATATGTCCGATATCCGATTCAAGTTCGTCGTTTATAAATTTTTGCAGTTGACCATAAGATTTTAAATCTTTCTTGACTAAAATTACATTTTTTACACATAAAGTTGCCATTCTTTGTGGCTGTGAATTTGTTATATAAGTAAATACAAAATAAACATTAAAAATTCGAATGAAAATTTTTTATCAGAATAAAACTGTTTTTTCTTACTTGAAAACAAAATGAAAAGTGACAAATTATTGGTTACTTAGATTTATAAAGCAATGCGAAAGGGTTTTCTTTTTTATAGAGTTTATTTGTCTACAGACAATCAACAATTTTGTATCACAGCATTAGTGATGCTCCAACAAGCTCAGTCAATATATAGAGTCAATGCTCCACTTAAAGGTAATAATTCTGATAAACATCATTATTTTTCATGGAATATTTTACAATAATTTTCGAGATACAGAAACTTCCTTTTTTCTTACCCTCATATGGATTTTTTTACATTACACAGAGCAACAAAATCAATTTTTTTTTTTCCAAGAAATATTTGATGGTTATGTCCTGAGTAATTATTAATTATAAGTAGGAGGATTTACTGAACTTATAAACAATGCTGAATAATAAATGATTTATTTGTTGTGCGCAGTATTTTGGGATAGGATTTAACGATTTTAATGAAATTCTACCAAATGAATTCTACTTTCGCATTTTAATCTTTTTATGACATTTGTGAAAGGTGGACAAGAGATTAATATTTGCTGTAATAATGATTTAACCTCCAATCGGTACTAATATCTGATTCTAACTGAATTTACGTACAAAATTTATTCTGTAAAATATTAAATTTCTCATTGGAATCTATTCATTCGCTATTGAATTATGTTATATTCTTCAAATATTGTAAAAGAGAAATTATTTAATATACAAAATCAATTGATCTTCAACTTTGTATGAAAACAAAGTAAACTTAATAGTATTTCTGTTGATGTTATTTGCGTTAGTTATACTCCTCATTATTAATAACACTAGCAACCCCTAGTAGAAACCTATAATCCAAAAATAAAAATGTATTAAAATAAAAATAAAATATGACTTTGAGGATTATGTAACGTTAATGGATTTAATGTTTAGTCGTGTACTCATTTCTAACACATTACATTAACAGAAGAAATTAAGGGAATGAATGTTTAGAAAAACCGAATTCCGAAGCTTTTCAATAGTATCTCATGTGCTTTGTCATACGTATATGTTATACGTATCGTTTCTCGCTTAAGTGTACAGTTGTGCCAGTGCTAGGCAGCAACTACATTTTATAGAAAACCTCTCAGGTTGTGGCTTCGCTTGCGAACAGATCATCGAAGTGATACAACTCAACTTAATTTTCCTAAGACTGAGAAGATGTACGTAACTTTGTCCAGAGTTGCGAAACGGAAACTGACAAGATCAGACGCATGACATCTCAACTTTCTTTACTTGCAAAAAGAACGCAAAAGAAATCAGTCGGAAGTCAACTCGACTTTTTTATAAGAAAATGTAAAGAAATTTATATAGACTTATGAATATAAGACTCACTATGATCGAACACATTTCTAACTAACACAAACTAGACAAAATTATAAGTTGAACTTTGTAGGACACTGCTACCGCCAATCTCTGTTTTTTTAAGACTCTTGCAAATCTTTACACATCTTAATCTAGGTCTCATTTAACACCTGTAAACCAGCGTGTTAAGTGAGACAAAAAGCCAGTAAAAAAATGTGGTTACTTTCCTATATATCAAACAACGACTCAAGAAAAAAATATTGTTTTTTAAGTAATTTATTTTAATTATACTTTTATTATACTCTTACACTCTTAAACTTCAATATTCAAACTTATTATATATTTTATTCTTTAGCATGCTTTTGCGGTCCACCCATTCCTTTTTTTGCAAATGAAATCGGTAATTTTTGATTGATTTCTTGACTTCAAAGCTTCTTGTAACACTCATAATAGGCTCTTACCCACACATTTTCCTAACTCCCTTTTAAAATTTACACGTCTTTCAATGGGTGGATCTGAGTTTATGATAAACATTAATATCTTCAGAACTTTCGTCATCAGATTTCGAATTTTTTTTCCATCATTCACAGCAATTTCAATTAAAAATTCTTCATCGAAGTCTTTGTCTGCAAACAATTTCAGCCTTCCCTTTCAATTGAGTAAGCATGTTTTTTAAATTTCATCTAGTCCACTTTGTTGTAATTGAAGTTCGTAGCTTCTAACAAGTGTCATTCAAAGTTTCTTCCAACATTCATTCAATGTTGAGTTCTTAAGCTCCTTTCAAGATAAATGTACCAAGTGAACGCAGTTTTGAAATTTATCACCGTGTAAGATCGAGGTCGAGTTGAATGAAGCCGTCTTAACCCTTATGAATGGTCTGACCAGACCTTTATTTAGCTTTGAGCTGACTTTAACAGTAGAAAAAATTAGACTAAAGCCATGAGATTCCATATGGCACATTTTGAATTTGTTTTCTCAGTTTCGTTAATCATGGTGATGCCAGACTCCATTGCAATTCTTTGAATTTTTTATGGAATTTTTTCAATTTTTTACTTACGGATATCTGACTTTTTCCACCCCAATTTACCTGAACACACAACGAAAATGATATTGACACTTATACCAGGAATGGCGATTGGTGAACGTGTCGTTTTTTATAAAAATAATAATGCTGATGAGGTGCCGTCGAATAATCTTGTTTTTGTGATTTAATGTACAACAACATAATATTTACGAATAATTTAGTGTGATTTCTGCTGTTGCAAATTAGATGATAAATATTTTTTATTATTTTCATACTTTATTACTTTTCGGTGAACTGGAGTCATCTGACAAACGGTTTCGATGCAAGTTTTTAATGTTATTCATATCTTAATATAATAACTCTCAAGCATATGTAGATAGATGAAAATATTGTTAAGATAGAAAAAGACAGCTTCTTTAGACAACTAATTAAGTCTGGAATTGAATACCATGTTTCCATAATTTTGTTATTGGTACTTTTACTCATATTGCCCGATAGTCTTCCTATTTCATTTAATTCCAACTCTTGCCATAATTTGATAAATGTCTGTACCCATATTGAACTAGACTGGAAGTCAATTTCTTCAATCTATAACCAATCTATAACCAATTTTAAACAAGTGTAATTTATCCACTGAAGTCACATCCGCATATACAATAAATTTGAGTGTTACCGACAAATCTTCGCTGTGACAAAATCTTGCTGAAAATTCTTCGATTGATGAATGAATTACCGAATTAAACTCTAAACGATACCTTTTCCTTCCTATCGTTTTTCGTTTATCTAAATATAAATATTTCTTGTTGTTTTTTAAGTTGTAGTTTTGGCAGAAATATCGTTACTATAAACTTGTAAGTTAGCCTCAAAAGAACGAATTAAATCTTGATATACATGACGGTAATCGTTTTATTTGAACTTTCAAACTTTACGTTCAATTCATTGAAATGCTGGCACAAGACTGTAAAAAACATTAATTTTGGAAGCAGCATAATATCAAAATTCATCAATTGTGGGAAGATCCGTTAATTATTGGCGTGCCCGAATTAATTTATCGCGTACCACCACTAGACATTAGTTCGCCCTCCCTAAAATAAACTATACGTGAATAATTACCAAGTCCCATATAAATGCTAGTGGTCTGGAGGACCATGGTGTAGGGAATGCGTTTGCAAAAGCCTTGTGTACGAGTATACATTTATATTATTTGTTTTATTGTAAAAAAAACATATTTTTCTTTTATTTTGTTGTTGTATATATTATAAACATCATCTTAAACTACATAGCCATATGGCTTGATGGTCTTGTTGAATGGCTCTGTAACCTTGGTGATGTTCTTGCGTGCTTGCACTGTTAGTTGCTTCATTTGTCTGTTCAGATTTGGAGCTTCGCCTTACGCTTGGGTTCCAGACTCTTGAAGGCCATCCTGGCAATACTTGCGGTCAGAGCGGAGGATGATGACACGCAATGCAATCAGCTCAACAACACGACGACGCATGTCGTATGGTGATGGGATACCATCGAAGACACGCAGATGTGAGAGAGCAGCCTGGCCACACTTTGTTTTGTGTGGGATTATGCCTCGAACAGGAGCACGGAAGTAGAATCGGCACGCACTGGGTTGACATTACAACGTTTGCGCAAAAGGCCAAGTACTTTCTATCTTGTTTCTGTAGAAGCGACCTCCTCGTAGCGTACAACTGCAACTTTTCCGCCTTGTAGCAAATACTTGGCAACAACGGAGGCGAAACGGCCGAGCTGATGGCCACGACCATCAATAACAACATGGTCCTGTTCATTAAACCATTCACGTTTAGAAACCGCACGGAAAGGGGTAAGCGAGGCGTAGTATAAAAAATCTATTTTTATTTTTCTTTTTGAGCCTCTGAGACAAAAAATGTAAATTTATTGCATTTTTGATGCTATAAAAAGTTTACTGCGTGAAATCAAAAGTGAATTTTATGCTATGACAGAAAGTTATTTTATGCGACACGATAAAGGTTTATGTCTATGATTCAACAACACAAAGCTTCTTTAAATGACAAAAAGCTTTTCATCATATTTAGGTTTGAATCTTGAATATGTTCGATTAAAAATCTGTGTAATTTTTACAAATTCAACTTAGCCGTCCAAGTAATGCTTTAGATCTTTTATTTAACTACTATCTTTAACTAATGAAATTTTAAAAACAAAATGCACAAAAAAGGAAAATACTTACTTAAAATATTTTCATAAGCATTGAGTATTTCGTTAGGTTAAAATAAATGCGATTCTAAAATGCATGAATCATGCAACATTCACACTCTATATTTTCAATACTCGTACTATACTATGCATAGGCATAGCTATAGGAATATGCATATGTTTATTATATACAACAAATACATACACAATATCTCTGTTTGTAATCTATGCATTCATGTCGGTATAACTCAATTACACTAGGCCAATATGCCTTTTTCAAATGATGGCTGATGCAATAACAAAATACAAAATATTGTAGTATGCAATAAATATATTTGGCATCCCATGGAAGCTGGCAATAAGCTGGAATAGAAAAACAACCATGTCATAGAATAGTCCGGAATAAAATCTAAAACCAAAAAAAGGCGGCTGAAGTTGAATCGGCAGCTTCAGTTGACATCAAAGCCTTGATGGTGGGTCAACCAGGCTCGATGGTCTTGCATAGACATCCAAAGTGATTTTATTGGCTTGTTGCTTTTTCGATACGCTGATAAATTGTTAATGTCATATAGGATACACACACACATATATATATCTATATCTATGTTTATATGTATATACATATATAGATACTCACATGTTACATACATAGGTATAATATATGGAACAAGTAGATACTCGAGTGCGCGTGCAATATAAATGCTGACATTACAAATTTATTATTTATGTTCCGTTAAGCTTTGAAGCTCGACTACAAAATTTATACGCGACTCGGACGAGCGCTTTCAATGCATAGATACTAAATTTTTTTAAAATATGAAAATACGAGTATACATACATATTTTTTTATCTTTCAATTTTTCTTTGCTTGCAATTTAGTATTTTACAATTTTTTTTTTAGTTTTTGTTAATATTTAAATTGAATTTGCTTAGCATCAAATGGACTCAGCTGGTAAATAACAAAGTAAGCCAACTAAATTACTTGCCATGTAGCATGTAGTTTGATTGTGGTCTAACTGACTGACTACCTCATTGGGGATTCATGTAATGCATTAGACAGTCAATTAACATGGCCAACTCTTCACTCCTTATATAAAGTATACCATACATAGTGTGTAATCGTATGTAGGAATATTCAATAGTATCTTGCATTGTTTTGCTTTACTTCGGTCTTTAATTAATTAGGCATTCATTAGGTTGCACTACTATGTTCTTCTATTCATCTCAACTTATTTACTTACTAAGTATTTTCATTGGTGGCTAATGCGTGAAATGTGAATCCTTTGATTCCTTTAGTATTTATCCAACTGAGAATTGTTGAAGCAATCAAGCAAGGCAAACGCAAAAAATGCAATCACTCGTACATATAAGATACACAAGCAATCACATTGAAATTGAAGCAAAGGCGTAATAAATTAGCACAAACATGCCACATAATCCCATGCCTTCGCTTTCCTTTGGAATTCGACCCATGTGGCATCATGTGGGAGCCAGTTTAGTTCACACCTCCTCATTTCATAAACTGTTTCTGATTTTAACTTTTGGACCGATTGCACTAACATCCACAACTGTAACCGGGACTTACGTAAGGACAATGCACTTGGGGCAATTCTCGGAAATGAAATGAATGCTAACTATTATATTATAAATACTATTTCACGCAGAAAACCTTGTTGTTGTTATTGTATTGTTATATTCTTCACCATTGTGGTTACAACAATCGGCTATAGAAACATTACCTGATCTGGTTTCAAATGTGCATAGACACATAAATACGAGTGTCTACTATATGTGACTTATGTATATGTTTTCATCGTTCAAGTGATAAATGTTTTCGCATTTTAATGTTCTGAATCGTTTTATCCATTTAGTTACATTTTTGGCATTGAATGTCGACAATTGGCTACAATTGAAGTGATGCTTCACTATTATGGAAATAGAATGATAAGAATAAATGTTAAAGGACAATCAAAACAATTCGATTTAGTAAAACATTATTCAATTGCTATGTCAAAATGGAAAATTAACTAAAAGAATGTCAGAAATCAATTACTCAGAATAATCAGAAGAATTTTGTTTGAAAATTTCACATCAATGTGATGTTGATTTCTGTTATGAGTGACATAAAGCAAAGTGAATTTTTGGAAAGTGTATACAAATATAAAATCCATTACATTATAGAACTGTACAAAATACCTAATGAAAGGATATTTATACCAAGAACATTCTTACACAATTATCTTCATATATAAAGTAAAACAAATCAGTATCAAAGAACTTTTCAAAATCAGAAAGAATCACATTTAGTTATTACATGAACATAATGAACAACATTCGGTTAATTGATTTCTCTAAGCTGATCCCTTAAGACTTCTTTTAATTTTACATTGACAATAGTGATATCTGTCTGATCTTTCACTCGTCTTGGAACTAGTTTTTTGGAAACTGTAGGAGATAGCAAACTGAAATATTGTATATAAGTAACATATCGTATGTATGTAGGAGACAGCATACATTTTATGGGAAAATGAGAAACGAATAATAATTTATCAAACATTTGTAGGTACATATCCATGTAGCCATAGGAGAAAGAAATGTGATTGATTCAAATATTCGCAAATCAAAAGGAGCCCAATGAATCGAATTGAAACACTGGCTGTCATCAATAATGAGCTCTCATTATCACAAATCGCTAATTGAATTATTTTCTGATGCAACTGGTTACAACACGACATGCATAAACGACCATTCAAAGGAGAAGGAAATGTTTTTCCCATAGTGCCTTGTATCATAATACGAGTATATAAGCCTAGGTGGTACATTTCTCATTGAATGTTCATTCATGTGTGTAATGTTAGCAGAAACTGTTTTAAAAGTAGCTTATTACACTGATAGACTACAATAATAACTTGATAGTGGAGGTGATCCTAATGATATATTTAAAATATTATTAATTATTATTATACTCGTACTTCTCTTAGTTGCTAGTTCCATCTGTTTGCCAACTGAACTGTTCATGCACATTTTGGTGAAACCGAATTATTAAGACCAAAAAATATAATACTTTAAAAATACTTAAGGCATGATAAGAGGAACGATATGCAGGTGTCGTTCAATAATAATTTTTTTTTTTTTCATATCGTACGTTTCTGTATATCCTTATTTTTCACACTGCTACAAAGAGTCTCTTACAACAACAACAACAGCAAAAAGCTAGTAAATATTTTATGAACCATTTTCCATATGCAGCTGAATGCATGCAATGCTTGGTGCAGAGAAATCTGTGGTTATGAAAATTCGCACGCATATCGAGACACCTCTATCCATCGGATCAGTCACTTTGTATTGTATGCCATCGCAATCCATCGTAGCTCAACCCAATCATATGGCAAATGCCTAAAAGAACTTAACATTGTGATACTTATATCCTTAAATTTTATACTACTTTGGATGTGTACAATTTTTAATTCATTTTATTTTGTTTTTCAACGTTTCTCTCTCCCTATTCTTCTCTTTTCCCACCTTTTGCTTTCGCTTTTGCTATTGCCTTTGGCTTTGCCTTCGCCTGTGCTTTATATTTTGCTTCGATGTCTTGGCATTGCATTTCATGCAGAATTTATAGGTTTTATTGTCTGATTTATGTATTCATACCGCCACCGAACCGAATGCCACCAAATGAATTCAACAGAGCCCCGGAAATACGAGGCGAATGCGTGTTGAGTCTACGGACATGGGACAAACAAAGGAGCAGAGTGGTAGTATCACTGAGGCCCAAAGCTTTATTGCTTGTAAGCTCAATCATTCGTTATACGTCCTGCGTCCTGAGCTCTGCTGTATATCCTTGTTATCCTCGTCCGACCATTCGAACAGAAAAGTCAATTTTATTGCGTACGCATTTTATTTATTTATTTAATTTCAGCTGCGGCAGTTTATATTATTATGTTTTTCTTTTCTTTCCTTTACATTCCTTTCTCTTTCTCTTTCTTTTCATATTCATTATTTTTGTTTGTTGTGGTCTTCACACTTGATATGAATGGTATTATCACTTTGTCTTGTTATTTGTGATGCATTAAAAGTCATTCGAGATGAATCCATTCATCCGTCAAAATTTTAATCATTTATTGAAATAATTAGCTGAACAATTGCAGATCTGTTAAGTTTTCATCAAAGTTTCATATTTACTTAAAGAAATAATCTACATATACATATATACATTTTATTAAACTAAGTCTCCCGCTGCATCTGTATGTCTGATCGCGATAAACTGAAAAACTACCGAACGGCATTTCATACAATTTTCACCTATGAACGGAGTGATTCATAAGGAAGGTTTAGAAAAAAAGGCATTTCGAAAAACCCAAAGGAACAACCGGAAAATCGAAAATATTGAGGAGTGTAAGTGAAATGCATAAAAAGTTTAGTGACTTACTTCTACTTTAAAATCAATTAAGTCGTCTTTGTCAAACATCTCATCAGGTCAACCAATCAGTATCCACTAATTTGTTGGCAATGAGAGGCAGGATTTTATAAAACTAATTGATCATGATATTATGAATACGATATCAATTGGCTTTTTAAGAAATATAAACAGAAGCTTAATTAAAGATTTTATAAGAGCTATAAAATCTGCGTATCAAATCAAATAAGTAGTATATTAATCAGTTTCCATAAAATGGTTTTTAAAAACCATAAGTTATTTTTATTGGGAAATGTGTATTGCTTTATTTGGTGAAACTATAATGTTTGACAGCCCAACACATTGGGCACTTCAGAGCATTATTATAGTGTTATAATATATTCTTATTAATATTTCTCATACGCCGTATGCACTGGCGTTAAGTAAACAATTCGCAGTAAACATTGAAAAATGGCAATAAAAATGCAAAGCAAATATTAAAATATAAATCGATGTACAAATTGCTTCGCATTGCACTCAATATTTTTTTTATTTTTATACACAACAGAACAGTAAATATCATTAAAGGGAAACAGCCAAGAATGACGAATGATGACGAGTTAAGTGAGTCGCTTTAATAGTTTATTACAATTTTTATTACATTTACATCCAAATGATACCCCAAAACTAAAGTAGTTTTTCAGTCATTCAGTCTCCACTGAAATTCATTCAATTTTTTGCTAAAGTTTTAGCTTAATTGTGCATAAAAATATTATTTATGGGAATTAATTATTGTAATTACAAGATGAGAGAATAAAATCCAACATTGTTCATTGATTCTGAACTTAAGTTTAGTTTATTTTGCCATTTGACACCAGCATCAACTAACCACATAAATACATTAGAAAAACAGGAGTTTGGGTATGTTATTTGTAAATTCTCTACACGTTACGTCATTCTGCTTCGGCACATTAGGAAATTTCATTGTTATTGCGTTCGACACTTAACTTTATTAATTTTTTTGCACCCAAAGTCATTCGACAATCTCAATATCGTTGTTTTGTTGTTCACCCACGCCCGCAATCAGTCGTCGTCATCATCATCATCATCATCATCATCATCATGTATTGTACAATACACAATTGCTTGCCACATCTTCTAGAGAGAGCTTTTTGTACCCATGGTAAGACATACTAGAATAGTGAATAAACGCAGGAATAAGTGCATGTCGATGCCACGACCCTCAAGAGAGCGGGGACCTCTTTGGTAATCCATTACCGCAGGTGCTATAAAAATGTTTAGTTTACGATTTGCGATTAACGCGAAACAAGTAGAGCCGTAAAATGTTTCTTCATGCCACATCCTTTGGTTTTGTCCTGCTATTCCAGTCACTTTGTTTGATTCGTTTCGGCTTTTGTTCTACCATACTTAATGAAGTTGGTGGAGATGATGGGGGCGGCATTGGTCTTTTGTATTGTTTTCTTGTTGCTTATTGGCATAAAATAAACGTTTTTGTTTTCGATTTTGGTGCCCGTTGGCTAAGTTCCCTTCCTTCCATTGGGTTTATGCTTTGCCACTGTTGCCATTATTCGATTAATTTCAATAAAACCGAAATTTTTAAGACCGTCGCCATATTTAGTTAGTTGCTTTTGTTAATGTGCCATGTCGTGTTGTGTTGTGTTTGTGTTTTCAATTTATGTAGTCTGCCTCAAACTATATAGAATCATAAAACCGATTTTTAATTAAAATTAAGTAGAAGCGTTTCCTTTTTGTTATTGTTGATTTGTTGTTGCTGAAGGAAGGTAAAAGTGGTGGGTTAGGAACTCATGCAGAGCAGAATGCAGGAAGTTGTTTAAATATCATTACGTATTGGTTTCCGGATAATGATGACATTTGAAATGAATCTTCATAGACATACTGAAGGTTTTTTATCTTGATTTCATTCTCGAATTTCTTATATAGTGCCGTAGAGAGGAAACGAGGATTTGGCAACTAACAAATTATGCAAAAGAAATACACAAAAAAAATACTTAAGTACTGAAAAACCTTACATTGTGTTTTCATTTCCACACAAAAGACAAGCCAAAATCTTGGCAAAGAAAAACTTTCACACAACTACACACCTCATTCCGATCTTTGTTTGGTGGAAAACCAAACCGAACCCTCTACTGTACCATGGATGGCTATGCAATGATGAACCAAAGTCTACAAGCTACCACCGCCACTTCGAACTGAATAACAGCAGCTGCCTTTTGAAACGTTTGCTTTGCTTCGAAGGCACATAAATTTTAATAATTTATCCCATATTATTCCACTTAAGTCGTTTAGATTTTCATAATAAATTAATAACGACAAACGGCAGTAAAGCAACAGCAACAGCAGAGCAGAACATTGGAATAGACTGAAGGTAGGAGTGAGTGGCGAAGACCTAACCAAAATGTGAACGATTGAAATGCGTTTGAATCTTATGTTAGGAAACCAGCAGATAAGCAGTCAGACAGATAGACAGACATTTATACAGACAGAATGATGAAGCCACGACAGACAAAGAGGACGAACAGGACAACATCGATGAGGAGGCAAATGATGATGACGACAACTTTAAGGACAAACTTGAGGCGACCATCAAACGGTTGCTCAACATGTGAATCGGAATGTTATCTACGACGCCTAATCGTGAAATGATATGAAATTGAAGAGAGAAAACACCATTCCCGGACTATTATATCACCATAGTAATATAGAAAATACTTATATGCATGTAATGTGAGTGATAGCCCTCTCTCTTACATTGGAATCAAGAGTCACTCTTGACTTGGAAAGGGCAACTTGTGTACGTGGCTTATTTATTCGCTTAATTTGCGCCGCAATTTTATTTACAAATTGTTGCCACTGCCACCAAATGTTGCTACTACTTACTTACTTCGATTCGCCTTTAGCTCTTCTCATTTCGACGTCTGAGATTTGCGGTATTTTGCTTTTACTACAATACAATATATAGTAAATGTGTATACGAACGAGTGTGCGTAGCGAGACAAAAGCTGAGATATTTATTGTCCTGCGGCAGCGGTGACTTCAGCCGAAGCCGAGGCACAGCAACAAAGGTTGAGCAAATTTATTGGCATCTTTGACCGCAGTTCAGCGCAATGTAGCGCTTTAAGCATTAATGGGCGGCTGTTGTAGAGTAGTTCAAGTCTCGCATTGTCGAAAATGGACGCAACTTGATTTTGATGCGTTATTAAATGGTTTTTCTTTTATTTTTATGGCTTTTGATGTTGGATAGCGCGTAGGGAAGGGTAGAAGAAATGAGAAAATTAAAAAAGGAAAAGTAAGAGAGAATGAGATTGGGCGTTTCTTTGGCTTTTAATGAGCCATACAACTGTATTTTTAAATGATGTAGGAGGAGGGTAGTTAAAGAGAGTTTCTTATAAATCTGTTTACTACAGTCTTCTTTTACTTAATATAGATTCTCAATAGATTTGATGAAAAATGTGTTATCGTCTGTCGGAAAAGTATTCGGACAGTTTTGTTTAAATTAATCACATTAATATTTTTGAAAAATATTCTGGACATCAGCATCAGTGTAGCTAAGTGATAATGACACCAAGTTTTGGAAGCTGCTTGACTCAGTACAACTCAGAATAGAGCAACGATTTTTACCATTAATAAAAAATACAATTTGTATCAAACAAAAAATCTGTGATGATTTCTAGTAATCTAAACAACTTTTGATCATCCAACTAATGAAATGGACAAAGTAAACGAAATTTTGATCTGCATTAAGGTAAGCCAGTGGTACGGCTTTTTCCAAAAGATCTTATTTCAACAACAACGCCGTAATCAGGACATTGGTGATGAGACATTAGTCAATGAGTTTGACATGGCAAGCCAAATCAACGAATCGAAGGTTCATGTTCATATTGATTAGCATATGAATCTCTTTTCCCTTAGTGTATTGTGATCAAAGTACTGAACGCAATAACACCTCAAAAATATTTTCATCTTACTTTAGAATTCAAAAAGAATGTGTACTAAAACATTGTTGAATGAATTGTAACAATATGTCTAATATCATCGGTATTTTAAAACACCCAAAGATTTTCATATTTAATGTTAGGGTCACATTTTGTCCAGGAGTCTTCTACAATTTCAAACGAGTAAGTTTCTGCGAAAAGCGATAGTTCTGTACACATCACACTGGTTTTCAACACAAACTAAATAGTTCAATTATAAACTGTTAAATTCCTCTGGGTAAAATGTCTTTTTTGTTTCGCGTCAATTCCATTATCATTTTTCGCATAAGGTGATTTTTAGTTCAGTATTGGGCATGGATTTTTTCCATTTGCCTTTACTTTGTAGTCATCAAAGATGTTTCTGTGTTATAAAAGTTCTTCAATAGACATGTGATAATTTCTAATACAACATCAAACTGCAATTCTTTCTATATGATGAGAAGTTCTGATTCCATTAAGTGTCTACTGTTAATTAATAAATACATAATAAATGTCATTGAATTACATTTACTTAAAGAATGTACAATTGTCTTCATTATTTGCCTTATACTATTAACCAAACTTGAAGTCTCCTTACTTGAATTTCTTTTCTATTGTATTATTATTATTAATTTTTTTTTTTACTAAATTTTTATAACACACTTTTATACATTGGTTTCACGTTTGTTTTGTCAATGCTTGGTCAGCTATTTTATATGCAAATGCTCTCTACTATTTCTATTGATCTCTTCAATTTTTGTACTACAATTGACCACCTTCATCAACAACTAACCACCTTTCACTAAAATAAACAATTTGTACACGGGTGAATATCTACGATACTAAGTATCTACATGTATAGTATCTGTGAGTATATGAGTAGTATGTGTATAAATTCAAAAGTTGTTTATCAAATTTACCAGTTATCGATGCTTGAAGAGTCAACCAACTACAAAAACACCGCAATCATGAAACATTTTACAAGTATGACAAAACGAAACTATGGATAGCTAGCCAAGTCGATTCGATTCAACTCAACTTGAAACGATATGAATTGATTCGAGTGCTTTATCTTTAACTCGAAAAACAACAACAACAGCAGCAGCAGCAGAAGAAGATGGAAGAGCAACATGAACATCAACATCAAAGATAACAATAACAACGACAAGAAGATGATGTTGACGTTACCGTTTTGACATGGAAGTTTTAACCTCGACCACCACATCATCCACACTTTTTGTAAACCAAACCAGGTTTGCGTTTGGTCATATTAACTAAAAGGTAGATGAATATACTTTGGATGATTCATATGTTGGTGTTGGTGTTGGTGGTCGTGTTGTTATTGTAGTTGTAGTTGTCAAGCAATAAAGCCATCGAAGCTGTCATTATGGATTTTCAATGACAATGTGTGATGGAATTGTCGATAAGTCGACAAGTGTGTCGTTCTCTGGCTTTCAACCAAGTATTGTACATAGTATCTACCTATCTCATGAGTATTGTTGTGTCATTTGTCGTATACTTGTATATAGACGTATATGCATCTACGGCACTTAAGTCACGCACTAAATATTGCCTCAGATACATACACACATACATACAGAGATTCACACACAAATTTACAAAACTCAATCAATTGATATCGTCATCGTCTTTCACTTTTCATTATAGTAGTTGTAGTTGCTCAATTCGAAGGATTTTAAATTTCCGTTGCTTTGCTTTAATAGAATTTCGAGAAGTTCTTGATAGTGGGTGTAGTATGTGTATTTTCATGACGAGTGTCCTTCAATTGATTGATATTTACTATTTTTTTGCTGACTTCTTCGCATTTCATTTCAATCTAAAACTTCAATCCAATGTATTCACGGATTCTATTCTATTTGAATGTAAACAGGATTCATTCATTTAATGTGATGGATTTTGCCTGAAGGTCATAAATGTATTTTCATATGTACAAAATTTTTATTATTTTCATATGAAAATTTATTATGAAAGAAATAAAAATTTTATTCAAAACTTCTGCAAGGAATGAAACTGGAAGAGAACCTTTACTTTTTATTTTATAAAAAAAATTGCCAAAACAACATCATCCACGTTTAAAACCATGAATTACAATGTTTCGAGTGAAGTAATCTGACCACACATAAATTTCCCAGAGATTGTATTATTCACACATACTTTATCTCAACGCTGCGCTGCTTGCTCTTCATGTATTTGAGTGTATTGTAAATGACTGAATGTGTATGCATGTGTGTCGGTATGTCAACTACACGTCCCCCTTTTTAGAGTGAATAGGTATGTACTATCATTTTGTCGTATTGTTTGTAACGCATATAATCATGTATTGTAGATTCTATAAAGTATTCATAGGAAATAATCAGTGTGACCTACAGAACTAAATATTGGTATACAAACCACCAGATGAAACTAGAATGCTTCTCTTATTGGAATTTTTTTATTTTTTTTGTGTCTTTAGAGACAAAGACGAAAACAGACTTAGCTTTTAAATTCTGTTCTATTTTTTCCATCAAAATTTTTTAAAGTAATAGCAGTGGTAGCACAACTGGAGATTCCCGAAATTATTTTGACAATATTTTTACATCCCCAATTTTTAAAAAGTGACCATGCCCAGCATGCAATTACTTACCGAAGTTCCTGGATGAAGTATTCGCTGTACAAAAACTAACACAGCAGATCAAATCCATATTCAATAAAGCTACTCTAATTATACATAATCTAAATGGCAAAATTATTTATTTATGAGATGAGATACGAAATGTAAGTTTAGGTGAACTGATAATCGTTTTTCATACAATTTTTAGTTTTTCCCATTTCAATCATTCTCTCTCTCTCTATCTCTCTCTCTCAATGGATGTAGTGGGTATGATTGAGTATGTAACTCAAATCTCTTTGTGATGGTGTTGTTTTTAGTTCATATTGTTTGGTGTGCGGTAAAAAATAATAAATGTGTAAATATTACATATATATTACAATATTTGTTTTGATTTACAGAAGCAACGGTTTTATTGAAATACTTACATATAAATAAATTAATCTTGTATTGAGTTGCATGCTTCTGAAGGAACAAAAAAAACGAAAAAACTTTTAAACAAATTTACTTTTGAATCAAAATTACTTTCATTTAAATTATTTTCAATGTTCTTAGAACGGAAAATAAAAGTTGTAACTTAACCACTTCTACAGAATATCTTATCAGAATTATGATATGATTTATTATCTTTTCTGATTAGAAAGTTTTTTTTACTTGTATCTTTTAAAATATTTTATTGCAGATGATACTGTATATCTTATCCTTATCAACTAAGTATGTAAGTGTAATGTCCAAAATGCTTACATGTTATCTGTTATCGACTATCCAACTCAATAGTTAGGGTATAGGTCAATAGCCAGTTTTTCGTTTGAATGTTAATCAAGCATATCGAAAAGAATGGGAAAATGGTCAATGGTCAACCACCAAAGTGTATAGAGTAAAATTTAAAAAATGTACTCTTACTTAATATCTTGGACAAGCCAGTAAGAAAGTCTATAACGTAATGACTGAATTTGTCGATTCATAGTGCGTTAACGTGATTCTGTTAGCCTTCATTTTGTTTACTTTTTTTTTTTTTCGTTGTATGCTTTCGATATTTTCTTGGTTCTCAAACTTTTAACGGATGTACATATAGTCATGTGGGATGCTGCTGAATGAAATATTATTACGAAAGGATACAACAAAGAAACTTTAATTCTTTTTTAAAAAAAGAAATCGAAGAATAGAGTCGACATAAAACAGAAGTGCTGCTTCGAAAATAATAGCAAAAGAGTTAAACAAGTTTTCAGTTTTCCGCAGTCAGGCATGTCTTTCGGAAGTTCTGTGTGATAGGTGGGAGAATTGTATATAGTAGAGGAGAAAATGATGATATCTTTTATTTTGGGGTGTCTTATAATATGTGCAATATTCTGTTCAACGTAAGTGTTACGCCTTATAAATTTTTGAATTTATAGCGGAAAATAAATACTTGTGCGCGAACAATTGAAAATTCTCTGAAGCCATGCCGAAAAGTATGCCAAGAAATTGAATTTTCTAACCAAAAATATTGGTTGAAGTGAAAGAAAGAAACTTTAATTGGTTCCAGAATTGTCATACTTGGTTAAATTTAAATCGAAACGAAAAAAGAAAAATCCATTTAAAATTTTCAGTTTCTATTGTCCATTTAGAAAGAAGACCAGCGAACCAAGGGGAGAACCACTCTGTATGTGTTGCTTATACGCAATCGCAATTAAAATCATTCCCAGGATTACAGTTAATGGCTATTGTTGGTGGTTCCCCTGCCACTGTCACTGCCAGTGCTTGTGCTGCCACTGCCATTATTGTAGTTGTGTTTTTTTTTTATTGATGTTGTCTTTGTTGTTCTCTACTCAATGGAGGCAAAAGCAGCAAATACCGATAAATGCACGTTCGCTGAATTTAGGCGATTTTCCAGCGATTTTGTTGATTACGATAGACAAAAGGACAGATAGATACAATAGCTATATGTATGTACGCACAAGAGGTCGGAAGGACAGACAGACAGACATGCCATGCCATGCCATGCCATGAAGCGACATTGGTTGGGGGTACAGGGTGCTTAGGCAAACAGTGTATCTCGTATGTTCGAAGGCTAAACAAAAACGTGCGTGCCTAATGAACAAAAACTGCATGGTCAACATGGCTTCGAATAGATCGGCAGGGTCCGACACATACACTCACATCTACATCATCATGTTGCCTGCTGTCATTGCAAAATACCAATAGACCACATGTGCATGGCTAGAAAATTGATCTGAGACACGCGGCAGAAATTGCGTCGCGTTTTTAGGCCCAAACAGCAACAGCATTTTCCAACTGACCCCAAACTACAAATGACCAACACTGGTTTGAGGCTTGAGGCTTGGCTTGGCTTTCTTTCGTTTCGGTTTTTGCTTGGCTTCGCTTGGTTTGGTGTTACGAGTACGTCGCTTGCACACTTTTTCCGGGTTTGGTTAAAACTTCTAATGACCAAAACAGGCGTATTCGACAAATCGGCATCAATATTGTTTATTTTTCTTGTCGATGCCATTAAACATACGAGTCTCTACTCATTAGGGAAAATATTCGCTGAAGAACCCGCTTTCGGTTGATTGTTGTTTTAACATTTATATGTTTTCATGCAATAAACCGCAGGAATTCATTTAGTTTCGCCATCAATTGTGCAATTACAGAGTGGCAAACAAGGTAACGATGATCCCACTCTCGATGTTCATTACTTTCTTTCTTGTAAAATTTGGGAAACATTTACAAAATTTATGCATACTATTTTTCACATACATTTTGCTTTCTTAAGTAAATTTTGTTTTATCTTCATATATATATTTCATATTTTTCATAGAATTTTTTCTTTTTTGCTCTTCACGCTTAGTGATTATATTTTTACACTTTACATAAGTGTCTTTGGTCAAGCAAACTTTTGGCATTGAAATTGATTGTCAAGTAAGTCAAGGAATGTTGACTAAAGCAGTTTATATTGCAATGCAAACAAATAAATTTAGTTCCATG
Source organism: Amiota mariae (assembly GCA_035041805.1). NCBI lineage: Eukaryota > Metazoa > Arthropoda > Insecta > Diptera > Drosophilidae > Amiota > Amiota mariae. Next base: position 200,122 of record JAWNKV010000229.1, on the reverse strand, counting down.
AATTTTGTTGTACGCCACAATATGGTTTTTCAAGTATATTCTGAGACGATGTCGGCAATGACAAATACACATCCGGAATAAAAACGCAATCATTTTTCGTATGGTTCTTTCAGGTGAACGCTTAGCTACTGTTTGTAAATGCAAATAATGGCAGTCCCCCTGAAGATTGTTAACAATAGGACTCAATTAGTATGGTTCCCTTATGTCTATGATATATCCAAATATCCTTTAAGCCATTGACCATTTTCTAGTGGCTTTACTTGTGTCATATTTATTTTTGTATAGATTATTTAAAACAAATATTTTTATTCAATGTGCCACGAGTCGAAGGCCCCAGTTGCTAGAGCTCGTTAAACTTGTATATTAAGTCTAGTATTATATATTAGGTTTAATGTGTTAAAATAAAATAAATAAATAAATATTTTCATATCAGATTACTTACTATTCAAGCCAATGAAAAAGCATAGAAGTTATAATGGTATAATACCAAAGCCAAATAAGACAGCAAGTAGTCTAACGATCCAATTAACTTGTTGATAAGTTTTTCCAAAATATTTGAAAAAATACTTTTATGAAGAATGGTGCCTGTACTGGACGACACCAACATCATACTTGCACATCGGTTTGGGTTAAGAAGAGGACATGGAACGATTGAGCCATCGAATTGTCAAATCTTGAAAAAAAAAAATAAATATTGTGCTCCTGTCTTTTTAGAAGTACATCAAGGATTTGATAGTCTGATATCTAGCTATGTTCTATATAGTTAAGAAAAGTCTTCCTGCACCTTATTATCTGCCCAAGGAAGCGTACTTGGCCCCATCATTTACTTAATATAAGTAAACTGCTGATGTATTAGTGGCAAATCAGCACCTACAATACCGACTTATCATGGTCGAAAAATAGGTGATGCAATTAAAATTTGAGCTCAACACACAAAAAATAATCCAAACAACATTCACCTTTAACCGGATTAGCTGTCCCTTAATAATATTTAAGGGTTGTACTATCCCACAAAGCAATACTGTCAAAAATCTCGAAGTGCACCTAAACCGGAGGCATACCTCATTAAAGCGAAACTGATGGAAGTAAAAATAAAACGGAAAAATATGTACTGATCACTTGAAACATGGTCCCAACTTTATATAGAAAAAAAGATAAGTTTATTAGTTTGTCAGGTTTTAATTAAGTCATAGTCTCAGTAAGAAAGTCAAAGCAAATAGTGTCCAGTAATATCGATTCTTATATTCATAAGTCTAAATAAAGTACTTCATATTTTTGATTTTAATTTGATTTGAGTTGATTTTGTTGGCGTTCTTTTGCAAGTAAAGAAAGCCGAGCTAACATGCGTCTGATCTTGGCACTTTCTGTTTCGCGACTCTGGATAAAGGTAAATACATCTCCTCAGTCTCAGGAAAATAAAATTAACTTGCGACCAATATCTTTGGTATTTCGAGTCTCAACCTGACATCAAAGGTTTTCTATGATACGCAGGTTGCAGCGTAGCGCAACACAACTGTAAACATAAGTATGACGAATGTCACATATGTCACATAGCAAAACACAACAGACACATTGATCAGTTTCGGAATTCAGTTTTTCAACACATTCATTCCCTTAATTTCTTCTGTTAATGTAATGTGTTAGAAATGAGTACACGACTAAACCTTAAATCCAATAACGTTACATAATCCTCAAAGTCATATTTTATTTTTATTTTAATACATTTTTATTTTTGGATTATAGGTTTCTACTAGGGGCTGCTAGTGTTATTAATAATTAGGAGTATAACTAACACGAATAACAACAACAGAAATACTATTAAGTATACTTTGTTTTCATATAAAGTTGAAGATCAATTGATTTTGTAAATTAAATAATTTCTCTTTTACAATATTTGAATAACATAATATAAAGATTAAAATGCGAAAGTAGAAATCATTTGGTAGAAATTCATTAAAATCGTTAAATCCTATCCCAAGATATTCACGAAAAAAAGTTTAAATTGATCTTAAAATTATGATTTGTGTATTAGCCAGTTTTTTATATTCTCAACTGCGGTGTGAAAGTTATGTCAACTTCGGTACACAATGCACAGGGAAACTGAAACTGACAGAATCACGTTTGTTTTTTTTTGCAATTCACATAATCGGTACTGCGCACAACAAATAAATCATTTATTATTCAGCATTGTTTATAAGTTCAGTAAATCCTCCTACTTATAATTAATAATTACTCAGAACATAACCATCAAATATTTCTTGGAAAAAAATAAATTGATTTTGTTGCTCTGTGTAATGTAAAAAAATCCATATGAGGGTAAGAAAAAAGGAAGTTTCTGTATCTCGAAAATTATTGTAAAATATTCCATGAAAAATAATGATGTTTATCAGAATTATTACCTTTAAGTGGAGCATTGACTCTATATATTGACTGAGCTTGTTGGAGCATCACTAATACTGTGATAAAAAATTGTTGATTGTCTGTAGACAAATAAACTCTATAAAAAAGAAAACCGTGCCGTTTTGTGGCATTTTTGTTACGTTTGTTTTCATCTAAGAATTTTTCATATTATTGTTTACTTGACACTAAACAACAGAGATTTAAATAATAGAAGAACATAATATCATACGATCGAATTACATATCATAAGGATGAATAAAATCATAATATAGTCGAGTGAACTTGCAACCAATCTTGTTGGAGTTAATTTTGCAAAACAAAAGTCAAGTTAACTTGCTTCTGATCATTTCAGTGTATGTTTTGCAAATGGAGTAATGGGTTTTTGTTTGCTTATGAACAGCGTTCAGAGCCCAGACCTACCAAAACAAGGCCCTTCGCCGTATAACTAGAGATCTTTGGCTTGTGCGCAACAACATCTTGCACAGAGACCTAAGGATGCACACAGTGCGCGATGAAGTCCGGGAGAACAGCAATCGTGATCAACAAAGGCAGCAAAGTCATCCAAACCACCTGGCGACAACCCTCACCCAAGGCGTGAGCTGGCGCCGATTAAAGAGACTCCATCATTATTCTGAACAATCATATAAATATTTTATGTAATTTGTAATTCACGAAACAATTAAATCAAAAAAAAAAATTATATTTTTTTACTTATCAAAATAATTAACATTTTTTGATATCTTCTTATTTTCATAATCCTGACACCAAAGTTACCAAAATTTACTCAAACACTTTCCAGACTGTGCTAGAGTTTTCCTGAAAATTTCATCAAAATGGGTAAAGCAGTTTCCAAGACAATAAGGAGCATACATACATACAGAAGAAGTGGTTTATATAATATTATACAATATATATAATATGTTATAATTTCCATGACAAGTCAGTTATATAGTACAATATTTTTCAACTTTTTCATAATTAAATATACAATAGATTACAAATCTACAAGGAGTATTCGACTTGTCACACACCTCAAATATTTCAATGAAGTTAAAAAGGTAAAAACAATCAATGTAAACGAATGCACCTTCAACTATAAAATTAAGTTTCATTAATCATTTTTGGATCACAAGCACAATCTGTGATTTTTACTAAGGTTTAGTACAAAATAGTTTCTATAAAGCATTTTCATATATACTTACTTTATAGGTCTATTATCAAACAAGTATAATGTTGATTTACAATCTTGATTTTCAAAGTTTATTTGTGCCCTACGATTAGTTTTTCTAGTGGTTGATATTAAATAAAAATTACTCTACTCTAAACTCTAAAGTTAAATCAAAAAAAAAATCCAATTCAGTATGCAGAATAAATAGTATTATTGAATATACAATGCAATGCACGATTACCTCAAACATTGATTGAGCATTGGGAAATCAAAATCGAAAATTCATAATTTCATTTTTGTTCGACTAATTGAATTCAAAATATTTTATAAAATTGCAGAAAACAAAACAAGTGTCTTTGACTAAATTTTGAAAAAAAAAATAGGGGAAAAAATCTACACAATAAATAAATAAATAAAAATTCCTTCAAAGGATTTTCAAGCAATTATTCAAATGAAGGATATATAGGATATATAGATATGTAGGTAGAATAGGAAATTAAAGTCAATTTAATATGTTGGTCACATATGAATTAAGTAGCACACAACATACACATATGCCACATATTATGACAGCATTAAAAATTCAACGCAATTCAAATTTATTAACAACAAAAAAGAAAGTATTAAAAAATAATAACGATGAAAAAGATACAAATGAAATCACGAATATGGTGCAGGCAGATACGTGGCACAAGAGGCTTCTCATGGTCACTTACTCTGATATTCATATTCAATGAATGAATCATTATACTATTGATTATTATACCTACTACATACATACACTTAATTTCGCATGCGAAATATTATTAAACAATTATTAATACATTTATTTTCAATTTAATTGAATTTGTTGCATTTATTTTAAGTTGGTCACATTGAGGAGGAGTTCAATCGAAGTTAAGTAGATTTTTATAAAGGCAAGCCAAGTGAAGCCAAGAGAAGCAGATAATTCGCAAACGAAATCGAATCAGTTTATGAAAGAAGTAGGGAATTTGTATCTATTTCTTTTAAATAACCTGCTCACTTCTTCTTTCTGTTTTGTTCTGTTTTCTATACTTGCTACCTGCCATTTTAAAGTCTTCAATTCTATACAACTATACTATTCACTCGTAGTCTCACTGATGATGTTCCATTCTTTCGAACATTTTGTTTATCGTATGCAATTAAGTTCAATAAAGTGCCTTACTTGAACTGAAGTCTCGATTCGTTGTGACTCAGATGCGATTGGATGAAGTCCGACATCAGTTCGATCCTATCCTGCTTCTTGCAACAATTCATTCATTTGTTCCGTCCCTCATTCACTCATTCATTTATTCTCTCATTCAACCATTGATTGCAGATTTGTAAGTTGTGTTGCTGGGTAATTATCGAAAGTGCTTCCGTTGCGGTGGTCATTGTTGGAAAGCGGAGGCAATGTTCGCGTGGCCAGGCGTATGTTTGCGTTCATTTGTGCACTTTACGATATCCTTGTTGCTTTTGCATCACATTCGCACATACAATACAAACATGAAGTACTCCATATGTATATGCAACTATTCGAAATAGCATTCATGAAAGAGCTACCGGCTACTGGCTACAAACAACAAGCAACTTCATGCCGTGGACGGCGCCGTGTGACGAACAACGATGCCTAAATTTAATTAAAGGAAAAATAAATAATTTTATTAACAATCAATAAAACGTGTGTGCAAAATGTGTGTTCGGACTGTACGTCGTTCGGTGGGTCTGACGGTGCCGTTCAAATGACATTTGTATCGATAACATTAAGTGCTACGCTACTGTTGCAGTTGCATACAGAGTCAGTTGGCATTAATATCATAATTAAATTGGTTTCCATTGCCATTGCGTACAAATGTCTTGTGGTCATTGAGACTTTAGTACATACATATTATACATATTTTCTCTGTTTCTCATGTGGTCACTAAATGGAACGGCATCCTTCTGCACCTCTTTTATTGTAAGTATCTTGAAGCCAATGCAGCTGCTTTTGTGTGCAACCAAAAATTTAATGCAGATGACGAGATTCGCACAAATAAAAAATAAAAAGCAATAAAATAATAGTTTATGTCAATTTGTGTGTTCGTTTTTTTTATGTAGACAAAAACATGACCTCGTCTTGTATTTTTTTTGTATTTTTTTTTTGTTGTGAACAATAGTTAAATAAAATAGGGTGTTTTCCTGTTGATTTTGTTGTTATGTTGCATGTAAACATGAAGCGAAACATGTGTATGAATTATTGAAAATATGTTAAAAGAAAATATATCTACGTAGCAGAGATCTGATCCAAATAATTTTATAATTTATTCCATTTTACCATTATGTTTTATTGTAGCCGCCCTAAGTTAATCGGTGACTAAAAGTAATGATAAACAGGCCGTTTATAAGAAAATAAACCGGTTTATTATAATAACTAATTTTAATATAAATGAAAGTCGAAATTCCTGTATCTTCCAATATGTATAATTTCTTCACCATTCCAATTAATTCTAATGAAGTCGTTGTATATTGGATATATGGTGATTTAGAGACATTTTTTAAAATCAATCAATTTCGTCTTTGTTAAAGATCTCCTTTTGTTAGCTTTTTTAATTAATATTTTTGTTGTGCGTAGATAAAATAAAATGCAAAAAGACATCTTTTGTATCAAAATTATAAAACCAGTGAAGAAATGTAAATCAGTTTTTCTAGTACACCCGTGCAAAGCAGTGATGAGTCTCTAGTTTAAATAATATTACAATGTCAATAAACATGACTATAATGAAAGGCTGTAACTCATAATTATGATTTAAATGTCTATTCATTAAAGCAAAAGCAATTAGCAGGAGGATCGTTTTGGTAAATCAAATATTTCAGTTGGTTGTTAATCAAACAAATAATTTTTTATAATATATTTTAAGGGGCATGTCCTATTTTTGCAATAGAAACTAAATTCACTCTAACATAATACAAAGAATTAATGATTTAATAATTCAGAAATCTTTCAGTCTACAAGAGCGTATATATTTCGGCTGCAAAGCATGGTTAAGCAAGGATTGTGCGCAACTCATGAAGCGTGTGGAACAAAGTATGTTTAAGAAGATTAAAGATTATATATATAAATTAACTAAATTAAAATAATTGATTCCCTAGAACTGCACTATGTGCATGTAAAAATTGGTAGTTACAATTATTTAAATTAATTATTAAAGGCCATAGACCTGTATCATTGTCAATCTTTACCACCTACCTACTTAGCTTACGAAATCAAAATCAATCAAACGCTACCCATTTCTTACTAAAACCGTATGCCGCTACACCCGTTAACCTATGGGTGGTGTTAATGCCCTACAGTATTTTGGAATGGTATGTTGACTTATATCTTCTTTGGTTTGTCAAATTTTCATTATAAAGGTTAGAAACACGTTTTAAAATTAATCAAGTCGTCTTTGTCAATCTTCTCCTTCTGGTTTTGCTTTTCTTATTAATCATCGCACTGAAATTGTTTTGTTTCATTCAAATTCAAGAAAAGATTCGGTTTTCCGTGCGATGCCGGTCTGAGTGTACAACAAAAAAATATCAGCCTCCTAAAAAAGATAACTTTATAGATAACCATAGAACCTTGATGAATGTGTTCCTCAAATTGGAATACAATAAATGTATTTATTAATAATATTAATTAATTAATATTTTTTCTTGTAGCTAACATTCTTTATTTGCCTAAACTTTAAAGGATAAATGTACACAAATTACTCTCTTTAACTTCATTGGGATCGTAGTGAAAAAATATAAAATCGTTCAAATTGTAAGAGTATTGTGTCAAATACATACAGTTGGTCTTTGAGTTCTCTGGAATCTTATTGATTGCTGTAATTTGACTGTTTCACAGAAAGACAGGTTTCTTAGTAGTGTTGTGCATTGTATGTGGTATTTTTCTTTTTTCACTTTACCGCGACATAATGGCAATGAGGCAGATATACATATGTACATATGTCCAAAATACAACAATAAAGTATATGGAAAAAAGTGAAAAAATGAAAATATAGGAAATATTAAATTAAAATGATGTTTTTAATAGTATATCTAGCACCTTTATGCATCGTCATTCGAAAAGTATAATTTAATTACAATATTTTTGTACAATAATTGAAGTTTGTCTGTACTCGTAGTTATTTGCTTCTAGCAAATCTAATAGAAACAACAAATGCAGAGAGAATATTACAAACGCCAATCGATATTAATTAGAATATAAAATATCTTTTTATTTTTAAATTAAAATGGCAACAAATTCAGACTAAAACTGATTTGTTGGCCACTAAATGAATTTCGTATTACGTGCTTCGAAAATAAGCATTTTCAATAATCCGATTAGTTCGATGAGAAGTTTCGGTATGTCTATCGATGGATACATTCTGTACATATTTTATAGATACCTACTGACACCATGGTTATGGGATACATGTTACAGTTTTGATGAGGATGATGATGATAATAATGCAAACACGTACACAAACTAATGTACCATGGATAATCATGTAGCTAGTAGTAGTTGTTTACTATATGCTGTTGCTTTGTTATTAATATTGGTTTTGTTTTTCAATCGCAATATTTATCAAATTGCGCAACTACTAAGTTTCGAGTAAGTAATGAATATCATCAAAATATATGAATCGTTGTGAGAACACATACTGCTTATGATTAATTTAGGCTTAGATGAATAAATAAAAATGATAAAACACATAACCTGTGGCTCTAATACACAAAAAAACAAAGTTTCACATTTCACTTTGAATTGTTTGGTTTACCCAAAACCCAAAACACAGAAAAGAAAAAAAAGAAAAAACCCAAGACAAGCCAAAAGACTGGGGAAGCAAATGAAGAAAGGATGAGCATCAAAGCATCGAAAAGTTCACACGAAATTGAAACCAAAAACCATAGTAAGTTTCATTTTACCATTCCTTAGCAATGATGTCGTCGTTGTTATTTTAAGGATACCTTACCTACTCTTTCTTCATATCCATTGAATGAACGAATGCTCGCACATAGCATAGTATCTGAGTCTGAGTCAACTTATGAAAGAGAAATCAGTGACATACGTTCAAAGTTTTGGTTTCCTATTTTCTTATGACACAGCAAAAGCTGTTGACAACTAAATTCGATATCGATTTGACTTAGTTTAACGCCGGAAATCGTTGGCTATAATGACTATGGAAGGGAAATGGGCAGTTTTGGCAACGCGCAGCCAACACGAATATCCCCACAGGCGACATAAACTGTGGGTTCACTCTGAGTTCGTTTTGCCTTGACTTGATTGTCGCCTTATGCTGCAAAAACAAATAAATAGATAAAGAACGACAGATGAACACAGACAAACAGTCAAAATATACAATTCGGTGCTGGATTAGATGGACGGAGGAATGGTGGGATGAGAGGACGGAGAGATATAGACAAATAAACGCCATCGAAGACAAACAGTGAAATTTAGAAACAAATAGTTAAACATGGCTGACTGCCTCACTGACTGACTACTATTGCTGATGCTGATGGTTATACTGTTGCTACTGGTGTGGTTGGTGAAGAAGGTTAGCAAATGGATATGGATATAGTCGGTAGTTAGGGGATAACAATTCGGTGTTGGATGTGCTTAAGAAAAACTTTTCTTATGCTTGTTGTTGTTGTTCGCCTTAGTTTAAATTCGCTTGAAGCGTTTCATTTAATGTTTTGGGTATTTCTCATCAAATCGAAATCGATGGCTTAAGTTGGGATTTGCGTTTTGATTGAAAAATCACGCACAAAATGCCAAAAACAAATAACAAAAGAAAACAAAAAACAAATCAAATCAAATCAAATAAAATAAAAAAAAAAAATATGTTTGTCTACCACAAACAGTCAAAGCAGCTCAAGGAGAAAGTATTTCAATCAAAGTTCGAGTTCTAGTTTTGCAGGTTAAAACCTTTGACTCATTTGATATGCATGAAAATTCATTTGTATATTATTTACCCAAGCGTTGCAATAATCATCATTGATTGACGGTAGCATTTAAGAAATACAATTCATTTAATTCGGTAATGTAATGGCTAAATGTGATTTATATGAAATCGGATTGACTTATACTCGTACAATACTTTTTCCTAGTGATTATGATTGCGATTATTGTGTTTAAAGTGCAAATGTGACAATGTTGCTATACCAGTAAATTACATATTTTCAAAACTTACATTGATGAACTAAAAGAAAAATTTGTTAAGCTTAATTTGATTGTTAACAATTATATAAATGTATAGTTTACGAAACATGAAAGTAACTCTTAAAATAACATGATTGCTGTATCATAAGGCAACAGCTTCGTATACATATCAGTGAACTTAAAGCGATATAAAAATGTCAAGCGATATAATCGATTTTTGTTTTATATTCTATTTCGGTTTATAAATACATTCTAAGTCAAACCGATTTCAGTTACATTACAATTTTGTGTATTAGTTGATCCTAAAGCGACATGACAATGCTTACCATTATACTGTATACATATTCATTATAAGTCCAACTGATTTCAGATAAACCACCTTTTATTGTAACGATTTTCATAATTTTTTCAATGGAATTTTCCAGCTTAACTGAATGCTATTGTATAACGGATACTATACCCTTCACATGGCTATTCAAACATTTTATTACATTCATCGTATTAGATTAAGTCCGTCTAATAATAGAAGAATTAAATAGAATTTTAAAAAAGGAGGAAAGGGAATTTAAAATAAAAATACTCGTCGAAGGAGTTGGGAAATGCCATGCAGAAATAATTCTTTAAATTTAATTGAAAGAGCGATGAAAAAACGGCTTTAGGCGGTTTTGTGCCATGCACCGAGCAAAGAGTAGTGCGCATGGATAATCAATTCAACTCACTTCCTTTTCAGTTGCTTTTTGTCTCGTCTGCTGTCTGTTTATCGAGTGCTTTTAATCTTCAAGGATTTCTATACATCCGTTTCATTTCGTTTTTTTTTTTCATTTTTGCTCTCATTTTTTCCATTTGACATTTTCGCAAGGATTTGGTGCATTTTTTCTTTATTTTTGTGTGGGTTTGCCACCAAAATGAAATAGTACTCATGCTATTGTTATTATTGTTGCTGATATTTTTGTTAGTGCAAGTCCAGCGGGAAATCGCTGGAACAGATTCTTCATGTTTGCTGCTAGTACAAAAGGATTCAACGAAGCCGGGAGATGAGTAAACAAAAGTAATGCAAACAAACACTTGCAGCGGCTGTACAACGGTTCTGAGTATGTCACAGGAAGCAACTTCAGCATCAGCTTCAGTAGGAGATGACAATGTCGCAGGAGGAGTAAACGAAGGCATCATCATCTCAGTCGTTGTCGCAGCAGCAGGGCATTTTTAATTAAATTGCATTTCCGCTTGGGAAATTTTTATGAAATAAAAAATACTACGAAATATAGCAGCGGTGGAATAAAGAGTGAGTGCTCAGCACAGATAGAACGCAGTTACGACAACTTCACTTACAGATCTTTTTTTCTTTGGGTTGCGTTGCGCTTCTCCTTCATTATTATTGTAGTACAACAGACGACACCAAGCAAATCGCGTAGTGGACGATTTTTATATGCAATTTTCTTTATGTTCTCGTTGATTTCCTTTATTCTTTACCACAGCTCCAAAGAGTCTTTATCGCATGAGAACGTTGTGTCCACAGACTCTATCCAGAACCAATTTCCATCAGAGGCGTCCTCTGATAGATATAGTACTACCGCAGTACTTACTATGCTATGTGATTGTGTTTGTATTAGCATTTTGAAAAGTCTTTGATTCAGTGTTTTCTTTCAGAAATATTTGCCATGGCCCTGTTCTACTAATCCTGAATCTATATCTTCTAAACTGTAAACCATTATAACATGTGTATTCTTTTGTTGACTTTTCTTGCGCTTTGTATGCATTTTTCCTCATATTCTTTATATGTATATACAACTCAATATTCTGACATAAGGATGTCCTTTGTGAAATGCATCCTATTATTGTATTATTGCGATATTTGTTCGAATTGACCACAGCGTTACAGACACAAACGAAATTTTGTCGTTTTTGCAATTTAAATTGATTTCATTGATGGTATCAAATTCATACTTTGGCCTAAGAAACAACATTTCAAAAAGACTTTGCGACATTCTAAACAATTCTTTATGTTTACTCCGCGGATCAAATTTAAGTACCCCTTGATTATGTAGGGCATGCTTAACTCTTATGTGGAGACCAGATTTGGTAACCTTATTCCAGACATTATGGTGACTGACCAAACCACAGGCATTTATAGGGGATTTTGGTGGTAATTATTTAGTGGCTTGTATTTTGTATGTGTCTATGCGAGTATCTGAGTCATAGTCTATAAGTTTATGTCATTTAAATTGTGTGTTCAGATAATTGGGGTGGAAAAATGGTAAAAATCCGTAAGTGAAACATTGAAAAAATTCCATAAAAAAAGCTAATCTGGAAACTCAAAGATGTAGTTTAATTCTTTGTACTATTGAAATGAGCTCAAAGTCAACGTGGTCTGGCCGGACCGTAGTGTCCGGAATTGGACTTTTAAAATCAGCTCAGGGTCAAAAAAAGGTATGGCCAGAGCATGGTGTCCATTTAAATGTTAAAATTATGCAATAAATACCAGTAAAATAAAATATAGTGGTACTCGTTCAAATAATTTCCAAAAAGCTTCCTGAGTTCCAAAACTTTTTCACATATTTAACTGAGCTGACTAAGTAAAACAAGAGAGGAATCTAATAGTGGTCCGATATGGGTGGATATGGGTCAAAAACTTAGTGTCCAAGTCGATATTACAAAAAACAAAAAAGTTTTTTTAAGAACATGAATTTGGATCCAGGTTTGCATGGGATGTACCCCTCATAGTGGATGATTCCGTACTTCGTATGGTAAAAAGAAAGCTCCGTGCAAAATTTCAGCTGTCTATATCAAAAACTGAGGGACTAGTTTGCTTATGTACAGACGGGAATTTTTCATTTTTCTTGTCTCATCGCGCTGATCAAGAACATATATACTTTATGGGGTCTCCAATGTCTCCTTCTGTATGTTACAAATTTCATGACAAACTTATACTGTGTGAAGAGTATAAATATTATAAATAAACAAATAATAATAATAATAATACATTCGATTCTGGTCTTCAATTTACACATCTCTTAATTAAGGTAGAGTTACTAAGTTATTGAGCATCACTAAGATGAATGTACAGAGCTAGCAAAAGAAAAAAAATTAAATACAATTTCCAATAGAAATGAGTACTCAACTACCACGCCACAGACTCTCGTTTATTTTTCCCTATAACTGATAACATCAACCATTTAACAGCACGGCAAACATTTAATAAAACAGCAAAGCAAATATTTAAAAGTCAATACACATGTGTATATAAATTTTATATATTGTATTTCAGCTTTCCATTGTGTCAAGCCCAAACTGATAATGATTTTTTACATAATTTTTATGGTACACAATAACTGTCACTTTGATATTTGCATACATAACTTCAATGAGTTCCCTACATTATACCATTCACGGTGTATTACATTTCTCAAAAAGTTTGACACATGGAGAAATATATATCCCAGTATGACAAGATCAATCCACATTGCCTATCTGAAAGCATTTTTCATTTTAAAAAATCATCTATTGGAGTATTTATAGCATATTTAAACGACGGTTATAACTTATTTAAGACACATTTACATTAACGGATCTATCAAAAAGAATTTGTATACCCAAAGTATACGTGTAGTATTGCAAATGTAAAACGACTACCCCTTGCGAGAAAGGCATAAAATCGTGTGAAAAGTTGTATATTTTCTTGTATATATTTAATTTCTCTCTTTTTTTTATATTTTGATAACAATAACCGAACGGTAGAAACCAGCGAGTATATATACACATATACACCTTTTTGTTGAATCCAATACGCAAACATACACACAAACATCAATACAATAACACACTATGCTGTGGGTATTAACGCACTGATAACCACAAGGACTCGAAGCTGAAGCGGGAAAGAAAAATTTATAACAAAAAAGGGAATTACACAATTGCATAAATTTGGGGTACACGAGTATGTGCCGATTTCGATGTATGTACGTACATACATACATACATATGTAATGCATACCGAGTGTGTATTAAATGAAGTGTCAATATGTGCAAACACACACATTACACATTTTGTTATTTTTGCTTTGCTTGGTGTACACTTTTCCCGGTAGTATCGCATTCCGCTTTTCGTCTCATTTTGTTTAAATTTATAGAACGTCAAACTCTCTTGACTCCAAATATTTTACATTTTCCCTAATGTTCTTTCTTTTGTTGTTGTTATTCTTGTTGTAATATCAGTTACAATAAAATGCAAATTCAAATTCAAGAAAAGAATAAAAATTGAAAAAAAAAAAGAAATGTTTGCCAAAAGGAGTTCCAAGTAGCAAGAGTAACAAACAGATTGTTTCCGCTTTTTTACTTTTGGCACAGATTCAATGAGTCGGAAGTGACTTGAATCGAATCGAATCGAATTGAAACGACTCGACTTTCGTTTCGACTTTAGTTCAGTTTCACTTCAATGTTAAGCAGTTTGAGTTAATGTGTCCCACTCATATACATAGATATTCTTACTACTATCTAAATGCGCCACGTATTCATACTCATAGTTCAGTTACGAGCAGGACTTCGTTCTCGAAGAAAAAGAACCGTCAATATTCACATTTACTTGTTTATTCTTAACGGTAGCAACGCCTCAAAAAGTATATTAAGCAATCTGCACCATTGCTTCAGCATATGTATTAGTATTACGAGATATATCCCTAAAATATTCGACCTGTGACTTGAACAAGCAGTCTCTTGATATGCCCGGTCCGGGCATAATGACACCAGAGAAAAGAAGATCGTTGTCCTTAAACTTGCACTTATTTTAAAATTTTAACGGGAAATGATCGCTAATGATGGAAATGTGCTTAAAGGACCTTGACTTGTCATGGGATTCCACACAAAGCACCAGTTCAACGACATAAGGGAGAATGAAACAAAAGCGACGAGTTCACCAAAGACCATTCTGCAAACAGACTTCAAAAATATGAAAGCGTGTTGAGGATTAATTAGGAAGATGCCACGAACTGCTAACTTATGAATGCAGATCAAATACCTTTGGGGCACACCTCGTACATCAAGATAAGAAGAAGAGAGAAGAAGATGGGTGAGGAGAAGATACGTAAATCTATGCTCACTCGCAAGTATTGAAGTTGCTATTGCCAAAGTGTTAATTTACGAAATTGCTTGAGATTCTCATTGAGTTAAGACGAAATACTCATTCCATGTAGAAAGTTTAACCAAGTAAACCGTAATAGTTTTAAGTATATACTACATACTTGTACATATGTGAGTAAGTGTGAGTATTTATTTATGCATATAAAGGTTTATGAGTTCTGTAGGCGTGCCGTGTGTGTTGCTAAAAGGACTTACTTCCTTATATTCTGCTTGACTACATTAAGTTAACTTTTTGCAAAAATATCTTTTTCTTTTTAACTTAGCCATTTTGGACTTTCAACTTTCAGTTTTCTTCGTCTAGTTAAAGTGGTAGTTGTAGTAGAAATGGTAATGAAAATGAGAATGGATGTGGATGTGGATGTGGGTGTGGGTGTGGGTATGGGAAAGTAAGTGCTATCAGTTTGCTTCGATCTTGAATATGGAAATTTACACGTTAACACTTTTGCCACTTGTAAGTGATTTGGTTTTAATTCGCTTGATGGCGCCACTTAACTCTTTTTCTCTTACCCTCGTTGTCCCTACATGGTCACCTTGACTACTCACTTGGGTATTTCGTTTGCACAAACTAAAATTTTATTCCCCACTCAAATGGACTAAATTTTGTGGCCACAGTGGGATGTGGATGGATGGTTGGATGGGCAAGTGTATCTATGTTCATACAATATTTTGGATTTTGTAACAATACCTTTGTACATACTACTTTCACATTCAGTGTTCTGCTTCATTTTGTTGAGTTGGAATTTATATACGTTATCGTTGGCAAGCAATGTTAATTTTTGGTAACGAAAATGTTGAACAAATGTGTAAATAACACAACTAAGAGATATTTTTCTATGTGGGTTCTAGAGAAAATATACTGCTCGTATAATTTTGCAGTCTTTTAAACTCAACTTTTCATAATTACTTCAAAATACATAAACATATTTTGTAGGAGCATCAGGGATCACTACCCATGGATGGATTGTCATCTTGTCACACTGATCCATAAATATAAATACTATTTAGTATATCTTACTTTGCCTAACTCAATCATCAGTGGGGATATTAAAAATGTTCACTAAATTCTTGTATACACAAAACTAAGTAAATAAGGTGCAAGAGTATTTAAGGTACTCATTCTTATATATACAGAAAACAGTATTTTTATTTACAAAACAATAGGCATTTCAGTCGGCAGATTCAACCTCCCTCTTCCTTCCACTACTACTTAGTACTCGTAGGAGTAGTAGTATGTCCTTGCATTGTTTTGAGTAGGAACATGTTGAAACAAAGTCCTTTGTTTGTGCGACATCAAGTTAAGTGCCTTAGCTCAGTGCTACGAAGCCTATGTACTCACGGATACTTGTTCAACCAAGTCATATTCTAACCAAGTAGTAACCCAAGAACTCAAACTCAAAAGTCTTGTTACAATATAACGTTGTTATTGTTGTTGTTGTTGCATAAGAACAAACAATTAGTGGAAACGTTGACACTCAAAGTTGACTATGGCTACTGGGTCTTAGGGGATTCAAGTGGCGGCATCTAAAGTGTGTGGATGAGTGTTTATTTTGATGGGTCCTTATGTGACTCCATTTGCATTTTTAATGAAAACGCTTTTAATTGTATGAATTTGTTTGACTTTGTTAAACAGCATCATCACTGACAGCATCATCATCATTATTATTATCATCAACATTGCCATTGTTTCATCATCATAAAAAGTCAAATAAAACTTGTTATCCTTTCTCATATGTAAAAGGAATTGATGTTGATAGAAGTTGGAAACTTTTGAACTGTTGAAACGAAGAAATGTTGACAGAATCATAAAAAAATATTGCACTGGGCACACACTGATATCGTGGCTATAACTTTACTCGTATAGTAAGAAAATAGCAGCAAATATGTTCGCAGCTAAGTTAATCCTGTATTCGGTCTCACTTACCTCTATCCTGCTAGTATATTTTTGAGCCACAGATTACAACTCCGACTACGACTGCAATTGCAACTGCGAATCTGACTCAAGACTCAGTTTCGATGACTGTGAGTTTGACTCGCTAAGCTGCTTAAATCTTTCGTGTAAACTTTTCTTCTGTTCTCTTTATATCAGTTAAGTTCAGTTCAGTTCAGTTCCCAATTCCCTTCCACCCAGATTGTAGTCCAAATCCCATCCCCATTCGGCAGCAGTTGATATTTCGACTTAGTTGCATCCTTTGCCATTCATACTCTTCGTTGTTCCTTACGCTATGCTTTACTTTTACTCTATTTTACGACGTTAATGAAGTCTGTGGTTACTGTTTGTTTGAAGGAAGAAGTCCTTCGTTGGCTGTCGTCTTTGCCAACACCGAAAGTCGACAACGTAAGTATTAGAAAGTTGTATTATTTCTCCTTCTTATGTCATTCCAACAACCTGCGCATGTTTTCCGCATTTGTGGCATTGCATTTTTTATAAAATGAAGAAGAGTGGAAAGTGGGGACAATGTTTTCAACGATTTTCAGCAACTGTTGAAAGCGACAAGGATTCAATGATGCTGGTAAGCAATTGTTGAAGGTGGTTTTTTACTTACTTCGGTTCCTGTGGCAACATTAGTACATAGTCATCTTTGCTAGTACCAGTACACTAGCTTTTTCTGCTTGTTTTCCATCAGCGTTCCTCAAAATTCAATCGTTCATAGATGGAAGATGAATAAGGTTGGGTTGGGTTCGGTTCGGTTCAGTTCTGTTGAGTTCGGTTGATTTTTGTTTGGTTGGGTTTGTGTTGAGTTAGGTTTTGGTATGGTTGCGTGTTAAAAACAAATTTTCACTTTTCAATTGCTTTGGCCGTCTGCGTGCTTGAGTCAAAAAGATAAAATGTTGAAAAATGAGCTTGAGTTTAGTTTGAGTTTTTGTCTATTGTCTATTCGCGTTACTTTCACTTAAATGTGCAATTTGTTTGAATTTAGTTGCTGCCAAGAAAGGAAGTAGTGCAATTATTGTACAATCCCCGCAAAAGTTAAAGTATCATCAGAAAGAACAACGAAAGAAATAAAAACATATTTTGTTGTTTTTTATTCATTTAAAAATAATGTATTTATTATAAAATATTTAAAATTGACTTTTTCTGTCCATGTAAGTCCAAGTCTTGTCTGTTATTTCGCAGTTGTCATTACTGTCTATGTTAATCATACTACTTTATATTTTGTTTCTACCTGATGTCCTTCAGGATTGTTAATACATACTAAATCATTTATTTCTATTCCTATTTCTTTGATTTTTCTATACGATATTTTCCTATTTAAATTCTTATATTTATATTGCATACACTTTGCTCTTTGCAAAGCTGTTTGTATTCAAAATGTAACTTCTTTACTGTAGCCCATCTCTTTTCTAAAGGTTCTTGTTTTAAGTAATCATATCCCAATAAACTCGTTCAGATTTAATGATTTTTTTTTTCATATTAATGAAACGTTCTGTTGTTTCGTTCCACAGTTTATAGCATTTATTGATGATGAGATTTTTTCATGATACTGGTAAGTTGATTAAATATTTTATTATTTCAACATTATATTCATTACTTTAGTATTCTGTATGCGGTAATGGTTCAATTGTATCATTTTGGACTATATTAAAAATTCTTTGTTGGGTTTTGCTCAATATCATTGGGTTTCTAGTATGTTTAGTTATTAAGTTAAGTTTACATTTCAAACATGATTTTGTACTTCAGGAGTCATATTTTTCAAATAAAAATTTTGAATTACTTTGCTTAAGATTCATCTGATTCCTGAGTGACCACCGAAGATCAAAACATCTTGAAATTACATCATTATTTGATGTTGTACTTTATTTTCCGAAGACTATCATCTTATGATACTTGGAATCGTTTATTTTCATTAATGCCAACTATATTTTCATGCTTTAAAATTAATGTCGAATTTTTTAATACCTGATATGCACATTCCATGCACAGTACTTATATTTGAATATGTATGTAACATGAAGCATATACTTATTACAGGACGGACGGTGTGTGTCATCTTTTATGTTGGTATGTTAACATTGAATATCTTTGAAAAAAAAAAAAATATTATTAGATATTTTTATTCAATTTGGTCCTTAGCAATTTATTTGTGCTAGTTTTAATTAAGTGGCCACCTTTATTGGCCACAACAAAATGAGTCCTTTTTGCTGCGCTTTCCATTTCGTGCATCTCGTACGGTATATCAATGATTGTGGAACGAATGTTTGCCTTCAGATCGTCAATGATCTGTAGCTTGCTGGCGTACACTTTGCTTTTTAAATAACCGCACAAAAAGAAGTCCGAAGGTGTCAAATCTGGAGATCTCGGTGGGCAATATATGTCGCCTCCTTTTGACATCGAACGTTTGGCCGTATTCCAAGCGACGTGGACAGTCTGTCAACATAATTAACAAAAACAGTTAATTAAACTTTATACGGAAACAAATGCAAATTATCCATCACAATACGCCGCAAAGTAGTTTCACTGACGCCAAAATGTTGAGCGCGTTGTCGATACGATACTTTTGGGTTCTTAAAAGATGGCACACGCCGTATAGCGTAGAGCCAAATCGATGTCACTATTTCCCTATAAATTTATTTGTTTTTTGTTTTTTTATTTGTTTTATTTGCGATCTATCGTAAACGACATTAAGCAAATTGATTGTACAACCTTATGACTTTTGTATTAGTTTAATTTATCTGGTTCTGCAAAATGGTTGAAGCTGTCCCAGGATCGCTATCAGTAGCCAAAAAAGCAGTGTCATCTGCATGTGTTGCAACCAGGATTCTTTCATCACTTGAAATAGGTAGGTCAGCAGTGAAGAGCGTATAGAGAATGGGTGCCAGCACACTACCCTGGGGTACTCCAGCTTGGATGGCCTTGATGTCCGATTCTTTATCGTCACATCTTACGTAAAAAGTTCTTCTATGAAGAAAGGACTTCAAAACCAAGTAATGAGGTGCCGGTAATAATGTTTTGAGTTTGAACAAAATCCCGGGGTGCCACACTCTGTCAAACGTTTTTCGTACTTCCAAAAAAGTGGCTGAGCAATTCTGACGGTCTTCGAAGGTGTTGAGGATTTGTTGAACATCGCGTTGACACTGCTCTGGGGTCCCGTGGGATCTCCTGAACCCAAATTGGTGATAAGCAAAGTTTACTGGTTGGGCGTAACAGACAGCTTAATTTCCGAAACTTTTCATAAGCAACATACCGTGATGGATTTCACATGAGCATGACATATGAAGAGCTGTCTAGAATTAGACCAAGGTATCGAATCTTATCTACCATCAAATTGATATCTGAACAGTATGTAAAATTAGTACAAACGTTGAGCCTCAGCTTGAAGTCACAATTGGTGAAATTTGATCGCTATAAAAAGTTCTGTAAATAGTTTTTAATCTTAAAAATATAAAACTTATATATTATTTTGAGTGCCTACAATTCGTAGATTTTATTGGAGTTTAATATCAATGATCTTGTTTACTTTATTTATTACAAACTTCTTATTTTCGTAACTTCCAAAGTTTTATGATTAGATAATGCATAGAATGATTTACAAGAACACCATGCAAGCTTCTTTTCTAAGATTTCTTTCACCAAATATTGACATAGAAGTTCAAACATTATTTAATTATCGTGATAATGGGTTCATATGTGGGCTATTAGAAACAATCACATAATTTGCTTTATTAACAAAGAATTAAATGATGTTAGATAGAATTTTCCTCAATTATTAGCTTACTTAACAAAGTTTGTATAAAATCATTTTGAAACCCATTTTGGATAACTTGACCATCGTAAAATAAAGTCATTGTTAAAACTAAAATATCAAATGAGTTCTCTATTCCCTTAGTTATGAAATTTTTCTAAATGTGGTAAAATTAATGTTTTGACTTTTTCTTCAAACCTTCGAGCTTGAATTTGAAAGACAAGGTATATTTATTACATTTACAACTTAAATAGTCTAAAATATGCGCGCCAAGTTTAGTTCATAATAGTTCATAATAGTTCATAATAGAACTCATGATTTTAAACATTACAAATTACAATATTGAAATGAAATTACTTTAATACTTTAGTTATTGAAGGCTTTGAAATAGAAATAAGCGGATTTGAAAGCCATGAAACAAAAGTAGCCTTTACTCATCTTGATTTAGTATAAATACAATATAATTACTTTAATGTTTTCATTAAGCAAGTAAATATTCTAACTTTTCCTTAAAGTTTTTCAGTTTTGTAGACTATCTTTCGTTTGTTTAGTTCTTGAATTTTTGATATTCTCTCTTTTACATAATGTAATTAAATTGCGTGCTAATATGATAAATAATATAATTAAAGTCCAAAACTTTGTATTTATAAAAACAATTATATAAAATGGGGCAACAGGTTATACTACATACACACACTTAGTAAACTGACTTACTTTGTTTGAAAATGTCTATAAATTACCTTGAATGTGATTTTCGTTAAAACAATTTATTTAAAAATATGTAAAAAACCATGGGAGTGGAAACAAGGAAGGGAGGAACTAAAATTGTTTACACATACAAATGTAGAAGGCGACACACACTCTCTACACAAAAACATACACATACATATGTGTTTACTATATGAGTTCGTATGCTAAGAAAATTCTGTGTTAATTTGACGCAGTCATGAGTCTTGAGTGCGTTTCTATACTCCTATATATATACATATGTATGTATACGGTTGGATGGTATTCTCTTATTATAGTTAAAAGCATTCACTTATGCACACACATAAATGTATGTACGAGTATTGTGCTTCGATGGTTGGGCCGCGTTGTATGCAACAAATTTGTTGCAGTTTTAATTTTTCTGTCAGCTTCGCTTGAACGCTTCTTGACTGCGTTGCCGCTACCACTTTACGCGCATTGCCATGATGTGTTTCACTCATGTGAGTGTGTGTGCGTGTGTGTGTGTGTGTGTATTTTCTCACAAGTTCCTTGCATGCAACATGCAAATAATTTAGAATGGTTTCCCATTGCCATTGTTGTTGTTATTGTGTAGAGTTCGCCTAACAAGTCCAGTGCATAAATTAAGAGTTGCCGTAAACAGAAGTCCTTTGAATTGTTCCACGCTTGTTTTGTACATATTTTGTTATGTTATGTTATGTTATGTTATGTTATGTTTTGTTTTGTTTTGTTTTGTTTTGTTTTGCTTTCTAGATGGTTACCTTAAATCCTTGTGCTGTGCATTTATGTGAACTAAAGTGTTAGAGTGCATGCTGTTGTTGCTGCTACTGTTGTTATTGTTGTCAGAGTCGTTGTTTGAGGTTAATCAAAATAAGGTAAATAAATTGACGGCTTCTAATTGGAAATCTTATCACAATCATCAGTATTACTATCATAAACATCTAAGAAACTTTGTGAATTTATTGCTACTACTTTCACTCTTCTAATCAAAATTAAATATGAAATTATATTTCTAAATTATTGTTTCTAGCGGATTATTACAGAAATCTTATAGGAGAGTAAATATACTCGTGCATTTATTGAATGATTAGAAAACAACAGCGTTCACATTGTTCACAAATGACTTATAACTATAGCTTAACTATATGTTCTGTTTACTAAATATAAGTATTTTAGAAAGCTTTGGTATTGTATTATTACAACAATCATTACCGATCACACACTCCTTTAATCAGCAGCTGTCAAATAAAAGAGTTTCAGATCTGGACAATCATATTAAAATCTTTCAAACGAGTTATCTTTCAAAATGAATTCATGTCAAATTTACGATCAACTATCTTGAAGTGATGGGGAACTCAGTAGATATGGTGATCCAGAGAGTAATCCCGGTGGTAGCGTCGGTTAGGTTTATGATAAATATCTAACCAAAAGTAATCCACAACGTATCGGCGTCTATTACCATAGGTACGACTGAAAGCAGTTGTCTGTTCTGTACTTTCATGAAGTGGTTTGCTCTATAAACGTAATGATAGAACCCTTAGAATGCAACGGGAAACCACTGAAGTACATTCTCAGAAATGTTAAATAATAATATACAATAATAATTATTACTCAATAATATGTGATCAAGAATATTCGCAATCGATTTGGTAAATATATTAATAGAAATAGTAATTTTTCTTCAATGACTTAAAAAAAAATTCTCAAGCCCACGATATAAATTGTTAACGTATCAAAGGAAAATATAAAAAAATACTAACCTTGGCTATGCCGAAGTTGTAATACTCTTCACGCCCTAGCTAGGGGTCCAAGGGTCTTGAAATTTATGTTGTTGGATATGTATCAGACACATAAAATGTCCAAATTTCGATAGTATGAAAAACAAAAAAGTTTTCTAATAAGAAATTTCATTTTGGATCCCGGTTTGTATGGTCGGTACCCTCGACAAATGTATTGTACTGCGTATGGTAAAAAGAAAGCTCCGTGTGAAATTTTAGCTCTCTAGCTCAAAAACTGAGGGACTAGTTTGTATTCATACAAACAGACAGACGGACATGACAAGATCAACTTTTCTGTAGAGCTAATCAAGAATATATATACGTTATGGGGTCTCCGATACTTCCTTCTGTTTGTTACAAACTTCATGACAAACTTATAATACTATTCACTGCGTGATAAGTATAAAAATGAACATTAAATATACAAATATTTACACTGGCTTTTCAACTCCAGATTTGGTCTGATCTTGTTGTAGGTTGAGTACATAACTGTTTAGCCCCGATTGGACAAATGAAAGTGGATTTTGTTTAGCGTGAACACCTGTCATATGGATTTAACATTTCACTTTGCCGGTCAAGAAGATTGATATACGTCAATAAACGTTCCTTTGGATATGTATCCGCAGGTACCAAATGAGAGTCATACTTAATTTGTACATTTCGTCTGGAGTTGAGAACTATCTTAAACCCCTTCTGTCCACGTGGTTGTATAACGCAAATCCACATCAAGTTTATACACTACCCTCATCTGGCTAACAACCACAGCCACCATGATACTCCCATAAAAGGAACCTACTCCGCTGGTCAGGACAAAAATAAGAACCTGACCACCCGTGGTGCCAAAAACCATAACCACTTGAGTTCACTATATTTGTGCTCAATTAGATCAACTTGTTTTCTGATCAGCGGATAATAACATTAGATTATTTAGTTTAAAATGGAAAAAGTTGTTTAAATAGCTCAACGGAATGAAGTCTTTTCAACCGGCGAAAAATAAAAAAAATAAATCAAATGAAATTTTCTAAATCAAATTGATTTGGTTTGCTAATCTGTAATTGGCCCTTTATATTTAGATTAAGAATTTTTCATACTATTTTTCTTATCATCTTCTAAAATCTCAGTACTTAATGATGCAATCATTTATTATTTGTTGTTTTCCGTGGGATTTCTGCCATTTTTCCAATGTGAGAAAAATCCTTTTAATTTGCTTCACTGTCAGCTTAACATGTCCATCTCGTTATTTTTCTTGTTTTTCGTGTTTCGTATTGTTCTTCATATCCTGATAACAAGCGTTAATCCTGACAAAAGACAGAATAGAACTAAACGAGCATCCAGATAGCTTTAATAGAACAAAACCAAATACTTGGAATAAAAAGAACTCTGTATAAAGAAATTAATTGCATTTGTTGCATGAAGTCTATGTAAGTCAGCTACGTCGATTGTGAGGCATGATTTCTTGTGCCATTAAAGTCAATTTTGTTGATATCATAAGTTTTGACTTGTGTGTATCGAATAATTTATTAAATCATATTTTCTTGCGTTGAATTATTGCATGAGTTTAGCTTTTTTTCATGTGCGACATTTGACTTTTGCCAACTCACCAAGCTCGCCAATCTTAACGTTCTTTCACGTCTACACAATGAGGTTTGGGATTGTTTCCTTTGAGACCAAGTTTTCCTTCTCGATGCTCTAACGAGATAAATCATTTTAGACAGCGTCATTAGTTGCTGTAATCATTTTGTTCGCCGTTATGTATGATGTCGTCCTGCCCACGCAAACAAATGCACACATACATTCTCGTTCATTGCCTGGACATATGAACGCCCTTGTGTATGCTACACAATGTTGCTTTCGTTCTTCTTCGTTTTGATCTCCTCTGAAGCACTTTTCTCTTCATTTCCTCTCTACTTGTTCCACTGTTCATTTCTTTTTTTCGCATCACCAACTTTTCTTTCTTATTATTTTTTTTTTTGTTATTTTTTTTTTAAGTTGGTTTTTTTATTTAGCTTTTACTCACTCGTTTTCTCGTCGTTCGCGTTAATCCTCGTCAACATGGGTGTGGTAAATGCTAAATTTCTTTTTAATTTGAAGCGTTCACTCAAAGTCATAGTCATGTTCGGATATTAATGTTCCCTGCCAGCCTCCCCTTGACTCCTTGAATCCCAGCCTTGCCATCTTGACTGACTTCAGTTGCGTCCTTCAGTGTGCCATTTTGTTTATGTTTGTCGCGGCTGCTACTCCTGCTCTTGCCGCGATTTCGACTGGTCGAACAGTCTGAGCTGCGCTGAGCTGAGGCTGGACACGTCCCATAGCCAATGACTTGTAATTTATGACGTTGCCAAAGTGAAAGCTTCACATTTTATAGAGCAGCACAATACAAAAAAAAAAAATAAAAAGAACCCAAAATAATAACGAACAACAAGAAATAAAATGAGAAAAGAAGAATAATATAAAAATACCAACAACAAAATGTGGGACCCACCATACAAAAAAATAAAAAGTAAAACAAAATCTGACATAAGCTTTACACAAATATGGGCAAAAAGATTCAAGAAAACAAGTCAATGTTAGATTCTCTTACAACATCCTCATCATCTTTTTTTTCTCTTTGTTTATAAGTCACTTTCCTTTTCTCTTTTTTCTTGATGGCAAATGGAATTTTTAGTGCCTATTTTCTGCTTATTTATTCTAATGGATTTTTAATTATATTTACAGATTTTTTGTAGTATTTCTTTCATTCAATATTTAAACCACATGTTTTGCAAAAAAAACATTTCAGTTTTTTATTTTGAAAAAATACTAATTTAGTTTTGCGAAGATTAACTTAGATTTACTATTCTTATCCTTTTAGTACAATCACACTTGACAATTTATAAATGGAACATTAAAAAAATTATCAAACATTCTCTGAAATCATTATTACAAACTTGTTTCGAAGAAATTTTATGAAACATGATGTTGCCAAAAACAACAAACGTAGTTGGCACCAAATTTTTCACACTTTTTCCATTTAAGTGAAGCCATAAATTTTTAAAAATTTGTATCATGTTAAATATTTTCTACTTGATTTTAAGTGGTTTTCCTACCAATTACAGCTGCACTTTTATCTATTCATTACCAATTTTTATCTCTTCTTTTATATAGACCCATTCATAGTTGCAATAATCTGACAGACGAACATGGCTCTTTGTCATTTCTCTTTAACCGCTGCAAATGCTCGAAAGGTTTCTATGATTGTGGATACAAACCGACCTCCAGTCTTCCTTCAAATATCTTTGGTGTGACTCCTTGTCTTTTTAAGTGGCAACAGAATCACATTCCCTCCTCAATTCCTTCACAAATCCAATCCCTTTCTTAATACACCATCTCTACTTCTATTTTCTTTTGTCTTCCTCGTTTCAAGGTCGCACGCATAACGATCTGCACCTTGGCCGATCTTTACTATTGCCGATCATTACTACTCGATGTATCATAACAATATTATCCTTTAATACATATAAATAAAATAAAATTCTTACATACATTTAAAATACAAAATTCAGTTAAGTCAATTAATCAGCAATTTATTATACAATATATAAGTATACTATATACTCGTATATATATTTTAGTATAACGACTCATCATTAGAAACCAAGAGATATAGTAAAGACAAAATATTGTTCCAAGTTTTTTTTTTTTTTTTTTTTTATTCATGAAGAAATGAGAAAAACTTTCCTTCCAATGATGGCACATATTTTCATACAAAATTGTATTATATATGTAAGTAAGCAAATAAACCAAAACAGTTATAATTAAAATTTATGGGGCTCATTTACTAATTCCCCTCTTCATTGTCTTTCGCAAAAATATCGTCAATCAATTAATATTGCATAAACAAAACACATATACATATACAAACACACTTACACTTACAATCAGATACTATATATGTATGTACATATATACTCGTAAATGATGTACCGCCATAGACAGAATCTTGGTTGATGACATTTAGTCGAGTTGTTCTTATTGCAATTGTTGTTGGCTGTTTAGTTTCAGCTCGTTTGCTTGCATAATAATTGCATCATTTGTGCTTGTATCAGGGTCGTCATTTGTGCTACAACATGCTCACTCTGAACACTATCCATCCTTACTATTCTTGCCATCCTTACCATCCTTTTCTTTCCTAGGTCCTTACAGAGAAAAGTAGCTGCGGAGGCGTTATACACACTTCCACGTAAACTGAGAGTCAAAACACCCAACCGACTCATAAAGGAAGATCTACATATCGCACTGACATATGCTAATAACAATTTGTGGTAATGAAGTTGATTAACATTGCAGCAAGAGTGACAACAACCACAACAACATCAGCAGCAATAGCAACAACAGCAACAAGAATAACATATCCAACTACGCCAAAGGACAAAGGGAGCAACTACTATTACCGAATGAGGTCGTAATTAAATTCATGCATGTTACGTAATATCTGACGTTGCAATATAAATTCATTTGACTGCCTGCCATACAGTCTGCCTTCCAAACAGTCTGTTTATCTGTCTGTCTCTAAGTAGTATCTTCTTCTCTTGTTAGTGACGGATCTAGCGGAAATTGTATTGTAGATATTTATTACGTTCAAGTCGAGTTATTGTACATTTTGTTAGTTGAGCTACTACATAAGTTGAGCTCAGTTCAGTTGAGTTGAGTTCATTTCCTTTTGACATTTATTTGCATTCATTTAATTTTCGAAGCGGATCGAGGGACATTAATCAGGAACACAAAAAAAAAAACTAAAGTCTTCAAAATTTTACTTTAAAATACACTAAATCGCCATCAGTTGCTCATCTAAATCACGTCATATTTCTTGTTGGCCTTTGCCAAAAATTTCTTGCCTTTCCTTGGACTTTAATTAACATAATTAAGTGGGGGAGTAAGGGAACGTGGTAAGGCATAGCCTATTACAAGAACAAGAATAAATGCCACCTGTCACATGGCCATGCAGTTAAAGAAGAAAAGTTGCGCCTGCTTAAAATTGTCAAATAAAAAGCACATTGGATGAATAGATGATTCTCAAGGAATGGAAGGAGGAGGAAAGTCTTAGGCACCCATTTGATTTGGGTCAACGTACGCCAATTAAGTTAATGGTGCACATTTTATGCTTGCGACTAAAAACACGCCACATAAGAATCTTCCATTCCATTCTGTAAAATAAACCTTCGGAAGCCCAACAGAAATTAGTACTTCGGCAAAGGTCGAGACAGTGATGACAACAATAACTACACAATGGCAAGAACAGCAACAGCAGCAGCCGCCTAAGGAGGAAGCGACGACAAAAGCCCTTCGACTCGAGTCACATTAAAAGTTTCTGAAGGAACGCCACGTTTAAGGACACAAAAATACATTTGCCTCGAAAACATTTGGAAGCGTCTAATTGAAATTACTTCATTAGGCGACTTTGGCGGCAACCGGAGACGACGATGTCGAGTGCATACGAAGAACCCCAAAAGCAAACAATTTTTGGTTTCACAACGATGAAGACGGCAGATGACAACAACATTAAAAGCAACAATGCCAGAGCACCATCTAATGCTAGAGGTATATAATTTTAAAATTGTTCGTCTCCTGACAAGAGGGGGAAGGATTGGTAGTTTGATAAAAAAAGGAGTAGATTGCGAACTTGGGTGTGCGGCTGAGCGGATGGAGTTAATGAATGACGTTTGTAATATAAGACGACGTGTTTGGTACGCTATCAGTCGCGATACCAAGAGCAGCCAAGCCAAGTTAATGATTTGGTAATACACTGAACATAATACTATACACAAATATTAACAAATGCTTCGGACTCAGACCAACGGCTGGATATAAAAGACAGTGTAGTCCAATCATAACGAATGTTGCCACTAAGAAAAGGCTTGATACTCCACTCCTAAGAGAGTTAAATAGTGGATCCAAGTTTCCATACAAAGATTAGTGGGTTTTTTTAAAATCAATCAAAAAGTTCTTTTAAATTAATTTATGATGAAATAAACAGAATTAAAACATAAACAATACCTTTCCTTGAATACCATTGAAATGTATATTGGCACACTTAACTTAGCAACACACGAGCAATGGGAAGCAAGACTGAAAAATTAAAAATATATATAAAAAAATTTGTTGTGCGAACAGATTATTGAGATTATAATATACGACTATGCACATTTTTCCACATTCATTTTCCCCACTTGTCAAAAAAAAAAAAAAATTAAGTATGTGTTTCTTTATAGTGTACTACGGTGTTGTGTTGTTTTAAGTGTAAGTAGCAATACCGGAAACGGAAGTTACAGCTATGCTTCGTTGTTGCTCAGATTGTTTCTAGTCTTCTTTCTCCCACCGGCTCATTCGAATATATGTATGTATTTATTGTATATGCGAATATACTGAGTTGTCTTCCTATTCGGGATGTTTGTCCGTGATGGCACTTAGCCAGTGACAAAGATGTTCTACACAAGTAAAATAGTAGTACAAGAAAAAGGATGAAGAGCGCACAATCAAGTAACTAAAGACAACAACATCGCCTAGCATTATGCTGTAGAAGTGAAATAAGAAAAGTAAAAATTGAAAATTAAATAGGGAATTTATGGTGCACAATAAACGACCGTCAGCAGAACAAAGTACAAGAAGAAACAAGTCTAGCAATAGCAAGCAACTTGAAGCAGTTGATGATGAGGTGCTCGAAAGTGGGCAAAACGGAAGTTGGTGGGGAGCATGAAATAAGGGAAAATTTGTTGACGTGGCACATAAATTTGCAACGCGACTGTAACTTCAATGACAGCAAATTAATATTTATTCGAAGTGAAGCCAAAGCCAAAGCGAAGTGTGTCCATAGCCACAGCTGTGGAAGCTATGGAAGCTGCTGCTGTTGTTGCATGCGTCCTTTGCTGTCCTTTGATATTGCCAACTACCCGAGCGTCATGAAAGGACATTCAGTGCTAATTACAAAAGTCGAATGCAGTCGTTACACGCGCGATTAAGTTTTATAAAAATTATCGAACATACGTACTACATATTTTTCCAAAGACTTATCATCCTTTTGTTCATTACATACCATTTTTTTATTTAATTTCTTTTTTGTAAAGGCAATAAAATTGTATATGGATTGTATTGAGAGAAAGAATTTAATTGGAACTAAAGAAAACAAATTGTTTTTATCAAATTCAAAATGAAAACTTAAATCAAAAACAGAGAAACTTGGGTAAAATTGAATTGAAGTAAAGCAACAAGGACAATCATGTTGACGACGAGAATTATAGAGAACAATAAACATAAAATGATGAAAAAATTACTTATATTAGAACATTTACGACAGCTGACGACATTGAAATATTTCCACATCTATCTTGTCTTGGTCCAAAGTTAGATTAGAGATAGGGAAAGTGGATAAAATAGTATATAGTATTGCGTTCAACAAATAAATGCAAACATTACTGGACGCACTTAGACACTCGGACGAAGATACATATATGTACATATATTTATATATTGTAGCACATATTGCTGTATCAGAGAGAATGAAACTCATACGTTCATTCACTCATAGAACTTGCCATCAAACAAACAAACATTTAAATACATTTGCGTTTGGCACATTTCTTCTGCTCCCCTCAATCTCACACACAATACATATCGTATCCACTCCCAGCTACCAAGGGACACCATTCAGTAATGAGATTTAGAAATAAAATCTACAAAGATGTTTACGTCGTACGATTGTAAGTGACTATATACAAAGAGATGTGTACCATAAGTGCAGGAAGGTCCTTAACGTTCTTATTTCTCTTTTTCAGTTGGTGCTACTTGGTCTACCGTGTCCCCCGATGTTAGTGAAGCAACTGCTGTTACTGTCGTCCATTAGTAACAGATGTTTGCCATTCAAATGTCATCTATGTATATTATATTATGTATATATTTATTTAGAAACTAAGCTTCTCAGACTTTGATCATATAGTACTAGTAGTCTTATTATCCGCATGTTAATATGATAGTCCAACGCTGTCTGTTGGCCTGTTGGTCTATTGGTCGGTGTTTTTGTTGGTTCAGAGCTTTTCAGCGCCTCTTCTTATTACATTTATTAGTTTTCACAATCTTAACTACATGCAAATAAGCTTCGAGTGCATTCGTAATTTTAATTTTTTAATAGATGTGAATCTTGAACTTAAAGAAATTCGAAACATTAATTCCTTTAACGTGATACTGGACCATTTTAAATGATTCTTCAATCTGCAGGATTCAGTTTTAATATCCGTCTCCTGCTCTATCCCTTGAACCGTAATAGGTAGAGAGTTGAAATTTAACCACATAGTGTGTGTTTCACTTGTGTGTAAAACGACTAATACTGAAAATACACATTTTTAGAAGCATTGTTCTTCAATTTAATCTTTTGTTTAACAATTTTTTTTTTTTTTTTTGTAGTATACTTTTAAGATATAAACATAATTTTATATTTTAAGTAAAAAATCTTGTACGATGGTACGGAACTCTCCGTGTACGAGTCCGACTCACACTTGGCTGATTTTTAAATCTATTTTTATCCCTATATTGATGTATGCGCCTAAAGTCTGGGCCGATTTTGCATACAGTCACATGAAGAGACTTCAAACGTCTTAAAATAAAATACTGAAAATTATCCTAAATCTTATCATTCCACTATTCAACAACTAGTTTGCGAGATTTAGCCGGTAGTAAAACTATCAAAGAAAAAATCTTTATCATAAAATCAAATTTTAACACCTTATTTTCTTATATTTCCTTGATGTGATGTATTGGTGCCTCTTTGTTAAGTTTTATATAAATTAACATAAGATCTTTCAAGTTCTGATATATTCCATAATAATTAATTTTTTCCCAACAAAATATTTATCTATATAATACAATATTACAGCTGAAAACTAAATACACAGCTAAACTCCGCATGAATAAACATTATTTAAAATCAATATGTAATGTTGTAGGGATTAAATAAATAAATAATAATAAGAAAATATAACTATATTGTAGGAGGAATACTTAGTCAATTTTTATGTTATTGAATCTAAGAAACAGACCATGTAATAATTAATAAATGTTGATAAGAAATAAATGCACCTAAAAGAGATTTGTTTTTTTAAATGCCTACACAATGTTTCTATATAATAAATAACGTTTGCTACTATTTCATTGATATTGATTCAGTCATCTTAAAAGAAAACCCATCAAAAATAGTCTGTATGTTCAAGTGCTTTAGCCATAGTTAAAAGTATTAAGTAAAGCAATTTATAGTTGCCTAGTTTGCTATTAAAATTGCAATAGGCATCAGTGAGCAGTCAAGAATCTCTTGACTTAACACAAGGAAATATATCTCAAGTAATAATAAAACAACTTTGCCTGTTTGTGAAGTAGCTTAAAAATATCTCAACAATTTTAACTTGCCATTTCTTCTTCTTTTGTTTACTCTTAAGCTTTCAAGTTAAAGCTTAAAGTGTTCAGCAAACTTAGCTCTCCTTGCTAAAAAGCATCGCTTGAAAAACATTATGGGGAATATAATTTTTTTATAAAATGGTTGATAGGACACTGGTTTTTTTTTAAAGAGGAAATAAGGTGATGATGAATATGACTAAAGATGGTTAAATGAAAGAACTTTCGTTTCCATGAGAGAATTTAATTTGCCATGTTGTCTGACATTGCGTAATTGAAAACATAGACATTGACACTTGTACGGTTGAGTGCACCCACATACACGGAAATTATATTGTGTGCAAAGACAACCACTTGTATTAAGATATCCATGTGTTGGAATTTTGAGCAACAGAAAGTGAGGGAATAAGGCATTACTAATACGCACTGTGGTCAAAACCACAAGAGACAATTTGGCAGCTGCATTAAAGCTACGTTGCTGTTGTTGTTTCTGTTGCTTGCGGTATCGATGTCGGTGTCAGATGCAACTTTGGTTGTGCTACTGACATCTGGTCAGATGACGATGCGGGTGTTAGATACATTAGAATACAACATGCAACATTCTATTTTACAATGGATGCCAACTACCATCAACTAACACAACTCCAACGAAAATATCAAATTCAAAACCAAGAACAGAAAGCGCCTCGCTTCATTTGCTTCATTTGATACTGTAGCACACACACACACTCTCAGGCATAGTAGGCTTGGAGTTGAAATGAACTCGCGTGCATTCTTATGTCTGATAGTTACACAATTACGACTATACTCGAACATAGTAAGTGTATCTATGGGTTTGTACATATGTTTGTGACATCTCAGAAACCAAAAATCGAGTCGAGATGGCAAAGCACAATCGAACAAACGATCCAACAAATGAACGAAAGAGTGCCGTAGGGCAATTTGATATAATTTCTAATTACACGCTTGGACGGACTTTTTACTGTCAGTTTAGTTTAGAGACGTCTCTCTTTATATACATATGTATATAGATATTTCTTTATATAGACGGACACACATATGAACTTAATATATTTTTCCTATCTATCAGTATTTGTAAGTAAGTATCTGCGTGTGTTTCGCTTGTCTGCAGCAGGCTATTTTCATGTAATTATCTCCATGCAGTCCTTTGCTGCCTCTGTTCTCTTCGTTGCTATCCTTTGGTCATGTTACTATTATTCGTATTTCCTTTCGAAAATGAAAATTTCCTTTGATTTTTTTTAATTGTTGGACAACAAGAACAGATGCTTGCGGCAAATTCAGGCGCATGACAAGTTAAATAATATTTCACTTTAATTAAGTTATTTGAAATGATAAGATAATTTAAATTTTTTTTTTTTTTTTAATATTTTCGAGAAATTTGAGAAATTTTTATACTTTCCTCAACCTTAAGCGTGATACCAAATATTCTTTGTTACCCTCACACTTTGATCTTTCCTAGTGGCTACTTGTTATGCTTTCAGTTACGTCATAAATCTGAACATATCCTTAGCAAGATATTTGAGTTTCAGCTGCAGCATAGGGATTTCATTCATGGCCTCTGGCGTTTATGCGTGGCATAAAGTTGTCAACACTTGAACACGCGCGGGCTCGTTTTCTACTAAGAGACAAACAACGCGCAACGAGTGTAAAATCAAAAGCAAATGCAGCAGCAACAACACAAATGACACTCAACACGAAAATTATTCAACTCTGAGAGGGTGGAATATATACTTATATAGTTTGTTTTTTTTTCAGAAATTCCGTGACTTGCTTGGTTTAGAGAAATTTGGTCGCGTTTTTTCCTTTGGCAATATTTTTGTTTCTGTCTGCCGTTGAATTCTCTTCAAAATTTTCTTAATAATGATGTTGCAATTGTGGCATACTTGAGTGCACGATGGTTTCTTGCAACACAATATACTCGTATGAGAGTAGTTTACTATATTTGAAATTATATAAATACAATATTTTGCAATCTCAACAGCAACACACTTCAAATGAATGAATTCGCATCAAAAAGTAAGAATTGTTAACGTCCTCAAGACTCAGTTCCATCTGAGTTGGAACGCACGATGTGGCTTCGTTTCCTTGAAGTGTTAACTGTGACAGTGGCAACTGTCAACTATGCACTCTTCTTTTTTTCTCTCTACTTTGTTCTTTTGCCACTCTTTCTTTGTTTTATGTGCATAAGAGGGATTTCAGTGGTTTTCATGGGTGTGGCAACTGGTTGGTGT
Source organism: Amiota mariae (assembly GCA_035041805.1). NCBI lineage: Eukaryota > Metazoa > Arthropoda > Insecta > Diptera > Drosophilidae > Amiota > Amiota mariae. The sequence continues at coordinate 165,407 of JAWNKV010000229.1, read as the reverse complement.
TACTTTTTGTTGTTCCTGTTATTACATGGATTCCTAAAGTGTCTCCGTTGTCAACGTCACAGTCTTCACAGTCTTCACTATTCACTGTTCAGTGGTAATGTTCTTCTTTTTGTTGAGTGTCTTTTTTTGTTGTTTCTGCATTTGTCATTTTGAAATATGTCAAGTGACGAAAAATTATTACAATAACTTTTATTTTCATCAGTTTTTCAATACAAAGGAAACTCATTGCATACTTTCAGATGTTTATTGCTCTCAGCAAAGGAAAAGGAGAATTTCAGAGCTCAGAACTCAGTACTTTGAAACTTGCTAATTGGATCGCCATATAATTAAGAATGTTCTGCTAAGTTTCATGTATGAAATCGAATTTCAAGAGAGTTCATATCTTCAAAAGCATTTGCCACAAATGCAAGCTCAAGGCAAAGTTATTCACCCTTGATTCTCAACAAATATGTCTAAACTTTCGGAAAAAAAAATAAATTAAAAGATATTTTTAAAAGAAAAACTTTATACAACTTTTATCTTTTAACCGAACTCAAAATACCCAAAACAACTAACATACTACAAAGGCGAACATTGCAAAGAATATTCATTGACCCGCCTCGATTCACTTGCGGACATTCTTTTGTTTCAATCCCAGTGATTGAAACTCTCATGAAAAGTAAAGAAAAAAAAACTAGTAAAATCATTTAAAAAAAAAATAAAAAAAAAAACCTAAAAAGGAATATATTAAAATATTTTAAATTGCTTACTTTGGTCTTACTACTTCATAAATACAATTTTTATATAATAGTGTTTACTTATTTTTGTCTTAAATTTATGTGTTATAAGTTTTGAATTTCTTTTCAGTCTCCTATCAATTGAATGAATTAAGCATTATGAACACAATAATGCAATAACAATTCTGCGATTAAATTCCAAGTTGGGAATACTGTTTTCTCTGATTTAACAAAACATATACAATATACTACTATTATGAACAATAATTGGTGTAAACTCCGTCATAATAATTTTTTTTTTACAGAAATTTTCGAATTGTATGGCAGTTTTTCGCATTAATTGTGAAATGATTCCCTGCACTCTGTAATAATTAAAGAAAAAATAATTTTAGTCACTTATTTGAGTAGGAGTGGAAGTCAAAAATGTACCTATAATGCACAGTTGTTTATCTGTGAAATTAGACAATTATTATTATTATTATTCGATTTACCTGGTTAATGTTGACTGACTTCTTTTTTTTCTCATTCAATTTTAAAAATTTTAATGTAGTTACTCTGTGAAAGGTAGAAAACCTCATTATTTCCATAAATATTTATGACTGAAAGAAAACAATCTATAATAAATCAGCTTCAACAAAATTAAATTAAATTAAATCTTGAAATATTACAAAGCAACTTCAACTTCAAGTTGGACAAGATGTCAACATTATCATTAAAATTAATAATGCAAAAGAATTTCATTGCTCCTCGGTATATTATTTGACTTAACCATTCCAAATATTTTTTTATGTGCCAAATTACTTCAATATCAAAGAATTGAAAATCTGAAATGCTTATTTTGATTTGATTTGATTTGATACTACATTTTTAATAAAAATCATATTCATAATTTTAGCTTAATTCCTAAAATCCATATAAAGTTACTTCCATTTTTACACCCTTCATTTTATTCAGCGAAGCTATTATTATTTTTTTGTTTTTTTGATACTCATCGCCTCCTCCTTCCCTAAATATATATACATATTATCGTAATGAAAACCAACAGAACAAAAACGATAAACTAACAATGAAATCCAAACCAAACAAAGTGGACAGACGAATGAACCAACAGATACAAATATAGACTACAAATAAGCACATTTCCGTACTCAAACACAGAAGAATATAAGTATGTTGGACTTACATACATATTGTACATAGTATATGTTCATTCATGAATACATGCACTAGTGTACACATGTTTGTATATACTATTATCATATATGTATAGATACTTGTGGAACCACTTTAGCAGTTGTACATGGCAACGTTTTAGATACTTTATCTAACTGGATTTGTAGCTTAAGCATCACTTGCTTACGAATATGTGCGTTGCTGGCATTTTAATTAAAGCCAACAACAACAATGAAAAATCCACGCACACACACATCACACACAAAGCACCCTTAGATACGCGATTCTGATAATAAGTCGATTTGTTGGCTATTTCGTATAGTATGGCATGGCATGAAGTACAGTAGTATAAAGTTGCCTGTTGCAAGTAGTAAGTATATATATTATTAACTGTTAATAAACTAAAACCATTGAGCATGATAGAGAAGATAGTAAGCGAAATAATTCTACATTGTTTGTTTGGTGAGAAAGAAACATTATGAGTGTTAATATATCTTTATGACAAAAGTATATCTATGGAATCTCTCCTATTGCTGAGTAAAATTTTATCAGACACTAATTAGCACTATCAGTGGGCTTTGGAACATACTTAAAGGATATTCTTAACGAGTCACTTGTCAGAAATCAAGTCAATGATGCTTGGCAGAAGCTTCAGAATAGATCTCAGCGATGACAACGTCGCAATTAGTGAAAAGCGGCACCAAAAACACTCTACTCAACACTACTTTAGCACACTACCACTGCACACAATAGGATGGGGAAGGTGATGCGTATTTTGTGGCTTGGCCACCGTTTCTAGTTGACAAGTCCATGCATCCCGAACCGACCGACCAACAAAACCGGCATTCAACAGTTTTCGCTGCTTGTGCACGATTCGCTCGTTTGCTTTCTGTACTTTACACTCAATCTCGTACCATGACTCAATCCTCTCGACCAGACCAGACCCGACCCGACCCGATTCGACTTATCTTTGTTACTCAACACTGGCAACCAATTGGCAACGCGAGTGTTTTTAAGCAGCTCCAGCTGCAAAAACAAGCATCTACGACAGCCACTGTTTGAAGTGGTTCGCCTTCAGTTTTTAGTGCCACAACAGAATACCAAGATGATGATGATGATGATGCTATTGCCGGCTGACTTTACTTTGCATGTCAAAAGTCATCACCTTTATCGTTTGAAACAATCCTTGCTCCTTGCTACTTTCCTTCCTACAGTTTCATTGCCGTTGCATGTTGTCTGCATGCATTTCAGCACTTAGTTATTACTAGCAATAAGGCGGTTTCTGGATCACTTGGCAAGCTTCAACTTCAACGGTGCATAGAGTCCTGTTTTCTAGTGAATCCCTGGCATGGTTTGGCAAGCTAAGCTAAATCAGTCCTTATTGCTTTCTTGCCTTGCCTTGACTGCCACAATATTATGACTTTAACTCGATGTAGTTTATATATATAACCAAGCAACAATCTATCTGTCTGTCTGTCTATATTTTTGTATTTGTAATTCATAATCCTTTCGTTTAGTTGGTATAAGACATCGTATTACATATTTTTTGTTGCGGTTTGCCGCAGCAGCTTAAGTCGCAGTCGCTTGAGTAGAAAATTCTGACACTGATTGTGTTGGATTGAAGTGTTTTATACAATATTTTTCCCTTAGGAACTTTACTTTCTCTCATGTTTGTCTATGAATAGTATGTTCAAACAACTTTTTTTCTATTCAAAAATTATTAATAACTAAAAGGGCAAGGGAATTCACAAAAACATAAATGCAAAATACTCTTCTTGTGGAAAATATTTATGATATTCACAAGATATAGTTTTCGATCCGATCCATTACACCTTAATTTGTCAGTCTCGTGTCTAACTCTACTCAACAACATTTATTATAATAATATGTGGTATTGTATCATTAACATTTAATTTTCATTTTTCAACCAAAATAAAAATCGCTTCACAAACGAAAACATATTATTTTAATTTTAGAAAAAGCTATGAAACAATATACATCAATACGATGAGTTCGAGTTGTCGATTCATACATTGGAACTACATAACCGGTGACATATTCTATTCTCCTCTCAGTGATAATCATGCCAAAATACATATAAGAAAGAACAATTAGGTATTATAAGTCTTGTGAAGAATCTAAGTTTTCTAATGGATGTGTAAGCAAGACATAAACGTTTATTTACTTCATTAATGAAGATATTGTTTAGAAAAATATTGAATTTATTAAAATTATTGGCCAGCGGAAACAATAACTTCGTCATATCATTGAGAGAGTTCATTAATTCCATCCCAATACAAAAGAAACTATGGTCTGACCGGACCTCATACATTTATATGGGATATTGGTGGTAATTATTTAGTGTTATGTATTTTGTATGTGTCTATGCGAGTGTTCCATACTTTTACTTAACTTTTTCATTTTTTAGGGTTCCGTACCAATAGGGAGCTAACGGGACCCTATTACTAAGCTTACACTGTTCGTCCGTCCGTCCGTCCATTCGTCCGTCTCCTGCTCTATCTCATTAACCGTAATAGGTAGAGATTTGAAATTTTCACAGAGTGTGTAATTCACTTGTGTGTAGAACGTGTAGTATACTTTTAAGCTGTAATTGTAGTATACTTTTAGGCTGTTAAATATGAACATAATTTAATATTTTAAGCAAAAAATCTTGTACGATGATCGGAACCCTCCGTGTGGGAGTCCAACTCACACTTGGCTGATTTTTTTTTTTTTGACCAACACACTGAAAAATAGTCCATTGAGGCTAAAATGGAATCTCATGGATGTAGTTTAATTCTTTGTACTTTTAAAATCAGTTCAAAGTCAACGTGGTCTTGCAAGACCATAATGTCCCCCCTTCTACTTACTTTTTTTCCCCCTAACACACTCACAATTAGTTGATTGGAGATAACCTGGAATCTTATGGCTGTAGTTTAATTCTTTCTACTTTTAAAATCAGCTCAAATTCAAAAAAAAGGGTTGAAGGGTTAATGAAGTATATATCAGACAAGTCATTTTGCTCCGACTGAACAAGTGAATGAGACATTTGACAATCATTGTCACGATAAAAAATTAACTTTTCTAGTCTGGTGCTCCAGTTTTTCAGCATTTCTTTCAATTGTTGGATCAATCGCATCAATTGCTTTTGGTTAGTGATGATTGCACTCCGTTTCGATATATCGTCATATATGACATTTTTCTGATGTCACTAAACCATCGAATTTCGATTTCGAGGTAGTTTTTGGTTGGCCAATATATCCATTTTTTGTCACCAGTAACAAATTAATTGCTAAATTATTTCCCTTTGACCATTGAAGGTAAATTGGAAAATTTTGTAAGCCCAAAACTTCATTTATTCCGAACACAAAAATTATACTTCAATTTATTTCTAATATCATCTGTCACAAATCTTGCGCTTTAAATATTTCAATTCAATGTATTTACAATTTACGAATATTATCGGTTTTTTGATTATTGCAAAAATAAAAGAAAGTCATTTTTTTCATTGTTTGTATATTTAATGTTTCATTCCGTTTTATTTTTCGTTTTCTTTGAAATAATTTATTTAATCATTTATATTCACATTTCTCTTGTATTTAATTTCTTTCATTCATTATCATACTTAACTAAATAATTTACACATAACTATGCCGCATCTTTCCATCCTTTGCATCTCTCAAAGGACTCTGTCCTTTGATAAATGTAAGCATCATTTTTTTTATAATGTTTTCTTCTTTTATTTCCGATATATACTATGTTCTTTTTTTGTTCTTCATTCAAATATATTTTTATATACAATAATTTACATAAAATATTAATTTATTTCCTTTTTATTTTTTCCTTTATTTTCATTTATTTCTATAGTTTTTCTCAATTCTTTTGTTTTTTATTTCGTTACTCTGTACAGCACCTGCTCAATAATTATTATTATTACAATTATAATTTTATTGTTATTCAATTTAACTTAATTTTAATTAAATTTACTTTATTATTGTTCTTTTCTCTTTTTCGTTCTTTTTTATTTTAAACTATTTTTGTAGTGAATCCTTTTATTTTTTATTGGATTTATTTTTTGCATTATTTTGCATAAATTCTTTGCAAGACTTCACATCCTTCCTGTTTTGTTTTTGTCAAATATTTATTCCTTTCCATAGTGTTTGGTCGCTGCTACTATTTACAGGATTTAAGTTTTATTGTGTTTTGGTTTTCTGATCTCTTTTAGGTGAGTATTTTCATGCTCAAGTTTCCCAATCCTTTTGATGCTTCTACATGATATATGTATATGTTTAAGTCCTTTGTATAAATTCTGTTGTGGTTGCTTTTTCTTTTCGAAATTTTAAAAAAATATTATTATTGTATTTCTCCTTAAATTGATTTGAATTCTTTTTTGCTTATACGCTTTAGGAAGTTTGGTTAATTGGATTTGCATCGATAGTACAGTTTTAGACGTGCCCAAGCTTTGCTAAATTACCGAGCGTAATTGGATCACTCGGCTGCAGTCTGAGCGCTTCTTTATAACTCGCAGCAGCATTTGATGTGCGTCCGAGGAGATGAAGAATGGCACCAAGGTTTGTATGGGCGTGAGCATCATCAGGACGCAGTGCAACAGCCTGGAATGAAATTTTTCCTTGAGGTATGATTAAGTTTTTTTTATTTTATTCAACTAACCTTTCTGTACCAACGTTCCGCCTCTACTTTTCGATCCAGGAGACGCAAAGCGGTTGCGGCAGCCACGACGAGAGCATAATCCTTGGGTGCTAGTTCCGCAGCACGCATGTGATAGACTGTAGCTTCCTGATGACGCGCTTGTAAAGCAAGGAACTCAGCTGTAAGGTATATAGAATAGTTTTAGATACAAATCATATTTGAAATGGTTAGTAATTCACCATAATGATGATAAACGCTCGCCTGTTCAGGTGCTAGCAGTAGTGCACGTTTGAACCACTGTTCCGCTTCGGAAGCTCGACTCAACTACAGAACAATAAACAATGTAATTTAATTATATCGTTCTCAAAATCCACATTTTCGAATTAATTTTAATACTTACATTCCTAGCCAGAGTAATGCCATACGACAAATGTGTAGCAACTTGATTCGGTTGCAGTTCTAGTGCCGCGCGGTGGTGTCTTTCCGCCTCATCCCACTGCTGTAATCGCCCAAATACATCTCCAATGCGCTGATAAAGAACATCCCTTGGCTGATAGCGTCTAGGCAGAGCTGCCAATGCTTCGCGATATACCGCCAAAGCACGTTGCAGCTTACCCTGCTCCACATAGAGTGCCCCCAGCTGTAAGTAGGCTGAGCTACGGGCCTGATCATGCGCTCCACGATCACGTACGCCTACTCCCTCGAGCCTTGTACCCACCTGCAGTATCCTAATAGCTTCCTGTTGTTGGCCTAGCGCCAAATATGATATGCCCATATTGAGATAGGCCACTGTACAGAAAAAAATATATGCATGTTTTCATAAATTTTTTTTTAAATGCTTTAATGCTTTTTTTTATTTACCCGCCAAATTCGGTCGATATTGTATGGCGTGCTTAAAGCACTCCACAGCCATCTTGTAATCATGTTGGTTTTGATGCAGAATGCCACTGAAAATGAAATGACATTAATAAGTAAGTTAGCACTCCTTATTCCGCACTCATAATTCGCTTAAGATTCTTAATTGAAAAGGAGCAACGAAGCCGCTTGAATCTCTTGCAACGAACAGAAGCCGGCCGACCTACTTCAATGCTCAAGCACGACATCCAACGGCTTACTCGAGATACAAGTGTATTTCGCTCTGCCTCTTTTTTTTTTCTATACTGAAGATGAAGATACTGATAATGATGGTATTGGTATTGGTAGTACTGGTAGAGTTGGCACTAGTTTTTTGTTTTATTTTGAAATCTAGAAGTGCACTTTCACTTTTATTTACATCGAAATACTTTAGCCCCTTAAAGTGTACTGCACACTGACCATAAAGTTTGGTTTTAGTTTGGTTTACTTTAGGTTTTGGTTATGCGAGTGAATATACAATGCTATTTAGTATTTGTTAAAGAGCTCGGGGCAAATTTTAATCGATGTGCAAATGTTGAGCTTTAATAAACAAATAAAAGGTGACAAAAAATTTTTGCGAATATGCAAAAATATAGTGAACTTCAAAAGTTATGTTGGTCATATAATTTAAACGATTAAAGTAGTTTTATAATAACAAAGTGTCCCTTTTACTATTTTTTTTTTTTTTTTTATATGAAAACTTTATTAGTATACCTTATATATTTTTGATGATTATTACAAACATTAATTGATTAATGTCAGAGGAATAACATTTTTATATCTTTATATCCTATGAACAGGGAGCTGCAGAATGAAATTATTAATCATATGGCAAAACACTAGCGTATTTTTCTATCATATTTTATTATAATAATAAATCGCAATTATTACAATAGATCTGCCGAATACTTCGAAAATGAATATTTCATCTATACGACTATTTATGCTCAAGCATGATTGTCTAAAATAGACAAGCAACGGGAAGCAATGTAAAAAAACTAAGATTATAACACCAGAAATGTAAAGTGTAAGTGAAATAGAAGAATTTTCAGAAATAATACATACACCACCTGAATCACCGAGTGCGATTTCTTTTAAACAATATCGATACAAAATAACATTGAAACCAATTATGTTCTTAAGTTCTTGATATAGTGAATTTTGACATATTGAAAGTTTCTTTTTTCATCTTTTGGGTTAACATGGTAAGTAAACCAAAGGAAATCATGACGAAGAATACGGTAACTTCATACAAACAAAATAGTAAGAAAAATAAAAACTTAAAGTAAAAGCCAAATACAAATACAAAAATGTGAAGATAAAAGGAAAGGATGAAAAAATGAAAGAAAGCAAGGAGTGAAAAATCAAATTATATACCTCAATGATTTCTGGTTTCGGTGTTTGACTGGTGTTTGGTGTTTGAGAAACAACAACACAAACAATACAAATAACAACGACAGCATACTCTTCCTTCACCATCATATCTACATATACGAGTATTCACTTCCATGGATGTGTTATCCCTTCTTTTAACATATTTTTTTCGCACGTTTCTCTTTCATCGAGTTTGGATAAACATGGCGAACAAAACATATAACAGACAGACAGACAGTCAGACAGACAAACAGACAGGTGTATGAGAATTGGAACATATTCAACTAAAGACTGACAAGTCAAGCAGTCACTAAGTCATACACTTACTCTCTCGTTCATTCACTTGCCCATTCTTTCATCTTTCATTTATATACAATATTTCATTCAATTTAATTCACTTCACACTTCGTTCACTTTTTCGTTCATTCAGCCAGTCAGTCAGTCAACCATTCATTTAATCATTCAATCATTCAAGTAGACATTTAAACTTGATGTAACGCTTAACCGTCCTTTGAGTATTAGTTTGTTGTATATGGGAAAGGATGAGCGTATTGATGATGGTCTGCGAGTAAATAATGTGCAAACAGCTGCTTATCCTTTGAGCACACACATAGTAGATATACGTGTACTCACATAGACACAGACGAGTTCAATTCACAAACACATTCAAGTAATTCATGCATGGCAATGCGAGATAAAAATGTGTACATGAACGAAGCTGCCGCTGAACTTGTGCTGAGTTGAGTTGGGTTGAGTGGGTTGAGTGAAACACTTGGCTTCGTTTGGCTGGGCGCTTGTCTTTCGTGACAACATTGATTTTCGATTAGCGCTGGCAATGTGACATTCTTTAAAGGACTCTCAGTAGCATCTACTCATGGCTTAGTGTTTATGTAAATGATTGCATAATATTTATGCTCGTGGCATGCTTCAAACATAAGCTGTCGAAGGACTCTTAAGGATGCTTTATGCTCTACTCATATGCAGCAAAAGCAACGCAATTTGAGTGAAATCATTGTACTTCAATAGAAAGCGAGTAATCTATTAGTATATTGTATATACTAAATATATATATATATATATATCCCCCACAAAATAAATGCTTAGTGAGTGTGAGGGTTGTTAAAGAAAAGATACCCACAAAATGAGTATATCTGGTCTCTGGTATCAGGAGAAGTCCAAGTGCACATGCACACGGCTTGAATCCCTAGCAATGTGACCTGATTTTTGACATTTGCGCTTGAGCCAAATTTAAGTTAAGCTGACTGACAGGATATGAAAGCATAAAGACATCAATAGACTTTAATCCTGCAACTGAAACATTTGTTCGCTTCAAAGTCGAACAAATGAGTCAAATGCATCGCTTTGTTAGCATTGAAATGAAAAGGACAAGAAGAAATAAGTAATACGACTCCTTTAAGTCTTGTTTCGTTTCTCCCGTTTTCTTATTCAATGAAATTTCGTAAATAAACAACAAGGACTTTTACTTTACAAAAAGGATAATAAAAATTCAGAAAGAAAAAGAGAAGCCTATTATGTCAAAATACATGCAACGTTAATGATGACTATGATGAGCGCTAAAAACTATTGTTTTGCAGTCAAACATCATGTCAAGTAAGAGGTTGAAAAAGTAAAAAGGTGTGAGAATATTATAAAAACGAAGTAAAGATCTATCAGCTTCATCGTAGATTGTGCATCTTTCACAGTCTAGCTGAGGAAGTGAAGAACTTTATGAAATACTAGTCCGATTTGTCCAATTTTCACACAACTTTCCTTTAAAAAAATATTTTTTTTTTACCACCATATATTGGTCTATTTGGTCTAATTTATGTTAATGTTATGTTATTTGTCATTTGAAATAAATTGTGAAATTTGTTCAATCTAATTTTAAAACCAACAGTTACTGCCACCGTCTGCATAAGCGATCACCAGGCGGTCACTAGTTATTGCCACCACATACTGGTTCGCCTTTGCATTACTTCTGACTGGTACATTCAATACAAATCAGTAATGTGAAAAGGGCCTACTGACTTACTATGGAAACGCGCACTTACTGGTTCGCCTCTGCATAACCTACGACTTCTGAATTCAAGAGCCACCTGGTAATAAGAAAAGGAAAGGAACTAGTGAATTATTATCTAAACGGAGACTATTGCCACCAAGGATACTGCAAGATATCTATCCATAATACTATGTGTGAGAAGTATAAAAATAAAAAGCATGGAATGAAATGGAGTAATAGTGTAGTAAGGAGAGAATAAAGTTAAAGCAAATAAAATAAAACAAAAAAAAAGCAGCCAAGTTAAAGGATGCATCAAAGAGAATTTTTATGCAAGAATAATGATAAAAACTATGATAAGGACAATACCGTGACAAATGTAAGAATGTGCAGTTGACAGACGCGCATATCTCAGTGAACAGAAACAAAGAATGTGACTAAAATACAATACTCAATTCGTTCAACCCTATTTTGTATTTTTAGTACTTTGCTATTTTGGTCGCATCGCATTCCACTGGCTCAAGCATAATCATTCTAATTAATACTTTTATACAACAGAATAATAGGAACATTGTATTCAAAGTCACCTCTTTTAAACTATTTTAATTGTGATTAAAAATTTACAATTGTATTCAAATTTGTATAGATATAACAATATTCTATGCCTCTCATATATGGATTTTCTTATAACATTTACACCATGTTATTATTTTATTTTTAGTTGTAGGAAGAAGACTTTCCTGTGCTGATCTATGTTCGGATTGCCACTTGAAAATAACTTTAAATCTTTTTGCATAGACTTGTCTAAATATGACTTTAAATATGCATTGATGTAAAGTGCACCATATAATAAAAATTAGTAAAGTATTCAAGCCCTAAAAATAAGATTATGTATACTTACAAATATACAAATTAAAGAGATCATAAAAAGAATATGTGCCAAGTGAATAAAAGGAATAAAAGAAAGGAAAGAAAAATAAAAAGGAAAAAAGTATAGTATTCAGCCGCTATTCATTTGCATTTCATGATCCCCTGTCCTGTGAAAGAACATTGTTCAAATTACAGTTTTACGCAATTCAAATTCTCTAAATTCACTCATCTAAATGTGAGTTAACTTAACGCTTTCAATCAAACACTTCGACAGTCATTTTTACATTTATTCATTCATTCACTTTTTCTTTCACTTATTCAGTCATTTCTTTAGTGTTTGTCTTACTCAGTAAGCCTATGCATGGGCAACATAACACATAATTTGATTCTTACGCATTCAGCTTTGAGTTATTTTTTTTTGTTTTTGTTTTTTTTTTTTTGTTATGCAAACGAGAACATCATTTGTCCAGGACAGAGTGGTGAAACTTGATTTGCAGGTGTCCGTGTTGGTTAAGTTGTCATACACTCATATGAAAAATATCAGAGATATACAGATATGCTGCATACATACAGTCGCAGCCACTGTGACTCACATCTGACAAACCAAGGAAATGACACGTTCATTGTATCTTGTGACTGCAGTAACGAACGGCATAAAAAAGATACAATTTGCATGTGTCGTGTTGATTTTGTTTGTATGTACGATGTGTGTCGAGCATGTGTTGCCATTTTTTCTGCTTTGAAGTCCGTTAAATGCTTAGATTTGTAAGCGACGCAATGTGAAAAAAGCCATGGCCCAAAAGGAATTCATAGCAAGCGAAAGGAGAAATGAAGAATAAATGAAAAAGAATGAGCCTTGAATGATTAAATGATGAAGTGAATACGCACTGCGAAATAATGAAGCAGTTTAAGGTGCAGTTAGGGACTGGTGGAGAAAGTTGTATGCTTAAAGAGCAATGTGGTAAATGGATTTTAAGTGCAACCTAAGAGGATTTAAGAAGACAACTCCCATATTATCATCATCAATATCATCATCATCATCATATAGTATGGCTAGTAGAATACAAACATTGTACTTACAGATTGAAGTGAACGTCAGCCATATTCGGACGATGTTTGATGGCTTCATTAAGCACCACTTTAGCCTCATCGTAACGCGCTTGTGAACTCAATACACTACCCAAATTTCCAAGCGCTGAAAAAGAAGAATAAAAATAAACCATAGCCACAGATATATCGATGTATAGATGGTGTCCACTTACCTTTTGGCGGATTAACAGACACCGCGCTACGGAAGAGGCTCTCCTCGTCTCTCCAGTCCAAATTACGCCGCACAGTACGCAAGCCATAACTGCACACAAGCAACGTCAGGCAGGCTTTTATGAGCCAACTCCTATGGTTTTGTCGCCGTGTCATCGACGATTTCACTGTTCCACGCACAGTCATCGATTGCAAAATCTTGCTGATTCCGAACCCAATCAGCAAACAAAAACCAACGCTGGGAAGGTATAGCAAACGCTCGGCCACGACAAAACCAACATAGAAAAAGAGATTTGTCGCTGGCACAAAAGGCAGCGTAAGGAAGGCGCAGGATATAAGGAGAACACAAGCATTGCGCGCATCCGGAGGCAGTGAACACAACTCACACGAGCTAGTTGTAGCGCGAAAGCTCTTCGCTTTTGAAGTGACCGATGTCAGGGAGCTACAGCTAGAGGATGTGGAGGACGTGCTGCTGCTACTGCCACAACTCTTATTGCTCGCAGTAGTGCTACTGCTGCAACTGCTGCTGCTGCGGGGAGGCGTTACACGTGCAAAAGCTTTGTGCAACGCCAAGCTCAGTAGGTGCGTGTGTGTAGTACTGCTTCCTGCACCATCACCCCCTCCGCCATTGGAAGACACAATATGTTGACTTAGACAGCAGGCATCACTGTTCCCACTGCTACTACTAGCATTGGTGCCATTAAATAGCATCATGTTATTACTACTGTTGTTATTATTGTTATTACAATCTCGGCTTATTTGATGCTTGGGGGCCACAGGTACGACACTATACGAGCTCAATTGTTGATGATGGTCCCGTGAATCAAAGGCATATTTTGGCTCTACCCGATGATTGCTGGTGGTCAATTCAGCAACTCGTTTTCGTTTTGGCCGTGATTTGCGCGATGAAAGTTGTTGAATGTGATATTGTGGGTAGTTTGTGTTTTGCTTTGTAGTTGAGCAGGACAACATCGTCTGTTTCTTGCTATGGCGCCATAGTAGTCGCATATTTCGCCAAACGACCATTGTAAGAATGCTGTAAAAACAGAAGCTTTGGAAATTGCGTCGATCGCATATCGAACTAATGCGTGGAATGGCATCCATGCCCCAATCGAAGCTAAGTATATTCGGCTGCAGCAATAGCTTGAAGTTGAAAACGGGCAGGTAGAGGAAAGTGAAAAAGCGCGTCCAGAATGAAGGCGTTCGCGCAATGGGATTATCTGCACTAGCGAATGACGTTTGTGGCCGTGGGAGTAAGAAAAATCGGCAATACGCTGTACAAAATAAAGCCGCACTGACTATGCAAAGTGAACGTAGTCGATGCTGTAAAAAATTAAGAACGAAACATTATTTTTATTTGCTGAAAGCCAAGAAGTTCTGATCATACCTTATCCGCTTGTCCACCCAAGCCACGTAGCATATCGAACATACCGCACACAAAGAGCGCCGAGATAGCAGTCTCTTTGAAAAGCAAAGCTGCAAGCGCTAAAAACAACGTCAATGCGAGCGCAATCCACTGTTTCGGATCATCTTTTTCACGCCATCGTATATGCTTCAAATATATCAGATATGTTAGCAAAAAGCAAACGCATGCTGCAACATCAGCACGACCCACGACACCTGCCACTGCCTCCGTGTGAATAGGATGCGCTGCAAAAAGCGCCCCCGTAGCAAGTACACCCCAAACGGAGCTAAGCAAGCTACGAGCTACACGAACAACTAATCCAGTCGCAAGGCAGTGCAGCAGATTGTTTGCGAGATGGAAGCCCCAAGGCACGTAGCCGCCCCCAAGAAGGTAATTAAGGCGAAAGCTGAGTACGCAAAGTGGTCTCCAAGACCCATGCGAACCGCTGTCCGTCAGTGATGTACCCCAAAAGTCATTTGTGAAGAGACGCAACGTTTGTGCAAAAGATGATAACGGTGAGCCTGAGACATCTGTGTTCGTGAGTATAGCACGTCTGAAAGGAAAAGAATAAACATTTGTGAAGATAGTTACATAAATTCTATGCACACAAAGATTTACTCAAAAAGCAACCTTTTTCGTGTACTTTTTAAATAGTGGTCGTATTCTTAAAACTTGTACAATCGATATTGCTTCTTTGAGTGTCTACTCCTACCTAGAATTCTATTACAAATTCTATAAAGCGCCTCGGGATAAGAAATTCTTCATTTAACAATTTTGTTCATTTATAAATGACTCCTTCCTCTTTCTTATCTTCGTCTTTTCTTATGCTCAAAGGCTTCAAAGAGTTCAACTATTGTACTTCCAAAATATTTTATTCCTGATTTTATATTGTATACTTCAGGGCTGACGCACTTTCGTTCTTTTCTGATTTTCAATTGGTTCTCCTGCCTATCTCTTTTTCAAAAAGTCTGATTGTCTTTTGCCAAGTGAAGTAAGGAGCAAGTGAATGAACAACAACAACATATAGAAAGCTAACATCAACGCCAACAACGGGCCAATACTTTCATCAGTTTATGCTTTATCACCATAAACTAGTAAGTTGATGCACAGCAAGAAGATGCTCTCACACTCCATAACTCAGCAAATATGTGTCCTTGTTGCATTTGCGTTAGACATCGTTCTCGTCATCGTTCCCATCATCAGCATTCATCGTCATTATTTGCTTTACTACTCTAACAAGAGCATCAGAAAGTAACATACTACAATATAACAACAATATGAAACATCCACACTCAACAATGAAGTAGCGGATTCAGTCCTTGTTGTGCTCTACATACAGCGATACATATAGTTCCTAAGTCCTGACTAAAACTGAAGACTCGACTTTACGGCGCAAATGTTTTTCTTTTTTCATTTCGGCATTCACTATCAACTCTTTCATGCCGTACGTTCGTTCTGGTGACACTGTATCATAGTGTCAGAACTGTTTCAGTTTCCGAAATCTTGAAACGTATATATTACTCGTATATCCCTCAGTTGTACTTATGTATTCAATGTGTCTGTGTGTGTGTGTGTATTTTTATGCACTTGTATGGTATGTATGCATGTATGTCTAACTTCTGTAGCGGTTGAAAATTCGATTTAAAACTTGCTGAAATTCCTTGCACCAGATCAAGGCATACCGCAAGCATAGCAATCTTGTTTAGTTACGTTCTGCTTCCTTTCTTGCAACATTGCCTCTTCTCTTCTCATTCCTTCATCCTTACCCTCTTTGTAAGGAATTTGTAATACTGAGTAGCTTTGGTGATATTTATTTATGTTTAAAATGATTTACACTTTAATTCAAGAATTTTATCTAAAAATCTTTAAGATATTTTCATAGCAACCTACATCGATTGCACCTCTTAAAGTAAATTATGATTTTTTTGTAATGCTTACCTGTCATCATAGACAAATCCGGCATTTAATGTGTTCAAATATAAAACAAAAGCCAATCCACAGCAGAACAAACTCGTGTAGTCCACACTGTAATAATACAAAATATTTGAAATTAACTATAAAAAAAATATATATATATTTTAGCATACTGAATGGCTACGAAACTAGTTTATGGGGTAAAACAAATCATATTTTCAATTGTACAATATCAATTGAATATTCAAAGTCATTTTTATCATATTATTCTGTTTAACTAGTTAATGGATTTCAATAAAATTTTGCACTCAAAAAACTCTCTGAACATTGTGTAAGACAAAGTTTTAAGTATCTTGAATGCGCATCAACTAAAATGACTTCAACTTTGAATTGCAAAAAGCGCAGAAGATATACAATAGTATAATAGTAGATGAAGAAGAAGAAGAAAATCTAGAAAACTGTTTGCAATCATAAAGCCATTTGTGTCTTGTAAACCCATTCTGCATTCATTACTAAAGATAGTTTTTCAAGTTTTCAAGGCAAAATGATGCTGCGCCTTGCCTGGAGTCCGTTACAAAGAGAGCATTTGTTAAAATTATGATTATGAGTGGCATAAATATCAGAAGAAAAAAAAAATAAGAAATGTAGTGTAAATGTGCAAATTAAAACTATAAATGAACATTTGGAATGGATAGTTCTGCTAAGTATACTCAAGACTTAAAAATTGATCCCCACCCACCCAATCACTAAGTGATGCAGCCAATTTCAAATGTTCTAATCAAAAACTGAAAGACACTGTTGCATTTTCATTTAAAATTAGCCAGAAAATATGTCAATGTTCTTTTCAAAAGATCTAACTGTTTGAGTATTTGTGAATGTCGGTTCTGTCTAGTCTGCTGTCAGCAATGACATCAGCGCCATTGCAAGTAATGAGCGGTCTTTGTTTTTTGGTCATTTCATGGAAATTGTTGGGCCCACAGTGAAAACAACAAGGACAATTGTTTCTTTAGTCTAAAAGTCTAACCATTGTTGTTCATTTGTTGACATTAAAAGTCACATCAATTGCAAGCCAAAGAAGAGTAAAAAAAGAAATTTCAAAACAAAACAAAAACCTATAACTGCATACTGGACAAGGATATAAAGGATATACATATCTGTGTTGTCTGCACTCGGCATTCGGCTGACATTTGCTGCAAATTCGTGAGTCGAGGCATACGAATGTGGTACGTGCCTATGGCGCAAGTTGGCCTTAATGTTCTTGTTGTTGTTGTCATCGTCATTGTCCTGTCCTGTCCTGTCCTGTCCTGACGTGTCCTCATGAAAGCAGCCACCAGAGGAAACGAACCAAATAATGTACACATGATGCCACACAGCTTACACAATGTAAATGGGTTTGACTGAAACATTCAGGGTCCTAGTTTTTTTCGTCGTTGAGAAGTCATTTGCACATAAACCGCGCACAGGATACTATTGTACATAGAACACTCCTGCTCTTTATCTATTGTGAATGCGAATGAATGCAGGAGTGGATGTTGGTTTCTATCCATCCTATTCTTGGTTCCCATTTATTTTGCATATTTTTTATTTTGCTCTTTGCTTTTGTTTTACATATTGCGGTTAATTATTTTCATGATTGAGTTGGCCCAAAGCGGTGTGTTATATGGCGCATAAAAATCAATGATATAAAATGTTTGTTCATCTCGTCTCCTACTGCCTTGGCTCATCTTGGTTTTATTTTTCTCATTTACTCATATTTCATTATCCACTGTTCTGTTTCTATTTTGCTTTTAAGCTGGACCAAAGCTAGTCAAGTCATAAACCTATTTACGAGTATAACTGGGCGTACACATAGTATTTGTTCTTCCTGCTACAATAATATCCTCGGATTAGAATGGAAAGATACCAGCACAGTGATGATGTCGACACTAGATGTAATCAGGCTCGCTTTTTTCTCCTCACGCGCCTGTAGGCATTCTCTGTTCTGATAAACAAGAGATTTGGCATTATCCTTGAGCCTTAAGCGGCTTCTGTAAATTAGCAGCATCCAATACTGCAGCATATACACACACACACACAGAGGCTAGGGAATTTATCTACAATATATAGTATTTATTTTGCCGCCAACAAAATTGCTTTCCTAATGAGCCATGATAATAATGAGCTTTGCGCTTGTCCTTTCAGTTGAAAGGACTCGATGTGAATTTCCACCAATAACAGTCAAATACAAAACTAAGTATGGCATCGGGTTTTTATATATGTATGTGATTGATTCTCCTCTCATCCATCTTAAGCAGCTTACTATATTCTGCTCATATTAAAAAGCTATTGTCACAAGGAGTTCACATCCTTTCACATAGCGTTAGTTTGCTTAATATGCTCATCACTTTTGCTGACGCCCAATTTGTGAAATAAAGATGTAATATAAAAAAAAAAAAAAAAAATACAAAACAAAATGCGTTGAAAGAAGCACAAACATAAATAAATGGCAACCTCAATAGCAATTATCTATAAATAATTGCCAACGAATGTCGGTCTATCTGTCTATCTTAACATTCCCTGACTTGTGAGTAAGAAACAAAAACTTTTCTTCATTCATTCATTGATTGTCTCGTCTTGTCTTGTCTTGTCTTGTCTTGTCTTGTCTTGTCGTTGATACTCTGCCTGTGTTTCCTTCCTGATCAGTTCGCGTGACCAGCTTCTTTCCTTTTTACCCATGTAATACCATCACCACTCATTCATTTCCCCATTGCTCCTTCTTCCAACATACTATGTTCATACATCCCAATACAATATTCTGTACTCATATGTACGAGTATCGAACGTGCAGCCTACGTAGTCAACATTTTATTATCGTCATGGCAATAAATCATGTTTTATTTTTGTAATTAGTCCTGCCACATAATAAATTATTGGCTTTTCATTCAACTCGACTTTGGCGGCTTAAGCAGCAAAGGCATCGTCAACATATCATTTTGTCTTTGGAGTCCTTAATTTGATGCTAACGTTCATACTTAGTATATGTGTATATACTCGTATGTTCAATATATGTGTGTGTATATCAGGATTATTATGTCAACGTAATGAGTGAGCAGCTTAGGTGTGAGTACATGAAGTACGTTAAACAAATCAGAGAATAAAAGTTTTTAAGTGTTTTGAAAAATTCATCATCTAATTACTTTCTAAATGAAATTTTAATTTTTTTAAAATATATACTTATATCCTTGTATACTTCTATTTCTACTTCACATAAGTATTGCTTCCCGATTTCAGTACTACAAAGGTCAATATGCTTACCGAATTTTGGTTTTCGGAGGAAAAACAAAAAATTTCCAGATATTTTGATAGAATATATATACAATTTGTCAAATCAAGACTTGATGTATAAATATGTATTACTAATACATATTATTTATTAGTAGTACAATCTGATTAAAACAACTTTTTTTTTATTGTTTGAAAAAATCAATATCCAGTTAACAGGACTTTAAAGAATTTATCCAACAAGTTCATAGGAGTTAACTATGCGTATTGGAAGGAAAGTAGGCGCTCTATGCCTTATATTACCAACTCTATATCTCTACGCAGTCTACGCATTTACTAATCCTCAAGCCGCACATTTAAATAGGTTTTACTATTCTCTGATATACAAATAGTGTATACATTAAATATAACTTTGACTGTAAGTCTATAAGCCAATATATCTGAAAATATCAAAGTACTTATGCGAATCATTTATACATTTATCAAAGGTTCCGTGGTCAAGTAATTCACTGCTTTCGTCATATTTATTTCAATCTTCTCACCAACATACTCAACCTTTAAGCAATGATTTACTAGAAATACCAGCAGGTGTCGTTAGTATAATACATATTTTAAGTTGACTCCAGCAGAGACAACTTGCTCAGTTTTTCCCATAAATTATCGAAATGAACGAGTGCATTCATTAAAATTTTTTTTTGGCAAGAAATAAAGAACATTCGATGTCTGTAACAACTAATATTGGAACAACAAATACTCAATTGCATAATTACTTAATTTCGACTAATAAAAGCACCATGGTTTGTCTAACGCGTCGTTATATTGGTTTAATCGTACATAAATACATATATCATTTTCCCCATTGTTTGATTACTCACTGTACAATGTATGGATGTTTATGTATGTTGGATGTATATGCAGGAGTGAGGGGGTGGGTGGTTGTAAATTAATTCAACACTTAAATTTCACGTCTATTGGCCTCTTGGGTACTGGCTGACCCACTTTGGGGTCCATTTTACTCCTCTCATCATCCTTATTGTGTACATAAGTTTGGTGCTTAACAATTAATTTTGAAATTTAAATCCCAACGTTGACGTCGTGTACAAAATACTCTATCTCTATAGTACATAAAATAAAGGATTTTTTGCTCCTTGTTTTCTAAAACTTTTTTTAGTCTTTTATTTTTTTGGTCTAGAGTAGACCAATTGAGGTCATTTCCGTTGAAATTCATGTCGAAAGTTCGACGCACAGTAAAACTTAATTGAAAATGACTTGGAGCCGGATGAGCATTTCACCATTTTTCCTTTTTTTCGACCATTTCAACTTTCTCCCATTTCAGGTTGCAATTATTTTCAGTTTTTAATGCAAATGACTGTGCGCGGTGACAATTAAAAACCATTAAGCACAACTGTACCGTGTCCGCAGGACACCGACTAATCACTTCGATTAGTCGTTGTTGTCGTCACCATAGTCATCTGCGTTCACTTTGACGTGGTTTATAGTACAATTATAGAATGGAAAAATAGAAAAAGGAAAATAATGACACGTCACTTTAATGTAATGTAATACGAGTATAACGTAAGGCAATGTAACTGAAAGTCAAATCAACGCAATGTTATCATTTTGCTTTGCATTGAAATTAGCTCGCGGTTCTCAGTTGTCATCTGCCTTTGAGTGAAAGAAAATCGGGAGATGGAGACGTCGTCCGTGGTTAAGATGTCCTTGATAAGCACAAAAGGCAAATTACCTACAATTGGTAAGAAGGAAAGTAAAAAAATAAAGGAAGAAGGGGATCGAGAGGAAACGAAATAATGAAAGAAGTCAACTTAGGTAAATAGATTTTTGTTGTTCCTGCTGCTGATGATGATGATGAACTTTTTCTGCAGTTAGCGAACTTTTTAACTTGGACTTTGACTTCTATATCTTCTTGGGTTTCATAAAATTATTTTATTTTTACTACTTACAATACTCGTATATATGAACAAACATTGACCCGAAAACGCGTTAGCAAGGATGGAGAGAGAATAAAAATGGAGACATTAGAAGCGTCCGCACAGGTACACCTTGAACCGGAAACGGAAACAGAGCAAAGCAAATGTCAAAAACAGTAAAAACAAAAACAAGAAAACCATTAGACACACTTTACTAGGTCAACAGCAAGGAATCAAACAAACGAACGAATGAACAAAAGGACAAATGAAATAAATAAAACTGAAGAGGAGAAATAGAAGAGCAGGCAGGCGAAGAGAAGAATAAAAACAACATGACACAACCCATCATAAAGTTAGTTAGTAAGTTGCAAGAGAACTCAACTCAATTCAACGTTAGTATCCAAGAAACAAAAGCCCAAAGTGGAACGAAGGCAGCAATTGCGAAAGTGTAGCGGAAATCAAGTTGTGTCAACAGCTTAAGAGAACCAAGAAAATGTAATAAGCGATCGGGAAATATAATAAAAATCCTTGCAGAGACATTGCCATCGCTATCACCATCTCCTGCCTTCACGATTAAGCGAACACTGGAATGTCCTACGACTGACAGCGCCATTAAAGTTTTATTATGTGCATAAAGAAAAAAATGGATGGTGGTATCGTGATAAGGAAGGCACACAATGTCGATGCAAGTAAAAATAGCAACAATTTTAACGTTCACTTAAAGTGAAGAGTGCATTATAACAAATGTCGCTATAATGCGCCAAGAAGTATGCAAGGCAATTCTACTTTCAACACCCACACACCCAATACACTCAAAAAAAACCACCATATTAGTTAAGCGGCAGGCGGACGTGTTGCTTATTATTATACATATAAGACTTTCTTGAAAATAGAAACTGTGGCAAAAAGTTTGCATTACCATACATATTTTCTTAAACACTCTTCCTCTCTCATTCACATTCCAGTTAAAACGGAAATCAAAATAATACAACAAATAAAGATACAAATGTTTAAAAATGCCAACTGAAAACGATCAACGAAAAATACATACCTCCCACTATTATAGCATAGAAATGACAGAGTTATGATAATTTTGACCAACTAAACTTTTTTGATTGCCTTAGGAATGTCACAAGGAAGGAGAAAAGTTAATAGTTTAAAAATTCGTAAATTAACTTTGAAGTCTCATTGCCATTCTATGCAAAATAATATCTCTTTAATCGCTGAAGTATTCATTTAAAAATAGTAAAATACCATCCTCCTAATTGATCTTTATAGGTACAAAAATTGACATATTCGAAACGTAAAATGTCATATTTCAATGACATTTGCTGAAAATCCATGAAGACTTGCTCAATTAATATTACTTCTCTCTTCATAACCAAAAAGCATTTCCATATATTATAAGATTTTCTTTATTAATTCTAATTCAGAAATGAAGTTAAATATCTTTATCTTACTAATTATCGTTATCGTTTAACATTCAGTTTGCCATATTCAAAAAAGAGTGTAAATTTCCACATTCAATAGATTAACAAATTAATTGAATTTAAGTTTTCAAATTCTTAATAAATACAATAATTTATGTAAGTGCGTGTAATATTTTTGTCAAACTATTTTAAGAATTATCAGAAAAAATACTGAGAATTAAATTTGATTCGTGGTTTAATCATTAAATTACATTTTCTTTTATATTTAAAATGTTCCCCGTTTCACATCTGTGTGTACTATTAAAATATTATTTCGTTCTCTTCTTGCGACCATAGCGATTCAAAAAAATATTAACATTTTAATCCGATTCATTACCATGAAATTGTTGTTAAAGATTGTAATATTAATTCCACAACATATCGTTCCGGTATTTAGTCTTTGAAATGACATTTAACAGTCTACTACTGATAACTATACTTTTGACACTATTTATCCGCGACCTCTATGGAACTCCAATACGTTAAGTTGTTTATCGAACACAATATAGAATATATTAACATATTCAAATTATCTTCATAAAATTTTAGCGCGATGCACAAGACAATCACCTTACGAATGTCATCCAGCTACTAAAAAAATGAAATTTTTGTACAATAAAACATCGAATTTATGCGAAGCAGCCCTGGTTTGTTACAATGCGGGATTTACGCTTTATACCGATTGCAGTAAATTTTGTCGCGATCGTAAATGCGTTGTCCAAGTTCTTACCAACTCATTAGAAGAGGACGAAGATGCTACACCAAATCCAAACAATGAACGTGGTAAAGGTAGACACAAACGCCAGCGAAAAAAATCAAAACATCGAAATAAAAGAAGTGCCAAAGAAACCGTTTTAACAACAACAACAACGCAAACAACAACAAACATGTATCACACAACAGTAATTTGTGCTGAAGATGAGTTCGACACTGAGATGGTAACTACGGAAACATTACTTGATAGCCACAAAAATTCTAAAATCAAAGGTCCAAATGATTCGCAACCAAAAGTTACGCGATCTCAGCGTGTCGTGAACAGAGTTCCATCGAAGGATCATCTTTTTACTATTGTAGATAATCTCTTATTGGAACCTCAAATAAAGTCAGGTGACTCCGAGTACCTAAAAGATATAAGAGAACAAGCAGCAAAGCAGAGAAAAATTATTAAAAATGAAACAGACAGATAAAGAAAAAGAAAAAGGAAAAGGAAGCCATTTATGGACTCTATCATATGAACACCAAACAATTTCAACATAAAAAGAACAATAAATATACATAAATTTTTATATAATTTGTATAAAGAATAAAGTGTTACGATAACAAGATAATACTTATAAATAATATTCGATAAATTTTGAGAATTCCATTCTTAATATATGAAACTTCGAGCAACTGACTATACAAACTTAAAGGAAATCATTGCGCTGCTCCATACATTATAGCAATCTGAAAGAACTACAATAGTTTCTTGATTTACATGTTGATCCTGTTATGCGCGTAAATTTTTAAATGGTCATGTATGTGGTCAGTGGACAAAAAAAGTATTGTACTGATGCCATTTCAAAATATATGTGTAGTTATTGCTTATATATTAATCTGATAACAAAAAACAAGGGTCTGATTGCTTCTGTAAATCTTCTTGTAGAAAATAAACTCTTTGAGGCCCAAATTGTAGCACACATTCTTTATCTATGCCAATTTGTCTCTTGAATTATTGAATGGCCCACATAAAGTGACATAGTTATAAGGCTTAAACGAAACAACCGTTGATTGCAATAGACATTTAAATAATCACACCAAAACATTCAAATTTCAATTTGAAGATTCTTAAACAATGTATTTTAAGTGACACTTATCCTTATCAGATATCGCTAAGAATCTATGAGGGACTTTAGCCAACTAGAAATATGTTTTTTAGAAATTATTTTCCTTTAGCAAGCATTTCGATTAGTTTACACATTTTTTGCCATTTTTTGATAAGAAACTCTAAGCAAATCTGTATCAATTTCACTCCAAAACCTTCTAAGGGTCTCTGAGTTTGAACAAATTGGAACTTTCTTCTATTGTATTCTATTAACGAAGAGAGTGTAGCACAAAATTATATAAGTATTTTTTCAGTTTAATATTAGTTTGCAATCCCATTTTATTGATATCAATTACTATGTGTCAATAACTCTTTCCTTTATGCATTTCTTTCTTTTTCTGCTTTATTTATTGACTCCGCCAATAATTGTGGTTGAGAAAAAATAAGCTGGGAGAAAAAATAAAAGACTTTCGACTTCAACAAATACTGGAAATTATACGCTTATGAGTGTGGATGAGTAAGTGCATGTTGGTGTACAGAAGAAAATTCAATTGGTAACCGCAAACATAATTAAAAACTTTACGCAACCACAATCGATACTTTCGATAGGAGCTGTCAGTGCAAGTTACAGAATGGAGAATCCTTGCAAAAAATGATAGGCAAGGAAGATGTGAGAGATTAAGGATCGACACACACACACATATACGAGTATGCACAAATCCAATTAAATCACAAATTACGCAATGTGATAAGTCACGTTGCACAATTGTGACTGTAACAGTCTGTATTTATTTGTGTAAGTATCTCTGTGAGAATGAGTTGAAGTTTTTCTTTTCCTTTTTATTTTATTTCTGAAATTATTTTATTTGTGTCATGTTGGGATTAGTCAACGAGTAGAGTTTTTGTGTGCATGGATGATGTCCGATGCAATCGACCTCATTTGAATTGTGGATTATACTACAATACAAAAAAAAAAATACTAATTTAATCAAAATAAACAAAATGAAACATACTCGTATATGAATCCAAAAACTAAAAACTGTTTCCTCTTATATATTATACTTACATATTTTGAACATTTTATTTTTAAACTTAATTTGTAAATTCTGTTGCATACTTTTGTGCTTTTATGTAAAAACAAAATACAACTATGTACATAAATATAGAGGAGGCAAGGTATTCAGAACTTCACTTGATTGTGAAAATTTACTTTTGCTCTTCTGGCGATCAAGCAAAATAAATTATTTATAAAATAATAAAGTATCTTTGCTTACGAACTAACTTTCCGATAATCACTTGTCCAAATAAATTAAACTTCCCGCTTAGCACTCATATAGTTAAGCATTTCCCGATTAGCGTTACACCCTAGACATGATATTCTAATCAGTTGTCACTGCGAGAATATATGAGCTATGCACTTATTTCATACACAACATAACTTATTTCTCGCTAAGCTTTTGCTAAAATTTATTCCGTGATGCCTTAAACTCCAATTGTATTTTAAACAAGTATTTCGACAGCCCTTCTTCCCACCCTTACAGGTTTTGCGTAAGTATTAAAGTTTAGTTACGGAAAGGAGTTTTGCACGCTTATTAGGCAGAATTTACGCTGTGGTTGCACACAATTGCGCTAAGCCAAAAAGCAAGGGAGCAAACAATGCATATACTTAGCAGAGGGAGGACGCCCATTGCTAGGAAAGAGATGTACCCAACTGCATTTAAAGGCGTTTCTTGATCGTCCTTTACTCGGTCATGGCCACTGACTACTGCTGATGATGCTAATGAGCTGTCTATCTTGTGGTTTTACACCAAATTGAAGCTTTATTATGCACAAACAGAATCCAGTGCACAAGGACAGAACCACTGAGTCCTCAGTCTTCATTAAAAATATTGTATTAAGTATCTTTATCTCTTCAAATCACCAAAAATAAAAGTAAGAAAAACTCTTTAAAAAAAAAAACTCATTTAAGCAACTACTTTGATAAAAGCGAAAGGCCCCAAAAAAGTACTTCAACATTAAACATTTGTACTTCGTGTGGCTTTCAAAACATGAAATAAACAAAAAGAAGACAAATTTGATATTCCTCAAAAATATAATACAAAAAAAATGAGTATTGCAAAAAGAAGAAGAAAATGTAAGGGAAAACTTGATTATTTCCGCTTTTAAGGCAAATAAAAAAATACTTTCAAACTACACTGCTTAAAAGGTCCATCGGTCCAAGGGATGTCCAAAGCAAGCTAAGCAAGTCAAACAAGTCAAGTTAAACTGGCCAAGCCAAGTTGAAGTTACATAAATCTAAGGCCAAAGGACGTGAACGATGATGATGATGATGGAAAAAAGAGAAATGCCACCGCGTGTTCAGCTAAAGTTTATTGAAGCATAAACTTTTTTTCTTATTTTTCTCAAATTATTTATTAAAAATCTTATTTTCCTTTTAGTTCACTTTTCTCTTTCTTCCTCTGTCATCCATCGTCTTCACTTTCAAATATTTAAAGAGCGCGTTCTCGCACAAGATTTTCATAAAGTCAAACGGCCAGTCTTCTTTTTATTATCCTCTCTCTATGCTGTTTTCCTTTTTTTATTTTTCTTTTTATTTATTTGTTTATTTATTTTTTTCTTACTAAAATTGGGGAAAAAGGGATGCAACGGAAACCACAAGTGAAGTGAACAAGTATAAATTGAGGGATGGCCGAAATGTAAGTAAAAGAAAAGTTTGAAATTTTCTTATAAAAATATGAGTGAGTGTGCCGTTGTTGTTGCCATTCTTTCTAAGTTTATTTTACATTTTCCAATAAAAACGAAAAAAAATACCAATTTTCATATTAAATATTTGTTGTGTCCTTGAATCTTTCAAACTAAACTTACAATATTTTAAATAAATTCTTATTTTATTTATTACTATTGTATATCCTTAAAGAATGCTTAAAGTGTAGGTGTATTTGAAATTAAGATGATTCAGGATTTTCCAAAAATTACATTAAAATCAAACATAGAACCCAAGAGAAAAATAAAAACACAGTTGTTGCAGAATCAATGGCAAAGATAATGATGAGATGATGATGAGATGATGATGATGATGTTATTGATGATGATGCATGTGAGATTAAAATAATATAATATTAAAATCATGAGTACAAATGTTGGGTCTCACGATACAGTGTTGCATTGTGATATTAACCGCTGGCAAAATATGTCAATAATTCGATAAAGCGTTCAAATGTGTAACACGTCAATGAAGAAGAAAAGAAAAAACATCAGACATTGTTTTATGTTACGGAAAAGAGAAACTGGAAGATACTTGTAGAATATACATATATACCAAGCCATTTATGGTATAAGGGTAATTTGAAAATGTTGTTTGATGAGAAACAATTACTACTATACTTTTATTTTTTAATCCCGTTTTCCGTGTTTAATTGCGTCTTAGAAGAAAGATCGGAATATGTTGCCACTTTTACCACTTGGCCAAAGCGTTCATCAGACTTCCATGCAATAATAGTGTTTTTTATATGGCTTATACAAAGCACAAACATAGAAAAATATTGAATGATCAATAAAAATGAAATCTTACCATAAAAATTTAATACCAGCAAAACATTAAAAAAAGAAAAACATTTCTCAATTTCATTTAATGCTAAAAGCAAATGGTTTTTTGCCACATGGCTAAATATGCACACATTTTGCTATAAACACATATGCTGAGCTATACATATAAAGATACAAACAGAGAGAGTGCCGAAGAGATAGTAGTAAGTGACAATCTACTAGAACTACGATAGAGCTACCTGTTTTTCTATCTACCATATACGAGTATATCCTCCCTATCTCCAATATATGCAGTTGTTATTTTGGGTTATTGTTGAGGTTTTTGTTGTTGCTATTATTGTACATATTTAGTATATGTTGTCCTTGCAAATACAAATAGTATATCAAACATTTCTATCAATCATTCAAAACGATTGATTCACAATACAAACATGCAGCAAGCAAATGAAACGAAATGAAAGTGAAAGATACATACACATTGATATACACATTCACACTCAGTGACAGACCATACAAGTGAGCTGTGCAATAGTGAATGTAGATCAACGGGGTGTGCATCCAACATACACATGACTACATACATATCATATACACATTATATACATATAAATCTAGTCTGTTATGCTGTAACGAACAAATAAGTTGACGGCAAACAGATACAGTGGCAACAAGAGCAATAACAGATGCAAATACAAGCTGTCTGATGTCTATTTATTATCATAGTTTTGTTAGTTGTTTGTTGTTGCTCTTTGCTAGTACTATTTGCAAATGAAGTATACCCAAAAATGTGGCAGATTTACAGATTTTTGCCATTCAATGTTCAATATTCGAACGAATCAATGAGTGTTGACTTAGACAAGCAGGCAAACTAACACACAAACAAACAAGTAAATCAGCAAATAAAGTGAGGTAACAAACAAAAATACACATACCCATGTACATGGCTACAATACTTATACATATGTACATTCATGTACATACAAAGAAAGGCTTACAACATACAAAAAAAATACACTCGAATCAAAGAAGAAAATAGAATATATGTTTCACTGTTGTTATTCGTTACAAACAAGAAACGACAAACAAACAAAATATACATTTTTCTATATTTTTCGCTCCGTTTTATACTCTTCACGCAGTGAATAGTATTATAAGTTTGTCATGAAGTTTTTTACACACAGAAGGAGATATCGGTGACCCCATAAAGTATTTACTATATATTCTTGATCAGCGTGACAAGACGAGTTGATCTAGCCATGTCAGTCTGTCCGTATGTTCGTCTGTCTGTCTGTCTGTCTGTCCGTCTAGTCCCTCTGTTTTTGAGCTAGAGAACTGAAATATTGAACGGACCTTCCTTTTCACCATACGCAGTACATTTGTTGAATCAGCCAAATCGAACCACTAGGGGTGGATCTTATTAGAAAAACTTTTTTGTTTTTTGTACTATCAAGTTGAGATCTTGACATTATAAGTTTGTGACCCATATCCACTAAACTTATAAATTTCAAGATACTCGGACCACTAACAAGGACGTAAAGAGTATTACAACTTCGACATAGCCAAAGTTAGTCTTTTTTATATTTTTTACTTATATTTTCTGTCAATTTCATTGTTCTTGTTGCTGTTGCATTATTCCATTTGCTTTGTGGCGTTGTATTTAAACCTAAAAGTTCTTTGTTTGCTGCTCTTCATGCATTTTCTGCTTGGTTTTGTTTTGTTTTGTTTTATTTTGTTTTGTTTTCAGATGTGATTGAGTGCGATTGACTGAAAATGGACTTCATACATATGCATAAATGCATACTTATATCTTTGTGTCAGTTTTAGTTTAGTTTAGAAAATACGAGGTATATGCAAAAAGTATTATAACAATGAACATTTCAGGCATAGCTGGCAAATATTGAGGCATAAATACCAAAATTGTATGAACAAGCAAAGTAAAGTGAAACACTTGCATTGTTGTGATGCATTTTTCTTTAAGAAAATCAGAGTTGAATATATACAAAATAGTAGTTATTTAGTATCTTTATACTTTGTGTCAAGAACTAATGGTAATAATTGTAATTGATCGAAGTTTCAAATTCGACTAGACTGTTAAGCTTTTTTCTGTAATGCAGAATAACCATAATGGCTATAAATCTCTGATTTTGGTTCGTCAATCGTTCATAATCTTTTCTTTCATATTTTTGATCGGTTGTTGAAAACCTATGAATCCAGGGCGCTCTTCATCATCAATTCCTTGTCGGTCATATTAAAGATAAATCCCTGTTGCATTCACAAAAAACCTGACAATATATCTAACTGTTGTATAATGAAAAATCAAATAACCCACAAAAATATTGGTATTCTCAAAAACAAACCTTATACGAGTATATGTCGATCTGCGTTCAATTTTGCGGTTTAAAAAGTACATGAAAACTAAAAAAAATCCATGGGAAATACAAGCAAATCTTGCAAATTTATTCATTGTGAAAGTGAGTTGCATGAAGTCCATTTGTAAAGTTGTTCGTTGATACCCATTGATGTTCCTCCATTCGATTATGGTAGCATCATCGATTGGAATAGTCCAGTGTTTTTAACAACTGGACCAATATATTTGTATATATCTGATTGCTATTGTTACTCTCTATCTATAGGTATTGGTATAGTATCCATAGTTGCAACAAAGCAATAATTTTAGTCTTTTATTTAATTTTTTACATTCGATTGTGTTTTTAATTTAGTTGTTTTATTACTCAATTGTCTGTTTTGCTGTTGTTTTGTTTGCTTTTTCATTTACTTCATTCACTTATTTTGTTGTTTACCGCTTTACCATTCATGCTTACGTTTTGCTTTGTTTTGCAATAACGCCATTTTTGTTATTCTTGTCACCCCCCATTGATTATTGGTGGTTATTCGCTCTATCGGCTACATGAGACTTTATTCGATTCCTTTTAGTACTCGAAACAACTGATTTCAACCCGATCGTTTACTAGTTACTAGTGAATTCAATGCGATTAATGAGCGTATTAGCATGTGGCTTTTAGGTAT
This sequence comes from Amiota mariae, assembly GCA_035041805.1. Classification (NCBI taxonomy): domain Eukaryota; kingdom Metazoa; phylum Arthropoda; class Insecta; order Diptera; family Drosophilidae; genus Amiota; species Amiota mariae. The sequence goes on along the minus strand of JAWNKV010000229.1, from coordinate 134,120 downwards.
CTCGCTTAAAAGGACTAGTAAAACATTGAAACCACCGTGTGATTAGAAATTTGTTGTGATTATTTGATTTGCATTAAATCATTAAAATTGTGGTTACACTAAAATTCAGTTTGCATATATAACTTTTGTTTAGGTAAGTTATTTATCATTTAAAAAAAAATAGTGGCGTTCTATGAAAATAAGAAAATTTCAGTCAGAGATAGGTCAGGATTACTGGTATATTTTGCACTATTAAATAACATTTAAAAAATATTTGATATACTTTTAAGCTATTTATTTATTTATTTATTTATAAAAACTATTAACTAATAACATTGATTTGCCTGATTGTTGCATAAGTTAAGATTTTGAGGAGCTCACTTATAAATTAGTGTACATCAAACACAGTACAGAAACATAAATATTTAGATGTATTTATTGTCCTACTTAGTATACTTTTTAGAGGTCTCTTGTAAGCATTTACAAAAATCAAACTGAAAATAAAATTGGTGTAACATTTTTTAACTCAAAACAAATTACGAACTCCAATAAAAGTCATATCTATCATATACGAGTATATCATCATATATCATTAAGAATTAAATTTCTTTTTACTCAAATCTGACAATTGAAGCACTAAAATACTTCATTACTCCTGTTATTGTAATACTATTTTCTGACTTGGAACTATTACTATTATATATATACATGTATGTAGTATGTAAAAAGGGTTCCCTATCTAAATTTAATTGATGACCAAACGACCGTCCATTCATTTGTCCGTCCGTCCGTTAGTACATTCCTATTCAAGTCAAGGCAATAGCATTCGAAAACATATGTGATATATCCTTGCCAATCCTTTCAATATTTGTATGCCGCAAATACGACTTTTTGATTTTATTGCAAATTGATTTTATATTCATTGTACCACAATTCAAACAGACGCCTCCTTTTCAACTGCTACTCCTCCTCCTCATCACTCATCCCCTTTCCTACACCAGATTGTTTCCTTCCCACTACTCACTGACTGACTTCTTTCTACCATTGTAGTTTTTATTGTTGTTGTTGTTGTTATTGCATTCTATGGAACTTTAATTCAAACAAATTTCTCATGTTTACATTGTGCGGTGATAGTGGAAACTTTTTAATCAAAGTTAATTGGAAAGTTTTGCTTTGTCATTTCAATGCAACAATGGCGCAAATGCGGAGAGAGCAAGTAACCAACCAACGAACCAAGTAAATGAGTAAATGAATAAGATACATATACATACACACATACACTCATAGATACAAATATGTATAGAAAGTCGAATGAAGTTACATTGACATATACACATACTCGTTGATGTATGCAATGCAATTTAAAGAAAAATAGAGAAAGGGAAGAACAGAAACCAGCAAACTGAAAGGGAATAAAAAGTTAAAAATATAGGTTATCCTTCAATGCACACACTCTTTCACATGATCATGTAAAGGCAAGCAGGCAGGCAGGCATGTCCTTTTTAAGGTGCTTCATGCTTCATGCTCTGTAATAGCTATGGTCGAGATGGCTTGACTTGGATTGTATCTGCAGCAGTTGCAGCAGCTTCTGCTCATACTCCTGCTGCTTTAGCTCCTACTTCTGTTTTTGTTTTTAAAATATTTAAACGTTTTTGTTTTTGTTATTGTCAGTCATTTTATTATTGATGCTGTTGTTGTTGCTGTGTACTCTGCTACTAAAGCGTAATTCTGGTGAATTTTCCTACCTTTGATGATAAAATGTCATTTTGCTCGTTTACGTGTTTGTCTCGTCCTTTTCAGCAATCCTTTCTTTCGTTCGTTCGTTCATTCGTTCATTCTTTCACTGAGTGCTGACTTCATCCATGGCTTTTATACATATATACATACATCATCCATGCCCTCATTTTAGTCTATAAAGCTACTGCCCTCCCCAACATTATGCAGGCGTGTTGCATGACACCTGCCGCTCGCAAATGTCCTTACATATCCATACATACATACACACACACATGTGTAAGTGTGAGTATGTGGCTGTGCCTGTGTTAGTTTTGGTTCTGTTGCTGACATTCAACGCTTTTGATTAAATTTTATACAATTTTACATTTTGTTTTCATTTTCTTTTAATACTCAGATACATACAAACACAAAACCCAAGCAGACAGACATCAAGGAACACTTGGTTTTTTATTGAGTTTGTTGGTTGTCAGCTATTTGGATATGTATGCGTGAATCTATGTATGTTTGTCTGTGTCTGCATGAGAGAGTGAAAGGACTCATAGTCTGTTGACTGTAACTTGCATTGCTCAATGCTGCTTTCGTTTTGTTCTCCTGCAACCGGAAAATTAATCCTAATGAGTAGATTCACATACACACACACACACACACACACACATGTTCTGTTCTATCTTGTCTAACATACCCACAGTAGTGGTAGTAGAAGAAAAGCCCTAGCAAGCGATTTAGTAGATTTTTTCTGTACAAAGTATACATACTCGTATGTATCATCATCTTTGCTTCTGGCGGTCGTCAGCACGTGCTCATGCAGACAACACTAGAGTGAGTCCATGGAATGCTCATGACGCTGCTTTCTTTATATTATAAAAGTGTACAACTCTTACCATGTGTAGATGAAAGTACTACTGTACTCGTATATACTTAAATTTATGAAAAGAAACATTTTATCACCACTCATTTATACTCGTACTATAGTATAGTATGTACATGTTGGTTCTTTGCTTTTTTTATACTCTCAACTCATACTGCATTCATTTTCTGATATATATTTCTTTTTTTTTTTGTTTTTTTTTTTGCATTTCCACATTTAAAAATGCGTTAAATGCCACGTTTTGCTTTTTCCATTCAATTCAATATAATTTACCCTTTTTTATATTTTTACCATTGAAATATTATAATACAATATTGTATAATATAAAAAGACAAACTACCAAAGCATTTGTTTGTGAGTTGTTTTTTTTTTTTTTTTTTTTTTTTGGCTCTGTAATGAAATCAGTGTCAATGAACAATGTACTAGAAGAAAGAATGAAAGTATAGGATTTGCTCTACTTTAAGCATTAAGGATTCTCTGTATTAAAGGTTTGTTTTGATTTCAATATTTATAAAAATAAGTAAACAAATTTCTGATTTACGCACATTCATTAAAACTAATATAAAGTGAAGAAGTAAATACCATCTTAGCTGAGTACTAATTAAAACTCAAAAAAAATTTTAATGCTGAGCTTAGTAGTAGAAACTTTTCATTGTTTGTTTATCACTCATTACAAAAATACCATTTTTTAAGTCTAGTTGAATTTCGATTTACCGATTAACTGTGATTTTTTTCTACTGCCTGTAATTTTACTTATTTGTTCTACCATATTAACCTTGATTTACTTCTATTATCTGTGAATTACACTGCTTATTTCGTTAAGATATAGAAAATACTGACAAAAACCCACATTGGCTCATCTAATAAAACGACAATTGGATAAATATTACAGAACCAGAGAAGGACAATTAACAGATAACTATATTTCGTTTTTATTGACTAAAATTTCTGACTTTTCGCAATGAACTCGGGTTCAGGTATCACAAAAATTGTAGGTTCAACTATAAATGTAAGCTGCCTTTATGCTATTATAGTTCTTACTTTTATGGTTTGTAAAATATTATTCAGAGCAATGGACGAACCAACTTTTGCTCACTTTTTGCAATACTTTCCTACTACACTCAAATAGTGGATACTCGCAAAAACGAATCGCAAGAAAACTACATAAAAAAAATCTCAGAAAAACTTCAAAAAAATGAGGACAACAAGAACTTTCGATGTTGCCGCCTTTTACTGTCAACAGTTTTTGTTGTCATGTTGGTGACTTTTTGTTTAGCTTTTTTCTACTCTCCGCTTTTTTTTTTTTTTGTTTGTTTGTTTGTTTGTTTTTATTTGAATTTTGCTTTTGGTGTCGCATACAAAATGCCTTAATACGCCCACTTTACGCTGGTTTTTCTTATTGTATCTAAGTTGAGTTGAGCGGCAACTTTACAATGGTTCGAGGCGAAACGCACTCGACACAAAAAGCCGCATGCTTCATGGCTTTACGCTTTCACTGAATGTGCTGAAGAGGCACGTTTTGATTTTGTTGCAACTTCCTTGCCACAAACAAAATAAAACTAAGAAAAAAATTGTCAAAACTAATGTTGAACGCTTTACTTAAAATGTTAAAAATAAAACCAGGCTAAGCACATTTAACAATGTCGAACGGTTTAAGTAAACGCAGTCATTCCGTTTTCATATTTGCATATCCTATTTTTCTTATTCATTCTTTGGTAACTAAATCACAAGCTTCTCTTGATGGCTGGGTGTGCGTTTAGTGCGCCTACACATATGCAACACATATTTTAATTTGTTTATTTTTGTTGGATCGCATTATTTTTATTGTATTATGTTGAGGTGCCTGGTACCATTCACCTTCAGTAACTCTCACTTTCTCACTTTCTCACTAACTCATTCACCCATTTACTCATTCATTTATTCATTTATTTAGTCAGTCAACCCAAGCGAGTGGGGATTCAAACTCTTTTCCTTTCATCTACTACAATACAATATATGATGAATCCGACTAAATACAATTTTACGTGACTTGGAGACATCAGTATATACTACTTCCTATACATAATTGTGTATACTCGTGCATATATGATTTTTATTGCACATATTCATTAATGCTCATATGTATTCTGTACAACATTGGATGAAAACTAAAAGAAAGCAACTATATACTATATATATACTTCATGGATACATAGTATGTACGAGTATACTATGGTAGACATTTGCAAAAGTTCGTCTATGCTTAATGCAAATTATAGTTGGTTGCCGGTTTAGTTTCGGCTAGAAAGTTTTGAAATTAAATTACTTTTGGTGCTTCACTTTGGCTTCATTTTCCTCATATTCTTTTCCTCCATTCAAAATTTTTATACTTAGTATGGTCTTTAGTTCATTCTACTATTCTCGGGGATTATATTGCTTTACTTTTCTTGTATCAAATCATTTTAAACGGAAATGCGTATTATTTGTGAAACTCATGTCGTTGGTCATTCTCTTGGATTACTTAATGAGAATTATTTATGACCGAGCTCATTCATTATGAATTTCTTAGTAGATGTATAAAAACTCATTTTAAACGATTCAGCTTATGAAAATTGTACATTTGTAGACTACTTATTGTACAGAATTGAACTCTTTGAGTTCTGAGGTCTAATAAAGGTTTTCTGTATGTTTAATAACTCTGTTTGAAAAATATTTGCTTTGATAAATTCAATTTAACACCAAAGATGAAATTGTATGACATGACAAATCGTAGATCACTTCAATTTTGTTTTTCGGGGATCTATAATATTTATGCAACATCTAAGGTGATGCTGATGAACGATTATCAATAAGTGGCATATTTATAGCAAGTGTTTATTAAGAACTTAAAAATTAAATTTATTGTTCTTAGAACTTATAAAGGATGTTTAAATGAATTAAAGTTCAAATAAAAATCTAGATAGATATAGATAGGTTCGTTCTTTATTAAAGTTTAAAATGAAAATATTTATAATTTACAATTAATTATCACTTAATCAATCATTATTAATCATACATGCATTATATATTTATCCCTTAGACCTCCTTTGGCAACCCTCCCATTTACTACATCCACTTGCATCGTTATAGCAATATAGCAGATCATTCAATGTATGGATTTCCCAGGATCTAATATATAAATAACGTAAATTATTATATAAAATTATATTTAATCATTAAACTCGTTTATCATTAGCTTTCTATACTTTAAAGCTGCTTTTATAAAACTTATTAGAGTCATCCTCGTTCTGCTATTCTGGTATAGACTCCCATTTAACCACAGGAGATCAGCTCATGCCTTCATGATCTACGATTTACTTAGTACTTCGGGTTTGACTTTTGTTATAATATGTCATACCTTTCTTTAAGTCTAGATATTTAAATATTCATCTTTTGCTACTCATTACCTGATTAAAATAATATTGTTTCTGTTGGTGTTTTATTGACATTAACTGATCCAAACAGTTATGGGACCATGCCATCCGGGTCAATCCTTTAGTTAATTGTATCCTAAAATTTTGTAAATAATTTGTAGTCGTGCGTGCCAGAGAATTCCTTATCTCATTAATATTTTTCTTACAATATGTGATAATCTATTGGAGCTGTAGTCATATAAAGTTCTTGTTATGTATTTAAGGTATAAGTTTGTTTATTGTGTATAAGTATACATCTTCGATTCCTGTTTCTATTGAAATAACGTAGTTATTAGTACATTCTAGCAATTGCAATAATTGCTTGACGAAGTATCTCTGTAATAAATTAACTTCCTTGTAGTAAGAAAGTACCCATACTTGGGCTCCATATGTTTGAAGAAATCTACATGCCGCACTAAACAGATTCCATTTTGCACTAAGTGAGATAATTTCTTTTGCCTATAAATGCATTCCAAGTCCAGTTTATCGACACCTTTGACTTTACCCTTTTGTTTAAAATATGGAGCACAAACAACATATTCGGAGCCACTTTCACTTTCCATCGTATCAAATACCAATTTTCCCCATATGATGGTCGACCTCCTCTATGGAACGTCATAATCTCCGACTTATTTAGATTAACATCCATTCCCCAATTATCACGGTACATTTCTAATCTGTTTATCATAGTTTGAAGTGTCTCTTTTAGTTATAAACATACTGTTATACAAAAATGCCGATCTCCCATTGACCAAACGAAGGTCTATTGTAAGCGTCTTAGCGATCCCTTCACTGGGTAGATCGATTACACTGCTACAAGTACAAGAACTTTGTGATCCCAAACAATTTTTTATACGATGGTAATCAACTACGTACTTGACCTTATCAAGCAGAACAGATGCTGCTCGGTGTCTAGATGAGCTTAGAAATGACATTCCTAAATTTAAATTTAATAAAATGATCAAGTTTTCATCCACATTATTTTATGTCTCTTACTTTGTTGACAGAATGTTGAATTGTAAACTCTTTTGTATACATGTACATAGATTCAATTGAGGACACACAAAGAAATTAAAAACTAATTGGTGTAATAAAAAGGTGCTAAATATTATGTTGGCAAATATTTGAAATATTTTATTGTCAACATAAAATATATTCATCATTTACAAATTCAACTTCAACTTAAACATGAATATTTATTCCATGATGATGATCAGACCAGATTAAAACAATAATTTAAATTTTGTTTCATATGAAATTTAATGTGAGTCCTTCTTCACTTTTATTGCATTTTGTTTAATTCAAACACGTGCATCAGTTGTGTATGAATGCCGTATGAGTAATAGTCATTGCAACAATTCTCTCGCAAGCGATTTTATTTCTTTTGTTTTCATTTCACTGCTAACAAATACAATTTGCACTTGTGCACAGATTAAAAATCGATTTCAATTTGGAACGAGGAATCAGAAAAATGCGTAGATTTTTCTCATTTCATTTTCAGCTTTTTTGTTCAATATTTAAAGCATGAAAAAAATATATAAATATACGATACGTACCTATATATGTAGACAAAAAATATAATAAAAATGCAATTAATGCTGAATGTTTCTTTTCTTCTTTTCTACTCATCGATTTTTTCAATTTTATTTTGAATTTATTTTATTTTTCAACTTTTCCACGCATTGTTTTTCTGAATCATTTTGCAATTTTTTTTTTTTTTTGAAGAACAAAACAAGACAAGAGAAATAGGGGAAGAATGTAAATGAAAAAAGAATGGAAAATGGTGGAAAAAAGTTTTTATTCTCGTTCACAATTTATCGAATGAAAAATGCAGCAAATTGCGTTTTTATTAAATTTCTCGGCCAAACATTCTTTTTTCTTTCTTTCACCTTCTCCTTTACTCTTTCCCACTATCTCTCTCTCTCTGTCTCTCTCTCTCTCTCGCTGCTCTCACTATGTTTCTTTTTTTTATTACTCACACAGGTTTTTCCTTTATTTTTCATTTATTTAACAGGGTTTTTTTTGTTTGCGTGTGCGTTCGGGTTTTTGACTTTAAAAAGTTCGCACGCATTTTTTGGGTTCAAAAACAAATAAAGGAAAATATATGCAAAAAAAAATCATGCGAAATTTTTCTGTAAGCAAATTTTGTAATTCTTTTATTTTGATAAATTTATTTTCAAATTTTTTCTTTATTTTTTTAATGTTGATAAATTTTATGGTTTTTCCATCCGCGCTTTTCATTCATTCATTCCATTTTCGTTTCTTTTGTATATCCTACTTTTTTGTTTGCTTTATAACATTTTTGGCTTTAATACAAACGAAAATCGACTTGCTTCTTATTGCGGTGGCGACTTCATTTATCTAAGCATGTTTACTTTCTTATTTTTTACTCTATTCCTAAGCAATTGTTTTTTTTTTTTTTTTTTTTTTTTGTTGTTATCCTTGACGAAAAGTAATCATTTGCTTAGTCATTTTTAACTAAATCCACCTAAAAAAAATAGGCAAACAACCTCAGTTCACAATGTATAATAAAGAAGCAGGGCAAATGGGGGCGGATGATGGGAAAAGGATGTGCGCCAGGAAGTCTTACGCTCAACTCAATATTTAAAATATAAAACGCCATTAGGTTAATATTGGCGTCATGGCCGCAGAATCATGGAGAGTGGCTCACAGAGCTTCAGTTAACAAAACAGTCAATAATATTAACCCGCATCATCATCATCATCATCATTGTCGTCGACGTCGTCGTCGTCGCCTCCGTCTCCATTATCATCTAAGTCGGTGGCATGCCAAAGCAAGGACCTCATACTAGGTTGAGTATCTTATTTGCCTTTGGCCCCCAATCCATGCCCCGTGCTGTGCATATTATTTGAGGCTCAGCAAAGAGTAGCATACCCATCCCCAGTATGTGCGTAAAGGCACATAAAAATAAAAATAAACGAACACTAACAATGAGAGTCCTCGCCGCATCGCATCGCATGGCATGGCATGGCATCATATTGTATCTCATCGTATCGCATCGCGTCAGTGAAAGGCGTTCAGCCAAATACTCTTGGCGCAGAGTATCAAGGATGAAACTGTATTTGACGTGACGTTCGCATTGTTTTTGTTGGCCTTGGTGTATTTACCATTGCCTTTGCTCCATGGGCCCATGCGGAGTACCGAATGCCGAAAACAAGTTGAATCTACAACAACTAAAATACTCACTAACAGTAAGAAAAGCAACAAGAACAACAATGATAAGGATATACAATAGTATGTGTATACAGATACTTTAAGGCACTTAGAACAATTTGTTCTTCGCTGCTGATGCTCAGTAGCATGCCTATTGTTGTTGTTGTTGCTGTTGTTGTTGTTGCTGCTATTACTCTGTCTGTACTTATGCTAAGTAAAGTGATGATGTAAAAGAAGGCAATAGATGCCGGCAGCATTGTGTGGTTGTCGTTAAACGGCATAAATATCATGAGGCATAACAATACCTAAGAACAAGACCAGAGACACCCGAAACCAAAGACACCCACCCACCCACAATTAGGTCCTTTCGTCATCCATTCGCCTTTGATCCGCTCACAGCTTCCTATGCTTCCAGCCTTGAGTCTTGCAATCATAAACCGCGGAAAAATTTGTTTATATAAGTGTATGAATGGTATCATTGTTGTTGTTGTTGTTGTTGTTGCTGTTGCTGTTCCTTTTTCTGTTCTTATTCTTGTTGTTATTATTATTATTTCTTATTGCTGTGAGTAGTGATGGGTAGGAGTTGGAAGTATAGAAGAGTGGTTTCCTTGGTTCGCTTTTCATATGCCGAATGTCGTCTGCTTTGGCATGTTTTCATTTATGTTTTAATATTGTTATCCTTATGTTTTTTTTTCAGTCTCTTTCCTCTATCTCCTTCATTGTTTCTTTCTTTTTGGTATTTCATTTATATTTTATATTTATTACACATGAACATAAATTTTCGCGAAAATGTTTAACTTTAATGATTTTTTCTTTGCATGTGTGTATCTGTGTGTGCGTACATATTGACTTTTTAAGTGTATTGAGCTTTGTTTGCATCATTCGAAATTATTATTTTATTTTATTCTTCCATCCCCTTCTCAAATTTTACATGTTGACAAATTCTTAATTTTATTGCATACTTCAAGGGGCTCGATTTGATTTTATTATACAAGAGAAATAACAAATAAAATGGAAATTTTAGTGAATCAAAGTACTTTATTCTATATTCAATTAAGAAATTTTAAGAAATTCATCATCATCTTTGTTTTAAAGTATTTTAAATATTTTTAAAGTTTTTTTGTAAATCATATTTATTGGTATTCGAATTTATAAAGAGAATTTCGTAATCAGAAGGCATCAAAAATTACATATGAATTTTAGAAAAAAACAAGCACTAATAAATACTGTTCAATTATTCTATTTCATTTACACTCAATAAATTTATATAAAGAATTTTTGTATTTTTAAAATGATCAGAAATAGGAGAAGAGTAGAATTTATCGTTTTTTAAAATAGAAAACTAAAGCATTCTAAAAAAGTTTTCTTTTTTGTTTTAGGTATGATCATAAGATCACATCTTAGACTCGATTTTCACATAAATGAATCAAAATTCTAGAGAAATAAATTCTTGTTATGCTGATATACTATATATGGGTTAGGTTACTTTTACTTAGTTTAGCTATGACAATATGCCAGGAAACCTTGAAGCTCCAAATCAAAACATTTTGCAATGTCTCATTATCTGATCTAAGTGACCATACAAATATATAAAATTTGAATCGATTGATTAGTTTATTATGAAGTTATTATAAGTTATTGAATATTTAAAGATTGCAAAATAAATATTTAATATTGTTCTTTGATTTGATTATTCCATTCTAAAGTTCCAAATTTTCATATCTTCCTTAGATTTCATCTTTAGCATAAACTTTTGACTAGTGACTTGTCTTATGTGATTGAATAAGGCAACATTTGGTTTAAAAATACTTAAAACACAAATACTGGCAAGGAAGAAATCACATATGACGCAAATACAAACATACAAAGATCTCTTACACTTCGCTTTCTTTTATCATACTTCCTTATTTCCCTTTTCTCTCCCTTTCTCTCTCTCTCTCTCTCTCTCTCTTCATTATTTCAGCTGTTCAGTTTTCCACACATCGTTTTAACGTCTCCCGTTGCGCATATTTCAATGCAAATTGAGCAGAATTAATTTACTACTGTCTGTTTCAATGTAACTAGATACATATATGTATGGTATATCTGGCTAAGTGTGAGTTGGTGCGTGTGTGTGTGTGTGTGTGTGTGTGATATTTTATACTAAAAAACACATATGCTAAGCGTAAACGTATATAACATTTACCAATTTCATTTCATTTTTTTTTCGCTCATTTTTTATTAAAAAAAAGCGTCTACACTTAACCATTAGACAGACTTTTACGTCCTTGTTGTCATATGTGCTACACACACACACACACACACGCACACACACACACACACACACACACAGATCTATCTGACTTGTCGACTTTTTTACTTATGTATTTGTTGTCGCTGCTTGTCATTTTTCTTGTGCTTTGCCTTCTCATTCCAACTTTTGTTTTATTTTTCCTTTTTTATTTGTGTCCCTCCCTGGGGTCTAGGCTTCCTTTCATTTCCACAGATACAGATCCAAATAGTAGTATGTGTTGGTTTCCAAATTTGTTTTTCGCCAGTCAATTTCGTGCGTTTTGTGTGGGTTTCGTTTCGTTCGTTTTACGTTCCTTTCTCGAATTATGCACGCATCATTTGAGCGTTTCCAATCAAGCGAAATGTTTTCTTTCTCTAGAAAAATATACGAAAATTGACTAACGAAAGCAAAACGACAAAGCACAAAATTGCTTTAAAAGCCTTTTAAAGTAAGAATTTCTATTATTATTTTTTTTTTATTTTTTTTTTTTTACTTTTTGATAGACACACACTAGACCATGACTCCCTCCTATTCCTACTCACTCCTTCGTTGGGAGCGGACAATGGACATTATGAATGTTAAGCATAAATTTCTATATTTTTCCTTAATTCTTTACTTTCCTTTCGCTGCCAACGTTCCAAAACTATAGTGTTACTGAGGATAGTAACGAGGAATGATTGTGGTTCCAGTCACTTGAAGACAAGCGATGCGGATAGTCTGAATCTCTGGATCTCATTCATAAACGGCGTCTGTATCTGTGACTGGTCTCAGTATTTCATTTTATTTCTCTTGCAATGCGAACGCGAGCTAAATTTCTAATGCAATTTTCTGTGTGTTTAATAATTTAGTCAGAGCAATCATGTAACTAACAACTATAACAAATATAAATACAAAACAAAAATTGAGAATTTTTAAAGTTGTTAATTCTAAATAAAATTATTTTGGTTAAATAAAAATAACTCGATGCTTATAATTAGCTTTAATAATGAATAATATTATATACTTAGTTAAGGATATATTTAGACCGGCACTTTAAGAAAGGAATAGTAATATCAATTCTTGGACATTTGAACAAAAATAATTTTGACAGGTGATGGCAAATGTTTGCAATTGTAAAATGGTGAGATCATTTGTACAAGAATGTGATTGCTTTAAAATGATGTATTTTATATTAAACTTGCTTACCCGACCCTGCTTCGCACGGGTTGTTTCCTACTTTAGCATTACTAAGTATATTCTATCTGTTACACTTTGAGTATCAGCAAAAAACTTAGTTTGAGTATTAGAAAATGAAAGTTATATTTTAGTTAATTTTTTATAATATACTTTTAGGGGTAGGGATTGTTTCAATATTCCAAATCTCGGGAACGGGGATATATATATCGGGACTAAAACTGTCCTATGTTTAAGCCGGGAACCACCATTACACATTCACAAAATTTCAATGCAATCAGATGAACGGTATATCAGCGTATAACATCCAAACAATTTAAAACACAAATTTTTATATAGTATAAGTAAGACAAAAGATTTATTTTTCTATGAAAAAAAAAAACATTTTCTAAAATTTTGTATTTATTTTTTATTATTATTTTTGGTTATTATTTGTGATTCATAATCAGCTTAACAAATTGATTTTAGTTTCATTTAAAGTAATTATTTTTCCCAATTCTCAAATTATCATTTAGTATGCTTAATGCAACAGATTTTCCCCATTTTGACGCCTTTCTTTTAATCCTACTCTTTATTCATTTATGGTTTTCTTCTCATCTTTAAGCGGATTTGTTGAATTTTACGCTAAACAAAAACCATTTTAACACAAAAATTAAGAGCGAAACCTAAATCGCAGAACACAATTAAATTCCATTTCGAAAAATTTGCAGCGTGGAATTTTTTGTATCCTTTCTCCAATGAATTTCTATTTATTGTTGTTGTTTTACGCGCTGCTTATTTTAATTTGTTGCGCCATGTTATGCTCACCGTACTAACCCGTAAAGACATCCTTTGGTCCTTCGCCATTGCCATTCTGCCATTGTTGCTTTTAACCCGCGCAAGGACGCTGTGAGCACTCGCTCAAAAATACAAAAAACGCATGAAAGCAGACAATAAATGAAAAAAGCGAATAAATGAATGAGTGAACAAGTGAACGAAAATTCCAAAAATAAAAAAGAGATAGTAAGCGAAATGAAATGAAAATAGCTGAAATAATTTGCCATTAAATGCTTTGCGCATGGAAATTATTTATTCAAAGATTTTTCTCACTTAAACACGCTTCACTTGCAGCACACACCACACCACACCATTCCATACCAAATCAAACCAGACCACATCAGAGTGGAATAAAACCCTATTTTCTACTATTCCATCCAATTCTATTTCATAGCATCACAAAATATACGCGCCCTTCAGAACCCCCCCCCCCCCCCCCCCAATCCACTAGTTGCCACCACCACAAGTTCGCTACTTCCTTTGTTTAAGTTTAAATTTGCTGCCAGAAAAGCATTTCATGGCCTCCATTGTTTGCTTTTGTGTTTTGCATTTAATTCGCGCTATTCGCATTTTCATTTACTTTTATTTCCATGAAATGGAGGGATACTATTTCCCTTCTACCTAACTATATTCGCTATGCTTTGCTTTGCTTTTCATTATGATTATCCTTGCGTCGTACATTTATAAAGCTTTTGATATCCTAAGCTATTTGTTTACTCCGCCATTGCCATTGCCTTTCCTTTTATATTTTCATTTTATGCTTTCCACTACTTTCGCATTTTCATATTCTACTTCTACTCTTCTCATCATCATCATCTGTAGCTCCATTTTCGTTCCCTTGTTATCGTTCGGCTCAAGTTCCTTGGCATGGCTGCGCTTTCCTTCAAAACTTTTCGTCTGCTTCAAGTTCTTCATTTCATCATCATCTCCTGTTTGGAAGTTGATTTGCATTCAAAATCCTTGCGAACTTCGCTCCCCTTCCACCAATACCAACACCTCATCGGAATATGTTTGTATATCTTGTTGTACTTCCCACGCTCGCAATGATTTATGGATTTTCATCATATTCTGTTGATTCAGGAATATTTATGATTTGTATTCGCTTGCCATTTGCCACTTGCCACTTTCTACTTTCTACTCCCCTGTCACTGCGACTCTTCATTGAACACAATTTTCTCTGACGACTGAATAAGTGTCCTTATGCTGCTACTGTCGCGCATATTCATAATATTTGTTGCCTTGCATTTGGTTATAAATTTTCACTTACATAAAAAATAAGAAAATATAGAACAAAAATGAAATAGAAAATAAGAATAGAACCGAAGCGAAGCAAAAAAAACATTTGGATGATGATGAAAATCTGCTGAATATACGCAAATTGAATTTGATTTTTAAGCGTTGATTGCTTTTATTGTTTGCAACAATTGTTATGTTTTTTTTTGCTTCATAACAAAGCAACAACGATCATAAAGTATTTCACAAATCGGTGGTGGTGAATCATCATTTACAATACTAGCATATAATGAAAATAGAAACAAAATAAAAATACCAAAGCATTTCCATATAACAATTGCTTCCATTATTTATTTATTTTTATATATATATATATATTTTTTTTTTTTTTGTTTTTATGTCAAACCAAATTATTTATATTCTTGCAACAACTACCAAAATACCATTGGACGATTTCAATCCATTTTCAAGCAATTTTAATGTAAAACATTTCAATATAAATATTTTTATTCTCCACCCTCTTCATATTGTAGTACATAGTACAATATATTTTTATATATTTTACTCAATAAATCTTCGATTTTCGTTATGTTGCGCATACGCCCACGATGTCCTTCAGTGTTTGCCGCCGCATGTCGTACATTAAAACTTTTCCATAATGAAAATATCTTTCCATTATTTATTTTGTTGCTTGAAAATATCATTTTTCTACAAATTTTCAAAATGAAATTGAACAACAGTAACTATAAACATATCTACACAAATAAATACTTCATTCATTCATTCATGGATTCATTTATTTAATACTTTGTAAAATTAAATGAGGCTGCGGGTGTAAAAGAGATTTGCAAGCGCATAAAATGAAATTACAGTCTTTAAAATAAATGAAAGGCAAATGCGAAAGTATTCAGTTAATATAAAATAAATTTGGTAGAAATACTAAGAAATGGAAAATGAGGAAGAAAGTAAAAGCTCAAAAGTAAAAGAATGTCAAAGTTAAATGACGCTCACATTGAAGGAATTATTCCCAGTTCTCAGTGACAAACGCAAAAACGAAAAAATCAATTTCGTTTACAAGTTTTCAATAAAGTGAAAATAATGTAACCATTATTTTGTAAAAGAAAAAGGCGTCGGGAAAAGAGAAAGGTACAATGAAAAATGCGTCAAGGTGAAGGCAACACGAAAGATAAGAAATTTCGTTTTATTTCATTTCGATTCGATGAGAGAGACAATGAGGGTCGTTAAAAATTCTATGGAAATCACATGAGGGTAGTTAGATGGTTGGCTGCTATGAAGTGAAATGCGACAAGTCAAGTGCACAATGGATGGATGGCGCAAATGTTTGAGGTCCCCAAAGATTAGAATAAAAGCTCGAAAACTCTATTGAATCACGTCCATGTGCAAAAAAAAATCTTTAAGTAAACCAAGAAAGACATCGCAACACAACACAATAGATACTTTGTTTGTCCTCATCTTAGGTGGTGGAGTGAAAACAAATCAGTTTTGTTTTATTTTGTTTTGTTTTGTTTTGTTTTGTTTGGTATTGATATTTATGTGCATGGAGCCTGTGATAAATCACAAAACGGCTTAAGCATAGATTCGCAAGGAGTTAAATAGGCCTGAACTGATTAAGCTAAGCCGACGCACAAGACAAAAAAATAGAAGGCCTTCAAGGCACGTGGCTATGATATACATGGCTGGAAACTTTTGTCTTGTTTCCTTTCCTTTCCTTTCTTTTCGTATTACTTTTATTTTGTTTTATGTAGTTTCACAGTCAATTTTTATTTATTTGTTGTCGCTGATTTGGTTGGAATTTGTTGCTTCAACATTGTGCCGTAACGTGGTTGCGCCTCTTTGCCGGAAATCAAGTGATACGAAAAGCGGATATCGGAAGTGAGCAGAGTGAACTTTCATTTACTCTGGGCCGCACACACACACAAACAGAATCACAAATACAAATACATCGAAAGCAGTATCATGATGGCGGTGGTTTCCTGTTTGCGTTGAGGTCACAGATAAGACCGCAATGCCTTCGACATCGATGACACCGATGACTGCGATGTCCTCGGAGGTCTCGGTGGCATCCGTGGCCTCGTCATTGATTGCGCAGTGAAGCATTAATAATTATACCTTTCAATTTTTTTTCTTTTTTTCTTCTTATTGAAGCTGTGTGTACTTGATTTGGTTTTTTTTGTTTATTTTTTTACTTATTTTTGAAATTTTTTTATTATGTCGTTCTCATGCCTTTCTTTGACTTCAATTGCTCCGTTCGGATTTATTTGTGCGTTAACGCCGCAGGACATTTGTCACACGTTTCCTTATACTTTAATCTCACAATACCCTTCCCACTAAACTTCCACTCAATCCCAATTGCTCTGCTCTCTATCAAAGTCTCACTCTTCCATTTTCTATTGTATTTTTGTTTTTCTTTTTTTTTTCTCATGAGATTACTATAGTCTGTGATTATTTGCAGCAGCCGTAAATCGCTTTTGAATGTTAATACATTAGTTCAATGATTTTCGTTAGCTTCACCCTCCTCCCGAGGACCACAAAAAGCAACCATTCAATATTGTCATTGAAGCGTGCTACAGTCATGTACATCATCATCGTCATCATCAGTCGCAATCATCTTTGTCCTCGTTGTCATTTTGTATTCTGTTTATTGATGCCAGTCATGTACAATGTTGCCGACAAAAAATTTGTACCATACTTTTTGGGGCTGACCTGCATTAGCAGTTGACTTTGATTAGAAACACTACCTCCCACTACCTCACCTCCTAAAACTCTCTTCACTCCCTTCTATTTCAATATAGTATTCTACTTTGCACTCATTTGTGCAGTTCGCTTTGGCCAACTCTCTTCTCCTTGGTTATTTTTTGCCGGAGAATATCCCCGAGCTCTCTGTACTAATTATAGTAGCATGGTAGCATTTTTAATCAAACTCAAATGAAATGCCAGCACATGCTTTCATTTGAGTTTTTCCTTTATTTTCTTTCACTTTACTTTATTTTATTTTATTTTTTTTCTTTTTTGCTAAACTTTCCATTCATAAGATTTACCAAAGTAAAGCTTGGTAAAGCCGTGCCGCCAGCATTTAAGTGAAAAACGTTCGTGCCGAGCATCAAAAAAATGTTTCTTTAGATGCTTTTTAACTTATGTCATGTGCTGCTGCTTTTGTTGATCTTAGACTCTGGTCAAACGTAAATAGAAAGGGACATCATACAAGATAGTAAGTGTAGACTTTCAATTTCTTTTTATTTTTTTCCTTCATGTTTTTCCCTTCATGTCAAAAAATTTATTGAAAAACTTCATATTTTTCTTGTAATACTTGTAGAAGTTTATTTTTATTTCTTTAAAGCCAAAGAAAAACAAAATTTATTATTGACAACGATGACGATGGTGACAACATGTTGAGTTTATGATTTTTTAAAAAGTTTGAAATTAATTTGATTTTGTTCTTAGTACAATAAGTAGTAAGTTGTAGTATCTGGAACCCTCATAAATAATGTTTTGTTTGACAGCTTTGAAAATTTAAGGTTGATTGTTTTTTTTTTTTCGTTTTTTGGGATACTCACTTTGATTTATGGAAACGCTTTAATGCCTCGTTTTTAATCCACAAAAGTATATTTGACATCGTTGCCGACATTCTTTTACAGCATATACTATTTTTATGATGATTTATTTGATTCATAATTATTTGTATTAAAGATATAGAGAATAATTTCTCTATTCTTATAATATGAATAATTCAATTTTATTACATTTTATTTTTAATTTTAATTTTTATTTGTCCTTTGATGAGTTGCCAAATATTTACACTCATTTTAATACAATATTTATAGATTAACGATGAATAGAATGATGATGAATCTGCAAAAAAGAGTCAATAAAGTTGATATTAGTGTATTATATATTATTATTATTATTATTGTGTTTCTATTCAGAGAAATGTGTAATATAATGGGGATGTAAGTAGAAAATAGAAAATTTTATAAAATCAAATGCCACAAATGTAAACAAATTACACACAATGAACTGCAACGAATTACATTATCAGAGACAAACTACAATAAAAAGATTAAACCGCAATGGAACAAACACCATCATCATCACCATCATCACCATCATCACCATCATCACCATCATCACCATCATCGTCATCATTAAGTATCAAACATGTAAAAACAGCCAAAAAGTACTAACAATAATCAACATGAAATTTAATACCAAAAGAGAATAGATGAATTAGGGAAAGGAAGAAAGGAGGAAAAGAGGAAGAACAATGAAGCTTAATGTGAATATAAATAAGTAAAGGGATGGAAGTCAATGTTTTACACTGAATGGCGTCAAATTTCCAATTAAACGAAAATTCTAAATTATTTTACATATTCATACAAATATATTGTTACATACTGAAGGATACTTTATATATGTATGTACATGAAGATACATCATCATATTGCCTTACTTTCATTCATTCATTTATTCATTCATTCATTAGGTAAATACAATATTTTCATGCTAAATTATTTTTATTTGTATTTTCATAATTAATTTACTTTTATTTCATTTTATTTATTTATTTTTGTATTATTTTGTTTTTTTTTATGGCTAATAATTTCAATGTATTTTTTCCAAATGTATGTAAGTGTTTGTGAGTGTGTCAAAATGAATGCGATTATTTGATATATATTCAGCGATAATTATGGATTATTGAAATTTTTGTTTGAATTAATATTGAAATAATTTGACGCAATAATAATTACGTTGCATATAGTGAGGCGCACAAACACTTCGTTGTTGACTTTGATATTTGTTATATTTTCTTTACTTATTTGCTTGCAGCATTCGATGTGCATCGTGAAATTAGGCTAATTAGTGGTTATAGTATACTACATATATATTCTACTTATAGTATACGTATATAAAGTGATAAGCAGCTTAACGTGAAAAAGAACGACTATACATACTAGTCAAGTAGTATTTGTTTTCCAAAGGTATTTCTTTAGATACAACTTTATAATGAAAAGAAAAATCCGTAAAGTTTTGAAAAAATCATCATTACATTTCATATTGAATTGGAACAGTAAATGCGACTATTTCCGTTGAAAGTATAAGTTATAAACTTCATGAAACTATAAATGGAAACAAAAATATCTTTGCATTTGCGCTAGTACAATCGCTTTTGGCAAATAGTTTAATTTATTATTTTTAATTTTAAAAATGATAAGAATCAATTGTATTAAAATTGTAAAGATTATTGAAATTCATGTAGATAGTGGTATAAAGATCTATAGTTTTAATATGACATTAACTAGAGGGCAAAGACTTAGCCATATTAGTTTAGATTGACAGCATTGAAGCTCATTTGTACCAAGAAATGAAATTGTGGCCAATTGAATTTCCTCTACAAGTTCTACAGAATTTTATTTGATTTCTTTAAAAACCTGATGAAAGATCAGATAGAATGGTCTCCTTCTTAAAAAAAAAAATTGTGCATAACACGTCATCAATGGATCCGCAAATGAAGCATAAGTCATTGTAGACGTGGAAAATCTGCATAATGTGCAATGACCCATCAAGATTATTGCCACTGAATCCCGACCCATGCCCAATTTGTCACTCGCACATGCTTGGTAGAGACCACCTTCTGTTAAAATGGTTCCCCTTTTCACTAGTTTAATAGCTTGGCAATAGGTGAACAGTAGATTCCCAAACAGACTACTCTCATTTATAAAGTCGAAACAATTGCTTTAATATTTTAATACAAGAAACCTGAAGGTTTTTTCGTTTCTTAATCGGAAATAAATCCAGCTTTTACATTTGCATTTATTTGAAATTTAATAAATAAATGATTAAAATATTTTTAAACAATAGATCGATCAGAAGTTTTAACAGCACATGGTTTGACTTTCAGTCGGATCTGTATTATTCGTCTTCCTGATCAATACGCATACGCTTAGATCAAAACTTCCGATAAATATCTTTTTTTTTAAATAAATATTTTAATTTTTTTGTTATTCTATAAAACAACTTAAATTAAACTTATAACAATTACAATACAACTTTAACACAATTAGTAAGTGGGATAGAACAATTAATTAATTAATAGAATCTAGTAGAGAGATCGACAGGATGAGATCTTCGCAACCGTCGCGCCACTCTGACGCCTCCCATTCTGCGTAGCTTTAAGAGACGCCTGGCTAGTCGGCTTGGATCATTTTTTAACCGCTCCATATACTTCTTAACCTGCAGTAATCTGATCTTTGAAATGTTTGATTTCGCTGCTATTCCGTACACCTGCAATCCGTATTGCCAAACAGTAGCAATTATTGCTTTATATATAAGTACCTAATTTTTTAAGGATAACTTATTCCCACTGTTTAGGAGCCAACGCAATTTGCTAATTCTCTATCCATGCGTTTTGAATGTTAGCCGCCTATCCAAATACACACCCAGGTATTTATAGCCCGAATGGTGCTCCATCAGCTGGATGCCAATGAAGACACCAGGACAAACATCAGGCCGTAAGGCGTACGTCACATTGACAAATTACTGTTTGTTAATGCCAATGTTCCATCGTCTTGTCATGACTTCAAATTTATGGAGGAATTGCTGGAGGGAATCCGTGGCTTCATAAACGCACCTGTTTTTGGAGAAGATGGCCGTATCATCAGCAAACGTGGCAATGATGAAATCATTAGAATCCCCTAGCGGTAATTTTGAGCCATTGGGCATGTCGTGTATGAACAGGGTATATAAAGTCGGTTCCAAAACGCTAGCCTGAGGAACACCTGCGCGAATAGCCTTGATGCTAGACTCCACGCCATCAAGTACCACTGAGAAGGTCCTCTCACTGAGGTAGCTGCGCACTATTAACCATAGTTGGGGTGGCAACAGGCTATTGAGTTTACAAAGCAGCCCGTCGTGCCACACTCGTTCAAAATCCTGCTTAATGTCAAGATACGCTGCCACCACGTACTCCTTGGCCTCAAATCCTTCAAGGATGAGGTTGACCACCCTGTTCAGCTGTTCTCGAGTTCCATGAGTCTTACGGAACCCGAATTTAAAGGGAGGAACTACATCCTTTACCTTCTTTAAATCCAGGATGCGCGTCAGCAGACAACGCTCAAACAACTTGGCTAAAATGGGCAGCAGACTGATTGGCCCTGTACGAATCTAAGGCGGGAGGGGGCTCTTGCCGGTCTTATGAATCAAACAGATTCTCGCCTTCTTCCACTGTTTTGGATACGATAAATATCAGCAAAGTTTTTGTTAGCAACTATGTGTTGTGTTATTACTACACAGTTTGTGAAACCCAAAAAAAAAAAAACATGTACATGTAACGCTGAATGAATAACTTTAAATTATTAACAAGTTAATTAATTAGCAAAGAAACATGTTACCTTAAACTTAAAATATCGTTAAAAAAAATTTCAAAGGACCCAAAGTGCTAATAAATGGTAAACTAATTTCTTCCGTTCAACCTTATGATAATTGAAATGTGTACAAGTATGGAATATTTATTTCCATTCCGGCACAACAATCAATTCAGCTAACACCAACCGACCTCAATGCATACATACATATCTTATCATTACAATTTAAACCAATTTCATTGTTAACTCGATTAAATTAAAGTCAATTGTGTCACTAATAATATTTCCAACAGTTTCTATTTGTCGCAATTCAATGACATACTTCGAGGCGTTACTGTTAGTGTCACCGATACACTATACGTATATACAAATAAGTATATGTGCCGTTCATATTACTTGTTGTTGTATCTATTGTAATTGTTATTGTTATTATTTTTGTTTTCTTTTTTTTTTTTGTCAAAATGTCAACCGACATCAAGAGCAATATATCCACATACAAACATATACACATACATGCAGATACACATATTGAATGGATTCAAACGTCAAACTGTCAAACAAAGTGAAGCATACTTCAAGGCATGCAAACAAGTGAAACTAGAGAAGTGATTGAATCGGTCGCATACTCTCTCTTCGAATGACAAAAATTGTTTTCCTTCAATGGGAATTTGTACATATGTTTAAAATATCCAACAATAAATATAACAACATTATAAGCCACCAAAAACAACCAAACAACAATAACCAAATATGAATATTGTAGGACAACAATATCAAATCGAGCCAACCATGGTATCCAGACACACGACGCAGAAAAACATAAAATAATAAAAAAACAATCACTCAATTGGTCTGAGAACTGACAGCGACACATTATCAAATATTTATAGCAAGCGATTTCATTTTTAGTTCCTTCTTCACTCATTCATTCCCTCACACAATCACTCACTCATACATTCATTTATTCATTTTTTCTTTCCTCGTTCATTGAAATTATTTTACAAGGGAGCAACACAAGGACAACAATAAGAACATCATTCCAAACAATACAATTGAGTGCGAGTATGCGAGTGCGGGTACGACTACGAGTACATGACATGCAAGGTGCCGGTAACGAAACAAAACAAAGGACCGACAAAGGAGCGACTGGCGCCTCACTGAAACTTCATCACCCACGCCTACTATTGCGATGAGTACATGACTTCACAATGATGATGGTCTATGGTGCAGGAGGAATATGCTAGGCGACAGTTACATTATTTGGATATATAAAACTCAAAAAAGCCGATCAGCACAGCTGGCACTAATGACATTGCTACCTTTGTCACTATGTATTGTATATACTCTACTAGTTCTCTTACTATATGTCCACCGCCTGCTGCTTGCACTCATTTATAATTCAGGAAAGTAAAACATTGAAATAATGAAATTACGGATTTTCATTTCAATTTTTTATGTATTTTTTTTTTTTTTTTTTTATTTTTTTTGTTATATATGAAAAATTTGTTTTGCATAAAAATAATGTTGGCGGTGGTAACCGGAAGATAGATGCAGAACGAAGGAAGATTGTTGACAACTAGAGTAGTAGGCTGGGGCTTCAAATAAATGAAGGGGAATAAATCGAGGAAAACATGTTTTGAATATGTGTCGCGCATACATAAATACACATGTTTTATGTCACATAAAATTATACACTACAATCAATATATGCGTATTTTGTGTAAATAAAATTGAATTTCTGTTGATGCACAAATTACGAGTATGGTAAATACAATATTATTCTCTACCCATCATTATATAATTTCTCTCCAATTCTAAATTAATAAAATATTTTTTTGCTTTTCAAAAACTGTTTACTTTAAAATTTAATTCAATTCCATTTTAAATTTAAATTCAACCTCACATCATCTATTGATTTCTCCTATTATTGTATAAACATATTATTATATTTCTTTATTACAAATTTTTTTACCCATTCCCAAAAATCAATGGATATATGAAAACATGTCTGTCTTTCTCAGTGATTCTTTTACCGCAAACGTTTTTGTTGTTCGCCATAAAGAATTTAAATGCGCATAATTAAAATAAATGCAACAAATGATTTAAATTTATTAAATATAAATAAAATATGAAACATGAAATGAGGCGAAGGAGAAATGCAACATGATAACTGACTGCATCCCAACTGCCAGCGACGACAACAATGACCAAATGACAATGCCAACATACATATGTATATCTGAATAGTATTGTAGATACACAGATATATTCATATAAAAACACAATAAAAGTTAATGACAATGCATAAAAGTTCATTACTTGCATGAACAAAATAATGTACATGAAATGATCGGGTTAAAAAGCCACAAATGAAATTTTTTGTTCTCTCCTTTTGTTTATTTTTTATTATACTTACTATTCGAGCAAAAGAACGACAAAACTTTGTGTTTAAAATCGCATGCGATAAATAAAATTGTCGCATGCTGATAGGCGTTTTAATATTGTACAATATTTCGTTATGTTTAAAGGAAATTAAATGAAAACAACAATACAATAAAGGGAAACTTAAAAAAAAAAACAAAATTAAATTGACATTTAAAACAAATTAAGAAAGAATAACATTTTATTAAAACACATTTGAAATTCAAATAAATAAAAAACACATAAGCAAATGGTTTTGTTAATTAAATTAAACAAATATATAAATTTAAAATTAAAAAAAACAGAAAACTTTGGCAAAAAACACATATGGACATTAATTTTGTGTGAAAATTGCAACTAAGTATATATCCCAATTTCTTTTTTGCTAACTACTATTCTAGCAAATCTTTGGTAAGTCCGGAATAAAATCAAAATTTCTATTGAAGGAATCAAACATTTTTAAATATATATGCATCGATTTTCCTTGTTGTCTCTTATGATCTTGAAGGGAGACTAAGTGAAGAACAAACCTTTTGAATTGAAAATCTAGTGAATGCCTCATTTGTTTTTCTATGATTTATGAACTGATTATTATTATTGAACTGTGGAATATAGAAATTTATATAAAAGAGAAGAAAAAAACAGAAACAATCTTCGGTATAGTTCATTCTTTGGCATCTGAATAATTGCTATCTATTAATTACTATCAAATGTTATTTTATTTAACTGAGAAAATAGACACAAATTATTATTAGTGAACGCTAAAAATAATTTAATTACAATATTAATGAAATTTTGAATAAAAAAAAATTCAAATAAAATTTAGAGTACTAAGTCTCCACTGGTTAATCAACTGAAGATCTGGTCTGCAACTGGAGTACAAGGTTCTTCTATATAACTCCATCATTTCAGAAGTTTGGGACCCGCTAGCGCGAGTAATTTTGCGGTTATACAAAGAGTCCAATCTAAAATGAACAGAACAATAACATGCAATGAAGACAACCACAAAAAACTTAGTGTACTGCAGGTAAAAGAAGTGGAAATTTGTGCAGCATGTTAATCCACTAGCTAGTGCTCTTGTTCATACAAGAAACTCATTTCGTCTCCATTGTAATGATCGTCCAGAAATTATGTTAAATTAAAGGTTCATGGTAAGAAGCAACCCCTTCTTCCATTTGTAGGAAGTGTAAATAATTATATAATGTTGTAAGAAAGAGTCTTAACCATTTTGTTAGTCCTAAATTGGGAAATACAAATAAACTTAAAAAAAAAAATGAAGAATGAAATAACGCCTAAACATATTACACAATTACAATTCAAACAGTATCGTTCCAACCAAATGCATCAATTTTTGCAATTTTGAAATGAAATTTTGCACATATTAGTTTAAATGGTAAGTAATGCTTTAAATAATCCAAACTTCCCCCCATACCAATAAAAATGTTAACAAAAACTGAGTTTGATTAGTTAATATGGTACATAGATACAAAGATATATACATATCTTTCATTTATTTATATCAAAATGAATATTTATTTTGACTTATTAATATAATAATATGGACTTTTCACATTTTATTTTAAATCAATATTCATAAAATGGAAATATAACTAAAAATATTTAAAACGAATTATTCAGAAATATGTAGTATTACTTTAATATTTCACAAAATATGCATTAAAGGAATATTTAAGAAAATTACATTTGTCCCACATTCCTTCAACCGATCTCTATTCCCTTATTTGTATTATTTGCCCTTCTTTTGTGTATGTGTATGTGTGTGTGTGTGTGCAACTGCAGAATGAAAGTATGCTGTGGTTACAGTTTACTTTCAGACATTCACTTGTGCAATATTTTTCAACTCATTTGCTTTCCCACATGGCAAACGAAATTGGGTACAACAACCAGATTGACACTGAAAATTGTAAGTACTTACAATTGGAAATATTTTTGCTTTCTTTCCTTTAGTAAACTTCTTTTATAATGCGGACAACCGAAGAAACGATATAACACTATTTATTAATGAATGCCATTTGGAAAGTTGATGCCGCAACAGCTGTTAAAACATTCTGAATGCCAGTGTCAGTTGAACTCATCTCATCTCATCTCATCTCTAGCCCTTCATCCAGTAATCAACAATACCAAAAGTCTACGGGAATAACAGAAACATCTGCAGCAGCTGCTGATGTCGTTTAGTTTGTGTTACTTTGTCTCAACTGAAGCAAGAAAACTTTGGACAAAACTTTAATTTTGTGGCTCTCTTTATGGCTATGAAAATAGAAAATGAGAAAGAAAAGCAAAAGCAAAAGCAAAAGGAACCAAACCAAAATACAAGAGAAGAAACTGTCTAAAGGCGTTTCTTTCGCTCATTTCAAATATGATAAGTTCTGACTTTACGCGGTTAGATATATACATATATGTAGATATAAATATATACATATATACATAGACAGTGAGACAGAGCGGGACTAATAGAAATTTTATCGTAATATTTGTTCAACAGCAAATAATGTGAAAAATGCTATTTCTTTGCATTTCGTTCTATTACATTTAAGGAATGCACACAAAAGTATGCAACACAAAATGGCACTCTCGCTTTTGAAGAAAGAAGGGAAGACACGCATACCAACCAAAATATACATTTATCAATGTCGTAATGTGCACAAAACTGAAACGAGTTTGAGAAGTTGAATTGAACCACATTCAAGAAGCCGGGATCCTGGAGCCATGGTAACAGCCATGGAACGAGAACTCGTAAGTGTATAGAAAAGTTTCCTGGAAACGTTGAAGAAAATGTTGGTTACTCTGTGTGTATGTATGCACGTGTGTGAGTGTGTGTGAGCGGAAAATGTGCTCAAGTGATTCACAAAATTATTTACACGCACATACGAATATGCATAGGTGCAAATGATGATGATGAGAAAGTAGGGTGACTGTCAAAGTCTTTTATTAATAATTCACATTTGGGTTTGGGCAAAACATTTGGCAAACTTTCGCCTCGTCAAACTTTGGCAAGAATACTTTTCAACCTTGCTCCTTGGTATTCTTTGCCCTACCACTTATATTTGCCTTTCACCTCTATCACACTTCACTTCACATTTATCTTACTGCCAATTTAAACTATATAGTATATATTCAGAGAGTAGCTCTGAACTTTCTTCAACGCATTCAGTTTTTTTGTAAACAAAACAAGTTTTGCATTTAGTCACAAATTTTTTTTTGTATAAAACATTTAACAAATGTGCGTTGTTCTCTCTCAACTCATTTCGCTTTGCACAACTAGTAAATTTCTCGTTGTGCAAATTAGTTTTATGTGGCTTCGTGCAACATTTGCATAGCTTTTCCTTGTTGCACTTTTACACTTGACGCCATTTGGCAGTTGATTAAAACCTTGGATCTCGGACTATGGAATGAGAAATTGTACAATTTGCTCTCTGTCACTTTTCGTAAGCGACATAAATCTTAACGTGGGCACCCATTTTCTTCTTCATTTTTTTTTTTTTTTTTTCATTTTCTCTCGATTTCACCAAAAAAACAAATACACTACTTTATTTTTCTTCTGACCCAATTTCAAGTGAAACAACTACTAAGAAAATAGTGTAACAAAGTCGCAAAGAACTAAAGAAAAATGGAAAATGAAACAAAACAAAACTATTGTACAAAAGTTCGTCTTTTATTTACAGTAGAAGTAGAAACTTGTGGCAGTAGAAAATTTATAAACAAAATAAAACAGAAAAGAACCACAGAAGAGCAGCGAAAAATAATGGAAAAACTTCTGCCACTTGAAAGTCATACTGTGGCTGCTGCTGATGTTGCAGAAGCTGATGTTGCTGCTGTTGCAACAAGGCCCGAACAACAGTTGCAGCAACACGAAAAACAATGCGACGACAATAGGCAAGAGGAGGACTATCAGGAAGAGAAAACAACAAAACAATCCCATAACAACCATACACAGCAGACATCGTTGCGATGAATTTAGAACTATAGAAAAAAGGGTACATAGGACTCTCAATGGAATCGGGGACCTTGCATCTGAATATTATATATGAGCGCTGCTAACACGCCCACTCTAGTTGCGGTCGAAGTAGTGGTTAATACCACAGATACACACACATACACTCAGTGCGGCAGTTTCCTGCCAAGGTTAATAAAGAAAAAAGAAAAAAAATAACAAAAAAATAACCAGCCAAACAAAAACAAAGTCGAGAGTGGACTATGTGTATGCAGAATAATATTGGCAACAACAGCTGCAGGCGTGAAACTAGTTGGAAAAACTTACATTGCACTTGCTGTGATCACCCGATCTCCCCCCGGTGCAACATGTCTCTTCACTTATGTATTGTATGTATTTCATATCGAGAACAAGCAAAGAATTATGCAAGTATAATGCACTACACTGAACTGAACTGAACTGAACTGCAAAAACAAAAGATACACCTCGTCTACAAATATAAACTATATTTTTATGTACAGAAAATCGAAAGTTATATGATTTTTTTTTTTTTCTTCCTCTCATGTTTCCCTTTTTTTTTCCTTTTTTCCTTTTTTCCTTTTTTGCATTTTGTATTTTTCTTTTCATTTTCATTGTTCTGTTGTTGCCGTTGGGTGTGAACTTTTTTGCATGATTTATTAAGAATGATTTTTAAAAGGCTCATTTTTATGCACGTGACTGTTGTTGAATTTATGATTTCACAATAATTTCTTCTACTAATACCTACTTACATATAAAGAAGTGTCGACAGTAAAATTGCAACCTTAAGTTTTCAGATTTTATTATCAAATTTTAAATTTATCTATTTAACTTTAAATAAATAAAATATTATATGTTAAAGAATAAAATCACATTCCCATGTCATTCGTCATTCACATGTTCAATCACTTAAAAACCCAAAAATATTAAGAAAGTAAAAATATGTACTTAAAATAAATGTGACTTGATAGATAAGTACATACATATGTATAATATTTCAACATGTGAAATGATTCTATGTTATTAAAGTAAAAGTACTTAGGTTAAAAGACATTGAAATTTCAGTGATTTAATAATTTTTATTAGTTATCAGACTAATATAAGAGGACGGATTGAATTAACCATTTTATATTTTAACTTTATCTATATAAGAATACATCATATACAGTTTAAATTTATTACAATTTCAAGGTAAAAAAATTTCAATTCTTAAAAATGGAACTGCACAACTTTAGAAGAAGAATTCTTCACTCGTTTGAATAACAAATTTCTGTCTTTTCAGTCAAAATAACATTTCGTAAATATAAAATCAAAATTTATTCTTTTCGAACACTTACCATATACACGTATGTACGAGTATATGCAAAGATATTCGTTTGTTAAGGTTTCTATTTAGTTAACTAAAATCACCAGAATATAATTGAATACAAAAAAAAAAAAACTTGCCACAATCATGACTTTGAATTTTTTTGGTAGAAATAAAATTGATTTATATGAAATAATAACTTCTCCTTTCTCTCTTAAAATTTCTATAGAAAAATATACACACTTTATTAAAATTTTGAAAAAAATAAAAAAACAAAGACACTTCAAAATCCAAATTTTGTTTATTTTCATTTAATTCTTTAGCTTCATCTTATGGATCAAAATTTTATTTATCAAATTTTATGACTCACTTTCAAGTTTTTTTCCAACATTTTCTAATGAAATATCCTGTGAAAATAAATTTCACGTGACTAACCAAACTCATACTGAATTCAGAAAAAAGAAAATGATAATTTAATTTAATTTAATTTGCGTGAAAAAACATGTATAGCTTGGAGCAAAACAAAATCAAGTAAAAAGAAAACATCTATGGACCAAGTAAAATGTAAACTTACATAAGTTTATTTTAATTCTACAAAGATGTAGACCGCAAACACAAAAAAAAAAAAAATAATCTGCCAAAAAAAAAGTATGAAAAACCTTGTAAAAACTGTTTATTTTTATAAAAAAAAAATAAAAAAAACTTTTGTGTTTCTCTTTTCAACTTTGTTAAAATAAAAGACAACAAAACGCACAAACTTTATCTCATTATTAGCGCATGAGGTGCCATTAGCATTTAAGGTCAAGCCAGGACACAGGACGAAGAAGAACATCAGCTACAAAGAACGGATGGAGTTCAAAACAATGAGAGCTAAATTAAAAATTTAAATAAAAATGCGACCACAGTCTCGCATTTTGGGATTCAAGAGTGGGGGCAAACACTTGCCAAATCTATATAATCATACAAACTCACTCACATTCGGAATCACTAACTTTTACAGAGGAGTGTTGGACTATCTCTGTCTGTTTGTCTGTATGTCAGTTAGTCGTTGTATTTGTCTGTCAGTCTGTCTGTTTGATGGTGAAGATGCTTTGAAGCACATGCGGAAACTGCTACACGAATTGCCACTTAAAAATTCAAAAGTTTGCGGCATATTCAAGCGGCATAAGCCGCCAGCAAACCAAGACCGGCAGCACCAACAGCGGCAAGCGGCAACAGCTCCAACTGTTTTGGTGTTTTTGGCAGATAATCGTACTTCTTCTCCTGACATAAGCTTAAACGGAAATGTGAAGGAAGCATTTACAACAACAACAGCAACAGCAACAGTAAGAGTAACAAAAACAATAATAACAAAGCATTTGGCAAATTTGTATGAATAACAGTAAATATATAAAAATAAACCCAACAAGAAACGAAACGAAAATGGAAAGAAGAATAAAATGGAAAATAAAATAAAATAAAAAAGGACACAACAAAAAACAACTGAATGAATGCGGCTTTGGCGCTGGTTGCGGTGCTCAGGATTAGGTTAACCCAAAAATAAACAGGTTGCCACAGCAAAAAGAAAAACAAGCTTTAAACGCGATGCTCAATGTGAAAAATAAAGGGAAAAGGGAAAAGGAGAAAGGAGAAAGCACAAACAAAAGATACAAAAAGAACGAACAACACTTCAAAAAGGACGATTTCAAATGCAAATTTTGAACGCAATAAACGAGTTGAAGCTGAGTGAAAGTTAAGTTGAGGATAGAGGGATCTGTAACTCTCAGTTTAATATCCTGCCATCCTTACTCAGTCAGTCATTCATTCACACACACATACACACACACACACACACACTTACTCACTTCCTCACTTATTCAGTAACTCAGTGATGCCGCAGCCGCCGAATTTTGCTTAATTTGCATAGCAAATGCCAACAACAAGCAAAAAACTTAGAAAATTTCGCATTGCGAAAATATTTTAACACAAAATATTTGCCTAAGCAAAAATTTTCTCATCGTTTTATTTTATATTTTTCATTTTCCCAACTACGACAATATAACTTTCTTTCATTTTATTATTTTGTAGAAAGCAATGAAATTGCGGATAAGCAAAGTTAGGGAAAATCTTTAAAAAAATCTAGCAAATGTTAAAAATGTATCAAACAAGCAAACTAAGCTAATGAAAGTAATTTTCAAAATAGAAAGAACAATTTCCGATTAAAAATCATTGCATAGAATAGGAACAATTAAAAAAAAAAAAAAAAAACACATATGTGAACTAATTATTTCATTCAAATAGTAAAATGCAATGAAAAAATGTTCAACGAAAGAATTTTACATATTGTAGCAAACTGTTTAGCCATTTCTTTTTTTTTTTTTTTCAAATTGGATTTTGTGTAGTGAATCAACAAAAGTGAAATAAGAAGCTCAAACTTTGTCTTAACAGAAAACAAAGAATACAAAAATATTGACAGTTTCTCATTAAATGACTTTAAACTTTTCCCTTTTCGAATAAAACTGTCGCTTCAACAATTGCAGCATAGAAAAGAACTTCGTCTCT
Source organism: Amiota mariae (assembly GCA_035041805.1). Taxonomy (NCBI): domain Eukaryota; kingdom Metazoa; phylum Arthropoda; class Insecta; order Diptera; family Drosophilidae; genus Amiota; species Amiota mariae. Next base: position 101,820 of record JAWNKV010000229.1, on the reverse strand, counting down.
AAATTTGACTTGGACTCGACTTTGAAGTTTAATACTTCGTGTTGAAATAAAAATACATAAGTCATCCCAATCAGAAATAAAAACAACAAAAATTATTTGACACTTTGAAACAAAATAACATCGAGTTATACGATAAACCATAAACGGAACTTACTTAACACTTTATCCGATTTCAATTGCAGATACAATTAAGCACACAGATACACACATTCACGCACGCACAAAGACCACATATGTATGTATGACAAAAATTTTACATTGGACATCTGATTTTTCTTTTTATTATTTCTATATATATATATTTCTTCTTCTTGTTTTCTTCTTTTAAATCCTTTAAATTACTTTTTCTTTAGGTTTCCCATTATACGTCAGACGAATTTGAATTTATTCCGCACTTCCGCACGATTCAAAAGCAAAACGAAGACTTGAAAATTTCAGCATTGCGCACTCTTATTATATACGCTGAGAACCGATAACCCGATAACCGAGAGCCGAGAGCCGAGAAGCAAGAACCAAGAACCAAGAATTAAGAGCCGAGAGCCGAGAGTGAATATACGGACGCATCCACCCTAAAGTTAACTGTAAAGTTATTGCTCGGTTTGGTTCGTATCTTAATGGGTGTCGTGAGTTTGTGTTAAACTTCGGAACTTACTTCACTATCCTTTACTCACTCAACTTTGGTGTGGTAAACTAGTAAGTCTACTATATAGTAGACTGTTGAATTGAGTTGTTGTTCTTATTCTTGTTGTTCAGTGCCATTGGACAAATGCAACAGTTCGTCTGATTTTTCCTTCTCCTGTTGTCATGGACCATTCAAACTTTTAGCAATCACATAAACATTCTTTTTCCCATAGATTTCTACTTGGCTTTGTTGATTTCAATTAATTAACGACATTAAGTAATTAATTTAAATGCAAATTAACTAAATACATTTGTTAATTTATTTTATTAATAATTCATGTATTTTTATTTTTGATTTTTATTTGATATGATATTGGTTGTGTTCAATATTTCAAATAAGACCAGTTTTACATTAGAAGACTCGCTTCAGTCAAAAGTCTGATGAGAGAGTTCTGCCTCAAAATCTTCACCACATAAATGGTGAATAAATTTGTCTCTAGTCCTAACACTAAAATTATCCATATAATTTCAATCAAATGTTAAAATATACATAACATTATTTTATCCACTTAAAATTATCCAACATATCCATTTCTGTAATAGATTTAACATGGTTTTCCCCTTAAAAACTGTTGAACAGATTTTAACCCTCGGTTTACAGTCATTTACTTTCTAACTGTTATACAAATTAACGGTTAACATTTTTGACAACAGCCTAAACGGGTAAGTAGTCGCTATATAAAGTTTTACAGAAACTGTTAACATATCAAGGCAAATAAGTACATAAGTACACAAAATGTATAATTTAATAGTCTTTGCTAAGTACTCTGGATCAGGACAAAAATTATTCATAACAATAATAATACGTATAGTATTTTCCTATTATGCATCTGGCCAAAGACAATTATTATTTTATATATTTTCTATTTATAGTCATTCTTGGGGCTACTGAAATTTTAAAGACAATGTAAACTAATAGACTGTAACAGAAAGTTAAACAGAAATGAATCTGTAAATCTTTTATTTTAACTAACAGAGCATATTGTAACATAATCAGTATTCAGTAGGGTGTACATACTGTTAAAAGCATATTGTATGTAAGTATGTGTGTGCTTTCTTAATATAAATGCCTGTTTCAAGTACTGTAAAGAATTTGACACAAAAAAATTTCGATTTATGGGGATTTTGGCGATATGAAGTGCAATTATTAAATAACAAAAGTTGGAATGAAATATTGAACAAGCCCAAGTTTTTTGAATCTATTTGCTATTATCTATATCACTTTTGATATATGATTGATACACTCCATAAGAGTGGTTTAATGTTTTTTGTTTGCATACAAACGCTTTCATTCAACTTACTTAAAGTCACAAAAAAATAAAGAAGAGATCTTTTTAAAAATAGGGTTTTCCCCGAATTAAAAACTAAAAAAAATCTCTTTTTGTGAGTTTGAACAAGACAATAAAACACATTCACATACATTGGTGAATACGTTTACATGAGCAGTGCAACAACAGGCACCCAAAAAAGAATTTCACTGAAAAATTCAACTTAATGTTGCAATTTGCACAATTTCAATTTGATTTGGTTCCACTTATAGATATTTCGAGTTATAGAAGTTCATGGAAGTTTAACTGTATTGCGTATTTTCCTGATAATTTCTTATATTGTATAAATTCGTTTGATTGTATTACGAGAAAGACATGCAAAAGTTATTCTTATAAAAACTCATTTTTGTATGATAAATGTCTATGAGAATTTTAACAAATATACGCCAGGACTGTCAATATGTTATAATTTCAAAAGGAATTAATGACCACTATTTATCTCCTTAATTCCTCAGTGAGACAAAATAAATGATGTGATAACTATTTCAACATGAATATATTCAAATGATAATAAAGCATAAAGCAAATTAATTTCTTGTTTTTTTCTCTCTTGGATCAACTTTGTGCTTCTGCAATATTTTATAAAAGATCTTTGACAGCCGGTGTAATACAGTTAATTGAAGCAATGGAAAGAAAAAAAAAATTAGAATAAAACAAGTAAATAAGTCGATTAGTACAGACCATAGACATCTTCTACCAAAGCCCATATTAAATAAAAGTGTCGAATTAGAAAAATTTGAATAAATAGTATTATTTATTTAAAATATTTGTGTATAAAATACAATACTACACCTAAAATAAACAAAGAGAGTACTAACTACCAGGGACTACGACTCTTTGAATAAATTTATTTATTAGAGAATAATTCGCATTTCAAAAGATAAAAATGTTCATGCAAAAGTCCATCACATTGATATCTGAAAAAAACCTCTTAAGTCTTAAGTCAAATCTCCAGTTACCCTTCTATTTCATTTGTATTTCATTTTGAGCTTCACATTCCAACTGAGTAGTTTCTCTCATTTCCACATCATTTCACATAACAAGTTTTAATTGAAGAAAATTGTTGTACGCCACTTAAATAGTTTAAAATATTGCATACATTACACATGTATGTATTTGTGTTGCATTGTAGATACATTCATAGATACTTCAATATAAAACACACATAAGCAAATACATACACAGATATAAATATACCAATCGTACATGGGTCAACAGCGACGAGAAATAAATTGTATTTAGTTGAGAAATTTATTGCACTTTGCCATTGAGTGAAGGAAACAAAAAAATAAGAAAATATCCTCAGAACAAGTAAATATCAGAGTCAGAGATAAAAAAATATAAACATACATAATTCAGTAGATGCACCAGAAACGACAATAACAACAACAATATGTACAACGGGAAGAGTTGAAAGAGGTTGGTAAAGTCGAACGAAATATAAAACATAAGCAAAAGTGCATTCGATACTATGGAAGACCAAGTCATAGTCCCAGACTGAAAAGAACAAAGATGTGAAGCAAAGTATGTTGAGGGATGTCTTTGTTTCATTATTTTATTTTGAAATTATTTATTGGACACTGTGCACGTTATAAATAAAGCATGACCATCGCCTTGCTGTGGTGTCGCATCCGTCGCAGGTCCTAAGCGAGCGGAAATGGCAGCGTATGCGCGAGCCTTCGTTCACATCATCCTAATGTGTAATTCAATAGAGTAAGTAATGTGCATCAATTTTCAGCTCAATAACGCATGGAATACAAATGCGAACATGTGCAAATATGTACACAGAGAGATGAAAGAAGAACTTAAGAATGAAGGACGAAGAACGAAGAACGAAGACCAAAAAAATAAGACAAATAGTATTGGAATGGAATCCACGAAAGACAAATACAGTAAGCGAACATGAACATGAAAGAGAAAAGGGCACCAAACCAAAGTTTGAAGAGGAAGAAATTTCTTGTGAATCGACACTGTGACGCTTCCGTTCCCCGCTTCCTCCTCTCCTCTCCTCTGCTTTCCACACCACTCCACTGCTTTCCTTCCTTTTCTCTTCTTTTCTTTATTTTGTTATTGTTGTTGTGTATTTTTTATTGAGTCTAGCGAAAATAGAACATATTGGTTTGCTTGTGGTGCCACATCTGGTATACCAGACCAACAACTTTCCAGCTCCCTCGATCAATGCTACTTCCTATACCTTCTCCATCGATTCCTTGTTGTCTCTTGTCTTATTCATTGTTTGCGCTAAGCTTTGCTCTGAGCATGTTTATCTGCGTTTATTTGTTGTCTGTGTCATAGATGCTCGCTTCGCTTCCCCCCAATTATCTGGTTTCCCTTGTCCTCAAGAAGTTTCTCCATGGTGAAGCTTGAAGCGTAAAACAGCAAAGAAAAATTGCAATTGGATTTCAATTGTTTTTCTTTTCAATGGACGACTATTCTCCATCTTCGAAACCATTTGGCATGCCTTCTTTTTATCTCTCTTCTTTTCGTCCATTAAGAGCTGTTCCTCCAACTAGTACTTGGTACTCGTATTTATTTACACACGTTTCAAGTACTCGAGCAGCAATCGAAATACATCAAAGCAATGGGTAGCATAGTCCCATGTTGTCTTGTGAGCGGAGGTGGGCATATCACAGTGTAGGGTATTAGCAAATACAATTTGAGTAATGTGTGACTTTCAATTGTGCGGAAAATTGAATTTTGCGGCAATCGCAATATTTATTAACGCATTTTCCCAATGACTAATGTTGACTGCGAATGGGTCTGACTGTACACATAGCTGTGAATATATTTATACATATACAATATTTACTACTTGAAAATGGTCATGTGTTCATAATATTGTTTGTATGTACTATGATTTCAAATGAAGTTTTGTCCCTGTAACTCGCTTCCTTGCCTCATCACACTTTGCATTACTGTACTTTACATTGGGCTTATGTTATGCTCGGTGTGGGTGGCATTTGCATATCTTAGTTGCCATATTATGCAAACAGACTCAAGAACAGTAACGTAAAAGCAACACCGTTAACAATGAGAGTTTGTAGTTGCACCAAAATAAACAAATAAATAAACAACGTCACCATTATCGTCATCCATATTCATAACAAAGGGTAATGGGGATAGAAGGATAAAATATATGTGTCTTATTCTAAAATTTTCGTGGTATGAACATTTCTACTAAATATATTAGAGCAGCACAAATTGACGAAATTTAAATATACTTTCATTCAAAATTATTATTTATATTGTATACGAGTATATAAAAAAGATTTGAAAGATATCGTATATTTTAAGATCTTTAAAAATCTATTCTTATGAAAGAAATTTGTTCAAAATCAAAATCTTAAGAACGGCATATCTTCTTATAGATGTGCCGGACCCTATTCTCCTAGGTCCCAACAGAGTTCGCCACGGCTAGCAATGTCACAGGGTGGAGATCTTGACCTCTTTGTTGAGACAGGACCGGACAATTTAAATTTCTTCTTTTAATTCCACCACCATCCTAATATGCACTACCCTACTCGACAACACAAAAAAAAAACACTCACCTTTACCTATATATTTGCCCTGCCTTCTCAACCTTACCTTCGAACCCCTGACGGCCACCGATGTTGTGGGTCGCAGGTGCTCCCTCCCATCCTTGAACTGACTCTTGGCCAGTTCCCATTAGCACTACTCAGGCTACACTGGCCTGGTCGCGATCACCATCCATCCATTTTAATTAATTTTTGTTTTGTTATAAAAAAAAACTCTTGTGCTATACAAAAATAAACATTTCTCAAAATTCAAAACAAAAAAAATAATTAAAGTGAAGAAAATTTAAAAATCAGCCAAGTGTGAGTCGGACTCGCACACGGAGGGTTCCATACCATCGTATACGATTTTTTGCTTAAAAAATTAAATTATGTGCATATTTAACAGCCTAAAAGTATACTACAATTACAGCTTAAAAGTATACAACAAAAATCAAAAATTTGTTAAACAAAAGGTTACATTAAAGAACAATGCTTCTGAAAACGTGTATTTTTAGTATTTGTCGTTCTACACACAAGTGAATTACACACTCTGAGAAAATTTCAACTCTCTACCTATTACGGTTCATGAGATAGAGCAGGAGATGGACGGACGGACGGACATCGTAAGCTTAGTAATAGGGTCCCGTTAGTTCCCTATGGGTACGGAACTCTAAAAAACAAAATGATAATGAAAAAAATAAAAATATATCTAATTATATTATAAACAAGGTATTCAAAAAAAAAAACTTATAAACCGCAGGGCAGTGCTCTTGTGCCAGTTCTGTACTCGATATTCACAGCGGACATGCCGATGCCAGAAAACGAAAGTTTACTTGTAGCAACTTATGCTGATTATACTGCCATACTTGCGAACTCAAATAATGGAACATTGGTATAAATCCCCTTTAATCCGCTATCTGCACGTACACATTGAAGCGTGGTGCTTGTCCAGTTATATCATATGACTCTAGAATCATTCCTCAGGTGAATCATGTTCGATATCTAGGTCTGATCCTGGATAAGCGTCTTACTTTACGCGTCCATGTGAAGAGTTTCACAGTGTTCAATTCGTCCGAACAGTAAACTGTCACTCAATAACATATTGATGATTTACAAGCAAGTGGTGCCCCCAGTTTGGCAATGGGAGACCGTGATTTGTCATGAAAATTTTACATCGTGACCTTATGATGCCAACGGTGATCGAGGAAAGCCGATACAACGAATGTTTGCTGAAGCACGCTAATCCCCTGGCAAGATCTCTATCACACAACACAACCCTCCTTAATAAGAGATTTTAAAATTCCTTAGAAGTCATGTTTATTTTAATGTCACCTAAATATCCTATGATGATACAAATGTTTAAAAACTATCTGGTTGTTTAACGTTATAAAATAAGAATGAAAAAAAAAAATTAAAAATATTTACTATCAAAAAGAATAATAATGAATAAAACAAAAAATAAATATAAAAAGAAGAAAAAAATCAAATATAACTGCTTAAACAAAAAACCACAAAAATTGATTTTGATTTGTCTGTAAATTTACACATATGCAACAGTTAAATCATTAAACTTAATGTCCTTGAAAGCACAAAACCTTTCTCAAGTTATTTTCACATATGGATTGACTTTGTTCGCACTTCACTTCTTCAACATACAAAAATTGGTTTATTAATTATTTTAACTTATTTATACGTCTTTTTTAATTGATTGTTACAAAGGATATTTGTTAATGTGTTTTATTAATTAACAATTTTATAGTCAGAAGTTTCGACATACATATGTATGATTTTTCCTACATTTTTTTTTTTTAATGTTTTTTTTATAAAAATTGCACACGGATTTCATTATCTACCCCTATAAATACCCTACGTTGAACGGAACACCAAACGGACTTTTTTTCAAAACTGACACAAAATCTTTTGTCTATTCTAATAAAGCAGCGGCCTTGGACGAACGGGCAGACATTTACCGACTCGCTCTCAGTAATCTCTTTCTAGCCGATCACCTGATCACCTGGTTAAAAAAAAAATCACCTAGTCGATTTCCCCCTATAAACAAAAATCTCCCATGCGATAAATTGGCAGACTACCCCATGCGACAGAGAAAAAAAAACTTTATTTATAAAAAATAAGTACCAGTTTTAAAATCACTTTAATTGTAGAAAAATTTCATATTAATAATGTTTGATGCGAATATCCAAAATTTTGCAAAATTTTGTTTAAATCGTTTTAACTCGATTTATTTTGAATTTTTAAAGAAATGCAAAGCATTTCTCCAATACTCCATCAACTCCAAATGGATAATAAGCCCTAATCACAATAGTGTGAAAGATAATAAAAATGTTATGTTAATTTCAAATGTTAAAAAGACAATCCTTTTATATTTTATATATTGCTTTAGTATCGTTCTTTGTCTAGTGGTTCGTCATCTACACTATAAGATACATGATAAAATACCAATGAATACCGCCGTTATCATAAAGGCACTTAATATGAACCACATCACCATCAACATCAACAAACATTGTTTGCTTATGCAAGTGCATGTGACCAAAGCAAGGTAAACAAGTAAATATGGCCAGGACAATGATAACGAACTACAGTAAAAGTAGCAACTGCAATGGCAACAGTCGCGGTAGAATTTGATTGTGATTTGCATACGAAATACATCGAAGTTTTAGTTCAACGACAGCAATAATGATACTGTTCATGATGATGATGACTCGATGAACTAAACAGGAAAGGGTACAAGTACAGAGAGTGAAAAAGGATAATAATGAAACGTGCTGTGACTTCGCTGTAACTTTCGGTACATCACAGCATTGTTGAGCAAACAAATAGCGAACAAATATTTTCGACGGAGCCACGGCAATGTTGCGTATGCGTAATTAACGAAAAACAACTCATAAGCAACCATCGTATAATGAGTTATGCACTGTTGTAAGTGGTTTCCGTGGTTGCGCAGTCAGAAATGAGATACAGCAAGGACCTTATTAATGTGTGTGTGTATTTACAATTTAATGCATAATTAGTTTAGATTTTTGGTCAAGCATAGATCGATTCTTGTGGTCATCAGTGAGGCGAAAATCCTTGAACAACAACTGCATTGCATTGCATAAAGAACATCAGTAAATGCTTCAATTGCAATTCAATTGAATTTATGGTGGTGGTGGTCTGAGATTTTCAGTTAATTTTAATTTTTAACTTGCCTCTTACTGCATTCATACACAATACTAAAGTGTAGTTGCAATAAATTGTTGCAACGACCAAATAAATCGTCTACACTTTGGACTTTGCTTCGTACAAATTGAAATGACGTTATCACTTGCAATTTCCAGGCAATTCTAGTACTAAGTATATACTAAACTACGGAATAGAATATGCATATACTATGAGTTCTATCTATCTGTCTGTCTGTCTGTCTATCTATCTATCTATCTATCTATATAACTGCCTGCTATCCTGTCATGGTTAATTAAAAATATTCGGCTTCGTTGAGCGCAATCCTTGCTTGCTAACTTTCAAATCGAGGAGTTCGCTCACGTATCACGATTTTCAATTTACGCAAGAAATTGCGGCCCCATTTAGGCAAGATATCTCAAGGATATGTATTAGGATTCGTACTATACATGACACACATAGACTTTATGTCTTTTGGTCGTCCTACCTGGTTGCCTACCTCTTCCTAGCCACTTCATCAGTTGAACACTCATTCGTTCTTCGTTCCTTCGTTCATTCTTTAGCTGGCAATATTGGCTTTGGCAATGCTTACAATTTGCTCTTTGGCTCCTCATAAATTTCCAAAGTGGAAAATTGCTCAATTTATAACTTTCAAAGGTGTTGATTGCACTTTAACGTGCTCGCATCCTGCGTTCTACAATGTTCCTGCCCTAGCATGTGTGTGAGTACTTCATATCGACGAAACATGCATGCTATATTGCAAGGATATTACAAAGATATTGGTTGTAAGTTTCGTTTCTTGCGTGGCACTTAAATGCTTGCTTGAAATAAGCTTAGCCTCATTCTTAGCTTAGATCCTTTGCCTGCAAAATATTCCTTAATATATTTTGTATATTTTTTGCGTTTCCAATTTTAATCACTGATATCAGTGACATAACCACAAAAACAAATAAAAACTGAAAAACACAATATATACACACCCAACATTATCATTCAATACGCATCACTTACAAACTGCATACAAAAACAGTAGAAGCTCAAACCTCAAGGAGCATGTTGCGCCTTTCTGGAGGCATTTGTCCGTGCCTTACTGTCATAGTCACAATACCAATACCAGTGCCAGTGTCAGTTCCCTTTCATCTCATCCCATTCGCTCCTCATCATCATATCTCTCATCACTTGGTCTCGTTCGTTCGTATAAATGTTAAAAATTTGTTAACATCAAAAAGTACATTAAAGGCTCAAGGAATGCGCCTTCGTGCGGAAATTGCTTACGTGCGTCGCATTAATGAATGTATATTTTTTCTGTTTATCTTCCATTCTCCCTCCTTTTCGTATACAATATATATTTGGAATGTTTTGATGTTGTTTTTACATCTGCTACATTCTTGTCATATTCCACGTGTATAAGACTTGTGGATTCTAACCCACTTTGTAGTTTTGTCGCTTTTCCTTTTTCTCAATGGTGGTGGTTCTCGCATTTGTCGCTTTCAACAAGAAACTCAACACACTTGTTGATTTTATTCAGCAAAATGTTAAAGGTTTTTTTGTTTCAACTGTGCAAGAGTGTAGATTTCTTATTAGACCAACATTTCTCGTTCTGCACATAAAAATACCTTAACAGAGAATCATCATCATATCACTTTAGAAACTTAACTCATATTTTTATGATTTATGTTATGTTTTTAAACAATACAAAAAGATATTATTTCTTAACGTACCATCATCTCTACAAGAAAAATTACTATCAATTAAATATTATCTATAAAATCAAAATTTTTATTGCGACCATATAGTTTCATCAAAATGGACTTTGGACTTTTTACTAAAATAATAATGTCATTATAGTTTCCATTTCCTTTTGTGCTGCTCTGAAGCTACTCCATAGTACAATATAACATAGTACCCGCAAATTACAGGATCTGATAAACTACTACAATTTACTTCATTGACATATGAACATAATATAATTCCGTGGGAAATATTTCAAATTTAATTTAGAGTTACTTCAACTACCTAAAAGTCCAAAATTAATTTAATAATTGACTAATATAAAAACATATGATTTTTGAAAACTTTTCTTGATGCACTCTTCCCTCATCAACACACATAATTACAATTTTATATACTCAAAGATGGTCAGATAAATTTTCTAAAAGAAATCACGCAGTACGATAACGAACGTGTAATTGAATCCAAGGAGAATCCTCTTAAAAATGGAAAAAAATCGAACAAAATTTAAAGGGCAACACAAAAGCAACAACCGATGACTAGACCCACACCAAGTACTCGTATATCATTAATAGCTATTCGTTTTCGATAGATACTATTCCTTTGCAATTGTTGCCACTTACATTGCAACATGATTTCGTGCTTTCAAGACTCACCCAACACCAACTAACAACGCTGAAAAGCGAGAAGGGCGAAGGAGAGAGCAAGAATAAGAAGATAGTGATATAAAATGTCAATAATCTCGAATTTCAGAATTGACATGCTAAAGGAATGTCAAAGCGCAATAACTGACTGAGCTGAATTGTACAGGGTGTGGGACCAACAACAGAATCATCAGCTACTACAAGGATAACGAAAGGAATGGAATAAGAGGATGGCAAACGAACAGAATCATTGAATGAAGATAATTTTACTCGCGGCGCTACTTGAGTGAAGATATTTTCTCGTTCAAGTGAAGCTGTGGAGTGGCATGGAGCAGCTTGGAGTGACATAGTTTGCTATGGAGTAGAGTAGAGTAGAGTACAGTACAGCAGAGTAGACTACAGTTCAAGTACAAGTGACTGGCATGGCTTAAGGGTTAAAGTGTGCTTCAGTAACGCCGAAACTGATTATGGCCATAAATTGCTGCATACTTATTTATTTAACAACAACATTTCACAAGTTCGAACATGTTATTTCCCATTCATTAATCTGATAATCAAACTCTTGCCTCCATCAGTGCCTGTGAGTGTTTCCGGTGCATGTTTTCATCGCTATTCGTTGGTGATGAAAGTGGCATTTCGCGCATTTCCTCCGAGTTACCGATTCGACCATCGATATGTCGCATAGACTTTGGAGTGCGTTCCACAGATGACTTCTCCAGAGACCGGCGTGAGGTCGAACGAATGCTTGAGGCTGGCGTTGAAGGAGTTATAGGTTTTCGATTGTTCCAAATGCAGAATACAAACTTGATTTCTTTAATGAATGCTTGTTTGAAGGTTAGCTAAAGATATTATATAAATTCTAAATGAGAAAAAGACCAATTCAACTGTATGTATTTAATTTACCTTCTCTTCGGCGGCAACACGTTGAGTATAAAGAAGAAACTCGACAATACCTATCACAAAAGCCAAAAGCACACCCACTGCGAGTGTGTAGAAAATACCGCGGACATCTTCAAAGGACATGTCGGGCGTAGCATCTGGATCAAGTTCCTGCCTACATGTGTTCTCATTATTCTTCCACCATTTCTGTTTCATATTAAAAAGTTCACCGCGCTCGCTTAGCCTAAGTATGGCTACACTCAAGTTTGAGCGATACTCTGCCCCAAAGGGCACTGCAATCGCATAATGCTTCTCACCGAATTTTTCACCAACGCTACGCAGTTCACAGTTTCGCTCCTTAGCATACTCCAGACTAGTCGTCTCCATGAGAAACATATATTCACCGTGATTCTTTAATACGCGCTCAACGCCCTCCTTGTTACTAAGAGTGTATGCAGACGGATCATCATTGTTCATAAGATTATATGCCAAACGATAGACAGTTTCATTGGATTCAGCGAACAGGTTATAGGTACTGCCACCGAGTATAGTACCAAATTTCACCTTTTTCTGCGCACCCAAATCTTTAATGCTATTAATGTCACTACGCATACTGGTCGAGGTCAAAAACGCAGCCAAATTGGCCGTGTAAGAATTGGCAATGATAATGGCAAAGATCCACCACATACCCTCAAACATTCGGAGCGGCGGACTGCGGGGCAATATATCACAACCCGCTGTCATGATGGATGCCACTGTCAACCAAAATGTATTACTTAAATGCCACTCATTCTCGAGTGCTTCAGGATCCTTATTACAAGGATGCGGATTAACCCACTCTTCCTTTGAGATTCTGTAGAAAAAAAAAAAATATTATTTCAAGTACAATATAATTTGCGCCGATATCAATTGAATCGTTAACTTACCTTGCTACGAAAATCTTTAGAAAGGACATTAGTATAACTGATACAAGTATATAAATCCACACTTCACCAGCAAAAGGTAGCAGGAATGCACCTAGAGATTTTGGCTGATATGGTGCCTTATAAGCCAAGATGCTTATGCCAAGCTGCATAAAAGGCACGGTGAAATCCACAGCAGTACGACGTAGTTTCGTTATAGTTAAATCACAAATACCCATATGGGCATCCTGCAAGTCAAACAAAACCCTGAATGGATTCCAATATTAATATTAATTTTCTTAACTAACTTACATTGTTAATCAATTCGCCTATGATACCATCCCACTGTTTGGTGTCTTTGTTGTATTTACCATAGTTGTTATCCGCCACCGGTATGAAAAGATATTCGAAGCCCATCTCCTGTGATAAAGCATCGATCAGGTCGACCGCGAAGCCTTCATAACGTGCGTTGCCCGTCACATTCTGCTCCACTGCTTCGGGTCTGAAAATCAAACGATTTCACTTATTGGGAGTTTGCCAATAGTCATGGGTATAACTCACATCTCCATAAAGTATGGTTCTCCAATGCGTGTGGCCACACGATAAACAATTTTCTTAGCCACCTTTGCTTCCACATTTAGAGGCATTATTTGACCCTTGGTATCCCACACAGCTATGCCGTAGTTGTCCATGGGATCATAAATCTCAATATTGAAATTAATACGTTGGCCATCCTCATCAAATTGTAAATTACTCGTGCGGAAGTTCGTGTTGTTGACGCCGGAAGTCTGCAGACAAAAAGCAAGAAACGAAGGTCAAAGTAGAGCAAGTTGAACAGCGCATCCAATTCCAATATTACAAGTCGCATATTTATTTGCACTTGTACTCACTGCCTTCATAACACGACTCAAGTAACGGCCCATGGCCCAAGTACGTCCATTACCCTCAAAATCACATCTCACTCGTGGCTTCGTTATTTGATACGCATAAGAGACATTTTTTACTGCTTGCGTGAAAAGTTGCACCGCATCGTGTATGAGGTCATGGAGCAGAGTGCGTTGCGGTTCCATAGCTTCCTCAACAGCTACATTTTCACGCAGCATTACTGGTTCGCCATATGGATTCACATACTGTGTAATTAAAAGTAAAATCATTGGAATTAATAACATATGACCTCTTTTACTAATACTCACAGGTGGTGTTTCTTCATTAAGTAAGAGGCGTGCTGCAGTCATATTTACCGCGAATGTCTCATTGTCACCCAGGTCTATCAGATTATCAGCGTAAGTCTCCAAATTAGTTAGAAATAGATTCTTTAAAACAGCAAACAAACTAATAATCTAACACAATCAACTTTGAATAAATAAAACCTACATTGAATTGTCCTGTCAAATCAAATTGAATTGATGCATTTAACAATTCCAATACCATATCGGGTGCACAGTCTAGCACAATGCGTCGTTCCCCTCGAATACTCTTCCACATGATCCGATAATCATCATCTCGCCGAAACTTACGTACACGTACAACCTCATTATGCACATCACGTAATTGCAACAGATCTTGCAAACGCGTAGTAGCACGTGCTAACATATATAGAAAAATACCTATTTTTTTTTTTACAAATCAAAGTATGTTAATCTCTTACGATCATCCTCATCGTATACGATTGTAAACTTCTTCCATCCAAAATTCTGAACTATATCCGCATATGCCTTAGACAAGATCAGTTGTGAAGGATAGATATTTAATGTCATTTGATGATTATCTTTTTCGGACATATGTTCCTCATCGGCCACATCAAATTCGATATGCGGAATACCAGTGTTATTGCAAACGAGCGCTACGACATCTGATTAGGTATAAGAGAATATATTTTAAATTAAGAGAAATTAAAGAGAGCACAGAACGCTAGAAAAAGAGAATGAGTGAGGATAGCAATAAATGCCGGTGATTAAAATAAATTTTGTTTACAAACTACATAATTCAAACATGGGAAATACCAAGAAATTAATGTACATTCTTAAGCTCTCTCGTTTATTTATTTACATATTTTCTGAGAAGAGAGTCTGATGCTCTTCTCTTCATAGTGACATTGTTCTTACCGCTCTCCATTTTTGAACTTGGACCAAAAATAGCCGCGGCACCATTATCGATCAAATCGCATGCTGAAATCAAACGTAAAATATTCTGTATACTATTTTATGGATATTTTTCAATTTATTTCCATGAATTTTTATACCTTCCTGTTGCAACATTACACTAGTGTCGGCCTCGTTCAGATGTTTTATGATCGGTAAGAGTTGGAAAAAGGCATCACCTTCCTCATTGATGGATTGCACAACGGATAGAAACTCATTTTCAAAAACCAATTCATTTTCATAGAAAAAAGCACCTTGAAAATAAAATTTATTTACATTGTAATAATATTAAATTATGATATTATTCGTTACCTATGGTAATTTGTTGTTGCTGTTGTGTTTTATAGATTGCAAATCCAAAAACTATATATAAAAATGTAATGTAATGTAGAAATAACATTTTTAAATGGACTATTTTTCTTTGTAGTTTGTTTAAATTTTCTTTCACTTCATTTTAGATTTTTTGTAGATTGCGTTATTTTTAATTTTCTGCCGTCCAGTCGTTTTCACAGAAAATTTTATACTAAAAATTATTCTTTGCTTTGTGTGACCAGATTCATTTAGGAAAATGAGCATGGATCATATCAGAATTATTGCGATCTCTAGAGTATTCTGACCAATTCTAAAATACTCAAAATTCAACAAGCTACTAAAGTCTGCCTCTCACTTTATGTACGCAGTATAACTCTATTAATACACACTTAATTCGTATGCCCATCCATAATGTATTGAGTTCTTATTGAAAAGCGATGAGGTGTCAATTTTTCCAAACAAAATACTTACATTTGCCATTTTTGTATACTTTATATTGGCAAAAAGAGAAATAAAAGAAAACTGTCACCCGAGCTCTTGTCAATTTGCATAAGAAATCCATTCAATAGACACTTTAACATATTGTTTGTTTAATGGTCGCCAATGCCTTTCCTTCACTGTTTTCCCTGTTCACCCGGTCGATGGTTCGTTGATTTGCGTTTAAGGTTTTTGTTTAGCCAAAGGATTTTCTTATTGATGCTGAACACGTTTTGCATTTTAGGAACGCGCCTTAAATATTTTTTTTTTATTTTTGGCCTTTCTTTTCATTTATCTCCTCCTATGTATTTTTTCGGTTGTCTATTATTTTATATTGGTTGGCCCGTGTTGATCTCCATTTGAATAATTTGTTTAACAAGTAAGCCTCAAGTAAGGCTAGCTAAAGCTTAACAAATATTGTAGTAGAAAACAAAACGAGCTTGTGGGGTGATGGAAACAACAGGTAAGGGTAAATAGATATTCGGTTTCAAGAATTTTCTTTTATTTTTGCATTCATTATCATTTGGGGTGTAAAAATTCAATATGCTCGTTTTGTTTTTAGGTTATTTCATTATACTAGGATACGTGTCACTGCAGCTTTTTGAAGAAATGAATTCCATTGCCTGATCCGTTTTTAACCAACAAAGCCACTGGCTTAAGTTTTTCGAATGTTCAATAAACTTAGATTGAATTGTTTTAAGTGGTTTTTCCTTTATTTAATTCTCCTTAAATAAGTAACGCTATATTTCGAATGTTTTTCTGAATCGAATCAAATCGAATTCGATTCATAAAAATTTAAATTATTAGTAATAGTTTGTATCTGAGAAAAATTTAATCGATCCAATAACTTAACATTATGATTTTACTAATATACGAGTATACTTTTTCATGTGGTAATTATTAAATGGATCGAACTAGAAATTTATTAAAACCAAAGCTAATTCAGCTTGAATACACAATATATAAATTAACATAACATTTGAAAATGCTGTAGGGCATTAACACCTCTCATAGGTTAACGGGCGTAGCGGCATACGGTTTTAGTAATTAATGACTTCCCGCTATTCGTGATCGCTCAGCGAACATCAAACGTGTTTGATTGATTTTGATTTCATGAGCTAAGTACTTAGGTAGATGGTAAAAAATGACAATGATAGTTAGTCTTGATTTGAGACTCATAAAAGGTCATAGACATGACCTTAAAAACTAATTTAAATAATTGTAGCTCCCAATTTTTATATGCTCATACTGCAGTTCTAGGGAAGCAACATTTTAATTCTATGAAGAATGCATACGAATAGATTCGAGCACACAGATGGACCTAAACAAACTAACTAATAAAACCATTTAACAAACAAACTAACAAACATACAAAAAAAGTTGAATAAAAACTTTTAAAAATATGCTAAATACACAAATACATATTTTACAAAAATGATTCGTATTCTAAAATGATTACAGGATTAACTATGGAATGCTAAATACAATATTATTATTATTATTGTTTTGTGTTTAGATCTTAATACTCGTACAAGTAACAGTTTATAAATAATGAACCTATTTTCAATGTATTGCGAAATAAATTCGGTTTACATTCTTTTGTTTTGAATTCTTTCTATCGTTTTAACTATTCCCACTCTTTTTAACTCACATCACATTGATATGGCGAATATCGAAAACATTTTTATAGGTATTATATTTTTGTACTGTTGCTGTTTCTGTTGTTATTGTTGTACACAAATCTCTCTTCACTGAAGTTTTTTCCTCTTTCCATTGGATCAACTATTTCAGACATGAAAAAGTAAAACTTAGTCTAACTAAAGGTAATAATTCGAGTGAAACAGCACAGAAGAGAAGAAAAAACTTTTTAATTCTTGCCATAATGTTGCCAAAAGGATTATCCAAAAGAATGACTTTTAATAGAGACAGGAAGCATGAGAAACAGACAAAGTATTAACTGTTTCCTTCCGGTTTTCCCCTGTGCCATTTTGTGCTCTTTAGTTTACCGCATGTTTTCTTGTTGCTATTATACTAAAACTAAGTATATAGTTCAACCGCTGAAAGAATATGCCAGCGCTTTGGCTTTAACTTTACTGTTGTGTTGCTATTCCTATTGCTTGAGTTAGACCTGAAGTTGCTTGCACCAGCTTCCTTGCGTCTAACAACGCTTTCAGTAGTGCTTATTTACAAATGTCAGATATTAAGCGTTCAACTTGTAGTTCTTAACTTCTGTCTGACTCTTTATGAGTGTTTGTGTGGTGTATCTTTGTGTGTATCTGTGTGTCCTAGTAAAGGACGCTCGCAACACACCGGAAACACACACAACAAGCTCATAAATGTTCCGACTTAAGCTTATTTTTATATTTTTGTACAGCGTAATACATTCACATATTGTATTGTACTATATGCGGCTTCATAAGACAAGTAAGTAGACAGATGGACCGAAAGAGGGACCAACAAAAAGCTACCGAGATGGACAAACAAACATATTTTGGGTTTTAGTCCTTGTCGTTGCTCTTGGTGATCTTTACGTTTAATTTCGTTGCGATGTACAATACTAGTTTCATATGCTGGCACTAAGCATTAGGGAGGAAGACACTCATTCTACTTATTCTCAGGCTACCGTAGACAAACTCATAAGAACAGGATGTAATTTTGTCTTTACCAATGTTTGTAAGTATTACAAAAGTAAAATTTTCTTTAATCGAGTATGTCCTATTTTTTTTTTTTGTTTAAGCTTCCTACAACGACTATAAGGTACATTTAATTCTATTTTGATAGCCTTCCATATCTTTTCTGATACTACTTTCAGTTGAATTACACTTCACTTGACAATCTTCAATAAGACAATCATGTACTCAGTAAAAAATTACATAATAAAATATTCATAAATCGATTTTTTTTTCTTCGAAGCGCCAACATAATTCAGTATATCTGAGGGAGTCACTTGGCTTAGGGCGCATCATCGTCATAACATCAAAATATCTTATTGACGTTAGCGTCGTCAGCGGTTGCTTATTTTGCATTTTAATGAGTTTTTCTTACTCTGAAATATGACGCCATTTTTACATTTTTTTCTCACTCTACATTTATTTTCATTTTACTTTATTTTGCTTCTAATACATTTTTACTTGCAATTTACTTGTCTTACCGGATGGATGGATGGATGTCCTTTGGTAGTCCTACTTTGCTCTTGCTGATGCTTCTGCTGCTACTGCAGGATATTGTTTTAATTGAAATTTATGCAAAATAGATTGACACTAATGAGCAAAGACTGCTTGAGTTGCATGAAAGTGGCGTTGAGTTCTTCGCCCTTAATTGAATTTCTATATTTTTATTTCCACTAACAAAACAATAACATCCGTGTTAAAAATTCTCATGAATCATTTTTAAATTAAAAATATACATTCAAACACATAAAATGAAATGATTTTGCTTTATATTTTTTATTCTATAGAATAATTGTAAGCTTAAGAATTCTTAATAAAAATGAATTTAGTAGAAGCTTTGGGCAATCGATTAACTTTAATAATAATAAGTCAATTTGACATTTCTAACGACCCTCAACAGGTTTTAGCATTCTTAATCTGAGAAGCTTACTCAAGCAAAATGAAATATTATCCGCTCAATACATTTCTAAAAACTCGTTTTTTGTGTTTTTACTGCCTATTATATTGGAAGTAAATTCTATTCATCACCACCTATCATAAGTATTAATCATCCACAAGGATTCTATGCACACGCTTCAACTTCAAATACAATTTAAGACTGTGAACGAGACGAATTGATCTAGCCATGTCCTTCTATTTGTGTGTCCGTCTGTCTGTATGTACTCGTATGTATGCAAACTAGTCCCTCAGTTTTTGAGCTAGAGAACTGAAATTGCACGGAGCTTTCTTTTTACCATACGCAGTACATTTATCGGAATCAGCCGAATCGGTTCACTAGAGGGTACCCCACATACAAACCTGGATCCAAATTAGAGTTCTTATTAGAAAAACTTTTTTTTGTTGTACTATCGACTTGAAATCTACACATTAAAAGTGTCTCACCCATATCCACCAACCTCGGACTACTAGCTGGGACCTGAAGAGTATTACAACTTCGGCATAGCCAAAGTTATTTTTTTTTATATTTTAATAAATAAACTAAGTAATATTTATACTTGTTGGAATGTTTGTGGATTTTACTTTTATAAGAAGATTTTAAAAATGTATTTAGCAAAAGACAAAAGTGAAGTTGCACCACATAATGGAAATTGAATGAATCACGCTTCGAATTGTTTCCCCACACCTTGCACACTCCAGGCATGCTCTGTTCAAATGATTGCTAAAATTCAGGAGATTATATTGGTAATTAAAGTCAAAATTCTAAAAACATATTGTTTTTCTTAATTAGACTAGAAACCTATTGTGTGATGTGTTATATTATATTTTATGAAAGATGATTCAAGAAGTAAGTAATAGGAAATGTTGAAGCCCTGCTATCTTATTCCATAAACATAATACTTTGTCCTCTATGTTTATAATTGTTGGTATGCCCGATTCAATTCAATGTATCTCATTGTCCAACATTGTAAATGGGATACGCATTAACGCACAATGTACAGTGCAGAAAATACACATGCACACACGTAGTACTTAGTATATAATATTCTATATTCAGATTCATACATATGAACTTCCGTTGGCAATAGCAAAGTGCCTTAATTCCGGCTAGGAAATGTGTCTATTTTTTCGCATTTGCTTTTCTTCGATTTTTATTTTCATGCTCACTTCACTTGATGATTTTGTTGTTTTTTATATTCTGATTCTGTTCTACGTTATTGTTGTTGTTCTGCACGCGTATACAATAAATACAAATTGCTGGCATCATATCAAAACTGTCGACTTTATCTGTGTGAGTGTAAGTGCTAGTGAGTATGTGATATGCAGATACACACGCACACTTACACTCGCTTCTACACATTTGAACACATTTATCGCTCGGTGACGGAAATGAGTTTTTGTCGTAAACTTTTATGGCAATAAACGTCGCTTGTTAGTATTGTGGCACAGAAAAAAATCTCAGCACGAAACAACGTCATATAAACACAAATGCCAAGACTTGACTTTTCTCTTCTTTTTTATTATTTTTATTTTCGATATCAACATTTGTATATTTTTATATTTTTTATTTTTGCTTTTCAAGTTTTTTGCTTTGGCTCATAAAAATAATATGCAATTTAGTATGAACGTTTATTTCTTTCGTTGCGTTTTCACTTGGAAAATTTTCTATTGCGGAAAATGGTACCCATCCCCATTCCATTGCTGATACTAGTTTCTTTGCTTATCATTTCTTCTTGTTTCATTTGGTTTCCGTTTTCCGATTTTAATTCTTCTTACACAAGAAACAATTGTACGCAAAACTTTTACACTCTCATTGGCATTGAACACTTCGTTGACTATACGTACACCAACAAGAACACCAAAAACACCATCCACAACGTTAACAAAACAACATAAAGTAAGTGAAGCATTGTTTTAGGCGAAGTTTGCTGTCGAAGTAAAGAGATGATAAAAATTGTTTACCACAACAAAGAAGAAAAAAATAATAAAAGACAATAAAAACAAGAACAAAAAAAAATCATTTATTTTACTTGTGGCGTTGTAGGCGATGGCGGTATTCGCACCATGTACCTCAAGCGGAAACGGATGCGTTTCCGCTGAAATGATTCAGTTCCATTCATCTCGTACTCTCCTCGATTCGCATGATAAAGTGGAAAATTAACTTTTGAAATAAAGGAAAACAAGCAACGCCAGCAGAAAAGTAAAGCAAGTCAAAGGAGTTAACGGAGGAGGATTCTGTGGTTGCAAGCAAAAATATTAGGTGCGCAGATTTATATGAAACAATATATTTGCTCATTCGCGTTTTATTCTTAACTTTTGTTTGTTTTTTATGTATTTTTTCTCTTCACTGACCCTTTTTCACCAACATTTTTGCAGTAGGCACGTAAAAAATATGAAAAATTCGCAATATCAGCGCAACTTGAAACGAGTTCATAACTTTAAAATATACATATACCTAGTATAATATATGCATATTTGATGCTTGATGCAGCAAAAAGACGCCCACAACCGCGCCTTCATAGTAGTATAGAATATAACATTGGATTGTAAGCTCCTTTACCGACATCATCTGCTCACGAAAAGCAATCAAATTGTAAAATTTGTTTCATTTCGCAGCGATAACATGACTTGAATTTGATGAATGCCTTGGCAAGATGCCCCAGCCGCAGCCCCATCCCCAGCAGACAACAGATCAATTGGAAGTGGATGTAGATGTGGTAGTGATGAAGCCAGCCAACCAAGCAACCAACCAACAAACCAGCGAACCTACAATTGGCAATCATATTCGAAGGTTGCTTGGTTTTATTCGTAGAAAAGGCAAAGTGGCAGTGATACTGCTGCCATAGCAAATGAAAGAGTTATGAATGCGCAACTTTGTGTTCCACGTTTGACTGCTTCGGGCGCTTTTGGCTTGTTTTCCACAAGCTGAATGAATGAACACACAAGAGGTTCAGATTGACTTCAAGTGGCCTGAAATGACGGCACACTCACTTGTGCCATATGAACAACTAATCCCAGATCACACAAAGCCACAGAAGTATATGGAATAAGCATAAATAGTCGATGATATTGTATGGTAGGTATATATATATATATCTATATATATAGATACGAGTAAGTAGAAAATGAGTAAGATGTCAAATGGGTACAGGATTAAAAATAAATGCACAATATTTGTATGAGCTTCACGATTCAATTTGACTGTACAACAAAACCATCATTCTTATTTTCATTGCGCCCACAGCTCAGAGTCATCAACGACTACATCAACGATTACTATAGTATATTCTATTCTACCCTTATTCGGTCGAATATATATTTTCATTGCACTCTTTATGGCTGCCGCAAGTCGGCTTATGGTTTGGTTTAGTTAGGATTGCGCAGATTGTGCTTAGCCTGGTTATGCAACTCAATTTTCTATCTCCTCCCAATCTCCCCAACTCACTTTCTATGCCACAACATAAGCCTGCTTATGTTGCATGCAAATTGTCATTGGTATATTTTCTCGTTATACTACATATATTTTATATCTTGGAATCCATGTGCATCTCATCCTTGCAAAAATCTCCGCTTCTGCGCTGCAACATTTTACTGTCGTTGAATTTAAATTAACTCAAAAAGTTATGCATTAAATACTCGTATTTGTAAAAACAAAAATTAAAATCCAATTTGAATGGTGCTGGTTCGCATTCTGACTCTCTGACGATAGCTGAAGCATAAAAATAATTACAACGTCAAAAACAGAATGCGGTTCTGATGCCCGAAAACCCTCAAAATAATAAATGACCACATGCCACATGATTTTGACCCAAAGGGCACCGGTTCAGTTAGTCGACCTTTCTTAATGCCAGATAAAACACGAAATAAATATATATATAAATAATCAGAAAATAAATATGTACATACATACATATCATAAAACAAAATTAAAATTAAGTACACGTATTTAATATTGCATTGAATGTGTCAAAATAGAGTTGCAAAATAGAGAGATGAAGAGAAATAGTGTGTACATTTTGTCTTTAGATCAGAGCTCATATGCAGAGATTTATAATGAATACACAATTTACATAACTACATACACGTTTGAAAAGAGTTTTAAATTATGATTTGAAGATTCCAACTTAATTCATGATCCTGTGCAATTCTTGTATTTTGAAATACAGGGCATATTTCAAAAACTTTGGGATTTCTTCAGATTACGCGGATAACTTTATATGGATCGAGTTTTACCATTCTGGCAAAAGTTTAATTCAATAGAAACACACAGTACTCTGTAGCATTTTCATTGCTTAAAACTAGCTACATATATTTAACAAACTGATAACTGGCTAAATCGACTTCTCATGCGATTTTAACCAACCCAAATCTAATTTTCTTTGCTCTCAGGTAAACTTAATATAAATTTAATATTCTCGTCATGTAACTGTGACCAAAGTCTTGTTACTCATTATTTAGAAATTCGAATTTTACAGTAATTTGTTAACCAAACTAACAAACATACAATACTTATTGACAGAACAAAAATAATTACCAAATCATAATACAAAATATTTGGACATCAGAATAAACTGACCCTATTCAATTTAGAATGTAACCCGAGATGAACTCATAATTATCAAAAATTAAATGAAATACAATAAATTTCTTCGCTAATGAGATTAAAAATACAGAATTCATTACCGCAGCAAATTAAATAATTGTTGCATGAAATAAATGAGTACTGATACCTTTTCTCACAAGTAGTATTTGGTATACGTGGATGTACTTAGTACTTAGGTACGAGTATAAGAGTGCATATTGCCATTTATAATTTATTGCGCCTTTTAGTGCCAATTACAATTTCTTGATTACCGTACACGCGAATATGTCGCAGCTCAGCATAGTTAAGGTAAATGAGGCCAATTAGTTGAAATCGTGGCAACAAAGGACCTTCTGTGGAATTCTGTGACTGCTTTCAGATGCCTTCGGCTTTGAAATGAAACATTTCGCTCTGTACGACCTTTATACTAAGAAATCAACTTGTTTGACGCAATTAATACGCCTCGTTGCATTGGAAAGAGCTGCCAACGAACGTCGAACAAACAAACGTCAGGGTCCCACCGAGGGGTGGTTGAGGAAATAGGGTAGGAATAGGATAGCAACTATGTAGCTGCAGCTAAAAAGGACTGGGGTCGGTCGGTAACATAAGTAGTCGTCAGACAGGTAGGTAGTCAGGGTATCTGATAACAAGTAGCAGTGGAAGCAGCAGCAGCATGGATAAAGTAATGAGCATTGAAAGTTAATTGGCGTGTAAGATGAACCAAGAAAGGTAAGAAAAACAAGAAAAACAAGAAAATGTCGCTCCTCATACTTAGGACTTTTTATAAGTAATGTTCTTGTGTAACATATTTTTAAAGACATTAATTAGTAGTAATTGCCATTTTTAATTAGTTAGAAAACGATATTTTCTAAATCGGGTTTTATATACATATAATAAGAGTTTCTGGTGTTGACAAGGCACTCATGTTTCAATAGAAAAAGTTTTTCGCCCAATCAACTCATATTTCATTGCATGTTCACAAGGAAGAAACTAATAGAAAAAAGGAAGAAAAAAACTGTAAATATCCTTATTGTTTATCCTTCATTACGAGTGTTGCATGCAAAAACATAATTTAAATGAAATACTTTTTGGATTTGCAGCTAGTACTACTGACGACGGCAGTGTCGATAATATCGACGGCGATTTCAATCAATCGTTCGCGGAATGGCGTCGAAACTCATTGAAAACACTTCAGGAAATTCAGGAAAAGGTAACGAACGCGAACAATTTCGACAGGCGCCTCTTTAAATGACTCAAAATGAATGTATGAACGAATAAAAAATGATTGAATGACTGAATAACTGAATAAACGATTGATTGAATCCATGAATTTATTTTGATATCATAGCCAAGTACTTATACATTTTTTTTTTTGTTTTTTTTTTATTTTGAAAGCAATTGAACTTTGACATGAAACTCATGCAAGTTTTCCATGATTCTTTATGTGGAACTCACGATTGCCAATTTTGATGAATCAAACGGAACGAAACTTTAGCTCCTTTTACGATTTTTATTTTTTTTATGTAAACATATACAAGAAAAAAATGAAATACTAAAATGGGAAAAATATGCTTGATTCATTAAAACGTTTTTTATTATAACAAAGTAAAGAAAAGATTATATTGCGTTCACAATTTTATTATTTTGTTGTTGCTGTATTCAAAAATACTAATATGTATACTATAAAGTTCTTTCTGAGTGCGCGTCATTGTTTGTTGTGTGCGCGACATTGTCCTGGCAACAAAGCGGTTTAAACAAGAAAAACTCTCATTGGAAAAAATGAACGAAGAAATACTATATACAACAAGTAAAATGTCATGACGACGACAACGTAAGGTAGATGGTACATCAAAGTTGATCCTATTATATTTGTACCCTTCACAATTTTAGTTTTACTGAACTTTACTTCATGAATACAAAGTTCCTTATGATCCATTTTTATACTCTTCACGCAGTGAATAGTATTATAAGTTTGTCATGAAGTTTGTAACACACAGAAGGAGACATTGGAGACCCAATAAAGTATATATATTCTTGATCAGCGCAAGACGAGTTGATCTAGTCATGTCCGTCTGTCCATCCGTCTGTCTGTCTGACTGCCCCTCCGTATGTATGCAAACTAGTCCCACAGTTTTTGAGCTTGAGCTGAAATTTTACACTGAACGTTATTATTACTATATGCAGAACATTTGTCGGAATCAA
The DNA here is from genome assembly GCA_035041805.1 of Amiota mariae. Taxonomy (NCBI): domain Eukaryota; kingdom Metazoa; phylum Arthropoda; class Insecta; order Diptera; family Drosophilidae; genus Amiota; species Amiota mariae. The sequence goes on along the minus strand of JAWNKV010000229.1, from coordinate 75,638 downwards.
CCGAATCGGACCACTAAGGGGGCTACCCCCCATACAAACCGGGATCCAAATGAAAGTTCTTATTAGAAAAACTTTTTTGTTTTTTGTACTATGGAACTAAAATTTGGACAATATAAGTGCCTAATCTATATCCATCAATCATATATATTTCAAGATCCTCGGGATCCAAAAAAAAGTTCTTATTAAAAAAACTGTTTTGTTTTTTGAACTATGGAGCTGAAATTTGGACACTATAAGTGTCTGACTCATATACACCAACCTTCTAAATTTCAAGACTCTCGGACTACACCAAGGGACGTGAAGAGTATTACAACTTCGGCATAGCCTAAGTTAGTCTTTTTTAGGGTTCCGTACCCATAGGGAGCTACTAAGCTTACTATGTCCGTCCGTCCGTATCCTGCTCTATCTCATGAACCGTAATAGGTAGAGAGTTGAAATTTTCACCGAGTGTCTAGAACGACAAATACTAATACTAAATACACATTTTTAGAAGCATTTCTTTTCTTTAATTTATCCTTTTGTTTAACAAATTTTTGTTTTTTGTTGTATACTTTTAAGCTGTTATTTGTAGTTTAGTTTTAGGCTGTTAAATATGCACATAATTTTATTTCTTAAGCAAAAAATCTTGTGCTATGGTACGGAACGCTCTGTGTGCGAGTCCGACTCACACTTGTCTGATTTTTTATATTTCTTTGAGATATATTAAAAAAACTATATATGTATCATATTTTATTATATTCATATTAGATTGCATTCGCATAAAAGTCGATTTTGTACAACGTTCCTACTAGTACGAATAGAATGCACCAGTAACGACAATTAAAAATTCATATATGTACTTACATACATGAAATATTATTGTACAAAGACTTATTATAGATTTTATAAAATTCGAAAGATATTTCATTGAGTTAAAATATCTAAATTGTTTGATGTTCAGCCTCGCTTCAATATGATCAACTCTGTCGTTCGTCCCAGGCTTGCCAACTTAGGGGTATTTTCAAAAGTCAATTATAGGAAAAAAATTATAAACAGTTACAATTACTGGGAAAACTCCAGAAAAAAACAAACCAATTAAAGTTTTGTAATATTCTTTATTTATAAATTATTTACTATATCAAATATAATTGCGTTTTCTTCTGATTCTGTCGTTTGCAAATACCAATATCCATAAGTGGTGGCAAGCTTGGTTTGTCCATGAGGTGTCTATTGCGCAATAATATTGAATGTGTACGGGCCACTTTAACTTATAATGTATTCTTAGGACTTAACATTGCGAAGAATGATTATGCTCATAAAATTTAAACAAACTGTCTATATTATTTCTTCTCTTAAGGGAAGTATACAAAATCTTTGATAAAACTTATATTTTCTTATTTCCACTTTTCCCTCAAAGGGATATTAAGAGTCGACTTGCATTACATAATAACAACATCATCCAAAGTAGAACTAACATAATCCTTCACTTGTTTGTTGCATCAGCGTAATTCCAACATACGCAGCTTTATATGTACCTACATACGTAGATATGATATATACTATTTTGACATGTTGACTACTTTCGAGCATGTCTGCTGTCTGATTCTGCTATTTGTACCTTCGCTTGGTAAATTTAATCGCTTACGCCATAAGCATTGAATGCTTAACAAATCATATTTTTGTCTCTAATTCCATTTCCCACCAGAAGATTGTGGCATAGTTGTGGTTGTAGTTCTGACTTTGGTTGGGTGTTACAACACTTTTCTAAGTTTCATTTTGGCAACATCAGCAAAAGATATAATCGGATTTTATGCGCATTTGATGATGAGACAAATACGTTCCAGACTAATGATGTTAATACGACGGTTGAGTTTAGACATAGTGGAATGAAGAATGCTTTTCGATTTGAAACCTGTGTGGTATTTATTAAAGCGAAAATACTGTGCAGGAATTACCGTTCGCCCTTTTCTCAAGAGATAATATGTTGCTTTCATCAAGAAACTTAAACTAAGTACATTATTAATTTATAGGTACTTGTGTTTTTAAAAATAGCCGGGTTCTATTGAAGTCCCAATTATTAAGTGCATATATCGAAAATATTATGTATTCTTTTTTTGGTCAATTCATTTCGAAATGAATTTTGACTCATCATTACAGTTTATTACAAATTTATAATGATCGACTTAATCATAAATAAATATTCGTATTCTTTAAGCGAATAAACACATCCATTAACTCAATAAATAAATGTTGGGAAAAGACTTTATTGTCTATAAAAACAAAAATATTTAAATAAATTAAAAACATAAATAAATAAATAAATAAAATAATATCTTATGGAAAAAATAAGAAATGTTTACTTTGGTCTCATCAAAACCTACATACACTGCATATAAAGCGACAATTAGACATAGTATTATTGCACGAATATATTACATACAAAATATTGAGGCGCTTCAAAATGAACCTCTTCTCAATCGCATAGTACTGTTTGTTCATCTATGGGCCACTTTTGTCATTTACTTACAAATTAGATCATTTGGTTGTATAAACGGCATTTACAAAAGCCATGACATAAGATGTTAGTGGCCCATTTGGTTTATCGTAAAACACTTGAGAAAACCAAAAAAAATTAACTAAAAGCTTAGTATTTATTGCACGGTTTAAATTATAAGAACTCTAAGTAAAATGAGGACGTTTACTTACGATACTGTTCACGTATACTCATTTTATGCATTGCAAACGTCAGACTAAAGTTATGGGAATATTACTGTTCATGCCACTGTGTCAATTCTATATATAAATAATCCAATATTATAAATATTTGTCTGAGAAAAATATTGTAAAAAAAATAAAATATGAACAAATTATTTGTTATGAAAATGTTATGTTATTTGTTCTTTTGTTGTTTTTCAATAAAATAAAAATAGTACAAAAAATAGGAAAAATAAACATTTTAATTCATTTTTATTACTTTTGTTGTACTGGTGTTGTTATTGTTGTTGTTGCGATGCACTGAAGTGCGGAAGACGCACTTACATCAGTGCACAATTTTTACATTAACGTAAAATGCAGAATGATGTTTTTTACCCGTTAACTTTAATTTTTTGTATTATTTTTTCCTCCAATTTTTTATGCGCTTTCTCTCTCTCTCTCTCTCTCTCTCTCTCTCTCTCTCTCTCTCTCTCTCTCTCTCTCTTTCTATCTATCTATCTTTCTCTCTATCTCATTCTCTCTGTACTCTTATTTATTTTGTATTTAATTTAATATATTTTTGAGTGCTCTGAGGATACAAGAAAGGAGGCAGTGTTCTGAAATCTGAAAATTATATGCAGCCACAAGCACATGGCGGGATGCCAGAATGCTGCAGGACATACAACTTTCACAACTATTGTATGTAGTATTTATGTTGGTACAGAGTAGGTTGGCATATTACTCACACGCGTTGTGCGCCTTGGGAAATTAAAATGAATGTTACCATATACACGAAAACATATACATACTCGTACATAAGTATGTATATGAGTCATTCCAGCATAATGTATTAACATCTTAAAATTACTTAAATGCATATGGTCAAGGCATTAGTGTAGGATCAGTAGAAAATGATTCTCAGAATTTTGCCACACCTTAAGGCACTTAAAGATTTTTGTTTTTAAATTTTATTAAAAAATTAAGTTGTGATTCACAATGATTATAATTCAATTGATTATTATTGTAAGTTCTGAGGAGAAAACAACAAAACTGAAAAATAAATATTAAATTAATAATTTAATTCAATAATTTGATCTCTCCGTTTTATTAACGGCAATTAAACCACTTCGAACATCAAGTAATGGCATTTCGCTATTGAAATTCACTTGTTCTTCTGATTGAAATTTAACGTCCATTGGCACTATGCTATTGAAATCTAGTTGTTGTTCGGATTGAAATTGAACTTTCATTCTCACCTCGTTTTCATATAGAAGCTTATATTGCTGCAGCAAGACTCTTGCATCTTCCAGCGTAGCCATTTCAAAAAGAATACCGTGCGAAAATCCTTTAGCTTGCAGAATACTGAACTGCAGATGTGGCAAATCCAGTGTATTCAACAGTTCAAAGCGCACCGTATCAATCACATTGGGAAATGAAATATAATTCGAGTTGGACCCTAGACTTGTAAAAAGTAATCGTTTGGAATACACTGAGAATTGACAATCTGTTGACTCATTTCTGTTTGTCACCAATAGAGGTACATAATCAGAGGTATCGAATACAGTTTCATCTGAAACGGATACAAAAAGTTTAATTAATATGTTTTTTTTCCTTCTACAAATTATTTTACTTACGAGTTCTAATATTTTGAGCAACAAATAAAAAAACAATTCCATACAAAATATATGTTTGCATTATTTTTTTTGCTTGTTTTTGCAAGAACAGCTCGTGATTAAATGAGCCCAGTCGCATAGAATTATTTTGAGATCTCATTGACTGTGATATTCGTTATCAGCTGTAGATTCTATCTATACATAGAAATTAATTGCATTTTGCTGATAAGGTTTTTTGAAGATTATAATATATAGTATTTACACACCTGGCAAAAAAATAAGTACATGCAGTTTTCATTTCTTTCCATTCATTTTTTTTTTTACTTTTCTGGTTGTGCGGATGTCGTAAGCCATTTTAAATCTATAGATTACGATGTGGCAAAACTTTTGCCAGCAAGAAATAGTTTGGGACTTCCCCCATTTTTATGATAGCTAAAGTTTAGTTAAAAAAAAGTCAAATTAACCTTTCTCCTTTAATTTAATTGGTTTTTTCATTAAGGTCCGTATTGTTAATTGTGCTAAAAGGCAATTACAGTGAAATTAACAAGTTACGTTTTAATAGATGGGTCAAAATACACATACATACACCTCCGAGGAGAGGAGAATCGTTTCGGCACTAAGAAACGACGGCAAAAGTTTTCGATCCATTGCCAAAACAATGAAACGATCAATATTTTTTGTGCAAAATGCATAAAATGCTAAAAAATCCTGGCCGAATAGTTCCACTGCTTCGAAAAAATAATTTGAACTTTCGCAAAAAAACATGTAAACTGGTCTGGGCCAGACGGTGGAAAAAAGTGGCATAACATTTTTTGGAGTAACGAAACAAAAATAAATTTATTTGGTAATGATAGTACTCGAAATGTTCGACGCCCCAAAGGAAAGGAATTCCACATGCGCTACACAAAAAAGACCGTTAGGCAAGGCGGCGGCAACATTATGGTTTGGGGATGTTTTACATGGTATGACGTCGGACCAATACATCGAATTTCCGATACCCTGACCAGATTCCAATACAAAGACATCTTGGGAAGTACCATGTTGCCCTACCCTGAAGAAAATATGCCCCTGAGGTGGACCTTTCAACAGGATAATGATCCAAAACACACATCGAAGTTGGTCAATAATTGGTTCAAAGGCAAGAAAGTCAATTTACTAAGCTGGCCAAGTCAATCACTGGACTTGAATCCTATCGAAAACCTTTGGAATGAGCTGACAAACAGAATTGGAAAGCAAAATTTCCAAAATAGGTACCAATTGTGAGAGTGTGTCCAAAAAACTTGGTATGAGATAACAGTGGATACTTGCCAGAAACTAATAACCAGTATGCCAAAAAGGACTGAAAAATTATTAAAAATAAAGAAGGATATACCGGTTATTAAAGAAACAATTATAATATTAAGAAAAAAAACTGAAAAAAATTGAATTACAGATATATCCATTTATTTCAATTGGGTGTACTTATAATTTTTGCCAGGTTAATTTGACTTTTTTTTACTAAATTATAGCTATCAAAAAAATGGGGGAAGTCCCAAATTATTTCTTATTTGCAAAAGTTTTGTCACATCGTAATCTATAGATCTAAAACGGTTTACGACATCCGCACAACCAGAAAAGTAGAAAAAAATTTATGAAATGAAATGAAAACTGCATGTACTTATTATTTTTGCCAGATGTGTATATATTATGTATTGTATTTAAACATAATGTTTATTACGAATTAAGAGATACTTTTTAGATGAATGAACATGATTATTGCCGAGAGCTCGCTAGTGCTAAGGCGACAGCTAGAGTATTCATATCGGTACAACACTAAACAAAAAAAGATCCTCTCTCGCTCAAATGAATCATACGCTATACGCAACACTATCAATAGAAACAAAGACAGAGTAAGACCGACTCATAGCAGAATACACGAGTATTCAAAGAATCATAAACTTAGTACATACCAGAGGTCGCAAATAACAAAAAAAAATTTAGAGTAAAATTCTGAGTGAAAAAATAAAAATCGTTACGTTACGCACTAGGTAGAGACTTGATCACTAAACCTCCGTCCCCCCGAAACATTTTTCTGCGTACGCCCCTGACGTGATCTGCTCGAAGAAAGCGTGAAAAAATTTAAGCAAAATCTCTCCCTATCATAGCAGAATATGTACTTTGTTTTCCTATTTTCTGATGAAGAAAAACGGTATATGAACAAGAATAGTTGCAAAAACCGTTTTGATCGATCTCTCACCAAATATAAAGTGTCATTGAAGGAGACAACGATATAAAAATTACAAGTGAAAAGATCTCTTTTTGTTGTTGTGTGACGCGAGATGGTAAGAGAGAAAGAGAGAAAGAGAGAGAGTGTGCAAAACAATAGGTAGCAAATGTTAATCGACTGCAACGCATGAGCAGAGGTACATACAAATGCAGGCATATTTTGAATCAGAATCGGAGACAAACATCATGACGATTCATGACAAAGAAAGAAAAAATCATGAGTGATTAACTCTTTTGCAACCGTTACGCATTTTCTCTTTAAACAACACGTCTTTTTAAGAGAACATAAAAGTATATAACAAGTAACATACATTGATGGAAAAAGCTATTTGTTTTGTTTCTTCTATAAAATTAATTATATTTTAAGTGATATAATTTTTATTTATTGTATAGTGAAGTACTAAATATGCCTTTCTAAAAACTCATATAACAAAAAAATTAATTTCAAATTTTGGCCTTGGAAAAAAAATAACAAAAAAGACTCGACACTAAGAAACACAATTTCAAAGTCTTGGATAAATTATTATTTATTTTTATATTTTGTTGTGCCACCACTATTTTTTAAAACTTTGACGGACCTACGACCATCCATGGATTCCACCATCTTTGCATAAATGGAATGATCAATGATGTATCAGTTAACCTTCACTTTTTTCCATAAATGGACCTAGTTTTTGATCTTAAACACACCATTTCTTTTTTTAATATCCCCCATAGGTGTTCTATGGGATTAAGGTCGGTTGATTGGAAAGGTCATTCCTTCAAAGAAACTTTGTTATCCTTAAACCATTTGTTTGGAAGTTGCTTGGAGTGTTTGGGGTCATTATCTTCTATAAACTCAACATAATGCTATTAATTGCCAAATAGTACTTCAATTCAAATATTCCACTTTTTTAATACATAATTATGACAAATTTTAATTGCGTTTCAATTTTTTTTTTTTTTTAAACGAAAAGAAAATAAAGTTACGTTAACAATAAACTATGCACAGTGAAATGCATACAAAAAAGCTAATATCGAGTTAATATTGTAGCTAGGTATATTAAATTGTATCTAGGTAAATTATATTGCATCTTTGTGTTTTTTTTTTCAGCACATCGAGATTTTTTTTAGTGATGACTTGCATATTTTTTAGATTTTTTCAACAATTTTTATGGTAAAACAAAAATTTTTGAATTTCAAATTTATTTTTTCTTACAAAACCAACAGTATTAGTTAAAAATAGTGAGAAAGAGACTATGTAAATCAAAAAGAGTAATTGTATATTTTCCTACTTCCTTTAGAACTCCTGTTCAATCTTTCTCTATTATGCCTTCTATGCGGTTCATATCTCTTCATCATCCAACAGTAATCTGCTATCATTTTTGCTTCCCATCTTCCATAACCTTACTAAGTATCTTGGTGGAAGCGCTCACGGCACCAAGATTCTCAGAAAAAAAGTCAATATGAGAATGCAGAAAATGTAACTGTATACTTATATTGCAACCCAGTTTATGGAAATTGCCACATGGCCGAAATCATATTTAAACATTAATGTCATAAAATTATCTATCCAATAAAGCATATTTTTCTTTATTTTACTTTAATTTAAAGTTGTGTAACTCTAAAAAAAACCCTTTATTAAGTAAAATAAGAAAAGTCATTTTTCCAGAAAATTGACGTGATGGAATTTTTTTAATTATTTTTTTGGTAACTTAGTAGCTAATATCTATCAGAATTGGTAAATAGTTTTTTAAGAGGGAAACCATCGTCGACCAGTGCAATCAATAAAAACATCAGGAGCAGAATAAAGTATAGAGGCGGGGATGAAGGCGTAGTCCTATTGAGAAATTTTTTTTTTCCCAAAATACTACTATATTCTAATGAACAATCATGCAAAATTTCAAGTTCTTTAGCTTTACATTTAGAATTTGTGACAAAATATTGGACTATTTTCTCATAGTGCATTGTTGAAACAACTCTTATTTTTACAATCCTTGAGCCTTTGTGGCGCTTATTACTTCCTTATTTTTGTCGGGGAAATTCCGACTAAAACATTTAATCTGCAAAGAACCGTTCGATGACCGAATGACTAAACGAAGCATTCTGCTCTTATATTACGTTGACAAGTAAGCAATTTGAATATCTATTTACTACTCATTTAATTGAAATGTCTCTTTGCTTTTTATACATTTATCATAAACTATTCTTGTGGTCGGATTTACATTGTCTAATCAATCCAACCTAAGCCAAGCAGGCCTCTTAAATGAGACTTAAATTATATGCCTATGTAAAATATTGCAGACGTTGTCTGCTGTCTTATCTTAAAATAATTATATTGATAACGTATACTGATGAAAAAAATAATAGAAACGATATAATATTGTATTTAAAAAAATCAGCCAAGTGTGAGTCGGACTCGCACACGATTTTTTGCTTAAAATATTAAATTATGTGCATATTTAACAGCCTAAAAGTATACTACAGATAACAGCTTAAAAGTATACTACAAAAAAAAATGTTAAACAAAAGATTAAATTAAAGAACAATGCTTCTAAAAATGTATATTTTTAGTATTTGTCGTTCTACACACAAGTAAATTACACACTGTGAAAATTTCAAATCTCTACCTATTACGGTTCATGAGAGCAGAGCAGGAGACGGACGGACGGACAGTGTTAGCTTAGTAATAGGGTCTCGTTAGCTCCCTTTGGGTACGGAACCCTAAAAATATAATAACATTATTATTGGAAGGGGGGAAAAAGTTTAATTTCACCGACCTGTGTTATACAATATATTGACATGGTGAATGATGAATACACCAAGCAAAGCGCACAAACACGTGTATACTGTAAATCATCAGCATCATTTACTTAAGTGAAATAAATATGGAGCTGTGGTGGGGAATTTCTTGATCAAAAACCAATGGCTTGCGCTTAAGACTACGCAGAAAATGCCTGTGGGCACAGCTGTACATCAACTCCACCAATTGGTTGTTGGGCATATCCAAAAGTTTATTCAAGTCAACACCACGGAAAATGAACTTCTTGAAGATACTCTTCTTCTTAAGAATTTCATCGACTTGTTGCTCGGCCATCTTTACGTTTCTAATTTACAGAAAGTCCATTATTTTCGAATTTGTATATACATTTGTAAATCTATAAAATATTTAGCTTACAATACTTAATTAAAAATTAAAATATTGAATAAATTGTATTATTGAAGAATCTTCTTTCCATTATGAGGCAATATACTTCAAAATTATATTAATGTTGATAAAAGATTTTTTTGGAAACAAAGTGTCATTTCACCCACCATACCTATATAAAATTAAGCCTAACTCTTTTAATATTCTTTTTATAAATCAATATCCTGTCAAAAACTGTCTTGTCCATCATCCTCTTCTTCAGAATAAGCATTTTCATCTTCGGTTGGTCATCTCCATATCTATGAAAAAATGTGCGGTCACGTTCTTTCGGAATTATCATCTTTTTGCTTAATTTTTGTTGTTCATTTAAGAAGAGTGGATTAGAAGAATCTAATGATCTATTCAAAACATCGGTTATGTTGTCCACTCTACTACATTTTCTGGAATGAGATCTTCTATTATTCTTCTATCAGATATCCATTATTCGTATCCATATACATATATGATTTTATAGCATCTGGTTGGCGGTTGTTGCTGAAAAATGTAATTTTTAATAAAAGGAGCAAAGACGGGCAAAAAAGATTTATAACCTCTGATACTAGATGGCTTTGTTAATAACCTTTCAACTTAAGTTTGTTGATACCTTTGACTATAGTACAAATGTAATACTCCACAGAGCACAAACACATTTGTTATTTATGAGCTAAAAATATACACATAAACTGAATATTGGACAATTGAACAATAAAACGCAAATACTAAAAAATATGCATTAATAATATATTTCACATACCTTGAGTAACTTTTTCCATATATACACTCTTTCGTTATATTTACAATTAAAGCTAACTAACCACAAACGCTGCAAGTTTGAAAAAATTTCAAACCCTTTTTCAATTCACAAAGGTATCTTGGGTATCAAGATTTTTAACAATACAATTTTAAAATATTGGAAAAAAATTTATGTCAAAATATTGGACTGTTTTCCCATAGTGCATTGTTGAAAAATAAATTTCATTAATTTAAAACATATCAATTTCCAATTTTAAACGTAATAAGTAACTTATTTTTTTTTGAAATGATGTCCTGAAATATTATTCAGAATTACTAGACTAAACCAACCGAACATAACAAAACAATTTAAGCACTGACAAGGTTTGGCTTTTATATTTCGTAATAAATTAAGGATAGAATAGAGAATACAAACAAACATTTTTCAGCTGTCGCAGCTTTATTACTTTTCAAAATATTCTCCATGAAGATCAATACACTTTTCCATTCGCTTCACCTCATTTTCGAAACACTTTGCCACTCCGAATGAGATATCTCCAAAATGTGGATTGGAAAGCATCAACCTTCAGAAGCCTTTAGGCGCGAAAATTGTTGATGTTGCAATTCTGTGTCAACAAGTCTTTGACTTATATCGAATCTATCTATGTTTTGAGATATTGCGCATTTTTTGTAAAATAATTTCTGTTTGGTTTTATTTACAATTTCTAAGTTGTTACACAAAAAAAATTATAAAAAATAAAATACATGCTAAATAAATTTTGTAAAATGTTTTTATAAAAGTAGATTTCACAACCTTTCCAACAAATATAAATTTAATATAGTTTATTTATTCGAATAATTTTGTTTAATAGATATTTCTGGCAACATTACTGATTTTGAACTACCGTCACAAAATATGTCGTTTAGCGAACCGCGGACACGACTGAATTCTGGAATCTACCTGTGTTTTTTTTTTTCGTCGACAAATACATAATAAATAAAGTTAATCATTGCACTCTTGTTGAGGTAAATTACATCGAAAGTTACACATACGTTAATAAGTTATCGTGAAATGCTCTCGGTTGAATTCCTTTTTTTTTTCTCTAAATTTTTGTAAGACCCTACAAACAAAACAAATAGCATTCGTATGTCAAAATATTCTGAGTATTTTTAGTCTATAAATTGTCTAACCTCTCGATACAGATGTCAGATTAAATTTAGAAAAACATAGGCCCAAATCTAAAAGGTAACCCTCGTATAACTAATTATTTTTTGAATTTCGGGAAAATACCATACTAAACTTTTAACTTATTAAGTAATAATTTTTTAAATAAGACTCATGTGATTTATATAATAGATAGCAACTGGCCTTAACATATCTTTCATATGAATAAAAATAATGTAGATACTGGATTTATTAATATAAATTTTGTCTTTTTCCAGAGCATTAAAATTAAAGTTTACATTCAATTTGAAGAAATTGTTTATTCGCCTCAACTACTTAGTAATTCTTGCTTGAACACTCGAGGCTGCTTGTTTAAACTCAACCTTAGGTTATATTCTAAATACACATTTCAAATGTGTTACAAAGTGCTGAAGAATTTGCAATTAGATTAAGTACTTGATGACTTGTTGAACCAACAGAATAGAAGAACACTAGTAGTAATAATGCGGAAGGCTAAAAAAGAAAGAACAAACAAACAAACAAATTCGACCAAAGAAACGGGACGATTTGTGGCGACAGAATGCTTTTGAGCTTTCAAGTGACTCATTATAAATTATTGTGGACTCGTACAAAGTGCAATTTTGGGTTTTTGCTTTTGGCTCAGGAATATAAATTGTGGAAAATATTAAGATTGGCTCTTAGCCAGTTGTTTAATGAAGCATACGTGTCGCCGTCATTTATTTCTTGTAGTGTATATTTTTTAGTGAGTTCTACAAAATTACGAGTCGTAAGAAGTATATTTGCGAAGTAGTCTATTTTGTGAGTGAATAAAATGTAGCGACTCATTTCCGTTAGTGATGGCTGATGGTCTGGTGAAGACAGAATAGAATACTTCTGAGTGTGCAGCCAATTAGGAAACGAGCCAAATGAAATTCCCATTCATTTTAGCCATTTCTTTTTCTATTCACTTTAAACTTTCTTCGGTTTTTTTTTTTTTTAGTTTGTTTCCTTGTGGCCTTTTTTTCAATTAAATGTGGTGCTTTAAAATATATTATCATGTTGAAAGACAAAAGGCCACACATTTGTCAAAGTAGCAAATGGCCCAAAGTCGAACAAGCATTTCAAATTGTTGGATGCGCAGCCCAAAGAAAATTTTCCACGAAAGCCACTTTGTATGGACAAAATTAATGGACAAAGGGCAAAGGACGAGGTTGAGTGTTTCGCGCTCAATTTAATAAATAACACATTAGAGGATGCGCGTGACTTGACTTGAGCTTACATTTAATAATGAAATGAAAACTGCGTGACATTTAAATCGCTCAATAAATTTCATTTTAATTTTTCCATTTTCTATTTCATGATTTCAGTGAAGAAATTTTATGTATTGTATTTCGCAGTTTTTATAAGTTTTTTCAATTATTTTATTTACTACACAATATTGAGCCCTCACAGCTATCGATATCAACCAAATTCAGTTGCGTTTAGCAAAGTCAATTTCCTGTCAACACTAAAAAACGAAAAAAAAAATGAAAAAAAAAATAACAACAAGAACCGCAACGTCAAAGCACAATTACCACAACCACCAGGGAAACAAAACTTTCAACATCACCGCCTGTCCTGCCAACTCAACAACTGAGCTTTATTATTTCATCCTCAATGCCCATTTTCTTTTCTTCTGCTTTTGCCGCTATCCCACCTTCCGCAGTGTTCTTCGTACCATCAACGTCGTCGTCATTTCATTTCTCAAAATAATTTATTCAACATGGCCTGCGGTTCATTGTCAGTTAAGCTTTTTAAAAGAAAACCACTTAGAATGTTGACATTATCCTTCACTTTCTATTTATTTTGTCATTTAATCAACTTCCGCTGCTGATTTGCATACCGAAAGCGACACGAAATTGAGAACAGAAAATAGAGCATAGAACTGGACCACATGACGGGCTGCCATATGGTGGGGAGGTTGGAAGGACTTGAGGCAAATTGCGTTCGTCTTGAGTTGTCTACTACGAGTAGTTTTTTATACATATTTACGCTTAGGCGGCGCCTTGCTTAGACTCATCAACCCACCCATCTCTCATATACTATGGTACTATACTATGGCTTCATGCATATCTCACGCTATGCATCTCTTTATTGTACTCGTAGTTCAGGCTATCGTCATCAACCTCTTTGTTATCAACGTCAACGTACTCAGTAAGTGAAGACAATAAGTCAACATGCGGTCGGTTAAACGCTCGGTCCTCAGACAATCGTCCTCTGTCATCAAACAAATGCAGTCAACATCATCAGGAGTAAATAAAAATTGTTTTGAGGGTTGCCCGGCCATCAGACATCAATGATGTTCTAGTGCTACCTCTACCTCTCTGCACGCCCCATAATCAACGAGTCATCCAGTCAACCAACCAATAGATTGAGACAATTTGATAGCTTTAACTCAGTTGGCTCCTGGCAATTGTTGTTCTCTGAGTTGTTGTTGTCAGTTGCCGCATGTCATGCTGATCATTTACCGTTATTAAAGCAATTCTATGAATATTTTAAAAGCTTCTACACTTTAGCTTTTCTCTCCTTAACATGATTTTTCCTATCTTTTCTTCTCGTAACTACGAAACGCCATCAGCAGTCCATAAAAGGTTTAGAATTTCACGGCACAAAAAACAAATCGAAAAAGTATAAATGAAAAAATGAGAAGAAAAGAATCCCAATCGGAGGAACAGATGGAAGATGAGTAATGGATGAAAGGAAGGAAGGAAGGAAGGAGTGAAGCAAAGAAATATATTATGTAAATATGTGGGCGCCATTTTGCCGCTTTAGCCTTAAGCTCCTTTTTTATTTTATTCATCAGCAATACAAAAGCCAAATACGAAAATCAAACGAATTGCAATACCAAGGAGCGGAGGAGAATAGAATGAAAGAGTAATATAAGGACATCGAAATAAAATGCTAAGCTTCACTTTAGTCATTTTATACAATAGCAATAATAAATAAACAGAAAATGTTATTGAATGGTCTTTTGTTTTCATATAAAAATGCTTTTAATTTACGTCAAATAATATTTACTTTATTTTTCTATGCATATCAAGGACCTTTTAGGGTAGATGACAGATGTTACAAATTTTAAAAAAGAAAACTATAAAGAGTTTTAATGTCAAAATTCTGTTACCATGAAAAAACGAACAAAACCCGAATTTAAATATTTTATTCGTGCTTTCTTTGTAACCTTTTATAAAAAGTGACTATACTTATTTAGTTAAATTGGAAATTTTGATGGTCATTTTAAATAGCTTGACTTTGTAAAGATACTCGATACTTGCGAACGGAATAAGTTAAGATACTCATCTGTTGAAATCATCCATTGTTGTTGTTCAACATGGCGATGAAAAGTACAGTAATGTTAACCGAAAAAAACTGAAAGTAGACGGACATTAACCAAAAAACAAAAGGTTTTGTTGTCAATCTGGTGAGACTCAGTCCAGACCCAGACCAGTCTTCTATAAGGTGCATCCATGGAATAATTTCGTTCAGTGCAAGACCACGCTCAAGTTTAATCATTCGGCAATAATGGTTGGATCCGACCTTGCGACATTAGACTTTCTTTGTTCAATAGAGAATATGTGCCTTCAAAGATATCATTACGCAACACTTTGACAAGGAAGTTGTCTAAACGCGATAGGAAGCGTTCTAACGCATCTTAATATCCTAGCAGTAAATGGTATAGAGGATGTGTTATTTTTGCAAAAGACCAACTTTGAGTCTAGTGTGAGTTTTTAAATTAAAAATTAAAATTAGATCAAAAAATTCGAAACCTAAAAGTCAGTTGCTCGGGCATGAACTTCAGATCTGAGTTTTATGCTTGTCAAGTATAAATTACCAACATAAAACAAAGTTGCCTTAGCGTGGACAGCAATTTTGTTAGTTTGTATAAAAAAATAGAAATAAAAAAATTCAGGCGAGCATTTAATAAAATAATGAAAGCGAAGATGAAATATACGATTTCGGTTTTGAAGTTGTTTTATAAAACATATTTTCAATACATTTGAATTGGAAGCAGTAATCGATAATGGAAAGAATTACGAACAT
Organism: Amiota mariae; assembly: GCA_035041805.1. Classification (NCBI taxonomy): domain Eukaryota; kingdom Metazoa; phylum Arthropoda; class Insecta; order Diptera; family Drosophilidae; genus Amiota; species Amiota mariae. Next base: position 59,947 of record JAWNKV010000229.1, on the reverse strand, counting down.
GTAAACAACACTCCTAAAATCCATTATTTGCAATAAGCATCTATTTGATTGATATGATATTCGGAAGATCCATATTATCTTTCAAATTACTTTGGATATTGAAAAATTCAAAAAATACGTGTATATGGAGCCATCATTACAATTATTCTACAATTACTTGTAATGTTTAGAAATTATAATCCATATTCTTTTCATGAATTCAGATAACAGACATCTGTGATTTTTGTATATAAAGATTAGTGTTAAAAAATGTCACTCTGAAGCTTTAGTAGCTCAGTTGATAAGACATAAGATGTTGCGCAAGCTTTTTAAATTATGGGAATATCTCTTTATTACACCAATAGTTCTATAGATCTACATTTCTTAGAATGTTTGGAGACCTTAAATAAGAATCAACATCTTCTTGATCACGATGACTATTGATCTTGGACTTCTTTAATCAAATTGTCACAAGCAATATAAATATCTATGAAAATCTTATCTTTAGATATTTGTGACTTTTCCCAATGAAATAAATGAGATAAGTGTTTTTTCTCCAGAACACCTGTAGTTTGTAAAGAAAATGTACGCAATTTGTAGCTCGAATCTAATGTTGTTGTTCTGGATTTATAGATCCTTGATCTGTAATCTCTCTTTTCGAAAACTGCTGAAGGTATATTGTCGGTCGGATATCAGTAAATAAATATTTTAAAAAGAAAATGTTAATTTTTCAGTTCTCAATTGTTTTATTAAGGTAAAACAGAAAATCAAAATTTATTAAATATTATTTATTTCATTCTTGGCTTTTAATAAGGTGTTACAAACACATAGTGCAGAGCACTTCTTAAATTATTGTATAATCCAAAAATTGCTATATAAGCCAAAGTTGATTTCATAGTTAATTATTTTTCTTTTCTTTCTATTATGAAATACATTTTGGATTGAGAACATTGAAAATGTGCTTATACCACTTTATACTGAAATAATTACCGCCGGAAAATAGATTTACAACACTTGAGGTTGTTTGAGCTCAGTTAAGATGTGTAAGTTGTTTGGTTGGAAAGGTAAAGAAGAGTCAGAAAAGTAAAAGCAAAGCAAAACGCAACAAATCGTGACTGAACACAGACTTAATCGATGCATATAGTAAAAGAAACTTTTTACGTACGGACGCATCAATAAACCAGCAAAAGCAATAACTTTATTTTCAACTACTTACTAGTAGAACATTGCACACAACATACAACATACTTATATTCTATGGTACTATACATACTCGTATAAGGAGAGGCACTCATATAGATAATAACAACAGCAGCAACAACAAAATTATAAGAGTTGCAATCCAGCAGCAAAAGAAATAACAACAACAACAACAACAAAAATTGATTAAACATGAAAAAGAGATCAGCAAACTCATCAAAAGTTGTTCATTGTGCGTGCATCTATGGTATAAAAGTGAAATAGGAAAAAAGTGTTGCATGCTTCAGGGCGTTGCGTTAAAAAAGTTCTTTTTAGTTTTGCTACCCTCTCCACATACAAACATGTGTTTGTGAGTTAGCAAGTATATATTTATATATATATATATAGATATATATGTTTGTGTGTGTGTGAATGTGTGCAAGTGTATGTTTGAGTTAATTAGTCGCTATTGATAAAGTTGAATCGAAGCTAATGATAAAAGTTTTTTGCTAAATGAAGGCAAAGAAAAGTTCTAACGCAGCTACCGACTGTCTTTTCCATTGCCCGTTGTCATCATCTATCAGGCTTTCATTGTAAGTGTGTTAGCACTATAAAAAATATACATACAATATTAATTAAAGTGCCTCAAAAACAAACAAAACAAACAAGTAAACAACAAGCTAGCGAGCTCCAATCAATTTAATTCAGCTAAAGAGTAGTGAAGACCCTCCATATTTCATCAATTACAAAGCGAACATATTGTTGCAATATTGTAATTGTATTATATAGCATATATAGTAGTGTTTGTGCTTACGTGTTTCAAAGCCTACAAAATATATTAATAATGCACATAATAATTGAATTTTTATCAAAACGCGCACTCACACACTTAAACCTTTAAAAACATTGAAAAATGCACTCCCTCGTGCGCTTGCTCGCTCGCTCGCTCATAGCTATTTCATAGTTCATTTTAATGAGAATTCATCCTGTCAGTCCACATGTCATAATATGTCCTGAGTTTCATCAAATGCTATAATTATGTGAATGCATTACATTATACACATTACAATTCATATCCCTTCGCTGTGTTTATGATATGCATTTTCAATAATTATTTTGCAATATTAAAGAGAAGGCAAATTGTTTTAAATGTTTCCATTCATTTTAACCACATCAAATGATTTTGTAATATTGTTATTCAATTTATATTGAAATTTTCTCATCATTTTTCTTTTATGTTTATTTGTTTGTTCAACCAATAAATGTCTTTTTGTGTGTATTTATATTACGAGTATATTTACAATATATGAATGAATAACAAAAACGAATTGGTAATGAAGAAGAAGCCACTTAAAATGACGCCAACGTGGCCATTAACATTTAAAATGTATATACAGTATATGTGTGTGTGTGTGTGTGTTTTTCTTCATTTGGCTTTATTGCTTCATTTTTCTAGGGTTGGAGGTAGTGATATGAAAGCAATATGGTTTTTCTAGTTTTCCTTTGGCAAACATCCATATTCGACTAGTCTTCATTGTTGTCATTACCACATTCAAAATGCCATTAAAAGCATAGTAAAATTAATTTGTAGCAATTAGTTGCAAATTGCAGAAGCAGCTCAACAGAAGATACACAAATACACACATACTACTTACACGATACGAAAATAACAGATGGAAGACATACCATTTAGACAAACAGACAAACAGTTATAACATTGTCCTGCCGAAATGTTTTCGTTTTTATGTGTTACGGCAAGTATTTCCAGATGGAGAAATAACTAAAGGATGCTTTTACAGACAACAACCTTAGCAATCTAAAGTAAACTGAACCGAACTGAACTGAACTGAACTGAACTGAACCGAATAGAACAGAAGTGAACTGAACTGAAGCAATTGTCAGCAAAATACATTTGAGTCAATGACAAAAAGCTGGAAAAAAACCAAATGAAATAAATGAGGATGAATGAGGACGAATGAATGCCTGAACACATTCGTATCCTGTCATTATTATGGTTTTTGTTCCTTTTATTGTTGTTGTTGTTGCTATAATTATTGTCATCGTAACAGTTGTTCTTGTTCTTTTTGTTGTAGTCCTATTGTCTATGGGGCATAAATTTGTGTTATTTTTTTGGCAATTATTTTCACATTCGGTTTTTCATCTCATTTGTAATTTTCAGCTTTTTTTTTTTTTGTTTTTCTCTTCATCATTTCATCCTTTTCCATGTTAACTCGTTGTTCAGCATCGTTTGCGTATTAACATCCTTAATGATATTAAAATATACAATAATAACTTTCTTGTACAATATCCATATTTTCTTTAAAGCTGCTTCACTCGTGCCGATCTATGGCTTCTCCAGTGTCTGATCTGATATGCACTTCGAATAGCTAAATTCCAATAAAAAAAAAAGAAGTTGAACGAACATAAATAAACAACCTTACAATAATAGACACCAACACCAATATACCTGACATTTTGAGTTTTTTTTTTTTTTTATTAGTCTAATTTTTCTTCACACTTGTTTTCCTTTTAGATTTCTCCTTTATTTTCACAATTTGAGAATTCTGCTTATAACATATTCTTTCTTCCTTCACTTATTTTTCTCATATTGCCTTGATTATTTTCTAATTCATTATGTATCTTCTTATAAAATAAAGAAACTAGTGTTCGTATGTTATGGGTTGCCACACCGTTCATCTGATTGCATTAAAATTTTGTGAAAGTATATGGTTGGTTCCTGGCTTGAACATAAGATAGTTTTGGTCGCGATATGTACCCCTGCTCTCGAGATCTGGGATATTCAAAAAACCCCAACCCCTACAAAAAATTAACTAAAATATCACTTTAATATTATGATACTTAAACTGTACTCAAAGTGTAACAGAGATAATATAGTGATACTCAGAAAGGAAACAGCACGTGCGAAGCAGGTTCGGGTACGCTAGTCTTCTTCTTCTATATATATATATTGTATATAAAAATCATTTGACTCATGTTTCTTGGCTCATAACTTGAGTACGGCTTAACCGAATGTTACAAAACTTAGATTGGGAAATTGTTTAAAAAATTATATCGAAATTTCAGTTTTCTACTTCACAATCGAAATGGTGATTATTATACAATATGAGTGTTATTATCTAATTTTCAACTCAAATAATTTAAATAATTTAATCTTTCAGTTGTTTTCTTATCTGTTCAAGGTTTATTAGATCGGTTTTAATTATACTAATCAATATTAACTATTATCTCATACAATTATAATTCAAATTGTTTTATTTTGGATAAATTTTCAAACTTTCACAAATACATATGGTAAAATATGAATATAACCCGCATCACTCTCGCTCTTTCTGTTAAGACATATTGCTGCAAATTGTGTCATTAGCTATGATTTCTTACCTCCTTTGAAGCATTTGCTTTACTATCTACGACCAACCATCAAATTGTCTCCTCAAATAGCTCGTGTGTTGAAGTCATTAATTAGCCTCCTGCCTTTGTGCCTTGTTCTCATTAGTTCAACTACAAAAAAGCTCGAAGATAGACATCTTGGTGCCGGCATCCGTCATGAGATTTCCCATCCGCATTTGCCTCCAAAAATAGGGAGCAAGGCAGGCATAATGCCCAATGTTTACAATGTTTGGAATGTGGACACCAACAACAACAATAACAATAAAAACAACAATGACACACACATGTCGTCAGTTTTCAGATATGTTCGCAGCTAATTGGAAAATGTCACAATTAATTTTATTATTTTTATATTTAATTGGATTTATCCAGACAACGCATGACAGTAGCCAGATGGAGAAAATGGAAAAATACAATATTTAGTGGAGGCATGAGGACGATGATACCATAAGATACTACTTATTTATATTACTTACTAACTTTAGGTAAATCATGTAATGCAAACTAAAAGTAGTAACAGGAAGAAGATAAATGTAAGTGTGTGTTGGATGTAAAAATGTTGTTACGAAATGATAATTTTCTTAATTTGTACGCCTTGATGAGCAAAAGTTTTTCCATTTACGTGAGAACAAACTTATTTTACACACTCACATGTATGCAATAGTTACACACATGTACAGAGACAACGGACGCCTCAAAGATGAAGAAAATAAAGTAAATTATTAGTTTCTCTTTCGGTTTGCACCATTTTCATTCCGTATACTCATTTTTTCATCGGATTTCCGCTTCAATTATTATACATTTTGAGCGCGTTGCGCATAAACTTCACTTGACAAACTCAAACTATAAGTAGTAAAAGTAGAAGACGCACTCAAATTAAGAACTTCCGCACCTACTAGTAGGAAAAGTGTCTGAAATTGGAGATGGAAAGTATCTGAAGCTGACTGCTTACAAGACTCGGCACAGCAACAGTTCCGCCTACGAAAATGTAATTGCTTCGAACCAAGGATGAATTCGAAGAAGAAAGAAAGAAAACGAAATGGAAATAAAAATGAAAATGAAAAAAACTTTGTACGTGCAAAAGTAGCAAAAAACTCAAATTCGATTTTCATTTTTTGGAAAAAATGTATCTGCTTCATTTTGATATTTTCTTTTTTTTTCTTTTTTTTTTTTTTGGTTTTGTATACCCTAAGTTTAGTTTTCCCCATATTTAATGATAAGGAAAATCAAATCAATGCTAGTACATAGTATTCTCTTTGATGCATGAATGAATGAATGGAAGGAGAGCTTTTCTTTCCTAATGAGCATATTTTTTTATTTTTTTTCCGAATTAAGGATTTCAAAGCTTCTTAAGGATTTCTGCTTAAGCATAAGTAAATCACGATTCGTGCGTGCGAGTGTGTGTGTTTATCTCAGATGAAAAGAACTTTATTAGCTTCATTATAGTATAGCGGAAAACCGAAACCTGAGCAGGCTGCCTGCCATTTTAATGAGATATATTTATGCTCCTCGGCATATCCTGGTGCATAATAAATTTTCGTTTTAATGACTTAAGGTACCTACTATAAACAATCTACAACAACAAAAGTATCTAAAACAATGACAACACCAAAGACAAGCAACAGCTTAACAGGTGCTGTTGTTTTATTACCCCAAACATATTCATTCCTTTGGCTGTGACTGTTTAACGCATATTTCTTCATAATATTCATTGTATCCTTTTTTGTTTTATTTTGTTTTGTTTCTCGTTTGCATTTTTTTTTTTTTTTTTTTCATTGTTTTCCGACGCTATGAGCCCGTGAGGCGCACCATAAATGTTACCAACAACATTTTTATGATGACGTGCTAAAGGGATCTCTCAGCATAAACATACATAATTCGTCGGTTGTTTTATTTCTTGCCTTGCAGCCAGGAAAAAAGTTAATTAGAAATTATACCGGCGACTCATGTGTTCTGTTTTCTTCTATTGTGTTGTGTTGAATATGGAGGCTCTGGAAGTGAGTGCATTTAGTCCTTTATGCTAAGGTGTAAAAATGCTTCGCAGAACGATAAGAAAACTCATTCAATTTTATACTCGCGCTTACATACTATAAAAGCATAATTATAATAATTCCATTTATTTTTTATACTTTTATAAAAAAAAAATAAATCACAAAAACAAAAAGGAACTGTCAGTGACGTTGCTTTTGGATAAGACAGAAATCGCTTTATTTTTTCATAAGCATTAAAATATCATTTTTATTTAATGAAAGAAAACATCAAGGTCCAATGAAAAATTCTACATATAAATATCATCAGTAAAGCGAATAAAGGCGATGTATCCACGTTGAAATTTTTATCGTCTTTTAGACTATTTGCAGTGAGATGATGTGGCATTTCGTCTGGATTTTACCGGAATACCAAATCAGCTCATGAAGTTTGTAACACACAGAAGGATACATCGGAAACCCAATAAAGTATATATAGCATGACGAGACAAGTTGATTTAGCCCAGTCCGTCTGTCTGTTTATATGTGTACAAACTAGTCTCATAGCCAAATTAAATCTTCCTTTCAATTGTTTTATTTATTTTAGAATACAATTTTTTCATTAAACTGTCACATTGCCCTTAATAAAGAAATAAAAACAGATTTTATTAGATTTTCTTAAAGTAGAAAATTGTGAATATATTCCTTTTTCCCCAAAAAGCAGCATTTGACTTAGTTGTTTAAAGGTTTTTCGACTTCGTATTCGAGGTACCAATATTCCTTGCTTGTAAATCTTTCCCAATGCTTTTAAAAAAAAAAATTGATATAATCACCTATGGTACTTTAGCATGTAAATTTATCATTTGATGCCTGCAAGTCTCCACCATCAAATATGTTTGATACTTTTAAACTATCAAAATCATTCTGTCACGGCCTAATATGAGGAGTTAAGAGCCATCCTAATTTATGGCCACTCTAATGTGGTTTCTTAATAATGTAATTAAACTTTTGTTGAATATAACTGTTTTATTTGAATTAAATTGAATTGAATTATATAGGCTTTTTAAGTTATGTTAAAGTTGTTATTTTAGACAGGCCGTTCGTACTACGCGAGTTCACCCAGAACCCTTACGGCCAATTGTGATGCCTGATTATGTAAGGTTGAAGAGTGGAAAGGGGGGGGGGGGGGGGTTACGTGGGTTAAAAATTGGGGTGAACGTCTGGCAGTTGATCCTAGATGTCTCACTCAGCTTCTAAAACCAACCTGAAGATTCCACGATTAGAGCTAGGTCTCCTAGTGGCACCTTTTCCAAACTGCCCAATTCTCGAGAATACGAGTACGTCTTCTAAGAAGAGTAGAGCAGTCGCATAGGAGATGTTGAATACTCTTTGATTCTTCTTGACAACTACGACAAAAGTCTTGGTATGGAACATGCATCCTTTCGGCCATCAAACCAATTGCGCAGTGCCCAATTATCATCCGAATCCTTTTCTTATGAAAGTGTAGTGTAGTGCTCTGAAGGAAGCTAGGTCAGAGTGTCCTAGCAACAGTGCATCCAGGCTCATTCGCAGACATACTGTCTGCTAACTCCATGGTACTAGCTTCCAGTCTCGAAAGCATGTCATCAGTCTATGAATGTCAGTTGCCGCTAAAGAGCTATGCGTTGCCAATCCCAAGGCCACAATGACCAGACACCCAGCGTAATTGAGTGCTGCTGAACCTGGTTAAGAGCAACCAACATTCTATGAATAACTTTGCTCTTAATACTATGAGCTGTCAGAGCTTTGATAGCAGCCTTGCTGTCAACATAGATCGACATACACCTCGGGGCTTCCTTCGTAGTGTTTATCAACCTTGCTGCCTGCCAGACTGCGAATACCTCTGCCTGGAACATGCTGCACCAATTTAGTAGACGGTACGTTAGCTGAGCATTTAACTCTTCCGAGAATATACCCTCCCCCGTACCCTGCTCCGTTTTGGAGCCATCTGTATAGATAGAAAGCTCGTCTTATCTGATAACGTTACCCTGCTGCCAATCATCTCTATCCTGGAATCGCGATTTAAAGTAGTCGTTCAATTTTAAATCGGGTACACAGTAGACACATTCTCCGCCAACAGCATCTTCTTCTAGGATGGTACTGTGGCCCACTACGAATGGTTTGTGAAGATGCAGTTCCCGGAGTCTAGCTGCGCTTCTTGCTGGTGTGTACTTGAGATAAGTGCCTACCGGTAATAGATTTAGAATGACATCCAGCGCTACTTGAGGGGTGGATCTTAAGGATCCAGTAATAGACAAGCAGGCTGATCTTTGCACCTTATGGAGGTTAGTAAGGTGGAATCTGGTGTAAACTGCCTCCCACCACACTAGGTATAAGTTGTTAGTAATCAATATTCTGAAACTGGAAGGTCGACAGTGCGGACTTTTTTCTTGGTGTATGATTGCTAGAAGTGCGGACTTTTCTTCTTGGTGTCTGATTGCTAGAAGTGTGGACATTCGCATCGTTTGTAGCCCAACTGCCATCATTCTAGAGCGACTGTGGAATCACCACAGGACGGAATCATCATATGGTTTCTGAATCATAAAGTTGATTTAATGGATTTCATTAGATCATATCTTTTTGATCATTTGTATTGTATGTTTTCTTTGTTCTATTAATATAAGTATTTTTAAATATCAGAAAAAAAATATAAGAAATGAGATATTTTATTAAAAGCACGCACGTTTGCCCATAGTATTATATAATATTATATAAATTTATCAGAACATTGTATGAAGAATGCAATAAATTTATTATACAACTACAACAACAACAGAAGAACATATATTAAACTTTGTTGAAAAACTTATCTTAACAACAATAACACAAACAACGGCAAACATAGGAAAGAAAAACTTTTATAAAAATAATTTTTATTCTGTGAAAGAATTTCCAGCAGCGGAAACAGAACTGTGCATATTGGGCGGTCTATGAATAAGAGAAAAAACAAACCGGAATTGTGCGTTAAGCAAATACTCTACACTTCATCTTTTGTTAGTTGGGGGACCCATTTTTTCTGTAATGTAACCAACTTTATTCATGCATCGTGTGTGGGAATAGAAAAGTGTTGAAAAGATCGGTATAGAAACAAACAAACAAACTAACAAATCAACTTGATTTTAACTTCTTGGCATGGGATTAGTTTCCGGTACTACGAACAGATTACATAGCCAATCCAAGCAGTGGCTCACTCCACATACCAACACCTTGGTTCACCATCCTTTATTTGCATTTGCAGACTTGTGTCCTTTTTTCTGTTTTTTGTTGACTTCCATTGTCTGTTATTGTTGTTAATGCTGCTGTTATTGTTTTTACTTAAGGGTGACCCAAAATGCATATTTAAATTTTTCTAAATTGTGCAAGTAATATGCTGTTGATCAAAAGACGGTGTGACAGTTAAAGGTTTTTAACAATAAAGCACTTACAAATTACTCGTTTTCAATGTTGACCAGAAACGCGATATAACTAGTAGGAGCTCGGAGAAAGTAAAATATCAAAGCTGCTAACCCCAACTTACTAAATTCACTACACTTACTGGTGACCACTTACCCTGATGCCTTACTCTTAACTTGAGTAAGATTTATATTTGAATTGCTTTTGAAATACCCTTATGCTTGGTTCCCTGTGCATTAACCATTGCCCATAGGAAAACGCGCCTTTGATATTGAGTTATAAAGGTTGAAAAATATTTTTAATAACAATTAAACAGGCTTTATTGGATAAATAATTAATACCAGGCACAATCTGGAAGTCCAATTTTCACACATTTTTCGCAGCATCGCGGACGTATTTCGCCAAAAACTCTTTGAATGTTGATTTGCAGGTGTTCAAAAATCTCTGGTTTATCGGCGTAGGCAAGTGACTTTACATAACCCCAAAGAAAATAATCCAATGGGGTTAAATCACACGATCTTGATGGCCAATTAATAGAACCATTACGTGAAATTATTTGTTCATCAAAAGTTTCTTTGAGTAAATCAATTGTAGCGCGCTGTGTGACATATGGCTCCGTCCTGTTGGAACCGCATGTCAGCAAGATTAATGCCAGCTAATTGAGGTACGAAAAAACTTCTAATCATGTCTCTGTATCATTCTCCGTTGACAGTAACATTCTGACTATCATCGTTTTTGAAGACATATAGACTAATGACTCCGCCGGCCCATAAAGCGCACCAAACAGTAATTTTATGTGGATGTAAATGGTGTTTCGACATAAGCTTCACTCCAAATGCGACAATTTTGCTTATTTACGTACCAGTCAACCAAAAATGAGCTTCATCGCTGAACTAATTTTTTTATGGAAAATCAAGATCAATATGAATTTGTGCTTCAGCCGAATTGGCGGCGCATACAATGGCTTTAATTCCTGTACAAGTTGAATCTTAAAACTTTTAAACCAAGATTCTTTCGTAAAATCTTCCATAAAGTGGATGGACACAACCCCATTTGCTGAGAATGCTGACGAATTGATTGCTTTCGGTCTTCTTCAATGCTTTGCTGTACAGCGGCTATAGCTTGTTCAGTGCGCACTGTTCGGCGTCTTACGGGATGCATATTATTATTAAGAGTATTAAACGATTATGATTACCATAAAATGGACGAAGTGCACGAACGAAGTTTGACGAACAGAACCAATATTTTGATAAAAAATTGCAACAATTTTCAAGCGTTGCTCTGGTGTAAGTTTATCCATAATGAAATTCCAAACCAAACTAAATAAAAAGCAACTATCAGCTGTTAAAACGATTGTCAAATAAAGCAGTGTTGCAAACTCAAAGTTGTAAACCTCTAAAAGAAACACCCTTTATTTAAAAAAATATTGAAAGTTCGGTACTTACATATCCTAATATTCAAAATAAATTTGTTTCCAATGATAGTTTTCAGTTTAATATTGATGATTTCGTTATTTTATAAAAATTCTGACATTTTGGATTTAGGTAATCCACAAATAATTCTTGGGACACCCTTTTTATATGTATATGTATTAGCAGTAAGCAATCTGCTTTTGAAATCCTATCACATCTTTGCATTGTGCCGTTTTCATTGTTCGTGTATGTATTCAAGGCGCGATCTTTCATTCCTATGCACAAAATATAGATTTTTTTTGTAGGGTATTTTACAAATAGTAGATGAAGTATTTATTTATTTAAACACATCTCTCTTTGATAGCCTCATATATACGAGTATTTAACAAGAAATAGTTTTTATTCTCTTTTCATAGATAATACAGTTGTGGTCAAAAAAAGTAATTTCTTCTCTCTGACTTTATATGCTGTATACTACAAACTTAGCCTGGGAGGTGCGAAATAAAATTGTTCGTCACATGATAAATCACTATTAGCACTAATAATTACAATAGTTTTGCCAAATTCTTCGTTAATTTGTTAATTGTATATTAATTAGTAGTAGTGTATGGAAATTTATGTTCGCTTAAGCTCGTTTCGCAAAAAACAAAGAACGAGCAACGGAAAGCGAAACTGGGAAATTAAGAATAAAATACCAAATTATTACTATGCGGTTGGTACTAAAGTAAAATTACTAGTATCAAAATTGTTTTCTCCAACCAGCATGAACTAGTATATTGTAAACTTAAATGAAAATGTCATGTCAATTACAGTAATCGATTTGGCAATGGGACCAATATTTTCAATAAATCTTAACGATCTATGATTGTAAATATCGAAAAGAGAACAATAATTTGTGTATTCAAAGTGTAATAGGATTGACTTTTGGTAGTTCTTTATTTTTTATGAGTATATAAGTATGAGTATCAAAGGTAGCGTACAAAGTAATCATTTTGAAATAATGTTTTTCCTGTGACGTAGTGTATTTGTTATACTTTTCACGGGAGTGAATAATATTATAAGTTTGTCATGAAGTTTGTAACACACAGAAAGAGACATCGCAGTATAAATATTTGTGATCAGCTCGATGAGACGAGTTGCTTTAGTCATGTCCGTCTGTTCGCAAAACTAGTCCCTCAGTTTTTGAGCTTAAGAGTGGAAGTTTGTACATAGGTTTCTTTTTACCAAACGCTGCTCATTTGTCGGAATCAGCCGAATCGGACCACTAAGGGTATCCCATACAAACCGGTATCCAAATGAAAGTTCTTATTAGAAAAACTTTTTTTTCGGACTACTGGAAGGGGCGTGAAGAGTATTACAACATCGGCATAGCCAAAGTTAGTCTTTTTTTTATATTTTTTAGTAAATATTTAGTGTAACTCTGGTTGTATTTATCTAGTAAGTCTGTTCTTTTTATTCGTATTCTCGTACTTTGCGATATACATACAGAGACGTTGCCGACACAATGCTTTTCATAAATCTAATGCCACTCTTAGTTTTATATTTTTCCTTCATGGAGGCATTCTTTCGTTTCGTCCTTTATTATACATACATTTATTGTATATACGTATCTATAAGAAAATTGAATGGAAAAACGCCCTAATTTCACCAAAAGTGCCACGCCCAGTAAAGCCTGCAGCTGATAAAATTTTGTGCATTGTTTTTCTTTCAATGGGCGAAAGTAGTATTATCGCAGATGACAAAAATTAGAACAAACTATACAAAATACACAAATTAAAAATTTTTACGCAAAAATGCTGCGCAACTACAAGGCAGTTACATCCGACTAGGAGATATGGGTGGATGGTTTCTGAAAGGATTTAAATTCGGATTGGGAGTCTGAAATTGGACTGTGCTGAGTAATGTGGGGTTGGTTGAAGGCGCGCAAAAATATAATTTTAGCAGTCAATTTTCTTTTACGATTTTCTTGTTATTTCATTTTGTTATGCTTTCTTTGTTTTTTTTTTTTTTCATTTTATATGATTGTGTGTGCGGGGGGTGAGTAAATGAAAAGGATAAAAGACCAAACATGATATGGCTTTTGTTTTTATTATGATTCGCACATATTTTTCTTGTTTTCACTTGCCACACATTTGTTATTTTTTGTCTTTTTGTTATTTTGCATAACAATTTCGCGCTTATTGTGTGTATGAGTACATCTATGTGAGTGAGTATGTGTGTGTGAATATTTGATATTTTAATATTTTGTAGTAACAACAATGCGAAAATTACCATGCCAAGCTTATCAACAAACATCACATCAAATGTTCTTGTTTGCTTGCTTTATATACAATATATTTCTCGCAACAGCACTTTGGGGAGCAACTATCATATATCCTTACCATATACAAATGTATATATGTATGTAGAATCACTAGTATATGTATGTTATGTACAATATAATAGTCAAACGTTGCCCGGAATTGAAATCTACAATATATTTTTCACAATTTATTTTTTGAGTGTTTATTTCCTTCATTTTGTTTTTTCATTTGTTACTACTACTCATGGAAAAACATAAACAAATAACGCTGCTAGCTTTGCTTCCTATCTTTACGTTGGCATCCTGGCTTAGATACAATATACTCCTGAATCCACTACGCCATTTCAAATAAACTGCTCATAAAACAAAAATTACAAAACGAAAAAAATGAGCAAAAAACAACAGAATTTAGATTGCTGCGAAGCAGGACGAAGGACATGTGGACTTAATCTTCATCTAAACGCAATGGAGACGTAATAAAATCTGTAAAAAAAAGACAAATAAAAAAAATTCACTCTCATACAAGCATATCGACCGACTAATATAACCTCATCTATGTTTATAAACTGGGCCCCCCTATCTCCAACTCCAACTTCAACTCCCACTCCACAAATACTATAAAGTACCATACATTTTTCCATAGTTTACATTTCCACTTCATTTTATATTTTTCAAGTTGGTTTCATTATTATTTTTTGTTTTTTATTTTTTTTTTGTTGTTGTTGATTTTGTTGTTGCATGCCACGTAAACATGGAAAAATTGCCATTTTTGCTCCTTTGCAGTCAACTGAGGCATGTCATGACAGACAGTTCATATATGAAATGTTTATGTACACTGAAAAAAAAAAATTATAGGTAAACAAGTGTAGAATATAAAATATAGTCATTAAAATAATACTTAATCGAAAATTGTCTTCGTGCCGACTTAATTTGTCTATAAGTCGCTATTACCTTTCAATTTGGTACCTTATCTCCTTCTAACTTCCATTTGACTTGCAATAGTAAAAGTCTGTGTCAACAAGTCAAAGTAGCTTATGTCGAAGCTATCTATGTTTTGAGATATTGCGCATTTGGTGTAAAATGATTTCTGTTTGCTTTTATTTCCAATATCTACTAAGTTGTTACACAAACAAATTATTAAAACAAAAATAAATGCTAAATACATACGGTGAATATTAATAAAGTTCTAACTCAATTCACTCAAATCTCGACATAATCTACTTTGACTTATTGACTCAGAAGTAATAAAAATATTTGATAAGATTTCGAGTTCAATAGATTAAAGATGAATGTCCGTTGTTTAATATAATATATAATATTGGGAAAGCCCAAGAAGACGATTATTCATCAGTATATTCATTTAAAAATTTTATTTTAATGCATTTGAACGTGTCAATCGCAATTAATAATAATTGATTATTCTTGATTTTAAATTTATTTTGATACAATTCAATGTTGTCGGATAAAGAGCAGCATCATCTTATACATTACTAAAGAGCTTAAGCTTCAATTTAATGCAAAATAATTGTATAGCGTTGTTTTGAATCAAAAAATTAAACCGAAAATAACAAGTGTCTTATCATTATGAAAAATCCGAAAATGCGCTTCTCCCTAGAAACTAATTTCCTCGATCATCGTGGGCATCAAAAGATCACTAATTGTTTATATATCATCAATTTGTTATTAAGTGACAGTTTATTGTTTATGTATGAATTAAAAACATTTTCGTTGCATTTTTTTTATATTTATTGTTATTTTTTATAAGTATGTACATTTGTGTACATAAGTAGTGTAAATAAGTAGAAAAGATTAGATGCTCACATAAATTTTTATTTGATTTATTCTTTTACTTATTTTATAATTTATTTGAATTGGAACCAATCCATATTAATACTTTCTTAAGTTAATTGTCTTTATCAATTATGAATATAAAAGAAACAATGAGGAAATTTTTGTAATCGAAAATTCTCTTAAGTTCTTTTTAATTATGAAGAGTATTAAATTTTGTCAGTGTAAAACCACATGTACTTGTATGTATGTTATGTGTGACACTCAAGTATGTCATTGCTGTTGCAGTTGTTTCCATATAGTATTTATCCATCTCTATGTCTATATGTTTGACAGTCTTTCCAACCGATTGTCTGATTCTGTTTATAAGGATGTTTGTATTTGTGTGCGGTTTCATTGCTGATTAGCTCACTTGGGTACCATTGATGTGTGTTTCATTTGCCATTTCTTTATTTTTTCACTCTTTTTATACATGTGGCACCACAACTTAGTTCCATAGTTCCCTTCATAAAAGATACTCACTCAATATGCTTTCCCAGTTTTGTGATTGTGGTAGTTGTTGTCCTCTTTGTTTTTTTTTTTTCTGTTTTTGTTTACACTATGGTACATTTTATGAGCACTTTTTACTACATTATTATTTTGTTGTTGTTGTTGTTATTGTTTTTGTTGTTTGTACTTTTTTTTTTTCTAATTTTGTGTTGAAAAGTTACTCGAATCTTGGCAACATATGTTGCATACAGCAAGTTGTCAGCATTGTCGACGATGGACTTTGTCACTAATTTGGTCATAACATCGCAGTTGATGAGCTCGTAAAATGTGATATTTTAGAACAATTTGCTTCGTATCACAAGAACCGTCCACTAGAGACAGCTAAAGGACAAAGGAGGATTCTACCCAACTACAATTTTGAAATCATTAAATTGAACAACAAAAATAACAAATAACAAGGAAACAAAACAAAATTGAAAATAATTTTCCATGTCACTTTCTATTTACACAATTTGATTAAAATATTAAAATCCTATTTCCTTCCTTCCGTCTCTCATTCCCTTCCTTCTATTTCATTAGGTTGGGCCTATAAGAATAATCAGAAATGAGGCACAAAACCTTTTCAAATATTTTGTGATCATACACATATTTGGATATGAAACATGTTCACTAGTCGTTTGTATGACATTGGGTCATCTAGGTTAAGGGCAGCTGGAGTGTAAAGGACGAGAGCGGCAATGAAGGATAATAATTTTCATTTCAACTCTGAGCAGCCCAAAAAAGAATATGTAGTATAATAATGTGAAAAGAAAGCAGTTTTTGTAAATTTACATTTTATATTAAGAAAAAAGAAACGAGCAAGGTCCTTGGTCCAACAGCTGTGCCAACAACTTAAAATGTTTCGGTTTCAATTTCAGCTGTTGACTTCACTTGCTAAATTAGTTTTTAAGGACTTTGTATGTGAAGAAAAAGCCTGGAGTGATGAAGTATGCCACAAAAACCACAAAAATCAAGGCAAAGGACAACATGTGTCTGCGGTTCAACAAACATTTTACATACCACCATGTTTTTTGCTTTAATTTTGCTATCTAACACCAACAAATTTAAAATGGTTATTATTCTTGTTTTTGTCACTGTTGTTAGTTTAGCTGAAGTATGCAATAGTTTAATTTGTGGATAGTGTTAGCTTAATACTACTCCGTACAAGATTTGTGTGCGACCAAAGAATTTTGATACAAAACCCAAAAATATCAAGAGAAACACATGCGCAAATGTATTGTATAAAAAAAAAAAAATAATAAAAGAATATGCCCGACTTTTAAATACCCTGTGCCACCATGACTTTCAAAATTATTAAAGATTAACATGGATATATAAATTTAAATGTAAATATTATCTTATTTTGCGTGTAGAACGACAAATACTAAAAATACACATTTTTAGAAGCATTGTTCATTTAACATTTTGTTTAACAAATTTTTGTTTTTTGTAGTATACTTTTAAGCTGTTATTTGTAGTATACTTTTAGGCTGTTAGATATGCACATAATTTAATTTCTTAAGCAAAAAATCTTGTACGATGGTGCGGAACCCTCCGTGTGCGAGTCCGACTCACACTTGGCTTATTTTTTAAAACCTATTTATATATAACAAACTATATTTTTAAACAGATATCCAGACTGACGAATATGTATATTTATTTGTTTGATCATGCTTCTTTCCCTTCTCCTAAATATTAAATAAATCAGTTGAAACTTATTACTTCAACTTTAATTAAACATAATTTTTGGTGAACAGATAATTCTACTTATGTGAGAGTTAACTTTTATATTTCGAGAATAGACAGTCTTAGTGATACCAGTTCAAATCTAGCATCTGCATAGCGAAGTTTGACATTTTTTAGTATAAAATTACTCAGAATATTTTTACATAAGAGCTCTATTTGGTTTGTTTGCAGGCACTTGAAAAATTATTCTAGGTCAAAAAATGAAATTGAACCGTTTGGCAGTTGGTTTTTAGAATTCAATCATAGCCGACGGCGTTCGCTGAGAGACCAAAATCAGTTGGTAACCCAAAAATCAACAATGCGAACCTTCATATGACTTATTCTAAGATTGAGAAATCTTTAAGCATATACAATAATACATGTTCAATTGATCATCAAACAGATATGTTCACATTAGAGCTGATACAAAAAAACTGAGAACAGATTCGAAATCAGTTACCTCGAATTTATAAACAACCATTAAAATATTTCAGGAAAAAATAAAAAAGATTGATTTTGTTTATCAGTGTAATATATGCACGTATATAATGATAATATTTATTTTATTTATTACATCTCATATGCTTAAACTTAACTTAAAGTTACAAGAGGGGATGTGGCCTTCGGCCAAATAATAATACTTACTATGATGTTTTAGTTCTAAATTAAAAACAGATTCAGACAAAACAGATAACACATACAGACAATTTTTGCAGATTATTTTAAATATATATTTTTTAGAACATAAAACATCAATGAATGTATGTATATTATGTTCTCATGTTCTTATTAAAAATAAATAAATTAATTTAAAAAAAAAATTCGTGATAACAAAAAAAAAACCCTAAACTTTTTGAAGCTCAAATTTCAAACAAAATTCTAGTCATGTCTCTCTCTCTGCGGCTTCATGTTTGCAATTAATTGAGTCTTGTAGATATTTTAATTTTCTTCTATTTTTATTTTAATAAAAAAACATGAAATCTTCATATGTTGTCAGAACAGATGTTGATGTGGAAACCACCAGCCAACACATAACATAAAAATTGTTTCATCATGAAGCATTAAAACGACTCATAGAAACTTCTAAATTAGTATCTCGCTGTCTGTTTTTTTGTACATGTTGGTGAAGATTTCCGTCGCTTTCCGTCTGAATGACAAGAAAAGAAACACATAAAAAGAAAAGTAAAGCAATCCAATCAACTTTCTAATCAGAAAGTATAAAGTAAATTCAATTACGCGCGGCAGCTACTTTGTAAATCCCAAGGATCACTTGGCTGGCTGAACGTCACGCTTCCGAGCGGCAACAAAGTGACTGACGCTGAAGAGTTGCAAAGTTCTAGAGTTATATTTACATATGAGCGGGCGGCTATTCACCTAATGTTGACTTGGATGTTTGGTTGGTGGGTGGAGGATGGGTTGTTTGTGAGTATATTTGTCCCAAAAGAAAGAGAATTTTTGAAAATAAATAGAATTCCGCTAAAGTCAAAGTTAAGTAAACAAGCGAATGAACCAACACTGGCATGGTGACATGGTGTCGGTGGAATAGATGGAGGCATGAGGACGCGGCAACTAATCAGAAATTCTTTCTCAGGAACTGTCGTTTCCGTTGAGTTACCAGTACCATAACCATCGCTTGTGATGATATTCATACATCCGGCAAACACTTTAACACTCGCGAGCGTACAATTTTGTATCCTTTCTTCTCCTCGTTATCCTCCAATTCTGTTCATTTTGCTTTCTGTTACCAAATGCAACAACACCAACACCAACAACAAGGAAAACAACTTTGGGATTATGCAAAATTCAATTTGCAACTTAAATGTGTTTATTTTGCGTTACGCTGTGGCAATTTTTATTTTCACTGTAAAATGAGGGATTTACTTACAGATACACTCACACATACTACTACATAAGCAAAAGGATATGAGTGTAAATGAGTATGTGTGTGCTGTACTATGCTGTGCCCACAGCCAATGAACAATGCCATCAATTTTGCCAATCTTATTGAACGTTTAAAAGAGTGCCAAGTCACTGAGAAGTACAAGTATCTGTAAAAGAACGGGCGCCAAGAAAATGGGAATGAGCTTGGGCTGTGTTTGGTGAAAATTGCTGATTTACAAACAAAATGAGATTTCCACAATCCTTCGACATTCAGTCAGTCAGGGAGTTGGTAAGACAACCAACCAACCAAACCAGCCACCCTTCCCGACATCCTGACTGTCGTTGTCCTTTGTTGATTAAGCTTCGGTTCGATTTTTCTTTTCCATTTTGTTTATTTTTATTTTTTTTTTTCGTATTTTATGGCATCAACATAAACAATTTTCCTTTTCATTTTAACTTCATTCCCTACCAAAAAAAAAGAAAAAAATTAAATCGCATAATAAAACTTAAATCGTTTGCCAAAGACAAATTGCCGAAATTCAATTTAATAGTGAAGTCTTTTACTTAATTTTATTTATTTTATTTCTTCAGCTTCAGCTTTATCATCATTATCACTGTCTCAACATCATTCTGATATTTGAAACTTTCTAAATCATTATCATCGAATTGTGGAAGTGAAAAATAGTTTGAGTTCCCAATAAGTTTTTGAGATATGAAGTCTCTTAACAAAAGCCAAACACAAATTTTTGACATGAAATGTCAAAGACTCGTTACTAACAAAAGGAAAAACAAATTTCAATTTCAAATTTGGCGCAAAAGTAATTTTCCCAAATCATACTTTTAATTACTTGTCAGTCAATTTACTACTATAAACGAATGCATAAATAAATTAATGAAGGAATGAAGTAAGAACTCATGCCCACCACACGGCGCTTCGTCTGTCAAATTAATATATTCAAGCATAAAATGTTTGCGACTCAAATTAGAAAAGTATTCAAATAATTTATGCCGCCATTGTAATCGTAATGCTGATGATGATGATGACAGACAGAATGATAATTATAATAATGATGATGGTGATGATGTTTGACAAGTTTCCTACGCGTGCGACAGGACAAAAAGCTGTGCAGATCGCTAAAGAGCACAAGGTTCGTTAAAGATAAAATATTGTGTACTTCTAACCAGAGATTCTTAATCTTATGTTGGGTATAAACGTCTCCTGAACAACCCAACCCTAAGCTCTTAAAGTCATTCTGGTTCATTAGTCTCATAGCCCAGGGCTGGCGAGTTTATTTTAAACTATGAACACAATTTTCAAAACACCAAACAAATATTTCTGATAAATATTTTTTAGGAACTTGTATTTTTCAATGATTTTTTTTTTTACAGAACTTCCAGAATTGTACGCCAACATCGTTACTTCTTTTCAATTGCACACTTCACTTTTTTTTAAGAAGTCTCTCCTCTTTGAATTTAAGTCTTTTTAATGATTATAATTTATGTTAATTTTATAATTTATGTAATAAATATTGGTAGAAAAAATGGAGAGGCTAAGAAATCTGGTTTCGGCAACATTTTCGACTTCGACCCCGCCGATACTTGGTGTTCATTAATTATTCAGCTAACTTTGGAAGAGTTCGTTGCTCTTAGTGGCGAGCTGAGTTCGCCTTAAGAGTATTAAATATTCAGATTGTTCAGCTCGCTCACGAAATTGTGTTGATTGCCCTTTTCACACTTACTATCTCAAATTTCGACAAATTTATTGTTGCAAACCGTACAAAATATATCCAGTCGTACTATCTCCAGGTCGAACAATAACTTAAGAGAGTAAAAAAAGAAATCGAAGTTTCATGAGCTGATTTATTGAGTCTAATAACGTAATCATTACTAATAGTTACTTGAGTCGAAGGCACCAGCAGCTAGTCACTAGTTTTAGTATTATGTTTAGTATCATAATATTAGATTTAATAATGTTAAATTGTTTAATCATTAAGTACTAAATACTAGGCATCAAAAACTTTCAAATTAATCATTAGAATATTGTGAATACAATAATTTAAATACTCAATTAAGGTTTTGTATATTAGGTAATGTTGATTTTTGACAAAGTTTACTCATCAAAGCAAGTCTATAACATGTTGATTATGTTTATTCACGTCAAATTGTTAATAAAACATAAATAAATAACTAATAAGCTATAGAAATTTTAATTTGTAATTTATTATGTCTAAATAATGTTCGGTTTCGTCCGAAACTGAGATCAGGGCTGAAGAGTTGTTGCGGTCAGACACTAAAAAAGTTAAAAAAAATCAACGGTCAAAATTAATTTCCGTAGCCCCGGTAATTCCACCCCATAATGAATACTCTCATCAAAGTTTAAGAACTACTGATATAGACGACTGGGGTCAGGAGGGTGAGAAGAAGCAGTTCTAATGGATAGATGGATATGTGTCGGTTTACACTAAAATGACGTTTGAATAAAAATGTATTTAAACAATGCGGTCTGTCAATTTAAATACGCAACTTCGTGGTTACTACAGCAGGACGAGGCCAGAAGGCCGTGCCTCACTTGAAGAGGCAGGAAAAGGCATAAAAGTTTTCCAACCACGGTTGCTGCGGTACTGCCGCATTACAACGGAAATGTTTTAGTTTCTGCTCAACTGCGTTCAAATTAGTTCTCAAAAATTGAGCTTTGAACAATGAATGTCCTGTCAAAGGCTGATTTACCCACAATTACCCAATGCTCAACTAACCTCCCTCCTCCCATTGTGGTCATTGCCAGAGGTTATGCGCAATTCATTGTTTTGTGCCACTGACAAAACTGAACTCAACTGAACTAAACTAAAGTTTGATTTGCAGCGCTGACAAATTTGAAATTATATTTAAAAAGGACATTTCACAAGTGCATTTAAATTAAGGAAAAAGATCAACAAAAACTATGGAACACCGAACTGAAAATGCCTTAAGTAGCTTGGCAGGCATGCTGTCACCGTTATCTTTCATCATCCCCAACAACCCACCCACCCAACATTTGCTTCGAATATGTTTCTTAATGTTGCATACTTTATAGCGTTCCCATTTATATCCTTCCATTTCCTTTTTCTTGTGATTTCATAAATATTGCCAAGAAAAACAATGCGATACTGCGAACAATAACTGCAAACTAAGCTTATGCATAACTCAAATTTAAAGAAGAAAAGCCAAACTGAAAGAAAGAAACAAAACCGCATAAATGAGAGAAGAAGGAGTCAAAATCAACCAACAAACAAGAGAAAGCCGAAAAATAAATTTATGTAACGCAATTTTAATGGCACAACTTTTTGGAGTTTCTCTATCGTCTGTCCCATTGTCCATCGCAGTAAAGTTATTTCATGTGTTTATGATGACATTAATTTACGAACAATGGAACAATGAGGGGAAAAAGGTTAAAATCTATGTCAGTCTACCCAAAGAAAAAGGGTTGAATTCGCGGTTGATTCTCCTGCTCTGCCTAATTCTCTATTTTAGTTAAAAGCTTTCATTATTGTGGTTTAAAGTTGGCGAATACAAATGCATCAAGTTATAATATATTCAAATACATACTTATTTTTATATATTTAAAGCATTAAAATATTAAATAAACATGATGTTGCAGTTCCATACATACTAAATAATAGTCCTTCGGTTTTTCTGATAATCTGTGTAATCTACCAATTAATGGGCTCAACATTACTAACTGATCATATTAAAACTCAAGTTCATTTTACATTTTTTAAATAAAAGCTTTTTAACTAATTCTGGAATTACTAAGTTGTTGTGGACAAAATTTGTTGCATTAAAATAAAATAGGTCAGTACATGAATTTGTTATACCCTGTGCTCCTCAATATGCAATTCTAGTTCATTAATGCTACTTAAAAGATACTGTAATGATCACATAGTCTAAAGCACGCACAGACCAAGAATGGTTCGCAGTAGATCCAACACTTGTATTCTTTTTAAAACCGTCCATGGTATTAATATCATAGTATAGATGTTGAGTGACGGATTTCCTTCCATCATCCATCTATACAAGGAATTTCTACTTTGAAGTTGCATTCAAAACAATAGGTGAGAGCAAGAAAGTCAACATTCTACAAAGTAACCCATGATGACACCATTTTTTCCTCGGATGTGAATGTAACTTTCCATTTTCACCTCCAGGTCCAAGAAGGTTTCGTTGAGGGCTTAAATGTTCTACTACTTCCCACCCAAAAATTCTTGGAGTAACGTTTGACAGCTTGCTCACATTTGCTAAACACACAAACAACACTTTCCATCGTGTGAAAAAGAGAAACAAAGTGCTTAAGACCCTTGCATGAACTTCATGGGGAAAGGAAAAGGATATTGTTACGAAATCGATAATTATCGATCATTTTCAGGACACCTTGGCATTACTTTAATAAATGCAGGTATCCCTGGTGTCCTGATGATCGATAAGAAGAAGAATTGTAACAAAGAATGATACGAACAACAGGAATTTTGTGAAAAATGGAGATGATGTAAAAGAAAGGAGAATTAAGAGGAGAAAAAGAAAAGAAAACCGCGCTATTTGGGGATAGTAGGAAAACCCGGCATATTCGGAATTTGATCTGGATCGAGACAGATGTATAGTGGTATGTGAAAGTGTAACTTCATTTCGTGTAGTAATCGTTTGCCTTTTTGTGTTTTCGTTGTCGTCACCTGTCGACGCTGGATCTTTTCGTTGAGCTGCAAGTCGCCGTACGAAACACCACGCTGCCACCCGTCTCTGTTGGATCGCCGAACTCGGTGCACCACCAACACATGACATCGATTCCATCAACGCACCACATACCTATTGCCGTCGCCGCATCACCAACATATCACATCGTCTCCATCAACGCACCATGTATCATTATTTTGCCGCATCATCAACCCATCACACATACCAACGTACCACGTACGCATTATATTTGTTATCACCATCATTACCTTTTGTAAAATTATTTAATCGCTCGCCAACCTAGCGTAATAAACTCTTAAGGAAAATATAAAATTTATAACAATATATTAAAAACCCCCAATAAGGCAATCGGACGTTCTGTCGTTAATTATACTGCTCCTGTTTGGACGCCTTTCCTCAGTGGCACTCAATAGGGACACCTGCAAACTAGTTAAAAGAACGCCCTTAGAACAGTGACCGGTTACTTCCAGATGCCCAGAATTGACCATCTCCACTATTCTGCTTTCTAAGCAGTATTTGCTCGTCAATCATATGACTGCACACCGCAACTTCAGCATTATTTCCCTGTAGTACTCGGACCACCGTAGCTCAGTTAAGGTCGCGTTGGTCGCTTATTCTCCAGTGCTACAGGGAACGTATACATATGTAGGTCTCTCTGACAATTATCACTGTCCGCATAACACGGTTTGCCTCATAACACGGATCACCTTCTCAACTGTCCTAATAAACCTACCCTTTCTTTAACCCTCTTAATGTAAAGTAACGTAAATTTAAATATAATTTTTTTTTCTCCTTATATTCCTCCTGCTGCAATCAAATCTCCGTTTCCATTCATTTCCAATTCCTCTACTTGCAACAGCAAGGGGTTGTTACAACAACAACATACAACATATTTTATGAGTACTAAGAGTCTATTATGACTGTATGAATACACATTGCAATGATCTTAAGACTCTGAAGCGAAAACACGCACTTAGAGGGCACTAGACAGATCCTCGTATTTCAGAGTTGAAGAAAAGTCATACACTTACTGTAACACACATTTTAAAATTGTAAAAGTCATAGGTGCGGCTCTTATTTCCGGGCAGGATCATTTAAAAATAGGCATAAATGAGTCTCTCTGTATTTATTAGGAGGACATTATTTGTCATGTGTTATTTGTCACTATCTTTGAAGCAGAAGATCGCAACATACAAGATCAATGTTCCCTTTTTTAGTTTGTGACTAATTATTTTCTTACAAGATCGATCAAACTCTTTTATAAATATTATTGTCATTAAAATCATGAAGAAGAAGAGGTGTATTGAAAAAAAGTCGTTTTTTTTAATTTCAAGATTCCTGTATTATTAGACATGTTCATGCAAGATTTCAGCTATCAAAGCCAATGTCTTTA
The DNA here is from genome assembly GCA_035041805.1 of Amiota mariae. Taxonomy (NCBI): domain Eukaryota; kingdom Metazoa; phylum Arthropoda; class Insecta; order Diptera; family Drosophilidae; genus Amiota; species Amiota mariae. The sequence continues at coordinate 34,231 of JAWNKV010000229.1, read as the reverse complement.
GGTGGCGCATTAGATTTAAATTTTTCAAAGAGAAGGTGCTGAATATAAAGGGTGTTTTTAGATCTTCACAACTTTAAATAAAAATAAAACAAAGCAAAATATTTTTAATATCAATTAAACTGGCTTTATTGGATAGATAATTTTATGACATTAATATTTAAATATGATTTCGGCCATGTGGCCCCACAGCTGGCGCGTACAAGGCGCAATCTGGAACCCCAATTTTCACACACTTTTCGCAATATTTGCGGCCGTATTTCGCCAATAACTCTTCGAATGTTTCCATTTGCTTTAGGTGTTCAGTTGTCTCTGATTTATCGGCGTAGGCAAGTGACTTTGCATAACCCCAAATAAAATAATCCATTAGGGTTAAATCACACAGTCTTGGTGGCCAATTCACGTCTGTTCTTTGAAAAATTACTCGATTATTGAACATTATTATTAAATTTTAATATTGAAAACACGTTGTTCTCTCATTTAGCGATCCATTTTAACTAACCAGAAGGTATCGAATAAAATGCCAAACCATACTAAACAAAAAACAACTATCAGCTGTTAAATCGGTTGTCAAATAAAGCAGTGTTGCCAACTCAAAGTTGTAAACATCTAAAAAAAACACCCTATATAAAGTAAATGATTTGTTCACTTACTGTATTATCTATATGAACTTTATTGTATATTACTCGTATTTTATGATTTTTTTGCATATTATTTTTTACCGGCGCGAGGTATTTTTTATTAATTTTGTATACAAAACTTTCACCCGGAATCCTTATTTCAACCTTCATATCACTATTACTTTAATTCATATGTCTTTTTGTTCACTTTTCACATGAGGTTTCGGCACCATGTAACATAGATGATAGACGTTGCGAGGTTTTCTATAAGTCTAAAACTGATTTTAATGACAAGTGTTCATTTGGAAGTATTATAAGTATAACATATTAAGATGAGTAAAAACTGATTTATCGGTTTTATCACTCTGAATCCAATCATGTCAGTATTGAATGTTTTGTATATATCCTCCTTCTCTTAATGGCAGTGAAAACTATATAAAAATCCGTTCAATGGTGAAGAAGTTGTGCGTATCGGAAAAGACAGAAATTTCTACTTTCATTTATACTATGTACTACAATAAATATAAATAAATATAAATAAATATAAGTAGATAGATAACTGAAATTAAAATGAAACAAGTTTATAGCAAACTCAATCATTTCCTTGGAGTTTCAATAAATTTAAATACAAGTGGTTAATATCACAACAAAAAATTAACTGAAAATACCATTTCCACTAATAATTCTTCCACAAAGAGACGAATAACCATAGCCGAACATAACCAATTTCGAAAAACACAAAATGAAAACTCATTAAAAATTTACAATTGATTGACTTCAAATTTTGGTCTCAAAACTTGATACACAAAATAAATGAATGAATGAATGCTGGCTGCTATTACGGACAGGCAAATGACATGAGATGATAGTAGTCTCCTATTGATGTATCTATCCATTCATTCACTCACTCAATCATTCATTTATCTATTTATGCATTTATTTGTGGCATAAATTGTGCAATAGAGCACAGCATCGCACACAATGCATTTATGATAGACAGGAAGCATCAGCATCAGCAGCAGCAACAGCATATGTTGACACTTTGAGTTCATTTATAATTCAGCACATACTACTGGTACGATCTGGTTTGGTGTGTCTAAAACTAAGGATTGGTCCAGGAGCTTCTACCACCATGTCATAGTATAACCAAATATGCAATTTATGCTAATACTCGTTAGTGCAATCAAACAGAGCTGAAACTCAAACTGTAATCCGAACTCAGAGTCCGAAACTTGTGTCGACAACACTCGCACAACCTTTTGTATACTAAATATGTAAAATTCTAGTACTGCAAAATGACAATCAGGCACAGTGACAACAATGTCAAGAACCCAAATTGACGCACATTTTGTCATTGACAATTAATCTGCTAATTGCCAATTTGAGCACGTAAACCAAACACATACCACGCAGTATTAAGTGATATGATCTTCTTGCCCTTGTCATTGTCCTTATTCTTGTTTGAACCCATAATTCTTGTTGCTATCCTTTCGCAAACTTTTTAAAAATATTTTTCGGTTTAAACTAAGTTTATTTTATTTTGTTATTGCGTTATTTAAGTATTTATTAATGACTGAAATAAACTTTTACTTTATCATTTGTGAATGAATGTACGAGTATGTATGTACGCGTCTCCTATTAAATCAATTTCTTAATAGGGCAATTTTTATAATACTCTACATTTTTTAAGAAATAAATTCATATAAATGAAGAAGAATATAACTCAAACTGAGAGACATTCTTTACTTTTACAGTTACAAATTTTACACCAAGGTTCCGCAAGAAGCATTTCAGCACCTCTTCCGTTTTTGAGGAATTTTTACTGTTCTAAGCGGATTCAAAAGGGTGGTTTAGGAATCTAAACAATAATATAACAACACATAACACTATATATCTATTTAGTATTGTATTTAAAGTATTAAAATTGAGAATTTCCTTTATACTCGTATATATCACCAGCGTACCTGACCCTGCTTCGCAAGGGTTGTTTCCTTTGTTAGCATCACTATATTCCCCCTATTACTTCTAATTATTCATAGAAAAAACAAACACAACGAGTGTTGTCCCGGTCTAATGATTTGAAAATATGTCTCTAAGCTTTATATGCAAAATTTGATCCACTAATTTCAACCGATTCTGTTGATCGCTTTTGATGAAATAAACGCTTTATGTTACAGGAAACTTACTACAATACCCACATTAAAATCGGTTAAGCCACTTCTGAGATTAGTGTGCACAGACTAAAAGACGTTTACGAATTTGTATGTATAGACATACAATATATGTATATATTTATATAATTTTGAAGGGTATAGGAATTTAAATCCTAATAATGCTGAGCAAATCATTTTTAAAATTCAATTTCCCATTTACAGGGTGAACTAATGGAACTATCCTTTATTTAACTCCACATAAAGGTTCATTTCAATGAATCCAATTATGGATCAGTTTGGCAGTTTTCTTTTTAAACAATTGTTTCTGAAATAAAAATAAAAAAGATTGACTCTGAACTGGGGTTAAACCTTTAATGTGTACATTGCGATGCGATGTTTAACCAACAACTACACTTGCCTAAAATGATGTTTGATGGCACAAGTAACAAACAGACTATTTGTAAGAAAATTCATTACCACAATATTGCAAAAAAATATTTAAAATTTAAAATTGATATCTTCTAATTTTGTAAGTCGATTTTGATAAAATAAATTCTAAATGTTATCCACAATGAAGCTTCTTATCATTCAGTAATTCGATTTTAAATTCAATGAGTGGCTATTAAGTAATGCGAGCCCAAACATACAGACAATATATACGATTTTATTATATATAATTATATGTATAAATACTTTGAAATACACAAAGTTATAAAAATTTAGATCGAACTAATATTATAGTACTTAATATTATTGTATTGTTGCGGTGCATTTGCAAACTTTGGTTTCTCTCATATGAGATTGTGTGGTAATTGGAGTAAAAGATATTATAAACTTTCAAATATGAGGCATTTAATATTTGGGCATATAAAAAGTCTCCGCGGTTTTTTACCACTAGATGTTGTTGGTGTCCATAGATCTGGCAATACTAATCTGATTGTGTCATACGACGTGTTTGAAAGGTGACATTTTAGGCTACATTTTTTGTGAAGACAACTGTGTAATTCGTTGCTCGTGTTAAAAGTTATACTGATTTGAATATGAGTGAATTATCTGAAGAAATACGCTATGTAATGCTCTTTTATTATAAAAAAAAGGGGAGAAACGCTGCAAAAACATGCCGAAAAATTTGTGCAGTTTACGGTGAGAATGCTGTGAGCGAATGCCAGGAGTGGTTTGCTCGATTCCATTCCGGAAATTTCGATGTAAAAGATACACCTCTCACTGGTCGGGCTGTCATTGAAAAAGTCGATGAAATTCTGCAACTGATGGAGCAAGACCGGCACGGAAGATGTCAGGAGATAGCGGAGGCGCTAAACATCAACCATATGACAGTTTGGAAGCACCTAAAAAGAGCAGGTTACTCAAAAAAGCTCGATGTTTGGGTGCCACATGAATGAACTCAAAGAAATTTAATTGACCAAATAACCATCAGTGAAACGCTGCTGAAACGTAACGAAATGGAACCATTTTTGAAGCAAATCATTACGGGCGATGAAAAATGGATTAAATACGAGAATATCTAACGCAAGGGATCACGGGCCGGTGACCTTCCACAAAAGCCTGAATTGACGGCAAACAAGGTTGTGTTGAGTGTTTGGTGGGATTGGAAGTGAATTGTCTACTATGAGCAACGTGGCGAAACGGTCAATTCAGTCCTCTACTGTGCACAAATCGGCCGTTTGAATGAAGCAATCAAGAAAGAGCGACCAGAATTGGCCAACGGAAAGGGAGTTGTCTTCCATCATGACAATGTTAAGCCACACACATCTTTGATGACCCGGAACAAATTGACGGATCTTGGTTGGGAAGTTTTGATGCATCCAACTTATAACCCGGACTTTGCACCCTCTGACTACCATTTGTTTCGGTGTCTGCAAAACTCCCGTCATGGTAAAAAATTGGCCGACATAAGAACCGCTGAAAATCACTTGGCCAAGTTTTTCGCTGATAAACCACAGAAGTTCTACACCGATGGACTTATGAAGCTACCCGGAAAATTGCAAAATGTCATAGATAATAATCGCCAATATGTACTTGATTGAAATTGATTTTGAATAAAGAAAATTTTTTGTTCGAAAATTTACCAAAAAACCGCGGAGATTTTTTATATGACCTATTATTATTGAAAACATATTGTAACTATTAATTTTTTTTCAATCAAAACTTTATATACTCGTATTAAAATGATGTAAAAAAAGACTTTATTAATTTCTAAATGCAAATGATACATGATTTCAAATGATAAATAAACATCAATTTATAAAATTCATTTCATACCCTGTATATTTTTTATAAATCCTATGTAAATAAAAAATAGTAGGTATGTAATACAACAATTTTATGAGTTTTAAAACGACAGACATCATTATTCAGACTTCACAATAAGACACTAATGGGCACATGCAGACGAACTGAGAACTGTTTTCTTTGCTATGGAAAAACAATTTTTTAGGAGAACCTTAAAAAAAACTTTGGCTCAAACCAAACCTTTGTGTAAAAGTATAGTTGAGCTTAAAAAGAAATCCTACGAATAATGGGCGCAAAGAAAAAAATATTGTCCTTTTTGTCCTTTTCTTTCGTCAACTTTTTGTTAAGATTCTGAATATAAGCAGCATCACCATCACCTTTTGGTGGGGATGTGTTTATATCGGTTTGCAAAAGAAAAGAGAACTATGTTATATAAACTATGGTATTTATACAATAATAATAAAAGTTCACAACTATACATTACTTCAAAATGGATATTGTCATTGTAAGTGCTTGTCCTTCTTCACTGCAACTAATATAAACAATCTACTACAAGCTGTAATTGGATGGATCTGACTTTGGAATCCCCTGTACCCCCAATAATTTTAAAATATAAAGATGGAAATTAATATACATACTCGCGCTACTCATCATCTATGCGTATTATAAAACAGAGTCCCCCGCCGCGTCTGTCTGTCTGAGCGCAATGAACTCCAAAACTATCGAACGGATTGTTATGCGGTTTTCTCTTAGGACTGAGTGATTCATAAGGAAAAAAGAAAATTCGAAAAACTCTACAGGAACAACCGGAAAATATAAAGAAATCGAAAATAATGAATTGTGGTAGCATCTACTTATTTTTTGGGAAGAAAAATCTGCCAAGGTATCATATAAGTATAAACGGCTACATTGGTCACAAACAACACTGCAATGCACTTATTCCACTGAAACTGAATGTGTAAGGGATGAACAATACTCTTGCATTGAATAATATGCTTTGTTATAATTACATAAAAGAGTCACGTTCATTCATGTATTCATTACTTAAGGAATCAAGGGTTTTCGCTATTTGTTTTTGTGTGTTTTTTGCTGTCAGAGAAACAACTACAAGATCAACAAATACTATCTGAAAAGATTCTTTAATAACAACAAAGAAGCAAATAATGTAATTTTGAGTAAAACAGTTGGCAACCTTATTGTTGTTTTCCTCATTATGGCTGACGTCCTTATAGTACAATACTTGCAGTTGTTGAAGTTGAAAGTGTCATTGTTTGTGCAATCATTAATTGTGTGCCACCGCATTTTGTTGACATCCTGTTACCATTTTCATATTGCTCTTTCATAAAACTTGCATATCTGGCATGGTCGCTTGTCATATAATATCGGTGGACAAAATAAATAAATAGTATATATGTAAGTGCAATACAAAAATACAATAAAAAAGAACAAGTAATAAAGAAAAATGCATCAACGAAGCGGATTCCGAATGAAGCTGAACAAGTTGAGCTGATAAAGTGAAAATTTCACCGCCAGAACAACAAAGGACGATTAAATTACAAAATGTCAATAACGATAACGAATGAAATTGATTGAAACAAGCAGCAATGGTGGCATCCTGCTAACTGTTTCATAGTGGTGTCCTTCATGATAAATTGAACTCAACTCTATATATACATGAGTTCTTTTATAAACACATAAATAAGTATATATATACTTTTACTATATATTGTGTATATGTATATATATATGACATAAACAGATGCACCCACAATGGCTTGTCAATTAAAATTCATGATGTTGGAAATTATTTGCAATTAATTCATAATTAAAACGCGACACGTTATCGAAATATGATTGAAATTTACATAAAATTACAATGAATATTTATTAATACAAATCGAGTCGCGTTTCGTTACATTGCGTTGTGTTGCTTTGCGTAACGTTCTTTCCGATTCAGCGTTCAGCGTATGATACCAAAATTCTATGGAATGTTATTTGAAAATCTAAAACTTCAATAGCTTATACTATATGTTATTATTTTATCGTTGTTTCTTTTGTCATTGTGGCATATGAAAATTCCTTGCTTATATTTGTAATTGTGTTTATTTTCATTGAGATTGTTGCTGTTTTTTTTTTTTACTATGGTAAATACACTATGTTTATACAATATATATGTATGTACGTAGAATATATTTAAATAATGAAATTAGCTATTATCGGAAATGAACTCTTTTCTTTAACGTACTACTACATTCAATATTAAAACATAAAGTTTCTATAGATATAGAATCCATCTGTCCAAGTAATTATTCCAACAAAATTTTTTTATTAAATGCAATGGAATTCAAATAATTGCAATTAAAGAATTATAACCTTAAAATATTTCATTTCATTTATTCACAGATTTTATAATACATATACACACATATACATGAATGTGAATCTAAAACTACTTATTTAAGATCCCTGGCTTTTCTACTTAGGTATACATTTAGAAATAAAAAACAGTAAATAGTTTGTGACTAACAAAAGGAAAGAGGAAAAAATTTACATTAAAAACCCCAAGAAAATTGTATTATATTTTAAATCTAAATTTGATACTAACGTGATTACATCTATTCCTAAAGTTAGCATAGAGCTGTTCCAGTCTGTCCGAGACTAATAAGATTTTAGCCTTATAAATTAAAAATCATATCAGACCATACTGTGGCTCCGTAATATATAACAGCTTGATAAATTTATCTAAATAGATACATATGGTTCTCTATATTAAGATGAATGGATTATATATACTATTTATGAATGGATTTAATGTCTTTAACAAGATTTTAACTTTTTTATTGTGATGAAATTAATGAGTTCCCCGAATAATTATTTTTAGTAATCTACTGCAGCAGTTTTTGAGACTAAAAATATAAAAGTTGTAATACTTTTCACACCCCTCCAAGTGGTCCGCGAGTCTTAATTTATATGATTGGTTGATATGAGTTGGAAACTTATAGTTAAATTTCTGACGATAGTAAAACAAAACAAAAAGTTTTTCTAATAAGAACATTAATTTGGATCCAGGTTTGTATGGGGGTACACCCCTAGTGGTCCGATTCGGCTGATTCCGACAAATGCTTTCTGCTCTCTAGCTAAAAAACTGAGGGACTAGTTTGCATACATACAAACGGACAGACAGACAAACATGGCGCTGATCAAAAATATGTATACCATATGAGGTCTCCGATGTCTCGTTCTGTGTGTTACAAATTTCATGACAAACTTATAATACTGCGTGAAAACTATGAAAATTAAATTTAATTTTTTTAGTTGATTCTCTTGAAAATTCATATAAATTAAATACCCTGTTATTTAAAAAAGAAATTAAGTTTCTATCGTCTCTGTTAGGAAAACAAAGAAGTTCTTAAAAAAATTATCTAGAGGTGTGCTCTTCAAATAGCGCGTAGTATATGTCTAGCATTTTAGGGTATTTTTACAGATTTGATGCAATTTAAAATTGTTACACCAATTAAACTATTTCCAAATCGAAAACCATCATCGTCCACATGGCCCACAGGATATACATTTTCAGAAACTTAACTTCGAAAAATGAAGAACTATCCCAGCAGAAATTTTAATATTGCACATAGCATATTAGTATGTGTAATGTTTGGTCCAAGCAATTCCGATCAGTCCAACTTTTGACAAAGCTGCGAAGTTTTGAAATTCTAACTTAAAAAATTATAAATGATATGATACAAAAAACTCATTCTCCAAAACTGTATAAGGCCTATCCACCAGTAATCTAGAAACTTCAACTGAAAATTTTAAATGTATTTGTCTATATTCTTTATTATTATTTTCACCGTAATAAATTCTGAAACTATGTGTACTGTTTTAACCAATTTTACTGAACTCATATAATTTTAGTTCTATAATTAGGCACAGTTCTGCTGAAAAATCAATATAAATGTCAATTTAAAAGACATTTTCAGAATATTCGAATACATTAATCAAAGTCATCTATTCCACATATGACTTATTCACTGATAACTTTGTCTAACGTATATGTGAAATACTCAGAATTCCATATATATATAAATACTTACATTTTTTGAATACTTATAAAATTGTATTCAGGTTATCAACATTGCACCATTACCACGAAACAACAAACAGTCTCTCTCTCTCTCTCTCTTTCCTCCTCTTAATCTTAGTCTTTATCTCTATCAGCAAATTATTAAAAATCAAAAATACGAGTAGTTCATGCAAGGAAGAGCTCTATATTGGAGTAGTTCTTTATGTTACTACACTCGTTAAAGAAGTAAATACATATATATATGCAAAGAAAAAAGTTCACTCAGAAACTAAAATTCAAAAACACTGAAAATCTTATTCTTACGTATTCTCACGTTATACAGACAAACAATCTGACTGATTGAACCGATGTAAGTATTAGCATCATGGCATGCATCATGGTTCCGTAAGCGATGCCATTATACATATGTACTATATATGAATATAGTTCATGGGTTCTGCTGTACACAGTTTTATGTGTTACAAACATCAGACTCAAGTAATGATACCTTTTCAAACTAAAGTAAAAGTGTATAATAAATGTATACAGTAATTTGTAAAACATTGTATTTATTTTCTCAAAAAAAAACATATATATAAAGGTATTTTCCTTGGGGAACTCCATCAGCATTCTTTTTTTAAAGTAAGTAATGCATTTTCAAACTTGCCAATTTGTTCTACTACGTTTTCAGTTTTGCCTACACTTGTACAACCTTTACGTATCAATCCCAATGGAACATTTAGAGTATTGAGATTCTTCACCATATTTTTTGTCTTATTGTTGATCGTTTTCCTCAGTGTAAAGGTGCAATGGCGCCAAGTATGTGCTACCTGCTGTTCCAAGTTTTCTAAATTCTGTTCCAAATGCAATGGTTGACATGTAGAACGCAAGTCATTCACTGCCTGCATAGTTGTGTTTAACTGAGGAGGTGGATATGCCATCTGAGAATTTACATTTTTGCATTGATTCAAATACTCTTCGCATTTTTTATGTTGATTCCGATCCTTAAGGGCTTGCTTGAGAGTCTCACTGTATGGAATTGTATTCTCATCAATATTTGTTAGAAATTTCTTTATATTTTCAGATTGAGTGTCCTCTGACGATTTTCCCAAATGTTCAAATTCTAGAAGTGCATACACTTTGGCTTCACTATCATTAAGCATAAGCAACATGTTGCCTAATTCTTGTCTTGCATTGCCACCTAGTGACCAGTAGGTCGCATCAATTGAAGACCTCAGCAAACCACCTCGTTGAGCAATACGCTTCAGCAGCCTCTCTATAGTGTCTTGATTTCGAGTTGGATTTAATGATCTGCTTATCAAATTTGCAACTTTATTCACAATTGTTTTACGGGCCCCATCTTTTAAAATTTCATTGCAAATGCTTTTCGTTTTCGCTCTGTTTATTTTGTTTTGTAAGTTGTCATAGAAACTGATGAGCTTGTCAAGGGCCTGTGGTGAGCATTCCTCTTTGATATCATCTGTCCAAATCTGTAGAATATTTTGTACCGCATCCTGATTGCATTCTTCCTGTGGTGCTCCTTCATGACAGGTGAATATGATTAGAGCAATAAATAAAATTACTTTATTGAAATTTTTTGTTTTAATAACAAAAAAATTTGGCACAAACATTTTTTCGGAACACTTAAATTTAAAAGTGACGTGTCTCTAGCATTGATTAAAAGAACTAACTCAGTTTTAATTTGATTGTCTTAATTACATATTGCATATTGTCTATGTCGTTTGAAACGCGATAAGAAAAGATTGCTTCTTAACCAAAGACTATAAAAATTCATTTTTTAGTCTATATCTCAACCAACTCTCCATCTTAGCGCCATCTGATCCCACAATTTAATACAGTAGTGCCCTCTATCAAACGTTTTTGAAACTACCAAAGATTATGTGGTTAATTAATCAATATCCAAACCAGCATCAAGTAAGTAGCATATTTTCACCAGCACAGCGTTGGACATGAATTTAACAGCAGAAACAAACCATTTGCCACTGTGGCCAACTAAATTAACAACGAAATTCACTTTCAAGGTATCCGAAGAAAATATAAATGTATCAGACACAAACATACAGTGATTGTCAAATCATTTGTATTGAACTGTGAGGGTATGCTTATTTTCAAGAAAAAAAGATAAGTTGGTAAGAAATAGAAGTGATACCAATTTGCTACCGCTATGTGTCGATCTCTGAAAATGGTGCTTATTTCTTAATTTTTACGCTGCACAACATTGTTTTCATATGTTATAATGTGCATATTTAACTGCCTGCAAAGTGTATGAAAAATACAAAATTTACTGTTTTATTTTTAAATTTAGTATTTTATTCAATATTATGTCCTACATTGGGTATTCATTAATTGACGGTTAAGTCTACTTATATTAAAAAACATTCGTGCCCTGAAAAACAGCTTTTTTACATTGGTGTGGCATTAACCGTCTTTCGCTGCGTCAATGTGCATTTGTAAATAATTTTGCCCGATAACAATTTTGTCGCTGTTGAATTTCCGAAAGATCTGCTCCATCGCATTTATTTTATGCATTATATGCATTGACGGTTTAAAAAGACCGCCTTCGCTCAATTGATCGTCGCAAGTGTAAGTTGGCTCAGCAACACTTACATCGCTTGAGTCCAGGCAATTTTGTGGCAGATGTATCCAGCGAAATTCTCCAGTCCATCTGACTCCAAGTCATCTCTGTCATCTGGCTCTTCAACTATTTCTGGTGCCCCTTTAATGTTTGTCAAAATCCTCGCTTTGTTTTGACCCATTGAGTGGTCCTGAGGCCTTCCTTCAACCTCTGCATTTGCCCAGTTGTGAAAATGTCTTTCAGCCTACTTTCCGTGTTTTCGCATCCACGTTTAGCATTTTTAAGCATTGCTACAACTTTGTTTAATTCGTAGTCTTTCCTGCTTAGGTTGTTGCTGTATTCATATTCCTTCCTCTGAGCAGTTGAAATTAATTATGCAGTTTCTCGTCGCAAGTCGTTCCTGTCAAGTTAGAAAATTTATACTTTATTACAATACAATAAAAAAAAAATCAGCCAAGTGTGAGTCGGACTCACTATGGGAACGGAACCCTAAAAATAAATGTATGTATATGTAACTTACAGTTCCATCTTCAATTTTTCAATTTGAGTCCTGCAGTCGACATTGGAACAACTGTTAACATAACAGTAGTAAGAATCACCATCATTACCATATTCACCATCTAGGAATTCAAATTCTTCATAGATCTCAATTGACGGCACAGCTCCAGTTTCATTCTTCGTTGTTGTCCTAACGTTGTATATAATTAATCTGCAGTCTTACCACGATCCAGTGTGACTTTGCGTAAGAAATCTTCATCTCTGAAGTGGTATTCATACACTCTCCAATAATCACTCAATGGATCACTTCTGCCACAAAATTGATGCCATTGTTTCAGCAATTCTTTATTGCAGGGAAAATGAAAAAAGCCTATGTTGTTTTCATTTTTTAATACCCTTTTATCTTGGCAACTTTTCACTGCACACCGCACTTTCAATTTCAATTTTCTTTTAATAATATTATTTTGAACACAATTTCTCCGAACACAGCTGATCAAAGCGCAAAAAAATTGATGTCATAACACTAATTTTTACATTTTCAATGCATTTTTACATTGTATTCAACACTAAATGCGTGTTTTCCTGTTTACTAATTTTTTTAATTTTGTCCGATTCATTTTACTCAAGTGATGTAATGTTTTGAATTAATTAGAACATGCCACACAATTCACTGATTTGGGTGTGTTGCTGGATCCAAAACTGCATTTTGGGTCGCATATCTCTAGTATCATCTGTAAAACTAGAGGTGTATTAGGATACATTAAACGTTGGTTGAAAAAGTTTAATGATCCTACACCACTAAATTATTATTCACTTCTTTGGTTAGGCTTAGGTTAGGCCGTTCAAAGGCAATTCTTGCTTTTTGCACTGCGTTACTTACACTGGGATCCTAATATAAACCTTCCATCTTACCAAAGTCGTCTTAAATTAATCCTCCTCCCGAAATTATCCAGTCGTAGAACGACCTTTGGTGTCACATTCTTGCACAATCTAATTGTATTAGAAAACCACATCCTTGCTTGTTAGTATAAATTTTAATGTTCCTTCTCGGATTACAAGGAATTATTCTCCTATACTTGTTCAGCATTGATCCATTTCCTGTTTTATGTCAATCATACAATCTATACTATGTCCTTGTATATAAATATATTTCTTCCGATCAGTTAAAATCTAATCTCTTAACTCTCCTTAACACATAGCTTTCTGTTAACTGATCAACTTAATTTGGTATGCTTTATTTACATTTAGTATCTTTATAGAGCATGAAAGCCGTAAAGTAGTCACTTAGTTTGTATTGAATGTCTTCTAACTCCAGTAGTTCAGTTCCGAAATGACTTGTGGTAGATACCCAGTCTTGTTCGGTTTTATTGAACCCCAGATCGCTATTTGAAAATTTTAATACTCCTCACGCCCTTCCTAGTTATCCAAAATTTCAGCTCTCTAGCTCAAAAACTGAATTTTGCATACATACAGACGGACATGGCTAAATCAACTCGTCTCGCCGCGTTGAATAAAAATATATATTTATATACTTTAAATTTCATGACAAATGATAGGGGAACTTTACCTTCATTAATATGACTCTGAAGTGCATATTCCTTAATATCGGTTCTTTGATATCCCTCTCAAAAAGATATCAGTTGAACATCTTCCCAAGGAAGCATGCATATTGCAGAACATCGCCTATGTGGCAATCATAGGGTTTCCTTCAGACATCCAGGCTGCATGTACGCAACACTCCCAAGGGCACTTCAGTCGCGATTTTGATTAAGAATACTCTTAAATTCAATGTTGTCGACTGTGGTGTCTTGGATAACTTGGAATGTGTTGCAATTGCTCTACAATATAGCGTAGATGGCTTAACCCGTAATTTGGGTGTTATCTCGTTATATAACAGACCAAGTGATATTCTTATCAACAACGATGCTTCTAATGCTTCTAAATAATATAGATGAGTATATCATTGGCGGAGATTTAAACAGCAGACACCCGAATTGGGGTGATAGATTCCGTAATAGAAATGGTATTATACTTAACAATTTCTTAAATTGTTGTCCGTCCTTGAAATTATGCCCTACCGTTGGTCCGACGCGCATAACTAATCTGCATAGTTCTTATCTTGACCTGTTTCTAATCACTCCCACTCTGTCTTTCATCTATGAAAATAATTCAAACTGTTTAAAAACACTGTCCAATACAAACTCGGATCACGAGGCTGTTCAACTGATACTTAGACTCCGTCATCGGCAGCTCCTGTTAAATGAACCTGTTACAGTCAGAGACCTAAACCGGATAAATGAGCACAAGTTCAATCTGTATTTGTCTCGAGATCTGAATCAAGATCTCTCTCCGGTGGATTGCAATTTAACTTGTAATAAGGTGGATCGATATATCAATAACCTTAACTGGGCTTTTGCAAAAGCCTTAGACTCCGATGCAGTTCCTAAATTGCGCATTCGAAGAGATGATAGGAACTGTATCAAGAACAAACTGCCAAAACATATTCTTGATACCATTAAATACAAATCCACTCTTAGGAGGCGGATGCATCGGTGTCTTGACCCACTTCATATGCAGTGGTTAAAATTGGATATAAACACAGTTAACTGAATTTGAAGACTCCCGCATGTCACAACAATTGAGAAGGTTAAAACCCTCTGCGAAAAACTATAGGTTCATTAAGAACGTCTGCTGTAGGTCAGATGAAAATAGGGGCATTGCCGATCTAACCATCTGGATTGATGAACTAGATTTCCCAACACCACCCAATAATCAATTAACAATAACAACAGACAAGCTTAATGCACTGGCTTGGTCCTTTTGAAAAGATACATAAGCAAAATGCAGAAATGAGCTCTGTAGAACATCGTCTGGAAGTAGACCAATTTTTATTACACCACATGGACACATTCCCATTTTGACCATTAATGGCACGGCAGCATGTGCAGTTTGTGATTGGGCCAGCTTTTTGAGAGTTGTATTTTTGAAAAGGTCCAAAGTCATATTGAGGAATTCTCAGTATTAAGTCCATTTCAATTTGGTTTTCGTCCAAATTGTGGTGCTGGGGACGCTCTTACACTATCGGTAAAAATTATTTGTGACAACCTCAATGAGCGTTAAGCTACTATTGGTGTTACACTGGATTTAGAAAAAGCATTTGACACAGTTTGGATTGATGGACTGGTCTATAAAATGTTAAGACTTCACAACTTCAACAAGAATATTGTCTGATTAGTATGGTCGTATCTTAGCAATCGACAGTTCTTTGTCACAAACAATATTGAAAACTCAATGATTCGTGACATTGATGCTGGTGTCCCTCAGGGTTCTGTCCTTGATCCAATGATATATAATATTTATATGGCAGATATCCCAAACTCAACTCCTAACAGTGGAATCCTTGTATTGATGTATGCAGATGACATACTGATTCCAGTCTGTAGGGCGAGACATGCTCTTGCGAATCGACTTGTGAACGAGTATTTGTCCACATTGAGTGAATTCTTCCAGAAATGGAAAATGAAACTTAATCTGGCTAAGTGTGAATTCACAGTCTTCCGGGGAGTTAGTGGTCACCTGTATCCTAATGCAAGGAGATTCTGTCCAAATGTTTTGATTGAATCTCAAACGATTGCGTAGAGAAATCAAATAAAATATTTAGGAGTCATTCTGGATAACCGAATGAGTTTTCAGTCCCACATTGAATATGCACTGCAGAGAGCATTAGCTGCATTTATGTATTATGCAAAACTTTTAAAAAATAGGAGTGGTCTGTCAAAAAAATTGAAATTAATCATGTACAAACAATTAATTAGGCCCATTCTTCTTTATGGCTTTCAGGCATGGTTTGGTGTTAGATCCATCCTAATGTTGAAACTGAAAGTTTTTGAAAGAAGAATTCTTAGATCCTGCATTGAGAATAGCGTTAGGTACGTCGGGAACACAATGCGCTACATTTCAAACTCAAGACTGTATAATCAGTGTAGTATTAACGCCCTTGGTTCTACTCTCATAGAGTTGGCATTCAAATACTTGGCCAAAATTGAAACCAGACCGGAAAATTCAATGCTAGTACAATTTCTAACTTCATACTCTCCAAATTCCATCAATGGGCTTACAAACCTTAAGTTTATCCACCTAAAACACCTTGAAGCTTTAAACAGCTTGGGTCTGATTCGTGATCCAACTGGACTTAAGATAATCTTTTATTGAAGGAAACAAAATAAAATAAATGAATACTACCTCAATTCATTATAGTACCTGTAAATATTATTTAAACTCCCATTTATTGTATATAGATCCCTACCCCCATCCCTCTCCCCCATTCCTCTCGTATGTAGTTACTTAGTTTTAAGTATAAATAAATAACAAATGCTACTCAGTTTTTATAAAACAGTAACTTTTCTGAGATATTAATATAAAGAAACATAGCTTTATGAAGTAAACAAAATCAACCAAGTGTGAGTCGGACTCGCACACGGAGGGTTCCGTACCATCGTACAAGATTTTTTGCTTAAAATAATGAAAAAAGGGCATATATAACAGCCTAAAAGTATACTAAAATTAACAGCTTAAAAGTATACTACAAAAAAAAAATTGTTAAACAAAAGGTTAAATTAAATAACAATGCTTCTAAAAATGTATATTTTTAGTATTTGTCGTTCTACACACAATTTACAATTACACACACTGAGCAAATTTCAACTCTCTTCCTATTACGGTTTATGAGATAGAGCAGGAGACGGACGGACGGACATCGTAAGCTTAGTAATAGGGTCCCGTTAGCTCCCTATGGGTACGGAACCCTAAAAATCAAATTAATAATTTAATATACCATATACATGTAAATTTTCTTTAGATGTTAAGCATTATTATAATAAATTTAAGTTCTAGTCTTTAAGAATACTATATACATATAACCGATACCTGATATAAAAAAGATTTGTCTTTGCACATGTTTAACTAAAGTGTCACAACTCAAAATTTTCAAATTTTTATTTATTGTTTTAAAACAATACACAATGATCATCCTCAACACTTGTAAAAATCTAATATTGTTTTCTCTACGCTTTACGCAAACAAAATTACCATTGTTTTTCTTTGTTTCCATATACCTTCAATGTAAACAAAAACAGTTTTTTGCCTCTACTTCTGACTCTTCTAGACGAAATCCGTGTAAATTGCTCCATACGATTTCATACATTTCAACTTTTGAAGCCGAACGTTCTGACATTCGCGACGAAGCTATGTAGTTCGCTTCATACGATTCTGTACATTTTAACTTTTGTTTTTCGCTATACGAACGCACCAAAGTCGATTTGCAAGGTAATGTGGTTTGTGTAGTTCCAGCTTCAGTCTGCCGTAAGAGGGCCCATGCACCATTTAAGCTTGAAAGCGTCCTTGATGGAAGAAAAATACTTAATATATCACATTTTGTTATTTATTTTTTTTTTTTTTAAATAAATGTTGAAAAATGGATACGGATATTTTTTATGAAATTTTAATTTTTCGAATGAAATGTATGGCTTCGTCGAAAAAGCTGCAACGTCAAAAGTTGATCAGTCTGAAGTCAATAACGCTGAAGTCGTTTGTGTAGTTCGACGTCGTTTGTGTAGTTTGAAGCTGCAATGGCGCGTTTGTCGACATTGCTGCTTATCGTTGAAGTCGTTTGTGAAGTTCCAGCTTTATGCTTATCATATAATAATAAACTAAAAAGAAATAATATTAGCCTTCACTACAATATTTTTCTGTAAAATTGATGGCAATCGTCAATGCAAATTACGAATTTGTAATGATGAATTTTGGCACGAATGATAGGGCATCTGATGCCGGACTGTTCAATCAGATGTGATTTTTCAGAAAACTGACAAATGGTGAATTGGACATTCCTAAAACCGGAGCCGTTACCAGGTTGTTGATGACAAAACTTTCCCATTAATGGAAAACCTGATGAAGCCATACAGTCATAATGAACAAAAAAGAAATCATCTTCAATTGTAGATTGTCGCGTGCTATGTGGAGAATGCGTTTCACATTTTGGCATCAAGATTCAGTGTTTTACAAAAAAACAAAAATTTAAAAACAGAAAAAGAATCTACTATTGCTCAAGCTTGTTGCTATCTCCATTATTTCCTAAGCAAAATAAATGGAAAGGAATATATAAATGGTTCTGTAGATATGGCAGATACTTATAAACACAAGCGAAATACGATGTGCAGATTGGCTTGATGCAAACTCCACTTTAAACAGCATGCCTGGGTCGACAATCAAGAACTCCAATTCTATTGAGAGTTACAATAAATAAAAATTCATTTCAATTTACTCGTAATATCTTGATTCCATATACATATGTAGATATCATTATTTTGTAAGCAAACAGAACAGCGCTAGGTAAGTAGTTATTTCATTTTTTTTTTTTATAATTTTTTTACCATTTAAGTAATTTTAAATGTAGTCTTATACGTATAAGTGCGATAAGTAAATCTTATAAATAAGTAAATAAAAAAAAGAAAATAGCAAAATGAAAAGGAAACTAGTAGTTCTCTTTATCACATGCGAAAGAACTGGAAATCTCTTTTAAAGTTTCAGTCGTCGATGAGGATCTTTGAAATAATTCGTTGCTCAAAACTACAGGTCTCGAGGGTAAACAGTGGGTGGTAGATATACCGGTGTGTGCTGGAAACCGCTTTCGTCTCAATTCCAACCCAATTCCATTTCACTGTGTGATGGAAACCGCTTTTGACGTTTTTTGAAATCGCCTAATTTTGTATAGACGATTTGGTTAAATTTTCTCTTATCTCAAGTTATTAAAGGAAAAAAAAATACCAAGAGCTGCAGTTTATTGTTTTCCTCGCTAAACTGTACTATATTTAAAGAATTCCACATTTTAGTGGTTTTAAGGCATAAATTTGCATTTTACCCAAATCACTTTTCCACTAAAGTAAAATAGACGAAATAAGCAAAACCAACCAACACTGAATATGCCTGCTTGCATATAAATTTTAACATTTTCGAAGATTTCAATTCGTCCTTAATTCATTTAATTGATAATTAATTGTGTAGAAAGTGATAAGATCAATAAGAATTTTTAATAATGTCATTGGTGAAACTTGGCATGCTTACAATGTGTTAAGGCAGGGTACCTACTATACACGATTTTTGTTTGTTGAGAAAGGAAGTTTTTTTTCGATTGGTTTTTGTAGAGTGAGGAATGTGAAAGGGAGTGAGCAGTGTCAAAATATTTGCTTGGCATCTGTGGCTGAGTGTAAATAAAAGCAAGAGGCTTCAAAGAAAAGTCAACGAGCTGGTTCTGCAAATAGTTCAGGGTTTTAACATTGGCAAAGAGGATATTAAGTCTCTTATTATGATCACACCAGGAAATGTAATTTCTAGCGAAGAGCCTAAAATAATGCCGCTAATTAATTTTTTTTTTTGTATTTCTGTGAATCGGATCCGAATCAAATTATTTCACAATGGGCCATGCTAAAGTTAACTGCCACTTAGTTTAAAAAAGAATAGGAGTAAAAAACGGGCTTAATATTGAAGTGTTAAAAGAATTAGTAAGGTTTATAAGAATTATATTGCCCCTGCCACAAAGATCTGCTTCGGCATAGCGTAGATCGACACAGTCGACCAAAAAAACAAAACAACAAAAGCAATTTTTTCTAATGTTTATCTTCGGTCTTGTGCCTATTGCCGCTCTCAATCTAAATTTTGATATCAATCGTTGTGCTTGCTTTGAGAGAAACATTTGCCCTCTTTTGCTTACGTTTGTTCAACAACAATAACAACACACAATTCAAGAAGTAGCAAAGCATTAACAACAGAAAAGCTAAAAATAATGTTTGTATATGGATTTGCCATATCAATAACAACAACATTTGAGAGCAAACACAATTTTGTTAGCGTACTCAGATACTTGTACTAATAAATGAGAGGAAAACATACAACAATAACAACAACCAAAGAAATTTCAAGAAGCAGCACAGCATTAACAACGATAAAACACTTAATACTAAAAATTAGTATATTAAACTTTAAAAAATGAAAAAATACGTATGCAATTTGCTGCATTAGGATTCATTTGTTATTAAAAAAAAAAATTATTAAAATCGGTTCAGTATATTTTCTGCCAAATGAAAAAATTTTAAAAAATGGTATAAAACTATCTATATTTGGATAACAGCGCCACCTACCGCGTCCAATATAATGCAAACCTTCTTGACGATCCTATAAGTACAACAAAAAAAAATTGATCAAAATTGGTCCAGCCGTTCTCGAGTTAACCCCTGACATACATAGAAAGAAAATAATAGAAGAAAGGTATAGATAGATAGAAGATATAATATTTGAAATATTTTTTGTTTTCATTATACTTTAAGAATACTCAAGAAGTAAAAAAGTGTTATGTTTTATAATTTTAAGTAAAAAAATGTTTTGGGTCTTTTTTAATGATATTGGGTCCATTTTGATTGTCTTTTTGGCACACTCTGATTTTTTCAAGTGGCAACCGTGCGTTTGTTAACATAGAATGGTATACCATAAGAAGGATCGTAGTGTACAACAATAAATTCTATCGTCTCCTCTATGTTCTTTAATTCGCTTATAAACTATTTGTTATATTTGTTATTGCATTAATAAGTTATGTTATAATCTTTGTATTATCTAAACTAAGATTTACGATTTACATTTACGTTCCGTTATCAACTAAAAATTATATTGTCTCCTTTATGTTCTTTTTTATTATTCGTTTATGAACTATTTGTTATTGTAGTAATAAGTTTTGTTATAATCTTTGAATTTTCTAAACTAAGCATTTACGATCCGTTATCAACTAACGTTAATTGAATTACAGTATTTCTTTTTGTACTTTTGATAATTAGATTAACTCTCATCCGTTATGAACTACTGTTAATTGATTTACATTATTTACTTTAAGAACATTTGTTAATAGTTGGGTTGCGAAACAGTATAAATAGAACAAGGATTGTAATAGGAATTTACCGATGTGTGCTGGGGCGTGAAGAGTATTATAGCTTCGGCATAGCCAAAGTTAGACTCTTTTAGGGTTCTGTACCCATTGAGAGCTAACGGGACCCTATTACAAAGCTTACGATGTCCGTCCGTCCGACTCCGGCTCTATCTCATGGACCGTAATAGGTAGAGAGTTGAAATTTTCACAGAGTATGTAATTCAATTGTGTGTAGAGCGACAAATACTAAAAATACACATTTTTTGAAGCATTGTTATTTAATTTGATCTTTTGTTTAACATTTTTTGTAGTTTACTTTTAGCTGTTGAATATTTCACTTTTGCAACAAAAACAAAAGCGAATTAATTTTACATAACTTCAGACAGAGGTACAAATTTTCATACATTGTGTTAAATCTTGTGCGATGGTACGGAACCCTCCGTGTGCGAGTCCGACTCACAATGATTTTTATTTATATTTTGCATGCGATTTGATTAAATTCTCTCTTATCTGAAGTTATTAAAGGAAAAAAGTATTGTACCCAGATCTGTAGCTTATTGCTAAATTGCATTTAAAGAATTCAACATTTTAGTTGCTTTAATGTACAATTTTGCATTTTACCCAAATACAATATAATAGACGAAATAAGCAAAACCAACCAATACTGAATATGCCAACCTGCTTGCATATAAATTTTAACATTTTCGAATATTCAAATTTGTTTTTTTATTCAATTAATTGATATTTTAAAATTAATTGCATTTCTTGGTAATAAAGCTGCGATGTTTTAATTTTATTAGAAAAATGCGTAGAAAGTGATAAGTTCAAAAAACTATTTTAATAAACTCATTGGCGGAAGTTGGCATGTACTCGTATGCAATGAGGTGAAGGGGGTGCACTACACGATTTCTGTTTGTTGAGAAAGGAAGTTTTTTCTTTTCGTTTGGTTTTTGTAGGATGAGGAATGTGAATGGGAGTCAGCAGAGTCAAAATACAATATTTGCTTTGCAACTGTGGCTGTGTGTAAATAATAGCAAAAGGATTCGACACGTTTCAGACAGCCCTAAAATAATCAGCAGATCGTTCGAACATCAATGTTCGAAATGAAGATGACCGCGTTTTCTATCACAACTAGGTTTTTTTTGGACGAAATTGAAAACGACCAATATCAAAAACGTCGGTGTTTTCTATCAAATACCCGTTAGTCTTAATTTGATGGCTCTTGCGCGCACATCTGTCACAATAATAAATAAAATTGAAAACCAAATAAATTTAATTGGTACCCACCGTGGGGCTCGATTTTATAAAATTATAACTAAGCTGCGATTCCTACGGGACCCTCCAGTTTACAACAACAGTGTCATAATTCTAACAACAAATAACCAACAGCAGTGCTACATCTTCAACAACAACAACCGGCAATAGTTCTACAATTACAGCAACAACAACAACAGCACCTTAAGTAGGAAAATAATATAAGTAATTGTTCATTTTCTGCAAATTAAAATCATTATTTATACAAGAGCGTATTAAAACCGTAATTTATACAAAGTGCGAATTAAAACTACATATTACATTGAGGAAAAGATAGTGCAATCTATTAGTGAATTTACACCAAAGTGATTCATTAAGAATCGATTTTGAGTTTACACCTGCGATTCTGATTCTTGAATAGCTGTTTTTTGTTTTGGTTATACATACAAATATAATATAACGTTGTGGCTAATTATGAGAAATTCAAATGAAAATTGTGTGAAAAATACATGATTAAGAACAATTCGCAGTGTATGCAAATAAATCTTGAAGCTTCCTTTTTCATTTCTCCTACTTATTTTATTAATTTTTGAAAAAAAATTACAATTTTAAATCAGCTGTTTTTTGTTTTGATTTGAAAGAAAAAAGGAGCGAAAGTCTGTCGAAAATGACAGTTCTTTTGGAAATTACCGAAAATTTTCCAATACTAGCAGAAATTTGCCAGACCTGTTTCGATTCAAAGCCGATTCCATTGTTGAATCTACCAGAATCGATTCACATTTTACAACAAAAATTGACAATTTTCCATGTGGTTGTTGTCCGATTCAATGGTCGATTCAACAAAGAATCGATTCTTGCTTGGTGTAAATTCACTATATAATTTTAAGAAACAATTTTTACATGTGTTACTATTGACAAAGTTAGCCTATTATAAACTGTATGATCAAGGGGACGATTTTAGTTTTTTAATCAACTTGTTAGGTGCCCTTAGACTCAAGGAATCTAAGATAGAAACAAACACGATGAACGCAAGTCAAGTTCGAAGCCAGTGTAAGTTAAGCATTAACTCAGTAAAGAAATGAATTCCAATCACAGATCAACGAATTGCAGTCACAGATTGAAATATTGACTGTAACTCCGGAAGCAATAGAAAAATATGAAAAGATCGCAATGGACCCTACAAAGAGGTGTGGGTAGCCTTTAGACGTAGATAAGTCCATTCCGGAATTCACCGGTGAGCCAGGTACCTATGTAGCTTGACGTGAAACAGCACATTATGCGTATGAAGTTTTCTTACCTCATTGCGCCACTTCCAAGCGGTGACCATTCTACGAAATAAGGTTAATGCCATACTCTCTTCTTTTAGTACTGTTTTGAATTTCTATGCCAATATAATAATATCCCATATAGATTTCACATACGCAAATAAACGCCCCATACATTTTATAGAGCAGGAACTGTCCACTCATAGGCAAGGATGCATATCAGTTTGAGAATTCTATGATGATATAGAAAAGAAGCACTTCTCACGAATACAACAAAAATGAGTTATAAGTCGGAAGTATCCGAAATAATAAATGAGAAGTGTAAGGCTGTTGGTTTAAGGGTCTTTATATCGGTTTTGCGTAAACCACTGTGTGACATGCTTGATATGCATCTGGCATCTGCTAAATACTCAGTTATACAATCGAGTCTGTGGACAAGCCAATGAATTGTTATAAGACTCAGTTGGTTTTGGAATTAGGTCAATTTCTACCCAAAAGAACAGAAACTCCGATCTCAGAATATGTATGGGAAGTTGCTTACATTGATGTTTACTCCACAGGATCAGTTTATTTTATTTATTTTTTAACTTGCATTGATAAATTTTCCAAATTTGCCGTTGTGCAGGTGGTAGCACCAATACTCCAACTAATCAATATGTTCCCTAAAATTAAAACGATATATTGCGATAATGAACGACCATTAAATTTAAATACCATCAAGGACTGCTTTAAAAATAGTTTCAACATACTATACAAGAGAAGTAGTAAAATCCCCACCGTTGCATAGTATCTCAAATGGCCAGCTGGAAAGGTTCCACAGCACACTTGGGGAGATAGCTAAATGTCTGAGACTTGAGTGGGGATATGAGGATATTATAGATCTTATTTTATTGGGCACGATAGAATACAATAAGACGATACGTTATGTCACAAGCAGTAAACCTTCCGACGTTTTCCATTCTATGCAATCAGGGTCTAGTGAAGTCGCAGATCGAATAAAGAAAGGCCAACAGTTCGCACTTGGGTATCATAATGCTGGGCGAGCTCTAAAAACTTATAACATAGGTTCTCATTAAATCTAACCGTCGCCTGGGGAACAAACTAAACCCATTATAAGGTGTCGCCGAGGAGAATTTACGCACTACTGTGAGGATTAAAGGAATTGGTGGTATACTCTAAGATGGGTTGATTGCGACCATGAGCAACAGACATTGTTTTTTCCGGTGCGGACCGTGGACGTCTCTTTATAAGAAGGGGGGTCAGTTAACATAGCATGGTATACCATAAGAAGGATCGTAGTGTACAACAATAAATTATATCGTCTCCTTTATGTTCTTTACTTCATTTATAAACTATTTGTTATATTTGTTATTGCAGTAAGAAGTTATGTTATAATTTTTGTATTTTCTAAACTAAGATTTACGATTTACATTTATCAACTAAAAATTATAACAAATTTTATTGTCTCCTTTATGTTCTTTTTTATTATTCGTTTATGAACTATTTGTTATTGTAGTAATAAGTTTTGTTATAATCTTTGAATTTTCTAAACTAAGCATTTACGATCCGTTATCAACTAACGTTAATTGAATTACTTTTTGTACTCTTATTTGTTTACGAACTTTTGATAATTAGATTAACTCTCATCCGTTATGAACTACTGTTACTTGATTTACATTATTGTATTTAATTTATTATTTGTTCGGTTGCGAACAATTGTAAAAATTGAGCAAGGATTGTAATAGGAATTTAGTCTTAATTCGATGGCTCTTGCGCGCACATCTGCCGCAATAATAAATAAATTGAAAACCAAATAAATTTAATTTGTACAATACCAGAAGAACTTGCATTTACTCAATCAATAAATCCACACTTTATATGTATGTATTTACGACGCAATACACAACAATATTTCGATAAATACGAAACAAAGTATTCAGTACACAATGTACTAGAGTTCATAAATTGTTCTATGGACTAAATTTAATCTGAGTGTTTAAACAATTTACCAAAATCTTTTATTGGAAATTACAAAAATCATAGAGAGATTGAGACGATTTCAATGCGGAATGTGAGTCAAGTTCAACATAAGTTGGATCAATTCAAAAAATCAACTCCTTACAAAATCATCATGATTAGGACATTTGGTTAAAGGGAATCCTTTATATTTTTATATGCAACAAGAAATATTAATGTATTTATTTAATTTTGCATAAATACAAAATTGCATTTTTGTGGAAAATTTTGTTTTTCATTGAGACAAAGGCAGCACCGAAGAAAGCCGCTGCAAAAAAAATAACAACAAAGAAATAAATTCTTTATGTTAATTTTGCAGAGAATTTTTATACACACAAAGCCCTTTTCAGGGCTATGAAATCAATATCTAAAGAGAATTTTAATAGTCAAGACAAAAAAGTATTAACTAATTTTTCATGAAATTTTTGATAGTATTTATCTTTATATAAGTTTCATGTTTAAGAGAATTATATAAATAAATTTATATTATAACGGACTGACTATTTCAAATATATAAAATTCTACTTCGTACTTTGAACTTACACCTCGCTACAGAAGGTTCACTTCAATTAAAAAAAAAGAGTGCACTAAACAGTGAAGTGAATATATATATATAAATTCTCACTAAGGACGTGAAAGAGACATAACAAATATCCACCTTTTTAATTTGACCATTTACATAAAGAAGAAACAAAAACAAAAGGAAAGTGCCCATTGTGGCAGCCACAATGGAAGAAATGGACTTAGAAGACGATGCCAGCAGCAGCGCTGAGAGTACCTGTACGGTGTGCAGTTACTCTTGCTCCAGATCAGCGTCGGAGAAAAGTTTTAAGCAACAAAACAAAACGATAGCATTCCTCATGCAACAGACCAAATGCATGGCAGATGAGATTCAAGAGCTGAGGAAGGCTCTACCGGCACAGATCAGGAATGACGTTGAGCAAAGCATTCCTACTTGCGAGAAGCGCATAAGGATGAAAAGCTCCGAGTTCTGTAACACTGGAATGTGTTACGAAAGTGACAACAGCAACACACTCTGGCCTCCTCTCCCACAGAGAAAAATGACAAAGGCAAGGCTTCAGCAAAGACGTAATGCTACCGAAAATAATCTGCTTCATCATCAACGTCAACAAAGTCAACAGAAACAAAATAATGTGGTCCAGCAGAAGCAACAACAAAAGCAGCAGCAGCAACAACAACATCAGAAGGGACAGCGTAACAACAACCGCAATCAAATCCTGAAGAACCAAAGCCAAAGCGACCTCCAGTGTTATCTGAATATAATACAGATTTGAAAGCTGTAACCCAAAAATTGAAAAACATTAATATAAAGGAGTTTTATTTCAACTTATTAGGAAAAAACGTAATAGATGTAAAATGTGTGAGGAGTTGAAAAGGTTAGATTTTAGGTTCTTTGCATTCACTACTAAAGAAATGAAACCCATAAGTTTTGTTGTTAAAAAACTGTCGGCCAAGCAATATCTGGAATCACTCAGCATCAATGTGTTAAAAGTAACAGCAATAATATCTTTATAGTCCAGTTGGATCGCGAATCAGACATTAAGTCTTTCATCGCTACCCGATTCATTCTCAATTGTAAAGTGAGCATTGAACGTTTAAAAAATAAGGGATCTGTCCAGTGCAGAAACTGTCACAGATTTGGACACGTTGTAAGTAATTGCAAATTGCAATACCGCTGCGTGAAGGGATGTACTGACCATGGGCCTGGGGAGTGTGCCCTCAAACAAGTAGAAAATTAGCAGGTTAGCGAAATACTAGTTAAGTGTGCTAATTGCGAGGGCCATCTCGTTGCCAGTTCAAAACTATACCCAAAAAAGACAGTTAAACTACGGACTACAAAGACTACTAAAAGCATTGAAGCCGCGACTCGTCCTCGTTAACAGGCTATTCAATCTGACAAGAGGTTTGCATCTCTTTCCCAACAACCACAAAAAAGGCTTGCCATCAGTTCGGAACCCATCCCTGGTAACAATACCAGTTTTAAATTCATTAGACAGGCTCGTTGGCTCAATGGTTAGTGTGCCAAGCTGACATCCTAGAATCGCAGGTTCGATTCCCGCTCAAGTCTGTTCCCGCACTTTCTAATTTCCTCCAATCCTTCCTAACTCTTTCCCCCTGAGCTGAAGGCCTTTGTCGCTATTGCTCATATTAATAACTAAATTATAATTTTTAATTATAATCTTTGTTCTACATAAATAAATAAATAAAAATCCATTAACGAAAAATTCGTGATTATGTTCGGATGCGACTTCATTGGTTGTGTCGACTTCCTCAAAAGATTTTCTGCCGGTCATGTCATTTGCATACATCAATACAAGGGTTTCCACTGTTAGGAGTTGGTTTTTGGGATAACTGCCAAATAAATATTATATAGCATTGGACAAAGAGCGAACCCTAAGGGACACCAGCATCAATGTCACGGATCATTGAGTTTTCACTGTTGTTTGTGACAAAGAACTGTCGATTGCTAAGATACGACCATACATACTAATCAGACAATATTCTTGTTGAAGTTGTGAAGTCTTAACATGTTATAGACCAGTCCATCAATCCAAACTGTGTCAAATGCTTTTTCTAAATCCAGTGTAACACCAATAGTAGCTTTACGCTCATTGAGGTTGTCACAAATAATTTTTACCGATAGGGTAAGAGCGTCCCCAGCACCACAATTTGGACGAAAACCAAATTGGGATGGACTTAATACTGACAATTCTTCAATATGACTTTGGAGCTTATCAAAAATACAACTCTCAAACAGCTGGCTCAATGCAGATAGGATTGTTATTGGCCTGTAGCCTTTTAGACTGCTCTGAAGGGTAGAAGATTACACGATTGGTATAACATGATTAGATTTCCAAAAATTTAGAAAGTAACCAATGTTGATAGAGTGGTTGAAGATTATCGTGAAATAACTTATTATAAATCGTGACACTTTTTCTATATAAAATTCGAGGTGTTGCCTCGACCTCTTTGTTTTTTTTTTTTTTGAACTGATTTGAAAACATAGGTCTTCACACTTTACGAAAAACGTTCTGTGCTCAGGAGGTATCAGATCACCATCTGCACATGCTGCCGTGCCATTATAGGTCAAAATGGGAGTTGGTCATGTGGTGTAATAAAAATTGGTCTACTTTCAGACGATGTTCTACTGAGCTCATCTCTGCATTTTGCTTATGTATCTTTTCAAAAGGACCAAGCCAGTGCATTAAGCTTGTCTGTTGTTATTGTTAATTGATTATTGGGTGGTGCTGGGAAATCGAGTTCATCTATCCAGATGGTTAGATCGGCAATGCCCCTATTTTCACGTGGTCTACAGCAGACGTTCTTAATGAACCTATAGTTTTTCGCAGAGGGTCTTAACCTTCTCAATTGTTGTGACATGCGGGAGTCTTCAAATTCAGTTAACTGTGTTTATATCCAATTTTAACCACTGCATATGAAGTGGGTCAATACACCGATGCATCCGCCTCCTAGGAGTGGATTTGTATTTAATGGTATCAGGAATATGTTTTGGCAGTTTGTTCTTGATACAGTTTCTATCATCTCTTCGAATGCACAATTTAGGAACTGCATCGGAGTCTAAGGCTTTTGCAAAAGCCCACTTAAGGTTATTACCATATCGATCCACCTCATTACAAGTTAAATTGCAATCCACCGGAGGGAGATCTTGATTCAGCTCTCGAGACTGAACAGATTGAACTTGTGCTCATTTATCCGATTAAGTTCTCTGACTGTAACAGGTTCATTTAACAGGAGCTGCCGATGACGGAGTCTAAGTATCAGTTGAACACCCTACTGATCCGAGTTTTTAAACAGTTTGAATTATGTTCATAGATGACAGACAGAGTGGGAGTGATTAGAAACAGGTCAAGATAAGAACTGTGCAGATTAGTTATCCGCGTCGGACCAACGGTAGGGCATAATTTCAAGGACGGACAACAATTTAAGAAATTGTTAAGTATAATATCATTTCTATTACGGACACTATCACCCCAATTCGGGTGTCTACTGTTTAAATCTCCGCCAATGATATACTCGTCTATATCATTTAGAAGCATTAGAAGCATCGTTGTTGATAAGAATATCACTTGGTCTGTTATATAACGAGATAACACCCAAATTATAGGTTAGGTCATCTACACTATATTGTAGAGCAATTGCAACACATTCCTAGTTGTTTAAGACACCACAGTTGATAATATTGAATTTAAGAGTATTCTTAATCAAAATCGCGACTGAAGTGCCCTTGGGAGTGTTGCGTACATGCAGTCTAGATGCTCGAACAGACTGCCTTATAAACTTATAACCACTGAAGGAAACCCAATGATTGCCCGATAGGCGATGTTCTGCAATAAGCATGACATCAGGTTTATGCTTCTTTAGGAAGATGTTCAACTGATATCTTTTTGAGAGGGATGTCAACGAACAGATATTAAGGAATATGCACTTCAGAGTCATATTAATGAAGGTAAAGTTCCCCCATCAAACTAAAGAGAGCATTTGTTTTAGCTGACGTACCTTTCAAGGATTTATATCCGGCAGCAAATCTTTTGAACACGTCGGCACACGCAATGAAGTCGCATCCGAACATTGACACAAATTCATCGTTAATGAATTTAAAACTGGTATTATTACCTGGGATGGGTGCAGAATTGTTTGCAATCTTTTTTCGTGGTTGGTGAAAAAGAGAGCTCTTGTCAGATTGAATAGCCTGTGAACGAGGACGAGATGCGGCTTCATTGCATAGTCTTTGTAGTCCGTAGTTTAACTGTCGTTTTTGGACATAGTTTTGAACTGGCCCTCGCAGTTAACAGACTTAACCAGTATCTCACTAACCTGATCGTTATCTATTTGTTTGAGGGCACATTCCCCAGGTCCATGGTCAGTACATCTCTTCACGCAGCGGTATTGCAAATTGCAATTACTTGCCACGTGTCTCTAACAATTCCTGCACTGGATAGGCCCCTTATTTTTTAGACGTTCAATGCTCACTTTACAGTTGAGAATGAATCGAGTAGCGATGAAAGATTTAATGCCTGATTGGCTATCCAACTGGACCATGAAGACATTATTGCTTTTAAATTTTGTTACTTTTTACACATTGATGCCGAGTGATTCCTGATATTGCTGGACATCTCCAGCGACCTCTATATCTAAGAAAGCTGCCAGCGAGTATTGTTTGTAGTGAATCGCTCTCTCTGCAGTACGGACTACCTCGTGTAGAGCCGTTTCAGTGGATCTACCTTTGAAGCACGCATGTTGGCAGGTCGAGATGGGATATTTATCAATAGCAGATCGAATATGGAGCTCCAACACTCTTTCCATCGTCTTCAAGAGAAAAGATGTTAGGGTGATTGGCCTGAAATCTTTAGCGGATTCATGGCCAATCTTCCCTGCCATTGGTATGAAGACTACCTTGACTCTTCTCCAGCTAATTGGTATGTGATTAAAAAGAATACACGCTCTGAAAATCATCCTTAGCCAAGAGATAATCCTGTCCTGTAGCTTCTGTAGCATTATCGGGAGTACCCCGTCTATGTCAGGCGATTTGTATTAATGGAATACTAAATCTTCTGATCTGTAAAGATCAATTCAAGGTCTTAAGAAAATTGCCGCAACCGTACGGATACTTCAAAACCAGTTGACACATCTTTGCAGTCAGGGAAGTGAGTTTTAAGTAGTAGATCAAGTGTTTCAGCAGAAGATGCCGTCCATGTACCATATTTCTTTTTTAGGAAAGAGGGGTCAGCCCGTTCCGTGGACAGAACCTTACTAAGACTTGCTGAGACAGAAGTGGACTCAACCGACTCACACAATTCCTTCCATCCGTCGTTTTTGGTGTTCCTGATGGCTTTTTTATAAGTCTTGAGGCATTCTTTGTATGCTTCCCAGTTGGTATCCTTATAACACTGGTTGAAGGACCTCCTGGTCATCTCTCTTAGCTTAGAGAGATCCTCGTTCCACCACTGTTTCGACTCCTTCTAATTGGACAGGATATCTTGTAAGCTTTACAGAAAGCTTCCTCAAGATGTTTAACTTTCCTCTCAATTTCATCCCTGGAGTCAATATTAAATCATCTAACAGAGTTAAGTTTCGATTTAGCTACCCTCGTAAAAACATCCCATTTTATATCGCGTGGGTTTCTAAATAGAGCAATATCCTTTGTCTTCAAACTCAGATTGTAGAGTATCCAGCTATGATCAGAGAAAGATCTTTTGTTGGACACCCTCCAATTTTCAACCTGAACATCTGAATTCTCTGACAAAAGAGTTACGTCAAGTACCTCCTCCCAACCCGGGAAGTCTACTGTACTAGGTAAAGTAAAGGTAGGTGTAGTTCCTCTATTGCAAACTAACCTCACCCCTTTCGTTGTCCTCGGTGCTTCCCCATAGCGTGTGACGTGCATTCGCGTCGCATCCCAGGAGTAGGGCAGTGTTCATGGTTGTTGGGCTGGCGGTCAACTGCACCACCTCATCCGGTGGTGCCTCCCTGTTGTGCGCCATATATGCAGATGTTACCAGCATGGCTTTCTCCTCAGACACTTCGATTTTAACCGCTGTCAAATCAGCTGTGTTGAATTGAGGACAAAAGAAAGCATTGATATTATTTTTTACTAAAATACATGTTCTGGGCTTGGCACATACTTTAGTATACAGTAGTTTGTACATTTTGTTCTTGAGCCCCAGAATGTCAATGCCTCTGACTCAGGGCTTTTGAACGATGCAGATGTCAACGACTTCCTCGCCTAAGAAGACGGCAACATTATCCGAGGCATTCTTGGAATGCTTCAGATTAATCTTCACGACTTTCAGCATGGGAAGGTCTTACCGGTATGTTATTCGCCTCATACTGAAGCACCAGTTCACCCATCAGCCTATTTGCAACCTGCAAATCATCTGGCTCCTCTGACCGTAAAATTTTTACTTTGGCGTACCTTACGCCAAACCTCAATTTATGGTCAGTCTTCACCAGCTCCTTAACGGAATCTTCGTTAATGGAGAGGAGCAGAGACATGCTGCTCTTTTGCTGACTGTCGTCCTTTATTATAGCCCAGAGACGGTCGATCGTCGCATTTGATCACCCTGCAACCACGGATAACCTCAGAAGAGTCGAAACCAGGTGGAGAAGACCCAGATCAGAGAGGAGGTTTTCATCACCAATTCTGTTAACCTGGGTTCAATCTCCCCCCATTTCTCCAACGCCTTCTTACCGCAATTGGTGACTTCATCAAAAAGTACCACCGTGAGCTCGTCCCGAGCGACGTCGCTAAAAGGTCTCTTGGCACTTGTTGAGAGACCTTCCTTGCTCGTTGTTTTGGTGACTTAGCTCTTCCTCGCATTTGAAACGGTCTCGTCATGTGACCGATTACGCTTGGTCGCCTTTACTGGTATCTTTACAGGTTTCACGTGAGTGGACATGTACTCCTCGTACTCTTCCAACACGGCCTGGTATTTTTCTTTGTCCGCGAGGTCAAACTCGTGTACCGTCCCATTCTCCTCATTCTTGGCAATCTTGCTTAGAATGAATCGAGCTTTCTGGTACAGGTTCTTCCTGACCATCGCTTCCGATTTGCCTTTTTTTGGCTTGGATGCGCTACGGCTGGCGCTATCCTTTGCAGCTTTTGCTGATGTTATCGGTTTGTCGATAAGACCTATAGCTACTGACGTTGTCGTAGATGCTGTTGTTGGCGCTGCAGCTTGCCCGCTGTCCGCAGCGACTAGTTCCTGGCTTAAGACCAGTGACCCGTCCTCGGAGCACGTCCCGAGCTCCATTTAGTCTTGTTTTGTAACTAGTGTTTTTTTGTTTTTGTTTAAAGATGTCATGTTTTGGTCCCACGAGTGTAGGGGAGAGTAGGTCCACCAGGGCATAGCTCCCTGTACCCCGGCAAGGCTAAAGTAAAACCGGAGGTCGCCAGGTATCCGGAGTCCACCGTTATCAGACACACTCACACAGTGCCATTCATTCCATGGGCACGGTCGTTAGACACCTGGAATTGCCGGTTTTATCGAGTTTGTCTCTCTAGCCATATTTAGTTAAACTAGCAGGGACACCTCTTGCAGGATGTGGCTCCCCACCACGTATGGACGGCCATGAGCGTAAAAAGCTCATGGCTCATTCACCAAAACCTTGCCCCCATTATCAGATTGTCATGAAATTTGTAAAACACAAAAAGAGACATCGGGTACCCTGCATAAAGTATATATATATATATATATATTCAACGTGACGAATTGATTTATGTATGTCCGTCTGTGCACGTATGCAAACCAATACGAATTGGATTTTCAAAAAACTTGTTTACGATTTTTTGAATTTTGTCCGTTTATGAGAGATTTTTTGATCAAAATGTTTTGCCGGTTATTGGAATGATATTTCTATGGACAAATTCATGAAATAGCTGTGTCCACAAAATTTGTCCGGCTTTTGGAGCTGTCCAGTTATAAAGACTGTCCATAATGAGGAATTTCACTGTATGTATTAGGTTGGTGCAAAAATAATGGCCGTTTCCATATTGTTTATTTTATGC